>OY979699.1:11472887-12909585 GCA_963855945.1 Thereva nobilitata | reverse complement strand
ATTTAAAAAGAATTTTTTTTTGCTCAAGTTCTTCTCCTCGAAATTTTGTTCGCGGAAATTTTTCGGTTTTTTATTTCTTTTTTCTCTTGATAACAATAGCATAAAACACATTGCGAATAATAATAATAAAAAATAATAATCTATATAATACCCGTGTTCCTTTTCTGCTCTTTTTTACTCGTATTTACTTGGAACTACTCCTGCTCTCACAGAGAATTCATAGGTTTTACTCAAAACGACAAATTTTGCGTTCGTTTAATTTTTTACTCCGGAGTACTTAAAAGTAGAAAAGGAACACTGCTATTAATAGGCAAAGCTAAAAATTGTGATCCCTTTTTAACGTTTTTCCGGTGGACGTATCTTAATGAAACATATATCAAACGAAAGGTATTTTTTCATAGATTGTCAGAATATATATTTTTATTCAGGTGCATGCATAGGTGTGAAAGCTAGGTAAAAATTTTACCTATACTGAATTGTTATTTGAGCTGTTAAGTGCAGGAGTCTATTGTTTATTGTTTGTTTATTGTTTATTATAAGAAAGAAAAGGGAGTACACAAGATCCGCTCAAATTAGGAAAAATTAAAAAAAAAATTCTACAGCTATGACACTATGCGAACGGTGCCAAGGATTTGAAAAAGGGAGCGTTTTGAGAAATATATTCGCTAAAATTCGTTTTTTCGCCTTTTTTCTCTATTTTGAGGTGAAACTATGCATTTTTGTAAAGATATCAAATGAGTAAAGTTGTATAGATCATAACATTATCTACAAATTTTATCTTCACTGTTTTTTGCGAATTTCGCATAGTTAAGCGCCGAGAATTTTCGAAATTCAAAATGGCCGCCGAAAATCTACAGATTTTATCTTCACTGTTTTTGCGAATTCCGCATAGTTTTGCGACGAGAATTTTCGAAATTCAAAATGGCCACCGAAAAAAGACCGAAATTCAAAATGGCCACCAAAATATGAATTTACAAATTGAGTTCCGATTTCAATGAAAGTGGATTACTAAGGGTTTTTTGAGGTAGCAAATAACGAATGTTTGATCAGAACTTATAAATTCAAAATGGCCTCCGAAAAATGACCGAAATTCAAAAAAGTCCACCAAATTATGAATTTGCAAATTGAGTTCCGATTTCAATGAAAGTGGGTATATCTAGGGTTTTTTTTTGAGATAGCTAATAACGAATGTTTGATCAGAACTTATAAATTCAAAATGGCCGCACCAATATGGCTGACGAATTTTTCCAATTGTATATTCCGATTCCAATGAAAATCGTGTGGCGCTAGCGAAAGTGTTCCGGTGTTAATAAAATTAGAATATATAGGTTAAGTGTCCCAAACGCTGTTTTACATTTCGAAAGGTTAGGTTGTTTCCGCGAAGCAATAAAAACTTTACATTCAAAATTATTTTTAACTTTTTACGTTCATTTCAAAATAAAAGCGTATTTTTTTTAGTTTTTTTAAACTATATTTTTTTTTTTAATTTAAAGGCGTTGCAACGCACACGGTTTTTTTTTTGCTAGTAATTAACATAAAAAACATTGCGAATAATAATAATAAAAATAAATATAAATAAAAAAATAATAAAAAAAAATTACGACAGTAATTTATTATTTTTTATTTTTATTTATTTATTTTCGTCGACGTCGTCGTCTACTTCACTTTCATAATTGACAGTCTGTGAAATGAACGCGGAGGTGAGGTGGTATATATATGTATATACAAGACACGGCTGCCTCGTACGTTTGCACTAACTACCTGTGTTATAAGATTACAAGAAGTCTCAGAGGTAACAGAATGAATAATAATAACAACAACAACAACATCAAAATAATTTATATATATATGTATATATGTCTACATACAAAATATATATATAAACAAGCATGAAGAAAAACTAAAACTAAAAAAAAAAAGTAAGACTCTCTCTCACCTTTTTTTTTTGTTTTATATTTTTATTCTTATTAAGAAAAGGTATATTGCCTACACCACTTTATTCCTTTTTTTTCTTTGTTATTTTTTTTTTACTTCTTCTTCTTATTATTATTATAAGCGCGACTGGTGCTGCTGCCATAGGGTCTTCTCTCATCAACCATTAATGGAGGGCCGCGCCGAGAGTAGAGTGTTTACCCGGTTTAAAAGAAAAATTTGTTTCCCTCAAAAAAAAAGAGTTGTGAGGTGCCTCTTAGGCCGTGTCCAAAAACTTGTACCCGATAATTCGTTAAAATGCAATTAAAAATATGGAAATAATCTCAATGGCGAAGAAGAATGCTACTTTAAAGTGAATTGTATATATATATATATGTGTGTGTGTGGGTATAATAAAATGCTCAGAGGCTAAAAAGGAATTCAGAAACCTTTTTTTTTTAATTTTTTGTTGTTGTTATACCTCTGATCTTCTTCATGTCTCCTTCGCAAGGGGTATCTATATACCACATCCATCGGGTGTGTATATTCTCAGGTATAATCTTTTTTGGTTTGGAGCGCGGAGGCCCCCATTCTCTGATGAGATATGTCTGAATTCTTGTTGTTACTATTGTTGTTGGTTACTTTTCAAAAATTCACCGTGCGCGCGCGTCTTGTTTGTTACCTATATATAGATATATATCCACTAGCTGAGCTCCACTGTAGCACGAACGAATGAGACAGTAATAGAGAGATAGAAAGAGACATTATAAGACACAACATAAGTATAAGGTCCCGGGATGATAATATGGAAGAGGCACTCGAGCTCCATTTATGTTCCTTTAAAAAAACATACATATCTTTATATCTATATACATACATATATATATATATATACAAGACCGTACAGGTACTTATCATATCATAGCTATAGGTATGGGTATGGCCTCTGGTGGTGATTCTGGGGTCTGTTCTCTGGTCAATTCTCTCGATATATTCTTATTCTACCTCGTTATTCCTGTCAGCGTTGTTGTTGTTGTCGTCGTCGTCGTCGTTAAGGTACAAAAAAAAAATAAATAAAACCTTCTCTCGTCTCGTCTACAACGACGAAATACAAAAACAAAAAAAAATCAAACAGCAACAGCAAAAAAAAAAATAAGAAAAATAAAAGACTATAGAAGAATAATAATAAGAAGAAGAAGAAGGCAAACCAACAAACAAGATACAAAAAAAAAAACAAAGCATAACCAGAAGATTCCCTCCGATGATTCTCAGCCTTTTTACAATTTTTCTCAGTTTATCTTCTTATTAGCCATTCATGACACTTTCAAGAAATCTTTACACACCGTACTCCGCGTGCGCGCGACTCTTCACATGATCTTCTCCTTTAAAATTCTTCTTATTCTTCTTCTTCTTCTTGATGTGTTTGGTTTTGTTTGTTTGATTATTTCGTTGTTGTTGCTTGTTTTTAGAGAACGAAAACGACAACGACGTTCTGATTATGAAGAATCTCCCCTCAAGAAGAAGAAGAAGATCACAAAACGCCCCAACGAAGAAATCGGCTAAGTAGAAGAAGAAGAAGAAGAAGTCGAAGCAAGTAATTCATAGTGTGTACATATATGCATATGCATACACTTGGTGAAGAATTAAACAGAGATCAACTTCTTTTAGAAAAGAGGCCCACAAACTTGATAAGGTGACAGACTGCGGAGTACCAAAGGGGACTCTACTGGAACCAGTAGTGGTTATAAAAGTCTTCTGTATTCTTCATTCTTCTTAATTTTTTGTTTCATTTTGTTGTTGTTGCAAAATTTTTATCGCGTTTTCTTCAGCAATAACGTTCGCTGATGAGAAAATATGGTAGCGCAGCAGAGCAGTGCGACAAGGAAAATGGGTACAGGATTTGTAGGTATATATGTATATACGCACTTAAATCAACTTCTGTATTGCGATTGGTAATTCAATATATATAGAGAGAAAATGATGATGAGTGACTTTTGGGCTGTTTCGCGTCTACTATTCTTCATTTTTCACACTCTTTACCATTGGCAAAACAACTACAAAAATATTGGGGGGGTCCAACATAAATTTTGATCCTAAGTGAGTTTGAACGTGGGAAAAAGTGGCGATATAGTTGATTTTTAAAAATATTAGAAAATAATTGTCGAACTTAAAAATTTGCATGTTCTACAGTAATTTGATGCCCCAGAGTAAAAATAAGATTCGAATGTTCTTAGCCTGGAAACAGGCATGCACAGCGTTAAAACGCCTGTATGGCATTCAAAACATGCACGGTACACCTGAATACACGCACGGAGTAGCCCAAACGAAGCACGGTACTCTCACACTATTTTTGACTAAATGAAGCCAAAATTGGAGTTTTAAGAAATTGTATAGAACGAAGAAAACGGACAATTTTTTTTGGTGATCATAAATGGTGACATTAGCATACTCAATATACCAGTTTTCGTTCGATTGCAAAGGTCAAGCAGCATTGGACATGGTTAGTACTAAGTTGGGGGACCACTTGGTAAAAACTATACTCACGTTTAGAATGGTCGATTACGAATACATTCATATCTGTAACAAAGGCGTATGCATACCTCTATAGTAGAAGCCCTGCCCCCACCCCCCACTCCTGTTGTTGCGCCCCTGCTCTTCACATCGATTAAGTTTTTTTTAGTGATTTATTTTTTTGTTGTTTGAATATTAAAATTTCAACTATGGGAATTTTTTTTCGAGATATTTCCGGGCAAGAACAAGGTGTGAAGAAGAGAGGAGTAGAAGAAATAGTTCACACTACTCTTTTTTTTTGTTTTTTTTTCAAAGGGAGATTCTTCGAAAAAGCCACAAAACCATCCTTAATGCATCACTCTCTAAGCGTTTATTTTTAATAATAATTAATAACAAGAAAAAAAAACGAAAAAAGCAAGGCCCAACAATCCTCCTATAAGATATGGTATGCATGAAGGACACAACCCAACAAAACAGTCATTCTCAGGATTTTTGTCGTTGTCGTCGTCGTCGTTGTCTTTTGCCACACTTAATGAAATATTTATGTGGCATGAATTTTTGTGTGTACACATATTTTTATTATTTAACGAAATCCTGATTGAAGCATAACTTTTCTTGTCTTTATGCGTTGCGTTTTGTTTTTTCTTTCTCTCCTTCATTGAATATATTTTTTTTTGTATTTTCTTTTATTTAAAGAAGACTTGTTCAGAATTTTTATGAAGAGGAGGCGCACAAAATTCTTATGTTTCTTTAATAACATATACGTATTTACATTATAAGTTCTTGTTTTGTTTTTTTTAACTTAAAAAAAAGCTTAAAAGGAATTTTTATTCCCACAAGTTTTTGTGTCACATATTTTGTGGAAGATCGCCCATATTCATCTTCCACAAAATATGTGACACAAAAACTTGTGGGAATAAAAATTCCTTTTTGGCTCTATTAGAGAGAATCCTATTATCCTATTTTAATATAGGAGAAATGGCCTGCATCTAGTGCATTCGATAGTCCAATTGGTTTGCCCCTTTTGGAATGTTTAAAGCCATCCTGTGGAGTTTAGAAAGCTTATCAGTGTCACGCGATCCTCATCTCTGAAGATCAATTTTAAGTTTTCCCAAAATGGATGGGAAAACTTAACCCCTTAACGTGTGCGTATCAAATGAATTTTTATGATGTTTTTCTTTATTACACTTTTATTACCCCTTTATTACTCTTTTATTACCTTTACTGGTAATAATAATATTTTCGGTTTTTTAACATTTTTTTTAAAGCGCAACATTAGTTCTCGTTTATAATAAAAAAAGCAATATAATAAAAATGAAGGTGCGAATCGTTGGCGTAACTATGGGGGAAAGGGGCGCCAGGGTGGGAAAACTTAATCCCTTAACGTGTGTGTATCAAATGAATTTTAAGATGTTTTGCTTCATTATACTTTTATTACCCCTTTATTACCTTTACTGGTAATAATAATATTTTCGGTTTTTTTAACATTTTTTTAAAGCACAACACTAGTTCTCGTTTATTATAAAAAAAAGTAATATAATAAAAAACGGAACATGTCAAAGCAGCTAATAAAATTCTCGGCAATGTCTTGACTAGTTTGTTTTTTTATTAAATAATAAATTTTTTAATGCATTTTTCTAAAAAAAAATATTCTCTCATAAAAACATTTCCTCTAATTGTCACTTTAAAAATATTCCAAAAAAAAAACAACACAAAACGAAGATCTTTCTTCTACAAGGGGCAATCAATCAAGAGAAGTTCATAAAAAAAACATCAGCCAGCAAAAACCAATAAAAATTCTGATGATTAAAGGAATTAGTGTGGGTGGACAAAGTATTTTAATCGGCATTAAAATCAACCGAAGAAATATGGGACTTTTGATGACCGTGCGCTTGCCGCCTGAACGCCGCGCGAAGAACGGTGGCGAAACACACCACATCAGCCGCGCCAACTGAAACATATGGGAGAGTATAGTAGCAAGAAAGCGGGGGGGTAGAGGGATAGGTCCGGGAAGGGGATGATTTTTTAAGAAATAAAAAAAAAGAAAAACACACAAGAAATATACAGCATAAGCCACAGTGGATCACCGAGGGGGTTGGGAAGTTTCAATTTGAGAGAGAGAGGGAGATGGTAGTGGCGCACGAAAATGCATTGAAGTATATTACGAGTATAACTGAAAGTAATTGTCGCGTCTGCGCGCGCACGATTGCGCCAGAAAATATTTATGTATTATATGGAGAGGAATTAAAAAAATTTAAAAAAAAAACAAAAATGAACTAATACTAAAATTGAACTAAAAGGAAATATATAAAACGAGAAAATGTATATATATGAAATATTTCTTGAGACACATAACACATGTGGTTTCTTTTTGGCTCGTTCAAGATGGTTTGCGATATTCCTCCCCCGCGCGTCTGCGCGAGCGCATAATATCTACAATAACAGCGCAAACACGCTTCTTTCTTGTGCGCGCTATCGCCGCGGTACAATATAGTATAATATATAATGCTGAAGATTTTTGTGGGCTATATAAGAAGAATTTAGCTCTCTCATTTAAATAAAAGCCGTGTGATGATTGTATGTCGGCTTGTAGCGCAGAGTTTAAATGACATCGAGTCGAGAATTTTACTTTTTTTTTTTTTAGTTTGGTTTTGTTTTTGTTTCGCGCCCGCGCGCGAGGGAAGCGACACTCTTTTAGTGGGGCAAGAAGTTTCTCTTTAATTAAGAATTATGTTTTCTACTTATATAAAAAAAATCTCCCCCTTTACCCTCCGCGTACCTTCTTACATAGTCCCTTGGTTTTCTCTCTGTCTCTACAAAAAAAAAAAAAGAACAAACATTTTTGAGTTTCTTAATTCAATGCATAAAATATTTTCTGAACACGCTCTTTTAATAATCCAAACGACTGTAAACCAACAACAACAACAACTATGTACGTACATACATCGACGACATCGTGATCATCATCATCATCATCATCATCATCATATGGAGAGTGAATCGCGCTAGTCTGGTTTTCTTGTGTAGTCGCTGCGCTTAGGCAATCTCGCTCTAATGGTTCTTAATCGAGCAGAATCTAATTAATTGCTTAATTGGCAGCGCAAAGACAATGAGACCATCGCGCATGCGTAATTGTCGTGGCTTCGTTTTTAATTCACGTTAGTTGCCGCGCATCCAATCTATGTATATACACATATACAAATAAGCTCCTTTACAATAATTTTTTTTTGTTAATTTCTAACGTTTAAACGAAAATAAAGTTAATATTATGATGACAAAATGGAGATGGAAGGAGAAGACTATCTAATTTATTAATAGGCAAAGCCAAAAATTGTGATCCCTTTTTAACCTATTTCCGGTGCACGTATATTAATGAAACATATATCAAAAGAAAGGTATTTTTTCATAGATGGTCAGAATATATATATTTTATTCAGGTACGTGCATAGGGAAAGGTGTGAAAGCCACAGGTAAAGTTTTACCTATAATTAAAAAAAAATTTTTTTATTCACATATGCACTGTGCCTATTTTAACCTGTCGAATTGACCGACTCGGTTTTGTTTTATTCTTTCTTAGAATAAGTGTTTGCTCGAATATCGACAACAAGGCGACATTAGTATTATTAATTATGCATCTAAAAAAAATTTTTTTGTTGATAAAAATCTCTTTTAAACCAAAAAAAAATGAACATCACATTAAAAAAATTAAACAAAATAAAACTATCAACGAAGCCTCCCCGTAGAGCAGCGAACAAACAAAAAAAAATAAAATAAAAAAAAAATAAAATAAAAAAAAAAAATAAATGAACAAAATTAAAGAACAGCGATTTTTAATTGATTTTCGATGTAACACCACCAACATCACGGCGAGAAGCAAGATTGCAATAAAAAAATAAATAATAAAAAAAAAACAGTTTTGTGCAAAAGAAGCGATATTAATTTTTTTTTAATTTGCAAAGCTGCGCCACGATTGCAGCTGCTCCTTTGGCTGGCTTTGGCGCGCTATGCTGCTGGGGTGCAATAACTTGCAGTCTTTCTTCGTGGGATTGATTATAAGTACATATAGACAGAAACTTGCGCGAATATTTTCTTCGATAGTGAGCGCAAAACGAGAGAGACAGAGAGAGAGAGAGAGAGAAAAGCGTGAGTTACTTACTGTATGAGATTAATTTTCATTCAATTTACCCAAAAGCAGCGCGGAGAGTGCGGTGTGTGTGGGGGGGGGGGGTGGGGGTGGGGGAATAATGAACGGGATGGGGTTTTTGCTGTTGCGGTTTTGATCAATACAATACGTATCAATGTAAAAATTATCTTTTAAAGAAAGAGAGGGAGACAGAGAGTGAGAGAGCGTCTCCAGAGAATATGACGACGATATTTTTTTCTACTATATAATTTAAAAGTTATCTTTGATAAAATATATTTCATATGAAATTTTGCATAGCCTTTGAATTAGGCTTGGGGCAAACGGTTCGCATGAGTTGGTTTAGACGTTTTTTTTTTAAAAATTTGTTATAAGTTTAAATTGCACGGTACGTACCCCCGCTTGCGTGTGGTATTTTGTGAAAGAGCCACTCTCAATAAGTTCATAGGATGACTAACCTTAAACTGATTCCAATGTTTCGATCCATGACAAAAATTCAACGTCGTTAACGTGTGTGCTTGCGAAGTGAATTTTTAAGATGTTGTGTATCATTATTCTTTTATTACCCTTTTATTGCCCTTTATTAATCTTTTATTACAGTTTTATTTCCCTTTATTACCCTTTATTACTCTTTTATTACCCTTTGATTATCCTTTTTCTTGCTCTTTATTACTCTTTTATTACAATTTTATTTTCCTTTCATTACCCTTTATCACTCTTTTATTACCCTGCGATTACCCTTTTATTACCCTTTGATTATCCTTTCTTTGCCCTTTATTACCCTTTGATTACCTTTTTATTGCCCTTTATTACCCTTTGATTGTCCGTTATTACTCTTTTACTACCATTTAATTACCCTTTTATTGCCCTTTATTACTCTTTTATTACCATTTTATTACCTTTGTACTACACTTTAGATGAATTGTAAAAGAGAACTTCCTAGAAAATTCCTCGTAATTTATTACTAAGCCTCGCCTAAGATTTTTAGCCTCAGCTGCTGGGTAGAGAGAACAGAGGGCTTCCAAAAACAAAACCCTGGTAGGCCGCGGTACAGGCAAAACAACATCATATAGGAGAACGATATGCGTATAAATACTGTGAGGTATATGATGAGATTGATGAAAGACAATATATCTAAGCTATATATCAAAATTGCTTGTAAACAACTTGTGTTAATCATACTTCTAAGACAACACCCCTCCCCCGCAAACACCGCAAAAATATTCGTATTTTTTTTTTTGTACCACAAATCACTTAAGAAAGAAACAAAATCGCTAAGTAGAGAAGTTTTTTGTTTTGTTTTTTTAGTAAGGCTTAATCCATTAATATGCCCTTTCTTATAATCCATTACTTAGAGAGCAGCAATACGTTCATCTGTCTCTCTCTTTACTCTCTACTCTCTTGTCCCCCCTTGAGTGAAGTAATAAATGCAAAAATGCATTTTCACAGAGTATATATATACATATGACAACATAAATGACGATATGGCGACAACAACGACAGCTTCGAACATGGCTTAAAGAAACGCATATGGGCGAAATTATGACGAGACCCCGGGTGTGTGTGGTGATATACCGGCGCGACACAACAAGAGCGAAGCGCAGCAGTAAAAAAAAATATCAGTTTGGTTTAAGTGCACTGTAGTTCAAGGACCAAAACGGAGAGTACCCACTTGTGTAATTTGCATATCTAACAAGGATCTTGATATATACTTCATATATATATATATATGTATATGTATGTAATGTAATATTGAGAGACAATCGGCCCAGCCTTTTCTTATTTATAGAAGAAATGCATAAAGGAAAAGTATCTATGTACTATAGTATATGCATCCCTAATAATTTTCTCTATTTTTTTTTTCATCCATTGATGGGATGCAAGAGGAGAAATTTATTTTCAATCGACACATACACACACACACGAAAATTGTCTGTGAGATTTTTTTTTTTCATAATCATAACATTACGATGGATTGCAAAAAAAAAATACTAACAGCATTAAAACAAACAAAAAAATGGAATATTAATCAGAAGATGAAGGGTTGTTAGGATTTGTGGAAGGGGTAAGGGGTAGTAGAAAGGAATCTTAAGATTGAACGTGATTTTATCTAATCGTGGTAAGGGTTTTAAGAAATATTGTATATATTGATGCTGGCAAGGTTGGTGCTATACCGTTTTGGTTAATAATTAAAATTATTAGATTACCGTGTCTCGGTCGATGGATCTTATCGAAAAGCGTTTAAAATTTCTAAATAGAATAAACCATTTGGATAACCAACCACCCCCACTAACTAAATAGCTCCTCCTGCACGATTTCATGTATATTCTCACAAATCTGTCTTGCATGCTATATCCGCTTATAAGATCCACTCCCTACACCCAAAAATTAAATATCGACGATAAATAAATCAAGACATTCACCATAAAAGACATAGCGATTGACTACAATTAAACTGTAGAACGATATCATATACCCTTAGCCATGGGCGCATTCTAGGTATATATGTGTATATATGTGTGTGTGTATATTAACCCTATATTATTAACCTAACTATAATTATCACATCAGCAGCGATTTTATTCCCCTGGTTTAAAGCGATATTTCTTACCCCCATTTAACCTCCTTCGACCCCCGCCACACAACACACTATTCACCCTTCCTTACTACCACCACCACCATAAGACGATATCAAGGGACCTTGTAGCCAGGTTGTTTTTTTTTCTCTGTTGGAGCACATCCATTTGATATCAACCGGTGTGTTGCTCGAGCAAACCAAAAAAAAAAGGATATTTCGCGTGACTAATGGCGGTTAAATAGATAATTGGTATTTAATAACCGACCTGTAGTGATCCTTATTATTGTGGGGGAGGGTCAATGTCGTCGTCGTCATCGTCAGCTGGTTAAAGTGTTATGAGTGAGTTTTTGGGGAGAAATTAAAATTATTTTCTTTATGATTGGTGTGTGTGTGTGTATGTGTTTTGGCTGAATATATATATATATATAGATAGAAAGAAGATAGACCTTACCCTATTTCACTGCCATCATCGGCTGTAATCATTATTTTCCCATAATAAATTTTTCAGACATGAAAATTGAACAGAATTTCTGCGAAAATCACTGGGCTGTCCTCTCTCTAGGCTTGATTAAATAATATTACAAGTCAATTAATTAATGTAATTATAACAAGGCTAAAGAAATACAATGACGGAGAGTAAAGTGAACATGTCCCGACCTATGATGGCAAAATTTGAAGGGAAATATATGTATACAATCCAATAAGGTCGAATTTTTCCTATAAACGAGAACTAATGTTGTGAATTTTATAAAAAAAAACCCAAAAAAACATTATTATTATCAGTTATGGTAATAAAAAGGTAATAAAAGGGTAATAAAAGGGTAATAAAAGTTATTTTCTTTGATGGGTTTGAATTTGTAAATTTTATAGAAAGCCCAAAAACACATTTATATTATGGTAATAAAAAGGTAATAAAAGGGTAATAAAAGTTATTTTGGTTTTGAATTTGTAAATTTTATATAGAAAGCCCAAAAACACATTTATATTATGGTAATAAAAAGGTAATAAAAGGGTAATAAAAGTTATTTTCGTTGATGGGTTTGAATTTGTAAATTTTATATAGAAAGCCCAAAAACACATTTATATGTATTATCGTAATAAAATGGTAATAAAAGTTATTTTCTTTGATGGAGCTCTATTGATTCTTCAACCTCCGTTTCGCCCACACTTTGATTTGACAATCATTTAAACCATATCATGATTTTTTCCAAACACCCCCTTTCGATTTACTCAGCATGGTGTTTATGCTAGTTCATTACCCTTCTTTAAGCTCTTTTCAACTGGGGAACGACTCTCTCTGGTCAAGTTATATCCTTATATTCTAAATATACATTTCCTTTTTTTAAAGGGAGATTACTTTAAATATTAAGGGTGCCGCTAAAAAGCAATTAACAGGCTTGTTAAAAACTAGTTAAACTAATTAAAAGACCTTTTATTGAAAATGAGTTAAAATAGTTAATAGAATAGTTGAAAACCAGTTTAACTAAGTTAAACAGTTAGCATTGATGAAAACTAGTTAAAGTAGTTAATAGACCTGTTCAAAGCCAGTTAAACTAATTAACACAGACCTGTTGAAAACTCCTTCTATTGATTCGATATGGTTCCCAATTCCAAAGCTTGTGACATTCGTCAGCTTCTACCCCCCCCCCCCCACAGTTTCTCCTGTTGAAAACTAGTTAAACATATTTGTTTAAAAATTAAATTTAATCCAATCTAAAAAATTTTATTAATTAATTTATTTTTATTCTATTTCAGGTATGTTAAAAAAAAATACCTTTTGTATATTTTTTTTAAATGAAAATTTTACTGGTAAGGATACGTATTTTTAAATTTTTTTTGTCATATTGCGCACACACCCCAATTTCACTTTTATAAATCACATTTCTTTTTTGGGTATTGTATTTCTTTTTTTTATTTTTATTTCGCCTATTTCTTTTTGCATATTTCCACTCATGCTAATTTCACTTATTCCTTTTTTCATTTTCTGCACATTTATTTTACTAAAAACAAAAAAACACATTTCCATCGCTATTTGTCATTTATATGATGACAACCTGTATAAAAAGAAGCCTTAGAACTGGTTGTTTTTTATACATTCATATTTATATTAATTTTTTATTATTGTGTCAAAAATATATAAAAAAAAACAAAATCATATGGCTTCAAGATTTTATAATTAAAAAAAGGAGGTTTAAAAAATTTTAGATTTAAAATACTGACCTAAATCACTTAATCATTTTGAAAGTGGCCTAAGTCACTTAGTTATTTTGAAAGTGGCCTAAGTCACTTAGTTTTTTGAAACTGCCCTAAGTCACTTAGTTATTTTGAAACTGACCTAAATCACTTAGTTATTTTGAAACTGCCCTAAGTCACTTAGTTATTTTGAAACTGACCTAAATCACTTAGTTATTTTGAAAGTGACTTAAGTCAAGATATAGGATCTTCTTCAGGATTCGCGAGGTCGAAAAAAATGTAACCTTCTAACAACCTCTGCTCCAATGACCGTTAAATACCGAGCCGAGTCAATCGGCTCCTTCTTTAGGACCCTCCAAATTCTTCTTATTAATCTATCCTCTTCACTATTCCATCCTGCGAATTAATCTTACTACTAGACATTGCTTAATAGCGAGTACGACATGACGGGCTGGGTAACTCCTAACCTTGGGCTTCACGTACTCACTTCAAAGCTGTCGTATTGAAGTAGTCATTACATTTAAAACGACAACAGTTTGCCGATCCCTTTATCCTAGTTGGTAAAGGTGCCCCGATTACCATCTAAGAGATTCAAGGTTCGATTTCTCACAGTAGCAGTATATGGCATTTTGCTGTTCTACCTTTTCTACATAGGTAATATTCATTTGTTCTAGTCTGTTATCGCCTGCAAACACAATAATCGAGGATGCTAGAGCCTGTGCCATAAAAGAAGGGATTCTAAAAATTTCTAAATAGCGCGCTGAGAGTCTCAAGCTGAAGTCCCCCCTCCCCAGAAGCGAGGAAAGTCACTCGGTTTGTTTAAAGACGCAAATTACCGGCTCAATTGTATTCTCAATTACAATATGCAAGCTCATATCCTTTCTTTTATGGTGATGCTGTTGTTTGAATTTGAATATTAAACATAAAAACTGCAATATCTTAATATGTTGATTAAGTGGATTTTTATGACGTTTTTATTACCATTATATTATCGTTTTTATTACCATTTTATTACCTTTTTATTATCACCTTTCAATTTTGTTTTTTTTATATTAAAGTCAATTCGTCCATAGTCAAGGCTTTTTAGACATATTTAATGTGCGACCGAAATAATTTTATCTACATCGTCATTCTTCTATATTATTTATACATATATATGTATATATGGATTCAAAAATAAATTTTGGTTTACTTTCTTTTTTTTTAAAGTCAAAAAAAAATCCTTCATACATTAAAAAAAAAACTTTACTTTAGTTACTTTTACAGCATTTATTTTTAGATAATATTCTTCAAAGCCTAAAAATTCTGTACATACAATACGCGAGTATAAATATAACATTATTAGTCATATTTTTTTTGTGTGTGCAACGAAATATAAGTCACCATCTTACCGATAACGATAAGACTCATTTTTCTTGATAAAAAAAAATATTATAACAACGCGAGCAACACACAAAAAGAAAAGGTCAGAAAGCGCTATTACAAAAAAAAACAAAAAGAAAAGAAAAAAATATTGGAGCAAAACTAAAACAATAAAATCTTAAAAAAAGTCCAAAAAATTGGTTCGTGGAGTTTGACGGCCGAGGGGAAAGGCGGAGGGGTCGGAGGGTGGTATTGAAGAAGAGGGTGTAAAAAAACTAAGAAAACTTTTTAAGAATAACAAAAAAAAACAACAGCGACGTTCGTTCGTTCGTTGAATCAAAAACAAAAAAAATACAAAAAAAAGAAAACAAAAAAAAATTGATACAAGAAAAACATGTACTATACATGAAGTAATAAATAAACAACGCTCACAACAAGGAGGCGAAATTACTGATAACAAGAGTTCGTTGTTAAATTGAACCATTTAGTCGGGCGGCAAAGATCAAACGAGGCAAAAATTTATTGTTTATACAATCCATGCCCGCGGAGAGTGTGTGTGGCGAATGGCACAAGGGAAACATACTCATATCGCAGATATACGAAAGCACTATGGGTATTGCCATATAGCATGGTGCCATTTCGAATGTATATCTAAATATATTTATATATACATAGTACAGATATATATGTGCCAACCATGTGAAGAGTTTTACAAAGAGTACATACTTAGTATATAGTTAGTACATATTTATATATATATATTTATATATACATATATCACACGGGAATAGCAGCAGCGAACGCTTATAGTATCAAAGAAGAATGTGTATATGATGAGAGAGCTTTAAGATATTATATCGGATACACGGTACCCAGGGTATATATATATATATGCTATAACGGGGGAATTTTTCATATAGTATATATGTATACATATATATTTGGGGGTGGGGGGATGGCGGTACACACAAAATTTCTATAGGTAACACAAGCCGTTATACACCCTATGCTCCTCCACCGCGCTTACCGCGCCTCCAATGCCGATGATGGAGCACACCCAGAGCGCTCTGGATTTTTTTTTCTGCAAAGAAGGGTGCCAGCCGGGAAAATTTCACAAACGGAATAGTCCCCCCCCGCCCGAGAGAGATTGGGAGCAATTTTGCAATGTTCCCTGCAACACACAGAAAAAAAAACAAAAAAATTTTGCTCCTTTCCTATCCTCTCCTCTCCTCCATCGATATATATATATATGTATCGAGAAGCAAATGGAATTTTTGGCATTTTTATTCTTACCAATTCTGAAAAGTACAAACAAAATAGAAATATACCCCCCCCCCCACAAAATCTCCCACGTGTGTGTGTGTCGTTCCCAGAGCAGCTTTACTATTTTCTTAAATTTTTTTTTTAATTTTTTTTTGTGTTATGTGAAAGACTAGCACTCAGAGGGTATTGGGCTCTTTGTACTGTGTGTCGACGACAGATTGAATGTACTTGATTGGTATAGGATGCAGCTTGATGCCTACACCCCCATACCTTCAATGTCATCATCACTAGGGATGTTATGAAGGTTCGCATTCGCTTATGCGAAAGATTCGCATCATTTTAAACATTCGCATAAAGTAATGCGAATGTTTTACGTATGTGCTAGTGAGTGTAGGTGGTGTCTTGCCTCGTGGAAAACACTAATTAAAATACGATAAATTGACGTGAGCGCCCAATCGGCCAGCGTCCCAAATGAGCAATTGTTCAGTGCAGCCGGTTTTATATATGAGCCCCTTAAGGCCCCCCATCCACAACGGGCCGCCGGCAGGCCGTAGCCTTTTAAGCCATATCAGCAGGTACTGCCCGGTGAAGGCCATACAGTACTCAGTCTGACTCAGTCAGTCGGTTGAAGGACTCGAGGCATACGTCTGACAGGCCGTAGACTGCAGGTGACGTTATGATTCCCTATTTACACACAGGCGAAGACGACAGTTTAGCGTAGCAGGTTGTTAATTCAGGTGCAAAAATATTTAACTGAAGGTCTCAACGAAAATTTTAGACTGAATAGAAGTTCAGATCTTCAGGCACGGACTGACGATCAATACCTATATATATACATAAAGATTTTTGTCAGTTTTCTTAGACTGCAGGTCCAGCAGACCCCATCCAGTTGACGCGGTATGGGTGAATGAGTGTGTGGTTATACTTGGCCTCAAGGCGAGACACCTTCAAATATTCACCATACATTAAAAAAAACCTTTCCTTCACCGAAAATATGCTCTTACATTATACATGTTCCTCAGTACCATCAGCTTACCCCCTCTTACCCCTCCGCCTCAGAAAATTCCCAAGGTCCGGGGGGGTTCCCTTATTTTTATATTCCCTACGAACATATCAAAAAAAAACAAAAAAAAGTACGAAGAAAACGAAATGAGAAATTCACAAGACACAACAAAAAAAAATTCTTAAAAATTTTTCCACAAGACAAAAACGTTTAATTTCTCAGTCAGGCTTTTGGCTTAATGGAGTGGGTTGTGCGTGCGTACTTCAAATACTGCGTTTTTTTTCTCTCATTATTATAATTATTTTTTTTTGAAAATTTCCTACCATATTTATTATAAGCGTAAAAACTGACATTATTTAAACACAGTACTTTCATGCGTCCCAGTTTATATCCTATACAAAATATTGCTTAGATGTTCCCTACTTCTGATTGACAGACAGATGCTGATTATTAGCCCATATTATACGCTACAGAAAGATGACGAGACACTTGCACTTTGGGATAATCGTATACCCACATATAAAAAAAATATATAATTTGCGGAATGATGCTTTTAAAGACTTCAAAAAAAAAAAACAAAAAAACAAAGTGGTAATCTCTTGTGTCGATGTGGAATTATGTAACCTATTAAGAAGGGTCATACAGCTGAACCCTAGATAAGGCACGACACTCTACCATATATGCAAAAATAATACAAAAAAAATGAAAAATCAAGAGCTCAATTTTATACACAACTACTTGTTGAAACATTATTGTTGGTGCTTTATTAGATCTGGTCTGGCTGGTGCCGCTTTAGATTTGTTATTTTTTTTTTATTATTTTGAATTCAATTAGATTAAATTTGGTATATTAAAAGTTATAGTTAGTTGATGTGAATGATGATTCATCAAGCGCGACGGCGAGTTTGTGTGTTCTATACTTAATGGACACGATCTATTCACGGGGGGTATATAGAGATGTCTCAAAAAAAAGAGCTTGACCTTCTACCCCTTTGAAAAAAAATAAATAGCTTAAGTGGTGTAGAACTGAGAAACCCAGCTTCTAAATTATTAGTTAATAGTTCTACAAAAAAAATAATTCTCTAAAACTAGGATTATTATTACGTTTTCCTACTTTTCAAGTTTACTACAAACATCAATATCTTAGCATGCATTTTAGGTGTATGTTTATTATGTTTCGTTTTATTACTCTTTATATTACTTTTTATTACCCTTTTAGTACCTTTATATTACCTTTTTATTACTTTTTATTACCTTTTTAGTACCTTTATATTACTTTTTTAGTACCTTTATATTACCTTTTTAGTACCTTTATATTACCTTTTTATTACCTTTATATTACCTTTTTATTACCTTTATATTACCTTTATATAACCTTTACCTACGTTCGTACCATCATCAATAAATTCTGTATCTTTTTCCCACATTTTTTTCAAAAATTGTGACCAGTCATAAGTCACAAGCTTGATGAACACTTCTTATTTGGGTTTCTATATGTCAATATATTGACAGAAGTTACACGTCTACCTCATTTCTACTTCATGTTTATTTAGTATAGGCCTTCTAATTGATACCCACCACCACATATTTGTGTGATTGCGCTGTGACTTGTGACTGTTTATTAAAATAGCGGAGTGTAAAATTCTAGCTTAATCTTCCATCAGTTGATGTGATTTTGACAGATCAGTTGCAATTTTCAAAGCTTTCGGCAAGATCGATGCCAAAAATATGGCACCTTCAGAACGCATGATCCTCTTTTATCGTTCAAACTAAAGATTGACACTAAATTGTTGCACCATGATCACCTGAACGACATGACTTGATTGATATTTCAAAAGAATTTTGATAGTAAATCTCATTTCGTTTTGTAACCCTACAGTCTCCAAATTTGGTTGAACTCGTCATATTGTAGGTGGGTTCATCTCTAAACGGGCATTGCTTTTTTTAGGATAGGGCCCAGATAAGTTGAGGTATAGGGACATATTTTCCACCCTCGAAACGTATCTACTAATCTGGATACCGTCCTGCATACATAGACCTCTATCCACACTAAAGTTAAAAGCAAGTAACCGATACAATGGAACGTGCTCTGCGCGCGCATACATTTCCTAATTCTCGAAAATAATAATAATAAAGAAAAAAATCTGCATTTTTCTCATTCCCTTTCAGCTTAATTTTTTTTCAAACCCACAAATGATAAATATTCAGATCACAACACTTGGAAGGTTTTAACTGTAGTGAACACAATTTTAATTTTTTATATTTTCTTTATTTTTTTTTTTTTGGGATCTCTCGATCATCATCATTATCACAGCGCGTAAAAGCCGGATCCAAAGTGTCTCATGGTAGATTTTCTAAGAAACCATAAAGTGGAACCCGTGCAGACACCAAGCAGCATGATGTAGTCCCTATGGTAGAGACACGATATTCATTCCTACAGTACTATACATACCGATCACCATTTATCTATAGATCACCGACAGCTCATTTGCATTTTGAGCAGCAGCCCGCATATACACAGCCGTGCACCATCCTAGAGTCCACACAGCCCGCGCGCTGGGACACAAGAGCCTGTTCTAATACTACAACATATACTATTTCCCTTCCCGTATATGATTCACAAAAACATAAAAAATAAAAAAAAAATAAATAAAAAAAAAACTCATAATCTTAATTTTTTTCCTCACTTTCTTGGGTTTCTGTGCTGTGTATATGATTTCTAGAAGAAGACGAGTGTATATCGGTGTGTGTGTGTGGGTGCTTATGCTTTTATATACACATACGCACATTATTATTATTATTTTCTTTCTTTAATTTCTTTTCCAAAAAAAAAAAATTAAAAAAACGCATGCGCGTACGGCTCCGCGTTCTATGCTGCACTGCACTGTGTGTCATATAATTATCATAGAACGATTACGGTTGCGCGACGATAGCATTAAGCGCACTTTAAAACCGAAGTAAACGAGAATTTTATAGGCTTTATGGCGCGGCGGCTATGCCTAGGTTTAAGGTTCTTATTATAAAAAAAGGCTATATGTGGTGTGTGTGGATCGTGTGGTCGGGTTGATTTCTTGTTGTATGCTGTGTATGTGTGCGCTGTGCTGTCTGTCTATCTTTGGTGGATTGCCTTTACCGGGGCATGCGTGGCAAAAAGGCGATGATAATATGATGATTGCGTGGCTGTCAAATGATAAATATGATCTGTTCTCTCCTACTTATATGTATGTATATATATATATATTGTAGCTAGAAGAGACGTTTTGATCCTTATTCTTCTTCTGGGGGGCTGTGTGGTGGTAGTCATGTGTAATTTATTCGATTTTTTTTTCTATTTTTTTTATAATAAAAGGCAAAACTCTCTATTGTCACCTTTTCGTACTATAACAATTCATCGTGTAAAGAGTATGTTTGTTGCACTTGCTCATGGATTATCAGTAACAATAACAGCATTGAACAAAACAACAAAAAAAAAAACATAAAACTGAAGCTTAACTGACAGAAGGAGATGATTAGTACACCGAAAATGACGCCCTTTCTAATAGTTAGCCCTTTGTACTCTCAATGGTTTCCCTTTTTGGGGGGGTGTAGGGGTAATAAAAAGGCAATAACGGGTAATAAAAAACACTAAGGGGATAACAAAAAACACTAAGAGGGTTAATAAAAAGACAATAACGGGGTAATAAAAAACACTATGGGGTAATAAAAAAATACTAAACGAATGGTACTAGTATATAGGATACACCGAAAATGACGCCCTTTCAAATAGTTTGCCCTTTGTGCTCTCAACGATTTCCTTTTGGCAGGATGAGGGGGGGGGGTAACAAAAAGACAATAACGGGGTAATAAAAAACACTACAGTAAGGCGGTAATAAAAAGACAATAACGGGGTAATAAAAAACACTATGGGGTAATAAAAAATACTAAACGGATGGTACTAATATATAGGGTACACCGAAAATGACGCCCTTTCAAGTAGTTTGCCCTTTATACTCAACGATTTCCTTTTGGCGAGATGAGGGGGGGGGTAACAAAAAGACATTAACGGGGTAATAAAAAACACTAAGGGGATAATAAAAAAACAGTAAGGGGGTAATAAAAAGACAATAACGGGGTAATAAAAAACACTATGGGGTAATAAAAAAATACTAAACGAATGGTACTAGTATATAGGGTACACCGAAAATGACGCCCTTTCAAATAGTTTGCCCTTTGTACTCTCAACGAATTCCTTTGGGGGGGGGGGATGTAGGGGTAATAAAAAGACAATAACGAGGTAATAAAAACCATTAAGGGGATAATAGAAAACGCTAAGGGGGTATTAAAAAAAACACTAGTATATAAAGTACACCGAAAATGACGTATATAAGATCTTTTCATGAATGATCGTGTAAGAGCTATGTTATGTATCTCGAAATCAAATTCCATTTACAGCCTCTCAATAACAGAGTTTCATTTTTTTTATATGAAGAACGGAGATTACAAAAAAAAATAAATAAAAAATAAAAATGACAAGAATAGTTTGACCTTCTTGCAAATTTAGATTTGGGTTCAACTTACTTTTCACACGCCTTTTTTCTACTTCTCCGTCTTTGCCCCGTCCTTCCCCCCCCCCCTCCCGGCAAAAATAAACAATAACAACAAGTAAGAAAGAATAAAATAAAAAAAAAAATAAAACAATATCTAAGAAAACTTTACGAGAAGATAGTTGCAGATACCCCATTCGCCTCCACCCACTCCACCCCCCCCCTACCGGCAGCCTTTCGCTGCATTCAACCCCTTTATACCTATGACCTAGGGGCATAAGGAGCGTTTCATTGGTGTATATTTTCATATAAAAAAATAAGACAGCGCCACTCCGTTACGGCCCACCACCACCATTTCGCCATTAACACAAGTTCCTCGAGGCTATTTCTTTTCTTCACGTCAAATTGAAACTTTTTTTTTGTTGTATTTTTTTTATTATTATTTTTTGTTTTTGTTGTTATTTTTATTTCAGCTAAAAAACAAACCGCCGGGGGTTGAAATTCTTACTGCTGCCGGGGCTATAGTGAAAAGAATATATATATATATACTCCAAAAAAGAGAACCATACCCCCTTTTGCTGCTTTACCCCCACTGACGTTTCCCACTTGCTCTGGTTGTCATATCCCTCTACCCCCACCACTATTAAAAAAACAACAAAACAACAACGGCTCACACTACGAGGCACTTCTTTTCAAATTTTTTTTTTTTATTTTTTTCTTATATTTTTTTAATGTTTTTTATTTTTTGTGCAACAAAACATCCCTAGCACATTACCCAGCAGCACTTCTCCTCAGAATGGATATATTATTGTTGGAGAGTGAAATGTTGGCATCTATCCGTCCAACCATTGTTCAACAACTGTGATGTTTCTACTGCGGTCTATTTTGATGCTATTGTTGCCAGTTTTGTTCGTTTTCTTTTTTTTTTAATTATTATTATTTCTTTTAGTTTAGGCTATTGTTGGTCGCTTTTTTCTTTCTTCATAATTTTTTTTTATATATATATTTCTTTTGCTGGAGAATGCTTGTTTGCTTCTCACTCCTACCACCCAATCTCCCACCATATACACACCATCACCATTTCTTGATGTATATACTCTGCAATTGGAGCGAGGGTTTTATTGTTTCATAAACGTGTTGAAAATATATAAATAACAAAAACACAACAACAAATGAAAAAGATACACAACGTTGCAACAATAACAACAAAGCAAAACAAAAAAAAAACAACAGAAGACATTTTACAGGATTTGCAAAGGCATTTTCCATTTCTAAAAGTGCTTTGAATAAATAATGCAGAAAAAACAATATGATGGGCGCACTCTTTCTTGAAATAATTTTGAAAAATTTTAATTGGGAGATAATTGTTGAATCTAAAAACAGTCTTAACACACACACACAAATATATATACATAAATGGTTAAGTATGGTTCGATCCCTTTTACATTTTTCTACTTCTACCAATCAAATTCACTAAATGACAAACAGTACGGCGCTTTAGAGAAAAAAAATAGTCTCTCTTACAAAGCATCTTTGCTCTGGTCTTGATAGACTAGGGGTTAAGGCGTACGACTACCATCCCAGAGATCTGTGGTTCGATTCTTCTTCGCAAAATGGTTCTTCGTCTTTTATACTTTTCCCCACCTAAATAACATTCCTAATTTCTTCTCGTTCTCCTGTACAGAAATTCCATTCTATTACCAGTTGATCTACAATTGCAAATCCGGGCTAGAGTCCGTGTCATTAAAGAAGGGAAATTAGCATGTCCATGTGGAATTGTGATTGAGAATATAATTGAGAGGTGGTAATAAAAGGGGTGATAAAAGGAGTAATACAGGGGTAATAGAAGAGGTAATAAAAGGGATAATAGAAGAGGTAATAAAAGGGGTAATAGATGAGGTAATGAAAGGGGTAATAGAAGAGATAATAAAAGGGGTAATGAAATGAGTAATAAAAGAGGTAATAAAAGCGGTAATAAAAAGGGTAATAAAAATTCGTGCTATTCTTTCTTCTTTTTCAATAATATAGCTTATGAGGGTTGTTTTTTTTTAAATTTTACTTTCTCAAACGACATCTTCTTTTAAGCCTACCCAAAAAACTTATTCTATATCTCCTCAAACTTAGCTTTTACTACTTAGACATTGCACACCATTGTAGCGTGACCTGGCCTAGCCGAACAAAAGCGTGTGATTCCTGAGCTTCAAACATATGAAAAGAAATTATAAGCGACAGGACAGGACAGGAGCGTTTGAAGAAGTCATATCCCCTGTTGAATGCCCAAAGTCAACATTCTCTGGCCCCGCAGATTTTTTTTTTGGATGGTGTGCACACGATGAATAAAAACTGCATATTGGCATTGGCATTCACATCACATTCCTTTTCAACATAAGAGCTTGTTGCTAGGTTTTATAATAAGTCTACGTCTTTTTCATACTTATAATATAAAAGAAAGAAAAAAAAGAAAGAATTTCAGCAAGTCAATAACATTCAGGGCAACATCATCAACATCATCATCAACATCATCATCATTATCTTCGTCATCATTTAAAAAAAAAATACTTTCTTTCGCCGTCAATGCAGTCAATCCCATCCTTTTTGCCATTCATTTTACACAACGAAACTTCCATCTTGTCCTCCACCACCACCACCCCTCCTACAGGCTCTACATATTAACCAGCCATATCTTTTTTTTTTGGTTCCAGCCAACCATCCTCACTTAAAGGAATGAATATGTGCTTTGGTTCCGCATGTGTATCCACACCACTGCCCCCATCTCCCCCACACCCCACACGCGTCTATATCTGAGGCTATATCTGGCGTGGATCGTTATTATAGTGAAAGATATGTTTCTGTTCCATCGAGTGGTGTTGATATGAAATTTAAATGAATCCACAGTATAAAAGCCGCCCCCTTTCCTCTCTGTGTATCCTTCATGCATTCCCCATTCTATTTTCCATCATCACCCCTCCCCCCACAAAATCCCGTGCTTTCGTCGTCTTTTACCACTTTCCCCTTCTCATCCTACTCCTTTCCACCCAAAAATCACCCTTTTACCATCATCAACCCCCCCCCCCCCTCATCATCATCATCATCAACACCACCGTGTCCACCTGTATTTTCTATTCTTAACCCTGTTTTCTGCAGCGTTTATAAAAGAGGTGTAGAGCTATGTGTATATATGCCTGTGTACGACTTGTTTGTATATATGTATTTGTACACGCCGAGGTATAAATACATACCGAACTGAAATTGCGAAAATCTCTTATCGTGTTTGTGTTATATCCTTCTTACTCCTTTTTCATCCTGTTTAACATTCCCTAAGTTATGCCTGTACCATTGCCGGGGCTTTCCCGTCCATCAGGATTACCGGGGAATATGTGTAAGGATGCGCTTCGGCTCTACACACTTTCAGATTAAATTTTCCAATGCGGAAGATTCTGGTGGTTGATGGATGGGGGTAGAGGTGGGAGGTTGGGTGGTTCTCTACCACGTCACTGCTTGTTTGGTAAGCGCACAAAAATTACGAGTTGCGAATGAAAGGGGTGAAATAGTGGGGAGTATAGGTAGGCGCATAGAATCGATGGTAGTATTAAAGGTGTAGGGAAAGAGCATTTTCCATTTTCTCCATCCAATCTTAACTCAGCGTGTGTATTTCATATAGCAGAGCAGCACCACCAGCAGCAGCAGCAGCTCAAAAGAAGCTCCTCTCTATATGCGGGTATAAACATTCTTCTAGTACCTATTGATGAAATCACTTCTTTCGTACCTTTAATATTAGAAAGGATTTACATGACAGCGAGAATAGCTTGAGTAAAAAAAAATAGGTTTTATTCATTTTGAAATTTTACCAGGATTGCATATAAACACACACACGCACACATAAAATATCAGAAAATCCTTAAGTAAAAGATGCTTTTATTAAATTTGAAGTTTTATACCCTTTATATGTGCGTGCGTGTGTGTGTGTATGCAATCCTGCGTCAGAGCAATTTTAGTTAAGAAAAAAATTTACATAATTTTATAAAAAAAAATGGCTGGAGTATGATGACGTAATATTCGTTTTGGTTTCTTATCTTAAATAAACACTTAGTCAAGACAAGAACCATTATAAGTGTTTATTAACCGAAAAATTTTCATAATAAACACTTAGTCAAGACGAGAACCATTATAAGTGTTTATTAACCGAAAAATTTTCATAATAAACACGAAATAATTTAAATACAAAATATATTTGTGATATGGGAAAACAATAGCGAATGTTCTTGATTGAACGGTAATGTAATTTCGCCAGTTGAGTAATTGCCTTAATTTATATTGTGAACGTTTGAATTGAACTGCATAGGTATTATCTCAAATAATAAACACTCAGTCCAACTGAAAATGAAACTGTAAATGATTATTATAAACCACCACAAAAACGAAAGTTTTCTTTGGATCTATATACAAGTCCTTGAGATCACAGGTAATAATAATATGCACCACTTCCCCCCACTTTGCAACTATTACAACAACAACAACAACAACAAAAAAAAACTATGAAATATTGAAGAAGAAAAAATAAAAATAAAAAACGGAAAACACTTTATGTTAATGAAATTTTACCTTTGAGCCCAGAAACCTTTTATATATGCGCTCATGTATTGTCCTTTTCTAAAACATTTTCTCGTTTGTTGTTTTTTCCTTTCTTTCTTTATATTTTTGTTGTTGTTGTTGTTGTTGTTGTTGTAAAAGAACTTTAATGTAATTATTTTTTTTCTTCTGTGAAATCTATGAGAGACTGTGTACGCGATTGGTTGTATATTTCTCTCATATCCGCAAGATGCACTTAACTAAATTGAAAAAAAAAATTTGTCCTTCATACAACCGATTTGTAAAAGACTTTTGTGTTGTATACCAAAAAAAAAAAGAAAAGAAACAAATCCCTATCCACTTTTTTTTCTACACTCATTATTCAGAAGATTCTCTACTGTGAGTGTGTGTAGTAAAACGCAACAATAGTTAAAAAAAAAACAAGAACTTGGCTTCTATAGACACACACACATGTACATATATCCTTCTCCAAAGGCGTACCCAGAGTGGTGTTCTGGGGGTTCAAACACCCCCCCCCCCCCGGCAATAAAGGCAAGAAAATTGTGAACACTTATGTCATTGGAAGCTCATTGCGCTGGCGTACACGGATCATCACGTCAACATTTCAAAAAAAAACCGATTTTCTATGATGTTCTTGGCGTACATGAGTATTCCTTCACCGAGAGTAACTTTATTATCCTTACCGTGGTATAGTAAGCAGAAGCATTTGTGTATGCGTTAGTTTTCACTAAAAAAATTTTTTGTTTTAAACGTCCCAGCGGGAAAATTTTTGGAGAGTTCCTCAGGGGTGCTAATTTTGAGCGCTGCCAAATATGCTGCCGAGGAAGCATTTCTGAAGTTTTCAGAAATTTTATAGAGCAAACTAAATGGGCGATTATCGACCCCCAGCTCGGCTGGCGCAAAAAACCTATCCGAGACACACTGAAGTTCAATCAAATTCTTCAACCCGAAAGCTCATATCCAAGACACATCGAAAGTCTCAAAAGCTCACCTCCCGAAATCACAACCGATAACGTCACTGCGCTCGGAGTGATATAGCTATGCTACTTTCATCGCATACCATCGGCTTATGTTATCTCTGGGTGTACGCCTATGTTCTTCTCCTTTTTTTATAAAGGGCATATAATTCAAACCTTTTAAAAATGTGACAAAAAAAAACATTTTTAAATGCCAATTAGAAAAAACACAGTTATTTCTTTTAGTACCACCCTGTGTGTGCCCTTCTTGGCTAAACAAAACAAAAATAATATTTAGGTCGACTTGTTGAGAGTGGGAGTGGGGGTGGCTGGTGGGTTTTAGGAAAAAAAATATTTCTCTTCTAAAGTTGCATTTTTTTTATTGTTCACCCAAATAAAAAGTTTAAAAAAAAGGTTGCGTTAAGGGTTGAAGGGGGTGGAAAGAGGTGAGGAGGTGACACACCCACAAACATATATATATATGCCATATATTCATGACAGATACACGAGATGCGATATGATGATGATAGTAGAGTAACACACATGCTACAGTTAATGTTTGGAATATAGTATAATGCTTGCGCTGAAATTTCCCCAGAATGAAGGGATGTTTTATGTTTTTGTTATTATCCCTACAACCCCCTCACCTTCTACCCATCCTCTGTTGTTGCAGGCCTTATAAGCGCCTATACACAAAAAACACGAGAAAATCTATTGTGGAAAAATTTGTGCATGCTATAGTGATAATAAGTCTACTTTTTTACACAATTCTCTTTCTCCTCTGCATTATAGTATACCCCATTCATTCTTTCTATTCTACGTGAAGGATTTTTGTAACACAACAAAAAAAAATTGCTTTTTTGATGATGATGCAGCAGCTTATACAGATTTTATTCTACGGAAACAAAAGCAGACAAACGTAGCGGAAAAAAAATGAACAGGGTGATACACACATATTTTTTTGTTGATTATTAAAAATATAATGCTCTACACTTTTCTATCTTAATTGTGTACTTTTTTTTTGAACGTATATGTTATAATTAGCTAGGAGAAAAGATGAAACAAAAAGATATATGGGCGTTGACTTAAGTTGTTATCAGGTGCATAAAGTTTTGTTCCCTCTTAGCAATTACACCAATTTTAGGATAGAAATATGTGGCTTACCACAAAATGTGTTTAATTACCATATATTCTTCTGATTTCTCGCTTTCTTTTAAAGTCGTAACAGATGTAACGAAGTCTCAACTTCCTCATTGAATAGATTTCGACTAATTTTTAATTTTCCAATCCTAAATTAAATTAAATTTATTTTTGCGGGTTAAATTCACCGTTCACAATGTAAATTAAGATATTAAAAATTGCCCGAATGCTTCTGGGAATGACACCATGCGCTTTGCGGATACTAGTAATCGGTAATTTGGATCACTGTTTAGTCAGGGGCGGTCACTTCTTTCACATATCACTTCCAGTACCTCAAGCCAAACCACATAAAATAACTATGATCGAAAGTCGCGTAGTAGGAGATTGGGAGTAAGAGGTGATAAGCGTTCGGCTTTTGAAGATTCGCCAGTCAACTCGCGCGCCTTATCTCAAATATACACCCTGGTGGCCCTATTATATAATTTTTTTTCATTTTGTAGGGAAAATACTTTAATTATAATTTAAATTTTAATTAACAATTGTTATAAGAAACCGCCCTGTGTGTGTGTAAATTAAAAAATAAAAATAAATGAATTTGAAAACTAGGGGATGGGGTAACCGACGCCATTTATTTATCAACAACAACCTCCCTTTCCGGGTGGCGAGGGGGGGCGTACCTTGGATGTGTATCATCACACTGGAATGTCGTCGTCTACAGGTGTAGAAGAAGAGATGGTTGGGGTAAGCGGATAAGAGGTAGTTAAAGGAGGAACTACAGCAAGGCAAAGGAGGAGGCTTTATAAGAAATTTTCCTTATCTTTTAAATTAAACATGAGAAATGCGTTGGCAGTGGCTAATGCTGGAATTAAGGGAGAAGAAAAAAATATGAAAAACTTAGGGTGAAAAATAAAAAATATATATATAAAGTATATACCCCCATATGTATACATAATAAAAAGGAGGGTGAAATGATTTTTCTCTTTTTCTTCCTTAAATCTGTGCCTTAAGTCCTGAATTATTATTATTATATTTTTTTTTTGAATACAATTTTCAACATTATTGTTTTTTTTGTATTTGGATCAGCTAATCCGTTAAATAGAGATCAGCAGCGTTCAGTGGGGTCCTTTTCGTCCTTTTGTAAATATATGTATTTAAAAAAAAATTTATCCTGTTGATTTTTTTTTAAAGTAAAAGGGAATAATGAGACACTGTATACCGCCGCTTTGACTTGTCCCTTTTTTTGTATATATACATTAAAAATAATATTTTTCTGTGCTCAATCCTTGTTCTTCATCCCGTCACTGTACGACGACAAGGATGATAGCGCGACGATATATGAATGAAGATGATGATGTAGGAAAATTATAGCTATATGTGTATGTATGTGCGTGTTGTTGTTTTTTTGTTATATGCGTAATATTGTAGAACAAGCAGCGGCAAAATGGCAGTAGCAACCTTGAGGGAAATCCAACAAGAAGCAGAACCACCACCCCCACCATCACCCAAAAAAAAAGAAAAAAAATAAGATCAAAGGAAAATATTTTCAAATATAAATTCTTGGGGTGATGATAAATTCGAGTGTTCCGGGTTAGCCGCCGCCAAAGGGGGTTCGGTTCGGTTCTCTGTGAAGACCTACAAAGAACTGTAAAAGCAGAAAGTATAAAAAAAAATATATAAATGTAAATATAAAATAAAAATATTAGCCATATAAAAATATATATACATATACACAAGAAGGGGATGCATTTGTTGTTCGATAATTGCTTGCTCACTCTACAGCTATGCTATGGGTGATGTGGATAAGGGAGGGTAAGTGAAGTGGTGTATTTGGATTTACGGATTTTGTAGATTGGTGGATAAAAAAATTTTTTTTTTCTCGAAATCCTTTAATGACAAACTTAATCTTATTCAAAAAAGAGAGGGGAAATATTTTCATGTACTTTAATTTTTTTCTCGATGGGGGGTTTTTTTGCGACTTTGGTTGGAAAGCAAATCTGACGCAATATGTCCTCTCTTTTCTTCTAGTTCAAACTATCCTCAGGTCAGCTAAGCATCACGAAGATATATTAGATTTACCTAATCAGAAATATAGAGAAATTATTTCTTTCCTTCGATCTGATCGATACTGATACTGATCGTCTCTTCAACGGCTCGATTTCCACACGCCCATATTGCAGCTTTTCCGCTTTTGTCGTCCGCCTGCCAGATCCCTTTATGTAGATCCTTGTACTTTCACTTATAATTGCAACGTCGATTTCCTTTTGCGTACACAATTTGTGCGAGCAGATCTTGGGCCGCCTGGCAGTGATGTGGGTCCTATGTGGATTGCCCTATCTATATAGGAACCAGGCCTCTAACGCCTTGACCTAATCCCGAGTGGGAGTCTGCGAAATTAAATTTTACCCCGAAAATTTCCGTTTAGCGTTTAAGGGGTCCATTCCTTAGGGAAATCACAAAAGGGCAGATATTGTGTACACCATTAAGAACCTCAAGAGTTTCTACATCAGATCAAAATAATCTTTTTTTTTCGAAAATATTACGCGTTTCTTGTTGATTTAAAATTACACTTCTTGTTGAAAGGACTCTGTATAATGTAATCCTTTCTACACCGAATCTTTGACCATTGCTCTTAAGACTTTTGAGGTATCTATATATGCATCTATGACCGTGCTGTTTTCTAGATTGGTAAAATACATTAACTGATGTTCAGGAGCCAGGAGCCAACATTACGTACAACAGATAACACGAAATTCCCGGATAGACTGACATATTTTTACTTCTTCCCATCAAGGAGAAAGGTGTCATTTTATGTATGGAAATTCACTTCCAGCTTATAAATACAAGACAATTTTTGTAGTGCATATACTAGCAGCTTATATTAAGAATAAAGTTATTTTAAATTTCTCCCATGACAACCGCAAATATAACATAAATTTCAACCAAAAAAAATTATTATATTAAAAATTCTAAATAAAATCTAAATTTACGCATTTCTGAAATGAACAAAAAAAAAACACTCGAAAACTATATTTATAAATTACTCGTTAAATATACATCTTAACACTAAAAATTTCACAACTAAATCAATCAACAATTATTCAACATTAATTAATTTTACATATTACATAATTATACTCGCACTAAATCTGATAAAATTCAAGTTTTATCAGCACAAAATTTTCACTTTTCCCTATAGCACACAATTTCACAATTCTCAACTGTCAAAAAAAAACGGCCATCATGCGTAAAACTTTTAAATAACCAAACACTTTTTACTTTGGAATCTAGATGGCGTTCATGTAATTTGATAATATCAAAATGTTATTTTATTAATATTTATTAAATTAAACAATAAATATATGGTTAAATTATGGTTTTTAGTAATTAAAAATATTATAGAATATATTAATAATAAGTATTTAATAATAATAGGCTTAATAACGATTATTGATTGGTAACGCAAAAATGGCCGAAAAAATGAGTTTTTATCGTAACGATTCTTGTGCATTTTCTTGAGATTTAAATAATTCAAAAATTTTGTTTTTTTGTTATTTCTTAATTTAATTGGTTAATATTAGTTATTTAGGGTTTGTTAAAGTAAATTTTTGTGTTTTATAAAATTTTTTAGTATTTTTTTTGTTTTGGAAATATGTTTTTTTGCTTAAAACTGAATTAAAAACAGGATTTCAAATAGATTTGCTAAAAAAAAATTACTGTAATATTAATAATTTATAACTAGAATGCTAATATATTAAAAAAATACTCTAAATCAATCACTACTTGATCCAATTGATATTAAGAAAAAGACTTATGACTTATCACCTTCAATATACGGCCAAAATTTTGTATCTATATATATATATATATCAATTTAACTCCTAAATTTGTATGCCATATAGAAAAACCCTAAATGAATTGTAACTAGAGATCTCTATTCGTTTGGATAAGGCATTAATCGATTGACTTAATCAAAATCTTATAAGATTACATCATGTTCCAATCAATTGATTTCCCTCTTTCATTAACTTATATTCCTACTTACACAACACACTATCATCATCATTTCGTTAAGGACTACACAAATACTATACTATATATATATATATAAATATATGATCCCACCTGTTGGTTGTCCAATTTCATGATGATGATCCCCTCAAGTGTATCCTTACAAACGAAACGAAAAGAAATCATGACCAAATAAATACAAAAAAAAAAATAAATAAACCAAGGATATCACCTCTCTCTCTTATCTTATAAAACCCTAATAATAGCAATAAGAGAAACGTTAACCCTCAGTTTATATGTCCAAGTGGGTATCGCCGCCACCGCATCATTCCAGTCACACACAGTCAGTCATCATTTCTCAGTTCACAGGGATTGTGTCCGCATTTTATGTGTGGTGACCACTGAAGCCGTGATTTATTAAATGTGCAACCAACCACCGATAGAGAGAGGGAAGCCCTTTAATCAAGGGCACCACCAGCTCCTTTAATAATATTTGGAGAAGACTCAAAAGAACCGGATGTCGACCGGTGTTACAAGGGCGGAAAAATATATAAAAAAAATAGAAAAAAAAATATACATCCATACATATAGTACCAACAGACAGACAAATTGGGGTGGGGTGGAAATGGTGTGTGCTGCTATACTACCTAATATACGTGACGAGAGTTGCCTTTTTTCCAGCTCCAACTTTGTGCTATATGGTACAATAATAATACACATAACGTTAAAATAGAATGGTCTAGCAGCTCCTCTATGGTGGGCGCCCGATAGGTATTTATGTGTGTCATTGGTCAGTTCAATTACTGCACCTTAATATATATCACATATCATACACATATGCCTATATACATACCTGCTGTCATGTTAAAGACATACTGGACTGGTATACCACACAGATCTATATCTTTCGGCCTATAAAATAATAAGAGGCGAGAAAGACGCACGTTTGTCGTCATCTTATAAGGAGCACAAACATCTTGAGGGAGATTCTGTCCAGTTCATTAATTACATGTGGTACGGGGATAGAGACGACCGAGTTGGGGAGGCTGGTATAAACATCATATGGTCTTCTCCATCATATATATACGAGTATGTGATTTTCTATAGATTAAAAGGTATTGAGATACGTGTCTGTTTACACATTTCACCTATTCGCATCCGTACAACCATTCCTTACCCAAACCCATCACACACTGGACACACTGAGACTTCCTGATTTGCTGGTTATTTGCCCTTTCATTTTGCTAACAAGTTTATCCCATCCGCCAGGACTACTAAAGGACCTCTCTCTGGAAGGATGCTTTTGTTTCGTCGTATAGTGAAACGATATACAAAATTTTTTTTTTGTGAGAGCATTTTTTGTTTTGTGTCCTTTTCTCTTTCCCTTGGTATTTATATTATTTTGTTTTTGTTGTTGTGTATTCCGTTATTCTTCCCACAAAAACAGGACACAAGAGTGCCGTGTGTGTATGCTCTATGCTATATGGAGTATAAAGGTAAACAAATCATCCTTAACACAGGCTAAGTGGTGGGGCGGGTAATTTATTTTTGTTTTGTTTTTACCCTCAAATGTATGTTTTTTTCACCATCACCTCCCTCCCCCACCAAAAAAAAAAACAGGGCAGACTTCCAACGTCACTTTTTCATTCAATCTATTATGGGAACGCGTTTTTGTGTGCAAGGATGAAAAACAAAAATTAAAAATGGCGCGCAAATTCACAAGAGCTTTGGAATTTTAACATATATTGCCATTAGGACGATTTGTGTAAAAGACTCCCTGTGTGTAGGTGCTTCGATTAAAAAAAAACATAGAAGACGAATGAGGGCGAGAGATTATTTTTTATTCTGGACCAATTTTTTTGGCATCTTAGGTAAATGAATGCTTCTTAGGGGTGGGGGGGATATAAATTTATATAAAATTATAATTTGATATTTAATCCATAGATTATAAATTGTGTATTTTGTTTTTTTCGTCGTCCTTTTTTGAAGTAAAATTTCCTTGCTCTCGTTCCGGGGATTCCCGAGCCCGATTTTCGAAATTCAACATGGCCGTCGAAATATGACCGAAATTCAAAATGGCCACCCAAATATGAATTTGCAAATTGTGTTCCGATTTCAATGAAAGTTGGTATCTAGGGGTTTTTAAGGTCGCTAATAACGAATTTATGGTCAAAACTTATAAATTCAAAATGGCCGCGCCAATATGGCGGACGAATTTTCCTAATTGTATTCCGATTCCAATGAAACTCGGTATCTGGGGTATTTTGAGGTAGCAAATAACGAATTTATGATCAGAACTTATAAATTCAAAATGGCCGCACCAATATGGCGGACGAAATTTTTCCAATTGTATTCCGATTCCAATGAAAGTGAATATTTTGGGGTTTTTAAGGTTGCAAATAACGAATGTATGATCAAAGCTTATAAATTCAAAATGGCCGCACCAATATGGTAACACATAAAGAATTTATGATCAAAACTTTTAAATTTTTGAATTACGAATTTTGCCAAATAACTGTCATTTCCCGGTCAGCTGTATGTAGGTTTTTCAAGAGTTGGGAAATCGAAAAATCTTCACATCCTAGATCCAAATGGAAGAATATTAACCATAGTGTATCCTTGTAATTTCCTTATTATCTTGAAGTTTAAGAAGGGGGCAGTGTAACGGCTAATCGAAAAGAGAAAGTTAAAATTCCAATTCACCGAGAAGTTGCATGTTCAGAGGCTACTACTACTTGAATACATACATAACGCAGTGCCACATCTCAATATAGTACGGCTGTTCTAACTGAACCGCCAAGAAGAGGAAAGAGCATATGTTCCAAGAAGTTTGGTTTCGAAGTTAAAGGTGTTAAAAAGAAACAAATTGTTCCAATTAATCCCTGACGAATCCGAGAACGCTCGAGAAGAAATATTACAATATTTTTTATAGATAACTCTAAATTTTTGTATGGTATCCAAAATCATTTTTTCCTACCGCGAACAGTGCACACATAAACTTTTTTTATTTAAAGGGCGTTGCAACGCACGCGGGTTTTTTTTTACTAGTTTATCATAAAATAATATCAAGGAAATTTCAACAAAAATATCCCATGTCCTTAAGCGGCTCTCTAGTGCATGTGCTCTATGCTCCGAGGCGTGTGTCCATCTCTAAAATAACAACAACAACAACAAAAAAAAATAAATAAATATAAAAAAAAATATAAATAAAAAGTTAAACATGGTCCTTACCCTTGAAGGTATCAAAGTATACAAGATACACTCATCTGGCTTTACGGACAATTTAACTAGAAAATATTTACCCAAGCGCCCCCAAAAAAAAAACACGAGAGGGGGTGAAAGGTGGACACACTGGGCGCATAAACACACACATATATATATTATATATATATTTACAAACTCCACATTTTATCTCTTATTTTTTTTATCCCTCCAGCCTTTTATCCTTATAGTTCTTCAGGGAACGAATGGCACACAAAGAAATTGTCTCGGACAGTTTACAAACTCGACTTTTGCTCAACTTTTTTTTTGTTTCTTTCTTTCAATATTTGAAAAAAAAAAATAAAAAAAAAAGTCTTTAAGCACATAAAAGATATAAAAAAAATACAAAAAAAAACACAGAAAGAAAAAGTCAAAATCTGTTTATTTTGTATCCTTTTGTGATTATCCTTACTTATTTATTTATTTATTTATATTTTTTTAAGCTTTTCTTATTATGGCACAGGATTATCGTATTTTCGTGTATTTTTTGTTCTCTTCATCTCCTTGCTCTTGTTAAGAACATGAACATAAACAGGAACGGAAGGGATTTGGGGGAGGGGGGGGGGTGGAGGTGGAGGATAACAACAAAAATCTTTATTCCTTTTTTTTGTTTATTTTTTTTTATAAAGGATATTTAATGCTTCATTGGATTCGCTTTTCTTTTCTTTTGCGTGAATGGAATAAACATTTTAAGACTTGGATGTGTGTGTGTTATTTTAAGATATATAAAATCTATTTTTTTTTGTGAATCGCCTTTTGAGGTGAAACGTGTTTTGTTGGGATTTAAAAATAATATCAAGAACGGAAAACGGCACCACACAAAAAAAAAACGGGAAGATCAGCTCTTTGGGAAAAGAGAGACAATAAGAATTAAGCTGTTAAGTAGCATTTTTAAAAGTGAAATTTATTTATAAAAAAATTATAGTTCAAAATATCTAATTCATTATCACTAAAAAGAAATATGTTAATGAGTGAATGAAAGAAAGAAACCGTGAAAAACTTAAGTATTAACACCAGAAAATGCCGTCACGGTTCTATATTTCGAATTCTGGTGGTAATTTATATTCTATATTATTATATTTAATTCTATATATTAATAGCCAAAACAAAAAATTGTGATCCCTTTTTAATATATTTGCGGTGCACGTATCTTAATGAAACATAGATTAAACAAAAGGTATTTTTTCATAGATTGTCAGAATATATATATTTTATTTAGGTACTGTATCGGTCGTTCGGTACTATTGGATCAAATCTCCGTGGCTTGTCTGTTTTGTCTGCAAACCATACGATCAATGCTCCTATGCTTCTGTCCAGTTATCAGACAGAGGAATCAACTCTTCCACTGTCTGATTACGACTGATTTTCGCAGGCATGCACCAGCCTTTTATATTGGTGCGCGTCGCTGTTCTGTTTCATAATGTCTTTTACAGCCGTGTTGTCCTTGTGTTAACAGCGGTGGTGCTGTTGTGTTTTTTTTGGTTACAGCGGCCTATTTCGTTATAAAATGTCATGTATTCATTAATAGCAGTCATTTTGAGATATTCAGCTACAACGCTTACAATTGCTGAATATCTTCAAATGTCACGCACGGACCTAGAATTTTATTTGTTATATATTCAGCAATGTTATACTTCTATAATTCTTGCGTTCTACCAATATATGCCCCTTCCCATTGATTTGTGTCAAATTATACATATTTATTACTTTTTCGATAAAAAATCTTCTCTTTCCCATATGACCATTATAGTATTGGGTGGGAGCGTTCTTCAAATATGTTAGCTATATGCTCAAGGACTTAATTATTTTCCAGCTTCTTAAGTTACTGTTTCTGTTGGTTCCTCCCTCATTGATAGAGCGTTAATTTGCTGGATTGTCTTGTGTGGACCTTAGTAGCATTTACAATTTTGCTGAATACGCGCTGAATTTACCTTTTCTGGTATTTTATTTATTTTTATACGCAATATCTCACACAAAACTATCGTACGAAGGTTTCCTTGTTTATAATTAATTCCAGCGAAGTTCAGAATAGGCCTGAAGCTATATAATATATAGTGTCCATGCAATCAATGTATTATGGTGTATTTAAGTTCAATTCTCAATATTCTACCAATGACCCATCATCATTCCCACCACACCTTCACCATTCAAGTCAATTCAATCAATCTATTACAGCTTGACCTTCCCAACTTAGTTACTACCATCGCGCGTGTAGGTACTATCTGATGTGTGGCTTATATCCACTACAGTAATGCTTTTAAAAAAAATATATAGTAACAAGATTAAAATCCATAATAATAATAATAATAAAATTGAATATTTCTCTCCCCCCCTCTCTCTCTTTCTGTGTCTCCCTCTCAATGGAAAACATTTTCAATAAATTAATTAATGAAAAGAGCGCATTAAGGGGGGAAAGGGGAGCGCACATGTGAAACGGGCAATATTTACCGCAAAACCAAATATTTTATTGTTAATAATGACACGGTGAGAGATAATAATATTGTGTTTTAGTAAATTTTTGCATTATTGTGGCTAATTGTGTTTTGTAGCTATTAAATGTTAATTGTGTAATAATAACACCTCAAAAATGCACACTTGCCTCGAAAATTCTTTTTAACACAGAATTTACGTTTTAATGCGTATGTACTAATTATGTGTGCTTAAAATGGGTGTATAATTACATGCATAGATAATATACGCGAGATATAGTGGGTGGGGGTGGGGGTGGGGGTGTATTGGGGTTGTATCGAAAATGCACACACGCTATACACGAATTTCCTTTGATTAAAAGCGTGAAATTGATGATTTTATAGAATAGAAATTTGATAATTCACATACTATCTATATTAATAAAAGAAAGTTTCTGTATGTATGTATGTATGTATGTACATATGTGTGTATGTATGTATGTGTGCGCTATACCGGGCGCACCAGTCATCGCAGAGCTTCGAAATTTGGCATGAAGGTCCGTGGGGATCTTCCATGAAACACCTCGAAGCCCGATTTTCGAAATTCAACATGGCCGACGAAATATGACCAAAATTCAAAATGGCCACCCAAATATAAATTTGCAAATTGTGTTCCGATTTCAATGAAAGTTGGTATCTACGGGTTTTTAAGGTCGCTAATAACGAATTTGTGGTCAAAACCTATGAATTCAAAATGGCCGCGCCAATATGGCCGACGAATTTGCCAATTGTGTTCCGATTGCAATGAAAATCGGCATCTGGGGGTTTTTTTTAGGTAGCAAATAACGAATTTATGATCAAAACTTATAAATTCAAAATGGCCGCATCAATATGGCCGATGAGTTTGCCAATTGTGTTCCGATTCCAATGAAAATCGGTATGTGAAAGATTTTAAGGTAACAAATAAACGAATTTATGATAAAAACTTACAAATTTTAAATTTCGGGGCGAATCTGGTCGACGAATTTTGCCAAATAACTGTCATTTCCCCCGGTCAGCTGTATTTAGGTTGTTCAAGAGTTGGGAATTTTTTTGTTGTTTTCATTATTTTTTTCCTACCGCTGACAGTGCACACATAAACTTTTTTTATTTAAAGGCACGCGTGTTTTTTACTAGTGATTAATAAATGTGTATAAAAGTATGTAAATTTTCCCGTTTGAATGCGATCAAACATTTAATCCTGTCTCTTTGGCTCTGTGGGGTGGGGGGGGGGGCATATTTAAGGATATAACTAAATAACGAAGCCGAAAAAAACATTAGGCTCCTCCCTTTGGATAGGATGTTGTGTAGTAGAATTATTGGTGTATACGGCGGGCGGCGGCAGCATCCATAGTCATCTAATTTTGATGTGGTCAGGACGGCTGGTGGCCTAAATTTTCTGATAGTTTACCGGAAAGTTGACACTGTTTAATTGCCTCTTGATGAGGTGCAGTAGAAAACAAAACAAGATCAAAAGAATATTTTCAACTTTTAATTAATCTCTCTCCCCCCCCCACCCCGCCCCCCTTTACTCTTCTGCAAGAATCTGCAAACCTACCTCCTGAACCAACCCCAATCCAATGAATGCCCCCCCCGACCCTAGCCCGGCAACTGCCCTTGGGCATACTCTTCTACCCATTCATTTGGCATCATCACCCCTTCCTTCTTCGTTGTGTTGTGTGTGCTCCCTCGGCAACGGTGTGGTATGGCCCGGCTGTGTGTGCATCATGCTACTATACTGTTGGCTTTTAAAGTGGAGAGATACGAAATGGAATTGAGGACTGATATCCTTGGGTGGTTGTGGCGCTGTGCCTGATGATGATGATGATGATGATGAAAGAGGGTACCACGAGAGGTGGATGCAATGAAAATATCCTCATCCACTACCCATCGTCGTCTCACCCTCCTATCAAGGATTGACGTTGATGTTCGCCATAGTATCCCGTTTACAGTAGCAAGTAGCAGCAGCAGCAGCAGCAGCAGCATCTACATCAGCACCATACACCATATTCCTTCCTTCCTTCCTAATCCTCCTCTTTGGCCAAATACCAAATGGTATTGAAAGAAGTGGGAGGAGAAGGATTTACGCCCGGGTTAAAAATGGGTGTGGAAGTGTATGAAGAAAGGTAAATAAACAGGAAACTTTACCGGACCCGCAAAATAGGTGGGAAAAGGATGAAGAAGGTACACCACGGATGTAATATCGGCTTAAAAAAAATATATATATATATATATAAAAAAAAAGGAAGAATAAAAAAAAATGACTTGCGGTGGGGATGATGTTCCCTCAGTTTTTCAATTTCTCTCCTCCCTCCTCGCCCCCCCCCCCTCCGTGTGGACTCCTACTCCAGAGCATAGAGATGGTCCTTGGTCCTGATGTGTTGGACAGGATATTTCCTACCGCTGGCTGTACCATTTTTTTTTTTTTGTAGATATCTCCAATAGGAGATAAGGAAACTTAGTGGGTGAATATGTGTCTATATAAGGGTATATAGATGGTTAGTATATGTACAAAGCACGTGCAATATGTATGTTTATACACGCGTTCGTATACTTATGTTTGCACAAGGACGACGAACATTTTCTAGGATAGGGTGTTAAATAATTTTCAATCGAATTTCTCCCCCCTCCTCCCCCACCGGTTGGACCCCGTACGAGGAGTAGCCAGCGATCGATGATTTACACCGAGACCGAGAAAAAGAGAGAGCGAGAGAGACAGGGCGGCAGGAGGCACAAGGACTGTAAGGATCCCATGTACCACAGAGAGTGAGTATAAGGGTATAAAAGTAATGGTCTATCGTTGTTGGTGTTGTTGTTGCAAGATGGAACACAGTTTGCTCTTGGGGGTAGAAATCGAGGTAGTGTGGTATAGGGGGTATAGAGGTTCGAGCAGGCAGCAAGAAAATGGATGAGAAATGGGTCGAAGCGATATTTCAGGGGCGGGGGGGGGGGCGGTTTGGGCAGAGGTTGATTCATTCCCAGAGAGAGAGAATTGTGAACAAGGGAAATTTTTGCTAACCATTTGCCACCCCGGCGTGTTCGCCACACCCCCTTCCCGCCCGTCCGTTCTCATCCTCTCTCCCTTGCTCCTTTCCCTGGCTGCTGCTGCTGCTGGAGGAAAAATTTTGCCTAACCATCATTTTCCCCAAAAACAGTTTTCTTCCCTATATATATATAACACACAGAGCAGAGAGAAATGAAATTTTCCTGGGGTGTGCTGAAGCGAACGGTTTTCGAAATGGCAGGCATCATCATGACGGTTGAATGAATACTGAAGGGGCGGCAAATATCAAAACCAGGATTCAGGATATATATATATATATTTATATATATATATATTTATATATATATACTTATGTATATATTAAAATATATATATTCAAGGCATCGGCGGTGGCGGCAGCAGCAGCAGCACAACGATAACGTCGAAGGCGATGAACGGCACAAGTCTCTATATAGACGTGGGTCGGTGGTGGGTTGGATATAGTAGAGAAGAGAAGGTATGGTTGGGGCAATGATGATGATGATGATGGTGGCAACGTTGGCAGGCAAGCAAACACAAGCCAACCTGCCAAAGGCTGAAATAAATTGGCTTCTTTTTTTTCTTCTTGCATAGTTGTTGTTGTTGTACTTTTCCCTCTTGGCGTGTATGTTGTTCTCCCTTTCGCTCTCCTTTTCTCTACCTTTAAATTTCTTTATTTCATCCACCATTTTCTCTCCCTATACTATACTCTCTACTTTTTTCCTAGAGCTAGAAAAAAAAATAAAAAAAACTTAACAAATTTTCTCTCTTTTTTTTTCTATATTTTTAAGAAATACAAAAAAAAATAAAAAATAATAATAATAATATAAAATTTCCGAACACGACGACGAAGATGAGGGGTGAAAAATGGCGATTGAAAATTTATAATGAAAATAAGAAAATGGCGCGCGGAGGGAGGGGGGGGGGGTAGCATGGTAGGTGATGAAGACGATATGACAGACTTTTGTGGTGGTAGAGGGGCAGGGGGGGGGGGTTGGTAGTTGATGAATGAAGAGAGAAAACTGGGAAAAATAATCTTGAATATTTTACATGCATACATACACACAGAAAGAGAGGGACCATTTCTGTGGGTTATATTTTTTTTTTTACAATTTTCTCATCGAAATTATGTTTACTTTTTGCAGTCAAATCTTGGTACCCAGAAAATTGGTACCCTAATACCAAACCCCCATGGTCTTGCGGCCCCATCCTCGCCCCCCCCTCCCATAATCAATTGACAGATGGGTGATTATAATCAAGAGGGTGGTAATAAGAGTGTCAATCACTAACTCTGTTATAGTCGTTTTTGAACGCAAAATAGCCCGCCCTGTATAAATATATATATATAAAGTAGAGGTAGCAGCAGCATTATGCCCCTAATATCAAAAATTGGGGGGGGGAAGGTGGTGGAATGGGCTGCACAGAGCATCGAAGTTGTTAACGTTGAAAGAAATATAAATTGGATTTCACGCTTTTTCCTTTTTTTGATAGATTTGAGAGATGTGTTGTATATGGGAAAGGAAGGTGCGGGCGTGTAGGGGGGGGGGGTGGGGGAAATTTCGACTTTTCCACTAAGTATATGGTCTAGTAGTACCATATATAATATAATAAATTTACAAACAAATGTATGTACAGTATTTTCATTTGCTGATTATGGTGTTGTCCTGCAGGAGGAGGAGATGGCTTGCTTGAAAATAAGGATCGGGATTGGAATTTTGAATTTACCTATTAATTTAACATTAAAAAATTAATTGATCTTTAAAGTGCTAAAGAAAAATAGTTAACGGTATTTTTTTTAATTTTTTTTAGCGTGCGTTGCGTGCGGTGCGTTGAGTGCGTGCAGCGATACATATTATAAATGTGCATACATTCAAATGCGATCTGATATACGTTATTGCTCAAACATAGATTAGCCCTAATAAAGCATCTCGCTCGCGACTTAATCGGTTGCAAGCTAGCGGGACTGGAATTTTTAATTTACTTATAATTTAACATTAAAAAATTAATTGATCTTTAAAATGCTAAAAAAAAATAGTTAACGGTATTTTTTTTAATTTTTTTAGCGTGCGTTGCGTTGCGTGCGTGCGGCTATACATATTATAAAAGTCCATACATTCAAATGCGATCTGATATACGTTATTGCTCAAACATAGATTAGCCCTAATAAAGCATCTCGCCCGCGACTTAATCGGTTGCAAGCTAGCGGGACGGTATATACCTTCTTTTGCCTTATTAGTCTGGATATGTCTGGCTATATTATTTTCGTAAGTATCCAGACAGATAATGGAAGATATATTTTTAGAGATTAAATTTCATCCTCTCACTGTATGTTTCTTAAAAGTCTTAAATGCACAAAGACTAGAAGCTATAATATTCTGTTTATATTTTTAAGCTAAGCTTACTATTTTAGATATTGTAACATTACGGGAATGACATGACGAACTGATAGCGTAAAGGTTGATACCTGATCTTAGACTCCTTCATATTTAAAAAGAAAAAAAAGACGCAAATACACGAGGACGCATGCTTCCGAAGAAAAAAATTTCGTGACGAAAGACGCAAATACACGAGGACGCATGTTTCCGAAGAAAAATATCGTGACGAAAGACGCAAATACATGAGGACGCATGCTGCCGAAGAAAAAAATATCGTGACGAAAGACGCAAATACACGAGAACGCATGTTTCCGAAGAAAAATATCGTGACGAAAGAGGCAAATACACGAGGACGCATGCTTCCGAAGCAAAATATCGTGACGAAAGATGCAAATACATGAGGGCGCATGCTTCCGAAGCCAAATATCGTGACGAAAGACGCAAATACATGAGGACGCATGCTTCCGAAGCAAAATATCGTGACGAAAGACGCAAATACAAGAGGACGCATGCTTCTGAAGCAAAATATCGTGACGAAAGACCCAAATACACGAGGACGCATGCTTCTGAATCAAAATATTTTTTTTGGAACAAGCAACGCGTGTTCGCAGGTATAGAATATTAAGGGTTTCGTAACCTTTTGAGAAAAAAATAAGAAACTTTTGCTTCAGAAGCATGCATGCTCGTGTCATATCCCTCATTTAACGTACTAGTATTAATTAGCACGCCATATCACCTTAAGCTGGCAGGAATTTTGGTAGTTTCGTTTGCTACATTTCTTGAGAAACACTATTGTCGCCCTATAGGACTCTATATAAATATAAATTAACATTAAAATATGTTCCTTGCTTTAGTTTGTTCCATGGGCCTTGATACTAAATTTTTAATGTCGCATTTCCAAGTCTCGCAATTGTTCTCTCTGCACCGTTCACGATTCTGAGCCGATGTCCTCAAGGAAATTATTATTATTTTTTTTATTTAAGTGAAAAAAAAGTCATGCTTAGGAATCTCAGCCTGAACTGTATCATCAGAGGTTTGTGTTGAGCACAGTTTGTCACTTGAGAGAGCATTTCATTTTGTCCATGTAGTAAGCTCGTCTCTTAATACAATTTTAATGCCAAGCACGTTCAACTGGAACAATAGCATAGAAGAGGGGGGCGCCAACATCATAATTCTGGGTTTATCAAGAGTGCTGGATCAATGGTAAATGAGGGTGTAATGATACCATCAAGTTCGGCATTTTTTTTGTATCAACGTTTCTATGTCAGCAATTGGGCATATGGTCATTAACGAAAGAGCACCTCTTGAAAAAATTTCTTGAGTGGTAATGGTATCAGTAAGTGGTAAAGAGCAGCCCTTAAGGAGAGAGGAATTTTCTTTTTAGTTGGGATCGTATGCTGCTGGCCTTAAACTCTATGGCATAAGCGAGAATGAGAGGAATATAGAGAAATTAATCTGGATCTTTGCATTGTTGACACTAGATAGGAGCGAGAGAATTTAACTATTTTTTGAAGTCTCAGGGGTCCCGGGTTCGAGTCCCGGCTGCATCACGGTTGTTCGCCTTTCCGAATAACCATGCGCTATAGAGCGGAATCGAACCACAGACCTCTGGAATGGTAATTGGGTATTGCAACCACTGGGCCAGGCAACCAGGTTAGCCTTGTTAATTTCCGAAATCTTGTTGTGGCTCTCTCAGCCGCATTATGAATTTGCTTATTGGCCCCCATTTACAGTATATGAGATATAAAAGTGTGACAATGGAAAGGCGTTTACTAGATCTAAAAAAACCTTAAAAATTTAAAACAACAAAAAAAAAAACAAATAAAAACATATAATTTATATATTCAATTTATATTTTACAGGCAAACAAAATGGGCTTATCACCTTTTTTCTGTCATAATGGTGATCCACTGACAACGCCACCGCCTGCGCATTGTGGTATACCTCCTTACCAGCTGGATCCAAAAGCCATGGGTAAGTAAAATTTTTTTAATGCAAATATAATAACTAAAAAAACAAAAAAACAAAAACAACCAATCATCCTGTCTACGAGGTTTTATGCGCTCTTGTCGTTTCCTTTTTTTTTTTGTAAATTTTTATTATTAAAAATAAATGGACAAGAAACAATGAAGGTAATAAACTACTTGTGAAAAAAGCATTTGAATTTAAATCCACAAAAAAAAATTCAAAAATTGCCTTTTCACTTTGCTTTATTTATTCAGCATTTTTATTCAGCACGAATTGTATTATATATATATATGTGTGTGTATATACTCTAATATTTTGTTTTCCATTATTTTTCCTTCTTCTTTTGTGTTTGCCTGTTATATTTTTCTGTCTACCTACATCCACCGAGAGTTCTGAGGTTCTATGCAAATTTTCACTTTTTTTATTTTGCTGTTTTCTGTTTTTGTTTTTTTTAAATTTTTTTGTGTTTCTGTTTTTCGCTGTCTTATACTGAAATTGATTTCTTATGTTGCCCTCCCTCCTTTAAATGTAGATTTTGCTTTTGTCTTGGAAGATGTAATTCCTTTATCCTGCGCCACTTAGAATTGATTTTTGCTTATTTCTCGCAGCTAATTGATTTTGTTATTTTGTCTTATCGAGTGTATCAAACGTAATAAATGCTAACTTAATTTGCTAACAAGGCTTAAAAGTACTTATCATATTTATTTTTGATAGATTTATTCACAATTTTCATGTTTTGTATATAGTTTATAATTTTTGAGAAGGATTTACCCAAATTTTTTTACACAAATTCGAATGTTTTAACTTATTTTCATCACTTCTAACCAAGCCCCATTGTTACTCAGAAGCTGGAAAGCTTTTTGATATTAATTGTGCGGATTTTGAAGGACTAGCATAATGAATTCGTTCATATATACATATATAACAACACGATTTTGTGGAACTATAAGACCATTTTAAAAAAACGCAGAACTGCGGTCATACTACAGTATTCAGCAATTGGTAGTCTGTAGCTGAATATTACAGAATGACCGCAGTTCTGCATTTATGAAAATGCCTTGTAGTGCCGAACTTCCACAACAACATTAAAGAGTTCAAACGCAATACAACCATCGTCATCTCCTTCAACATCCTTTCGAGACTTCTCACAACCTCTAAAACCTTGATCTCTTTATTCTAGAACCAACAAGCTAAGATTGCAACTACAGATTGCACCATTATGTTACCAAAGACATGCAAACGCATAACTGTAGTCATTTTGCAGTATTCAGCTACACAATTTCAACTTGCTGAATACTGCTGAATGACTTGTGAATTAACTTCTACCCTAACCAAGCTAGATTGTCTAGTGTGAACTTTTATAGATTTACACAGTTTCTGAATTAGCTGAATTGGACATGTCTAGTCATACTATCCAAATCAGATTATCCGCTGTGAATTTTTAGAGATTTATATGGTTTCTGAATTGGGCATATATAGTGGTAGTACACGAGCCAGATTGTCCGGTATGAATTTTGACAGATTTAAGTTTGCTGAATTGGACATATCTAGTCGTGCTACTCGAGCCATATTGTTCGGTATGAATTTTGACAGATTAGTGTTTGCTGAATTCGCTGAATTGGACATATATGTATCTAGTCGTGCTACCCACTCCATATTTTCCGGTGTGAATTTTGACAGATTTACGTTAGTTGAATTAATAATAGTTTCGATTCGCTGAATTTGACATATCTAGTCGTGCTACTCGAGCCATATTGTTCGGTGTGAATTTTGACAGATTAGTGTTGGCTGAATTCGCTGAATTGAAAATATCTAGTCGTGTTGATCGGCTATGTCGCGATGTGTGTTATCATTTCCTTGGGCGTTCTCTGATATGATTGCTCAATTCATTTTTTCTGTGTCTTCAGATATATTTTCAGCATAGTTGTCGGTTTGCGATATTTGTGGGGTGGGGGGGGGGGGGGAATGGCTTGTTTCTGAGTATTCCTAAAAAAACAATACCAAATATGTTTCGAAATTAGTAAAAAAAAATTCACTTAATTCTCTTCAACCCTCTTCTTCTCCACTTCATCTTCAAGTATTTTTTTTAATAGCACATAAATACCGTGTCCCTGCATAGAAATTGCTACAATCGAAATGAAATTAAAGCAATTAAAAAAAAAAGAGTAATAAAGAAAAAAAATTACTCCTCTTAAAAATGAGAAAATGAACACAACAAAAAGAAAAAAAGTGGACCGTGGATATACATTATAATAATATAGAGAATCAGTGGGACCAGGACTGGGGGTTGTAGCTTACAAAATGGGCGAAAAATTATGAATGAACAGGAAAAATAAAATACACACACACAGACATACACAGCCATATATACAAAATCCTTACGGGCGATATAATAATAAAAAAAAACAAAAAAACACACAAAACATAAAAATGGGTAGTATTAAAGTAAAAAAAAAAAGAAAAAAATAAATGAGTGTGATTTAATGGAAGGAGAAGAGAAACGAGGCTTTTTGGGAACAAAGGACGACTGAATGAATAACATGAACAAAAAAAAACAAAAAAACAATATAAAAAAAGGAAAAGAAATAAATGTACAAAAAAAACCGTAAATTTCTTTTTTTAAAAGGGTTGAAATGGACCAGTCAACCAGGAAGTATTTCACCCAGAGAATGCAAGTCTCGAGAATCCATCAGGCACACGCAACAAAGGAAGGAAAAAAAACGGCGCTGGGAAAATATGACGAAAATATATATTTATATACATATACCTATATACATATATACATTATATTTCCCCCTTTGTGTGAATTTATGAGAAAATCCTCAGCTCACCATTTAGTGGAATAATTAAAAACTCAAGTAATCCCTTGAGTTTTTTTTTCGTTGTTTTATTTAACACAAACACAAAAAAAAAGTTATTCGCTTGTTCTCTTCGTGTGCATTGCCACACCCTTATTATTTTATATGTTCTCTCTCAGTGTTACTAGCTAAGCTAAAGAATGGACTGTGTCATTATAAAAAAAACAAAAAAAAAACACGAAGCACAATTTAAGCCACAAATTCTACCTGACAGTTAGTACGGCTTTAGATTACAGAAAAGTCTACTGGAATGACTTCCTTGTGGGTGTGTGTGTGTGTTTAACCAGCTGACAAAGGCTGTAACTCCGGCAGTACTATCGGATTGAAACGAACAAGAAGTAGTACCATTAGCTAGGTGAAAACTCAATCTAAGCGGAATTTTGGATAGTCTATTTTCAAGCCAATTTAGCTGATAAGATGCATTATTAAGGCTACTTGGAAGATACTGAATAAAAGAGATCGAAAACTGCCAACTTGTGGGATTCCGGCTGGTTCGCATCTTCACCAGGAATATTTTAGTGTTCGAACGTAAGATACATCAATATCTATGATAACGAGCACCCCCCAGACCCCATTTTTTTCTATCCTTCAAACTATTCTAAAATTGTCACCAGTCACAAGTCACAAGCTTTGGGCGACTCGTGCTTGCTTCTTATAAACTCGAACATGCCTAGATCCCGTTCGCCCTATTATTTTCTATCCTTTAAACTAACCGCCCTTTTCTAAAATATTGTGACCAGTCACAAGCCCCAAGATTTTTGCGAGTCGCGTTTACTTCTTATATGAACTCGAAAACCCCCCAGACCCCATTCGCCCAATTTTTTCTATCCTTCAAACTAACCCCTCTATTTTGAAATTGTGACCAGTCACAAGTCACAAGCTTTGTGCGAGTCGCGTTTACTTCTTATATGAACTCGAAAACCCCCCCCCCCAGACCCCATTCCCCAAATTTTTTCTATCCTTCAAACCAAGACCTTTTCTAAAATATTGTTACCAGTCACAAGTCACAAGCTTTGGCTGAAGCACGCTTACTTCTTATATGAACTCGAAAACCCCCCAGACCCCATTCGCCCATTCTTTTCTATCCTTCAAACTAACCCCTCTATTTTGAAATTGTGACCAGTCACAAGTGACAAGCTTTTTGTGAGTCGCGTTTACTTCTTATATGAACTCGAAAACCCCCCCCCCCTCAGACCCCATTCCCCAAATTTTTTCTATCCTTCAAACCAAGACCTTTTCTAAAATATTGTGACCAGTCACAAGTCACAAGCTTTGGCTGATCCACGCTTACTTCTTATATGAAATCGAAAATCCCCCAGACCCCATTCTCCTCATTCTTTTTTTCCTCCTTCAAATTAACCACAATATTCAAAAAATTGTGACCAGTCATAAGTCACAAGGTTTAGAGACTCGTGCTTGTCATTGCGCATTTAATTCTTGTAACTATCATCTGTTTTTACTATTCCACAAACTTGTGATTGTCTAAATTGTGACTGGCAAAATTTGAATACCACGTTGATATTCACCATCACATCCTTGTGACATACATTGTGACTTGTGATTAATTTTAGAATACAGATATAAGCTTACTACTAAGACATTTCACCATGTCCTGAACGACATAACAGATTGGGTTATACTTAAAAGGGTGATTCCTAAGCTTGATTTTACCACACATAAAAAAATATCGAGGAATGGATTTGACGGACCATGCAGCATGGTATGATATGATTTTTATGCTGGACCAATCCTTTTGTGAATTTATAATATATCTCTTTTTCGCCCTATTTTGGGATTATCCTTAATATTAATCTCCTGACTGTTGATGTGAAATGTCTTTACTTTAATAATAAAGTCACGTGTGTATGTGATTTCACCACACAAAAAAAGGACATGCACCATTTCAAAGGACATACACACACGCTCTCTCTTTCTCTATTTATTTTAAAACGTGCAGAACATTTTTTTTTAGCTTCATTCACATATAGTGCAACAACAACACCAAAAAAAAACAAGAATTTACTTAAAAATGGTCCTCTGATCCTTTTGATGACAAGGACAACGTCGGCGCCAGATGGTGTATACTTGACGAACAATAAAAAAAAATCGCGCATGTTTCTGGTTATTGGGTCAGAAAATACATCATGATCCCCTCTTGATTATGAAATCCACTCCGCGCGCCTGGTGTAATCCTGATATATCCTTATGTCGTTCTTTTCTTCTTTTTTTTATTTTAATTTTTTTTGGTATGTGTCTCTCATCATCCTCGACTTCACCATCATCATCATTATTATCATCATTGCTTTTCGTTATTGTCGTTGTTATTGTTGTTGTTGTCATCATCGTCGGTCTTTCCTCTAGTCCTTGTATGTTATGCGCCTCAACCCTCTACTATAATGTCATCACCATCATATCATTACAATCAACGACGCAACACAAAAAAAAACGACGACGACGACGACGAGATTATCCTAGTAAATGATTGAAAATTGAAATCGATTTCACAGAGATAGATATCCTCTGTGCTCGCCATCAGGCACCCAGCAAAAATGCACCACACACACGACAACGACGACGAAAAAAAACTCATCCTTTCTTCATTTGAAGTGGATTTTTTAGTCAACAAGGGGGTAGAGGACCTTCTATACATAATGATGATATACTTTCGTTCGTTCGGGGCGCGCATAGAGATGAGGAACAGATCATAAGAACTAAAAAAAAAAAAACTCCCAGCATGGCACACACCATATACACATCATCCAGGATTACAGGACAATTATGCATACAAGGCACGAGGACGAATAGGACTATATACGCATGTTGAACCGGAAAATTAGAAAAAGGAAGAGAGAGAGAAAGAGAGAGAGAGAGAGAGTGCAGAGCATACACAAGAATTGATGATGACAACGAGGACGACGATGACTATAGCCGCAGCTAAAACAACAACAACATGAATCCTGCTGATGATGATGATGATATGATGACGATGGTGTGTGCTCAATGATAGGGGAACCAAATCAGGTCTGCGACATTAGAGGACTAATAGCTGCTGATGGATGCGGTTTTTTTTGTTGTTGTTGTTGTTGCTGTTAAATTTCTGTTTGCCTTATGTCCTGGGGATGATGCCTTCTGCCTTTTTCCCTTGTGTATTATACAATTTTTTTTTGCTATCCTTTCTCTTATTGCTGTGTTGTTGGTTTTGTGAATGTTGTCAATGCAATGTCCTTCTTTAAATATTGCGTATGATGGGAACATTTAATCGCTTTTATGTCATCAGTTTGTCATCTGTTTTGATTCTGCCTGTCTAATTTAATGTTACGTTCTCAGAATAGGGCGTAGATTGCATTTAATATTTGATATTATGTTGGAGATAATATTGGAAGGAATTTTGTTGTTTCAAAGGTATCCCAAGTAGCGTGTGCACGTTCTATCTATAAATGCGTTGTCTAATCCGATTGTCTTATCATTTCGATTTTTTCCCCTGTGCTTTTTTTTAATGGCAGCTTTCTAATCTCTGCTAGAAAATCTCAATAGCTACACGGTTTGTGGGTTTGGGAAAATTCCTTTTCCTGTTGTTCCTGACCGCCTTTTAAGGAAGGAGTTCACGAAAGCTGGGGTGGGGGGCCTCGTGTGTGTGTGCTCGGTGGGGCTACCCAATTCCACTCCGGCTCTTGTTGCCTTGGTCATGTCCAGCTTAATTGGTTCACTAAAGTCCCATGAGTATATGGTAGAAAGGGGAAAGTCCATCCTGACAGAGCCTCTATATCAGAATAAAACATTATACAAGTAGCGATGCGGCGGATACCCATGATGAGATCGTTAAACGTCAGTGTAAAAACTATCTACTACCATGCAGCCTCCTCGACACCATAAAACTTTACATCTTGGCTTGGTACGGCCGATCATACATATTATCACATCCCTTTCAAGACAGCTTCCAGTAGTGGCCACCATGAGGTGGTAATGATCGTACATCCATGATCGATGTCAATGTCATCTGCATAACCCAGTAATTGGGTGGAATTTTGGAGGATTGTGTGCCACTTCGATGCCACACGGCCGAATCTCGGATTATGATGTTTAGTGTGGTCAAATATTACCATTAACGATTCATAGAATCAGTCCGATATATCGTTGCTATACACAACATCGATTATTTTCGAAGCGTCGATATACATACAGCATCCACTCCTAGTCTTCAGCTTAACCGAATGTTATGAAATTTTTTACAAGAACATGTTTTCGGTAATGTGCTTCGATCGGCACCTCAACGAAGTCTATATCTTATTGCGTCCTCGCGGTATCGTGCAGATACAAAAATCACGAAATTCGTTCAAACAAAAAAACAGCTCGACGGATTTTTATGAAAATCTTTTCCAGATAGTAACTTTGGTAATACGCTACGATCGACACCACAACGAAGTCGGTATCATTGTTAGTTCGCGCGAAATCGTGCTGGTACAAAAATCACTTAAGTCGTTCAAACAAAAAAAACGGCTCGACCGATTTTTATGACAATTTTTTTTGAACGAAGTCGATATCTTTTTGCGTTTGCGCGAAATCGTGCAGGAAAAAATGGCCACATGTGTACGCACAGACGCACACACATACTTTTTCTCAAATTTTTGCTTAAAATGCTATTGGGACCTTAAAACATGAAAATACACTGAAAATTTAAATTTTCGGACCGATAAATAAATAAATAAAAATTTCTTAATTTTTTTTAATTAGAAAATTTTTTTTATTATTTTTCATTAATATTTTTAATTTTTTCACATGACTCCCAACCCACGAGCGACCAGCAGACATACAACCCCCATGGGTGTCAATTTGTTAATGATACAAAGAAAAAATCGCTTTAACTTAAATACTCGGCCACTGGTGGCGTTTCCCCTATTTTTGACATTTGCTTGACGAAAAAAGGGGAAATGCAACTTTCTTGTAGGTATTTAAGTTATCGAAAAAAATTTCATAGAAAAATTTGTTTTGGAGGTTTTTTTAGTGATTTTTAAAAAAAGGTGATAAAAATGTGAAGTTTAAGAAATTTGTGATTTTTTTGACGTGAATACGTCTGTAAGTTTGCTGCCATGACAAAAAACCGATGATAACGAAATTATGGCGTACAGTTTTAAGTTGCAGCTCAAAAACTATTGTTTATATCGAAAAACGAAATATACCATGACGTAGATAAAGAATTTTATTGTTTAGTTTCAAAATGAAATTAATTAAAAATGGTCGCCGAAATATGACCGAAATTCAAAATGGCGGTCCAAATATGGTTGAATTTTCCAATTGGGTTCCGATGTATCTAGTAGTTTTTCAGGTCGTAAATAACGAACTTGTGGTAAAAACTTATAAATTCAAAATGGCCGCGCGATATCGTGCAGATACAAAAATCACGAAATTCGTTCAAACAAAAAAACAGCTCGACTGATTTTTATGAAAATCTTTTCCAGATAGTAACTTCGGTAATACGCTACGATCGACACCACAACGAAGTCGGTATCATTGTTAGTTCGCGCGAAATCGTGCTGGTACAAAAATCACTTAAGTCGTTCAAACAAAAAAACGGCTTGACTGATTTTTATGACAATCTTTTCAACGAAGTCGATATCTTTTTTGGTTTGCGCGAAATCGTGCAGGAAAAAATGGCCACATGTGTACGCACAGACTCACACACACACATACTTCTTCTCAAATTTTTGCTTAAAAAGTAAATGTATAGTATAACCCTACCCACCTCCAATTTTTTGAAATTTTCAAATTTTATGAATTTTGGTGCGTAGAATTCATTTTTGAAAAAATTAATTGCCGCTGACGCACCGTTTCTGAGTTATTGAATTTCAAAGTTGCATAATTTCGTTTATTTCAAAAGTGAAAACAGCCAATTTTTGTGAAATTTAGATATAGAAATGGATTCTACACACCAAAATACATAAAATCTGAAAATTTCAAAAAAATCGGAGGTGGGTAGGGTTATACTATACATTTACCAAAATTTCTTAATTTTTTTAATTATAAAATTTTTTTTATTATTTTTCATTAATATTTTTATTATTTTTCATTAATATTTTTAATTTTTTTCACATGACTCCCAACCCACGAGCAACCAGCAGACATACAACGCCCATGGGTGTCAATTTCTTAATGATACAAAGAAAAAATCGCCTTAGCTTAAATACTCGGCCACTAGTGGCGTTTCCCCTTTTTTTGACATTTGCTTGACGAAAAAAGGGGAAATGCAACTTTCTTGTAGGTATTTAAGTTATCGAAAAAAATTTCATAGAAAAATTTGTTTTGGAGGTTTTTTAGTGATTTTTAAAAAAAGGTGATAAAAATGTGAAGTTTAAGAAATTTGTGATTTTTTTGACGTGAATACGTCTGTAAGTTTGCTGCCATGACAAAAAACCGATGATAACGAAATTATGGCGTACAGTTTTAAGTTGCAGCTCAAAAACTATTGTTTATATCGAAAAACGAAATATACCATGACGTAGATAAAGAATTTTATTGTTTAGTTTCAAAATGAAATTAATTAAAAATGGTCGCCGAAATATGACCGAAATTCAAAATGGCGGTCCAAATATGGTTGAATTTTCCAATTGGGTTCCGATGTATCTAGTAGTTTTTCAGGTCGTAAATAACGAACTTGTGGTAAAAACTTATAAATTCAAAATGGCCGCGCGATATCGTGCAGATACAAAAATCACGAAATTCGTTCAAACAAAAAAACAGCTCGACTGATTTTTATGAAAATCTTTTCCAGATAGTAACTTCGGTAATACGCTACGATCGACACCACAACGAAGTCGGTATCATTGTTAGTTCGCGCGAAATCGTGCTGGTACAAAAATCACTTAAGTCGTTCAAACAAAAAAACGGCTTGACTGATTTTTATGACAATCTTTTCAACGAAGTCGATATCTTTTTTGGTTTGCGCGAAATCGTGCAGGAAAAAATGGCCACATGTGTACGCACAGACTCACACACACACATACTTCTTCTCAAATTTTTGCTTAAAAAGTAAATGTATAGTATAACCCTACCCACCTCCAATTTTTTGAAATTTTCAAATTTTATGAATTTTGGTGCGTAGAATTCATTTTTGAAAAAATTAATTGCCGCTGACGCACCGTTTCTGAGTTATTGAATTTCAAAGTTGCATAATTTCGTTTATTTCAAAAGTGAAAACAGCCAATTTTTGTGAAATTTAGATATAGAAATGGATTCTACACACCAAAATACATAAAATCTGAAAATTTCAAAAAAATCGGAGGTGGGTAGGGTTATACTATACATTTACCAAAATTTCTTAATTTTTTTAATTATAAAATTTTTTTTATTATTTTTCATTAATATTTTTATTATTTTTCATTAATATTTTTAATTTTTTTCACATGACTCCCAACCCACGAGCAACCAGCAGACATACAACGCCCATGGGTGTCAATTTCTTAATGATACAAAGAAAAAATCGCCTTAGCTTAAATACTCGGCCACTAGTGGCGTTTCCCCTTTTTTTGACATTTGCTTGACGAAAAAAGGGGAAATGCAACTTTCTTGTAGGTATTTAAGTTATCGAAAAAAGTTCATAGAAAAATTTGTTTTGGAGGTTTTTTTAGTGATTTTTTAAAAAAGGTGGTAAAAATGTGAAGTTTAAGAAATTTGTGATTTTTTTTGACGTGAATACGTCTGTAAGTTTGCTTCCATGACATAAAAGCGATGATAACGAAATTATGGCATACAGTTTTAAGTTGCAGCTCAAAAACTATTGTTTATATCGAAAAAAGAAATATAACATAATACTTTTTGTGTGATATTTACCTTGTAGATGAAGAATCAAAGAATTTTTATTATTTATTTTCAAAATGAAATTCAAAATGGTCGCCGAAATATGACCGAAATTCAAAATGGCCGCCCAAATATGGTTGAATTTTCCAATTGGGTTCCGATTTTAATGAAAAGTTGGTATCTAGTAGTTTTTAAGGTTGTAAATAACATTGATAAAATTGTTTTATTAACATAATACACTAATACACTGTGCACGCGCCTATCATATTTGAAGAGAATACATTTAGAACACATACTCTTTCGGGATTACACTATTAAAATGCATTTCTTTGCGCAAAAAAAAAATAATATCACGAAAAAAAAAAATTAAAAGCATTATTTGAGCAATTGTGAAATTTTTCTTCAGGGGTTGTAAAAAAAAATAAAAAAATAATAATAAAACAATGAGTAAAAACTCAAGAAAAAATCCATTGTGAAAAATTTCTAAGTAAGGTTCATGAAACAAGTGCTTAAGCTGTGTGAAAAGTAGAAATTCCTTTTTTTTCTTCAATCCTTTAAAACGTTTTACGTCAGTTCAGAGCGTTAAGCGCCTTCTTTCTTACCACTTTTTTTTGTTGTGTAACTATGATGATGTCGTCTCCTTTATATATATATATATATATATATATATATATATATATATATATATATATATATATATATATATATATATATAAATATTGCATATACATATATATATATATGTATATATAAATAATGTACAAGACATCTGCATAGAAGACAAAACGCGAACTCTCACCTGGAATAGCTTACGACTTTTCTTTCTTTTATTCTGTTGACGTCTCCTTGCTTGTGCTGCTGCATGCTAAAATGGGCCTATATATATATATATATATATATATATATATATATATATATATATATATATATATATATATATATATATATATATATATATATATATATATATATATATATATATATATATATATATATATATATATATATTAAGATTTTTGACTTCATTTATTGTTGTTGTTGCTGTTGTTGAATGCTGCTACATATAGATGTCGGTATATGCGCTAGTGTACAGGTGAAAAGAATTATGTATAATACCTGCTACCCTCTCAGATACTTTTTTTTTGTTTTTTTTAAAAGAAAAAAAAAATCTCCTACTGTTATTTTTTTTTTCTATACTCTTCTTATAGGCATTGCATTATAAAAAGATGCAAGGATACAGACGACATATATATTTCTATACATAGTAATATATGATCGTGTCCTTGTAGTTTCGCATTGTGTCCTCATATCGACTTTACCGGACCTAGTGCAAGCCGTATCCCCACTTCAATTGTTTCCCAGAAGCCTACTGATGGTTTTTTTATATATACACATATATATATATATATATATATATATATATACATATACAGTCCTTTTATAATTTTTAGTCCTGTTGACATGATTGTGGGGTAGATGTAGATATATAGAAAAAAAAGCGGGGTGAAAAGGTGTCCTTTTGTTTCATAGAAAAGTAGACTTGAAGAAGAACCATGATGAGGCCTAAGTAGCTATTTCAACCAACAACGGTGTATAGGATGGGGGGGAGACACTCTCTATAAAGGAAATCAGGACTAAGTGCATACACAATGTCTGGCATTGATGTTTTTCTCATATAGACATACATATAAATATATTATATATGTACGTAGTAAAGATAGTCAGTTTTTTCTGTTATATCTTTTCCTCCTAACCCATCATCTTTTGGCTAAAGAATAGGGAAAGGATAACCGTTCTGATGCTAATTAACACAAGCGTATGCAAGTTGTGGTTTTTATAAGGTTGAATAGGTTTTTATAAGAAACAGGCACAGCAGGGGTGCGGTGGAGGGGGGGGGGGGGTGAGTGGCGGGACAGGGGAGGCGAGAAAGAGGTGAAGAAGAAATTGTCGTTTCTTATTTCGTTTTTGTTTTGTTTGTTTTTTTAACGATTATGAATTTTTTTGCTGTTCGAAACAGATGGAGTTTATTAGTTTCGTAGATTTATAATAATTTTTTTTGAGTGAGAGTACTGCAGTTTAAGGGGCCCATGAGGACATGCCCCACGAAAGGTCATGACATTATCTTGTACCTACTTCCCCCCTCCCCCATCGACCTTCACATCAAACATCTAGCCTCGTGCCTAGCGTACACTAGGCAGTTACGTTTTTGGAAGACTTAAAAGAGATTTCCAGACTGGAGATCAGATTACTGCTAAGCTTCCTAAATTCCATAGGATGGCTTTAGGCATCCGTCACATCCGACCAAACAATCACTCAACATAAGGTACACGAGTTTTGGCAAGAAAACGGCGCGCCAAGCGCTAATTGGGCCTCCAGTCGCACTGGAGGCAGCCCTTCACACCTACCTACTGCCGCTTAAAGGTCGATTCACACACACACACATCAGTCACGTCACGTCTCAGTTATACGTCAGTTCCGAGAAGCATAATGGAAGTGAATATAGTCATCATTTTGATTGAGCCTTGACAGTGACATTTCTGATTCGGAAAAGTGACTAAGACGTGACGTGACTGATGTGTGTGTGTGGATCGACCTTTAAGAATATTTAAAACATTTAAAGGATTTAGCAGACACGGAATACCCTAGGCCAAACAGACCGAAAAAAAACATCTTTAGCAGAACGATGCCATTTAAGCTAAACAATTTTTTTTTTGTTTTTTTTATGTGAAAGACTAGAGAGAGAGAGCTCAGAGAAAAGCCTTTTGTACTGTCGACGACGTGGACGTGTAGTCATATTCAATTTTTCAATATCTATCTCCTGCTCTAATATCAACGCAGTTCCCCTCCCCCCCAAAAAAAGCACCACCGTACCACTTGTGGGAAAGCAATCTGACTGTAATTATTAATTCACTTATTCCTAAACAGCAGTACAGAGGGCTTTCCCTGAGCTCTAGTCTTGCACATAAAAAAACTGACTGGTACTTGTGTTTCCGTAGTGCCAACCCCAGCTTTTAGAATGTGGCAATGCGCTATGACCATGAATATAATTGAATAGAGCGTAACAGATAGAGGGAGTTGAATCCTAAACAAGGATACTGATCGTAGTTTTGCAAACATTATTTTTTTTTTTGAAAAAAAAATCAATGTCCTTAAATATGCAAGCCTCAATTTAATTAATGTAAACAAATCTAATTTCATGTTCTATCTATTTTTATATTATGTGTGGCCAGTATTAATCCTATTTTCTTTTTTTATGTGTGTGTGTGTACTACCATTCATTCATCATTCGAAGAACAGTATTATAATATCATTGATCCTGTGTAATACCTAAAAAAGTAATCGCAATCATCTTTTCCGTTTTTCATAATATCTATTCTTGTGTATAAAACGGCGACAGTTTGATCAAGACATCCTTCCTCTTTCAGAATATACTCCGTATAACAATGATGAGAATATTACAGATTTTTTTTTCCAAAGCAGTCTTTTGTTACATATGTATATACATACATCCGCACATATGTATATAAAAAATGTTATTGCGTGCATCACAAGTTTAATCCACTGATAAAATAAATAAAAAAAAATCGAAATTAAAACCAGGACGAATGACAAAAACTACTACTCCTTTTTTTAAGTGTGTGTGTAATGTCCCTATAATTCCTGTTTGTTTAGAGATAGAGGGTTTTTGAAAAAGAACAAAAAAAGGACGAATGAACAAAGATGGGGTGATATTAGACTTTTTTTTCTATTATTATAAATTCCTCAAGTATACATAGGGAAAAGGACATTGACGACAATGAAAATATCAATCCGTTGCTCTTCAATTATATCCCTTCCTCAAATCAATAATAATATAAAAAAAACGAACAAAAAAAAATCTGAACTTGGTTTATTTTAAGGATAATACATTTTTTTTTGTTCATTTTTTCCCTTCTTATTTTTTTTATTGTTGTTGTAAATTCTGTCCTCTTAAGGAGTAGTGTATTCATTGTTCCTTTTCCACCACCGGACAGAGAGGAAAATGTTCAGGGAATCCTGGGCTATCTCCTCGGTTAAAATTATACACGCATTTACATCACCGTTTTATATATGCATAGTATAAACTCTGTCTGACGTTTTTTTTGTATGTGTGTGTGTGTCGCCCGTTCGTATCCTTTTTCCTATCGCTTTAGATTAAAAAGTAGAAAATGAAAAAAAGGGTACGAATAAAAAAAATCCTTTATTTTTTTTTCGCTGGCTGTGTTTGCTACTGGCTCTGATGTGTATATATGTATGTATGTATATTTCTGCTGCTGCTGTTTTGTTACTAGATACAAAGATGAGAGGAAAATTTCTGTGCAATTTCGTTCTCATTCCCATATTCAATCCAATTTCCCCTCCCCTCCCGCCACCCGCTACTGCTGTATACACTGTGTACCCCCTAGTGTAATATACGTAATTAAAAAGGGATATTTTTCTTCGCTATCTCCAGGAACGATGACAACAAAAAAAACCACCCGGGTAGAGGGAGCGTAATTTTCCGAGTATTTAAGTTTCCTTCGTCTTCTATAACATTTATTATTATTAACCTTTCTCGTTTGTTGATTGGAAGTAATTACAGGGTTAACATATACACATACATAAAAATTTTCCTTTTATTCCTATTTCTCTTGGTTTTTTTTAAACGTAATTTCAATTAGTTTTGATTTTAATTTATCGTATTGGAATTAATTAGTTTTAGTAATTGGATAAAGATGGAGGTACTGAATAAATTTTTTTTACTATGATGAGATGATCCTAATGGATATTTGATGCCTTTGTGATGGAACTGGTGTGCTACCAGAGATAATTTTATCGTTTTGTTAATTTAAAGAAAATTAAAAAACATAAAAAAATATGCTTTGATTTTAAAATGAACTAAAAAGTAAAAAATAATTTTGAATGTCAAGTTTTTATTGCTCCAGCCAGAATATGGAAACAGCCTACGTTTCGAAATGTAAAATAGCGTGGGACTCTCTTCCTATATTCTATATTTTATTAACACCGGAAATTTTTGCTAGCGGCCCACGCTTTTTTACACTTCGAAAGGTAGGTTGTTTGCATATTCTGGCTGGAGCAATAAAAACTTTACATTCAAAATTATTTTTTACTTTTTAGTTTATTTTAAAATCAAAACGTATTTTTTTAGTTTTTTTAAACTATATATTTTTTATTTTTTAGTCGTATTATATGTCTTCCGCCATTTTGTAGTGACCGCCATATTGGATTTAAAATGACGTCACACAGTTTACTATACTATACTCGTCGTACACTTTCATTTGATACCCATACCGAGGGCGTTGTAAAGAAAAGGGTAAACCGCCATTTTGTGTTGACCGCCATTTTGAATTTGGAATCCCGTCACACAGTTAATAGTATTCTAATTGTCACAGCCTTTCATTTGATACCCATTCCGAGGGTGTTTTAAAGAAAAAGGTAAACCGCCATTTTATGTTGGCGGCCATTTTGAATTTTGAATGACGCCACAGAGCTGATAGTATACTTGTCATTTCCTTTCATTTGATACCCATATAGAGTGGGTTTTAAAGAAAAAGGTAGTCAGCCATTTTTTGTTGGCCGCTATTTTAATTTTGAATAACGCCACATAGCTAATTGTATTCTACTTGTAATACTCTTTCATTTGATACCCATGTCGGGGGTCGGGGAGCACAATTGCAAAATTCGGCCGCCATCTTGGAACCGCCATCTTGATTTTTTTACAAAATGGTCAGATACGGCTAATTTCAGAAACGGCTAATCCGATTTCGATGGGGAACTTTCACGGGATGATTCAGTATTTTCTTGGGCATTTTTTAGGCTTATTTTTTTTACTCTGATCCGACAATCGGATCCGACTTGAAAACTGACCAAGCAAACTTTCATCCGATAGTCAGGAAGGAAAGCGAGTGGAATCTGTTTTGTTATCCGACTTGAAAACCGACAAACAAACTTTGATCCGATAGTCGGGAAGGGAAACGAGTGGAATCTGTTTTGTTTGTTATCCGTAAATCGGATCCGAATTGGAAACCGACAGACAAACTTTGATCCGATAGTCGGGAGGAAAGATAGTTGAATCTGTTTTGTTATCATTCAAATTGCAGACCTCCAAAAATAAGCTCTGTTTATATATCCAGGATTGCCTAAATAAATCTTTATCATACTATATATGCAACCCGTTTTATTTTTGGTCCGATTTTTTTTAAATACACTAGATTACCTATAATACGATCAATATTTACTAAGGCAACCGTGGATATTTAAATAGAGCTCTTTGAGAACTTCAATTGGAATGATAAAAAAAACAAATTTTCACCCGCTTTCCTCTCGACTATCGGATAAAGTTTATCTGTCGGTTTCACGGATGAAGTGTCTCGAGTCCTGTAAACTAGAGCAGGCCCAAAAAAAAGGAAAATGAGCGAGCTTGTAGAATTGTGATTGAAAATATAAATGATAAAAAAACAATTTTCACCCGCTTTCCTCCCGACTATCGGATCAAAGTTTGTCTGTCGGTTTCACCGATGAAGTGTCTCGAGTCCTGTAAACTAGAGCAGCCCCCCCCCCTCAAAAAAAGGAAAATGAGCGAACTTGTAGAATTGTGATTGAAAATATAAATGATAAAAAAAAACAATTTTCACCCGCTTTCCTCCCGACTATCGGATCAAGTTTATCTGTCGGTTTCACGGATGAAGTGTCTGCTATGTGGAATGCTGACCTATGTGGGGGGCCCTAGATCGAGCCGACGCTTCCTCCAAGTAATATCCATTGGTTTACCGGACGGTTCAAAGATGAAACATTGTACAGAGGCTGATATCGCAATACCCAACTCCAAGGGCAATGCCATGGGTAGAGGGTCCTCTGTTTTCCAGACTGAAATACATGCCATTGAGACCTGTGATAAGTCAGAACTGTCAGCCAAATGAAATATGTCCGGAAACTAATGTTACTATAAAATCTAAAAAGCTATCCCTGACCTCGCTAGCTTAGGGGTTAAGGTGAACGGCTACCGTCCCAAAGGTCTGTGGTTCGATTCCACTCTACCGTATAGTTTTTAACCTTTCCATTTTGCAGATCTAAATAACTTTCCTTCTTTCTTGTCTTTCCTCTTTATAAAAAAAATCCTCTTCTTCTTCTATTCTCCATCTCCTGCGCCTCTAAGCATAATAACCGAGAAGGCCATGTCCTGAATGCTCACAAAGTCACCGATCACTGTCACTTAGACCTTGCTGTTGTCCAGCATCGCTAGTCTTTGATTAAAAACAAAAACTCTACAAAAGCGCTAAATATCCTTAAAGCACCTGTTTTCAAATTTACCACTAACAATTCGTCCTTGACAGGCTGCCATCCGACCAACCAACTAAAAAAAAGGGCACAACATCACACTACAAAATTCTCCAAATATTACAGGTATTTTTCCAATACAATACAACAAAACGCAATAAAAAGGACATCAAATCATTATCATCATTATTATATGGCCATTAACCGATAGATGGGAGACACATGTTATGCGAGAGGACATTATCCAACTAGAATAGGGATCAAGGATCATATTTTTGCGGTCTATTGCACCAGAATAGCCTTTCATACCCAATATAAAAAGGAAGAGCAACAGCGCGCAAGGATTTATTTTGTGCTGGGATTTTTTTTGTTGTTGTTGCTGTTCCTCGTCCTTGTGTTATTATTATATATATATAGTCCTTGTATATCTGTCGTATGCGCGCTGTATTATTATTTTCCTATACACTATGGATTACATGGATTGCATGATGAGCAACACAAAAGGATGCCATTCGCATTATAATTTAAGGATAATATTCTCCGTTTTCTGTACTGTGACAGGATATGTGCTGCTTTCATGGATATATGAACTTATGACAATGTTAAAATTTTTGTATGGGGTGTGAGAGGGAATTATTATGTTTATTGAAGAATAAATCCAGAGACGAGGGAGTATGGGTGGGGTGATAAGGACCTTTTTGGGGAGATGGATAGCAGATTACATGGTATAATCCTTGTTAATATTTTATTTACAAAATGATGTTGATATTGAATTCGTTAAGGAATTTGTTTTGGGGTATCACAAAGGTTTGACGTTTTCTATAATGGATGACAAAAAAAGCAGACTTAGCTTTTCGTTGGTCTTCTTAGGCCCCACTAATTTATGGTAGTTTAAGCTTACTTCAGCACCAGGAAGACATTCGCCACGGTACCTGGGCATCGCCCAGTTGTTGTACCAGAGTTTCAATGCCGAAAAAAGCATTCCCCTCATGAGGACTCTATATGGCAAATGAGGGATATGCCGAAAAAAGCATTCCCTCATGAGGACTATATGTGGAAAATGAGGAATATGCCGAAAAAAGCATTCCCCTCATGAGGAGTCTATGTGGCAAATGAGGGATATGCCGAAAGGAGCATTTCCTCATGAGCACTACAATAAGGGAGCATTCTCTCATGAACACCACACACAAAAAAAATCAGCGATGAGGTGTATACGTTATCAATTTTCCATAAGCGCGCCCTGTGAGGCAAACCTTATTATAAATAAAATGGGACAATCCTAACATCTGCTATGGTTAGCATACTCAATAGCCCGGTTCTGGTTCGATTACAGAGATGAAGCAGCACTGCAAGTGATTAGTACTTAGTTGGGGGACGTATTGAAATCACACTCGCGTTTAAAAAAATATAAAGCTTACGACACCGGCGCTTGAGGTATAGGAGATGGGATCAAATCGGTACAAATCGGACCAAATCGGATCAAATCGAACCAAATCGGATCAAATCGGACCAAATCGAACCAAATCGGACCAAATCAATTAAAATCGGCTTGTCAATCGGCCAAACTATATTGACCCAATGCAAACGATCTAGCTTACAAATGTGAGGTATAGGACTTGCGTAACAATATGCCAAATATTGGCCGCATGCATTTTTGGACCTTTTTTTATGTCGGTCATGTCGCTGGTAATGTTACTATGTAAGCTTACCACGGGAATAGGATAGGTTAAGGGATATGAGAGGAGCAAGGGGGTGGAGAGATATTTCTTACAATTTTCGAGGGAGTGAAATTTTGTACTGTAGAGACATTTCTTACTTCTTTTGCATCTCGTGTCTCATTTGAAGAGTTGACATTGTACTGGCATAAACAAATTTAAAAGAGTCACCTCTTACAAACTAATTTTATAATCGTGTCCTACAGCAGGGGAATGTGACGCCCAAACAGGAGACACCCAGTCCATTGGAGAGGACATTTTATTATTAAGGTGGTATTATCGTTGGTGAGTGACGTGACTACGAGAGACACGGTGGAATGAAACTGTCGATACCTATAAACATATCAAGGAAAATGTCACTTTACACGACACATTGCGACAGCTAAAACACGAGTTTATCGATCTATTCGCCAGGCTTCTCTTTAGATTGACAATGAGCAAATATCAATTTAAGGTCGAAGTGACTTCTGTCACGTCACTCGACAACGAGAATAAGGCTGATTTTTTTTTTTAATTAACAAAGTATTTTATTTTTTTTTCTCTCTCTCTCTCTTTCTCCCTCCCCCCTCAAAAACTTTAAACCAGCTAGAAAAATACTAGAAATCAATAAAGTAAATCGCTATATCGAATTCACCCCTTTACAACCTTAGAAGAAACAAAAAAAAAATAGAAACAAAAGAAACTAAACTCGTATAGAGACAAGGAAAAGCGATTGATGCGTTTTTTGTTGTTGTTGTTGTTGTTGGCAATGTTTGAAATATGATATCTTCTATACGCGATATCCTTTTTTTGCTTTTCTATATACCCTTCTGTATTGTGTCGTCGCGCTTCTGGTGCATTCCTATTCCTCCCAGGATATCTGTATATATATACTGAAATTGTTCACACTTGTTCACACAATTTGTATAAAATGTAATATAAGATGGTAACTTGCAAATAAAAGGATTAAATTAAAAATACAGAGAAAAAAAAGGATTAACAAAACTATTCGACAATAGCAAATTGATATTTATTTTCACAGGAATTTATTGTTAAGCTGTAAGTGTAACCCCTCCCCCCCCAACCGTTCGTTCAACCCCTTTTCTTATTTCTTTTATTTTATTTATTTTTTTTTTTTTCAAAGTCACCCCTTCTATAGAAGATATCAGAATAGGAAAAAACTGCAATTTAATCTGGAACTAAAATACTTTGCACAGTTTAACATGTCTGATTTAGAAAAAAAAATAGATATAATCAAAAAGGGGTAAATCGTGTTGGTGTCATCGTGTGTATCAATTACAGATGAACAGAAAAATAAAGAAGATAAAATTACACACGTATCGATTTTTTGTGTGCTTATAGAATATGGTTACTAAGAAGCATCGAAATTGTAATCTGTTTTCCTCATCTGGATTGGATGATGGATCTTGCATATTTTATATAATAGCAGCAACTACAAAACTAAAAAAAACTAAAAAAAAATAGCAACACAACGGAAAATCATCTCAAACATATTCGTATATTCCAACAATGACAGTAACATAATTACAAGTCAAGACACAGTTAATTTGTATTCACATCTTGTGTCTCTCTAATAAAAGAGTACCGACAAAAAACTTTAATAGCTTTGCGGCACATTTGAATTTTTCCTGCCTTGTACTTTAGTTTTGCCTAATGACACCTCGAAATTACGAAAACATATATATGTGCCATATATATTCTTCTAGTACCGAGTATATCACCGCGCGAGAGTCTTTATATGTACAACACACCATTTGCGGATTATATATATATATGAGAAACGTATAGATTTTATTTTATAGACAACCTGAAATGGAATTTGTGAATAGAAAATGTGATCCCCGAAGAGAGCGGAGGAACAGGGATGATGGAATTAACAATTGTATTTTTTTTTTGGTATGAAATAGAATTATTGGCATCAATGTAAAAAGCTATTTCTTTTAGTGCTGTAATATAAAAAAAAATATGCTGAATTAATTAGACCTACACAGGTAGGCAAGCAAGGTTAAGATTAATCCTAAAGTCATCTAATGCATAAGACACACAAATGTCTGTCACCTTATACCCAGTTTATACCCAGGAAAACAAGTGATTATGAACCACGAAAATTTTATGGGTATAGAGTACGTATAAGACCTTTTAACTGCGCACAGCGCCATCTGTGTGCGAAAATCGAGCAACAACATGCAAATATATATTTTTATAACAAGATAATCTCATATTTTTTTCTTACTGTCGTTCGGTCCTTCTCCTTATGTAGGTTTTTTGTGATGGGTGATCTTCACTTCAATTTGTGGATTTAGATGATCTTCTCCCCGCCTTGGGAATAAAACCTTTTTTTTTGTAATTTATATGCAGTAGCCAAAGACAAAATAAACTACTATCAAACAAACTACCTTAGCCTGTGTTCAGTACTACAGAATATGGATAATTATTAATCTCCACGAGTTGCACGAGAAAGGACAGGCTTCGATGTTCTCTGTATGTCCTCCCTAGATTCAGACGGCAAGTTGATGACCCATGACCTGCCCACATTGGTAGTGCAAGAACACATCGAGCAGGATTGTTGTCTGAAGCGCACGTGTTCGGGCGGTATAGGAGCACAAAGGTTCTGTGATTGTATCGTGTTCGGTCACAAGGATAGGTTGTCAACGTCTCGCCTAACCCCCTACCAGAAGGAGCAGTCCCTGAATATTTATATGCCCTCGTCCTCTTTCTGGGGCTTCACAGCCATGTAAAAGGGCACAGAATGAAATCCAGTGCATGGAATCGAGTCACAGATCTCTAGAATGGCAATCGTCTACCTTAATCTCTAAGTTAGCGAACAGTATAAAGAACAAGACTAGTTCAGAGAAATAGAACAGTCCAGAGAAATAGAACAGTCCAGAGAAATAGAACAGCGAATGAAAGAACTACAGCAGCTAAGGAAAACTAGAACAGTGCAGAAAACTAGAACAGTACAGATAACTAGAACAGTGAAAAGAATTACAGCAGTCAAACGAGAACTAGAACAGTATATCGAATTAGAACAGTAAAGAGAACTAGAACAGTAAAAATAACTGGATCAGATAGGAGAACTAGAACAGTATACCGCAACTAGAATAGCACAGAGAACAAAAGAGAACTAGAACAGTACAGAGAATTAAAACAGTACAGAAAAATATAACAGTGCAGAGAGCTAGAACAGCACAGAGAACTAGAACAGTGTAGAGAACTAAAACAATACAGAGAATTAGAACAGTGAAAAGGGCTACAGCAGTCAAGGAGAACTAGAACATTTCAGAAAACTAGAACAGTACAGAGAACTAGAACAGTGAAAAGAATTACAGCAGTCAAACGAGAGCTAGAACAGTATATCGAATTAGAACAGTAAAGAGAACTAGAACAGTGCAAATAACTGGATCAGATAGAACTAGAATAGTATACTGCAACTAGAACAGTAGAGAACTAGAACAGTACAGAGAATGAGAACAGTACAGCAAAATAGAACAGTGCAGAGAACTAAAACAATAAAGAGAATTAGAACAGTGAAAAGAGCTACAGCACTCAAGGAGAACTAGATCATTTCAGCAAACTAGAACAGTACAGAGAACTAGAACAGTGAAAAGAACTACAGCAATCAAGGAGAAATATAGCAGTACGCAAATACTCATCATTCAAGGAAAAAAGGACATGGCACATTTTGAAGTATATACATACATATATACAAAACCCTAATCCCTTATATGCTTTTTACACTTATCATCATGATGCTATCCGGTAAAGTCTCCTCTAATTTAATCCACAGTTGTTAAATTATTTTTCTTTTTATATAAAAAAACAACAACAACAACAAAAAATAATAAAGGAAAAACATATAAAATTAACATACTCGAAAAGAGGAGTCCTTGTTATCATCTCTCCGCTGCCTAAGTGTAATTTCAAGATTTAAATGCAGAAATTAACACAAGATAATGGCTTAGAGCGAAAATTTTAACTAAACAAAAAAAAGAGAGTTAATATGCCCTCCATCTTCAGCTCTATCCAACCCTATACACCCCGCTACCCCCTCCCGGGGGCAAAGAAAAGTTCCCCAACCCCCCTGTAATACATCCCCTATCTATAAACCAAGCAGCAACCCGTATTATTCTACATATTACATGGAAATTCTTTTGCCTGAGGTATTTTTAGTATAAGAGAGAGAGGAAGACCTACTTTTGTGCATAAATATATACACTCATGTTTTTTTCTCTCCATCCTAAGTACCATCAAAGTATAAAAGGAATAAGGCCCCAAGGAAATACTCTTCGTCTATATATACATATACTATATATATATATATATATATATATATATATATATATATATATATATATATATATATATATATATATATATATATGTATATATATAGCATACTCCGTCACGGCTTCTCATTCCTTTTTTTATTTTTTTATTGCAAAAAAAAACACAGCAAAATATAAATAAAAGTTTCTATCAACAAAAAAATTACTAAATATTAAAATTAAACAAAACACAACAAAAAAAAAATAATTCGACTACTAAAAGACAAGACACAACAAACCCGATTGACACAATCTTCAAAAGGACTCATCCCCGACTCCTCTATACTATATTCCTGACTTTCTTTAGCCTTTTTTTTACCTCTCAGTTGTTGTATTATCCTCCCCCCTTTTTTTCCTGTATGATAATTTAAGTGAGGGGTGTTTTATTTTGTAAACTTAAGGAAGACGGTAACTTTTTTCAAGTATGGTAGAGTGGGGGTAAAAAAAAAATAAATGTCAACATTTCATGTGAAGTAGGTTATACATACCCGAAAAAATCTCTTTACCATTTTGTATACTCTCTCTCTCTTTGTGTGTTTCATTTCATTTCGTTGAGCTCCTTTAAAAAGGATCTTATGTATATTTATTTTACTTGTGTTTTGTCAAAACTGTAAAAGGGTTATCATCTGATTAAACTGATGTGTCTTCTTCGTTTACTTGTACACTTGAAAAGAATATGTGTTTACATCATCATCATCAATCATAAAATAATACAAAAAAAAGCAGTTTAGACATTATGTTAACATTTTGTTGTTTCTTATATGGCTGTAATGTTAGATTACCTGTTTTTTTTAACGGTTGTTACTTTAAGAAATAGCTATGTTAAACATGATTTTTTTAAGATTTTAAATAAATTAGACAATGTTTAAATATAAAATAAAATAAAATATAAATGTTTACATAATGTAAGCAACCTTTTCTGAAGAAACAGAGAGAAAAAAGGGACATTTTAACTACCCCGGCTTCTAACAATGATTCCGTTTGTATTAATGAGAAAAACTATAACTACAAAAAATTAAAACACGTCCAAAATTACATGGAACTTCGCGATTCCATTTAATTTCTCAAACTGCCACCAAAATATTCCATTTTATTACCATTTTATTACCTTTTTATTACCTTTTTATTACCATTTTATTATCTTTTTATTACCATTTTATTACCTTTTATTACCATTTTATTACTGGTAATAAAATATACCCGTAAATATCCCAGATGCTCGTAAAGGACTCAGATGACAAGTAACAGCAGTTCTAGTTAAATCCCTTTTCAGTTTTGTTCAGGTGGAGGTCATACACCATTATGTCTGTAAATGTATCAGGCGAAATGGTACAACTGTCTGTATTAATATCGGACAATCCAGCAACGCTAAAAAGCTATTAATTCATGTAAAGTGAAATTAAAGCTTATGAAAAGAGATGCATCGATACCCTACACGCTCTTCCCCATCAATTAAGCTTGAATTAACAGCATTGTCCTGAAGTGAATTCCAGAACATGAAGATATTCGATGGATATAACCAGAAATATTTTCTAGCCACCATGAGAAAATTCGCCTGCACTCTGTTTATCAGTCTAGAATCGAATATCGGAAGAAAATGGTCTTGTACCACACTACTGGACTTATGTACTGGGTATGAGACAAGCCAAAATTAATTCATTGTCATTTCTAGAGGAAAAGTTATAAAACTTCTCTTGAGATTACTAAACCTGAACTGAGAGTCTTGACAGACCTTCTCACAGGACATTCTCCTGTCAGATATTATCTGAATATCATGTTTAAAATTGTTACCGTTATATTCAGATGCTTTCAGGTTGAAACAGACACCGCAGAACATGTCCTCTGCCTCTAGATTACTAAACCTGAACTCAGAGTCTTAACAGATCATCTGACAGGACATTGTCCTGTCAGATATCACTTAAATATATTGTTTAAAACTGTTACCGTTATATTCAGATGCTTTCAGATGGAAACAGACACCGCAGAACATTTCTTCTGCCTCGAGATTACTAAACCTGAACTCAGAATTTTGACAGACGTTCTCACAGGACATTTTCCTGTCATATATCACCTAAATATCATGTTTAAAATTGTTACCGTTATATTCAGATACTTTCGGGTAGAAACAGACACCTCAGAATATCTCCTCTCTCTAAACGTATAGATATGCAAAGCTTGATTAACGCCCATATGGAATGATGGTACAGTACAGTACAGCATTTTAATAAAAATTTGGTTGAATCGCTACTCCTAAGGACACTGTAAGTATTTAATTAATAAAGGCAAAAAAAAAATAATTTTCTTCTATAAAATTACACGAACCTTAAACCACACCACTTCACAAAAATCCGATTAAATAAATCTCATACCAAAAAAAAAACATTATTCTTTCTTTCATCCCCGGTTTGCTCTGGCATAAAGTTTCTTTTATATTTAGAGGTTAAAAAATATCCTTTTTTTTATAAAAAAAAAATATTTCATAAAACGTCACATCAAGTGTGTACCCCTAAAGTCATTATGTTTCAAGAAGGATATATAGTGCTTACAAGCATATTACAAGGACGTCATTTTATTACTGTGATATAAGCTACAGATTTTCCCGTACGCGATGGCAAAAAGGGGGGGGGGGAGATAGGGTGTTTTAAGAAAAGGATAAATATGGGCGACAAGGATAGTGGGTATAGGGTAGCTAGAGCATGTATGCAGCAACCACTTTTATTTTTTATTTTTATTTATTCATATTTTGCTTCTACTATGCGTTCCCAGGAAAGGTGTATTACACTACACAACACTTTGCCTCATTCCTTAACCCCCCCCCCCTCTTCCCCCCACAACACTGCTGCATCTCTGCTGCCGCGCGTTTTTATTCAACTTGTGCCTTTTATATATGTATATCCTCTTCATCCTGCCGAAACCATAAATGAGAGAAGTTTGCATTTTAGAAATAAAAAAAAAAAAAAATAAAAAAAATCTTACATAAGTCGAACAAGATGAGGTTAAAATCCTTGTACGTAATATATAGAAGAGAAAAATGCATACATACACACACAAATGCAATGTCATTCATATCGCACAAACACATATGTACATATAAAAATGAATCAACGACGCACCAAGCTTCATAACGAGAGGCTCATGAATCTTTTTTTTTCAGTTTTTTTATTCATATATATTTTTTTTTCAAAAAAAAAATAAGAAAAATTAAAAGGATATATAGAAGCATAAAATACGTTATTTGATCACATCATCACATATCCTCGTGCTATGATTAAGAACCGTATACATGTGCTTCTATGTATATATATATACGTGTCCTTTATTTTTCTGCGTTTTCCACGTTTTTTTTTTAGCTCTCTCACACTCTCCACATAATTTTTTTTTATGTTCTCCCAGAGCATTGATTAATGCACACGTGTAGTACTAATTAGTCTAGAAAAGTGCACAGATATTTTTCTGCAAGTGCACTTGCATTCACCCCCTACCATATTTTGCACAATAGATCCTTAACCACGCATACATTCCACTTCTCTGAGGGCTCCTGCAAGAAAAGGATATAAAAAGAATATACACTACACGTAGAACGATTTTTTATACATATATAGATGCATTTTTTTTAAGGCTATACGGTATAGGGCACATTAAATCCTAAGGATTCGTTTTTTTTTGTGTTTTTATTTTGCGATTATCCTTGTGCGTAAATTTTTGTACATATATTTAAATAGAAAATAAAAAAATCATATTTCTAGAGCTGTACTTTTTTTATGCATACTTATATATACCTACTATACATTGTAAATATGTACAAAAAAATATAGATTTTTTTTTTAATGAATTTTTACAGTGTATGAATGAAAATGAATTTCTGTTTTTTTTTTAAAAATACTTTCGTGTACATCTAAATCATTATCATCATCATCATCATGTTCGTTCGCCATTGGGTGTTACACATGCCATTCATAAAATAAAAAAAAAACACCGTGCAGTAGAGAGTGGTGCTTTTGTCAATAAAGGTGTTGCTTTTATAGTTGTTGATTGGTGTGTAAAATCAGAGGCTTGGATTTAAAATAATGAAAAAAAAAATTCGTATTGATGGAGATTGAATTCATTTCTCCTTTTGAATGAGCGCGGGTGAAAATCTCAATTAAAATATTTAAAGGGAGATAAAAAATACCAACAAAAATTTTTTTTTCTTTTAAATATTTACCAGCCCAATGCCATTCAACAGTTCAATTCGAACCCTGGCACCCAGGCGAGCCCTTATGTCGAAACGATTCTGTCGGAAAAATGATGTTTTCAAATTAACTATTGTTAATTAAATGTTTTTCACTATAACACTATATGAGCAAAAAAAATGATGTTAAGAAAACCTAAAGAATGGATAGACGAAGATAGAGTCGCATCAAGTGAATTTTTACGATTTTTTGTTTTGTTACCCGTTTATTACCCTTTTATTTCTTTTTTATTATCCTTTTATTATCTTTTTATTACCTTTTTATTAGAGTCGCATCAAGTGAATTTTTACCATTTTTTTGTTTTGTTACCCGTTTATTACTCTTTTATTACTTTTTTTATTATCCTTTTATTACCTTTTTATTACCCTTTCATTAATTTTTTATTACCCTTTTATTACATTTTTATAAGCCTTTAATTATCAATACCGGTTTTTGTTTTTTTAACATTTCTTTAAATCACAACACTGTTTGTTGTTTATAATAAAAAAAAATATAATAAAAAGGAAGATGTCGAACGAGATGGCAATGAATCATATGCATTTAGAATCTTGTAACATATCACTCAATAAGCTCATGGGATGACTAACCTTAATCTGGGCTGGAAGCACGTAAGTTGTTTCAATCGACCTCTGCATACAAAAACTCTGAATTTTTGTATGAAGAGGTCGATTGAAACAACTTACGTGCTTCCACCCCTAATTTCGACGTCACGGATATTTGTAATCCATGGATAAAATTCTACCCTTTAATGTGTGCCTGTCAAGTGAATATATATATGATGTTTTGTTTTATTACCCTTTTATTACCTCTTTTATTACCTTTTTCCATCCATCCGATGGCGTTACAGTTCAAATCAAGCCTTACCATCCTCTTAGGGATTCAAACAAATGAATTACTTAAAAAAAAACTGATAGTAGAAATATTTAATGTCGGATAGAGGGGGGTTCATAAAAATTTTTTATTACCATAGTAAAGTGAATAAAATTACTGGGCTGCATGTAATCGTATATTTTCATACAGTTAATCGATTAGGAGGCTTCTTCCTAGCTTACTGCAGTTACAGGCAATGGACAAGAGATTGGATAGAATATTGCTGTAAGGAGGCCATATAAGTAAGAATGAATATTATTTAGGTGAGAGAGAGAGAGTTTAAACAATTAAAGACCATGTTTTTGCCCGAGGAGTTGTTGAACCCCAAACGTTTTGGGATGGAAATTGGGATGTCTTAAACTCAAAATTTAAGGATACAAAACACTGGATTATTACTGATGGCGGTTACTTGGAATTAAAATCAGTGAAGTACCTTTGTTGTTGTATGAATCTTCTAAATATAAATTTCATTCTCTATATATTGTCTCTGTTCGTCTATTTATTGCAGTTTTTTAATAATACACATTATAACATTTTATATTATATATATATATATATGTGCGTGCCTATCCACTTGTGTACAACACACCTACGCTTCATTAGTTCGAACCAGATCGCGTGCCGACTTAAGAGATGGTACACGTGGGTGAACGCAATTATACTTGAACAATATAACCAACAAAAAAAAACGAAAAAAAACGAAATGCCATGAATATAAAAAAAATATATATATATGCATTGGTTAACCGCAAGATACAATTCCTAATTACATACAAAAAAATATATATATATATGTATGGGGATGTATAAAATTGTGCCTGCACCACCAGCAGTCGTCATGGCTTAATGGTCGTTGAGCCGGACACGTGTCACAGAAAATAATCTTTACAAGATTTTAAAAATTGAAGAGAACAAAAAAAAATAACCGGGGTTGATTATTGTAAAAGGGGAGGATTTTTATTACTAATATTATTATTTTTTTTTACTAATTTAATATTATATTTATTTTAGCGAATAAAATAAAATAAGAAAAAAACACTCCAGATACTAGAAGATAAATTGAAAAAGAAAAAGATTTAATCAGCACAAAAAAAAACAAATTCCCAAAAGGCATGGAATCAAAAAAAAAGAAGCAGAAACTCATTATACCACTTCTATTCTATGATCCTGCTAACTAATATACCAAGGAAGAGGGTGAAATTGACAATTGAATAAATGTTAACCCCTCCGGATATCATTCAAAGAGTTGCAAACAGGCACTCGACAGTTTCTCGAAATTTTCCACCCTACTTAAAAGAAATTGAAGGGGTTGAGGATGAGATGCACACACAGCACAACTAAGGCTATAAATAATTGTTGAGGTTGGCTTTTTCCTGTCTTTGTGGGTGAAAAAAAAATAAAAAAAAAATATATATATATATAGTATAAGAAGGGATAGGGAATTTTTTTTTATATATTTTAAATAGAAATACTATGAAGAATATTTTCCCTTATTTATATGTACAAGCAAGGACAGTCTATATATTAGTATATATAATGTATATATATATATTTTTTATATATATTTCCCATTAAAAAATTAAGTAATAAGACTTTTATAACAACAACAACAACCTTTATCCGCCAGAAAGTCAACTGTGAACCTTCCGGGGGGGGGGGGGGGGGGGGGTGCACACAGAAATTGCTTTTAATTTTTAAAACGTAAAAAAACAAAAAAAAACTGATAAAAGTTTGTTTTTAAAGTTTAGAAAATCTTTTTATTTATTTATTTTTTTTTTTGCTATTTTTTTTTTGCACCGCTCTTGTATCTTTTCTCCGTATAGTTTAATTAGGAGCAAGTCTAATTAGAGCGTTTTATCACATTTTCTTCACTATTTCTTTTTTTTTTCTTTCTGTTTTTGTTTGTTTGCTATTTATTTCGTTTCCTCGTTACCTTTAGAATTATATACATAAAAAGTATAATTTAAAAAATTTCTTTTTTTTTCCTTGAAATTCAGCATCTCGTCGTAGAGCACACAGAACAGTTCTGTAATTGCACATTCAATGGCTTTTCATTATGCTAATTGCTAACCATTTTACTGTAAAAATGGTGAAACAGAATTTTTTTTTAGTGCTTTTATTTATTTTTTTTTGTATTTTTAATTTTATTTTTGTTCTCGAGAAAATTTTGTAGGTTTTTTTTTCGTTATTAAAAGATCTTAATAGACTTAAAAATTTTTTTTCCTCAAGTCTCCAATACTAGCATATACTAGCTGATATAAAAGTAAAACGAACTTTTTATAATTTAGTTTTAAATTAATTTTATTTTTTGTTATTTTTAATTTTAGTAAAGATCATATGCAGCTTCAGTAATTTTATATAATTTACTATGGGGTAATAAAAGTTTTTATTACCCCCCCCCCCCCCCCCACTTATATCTGACCTTTAATATTATATACTTGCTAAATTCGATTGTACCTAGTAAAAACCATATACAGCCCAGTAATTATATATATAATACTGGTAATAAAAATGGTAATGAAATTTTTTATTACCCCCATTCCACATTTACTACTTAGGTTAGTTTGTTTTGAAATAATTATTTTGTTTGAATCAGTCTTCTAATTCTAGTAAAGACCACATATGCAGCTTCAGTAACTTTATATAATTTTCTATGATAATAAAAATTTATATGACCCCCACCTCCATACCACATTAAATATGATCTATTTTACTACTAGGAAATTTATTGAAAGTAATTCTTTCATTTGAAAAAATCTTCTAATTTTTTTTTTTAACTCGACATTTAATTCTTTCTAGTAAAGACCATTGTAAATTTTAAATAATTCTGGTAATAAAAATGGTAATAAAAATTTTTATGACCCGTACTTCTATTTCACATTAAATATGATCTAATTTACTATTCGGAAGTTTCTTTTGAAGTAATTATTTTGTTTGAAGCGAATTTTTTTAATGCGTCATTTAATTCTACTTGGTAGGGACTAGTAGCAGTGTACAGTGATCACAAGCCACTATACCACAGTCAACATGATCTACCATAATAAATAGTGATAAAGATTGATTGAAGTAATTATTTCTTAAATTAATTCTATCAAGTCTCTTTCTTTTGCTTGGTAGATCTCATTAAAGTATGGTAGATATTGTTGCTATAAGTAGCAATAATCGTGGATAGTTTTACATTCATCATCAATTGAATTGACTTTCACTTCAATACACTCCAAGTTTTAAGATACATACCATCGACACTCAAGACCTTATTGATCTAGAACCATCGTCGATTTATGATTCTGCTAACTTCTTTCAAATTTATTGTCGACAAAATCGTATGTTATCCAAATTATCAAGTTATTGTGGTATAGTATCCAATTTTTCAGTTCACGATACCATTTACTATAATTCATAAAAGTGTTCTCTCGCTCTCATTAAAATCACTCCAAGATCACCCCATTTTAGTATCGGTGATCAGATCAAGGCGTATACTAATAAAAGTGCTCTCATGCTAATTCATCTATTTGTTCCGCATATACAAAAATAGATTTCGTTGAACACATAATCTCTGAATTGATGGATTCCTGGTGAGCAGCAAAAGTTATTGCTTCACATTTAATTTATTACCCACTTCCAATAAACAATCAAACATAAGATCGTTTGTTTTACTATTATGGGACTTGCTTGGTTAGTTAAATTTAATTATATAGATCTAATTTAATTAGAGAGTTTTTAGATAGATTTGTGATTGGTCCTGTTTTTTTTGTTTTGTTTTTTGAACAATTAAGAGGAATCACGTGTCACATGTCTAGTAGTAAGGACTTAGTCTGAAGAGCATAGAATAGGTTTTGGGTTATGATGGGTCTTGAGGGAGGGTCTTGATGAGTGAGTGAGTGGCGATAAATCTTGCGTTTGAACTCTTAGATTTTGTAGGAGTTCAGAAATATGCAGACTAGAGCCCCAAGAATAAGTTCAATGCTCCTTGAAATGGATAGATGATGATCCGCGATGATCAATACACACGATCTTGTCTTGCATTATCGAAAGTGTAAGAGTAACGCAGAGTATCTGTAATCAAAAATTAAAAATAGCAAAGGTGACAGAATTGACCCCTGAGGCATTCCAGCTGAAATGGGGTTTGACGTATTGGATTTGATGCCATACAGTATTATATTGATTGAACGATCGAAAAGGAATCTCTGAATCCATTTCTGTAGAATTGAGTCAAAAGCAATAGTTTGGAGTTTAGCTAAGAGAGATCTATCGAACGCCCTTTGAGATATCCCCAAAAGCAACCTGACTCACGATGCAAACTTTTGAATGAAGTGTTCTGTATCAGACACACTAAAAGGTTCTTAGTGGGGGTACCTAATAAGCTTTTTGTTGATTAGCGTTTCCATAGTTATGAGAAGAGATAAAGTAATTGGTAGTTAGTTGGAGGGATTATTGAAGTCACTTTTTTTTGCGGAAAAGGGGCTTAACATGTTCCAGAGAGTCCTGGATAAATTCCGGACAAGTAAGATAAAGCAAAAAGCTTTCACAGAATTTTACCAAAAAAAGGGGTGACGCGCATTTTCTTAAGACGATGGGAGTGGCGGAGCGGGGTGGGATGGTGGTATACTGTCGAGTCAAGATAATTTTGTTAGCATCAAACTCTTTTAGAGGCACCTGTATACCTCGCGAATCCTTCTAGAAAGAAATAATCCTGTTCATTAAGTTTGTTGAACTCTTGCCCCAGCAGCAGGGGATTGGCATGAAAGTGTCAGGAAAAGAAGAATTTCAAGCGAACAACAGAGAAAGATGCTAGTAAATCGTCGTCCGTTGGATTTGCTGCGTTATCACCCCCCATCGCCTCCCTCCCCCACCACCTCCTTTGTAGATAAAAGAAGGGATTGTGAATGTAATAATAAAATTCTTCTTAATATAAAAGAGAAGCTTACAATGTCGTCGAAACACGTCAGAAAAACATTTTATTTTTGCTGCTGTTCCTGTTATTGTGTAATCCATTCTTGTTTTGTTTTTTTTTTGTTTTGTGTTATTGTTTCTTTCTTCTTAAGACAATTCATTTCATTTGCAGTTTCTAAATATTTTCTTTTTTGCATTTTGCAAGTCACTTGCATTTCCCTTCAAAAACAAAAGATAAACAATAAAAAAATTAGCAGGAATCTCACAGCAGGATTCACAGAGAGTATATATGTATATATATAACACAAAACAGGCAAAAATCAAGTATAAAAATAAAATAATAACAACAAGGAGGTGAAAAAGGGTTATTAATATCAAGTCTAGCCCTTTTGTAGTTCCTTAGAGTTTTTCTTATACAAACAAAATGTTGTTATCCTCCCGCCCCCGCTAAACTAAGCATTTCTTATTCCCAAGTTAAAAACAAAAAATATATATGTATATATAAAAAAAAAGAGGATTGCCTGTGGTGCGTTTGTCGTTTCGTCCCTGTTTTTTTATATTTTATTTTGTGTTGATCCTTTAAAATTATGTGAGCAGCTATACACACACACACACACACACAAAATACAATAAAAACAATACGAGTCCTCTGGACTTGACAATCAGTTTTAAAAAGGGGATTCCTGTTTTGTTTTTTGTATATCACACAAAATACCGCATTTTTTTTGTTTGGGCCAGTACAATGTCATACTTCTTCAAATTAGTTGAGGTGGCAATTGTTATAAAGCTAAAATGACAAAAAACAAGCAAATTAAAAGAAAGAAAGTAAATACCAATGGAGAGCGGTTTTTTTTCACGAATTTCGATTCTAATCTATATATTTTTTTATAAACAAAGCCGAAAATTGTGATCCCTTTTTAACATATTTCCGGTGTACGTATCTAAATGAAATATATATCAAACGAAAGGTATTTTGCCACAGATGGTCAGAATATATATATTTTATTTACGAACATGCATAGGGATAGTGGTGAAAGCCAGGTAAAGTTTTACCTATACTGAAAAAAATTTTTATTCACATATGCACTGATACACTGTGCACATTAAACTCATTCATCAAATTAAACGGAAAGAGATACATATTTGAAGCGAATACATACATTTTGTTTCGATTTTCTCTTAGCACTCCCCTATTCCATTCACTCAATTTTATCACACGCTATTGAAGAGTGACCCATAAAATTTCAAAATGTAAAATAAAATCTTATTAAATTTCCTGCCGCGACAGAATGTTCAATATCGTTCACAATGGAGTGGTGAAACGGAATAAATGTTTTTTTTTCTTTAGTGCGAGCTAACATAAAAAAAAATCGGTGGATCGGTAGCATTGAACTATTCCAGTTTGATTTATATTTTTTTCAGGTAGAAATGACTGAAGTAAGAGAGAAGAAACCCACCACTACGTATTTACAATCTCACCTCGCCTTATTTCAAGTTTGGGAATTTTACTGCGCCAAAAGAAGTAAGAGAGAAGAAACCCACCACTACGTATTTACAATCTCACCACGTTTTATTTCAAGCTAAGAATTATACTGTGCTAAAATAAGTAAGAGAGAAGAAACGCACCACTACGTATTTACAATCTCACCTCGCCTTATTTCATGTTTGGGAATTATACTGCGCTAAAATAAGTAAGAGAGAAGAAAGCCACCACTACGTATTTACAATCTCACCTCGCCTTATTTCAAGTTTGGGAATTATACTGCGCCAAAAGAAGTAAGAGAGAAGAAACCCACCACTACGTATTTACAATCTCACCTCCCCTTATTTATCTAGATACACGCACATATACCAGTAGGACATTATTTTTGAACCGGGACATTTCAAAAAAAAAATTGAGGCCTCAGTACAATTTACCACATCTCATGTAAGTCACAAATGTACTGTCTCGTGTAACTCTCGCTCAACTCTATTCTATATTTACCCTATGACCACCACCCCCCTTATAATCACCTTTCTTTATAAAAAATCACTTCACCTGAAACAAGTTGACTTTTCTTGTATTACACAGAAAAAAAAACACGACAAGTGATGAAGTGGATGATGATGCATACACACACCTCAAGGGTGGTTTTCACCAGCAGCTTTAATGTGGTATTTGCTAGTGGATGGTCGGTTTATGGAATTATGATTGTTTACATCAAGTGTTTATACATTATCTCTCTCCTCTCTTCATGTATAAGTCAAGGGATCATTATAGGAAGGGAAGGAATCCTTATTATATCATTGCATATTGCACGCTAGACTGAATCTATATGGATAACAATAATAAAACCAACTTTTTTTTAACACAAATTGCCCCGAAGGGTTTCTCAACTATATTTTTATTTGGGGTATCATCACCCCTTCCCAATATATAACAGAAAAAAAAAACATTCAATGGATATTATTTGGCGAGGATGATGACGATTATGAGATCAAATTTAACCCTTAGAGTGGAGGGTTGACTGCCGGCTTTTGTAAAACGATTTATTATCCGGTATTTATATAATTTTTTTTTCTTCTCCTCATATTTATTTCTTTTGTGTGTATTTGGTCATCGAAATATGCTTACATTGCGGAACAAATTGAGAGGCGCTCCGGATCCATTCAGAGGGAATAAATTGATCCTGAATGGAATGAATATATATATTTATGTATTTATATCCTTCAACAGGAACACGAGAAACGGACGACGACACGGTGTCTCAGTCCCGCAATATTCACCCATCATCATCATCATCATAGAGTCAACAACTCTACTCTATACAAATCCAGGGGTGTAGTATGCGAAGGGGGGTTTCGGTAAACATTTATTTTTATTTTATTTCATTTTTTTTTATTTGGTTGTGTATTTTTGGTTTGGTATAAAGTGTTCAATTCGATTCAGTACAGGAAGAAAGAAATCAACAATATAAAAGCAACACAGCCAAAAAAAAGGGAATCCCCTTACCACCTCAGCAATTATTATCCTGCCAGGAGAGAGAGAGTATTTGACTGTGTGTTGTTTTTTTTTGTTATTTGTGATAAACTAATAATCCGTGAAAAATGATTCTCGCCGCCAAAAAGTAGGGACCCATTGGCAATGCATTGGTTTGGCTGCTGTGCTGCTTCTGGTGGTTTTTTTTTTATAAATTGTTGAAATGTGAAAAGGTCAAATGGGTCCTGTTTGGTTGGTATTTATAAATTTTTTTTTGATTTTATTTTAATTTTTTTTTTCATGTTCATATTCCTTCCTGATGATACCTAGCTGTAGGGGGTTGGTTTGTTGGTTGGTGGTTGCACGAGCTCGCTCGCTCGTCTCTGTATAGACGACGACGATGATGATGATGACGTACTTAAAGGATCTCTCGGCAATTTCGGGGTGGTCGTCTACGTGTACAGACCATTTATTATTTGTTTTTTTTTTGCTGGCATTTGTGGGATTTCGAGTGTAATTCGGTTAAGTCGAGAGCGAATAATCGTCACAATAGAAAGCAGATTAACGGGGTTGTTGTTATTTTATATATAATACACACACACATATATATACAAATTTTATGAATTCGTTGGTCCATTCAGAGTAGTACAGAAAGGATAAGTGGGTACTCTATACATATTTTGTCCTGTTTTTTAATGGATTGCATCGTTTATTCCCAGGAAATTTTTATAATAAGGGTGTAGTTGTTTTTTTTTTGTTATTTGCGGTACACAATTTTTTTTCGATATTCACATTTTTTTCTGTAACAAATTTTTTAATATCAAGCTTTGGTTTTGATGGTTTTGATGGTTATGACACAATCAGAATTTGTTTTTATTGTTGGATGTTTAATTCCATTCTTCATTTTTTTTGCTGCTCTATACTTGTAACCTTAAGGGTTTTTTTTTATTATTATTATTATTTTTTTTTTGCTGCCTCAAATAGGATTTAAGGATAATGGGTTTTATGAGTGGTTAAAAAAATACGACTGATGTTTTGTTTATGCTTTGCACTTGCTGCATTTTGTTTTTCTTTCTCAGTTAATATTATAACCCTTACAAAAAAAAATATCAAGACAACTTTTATACTCTCTTTTGCGTAAGGTAAAGTTGATTTTTTATGATGTTTTTATTACACTTTTATTACCCTTTTATAACCCTTTTATAACCCTTTTATTACCACCTCTCAATTATATTTTCAATAACAATTCCACATGCGCTCTTTTTTCTCTTGTATTGTGGATTTATATGACGTTTTTATTACCCTTTTATTACCCCTTTATTATCCTTTTATTACCCTTTTATTACCATCTCTCATCATGCAAATGACTAGTACTTAGCTTAGTTCAAAGGATAGAAAAAGGATTATCAGTGATATATTAAATGGAATTTTTGGGGGTAGGGGGTGTAGTGGTTTAGACGTACATGACGAGGTTACGATGAAATTTGCGCTTGAACTGTTGTTGTATAACCTCAGAAATACGAACTGTAAAAGGTTGTACACACAGAGTTGAGTTGTTTTTATGAACACAAATTCCTAGACCAAAGAAGATCGATGATAATACATATTTAAATGCGCGCGAAAAAATTCAGGTAGATGTAGATTATGGGTCGGCCTCACAACTTTTTAGATAACCCCCCCACTCCCCTTCCATACACGAGCGATTCATTATTCCAAATAACCCCGACCCAAGCCAAAACCTCATTCTCTGTGTGTATGTGTGTCTGGGTGTGTGTGCGCGCGCGCGTGTGTGTGTAAAAACTCAAACGGACTCTTTGTTCCATATCCACCAAGTTGCATTTTCAATCATTCCAAAATCTATAAGACTCTAAAGTATAGTCAGTATAAACAGGTTCTACCAATACACCTCTGAGCTCTAGTCTAATCCAGATACTACAAACAAAACAAAAAAAAACTCCTCCTAAATGCATTTCTCTAGACAGGAAGAAAAGCAAGAGTTAAATTACCTTCGCCATTAGTCTCTCCTATTGTGCCATTTTTTTTGTTTTTGTTTCGAGGGTACTTATACTGGCAACACTCTTCACAGCTTGAATATACATATTGCCATATTGAAAACAAAAAAAAACAGTGTGTAGAATGTGGCACATTACTGCGCGAATTTTTAATTGAGCAATTTGAATGAGAAATAAAAAAAATATATATTGAACGTGGGCGCAATGAACACCACACCATCAATCTTGTTGAAAACAATTTCCGGATAGGAAATGCTCTCTCTTTCTATCCGTTTTTTTCTTTTTTTTTTTTTTGAGTATTATGTGCAATGTATTTACACTCTCTAAAATGTAAATGTGTAAAAACAAAAAAAAAATATAGGAAAAGAATTAAAAGTGCTTCGAATGAATTATGAAATTTTACTTATGGGTGTATATATATATATGTATAGACAGTTAAAACATGGAAAAATGAAATATGAAGGGACACAGAAACGAAAAGAAAAATGATTCTCTTAAAACAAAAAAAAACAACAACAAAAATATTTTCTTGTTAAAATTAAAGGACTTTTTTTTAAGTATGCTCGATTTAATTGTCCTCTCATTTCCCTGTGCGCAATTATAATTCAGTGTAATTTACTTACAGCAGACACAAATTACTCACACTTATATACAAAGCTCCTTCTGTATTTATTTTTAACAATTACTATAGAAATTTATATATATAAAATGTAAATATATAATATATTTAAATATATATGATGCATCAAGGAATTTGTAAGGATTGAGAAATATTGTAATTTTTTAACGACAATTATAATCCTTCGTGTATTTTTAATTGAGATTGTGAAGGATCCATTCGTGCTCTTCATCATCATCATCATCATTCATCATCATCATCATCATCGTTATCACCATCGTTTGTCATTATATCACTAGCTTTTCTCTCATTTCCGGAGATTTGTGAGGATACTTAAACAGAAAAAAAACGATTTTTTTTCATGCATAAAACTGATGCTATTCAGAACGCATTTTAATAATTCAGCAACAAAAAAAAATAAAAAAAAAATAGAAAAATCCTCTTCATAAATCTACAACTCCTCTTTCTCTATATCTACTAGAGAAACGTGCAATGCAGATAGAACTAAAGTAATACCACAGGGTGTATATATATATATAACAAAAAAAACGGTTTTGGGATAAAAGATTTCATACCCCCTACCCCCACCACCACCCAAACTATGGGTGGAATGAAGGACACACGGGATGTAGAACTGCGGAAGACTGAGTAAGCTGCAATATTGCGCTCTAAAGCGTCCTCCATTGTGCCGAAACCATCCTGAACTGTGACATGTATTTTATTTTCATTTTTTTTGTACAATTCGTTATCTCCCATTTAAAAAAACCCCCACCGCCACCACCCTTTCCTTCTACTATCAACCGGTGTGCACCTCTGCATAATGGCAGCTTTTATTTTACCGTTAATTTTTTTTTGTTTTTTTTATTTTTTTTTTTATTTTTTTGTAATTTTTTTTGTAATTTTCCCAAACCACCAGCATCCCCTTTTGTCCTTATATATGTGTATATGTGTGTGTGGTGTGGATGGTGTGGCTTTGAATTACTGAATTACTGGTGGGGGGGAGGGGGTGTACACACAAATTAAATTTCCAACTTCAGAAATTTTATTTACAAAACAAAAAATAGAAAAAAGCAAAAAAAGAAAAATAGAAAACCTACCCCTTCTATACTAACACACACCTTCAACCCTTATTTTTTTTGTTGTATTTCTATATTGTATTCTTTTTGCTGCTGCTTCCTTTCTTTATCGAATTCATTTTGCTGCTGCGGATGGTAGTTGAGTTTGTGTACACACTGGAAAAGTTGTGAGAGAGCAATTTGGATGCACTTGCAGTTTTCCGGTTTTAATTGCATCGCATGCATGCGTTACATAGCGTCGATATAAAAATTTTTTTTTATTATTATTATTATTTCATTTTAACTCTGCACATACATCCATACATACATAACGGGGGGTTGGGGGGTGCGGAAAATAAAAAAGTTTATATATATATTAAATTAAAAAAACCTGTTGAAAAGATTTTTTAGTTTTTGCATCACCTACCATCTGTACTCGGGGAAAACATACAGAATTTTAAACGCACATATATATATTTTTTTTTGAATGGCAATTTCTTAAATGCATCAACTTAATTTACAGATCTATGAACACGAATACGCTGTGGTGAATATATACAATGTTTTTGCGTCAGTGATTTTGAATAGTTTTTTTTTTAAATTCAAATAAAATAAAAAATAAAAATTCCGTGTGTATATTTGAAAAAATAAAATATATATATATTTTTTTTTTATTTCAGGATTAACAAGACCTGCAATATACCCATTCCCCACTAGCCAATATCCATATTCTATGCTAAGTCCGGATATGTCGCAAGTGGCGTCATGGTGAGTATTTTTTTTTGTAATAATTATTTAATTTCATAAAATTTCATTTTTGTTTTCAATAATTTATATATTAAAAGCACAAAAACTGTGATCCCTTTTTAACATATTTCCGATGCACGTATCTTAATGAAACATATATCATACGAAAGATATTTTTTCATAGATGGTCAGAATATATATATTTTATTCAGGTACGTGCATAGGGAAACACTTAAGATCGGACCCGTGTATAACACTTAAGAGCGGACCTGAGTATAACACTTAAGAGCGGACCCGTCTATATATATACTTTGTTTTTAATATCTCGCATTTTCCATTAAAAAGATACTATTATATATACTAAAAATTTAAACAGAAAAACCATGCTTAAATTTAAATGTGGTAGTATCACTCCTGCGACTGAAAAAAAACTGTAATACTGAAAATTTCAAATTTTCCGGAGATGGAAATATATGAAAATTGTAAGAAGGGATTCTAGATTCTTACATAACCTTTAAAAACATATCCTTGCATCATAATATACCATGATATACCATACATGTACGAATATATACATATACATATATATTTTATCTTATTCCATTTCTTATAGACTTCCTTCCCTTTTAAGTCAGGGCCAATTTCCTTTCCTCTTCCTTTCAATTTTATGGTTGAATGTTCCTTTTGTTCAATTAACTTGAACCGAATCAAACTAAACTCAAGTTAAGGGCACAAAATATGCATTAAAATAAAATATGTACAGGTACACAAAGCTGTATAGCAAACCAAACTACAAATGTGTATGTATAGTACAGATTTTTTTTATGTATATAATATAGAAGCGGAATAATTGACTGCAAAATTATCATAGCATACATCAAACGAATTAGAAAGCAAAAAATCATAATAATAATAATAATAAAATGAAAGGAGCTTTTTAAATGCTAAAACTAAAAGGCATACACACAAACACACACAGATTCTTGTGTAAAGGGCTTTTATTTTATTATAATTATTTTTTTTTTGCGTATTCGCCTTTCTAATTTAAATTTTGTTTTTGGTAAAAGTCCTTTTTTTTCAAGGGTCATGAACTCTGGAAATGAATCTCCAAAGCACATATACGCTTGTTTTATGAAAGAATAGATGGCAAAGCGAAAAGGAGTATGCACGCACATATATGTTATGTATAAATATATAAAAAGGCCTAAACTGATACACGGTCCAACGGAGTTCTCTAATTCTTAGTTTTTTTTTGTTTTTTAAATTTTTTTTATGTTGGTTATAGGTGTACTATAGGGTGTAGGCGTAGGTGCATATATTCTATAAACTTTGCTCTCTCTCCCAAAAAGGATGTCATAGATCGGTTATGTATAATGCAATTTAAAAACTACATAAAGAAAGCATAGAGATTCATGTAAAAAAACAGGAACGAGGAATATGAAAAGGCTTTAAGGGGGTAATAAACATTTTCAAAAGCAATAATTTTTTTTTTTTGCATTCCTATTCCATTCGAAAAATGCTCACTTTGTGTGTGTGTGTGTGTGTTTGTCAAAGAAAAAAAGTTTTTCGCATATGAAAGGAAATTATCCGAGTAAGAATTTTTTTTTGTTGGTGAGTTAACTTCCTTTTTTTTTAGTAGAGAAATTAATTTTTTTTTGGGTTGAATTATATATTTAATATGTATATAAGAAAAATCACCCTCGAATACTGACTTCAATTTAATTTTAGAAACAAACCACAGTCGTAGAACCAAAAAATTTTAAAATCAAATTTTATAATTTCTTTTCATCAATGTGGGGTCGGCTTAGAGAATATATTGAAAGCTCATTTAAAAAAAATACTCCTGGACATGTTTTTTGCTTTCTTTTTTACATGAATTCAAAGTCACAAAGTTAATTACTAGATTTCTTATGAAAAGATATGTTCTACCCTTGGATTTTTCTGACAACGCAAATATCGCACAAAAAAAATATTATGTTATATTTCTTTTTTTAGAAATAAACAATAGTTTTTGAGCTGCAACTCAAAACTGTATGCCATAATTTCATTATCATCGGTTTTTTTTGTCATGGAAGCAAACTTACAGACATATTCACGTTAAAAATTAAAATAAAATCTAAACTTTCTGCAATGTAAAAGAAAAAAAAAACAAATAAAAAGTATTTTATAAAATACTCGTTAATTACACTACTAAACCATTTAAATTTCACTACTAAACTAATCACAAATTATTCAAGATCAATTAATTTTACATATTACAAAATTATACACGCTCTAAATATGATAAATATAAATTTTTTTCCCGCACAACATTCTCTTCACATTTTCGCCATATTACAATTTAAAAAAATTTAAAAATGGCAAAATTCCAACTGTCAAAAAAATACGGCCATCATGCGTAAAAACTTTAATAACCAAACACTTTTTACTTTGGAATCTAGATGGCGTTAGTGTAATTTGATAATATCAAAATGTTATTTTATTAATATTTATTAAATTAAACAATAAAAATGTGGTTAAATTATGTTTTTTAGTAATTAAAAATATTATAGAATATATTAATAATAAGTATTTAATAATAATAGGCTTAATAACGATTATTGATTGGTAACGCAAAAATGACCGAAAAACTGAGTTTTTATCGTAACGATTCTTGTGCATTTTTTTGAGATTTCATGAGAACGAAATTTTTAGTTTTTTTGAGATTTCTTTAATTTAAGTAGTTGATTTTAGTTATTTAGGGTTTATTTAAGTGAATTTATGTATTTTATAAATTTTTTTGTATTTTTGTGTTTTGGGGAGATGTTTTTTTGCTTAAAACTGTATATAAACAGCACAACACGATTTCAAAATAGATTTACTATAAAATATCACATTATATAATAATTAATTTTGAAGAGTTATGTCTCGTTGGAAAGGGCTCGCTGTCCTGAAACCAGAGCAATTGACTACTCCGCAAAATTCTAAGGTGCTCGGTAGTTATAGGCTATTTTTGTGATTTTCCCCAAGTAAGAGCACTAAAATGCTAATTATCTCGGAAAATACTGGTCATCCCGGGGTGAAATTTAATTCACAGCTTCCCTAGAAGGTCGCTAACATTTTCCCATCAAAAAAAAAATAAAAACAATGAAAGAAGACAACTTTTTCAATAATTTCGCCTTTTAACGTATGATTCATTGAAATTCCTACGTTACCTTTATCTTTGGAGACTAAATCAAGCCCACGAAGACGTAGAAAAGAAGACTTTAATGTCTTCTGATTATATATTTTTTTTAAGTATCGCATTTCGTCTGAAGATTTGGGCTTGTGTGAAGGTAATTACACTTTAAATATATTCTCATATGCGATCGGATTACGACTAATTTTGGGACTGGGATGAAAAACACAAAAAAAATGACAAACCTGCTAATTATCCGACTCTTTATACCCCACAACTAACTAAACAGAAGCTAAAAATTGATCCGAAATAACAAAATATTCCTATCCCTTAAAAAAAACACTTCAATATACCCAAATATGCGCATAAAAATCAAATTGAGCATAAGAATTGCCCCCCCAAAAAAAATCAGAAATACTTGAATTATAATCCCCTCTTTTTCCTCCCCTCCCCAATAAGTCTTAATACAAAACAAAAAAAATAAAAATAAAAAAAGAATAGTGAAAAAAAGCGCATTTGATCTCCCCATTTTTGCATTACTGCCAGGTTCTTAGCTCTCCCCGTGTCCATTATCGTTGTGCAGGAGGCATCAAAAAAAAATCAGAAGGAGACGACAAAAAAACACCAGGGAAAATTTGAAGAAATTCGTTTCAGGGATAAGAAAAACGTGAAAATCGAAATAAATTGATTTTGACTCCTTATTGGCGTAATTAAATTCAATTTCCTTTCTTTCACTTCAATGCCCTTTTTTCATGCCTCGTGTATACTATAGTGTGTATCTTTGTTGTGGCTGTGTATATATTGTTGTATTGTATATATGTATATATATATATTTACGATAAGGAGATTTTTTGATATTTTTGTGTTGTTCCATTTTTTTTGATGTGTCCTGTTAAAGTACCATTTTTTTTGTCTTGCTTGATCCTTAATAGGGAATATATAGAAATGCGGAACATATAGTATCGCATACACACACAGACCCATTGTGCAATAAGGAAGTGATTTTTAGGAATTGTTTTTAAATTGATTTAATTATTACACGGGAATACCGTAAGTAGTAGAAGATGGAACAGAGTCAACTTAAGGTAATTTGAGACTGATTTTGGTTTTAAGCCTAGTACGCGAATCAGGCTAAATTTATCCACCTCAAAATTCCTTTTCCAAGTGTCTAAATTTAGTCCCCTGTGTAGAAATGTGTAGAGAGTGTAGATTGTTTACGTTTTGGATCCGTTGTTCAAATGTCTGGGAAATGATATCTAAATTGTTTAGCAAAGTATCCGGCGCGTAAAAAGTGATCTTACTTACCTATTATGAATTGTGACCAGTCATAAGTCATAGGTACCAATGAACGCAGAATTTCTCCACCTATCTATGATAGTAAAAGCCATGGTTCTAGCTTACGAACTTTTGGAGCTATAAGTCATCAATTTTTGCTTTTGGAAAAAAAGTATAGATTAATTACGTATTTTTTGGACAAAAAGCAAATTGAAGTTGGTTTTTTTTTGTTAAAAAAACAAAATTTCGACTTTGGCGACTCATAACTAAAAAAATTAGAAAGATAGAACCATCGCTTTTACCATCATAGATAGGTGGAGAAATTCTGCGTTCATTGGTACTTTATTTTTAGTAATATGTTACACGATTACAAAAATACAGGGTGATATGTAAAAATCAATCTTTTTACAGTTCTGACCGTATTACTCAGAACGGACAAATATTTCGAACTAGGCGCCATAGTAACTTATATTCAGCTCAAAAAAACCTATCCAACAACGTATTACACATAGCTATTGGAGTGGATATCAAAATTTGCATTCTCCTCTGATTCAAGCTGAGACTCAAACCACATGCAACCAGCAGACATACAACCCCCATGGGTGTCAATTTCTTAATGATACAAAGAAAAAATCGCCTTAACTTAAATACTCGGCCACTGGTGGCGTGTCCCCTTTTTTTTGACATTTGCTTGACGAAAAAAGGGGAAATGCAACTTTCTTGTTGGTATTTAAGTTATCGAAATAATTTCATAGAAAAATTTGTTTTGGAGAGGTTTTTTTTAGTGATTTTTAAAAAAGGTGGCAAAAATGTGAAGTTTAAGAAATTTGTGATTTTTTTGACGGTGAATACGACTGTAAAGCCTCGGCCACGATACGAGCGGCGTGCGGCTATCGGTGAGCGGCAGAGCGGCGATTCTGAGTTTTATTTTGTATTATTTTATATGGAAAACGCTCGAAACCGGTCACGATACGCGCGGGGAGCGTTGAGAGGTAGAGCGGCAATACTAAAGTGCCGCTCTACTGCCGCTCGCCGCTAATTCGAGACATTAAATTTTTCTGGTGCCGCTCGCCGCTCGTATCGTGGCCGAGGCTTAAGTCGTTGCTTCCATGACAAAAAACCGATGATAACGAAATTATGGCATAGAGTTTTAAGTTACAACTCAAAAACTATTATTTATATCGAAAAACGAAATATACCATGACGTAGATAAAGAATCAAAGAATTTTATTGTTTAGTTTCAAAATGAAAATAAACATGGTCGCCGAAATATGACCGAAATTCAAAATGGCGACCCAAATATGGTTGAATTTTCCAATTTGTCCGTATTCGAGATACAAATACCCGATTTTTTCTTTTAGATTAAGTAAAAATGTGTGTTACATGACATGTTTACATAATGCTCATTTAAAAATGATCAACAAATATTTTAAAATGATCAAAAAAAGAAATACAAAATTTTCCTCTTACTGCCTTTAAAATTTTGTAATCAGCTTTTTTTTATTTTTGTTTAAACATTGCTTAAAATTCCTTAATATAAAGAAACCGTAAAAAGTTTGTGTTAAAAAATAAACACAGTATTTAAAAAAAAACAAAAAAAAAAAACGATTTCTCTTCAATAACAACACAACCACACAAAAAAACTAAAAAATCAGTAAATAGACAAATTCATTTAACACTTTTGACAATCCCCTTTAGACAAAAAGGTGTTGAAGGAATAACAACAACAGAAAATTAATAAATAAATAAATAAATGGTACAAAAAAAATTAATAAAAAAAACGCTTCACTCTAATAAAATGAAATTTGGTCATGGGCATCGTGTGTGATTCTGTCACGTCATTACAAAAAAAAATCCGAGCAGCATTATTATTATTATATTAAACCCAGAAGATTAAGTAAATTTCTAAAAAGAAAAAAAAATAATAATAAATGACGAAAAAATAAAAAAATAAATAAAAATAATAAATATATATATAAGTAGTTTGGGGGTGGCCCTCATTATTACTAGATTTAAAGAGACGGGCGGCGGCGCGACAAAAATCGTCGCGTTCATATTAAAATGCAAATAAGCATGTCTAAAATGGTTTTTGTAAAGTGCCGTGAAGACTGGGTAATAAATCATGTAAACACTCTCTCAGCTTCACAGTAATATTATTTATGGAACAATGGCAAAGAACGTGGCGCACCTGGTCAACGTGCGACCGGGCAAATATATTTGTTAAATGTCCATGATAAATACTGTCTGGGTTAAACGATGGTGCATTATATACATATACATAATATATATACATATATAGCATATAAGGTTGTATACGTATATTTATATAAAAATATGCTTACATGTAAACATATTCGTATTTCATATGATACAAAAAAACTATGATGGTCGACGATGATGATAATATGATAAACAACACAGGTGAAATATAGTAGGTGCTACAAATCAGCACCAGCACTAGGCGCAGAATTGCCGCCAGAAGCGCAACAATCAATGTCCAATGATTATTATTAACTAGAGGAGACTATGATGACGTCGCATGCGCGGCAGCGCGGCTTAATCAGATCAAATTAAATACAACTGAGCATGCGCACCTTTCTACCTGAGCATCGATTAATTATCCCAATCCGTATAAACATATACATATAAAGTCAGCAACCAGAAATGGCAGTGTATATATATGATGATGGTTCGTTCGGGTTTAAAACGTTTATCGCACCAATTTTGGAAAACGAGTTAGTTTAAACAGTGTGTATTTTATAATTTGTGTTTTTTTTCTCCATATTATTTCATTTAAAGAAAATCACACACACACATATGGAATTGTTATTAAATAATTACTTGATTTTTTTTTGTCTTTGCTTTTGTTTTTTTGTTCGTTTAGTTGTTTAAAATACTTAGATGCAATCGCGCGCCAGGAAGGTGCCATATACACGACGACGCGTCATACCGGAAACAGACCTTGCAACATTTTTCCTCGATAATTAAGAGTCATAAAAACATAACTAATCTGGGCCATTTTGTGATTTGTGTGTGCCATATGTTGACCATATTTTTATTAATTATCGCGCTTTTTTTTTATTATTATTTGTTTTTATAAATATAAAAATTCCGCCAAGGAAATACAATTTTCTGTGGTGCCGCGCTACAGATGCGTGATGAAAACATATTAAAACCAGCAGCGCCGCCTGCATGTCGATACTTTGTGCATGGATATTGTCACAGCTGTGTTACACAAAATAGTAAAAAAAAAATAAAAAAAAAATCGCACACTAAACTCTTTTATTATTCTTATAACAATATTTCGGATCTTGTTATGTTCTTCTGGTGTCGGTAGAAACTCTTTTAAGAATTTTTGAATAAAGAAAGGAATATAATGTACCGCCTTGGCGGTCGTATAACACGAGAAACGTAGCTAGACCGTTAAGAGCGCACAACAGAACAGTTCCACAATGTGTTATAATGATTTATTGACTTTACGACTTGAAACAAATTTTCATTTTTTGTTATTGTTATGCTATTATTGCATATATAAGAGGGTGCCGTCACCTATATGTGACACTTTAATGCTCTTACGCCCTTGTACCGCCTCGATCTTCATCTAATTCCTCTATCGTACTAACTTTATATATACTTGTATATATGTATATAATATGGACGAGTATATTCTGATCTCTGAATTCTATTTGCATCCCAACGACGATGCTGCTGCTGCTGATCATGATGATGATGATGTACATCGTAAAAAACATCTTTATTGACTGAAATTCAATTTATGACGACGAAACGAGAATGATACCGAATGGCGAATAGTGCGTGAAGTGGATGATGGTGGAAGGAGAAGGAGGAGGCAAAAACACTTTTTTGGTGGCGTTTTTTTTTGTTACTTTGAAGGCAATTTTGTTTTGTTCAGCGCATTATTGGCAACAAAAGCTTAATCGTGTACAAGAATTCGATTTGTTATGGGTAATTTTAAAAGTATAGCGGAGGAGACATCGTTGCGAGCATTTCGTTGCATGTAATTTGATATGAAATTTCGCTTTTTTCATATCGTATAAGAACGAGATTTAAGGTTTTTGGATATTTTTATATTGTGGAACTTTTTTTTATATCTAGTATTATCTACTATCATTGTCACGAGACAGAACAGCCGGCAACCGATTATCATTTCAGGGGTCAAGGGTTCGAATCCGTGCTGTTAAAAATTGACAACTTGCCTTTGGGCATCAATATAGAGTTCTTGTCAGAATGGACCTCTTATTTTCATCAAATTCAATTATATTTTCGCGGCCATTTTGAATTTCGGCCATATTTGCGATGCCATTTTGAATTTCGAAAATTGGTTCATGGGAGACCTCCACTCACTTTCATTGGGATCGGAACGCAATTGACAAAATTCGTTAGTTAAATTTGAATTTCGTTATTTACGACCTTAAAAACCCCTAGATACCCACTTTCATTAAAATCGGAGCACTATAATTGGCAAATTCAACCATATTTGGGTCGCCATTTTGAATTTCGGTCATATTTCGGCGACCATTTTTGAATTTAATTTTGAAAGTTAACAATAATAATTCTTTATCTACGTTATATTTCTTTTTTCGATATAAACAATAGTTTTTGAGCTGCAACTCAAAACTGTATGCCATAATTTTGTCAAAATAAATCACAAAATTTCTTAAACTTCACATTTTTACCACCTTTTTTAAAAATCCCTAAAAAAACCTCCAAAACAAATTTTTCTATGAAATTTTTACGATAACTTAAATACCTACAAGAAAGTTGCATTTCCCCTTTTTTCGTCAAGCAAATGTCAAAAAAAAGGGGAAACGCCACCAGTGACCGAGTATTTAAGTTAAGGGAATTTTTTCTTTGTATCATTAAGAAATTGACACCCATGGCCGTTGCATGTCTGCTGGTTGCTCGTGGGTTGAAAGTCATGTGAAAAAAATTAAAAATATTAATGAAAAATAATAATAAAAAATTTTCTAATTAAAAAAAATTAAGAAATTTTTATTTATTTGTTTATCGGTCCGAAAATCGAAATTTTCAATGTATTTGCATCTTTCAAGGTCCCAAAAGCATTTTAAGTCGTAATGTGGCTTTTTTCAACTCCAAACGACTTGACACGTCACACGACTCGCGAATATCAGCACAGAGTTTCATTGTTTTATCTTAAACCTTGCTTTATCTAGGCATGTGAAAAATCTGTATGTATCGAATGGAGGTGGTCATTTAATCGGCATTGTATTTCAGAAAACTGATTTAAAATAAATGGCACAGAATAATCTAACTAAATAAATCTTGTTAATTTATCAAAATCGGCTAAAAAAAATGTCAAGAATTATTCAATGTTTAAATATCGAAGTCTAGATGGCGCACCCCATAAATAAATAATAAATTTAAATACAAAGCTTTTATGAAAAAAAAAAAACAAAAGTAAAGTAATTATGAAGAATAAAACCATCATAGACACTTTTTACAGTTTTTGAATATTATTCTAGAGGGACTTGAGTCAGAATCCATACAGTAGAGAATAATTATGAGAGCTTTGTTTTAAATGCTTTGTAAAAGTTTTAAGTCACTAAAAAAAAAATTGAAAGAAAGACGAGAAAAGAGAATACAGAATTCACTCACTCATCATTATACACTAAAATCTTTCCTCTTTCCGTCGAAATAAGCTTGCTACAGTATATAGGTATATTGTATGACGTGACGACCAACCGACATGACGATGTTATCAAAGATTGATTCTTAAAGTCGGATTTACACTATTGTGTTGGGGTGTGTCGAGGCGCTCTGTGTCGTTTTGGCAAGTGAATGAGACAGAATTTTGTTTCCCTCGAAGCCGTGCACGCACAGTTGTGTGGTATGTTGTGTCGCGCCATAACCCCCTCCATCGCTCTGGCCCAATCAGAAATGCCAGATCGGGAACACAACAGAACGCGCCACACTACAACACATCATAATAATGTAATCAGCCCCATATAAAATATATGAATTAGATCACGACACAGAGCGCCACGACACACCATAACACAATAGTGTAATTCCAGCTTAAGCCTTATAGTACTGCAAAGTTGAAGCTGTAACTTCCAACTGTCAACTAGAACATATTCCTTTCATCTATATACAAAAACTGAATGTTTGTCTGTCTATCTGTACGCAATATATGCTCCTACACCGTGTAACCGATCTTAATGAAATTTTAACCATGTGCTAGAACAGTGGTGGCGAACCTTTTTATGTGCGCGTGCCAGAAAATTACAAATATTACTTATCGTGTTGCTGGCGTGCCGGACAGTTTTTAATTTTACGGTTTCAGAATTTTATTTACACAATTTTAAAAATTAATTTACAAAAATAATATATTACCAGAATCAAAATTTTTAAAATTAAAGGAAAATTTAATAATATTGGCATTTTCCATCAACGCCTATTTTCATTAAAATAATACTTGTGCTCAACAAGACTTTGAAGCAACTCAATTGAAACAATATTCCGGAAGGCCGCAGTTTGATAATGAGCACGTACGACATATAGTCAGATTAGCTATTAACAAAAAGTATGAAACATTGGCACCAGTCCAGGGCAGGCGCGGATCTAGAATTTTATTTTGGGGGGGGGTCACGGACTTAAAACTGGCGAAAAAAAATTTCGGCTCCAAGGGCCTATTTAGACGGTTCGCTCCCAGGAGCATTCCTCACGATGAAGGATGAAGGAGGTAGTGGGGCAGTGCCGCGGCTGGCATATGTGCAGGATGTGCAACTGCACAGGGCCCCGTGATTTTGGGGCCCCGCTAGCGAGGCGAGCGAAAAATTATTTTGGAATAAAAATCATTTGAATTCATTATTTGCATTTTTACTTCATTGAGAATGGGCCATACAAATGAGTATGGGCTGCAGAAATCAGCAAATGGGCCATTATTCTGTCGCGGGGACGGGTTTGTATGAAGAGAAATGCGCGAGCGAAGCGAGGGAAATTTTTTTTGGAGTCTCGCCAAATCCCCAAATTGTCTGGCCGCGGCACTGTAGTGGGGTTGATGAGAGGTACCACCCCACCTCTCCCTTCATCCACAAAGTTCGTGAGGAACGTTCCTCGGAGCGAACCGTCTAAACAGGTTTTTTTAGGGACAAACACAAAACGAAAAAAACTAACCGAATTTTCTCGTGGATTAAAAACAAACGTAGTCCACTCAAATGAGTCAAAAAATCGCCGTTTTTAGGAAATTTTTCCCACAACTATGAGACCGGTGCCAAGTGAAGTCTCTATTTGATGGAAAACCTATGCATTTTGGTGAAAATATCAAAGTCGGAGAGCATAAAATTATTAATTATACTTTTACAATTTTTCCCAACTCCGCATATTTTCGCCGATGGAGGCCGTTTTGCGCCATTTTTAGATTTTGAGCCAAAATTATGCATTTGTATGAAAAATTAAATGAGATCAAAGTAGTAGTTGTAGTTTTTCAACGACCTTTCTTTGGACGCTTTGATTATCAACAGAGTCTGAAAAAAGGCGCAAAACGAGCTCTACCGGCGAAACAATGCCGAATTCGAAAAAACAGTGAAGGCAAAATTTGCAGGAAATTTTATGCCTTATAACTTTGCTCTTTTGATATTTTGACCAAAATGCATAGTTTCTCTTAAAAATAGAGAAAAAGCGAAAAAACTATAAAATTCACATATTTTTCAAAAACAACCCTTTTTTCGAACTGCGGGTTGTGAAAATCATGCTTAGACAACCCATATCCTTCACTTGGCACCGGTCTCATAGCTGTGGGAAAAATTTCTTTAATTGTCCCTAATTTGAGCCGAGTAGAGCAGAAAACGTGCTCTAATCTGTTTTTGATGAAGACGCTCCCTTTCTTGTGCAGGTGCAGCTAACTTCAGAGTTTACAATCGAAATATATAGAAAGAGTATAGATCAATCTGTAGTTGACCTTGAAGGTCATTTTTTAAGGTCGTTGCTTTAATTTGCAAAAAAGTTGGGTCGGTTTTGGACGTTTGGTTATTTTTTGTTTTTGTTTTTTTAGTTGGATCAATTTTGTTTTTTAAATAGCGAGCGCTTTTGGGGGGGGTCATGACCCCCGTGACCCCCCTTAAATCCGCGCCTGGTCCAGGGGCTTGTACCTGCACGATATCGTATGAACCAAAAACGATATCGAATTCTTTGAGATGCCGATGGAAGCATATTAACGAAAACAAGCTCTAAAAATTTCATAACATTCGGTCGAGCCCTCTTCGATGGGCACAAAGAATATTCTTTGTGGCGATCGGCGCCGACCGCTAGACGCTGGCAACAGGAAAGCAGGCAATCTGCTTTCTTTGTGTTTTCACCCTAACGATTTGTTAGTGATTAATGTTTCGTTTCAGTACCTGGGGCCGGATTCCGCAAGGAAATTTTATTTTGTATCGTCGTGCACACTCACGCTTGTGGAATCCGGCCCCTGGACTATATGTAAGTACCCTTGTACTATAATGACTGGACGGGTTCATTTTAAAAAAGCACACGAAACTTCATCCAAAACATGGCTTAATTTTAAAATTAATCTATATTAAAATTTAATAATAAATCGTTCACGTGCCAGCAAAATTTTCGTACGTGCCATCTCTGGCACGCGTGCCATAGGTTCGCCACCACTGTGCTAGAAAGTACATAGGCTATTCTATTACTTTCTAAGGCCACACCTAGATGGCGCTGTCATAGAGAACTTCGTTGAAAATCATCGCAGAGCTTTGAATTTTTTTTTGCATGAAGGTCCATGGGGCCTTCCATGTTGCACCTCGAAGCCTGATTTTCGATATTCAAAATGACAACGGAAATATGACCGAAATTAAAAATGGCCGCACAAATATGGCCGACGAGTATGCCAATTGTATTCCGATTCTAATGAAAATCGGTACATGGGAGTTTTTAAGGTAGCAAATAACGAATTTATGATTAAAACTTATAAATTCAAAATTGTGGGGTTAAGTGTCATTTCCCGGTTAGATGTATGTAGGTTGTTCAAGAGTTGCAAAATCGGAAAATCTTGACATTCTAGCTACAAATGGGAAAAAATTTAGCATAGTGCATCCTGAAGCTCTAAGCAATCGGTTCAAAATTTGGAAGATCAAGGGGACTGGGTAAGACAAATGGCAGCAATTAGAGCGGCTGATACAAATGAACAGCGCGACGCACGCTTACAATAGAAACGAGCTAGAGCATCTAGTTTGAGAATGACAAAATCCCGATTACAGCATGTATATTTTTTTAGTTTAAGTACCAAGTAACAAACAGACTCTATTTACTAACCTGTGTAAGGAAATAATATACGATTCACATTAATTTTTTTTTGTTGTTGTTGTTATTGAAAAGGAAAACAAAAATAATAATAATAAATAAATTTTTCCATCTTATCTTTCAGGCATACCCCATCTGTGTATTCAGCAGCCTCTAGTTTTAGAAGTCCTTATCCATCATCATTACCAATTAATACAACGTTATCAAGGTGAGTACATTTATCTTTTATAATAAAAAAAAACAAACAAACAAAACTGAAAAATTCTCATTTATTATTTTCCAGTGATTTTTCATTTCGTTTTTCACCAAGTCTGTTGCCTTCGGTTCATACGCCACCACATCATGTTCTAAACTCACATCCAGCGATTGTGACGCCTGGTCCAAAGCAGGAAGTTGGCCAGGATAACAATCATCGGTACGGAAGGTAAGTGCCCACAATAATACTTGGGAAAACTATATTTTAACCTTTTTTTTTATTTTATTTTAGTTTTTTTTATAGTTTTTTTTTCAATGCTTAAAATAAATTCATTTTTTTTTTCTCTCCATAATAATCAAAATTCAATGCTATTTATTAAACTCCTCTTCTCTTAAATTTTTGTGATAAAGCAGCATAAACAATATAGTATAGTATCACCAAGAGATATGGTTTTGTGATCACTCTAACAAAAAAAAACACAGATTTTTCTCTACATTTTGTTTTGCGAGACGTAGTAAAAAAATCCCCATCCATGAATTTTGTGTTGTTTTGTTAAATTTTCCTTGTCTAATTAAGAAAGATCGAAAAATTTCCACGAAAAGTGAGAAGAAAATACCTTTGGAAAAATCCCGGCCCCCATTTCTATGTTTTCTCTCATGGCTTTCACTCGAAAAATAGGTAGGTGGTATAAAAAAAAATACAGGACTCACGAAGGGGGATGTTCGCCTTGTTTATTATACATAAGCCACCTCCCACTTTTATACCAAAAAATTTCATCCTTATCCAAATGGAAGTTTACATAAAAAAAATTTCCCCTTTTGCAAAATAGAATTTTTGTTTATCCCTTTTTCACCAATCCCCGTGTTTCGTTGTCACTGTCGTCCTTTTTTTTGTCTTCCCCTTGAAAATATCTCCTTTTAATAAATATAACGGTGCATCGTTGAGCTTTATCCACAAAGTTAACACTGTTGCCTAACAGATGGCAGACGATATAAGCTTTTTATTTTTTACTGTTGGTTGGTTATTAACTTGGATAATATCGAAAAGTAATTTCCATCCAACAGAACTTTTCTAAAAAGCTTTTAAGCTTTTTGCTTCGACGCACATTTCAATGTTCCTGAGCTTTTTTTTATTTCAATAAAGCTTAGCGAAGACACACCATTTAATAGAAATATAAACTTTTCTCAGAAGTTTTTTGGTGGATGGAATCTTGTATAAAAAAAAAGTTTCATATTAAAGAATAATTAAGAAAAAAGCATTGTGAAATTTTGTACCGTTCAATGCTGTAAAGTTAAATTATGTTACAAAATGCTCAATTCTTGTTTAAATTGTTACAAAAAGCTCAATCCTTGTTTAAATTGTTACAAAAAGCTCAATTTCCGTAATGATTAAAAATTTTATGGTATCCGATATCACAACCAACAATAGTAATAAATTTTATTTTTGGCATAATATAATCAAAGACATTCGATGGTGGGAGGTTAGCGAAGTTTATAACCGCATAGTGATCATGCACTCAATATTTTTATTTTTTAAATACAAGGAAGAGATCACAAATTTCAGTAGTTACCGGGGGAGGGGGGGGGGTGGTCACTCAACATATTCGATGAAGATTTGTTTACGTGTAAAAGAACTCCGGACATTCTGATGGGCATGTAAAACGATCATGTCGATGATTGTTAACTCTGATCACTAAGTGCTAAGATGATCGTAGTAGTTAGCTTCTCGCGTTTTTATTTATATTTTTAGCGAGGGATGGTGAGAATTTTCATGAGCCGATTAGGATGTTGTCTGCTCGATCGCCTATCACGATCGCTTCGTGACAGGAGGCACCGCTGATGGTAGTGTCAGATTCCTACTGGCTAAACTCATCACCATCCCTTTCGGTGACGTTTACGATCCACCCGGCATCGTCGCAAGGCATTACTTCGGGCGGGCGTCACCAACATGAGCTTTTGAGCGTCCCTCGTTTTGAGGGGCGAAGAAATGCCAGGGCTCGAGGGAGAGGGATCAGCGACCCTCTGTCTCTGCCTTTTTTGTTTTCAGGGTAGACTCGACAAACCGTGCTACCTTGGACCATTTTCCCTGGGGTCACGTGAACAAGGAGGTGTACCGTCCGCTAGATGAAGAGTCGATCGATCTAAGCGGAACTCTTTGGGTACCCTATTATTAACCGGTTAAGCCGGCAGGATGCCTTATTAGGGCTACCTATTTAATTCACTTGGGCACACTCCTGCGAATTATAATGTATGAGAGTATGTTACGAGAGTGCTAGGCCTATTGCGCAGATGGTAAATTAGGGTTTTCGCGGATTATATATCGAAGTGGCGATCGTACATAGTCGTGTTGAACAAATTGGGTTTGTTTTTTACGAATTAAGCAATATGCACCATAGGCTAAGGCAGAAAGAAGACATCAAGAAGGGATTGAGTCATAGAAGCGCCATACTGAGAACCAACGCCAACGATGCAGTGCCACAAAGGAGCCCCGTCGAGGGAGGTCGGGGTGGTTCCGGGGAATAAGAGATGGTTTTAATTAGAACTGTGTGTTAAGCTAGCAGAAGGAGATATAAGATACGACAGACAGATATTACCTTCCTTACCTTGCATTTTGTGATGCGTCCGTTAGTCTGCTGCTGTTATTTTTTTTTAGATGGCGCTGATGACCGTCTCTGCTACGGTTGCTGTTCGAGATGTACCTAAAAGCTCTTGATGTTAAACAGTTGCTATTGACTCGTTGACGCACAGTTGATAAATAGTATGGTGTATATTTACCATATACATGGTAGCAGATTTGAAGATCCGATCCGGATGATCCGATATAAACAATGTTCATATGAGAAATTTCTGAATGATCCAGTGAAGATACAGACTAGTTTTTTACCTGTCACCTGAAAAAGGGGAAAGAAAATTAATTGGACAAAAACTGCTTCAATGCAACAAGTATTGTACATATTTTTGAAAGAGTTTTAAAAAATGGTTAAAATTTTATGCGAAATTTATGCTGTTCATGTTTTTTTATTTTGCTTTACGCCTGCATCGTGTAACCATGATTAGCCTTTTGTGTGTCATATTGTATACGGTAAGGACAATCATGCCGTAAAAATTGAAATAATTCGCGATATTATTCTCCAATAATTGATAATATGTGCTGATTCAACCACAAAGCATTAGGGCCAAATTGCAAATCCAACAAACTGTCAAATGAATGTTTGTCCTAAAAAAAATCTAGAACAAAAAACTAAAATTTAGAACACTTTAGAACAACTTAATAAACACCAAACTAGAACAATTTCGGACAAAAAAATAACAAGTTTTAAAACTAATTAAACGTCAAAACCTGTATTTTTCTGTTTTAGGATGTTCTAGATCGTTCTAGTGCCGTGTTTTTTTTAATCTGTTCTGTTCTGTGATGGAACATCGTCCATATAAACTGTTATCCCCAAACATTATCCAGCACAAAGGGAAATTTTAAATTTCCCTTTTCTCACATACGTTTTTTTAACTTGACAGTTGACAAATAAAGTAAAATGTTTTGTTTACTGAATGAAAATCGAGAAAAATACAAATCAAATCTTACCTGTACTAGAAGATATTGAAGAATTACGATATATGAAATAAATACAATAATTTCGTAGCACTCCGAAACAATTTTTATCGAAAAAAACAAACACAAACTGAAATGAATTATTTTTATTAAAGTTGATTTAAAAAATTTATTGTATAAAAAAATATTGTTTTTATTTTTCATTGAAACAATTTGAGCTTGTTATACATAGTTCTATTTACGTGAACTAAATTACGTTAAATTGTAAAAACGTAACTTTAGGACACGTAAGAGGAACTTTTGTATGTTATATATATTTTCTTTTTATATAAATTTTGTTTATAAATATTTGCACACAATTTTTGTTTTGTTTTAAAATGTTTTTTTTTGTTAAATTTTGTTATAAAACTTACCCCCTCCACAAAAATTTACAACCTAAACAATAAAAATTTATTTTATTTTTTTTTTAAAATTTTATACATTAATAAATATAATAATTTTAGCAAAAACAATTTTAGTTTTTTTGAATTTAAAAAAAAACAATTCCGTCAGGGGAAATTAGCATTGTCAGGTGACAAAATTCCAAAATGGCTGAAAATTTGTCCACAACTTCCTTTTGGGCCTTTTTAAGAAAACAATTTCGGAATCACAACAAAGAAAAAACATGGCCGCCGGAGATATCACTTTTTGGCAACAAAAAAATCACTAAAAAACTGTTTTTTTCGAAACAAATTTTTTTTAATCAGTCAATACCAAACATTATTACCTACAAAATACCCCTCTTGTCATTTTTTTACGACAACCTAACTCTTTCGAAGTTATTCAAGGTCAAAGTTTCCGCACAAACACACTTTTCGTCCAAAAAATACCTTGAATAAATTCGGAAAGGTCAAGCTTTTCGAAAAAATGACAATAGGGGTATTTTGTAGGCAATTACGTTTCGTATTGACTGATCTAATAAATTTTTTGAAAAACCAGTTTTTGAGTGATTTTTTTGTTGCCTTAAAGTGATATCTCCGGCGGCCATGTTTTCTTTGTTGTGATTCCGAAATTGTTTTCTTAAGAAATCCCAAGGAAGCTGTGGACCAATTTTCAGCCATTTTGAAATTTTGTCTTCTTTTGTGCGTTTTTTTTTGCTAATTTCCTCGGACTATTAATAAAAATTTAGTTTATTTATATATTTTATTTATTAAAAAAAAATTGTTCAAAATAAAATATAAATAAATAAAAAATAAAGAAATATTTTTGCTGAATTATTACCATATTAATAAATAAATAATAATATATAATATAAAATATAATAGTTAAGTTGCTGGTATATCCAATCTACATATGTGAAAGACTCAAATAGCAAAGTTTTAAACTATTTCAGAAACTTTCAATAAAATTAGAAGTATGTTAAATAAATAAGTAAATAAATAAATAAATAAATAAAGAAATAAATAAATAAAAAAATAAAGAAATAAATAAAAAAAATAAAGAAATAAATAAATAAATCAAGAAATAAAAAAATAAATAAATAATAACACTGTTGCACATACAATCTAATGAAGCGTATGGAATATCCAAAGCAAACTATTTGTATAACACGTTTACATCACATATTCCAAATGCCACAATCAAATTGTGTAATCATTTTAATAAATATATATATTAATAAATAAATAGTAAATAATATAAATATGAACATTGCTGCACACATCCAATCTATGTAGAAGTTCTCAAATTGACAAAATCAAACTATATATAAAACAAATTTTATCAATTTCAGAGTCTTTCAATAAAATTGGAATATACGTTAATAAACATTTTGGTTCAATTACGATATTAATAAAAAATATATTAATAAACAAATAATATACATACATAATATAATAGGAAAAGTTTTGTTACACAATATCTAATCTATGTGAAAAGTTTAAAATAGTCATAATAAATTATAAAAATATTATTTTTGCTATTTCAACACCTTTTAGTTAAATTAGAATAATTTGAATATATAAATAAATAAATAAATAAATAAATAAATAAAAAAAAAATAAATAAATAAAGAATTAAAAAAATAAATAAAAAAATAAATAAATAATAACACTGTTGCACATACAATCTAATGAAGCATGTGGAATATCCAAAACAAACTATTTGTATAACACATTTACATCACATATTCCAAATGCCACAATCAAATTGTGTAATCATTTTAATAAATATATATATTAATAAATAAATAGTAAATAATATAAATATGAACATTGCTGCACACATCCAATCTATATAAAAGTTCTCAAATTGTCAAAATCAAACTATATATAAAACAAATTTTATCAATTTCAGAATCTTTCAATAAAATTGGAATATACGTTAATAAACATTTTGGTTCAATTGCGACGATATTAATAAAAAAATATATTAATAAATAAATAATATACATACATATATAATGTAATAGGAAAAGTTTTGTTGCACAATATCTAATCTATGTGAAAGGTTTAAAATAGTCATAATCAATTATAAAAATATTATTTTAGCTATTTCAAAACCTTTTAGTTAAATTAGAATAATTTGAATATATAAATAAATAAATAAATAAATTACTAAAATGAATCAAAAAAAAATAAATAAATAAAAAATATATAATAACATATAAATATATAAATACATAACAATCTAATAAAGCATTTCGGATAATCAAAATAAACTATATTAAATAACATTTATTTCGTTATAATATAAAAATATATATAATATAAAAAAAAACATCACTTTATTTTTATTAACTATATATAATATTAAACTTTATTTTATTTTATATAAAGCTGTTCACAGTTCCTTGGCTAAATTGTAACTAAAATAAAATGTTCTCTTCTTACAAGTTTTATAGATGAAAAATATATATGTGTGTGTGTGTATCAAAATACCAGTAATAAACGCAACGCTATTAGTAGACGTTTTCCAATATATTTACACGTATTCTTCAATTGATTAAAACCACCTCACCTCATACACCACCATTGAACTATTTATTGTAAAGCAGCTTTTGCATTATTATTTTGTGTCATATTTTTAGACATATATATCTCATATATGGTTGGAAGGCTTATAACTTTTTGCCTAAAACATATGCTAAAAAGTCACAAGAGTTTCTTTCTTTGTTACAAACAAAAAAAAAACAAAAAAAAATTTCTATGCAAGGAAGTTTTTTTTAACAAGACCCTACCAATAATAGACTACATCAAAAGATGACTGATAAATTAGCACAATATCAAAGCAGAAGCATTCTTAATGTTTAAAATTTTAATGAATTTGCCTTTTACAGTTATATTCCCAGTTTTCCGTATTTATAAAAAGGGGGAAGATAATAACAAATAGCAAAATGTTACTTCCCACCATTAATTTATTATATACCAATCACGCAATAGGCGGAGTTATCCTTTAAGTATCTATCTTTAGCGAAAAGAAAATAGTGTAAATTGCAATCAAAAATACTGTCATATTTCTCTCATATATTATTTAGATAGTTTGATAGTAGCCATATTATCGGTAATAAAAAACGATATGCACAGCACATCCTTCAACTGTCACTAAAAATACCAATTATATTTTTAAATACCTCCCCCATATCAACTGACTTAAACGACGATGACTTAAAATGCTTTATCTTATATTCTATTACAAGCAATTACAATGTCCTTAGGACAAAAGAAGTCCTTAGAACTAAAGAAGGATCTAATAACACGAAATTCTTGTGTGATTAAACCAGGACACGTCAATCAAAATCTGATGTTGTTGTTTTTGCTCTATAATCGTAGTTTACATTTTAGTTAATTTGTTAATCGTGATTTTATCATAAACATCAACCTAGATTATCCTCGAAAATAATCTTAGATTAAGAGGGTAATTTGTGATAATTTTAGACACACACACACACGTAATTCGTCATGCTTAGCAGCTTTACACCAACTCATATATCAACTCAGCATCTGGGAAGAAGAAATTATACCAGATGACTGGAGGAAAGCCATTATATGTCCAATATACAAGAAAGAAGATAAATTAACATGTAAAAACTACAGAGGCATCTCTCTCTCTCTCTCTCTCTTCTCAAAAGGCGTTGTTGGAGAATATCAAGCTGGTTTTAGGACAAACAGGTCAACATCGGAGCAGCTACTGACTTTAAAGCAAATTCTGAAAAAAAAACCTAGGAAAGGAACGTGGATATACATATACCAGATATTTGTTGACTTTCAACAGGTATATGACTCAATAAACAGAGAGAGAGGCTAGACCCAGGAGGAGATGGATAGACCCTGTGACGGCTGACGCAGAGGCAATGCTCAACATCCGGAACTGGAGACATGCTGCAAGGGACCGTCAAACGTGGAGAAATGCCATAGAGGAGGCCAAGGCTCGATTTGGGCTATAGCGCCATTGGATCGATGGATGACCAGTATTTTCCGAGATAATTAGCATTTTAGAGCCCTGCCTTTGGGGCAAATCACAAAATAGCCTATAAATTTGCTCTGGCTTCAGCGGAACGAGCCCTTTCCAACGAGGCCATCACTCGTCAAAATTAATTATTATTATCTTTTTAGCAAATCTATTTTTAAATCCTGTGTTGTTTGGCTGTTTTTAATGCAGTTTTAAGCAAAAAAAAATCATATCCCAAAAAAAATACTACAAAATTTTATAAAATACATAAATTCACTTAAATAAACCCTAAATAACTAAAATCAACTACTTAAATTAAAGAAATCTCAAAAAAACTAAAAATTTCGTTCTCATGAAATCTCAAAAAAATGCACAAGAATCGTTACGATAAAAACTCAGTTTTTCGGTCATTTTTGCGTTACCAATCAATAATCGTTATTAAGCCTATTATTATTAAATACTTATTATTAATATATTCTATAATATTTTTAATTACTAAAAAACATAATTTAACCATACTTTTATTGTTTAATTTAATAAATATAAATAAAATAACCTTTTGATATTATTAAATTACACTAACGCCATCTAAATTCCAAAGTGAAAAGGTGTTTGGTTATTAAAGTTTTTACGCATGATGGCCGTATTTTTTTGACAGTTGGAATTTGGCCATTTTTAAAATTGTGAAATTGAAGAAAATGTTGTACGGGAAAAAATTGAAATTTATCATATTTAGAGCGTGTATAATTTTGTAATATGTAAAATTAATTGATCTTGAATAATTTGTGATTAGTTTAGTAGTGAAATTTAAATGGTTTAGTAGTGTAATTAACGAGTATTTTATAAAATACTTTTGTAGTGTTTTTTTTACATTGCAGAAATGTATGTATAAGTTTACGACTTTATTTGAATTTTTTATAATATGTTTTTTGGTAGAAATTTGTGTTATTATGTATTGTATATGCGTTGCTTCGGTTTACTTCTGGTTCTTGAGTGCAATATTTATAGTTAGGTGCCACTATGCACTCCAAAAAGTATCTTGTATGATAAGCTGGAAGTAGGTACATACAATATAATAATATAAATGTATACAGCTTTCTCCTCGATGTGATCCATCCATTCCACATACATTTAAGTTCTCTGCGCCCGCTTGTTTGTGTTACCACATACGGAGGCCCCTATATTTTAAACCCTTTTCCCGCCACTGTCGCCCAAATCTGTTTGTGCCTTTCCTATCGGGACAGAACGCTGGCCTTTTATAGCGTATTTCCGAAAGTTCTGGCACGACCCATTTTTTGGATGGGAAACTTTTAAGGATCATTCTTTCCTTTGCTTCTTTTATCTCAGGTTGGAGGACTCTATCAGTTCGTTGAAAAGAAAGAAGAACTACAATAATCCTAGAGAAGAACTAGTTCGACCGTTATTTAATATTTGAAATTTCCAGCAGTAATGAAACCCATTGATTATCTACAGATAGATAGATACTCAATGTGAAACCATCATTCATACAGCCATCCTCTATAGTCGAATGGATATACAACGTCCGATTACACCCATCCCAGAGAGATTGGGTTCAAGTTCTCGCATCAGTGGCGCAGAGAAATCATTTGTTCGTTTTTTCTTCTTCCAATGGCGCTACAGCCGACCTCGAGCCTTGGCCTCCTCTAATATTTTCCTCCAGTCTTCTCGATTTCTGGCCGAAGTTCTCCAGTTCGATATGTGTAGTAATGTCTCCGCATCTGCAACAACCGCATCCTTCCACCTTTTCCTCGTCCTGCCTACGGGTCTTTCTCCTTCGATGGAGCCAGTGAAGACCTTCTTTGCTGCTCTGGTTCGTTTTTTCACTTTGTGTTAATTTATAAGCTTTTTGTTAAAGCATCTTTTAAAGCATTTTTTTAGAGCATCTTTTAAGCTTTTTTTTAGAACACTCCGACTACACCCATCACAAGAGATTGGGGTCTTGAATAGATTTCACTTCATCGGTTCCGAACTATACTTCCAGGTTATGAGAATGCGAATCTACTTATGGAATCTCTCATGCAATTCTTTTTAAGTTTGCTCATTTAAAGTAGAATTAATTCTGAATAAATTCAACCCCCCCCCCCTTACAACAAAAAAAGGATATGTACTAAAAGCTTTGATTGTTGCTTCCATATCGTTTCGTAATTCTAAAAGTAAAGAGCTTCCTTTCAAATGTCTTCGTTTGGAAATTGTTGTAAATAATGCAATGGACGTCAGTTAACTTTTCTGATAATATCAACCGTGTGATTTCCTATATGAGGCATTTGATGTTCAATAAGCCTTTTGCATATTCCCTTTGCTGTACAGGTTTCAAATGTAGGCAGGGGTAAGCAAAGAGCTTGTCTCCAGCGCGACCTAAACCTAAAATCCAATTGGGGATTTGTCATGCCATTTTGATCCCACAGCTTGTGTGCCTGAAATTTAGTGGTTGTTTTATCCACTGTGGTGGGATATTTAAAGCCATCCTGTGTGAAGTTTAGAAAGCTTGTCAGTACCACGTTCCATCCCAACGGGAATTGAAATGCTGGAATTGTGTAATCTTAAGAGGTGAAACCACAATGTACGTGCTTTGTACTTTGCTTGGAAATTTTTTTAGATGTGAAAGTCTAAGCTTAGGTGTCACCCTTTTGTACTACCAGTCTGCTATGGTGCAATGTCTATTACCTAGTAGAAAGCTCAGCTGAAAGCATAACAAAAAAAGGATACGCTTTGTTATGAAGCAAAACCATAAATGCCCAAGCGATTAAGGCACAACTTTCATATACAAAATCTGAAGAGCTCTGAAAAGCTCATCAAGTTCAAGCAAGGAACACGTACATTGTGCTTTCACATTTAGAACACTCGTTAAAAAAGCTAGCAGCTCTTTCTATACTAGTTCTATATAATATTTTTTAAAATTGCAACATTCCTTTTAATGCTCCTTTAAAAAAAAGCGTTTTAGAAATAGTAAAAAAAAAGCTTTTTAATAAAGAATATTAATGGAGGCCTGTGAAGGATATGTAAAGAAGCTCCCGTGGTGTCGAAAAGCTTTTATTTTTCTTAACCTTTTTTCAATTGGATTTTCCTTTCCCAACGTACGAGTGTCGTTTTAACAAAGCGGTAAGTACTACCCACGTCCAATGCTGCTACACTTTTTGTAGTTGAACAAGAACCGTGGTCTATTTAGTATATATGCTAATAGCATTCCATCTTTGTTCTACACAATTTCATAAAAGCTTCAATTTTGCTTCCTAAGAAGCATATCAGTAGCGCTCACATCAAATTTTGCCTTCCTTAGCAGCGTTCCGAATTGGTTTGGGTTGGGTTAGTCTGGAGATTTATTTTTAGTTTTCCAGAATGTGTATGCCTGGTGTTCGTTGCTTGGCTTAGGGATTTACACAGGAAGTGAATGAGTATTTTCAGTTCGTTCGTTTCCGAAAAGCTAATGGGAACAGATGTTGTGTGGTAGGCCCAGCTGTAAAACTTGCTCCCATATGGATGGGACTGCTAGTATAAAGGGGGACCAATTTAATCTTAGATTTTCACACTAAAAAAATTCCCTGTGATGTGATCGTGTCGTTATTCTGGCAATATATTTTAGGGTATATCTCAGAAGCAAGTCCTTTTTTTTCTGTCGACAGTTCTATAATTGAGTGCGCAGTGTCGTGACTTACAAATGTGCTTTTAGAATACATGGCTTAAAAGCAAGTCACAAGTCACAACGCCATCACAAGTGTGTGGTAAGTCTTAACTTCAAGGCTAAATGTAAAAGTAACGTAAAAGCGAAGTAAAAGTGAAATAGAAACGAAAATAATAAGTTCATAAGAAAAACTAAGCACGAGTCACAAAAGCTTGTGACTTATGACTGGTCACAATTTAGTATATGGGATGGGCGGGGGGGAGGGGGTTATATCACAGAAGCAAGCCCTTTTTTTCTGTCGACAGTTCTATAATTAAGTGCAGTGTCGTGACTTACAAATCTGCTTTTAAAATACAGGGCTTAAAAGCAAGTCACAAGTCACAACGCAATCACAAGCAAGTCTTAACTTGAAGGGGACTATATATAAATGAAAAGTAACATAAAAGGGTGATGAAATAGAAGTGAAGTAGGCGTAACTTTGCATAGAAACAAAAATAAGAAGTGGTCATAAGAAGTATAAGCCCGGATTAAGTAATAATCTGGGACTTTTAACAGACTAAAATAAAAACATGGAGCCCATAAAAACCTGTATAACGACTGTATAATTAAATAAGAACGACTTGTCTAGTAAAATGTGTTTCCAAGTCCACAAAAAAAAAGAATATTTTAAATGCGCAATGGAACATTCATAGACAAAATTTTTGTGACCTTATCCTCCTGTAATATTAAAATTGAATTGGAAATACACAGAATAGCTATAGAAGTTTTCACTTCCATCGTGTGGTCATATGCACACCAGTTTTTTCTTTTAGAGATGAGAAACTAGTGCGAAATTGGTTTTATTTTATTATTATTATTAAAAAAAAAATTGCATAACTTTTATGACTTCTAAAATTGAAATAATGTTATTTTTTTTTGGTGTATGATGCACATTTGAATAAAAGCTATTAAAAGTAGCATCTCGAATAGATAAACTCAAAATCATTAACATAATGATAATTTTTTTTTCTCTTATTCATGTATGTATAGAGTTATATATCGTTGATGTTTTATACCTTATGCAACAGAACTTCACATTTAAATGCCCCCTGTTGAATATATCCTGCATTCTGTATCCTGTGAATCTCTGTACCATATTCAAACCTCCACCCTATTTATTTATCCCTTTTTCTCTCTCTCTCTCTGTTTTTATCTGTCTCTCTTTTGTCTCCTTTTTTTCTCTCTCTCTTTTGTTTCCTTTTCTCTATCCTGCTCTCTGAAATATCCTTTTAACGTGTCGTCTCCCTAAAATTCTCCCAGCGCTCTACCACCCATCCTCTTGAATATAGTCGTATTTCATACTAAAAACCCATAACGCTTCCTTCGTCCTTGCAATATATATTTGCTTGTATTTGTAATAATAGTAACACAAAAAAAAACGGAACTCTCTCTTTGGATTTGGGTAGTGTACGTGCTTACATCAATTATATCCTTGCTATTTAATATAAAAAAAAATACAGAAACGGGGGAGCCCTTTTTTGGTATATACACTTTTATATATATATACATATTATCCTTATAAGCTTGAACTGAGCACAAGTCACAAACGCGACAGATATTTCGTTTGTGGATGCATTTCGGTCGTGTTGTTTACGTTTTATCCTTTATTATATCGTGGGAATCAATTTGATTAAGAAAAAAAAAATCCTTGATTTTTCCTTGAATTGTAATTAAAAAAAAAACGTAAAAAAAATAATAAATATTCTTGAATTCACATAAATTATCATCATCAAGTCTCGGCGCTTAAATGTTTCGTAAATAACGATCGGCGTTAGTTTTTTTCTCTTTTCCCATGTTTCTTCTATTAATATCCATTCCTAAAAAAATTAATTTGTAAATTTCTGGAAGAAGAAGAGAAATTAAAATGTTGTGATCAAAATTATACAAAAAAAAATTTACGAAATAAATATAAAATTTTTGAATATATAGAAATATATTTCATGTGTGTTTTTAGTGTGATTTATTTTTGAAAATTAAAAAAAAAATATGAAATAATAGGAAAATAGTTTTTGTGTGTGCTGTGCTGCAAAATAATTGCGTGTGTGTGTGTGGAATAATAAAATTCTTCAGAAAACAGGAAACAACATTTTGTGTGGAAAAAGAAAAAAATATATAATAAATCCCGTTTTTTTTCTTTTGTTATTAAATATCGAATATACAACACTTTCATATCCTTGATTTAATCCTGGAGAGCGCGCATAAAATACTAACAGAGAAAGAGAGAGATGGAGAGAGAGCACAAAAAAAACGTAGATAGAGAAAAAGAGAATTTGCAAAATACATACAATGAGAGAAAGCAACCCTTTTTCTTTTATCAAAATACACACTACTTTCTCTCTCTCCCTTATATACATATATTTTCCGGATTTGTACAAGTGTGAATTTTGACAAATTTTATATCAAAAATTTTGATTTATAATCTTTTAGTGTATGAGTGTAAGGATGAAAGCTTTTTAAAATATATTCCTTTGTCAGTATTATATGATAAGATAAAAAAAAATAAATAAAAATAAAAAGGATAATTTTCTTCTTAGTAAAAAGGACTCATACTCCTCTTGCTTAATGCGCAAAAGTAATTTTTTTTTCGTTGTATTATTACAAAAAAAAATAAATAGAAACGATACTAATAAAAATTATATTATATTTTTTTTTATCCTTTCATTTTCATAAATATAAATCAAGCACTATTAATAATCCTTTCATAAGCTCCATTTTTTGTTATATATTACTGAAATTTCCAATCTGATATTTTTTTTTAAAAAAAAAATTCAATCCCAACGTATTAAAATCCTGTATGTGTGAGTGTGTGTGTGTAATTTAAATTAAATTTACAATTAATCTCTTTCCATCTATTCTTGTCATTTCGCATGGATATCCAAGTTATATATATAGATCTTTTACAACAACCAATCCATTTCAACTGCGTACTTTTATCACATCCTTAATTTCTAAAAAAAAAATTAAATTCTGTCAGGACATGCGTTACTCTACATGACCTGCCCCCATCTTATTAAATCCGACTTTAGAAGACGTAAACTAAGTTTGTAAACTTTCGTTTTTTTTTATATATCAGTAAATCCAAGCTTAGGTGTTACTCTTTTTATACTATTAGTCCCCGTCCATGTCATACTCAGGCCCATCACATAACTTGACGCTGGAGCAAAAATATTTTGCTGGACCTGTTGAAATTCCTGCTGGTGATATTAGTTCTTTTGTTTCTTATCACTTTTTCCATAGCTACACGTTAAAAATAGTAAGTACGTACGACAGGGCATTTTCTTGTATTTTTAGTCAGTAGGTAGTGCAACGGTTCAGACTGGGAACAAAATGTCCGGTAATTGGTGACGGCGAATGTGTGGGGGCTATATGTGACCGTACTATTTTATAATTCTTTCTGAATCTACCATATATATTCCTTTATTATCTCTAACCATTATGTTGAGAAGATAATAGCCTCCACAGTAACATTAGCCGTGTTCCTTTTCTGCTATTTTTTTACTCGTATTTACTTGGAACTACTCCTGCTATTACAGAAGAGTCAAATCGACAAATTTTGGGTTCCTTTAATATTTCACTCCGGAGTACTTAAAAGTAGAAAAGGAACACAGCTATTATTATTCAGCTATCGCTGTTCTCAAAAAAAAACATAGGCCAATCACATTTTCTCACTCGAAAACGCTGCACAAAATGCTGATGTGACACTTGTGCACACGCACTCACTTGAGACTTTGAGAGGATGTAATTCCAATAAGGACGCTTTTTAATGGCTTTAATTGACTTGAACTCAATCTGCCCAGATGGTTTTTTTTGGTCACAAGCTCAACCGACTTAGTACCTACTGCTGTTCGTGCATTATAAGCGAATTTTCAATTTTCCCACATCTTACACACCCTTACCCCAGAACGATTTTTTTTTATTTACGTGTTCTGATAATTCGAAATCGTAGCTTATTTTAGCTATCCTGGGCGATGTTTTTAGAGGAAGTTATAATCTATACAAACAATATAGCTGATACCTTTCTTGTACAGGAACATCGTCAAGTCTTTCACAAATTCTCATTGTTGTTTGTATTGAGCCAGTTTTCTAAGCGCCTCGATGTTTATCAAAATATTCCCGGACGACCAGAGTAGAAGATCCATTACGAAATTCATAATGAGCCAAAAAAAAAAACTTTGACATTTATAATTCGTATTCCAATGTTCTCGAGAAGAATTGGAGCCACTTTCATATCTCTTATCATCCCTTCAAGCTTTTAATCCGAGCCAGCGGCTAGGCCTTGCCGCCTATGGATATATCATAATGTAAAAGAAACCGATTTTTTTTCATTCAAAAAAGTAGGTATTGCAGCAAGTAGGCCTGGGAAAGTATAATATACTGGAATCGATTCCATACTTCTACTAGATTATTTTAGAATCGCCGCAAAAAAAATGTGTATATCCAATATTAAATAAGAGATTGTTTTCTGTTTCCATTTTTTCAAAAAAAAATTACATAGGAACCATATTACTGTTCCATCCATTTGACGAGTCTTTTTCCTCGTTTCTATATTTATTTTCCCAACAATTTGTTTACAATACGTTTGTTCTCTGATAATTGAACATCAATCTCGACATATTTTTTGATATGTTCTCGTTATTATATCTGAAATGTATATTCCCATATAATCTTTCTCTCACTCATATTTACTTATCAAAAATGTAAAAAAAAATAAAAGTTAGACAAAATCTATAAATTTCCATCATATGTATGTATATATGAATGTAAAATGCATACAGGAACAAACAGACTAAAAAACAAACAAAAAAAACACAAAATAATACACAATATTTTCGTGTTTCGTTTTTTTTGTTTATTTTTTTGGGGATGGGCAGGTTCATCGACATTCATAATAGCACTTTTGGGGGAAAACGAAATATAGATATAGCTTTTGCCATAGTATCTGTATATAAAATGCATTCAGCAAAAAAAAATAAAAAATAAAGTGTGGTATTGTTCATCATTTACAAAAATTTCTTCAAGCAAAATAATAACAAAAAAAAACTACAACAACAACAACAAAAATACAAGTGATGAAATAAATCTTTCTATATTTTTTTTTAACTTGCGCTCTTCATTTTCTGTGTGTTTTCTACCCCCCACCCCCGCCCACTTTTTAGCCTATCTAGTCAGCGAAATTCACTCACTACCTTTTATCACTTTTATCCCCTCTATTCATCTATCCACACCCTTCACCTTCCATTCCTCCCTTATATTCATCCTTCACCTTCCAATCCCTTCAGCACACTTCATCGAGGTCCTTTTTATACTATGAAGCAAATTTTGTAGCACATATATAAATATATATAGATATATATATATATATATATATATATATATATATATATATATATATATATATATATAGATGATATGTATATTATATTATACACAAAAATATCTACTTTGAAATAACTCTCCAGGTGGGGTGGTGGGGGGGTAGAGAGGGTAAAAGGAGCAATATTCAGAGCTATATCAGAGATATATGGGCGAGAGCGGGAAGGTCCTTATTTTTAAAGTATAGAAAAGACTGAAAGTGCAAAATTGAGTGATGGGTAGAATAAGAAGAAGAAGAACGGGTTTTTGTATATGCATATTACAATAATGTATTATAGAATATTTTATAGAACTGCATCCACCTGATGATGATGATGTTGAAGATTATGAAGATGAATTTTCTATTGACTGTATCCAAAATGATATATCTATGAAATATATTCATGTGATGATGACATATATATATATACATATATTTTCAAATGTATATATGTTTTTTCCCATCCCTTCGATTCATGTTTGTGAAATATTATCTTGAATTTAAAATCCAGAATCAATTTATCTTTAGTTAATAGTAGTACTTAAACCCCTTTTAATTAGGTTTAACCATTTCGATATTATCAAATCACAATCCCACCGCGCTGCCACCAGATTTTTGTTTTGTCATATAAATCCCACCGCGCTGCCACCAGATTTTTGTGTTGTGCGTATAAATCCCACCGCGCTGCCAGCAGAATTTTGTGTTGTCATATAAATCCCACCGCGCTGCCACCAGATTTTTGTGTTATCATATAAATCCCACCGCGCTGCCACCAGATTTTTGTTCTGTTATACAAAAACCCCACCCATTGTTTCTCTATGATCATGCCCCATTCAAAAGCTTCATAACTATAAACAAATTCACTGTCATAATTATCAATTGATTTATTTTATTTTTTTGTTTCCTCGTGTTACGCTTTGTGCTGTATTTTTTATTATTATTATTATTACTATTGTGAGAGATTTTACAATTATTTCTTTTTTTTAGCATTTTCGTTTGGTATTACTTATTACACACACACACATAATTACATAAATTGATTCTGTCTATAAAATCTAAAATAAATCTTGTTAAAAAAAAATATCTCAAATGTTGTTGATGTTTCAGTATATACCTTAAAATATTTCTTTTCTGCTTAAATCATCTCATATAATCATCTTCATCATCATCATCATCATCATCGCCTTCCATCCCTTCTATTCATTTTTTTTTGTTTTGCATCAAGTTCAAATCTGTTCAATAGCTTTAAAAGTATTTATTTATTTTTATTTTTTATTTTTTGGTTCTGTTATTGTAAAATATATAGGATAGAAAGAGATTGATATATATATGTATATAAAGGCATCTCTCTTTCATACTTGAATATTGTACAATTTTAGTATATTTAAGCTTTTGAAAGTTGTAATCTATAATTTCACAATTTCCAGAATCCCCGATTCCTCCTCCAGGCCTCTCTCTATCATCAGCCTATTTATTCTATACGTTTTTAAAACTGCTGCATCCATTCCTCCTCTGTTCTGTCATATTCTTAGCAGCGCGACAACATATCTTCTTGAGGTGTGTAAAACATCTAGTATATGTCTCCCCACTTCTCACTCTCTATTTTTTTCCTTCTCCACTCCTCTCTATCTATCCTTCTCCTACTTCTTCGCTCTTCTATATCCTCTCTATGCATTTCTTTCTCTCTTTCTCCTAATTCTTCTTACACCCCTTTGCCCTTTCCATACCATCTCTCTATATCTTTCTCTCTCTATATCTTTCTTTCTCTATCTTACCCTTCTGTCATTTTCCTTTCCCACCCCGTCTCTCTCTCTCGCACAATCATTCTTCCTCTTCTTATTCCTCTCCTCCCCCCCCTCTCCTTCATAATTTTCATTCGCCTCTAGTATCGGTACGATTCTTACATCGTGTATATTTCGAGAAGCTTTTGAAAAGAGATTTAAATGAGTCGTCCGGGGTGTGTGTGTGTGCTGCATAGGGGAGGAAAAGGAGTGGAAGAGGGAAGTTGTAGATGGTAGATGGAGGGGGAGAGTATGGCTGGCGGGCGATTTGTATGGTTTGATTCAAGCAAAGGCAACAAGAAGGTACAAGATAGAAAAAGAAGAAATCAGATAGAAGGATATAAAGATAGATACAGGAAGGTAGCAAGCTCTGAGCGTGGTATAACAAGGTTGGAGGGGGAGTTGTACGGGGAAATATTCCGTGTTAGCCTTTTCATCATTTCTCAACAAAAACAGAGTAACAACAACAACAAAATTGACATTCTCTTCAAGTTGCCAAGCTTTTTACCTTATGATGAATGTGATTGTGCAAATGTATATCTATATATATCCTTTTTTGTCATGATTGTATCGACTAATATATAAGGATATATACATATATATATATATATATACATGCATATATATATAATTTTCATTTCTATATTCGTCCCAGAAAACATCATCATTATTATCATCATCATCATCATATCCTGTATCATACATATGTATTTATATTATGCATATATATATATATATATATATATATATATTTGTGTGGTATACACTTCCCTCTCTCTCTCTTTCTCTTTTTCTCTTTCTATTTCTGTATGTATGAATTTTCTCGTGTACACTTTATTTTTTATTTTATTTATTTATTTATTTTTTTTTTAATTTTTTTTCCTTCTCTTAGTTGGTTGGCTTGTTTGTTTGGGTGTATATGATTCCCCCCCCTCCTCCTCCCCCCCTCAAAAAAACATAATAAATTCCTTATCCCCCCAGTGAAGTGAATGAGTGATGGTGTACAATATCCTTGTGCAAAAATCATTTTCATCTGTTTTCCTTACACGACTTGAAAAGGAAATATTTTTTTTTGTTTGGATATATTTATATATATATATACAGATATATTTAAGTATTTATAAAAACAATGAAATAAGAAAATAAATATTTTTGTGTAAAATAAATTAAAAAAAACGAAAAAAAAACCCCACAAATCCTGCTTTTAAATTAACAAATGTAACACACACGCCAAAAAGGAGGATTTTTTTTTAACAAAAAAAGTGTTTTTAATTTATGTTTTGTGCGGGGGAAAATGTAATTTAAAAAATATATATATAAATAAAATTCTCAATTGTTGTTTTTCATGTTTTTTTTGGTGTTTTGTGTTAATTCCAAAAAAAAAGTGCAAACAATAAAAACTCTATTTATATATATATATATATATTATAAATTCCAAACAAGGTGGTAACATAATATGTGGAAATAATTTAACAAAACAACTGTGTACGCAGAGAGTGTGATGAATTGTGAAAATAAAAAGTTATTTCCGGATTTTTATTGTTTTCTGATTTCCCTCCTCCCCAAGACTGGTGTGATGTTATAGTTCTGTTTAAAATAAACAGCATTGTGCACTTCTGGTGAACAGAGTGAAAATTATTAGTAATATTAAAAATAAATATATAAACAAAATAAAAAATAAAACAAAATTAACAATATTCCAGAAATTTTGTTATCAAAATATACTAAAATAAAAAAAGTGTGAATTTTAATAATTTTATGTTATAAAAAAAACCAAAATATAAAAGAAAAACAAAATAATAATACACAAAGTTTATTTACAAAAAAAAAGCAAAAAAAACTTCTATACGTTTCCTTGTTGGCAGGAAAAGGATAAAGGAAAGTGTTGCTTTTTTACAAGAAGGAAAAAAAACCTGTGGATTGTGTGTTTACAAGAAGAAAAAAATCGTTTTTTTTGTGTGTTATACAAGAAAAAAAAGTGTGAACCCTGGACAACATCCGTGCATACATGCATACACGGACAGATAAATATATGAATATATATATATTTGTATATAAATATGTATTTACATAAAGTATTTGAATATCATTTTAATATAATATATATGTATGTACATATATATTATTATGGGGATACATTTCTTGTTGACTTTTCTTTGTTATTTTCAAATTTTTTGTATATCTTTCTCTCTCACTCAAAAGTGTGCAGGAAGTCTCCTTGTTATTTTTTTTTCCTGTTGAATTTTCAATTATTTTTTAGTTTTTTTTAATATAAAGTCGAAAGCAATGAATTTTTGTTTTTAATATTTTAATATAAATATAATATATATTTTATTAAATGAACCGTAAAATATTGTTTTTGTAATTCTACTAACTTCATTCTCTCTCTAAAATTTTGGTTTTTAAGTATATTTCTTTACTTAATTTGTGTATATTCTAATTAGCGATGTTACGATTCGTATTCGCATCATTTTAAACATTCACATCGATATTCGCATTCGCATCCAATTAATGCGAATGTTTTGCGGATGTGGGTATCTACACTTGTATTCCTTCAGCTGCAGCAGAACCGGTTTTACAAGTTAATCTAGGTCTGCACTGGTATATTTCATTCATCGCCAATAACATTTCTTGTTTTTACAAGGAGATATCGGTGTGCGTGTCATATTTCCGACTTGTTACCCGCGATTAAAAAAAATTAGGCGAATGCGAATTGTGTTAAGTTTTCACGTTGAGATTTTCTCGTGAATATGTTACTACAGTTCCCTCTTGCCCTTTCTATACCTTTCTCCAAAAATAAACCGATTCTACTGCTGCTGAAGCAATACTCGTGTAAAATAGGGCCAATGTGTGTGTAGGCGGTGTCGTAGAAAACAATATTAAAATACGACAAATTGATAGATTTGGCTCGCAAATATCTGAGCACTCCACCGGGCGTTCCGAGTGAGCAATTGTTCAGTGCAGCCGGCCTTATATATGAGCCCCTAATTAAGGCCCCCAACAACAAACCTCCGGCAGACCGTAGCCTTTTAGGCCAGGTCAGCAGATACCGCCCGATTAAGGCCAAACATTACTCAGTCTGACTTAGGAGGGATGACGACTTGAGGCATACGTCTGACAGGCCGTGGACTGCAGGTGGCCTCATGATTCCCTACATACACAAAGGGCGAAGACGAAAGTATAGCGTAGCAGATTGTTAATTGAAGTGCAAAAATGTTCATGGCCTCAATCAGAAGTTCAGATCTTCAGGCACGGACTGACGATAAATACCCACACACACATAAAGATTTTTGTCAATTTTCTTGGACTATATCCAGTGGTGGTGGTGTGGGTGAGTGAGTGTGTGTTTATACTTCGCCTCAAGGCGAGAAACCTTCAGCCCATGGCCTGCCGGCGGCCTGTATATGAATGGTGGCCTTCAGAAATCGCCTCATGGAAATTATAACATTCCTCTCTTGAACTTTGACTATTAAATACGAGAAGGAAATATACCATTACTGTATATATAACACTGGTCTATTGTTCTAATATTTTTTTCATATCCTATTGTAAGTAATAAAAAAAATTAGGCCTTAATTTAATTAAATTTTTTTAATGCTATTCCCAAACATTCGAATTCAGAACAATTGCATTCGCTTTCGCGAACAATGATATGCCTCTTTTTGGCTTCAATTAAAAAGAATAATGATGAAATACATCTAAGATTAGGTCGAAACTAATTGCAATTTATCGCTTCATATTCAAAAAATATGACATTCGTAACATCCCTAATTCTAATACAAATTAAACTACACATACATATACATATATAACAGGCTGACCCTCTCTCAGCAAGCACTTGAAATTAATATAAAGCTCTCGACACCGGCGCAGTTCTCAAATTGTTCGGTCTCTTTTTTCCTTGTGTGATCGAGAGGCGTCTTGCTTTTTTTCATTGCCCACGAAGGTCAGAAGGTTTTTTTTGGAAATGGTCGTACGCCCCCCATTTTCTGAATCCATGTTTGCCTCTATTCGTTAATTGTTGAGCCCATTCGATGCTAACAATATTTTTTTTAGATAAGGCAAGTTTTTCAAAGTGCATAAAAAGTATTTGCAAAATCTCTACCCACAAATTTTCAATTAATTTCATAAAATCTGCATTTTTTCTTAATTATTTCTGCCGATAATAATATAGGAAAGAACCTTTAAAAACCCTAAAACTGAAAAAAAATTTATTTTTCAATTGATTTCCGTCACAAATAAAATTATAATTAAAAATCCACGCACTTCTATCAACTTCTCATAATTACATACCCCTGCCTTTTATCTAAAACCGTTAAAATACCCCTTATTCTATCTAAGACACAATCCTAAACAATAATAGACAACATTTTACATTTCTCCACCCCGCTAGACACAAATATTTCCCCTTAATTTTGCCCTCGACCCTCGACAAAAACTATATTTAAACTAAAGCGGGCCACTGATTTCCCCTGTATCTCATTTACACACAATTCTCTCATGTGTTGCGTGTGTGGCACACACGTCACTCTGGACCATAACCTTCTATAATACAAGCCATGCGATTCGTCTCGACACGCATACATGCACACGCAAAAGTGGTCCCGGGTCACGGTATACAGAAACGTAATGTAAATGTTAGCTGTCAGATTTGAGAAAAACAAAAATTGTTTTATCGGTTTTTTTATTAAAAATTAATAGTTAAATTGTGAATTAAACCAGATAAATTGTCAATAAATTAACTCGGAAGTGTGTGGAAATTGTGTGGAAGTTTGATTTGTTAGAAGTGAAACTTTTTTTTTTGTTTTCGGAAATGTCTGTTGTATCTAGAAAGGTAAACAGATTTAATGTGGAAAATAGACATTCAAGAATAAATAAATAGAACTAATAGGTAAATAAACAAACAAATAAGCTATGGTGCAAGATTTCCAGCTCAGGAATCAATAAATTGAACTAATAGCTTGTACAAAATTTGGGCAACAATAACTAAATTTAGTGAAATTTGCTGGGAAATTGTTATCATCCTAAATTATTTACACATGAAGGATTTAGCATGGGCTTTGAAAGGTAAAACTATTAATTAAAAATACTACTTTCTACTTTAATTTACCAGTTTATAGAGTAGTCAGGAACCAGGGGTTTTAACCTGACATTAAAACCAATAGAAATGATATTTAGCGCACTTTTTGAAGAGTACTTTAAGAAAAAAAAATGTTCTGCAGCGGACACCTATGGAAACTGGGGAAAACCCCCTGGAAGTCTCGAAAAGTTAGTATTTCCTCTATAACGTGCAAGGCGTTGAAAATTTCGATGTAATGTATATAAACATACTTGTAAAGCGTGAAAATCTGCGTTAAAACCTCTGGTTCCTGACTACTCTATAAACTGGTAAATTCAAGTAGAAAGTAGTATTTTTAATTAATAGTTTTACCTTTCAAAGCCCATGCTAAATCCTTCATGTGTAAATAATTTAGGATGATAACAATTTCCCAGCAAATTTCACTAAATTTAGTTATAGTTGCCCTAATTTTGTACAAGCCATTAGTTCAATTTATTGATTCCTGAGCTGGAAATCTTGCACCATAGCTTATTTGTTTGTTTATTTACCTATTAGTTCTATTTATTTATTCTTGAATGTCTATTTTCCACATTAAATCTGTTTACCTTTCTAGATACAGCAGACATTTCCGAAAACAAAAAAAAAGTTTCACTTCTAACAAATCAAACTTCCACACAATTTCCACACACTTCCGAGTTAATTTATTGGCAATTTATCTTGTTTAATTCACAATTTAACTATTAATTTTTAATAAAAAACCGATGAAACAATTTTTGTTTTTCTCAAATCTGACAGCTAACCCATTTACATTACCTTGTTTCTATATACCAGAGCCATAACCTTCTATATAGCAGAGCCGGACCACATACTAACACATACACAACTGTTGTTCATGGCTTGTATTATAGAAGGTTATGTCTGGACATAATTCCTTGTGCTATATAATCGCGCGTATCGAGAGAGGGGAAATACGCTTTCATGCTAATAGAATTTTGTCGCTTGGCACGATGAAGTATGCAATGATCTTGAAGGGGTAATGTTTCCTTAGAAAATGATCATTTGGGGGGATTTTCTCGCGAGAAACGAGTATTTAAGCAAAGCACATTTCTTGTTGCAGATCATTTCGAATATAACAGTCGCGGGTGCCAGGTGGTCTCTGGGGAGTGTGAAAAGTGTGTTTATTTAGTGGAATATTGTATGGTGAATAATTGTGTTTTGAATAATTGTGTTCTGCCATGTTAGGGATGGGTTTAAAGGTATTTTTTTTATCTGTTATTATTATTTTTAAATTTAAAAAATATTTTTTTAATGAACGCAAATTTTTAAATAAATGATCTTATCTTAAAATATACCTTGATGTTATTAAATGGTATAAAAAGGCCTGTGTTTCTTCTATGAGCTATCAAAATTAAAATTTTTCATGTTAATGTTAAAAAAACCGCGGATATAGATACTCGTGTGATAACAAGTCTCCGTGGTAGATTAGAGATTAAAGCTTCTACACTGATTCGTTTCTATAATAACCTGATATTCCTTCTGTATTGTCTTTCATATCTGTACAACAATTCCTTATACTTTTCTTGTGTCATTGTCCATAAAACCACGAGATAGCAGCAAGGAAGTCATCTCCTGTTCCGATTTTTACCAAAGTCAGCACTAAAGTAAAACTGCGCTTCAATTGATTCAACAAACAAACAAAAAAACCCCTCCATACTATATTTACCCACAAAGCTAACAAAAATAAACATCTTTTGGAGAAGTCTGTCGAAGTCAATCAATCAATCAATTTAATTTGGTTCACTGAATCAGAACACAAAAAAAAAACGTATTTTTTAGGGATCAATAAAAATTCCACAAACAGAAAATGATAAAAAATAAAATAAAAAGAAAATCCCTTTTGTCTTTTCCCGTTCGGGGCTGCAATAACAATAAAGAGAGAAATGAAGAAAAGAAATCCAGCAAAAATAAAGTCTGGGGGAGGCAGGCAGGTATTGCTTTATGATAGAAGAAGAAACATAAAGAGATGTATTTTTGTTGAATATGTGTTGTGGGACGGATCTCACCTTCAATGCCGCGGAGGTTTCAAAGTAAAATAGTGATATACGGGGTGGGGGGGGGGGGGGGTTTCCGGGTGGTTATTTGTAAAATATAAAGAAAATCTGAAAGAAATATAATAAAATAAAAAATTGAAGGGTTTTTATTTTTAATAATAACAAAAGAAAATATATACATATGTCTATTTCAGGATTTCAGGGTTTTCTGCTCCTTGTAAACTGTTATATAGGCATAATATTAATAGAATCTTACTACGCATTATGTTGCAAACTTTAAAAATTTTCCTTAAGTGCGTCAATCGCTTGCGTTGGCGTAGTATTTTTATACCCCCATTGTTCCAAAAGGAAAAACTTTCAACGGATCCGGGCTCATATACTCGTATGATAAGTTCTGTGAATCATATGTGCTCTAACATAAAAAAACAATATGAAAAAAACAAGTATATACACGGGCCCGCTTTTAAGTGTTATACACGGGTCAGTTCATAAGTGTTTCCCTATTGCATGTACCTAAATAAAATATATATTCTGACCATCTATGAAAAAATACTTTTCGTTTGATATATCTTTCATTAAAACACGTGCCCCGGAAATAGGTTGAAAAGTGATCACAATTTTTGACTTTGCCTATTAATATATAGATATATATATTGTTGCCAAATAATTACAGTTCTAATTTAAATTTAAACATGGTTTTTCTGTTTAAATTTTTAATATATAATGGTATATTTTAACAGAAAATGCTAGATATTAAAAACAAAGTATATATACACGTGTCCGCTCTCAATTATTATACAAAAAAAAATTTAATTTTAAATATTTTATTTTTCTTCATTGCTTTTGACCACAACAATGTTTCTTCATATATATACACTTTTTCTTACAGTAATAATAATAAATAAATAAACGTATATAATACCAAAAAAAGAAAAAAAAAGAAAACGAGTATAGCATAAAAAAAATTTAAAAACAAAAAAAAAACAGAAAAATGACAGAATCAAAAACCGAAGATAAAATTCCTCAAAAATATGTTTATGAAGTGGAACTTAGTCCAAACTATACAACTCACGTATTGTGGGGAAAGTTTGTTAAAAATATGAAAAAATCAGCAAAAAATAAGAGAAAATTAAATTGAAAAAAATAAAAATTAATAATAATAATAATAATAATAAATAAAAAAAGAAAAAAAGCAAAAAATAATAATAATAAATAAGTATTTATTTAGACTCATTACTTAAATGTTTTATAACAAATATAGTGTATATGTTATGTTTAATCTACAAATATGTGATTCCATGTGATATTGTGTTTTGTAAAACAACAACAACAACAAACAACAACAAGAAGAAGAAAACAACCAAAATAAAAAAATAAAAAAAAAATATGTAAGAAATTTTCTCTCTCGTTTTAATAATAATTATAATTATTTTAAAAAGTTGTGAATGTGTATTAAAAAAAAAAAACTATACTGCGCCTAATTTATATATGATAACAAAAAAAAATAAATAAAAAAAAACAAACGGACACAATTTATCTATTGGAAATGTTTATATATGTATGTGCATATATACAACATATATTTGAAAGTGAATAAAAAAAAACAATAAATAAATAAATAAAAATAATAATATTAAATAATGTATCTATCAATAAAACGATAAGTATTACCGCAAAAAAAAAGAGAGTAGTAAAACGGACAAAATTATAAAAGAAAAAATAAATAAATAAAATAATATATAAAAAATAAATAAATAAATAAAAAAAACATTATAGACGAGCTTATTAATAATTTCAAAAAAAAAAACATAAGTACGAACTACTGCACGACCTATATTGATACTAAAAAAAAACTATAGAAAAATAAATAAGTGTGTCTATTTTTTTTTTTTGTAATTTCATTTCTAAAAATTTGAAAAGAAAAAAATAAATAAAAATAAAATATTAGGAAAAATCAATTATAAACATTAGAAAACATAAACAATTTACTACAACAACAAAACCAAAAAAAAAACAAAAAAGGTTTTTTTCATTGTTTCGATTTAATAAAGCAATGGAAAATTGTAATGAGCCGCTAAATCTTTCAGTTAAAAAACGTCCAGTTGCTGTAGTTCCTCCTTCATCATCGTCGCAAACAACAACAAATCTTTATAATAACATTTTTAATAATAACAATAATAATAATAATAATTCAAGTAGCTACAATATAATAAATAATACAGATAATACACAACAACAAATTAATAATAATAATCAAACAACAATACAGCAGCAGCAGCAACAGCAGCTTCAAAACCAACAACAACAACAACAGTATTATAATAATATTCGTATAAAATCTGAAGAGACTGAATTAAGCTCAAACGAACGTACACCATCACCAAATTGTGGTACATTAAATATTGATGAGAAATTTATAAATAATAATTCATCATCACCAATTATAAGTGAAAGATTATTATTAAAAAATAATAATCAATTTCAACAAAATTTTCAACAACAACAACAAAACCAGTATCATCAACAGCAGCAGCAGCATCAAAATCAAGATAATACATTAAGTGATATACTTATATTTAAGCAACATCAAGATCACTTTCAGCAGCAGCAAAATTTTACATTACAACAACAACAACAACAACAGCAGCAGGATACAACAACGATACAGCAAACATCATTATCATCATCATCATCATCATCAGTAACAACAAATTTACTATCATCATTGGCAGCTAATCATCAATCATCAACAACTAGCTTATTAGCTAATTTACATAATTTCACAGACGACGATTTTAATAATATTAATAATACTGATACAAAAACATATTTAAATCCATTAGCAAATTTCTTGGATCAGCATCATTCACTTGATATAGCTAAAATGCATTTGGAACGTTATTTAAAGCTAACAAATCAATTTCTACATCATACTGCCTTAGCAACAGCACGTTCAACAACAACAACAACAACAACATCATCATCATCATCATCATCCGGTACAACAGCTGGACAACAATCAGCTGTTGGTTCATCAAATAATAATCAAGATGCATTAAATTCAATAATACATACAAATATATTAACAAATAAAATAGCAACAAATAATTTAATTGGTATTATAAATAAGCTGCTAGAACAGAATATTATGTCTGAATATTATTTTAAGCGTGGCATTGGATTACAAAATCAAACATTAACAAGCTCATTAGGTATTACAACAGCGGATTTAAGTAATTGTAATACACAATTAAGTAATCAACAATCAATTCATCAACAACAACAACAACATAACCAATCACAGCAGCAGACACATCAGCAACAACAACATCAGAAACAACAGCTCCAGCAGCAGCAGCAACAACAACAGCTGCAACAGCAACAACAACAGCAGCAACAGCAACAACAACAACAGTCACAAATGTCACCATTAAGAAATATTAATTGCAATAGCAAGCAAAGTTTTGATGATACAAGTAGCTGTCAATCATTATTAAATAGCACTAGCTTTGCAACAACATTATCGAATCGTGCCGGATTGGATATGTCATCGCCAGATAATTCAACATTATCAACGACTAATTCACTTTTGCAAACATTACAGGGATTTAAGGCGCTTGCAGTGGCTGCTGCAACAGCAGCTGTTGAACCATTCGACTTAAGTCAAAGGTGGTTTTTGTTTCATTATATATATATATGTTATATATTTATTACTGTACTATGTTCTTAGGAGTCCCAACTCCAAAACATAGTCGTATCTCTTGCCCATGCATTATCCAGCCGTTTGCACTTTACGTTTTTCTACTATTTTAGCTCCAGACATTAAAATCTTCGCTCTTTCGTATTATTCTGTTTATTTAGTTTCGTAGATAATATTTTGTTCATACTTCGATCTATACAGCTATTGTAATATTTTCCACATAAAAATATTACTTGGCCTTCTAGAGACTTGTTTTGGACTTGAATTAATTAATGATAACAACATGGTTCACATGCCCAAGTGGCCCCATACCTACCGAGCTATATTTACGTTTAAGCTGTACCAAATCAGACTTGTAGCTGATTCTTCATTCTGACTCCTTCAGAAATTTCACTGACTTGTAGTCGATCGATATGGAGAAGCAATTTTCACTTCACAACATAGATGTGGGAGATCTTCATTGAAGACGTTATGGGCTTGAATTGATTAATTATGACAAATTGGTTCCCATGGCCAAGTGCCCCCATACCTACTGACATGTATTTAAGCTTTAGATTGAACTTGTGTAGCTACTAAAAGCTTCTATTGCCCAGCAGCTGAGCTAAAGCGTGAAATATAACACATAAATATTGTTACGTTAGAACATTTTCATCGTTTTTCAAAAAAATCAAAAACTGACTCTAAATACCGCTGCCACTGTATTTATGTATTCAAGCCCCTTTCTTAATCAAGTTTTAGATATTTACACATCAATCTGGCGATAGCCCTCTATTACTGGAACATTCGGAATTTTTATAGAAACTTCGAGAAGCTCAACGTTTTCAATTAAAAATCGTTAAAAGTCTAACTCATAGATGGCGCCACGTTAACTGACTGAATAAAGCGTTACAAATTACAGTTCGTTCAGAATCTAATAGATGGCGCATAAATCATCACAATATCATCATTTTTCGCGGATACACCCTGTGCCCCTCTACAGAAAATTATTTAAGCATTGAATTTTGATAGTTTTTTTTTTGTTTTTTTTAAATAGTTATATCTCTTTTGTGAGTGGATGGTTCTATATAAAATAAAAATTTTAACAATTGACTTTTACCCATTCGTTCTAGAAGTCTGGACCAAAAGAATTCACCTAGTGTACAAGCAGATTGTAAAGATAATTCAAATGAAAAAAAGAAACCACATATCAAGAAACCATTAAACGCATTTATGCTGTACATGAAGGAAATGCGAGCTAAGGTCGTTGCCGAATGTACACTTAAGGAATCAGCAGCTATAAACCAAATATTAGGGAGGCGGGTAAGTCATGTCGTTTTCATTTTTCTAATTTAATTTTTTTTTGTATTATTTCACATTAATTATTTCCTTTTTAATATTTTTATACAAAATTTATATATATATAAAATATTGCTTTATGCAAAAAAAAAAATTTAAATTTTTATAAGAAATCATATTGCAAAAAAAATAATTTTTTTTTGATTTTTAATTTTATTAAATCCAGACAAAAAAAAAGTATATGTAATATTTTATAAACGAAAGTGAGACTTCGGAGAGTAGTTTTATAGTTAAAAAAAAAAAATAAAGCTAGAAGAAATTTATTAAATTTTTTTAGAAAAAGAAAAAGAAGAAGTGAAAAGAGAAGGAATTTTCATGCTGTTTTTTAAATATTTTTAATTTTTTTTAAATACTTATGAAATCCATTTATAGTTCCTTTTAATTTTTTTTTTAAATTTAAATTCAATTTTTTTTTGTTAAAATATTTTTGCATTTATTTAAATTTATTATATTTTTTTTTTAACTTATTTATTTTTGATTAAATTTAAATTTTCCTTCTTTGTAAGAAAATTTTGATAAAAAAAACTGTTTTCTTTATTTCTTAATTTTTTTTTTTTAATTTTTAAAAAATTGTAATTAACAAAAACAAAATGCAAAAATATTTTAAAAAAAAACGAATAAATTTAAAAAAAAAATGATTTACATTTTTTTTTATACGAAAAAAATAAAATAAAATAAAACTTATAACACACCAAAAAAAAAATATATAAGTTTAAAGTAAAATTAAAAAACCCAAAAAAAAAAACCAAAAAACAAAACTTTTATAGTGGCATGAACTGACCAGAGAAGAACAGAGTAAATATTATGAAAAAGCAAGACAAGAACGTCAATTGCATATGGAATTATATCCGGGGTGGAGCGCACGCGACAACTATGGTTACGTTTCGAAAAAAAAGAAACGCAAAAAAGACAGATCGCCCGCGGATTCGGGAGGTATTGCAAATTTTCTATTTTATATAAAACCAAAAAAAAAATTAACTAAAAGTAAAATAAAAAAAATTTTTTTTGATTAATAATTATTATCAGAAAAAAAATATTTAACGGAAAAAAATCAACTACAAAGCTAGAGATATCACAAAAAAAAGTCGAAAAGATTTTTCAAAAAGAAAATTTGTAATCTGAAAAATGATTTAACAAAAAAAAAATTTTTTTTATTTTCAAAATACCTTAAAAAAAAGAAATCATTTCTCAAAATTGATTGAAGAATATTTATATGAAAGAAAAGAAAAATATTTATATATAGATAAAAAAAAACAGTCAAAAAAAATATTAAAAAAAATACAAACAAATTTCAGCTGAAATGAAACAAAATAATTTTCTATGTTCATATTTTCTTTTTTTATTATTATATATTATTCAAATAATTAGTAGCAGCATTGCAAAAAGAATATTTTTTTCTTCATCTTTTGCTAAATGTGTTTATTTAAACACAAAAAAAAACAAAAAAACAAACGAAATATGTAAAAAGAAAATCTCGCTTACTCACTCTCTGGTGATTATTTTTTTTAGATCTAATCAATTTGCACCCTGTTCGCCGTATCATAATTGTCCAGAGTTTATTCAGGCAGTAGAAACTTGCAAATATATAATAATCCAAAAACCATGGAGACTCTAATCAATCATAACCATGTTTAAGACTGTTTCATATTATTCTGTTGATTTAGCTTCGTAGATAATAATTCGATCATACTTCGATCTATACAGCAATTGCGATATTTTTCACATGAAAATAGTACTTGGCCTTCTAAAGACGTCTTGAACTTGAATTAATTAATGATGACAACTTGGTTCCCATGCACAAGTGCCCCCATAACTACCGAGCTATATTTACGCTTTAGCTGTACCAAACCAAACTTGCAGCTGGTTCTTTATTCTGAGTATGTCGAACCGATCATGCAATGGGTATGTCGAACCGATCGTGCCTGATTGTTCTAGTTAACTCTTAAGCTTTATTCATTTAGAGGTCTCAAAATAACGGGACTGACATTTTTTTCAGATCAAGATTATTATCCGAACTTTTTCTAATCATATAAAAGATCTTTTAAAAATCTCTCAACTCATCTCAGAACTTTGCTGATCATGGCATCCTGCATTGATCTTACATTTTCGATAATGCAAAAGCAAATCTTTGATCTTTGTTTCTCTTGATCTAAGATGATCGTCAACCCATGTGCAATTAATTAAACGGGGCAGTCCGATCAATACCGCAGGTCTTACTTTCATGAAAACATTCTAGAAAAGCAGCATCATTTTAGCCCCCCCCATTAACGAGCGATCCATTACTCCAATGGTGCAGAGAGCCGCCGAGGCTAGCTAGCTCCTTCATGCCGGTTATATGGAGAGCCCACTAAAACACCTCCTGGTATTCCACTCTCGGTTTCTGTGCCTTTCACTATCTTGGCAGCCTTAACCACCACCAACACCACCACAGACCGCAACATGTGTCCTAGAATTCCACATGCGCGATCATTTCCCTTCTTTTATGGTGTTGTTGCTGTTTTGCTTTGTTTTTTATGTGAGAGTCTAAGCTTAGGTGTCACCCTTTATACTACCAAGTCTGTCATGTTGTTTACGTCATGGTGCAATGTCTAGTAGTAAGCCTAGCTCGAAACTTAAATATCAATCATAAAAACAACATTATCTTAATAGCTTTATTAAGTGGATTTTTATGACGTTTTTATTATTCTTTTATTACCCTTTTATTACCACTTCTCAATTATATTCTAAATCAAAATTCCTCATCCTCTCAACTCTCATTGCCACCCTATTATGGCGTGAGATCTATTTGTGTTACACGTTTTCATTCTGATTATAAGATCAGGATCTCAACTACAACCAGGCATAGTTTTGCCTGAAGACCACTTAGTAATCAATACCTGTTGAGATTCATTTTACATTTCATGGTACTCTTTTGTTTGTGTATAGAACCATCCCAAGCCATATTGCTTTAATTTTTCAATTCTAAACCTAGATTTTTGATATAAGAATATTCACGAGAGAGAGAGAGAAGAAAAAAAAGAGTTTTATATTATATACATATAAAAAAAAGGACTCTTCCTGAAAAAAAAATTATTCATTTTAATTTATTCTTAATTTATATTTAAACATTTTCAAAAATTAAAATTTCCTTTCAAAGAGAGAGAACAAAAAAAACAGAAAAACAAACAAGAAAATTAAAAAAAAATCATCTCAGTTTATATTTGGAACCACATAAAAGATTATTAAAAAAAAAACAAAAAAAAAGAGAAAAAAGCAATTTATTCATAATTTTTAATTACATAGATAGTTTTATTACTAATTTTTTTGTTTAATTTTTTTTGTTTTTTTTCAGTTTTCATTTTAGTAGTAACACATTTTTATATAAAATCAATCGGCCCAATTTTTTTGATTTTGCAAATTAATTTTATTTACCAAAAAAAAAAGAAATTTTTTAACAAAAAAAAAATACATGATTTTCCTTTATTTTATTTTTGTTCCTTATTTCTCAAAAAATAATAAATCAAAATCTTAGAGCATAAATTCAAAACGGAAAAAAAAGAAAGAAAAGAAAAAAGAAACACAATCTCCACCGAAATAATTAATAATACCAAAAAAAAACGGAAAAAAAATATAGACTATTAGGATTTTTTCCCTTCAAATATAAGATAATTAACAAGAAAAAAAAAAGAAAAACTTAAGATATAAGATAATTAGTAAAATTTAGGGAGAAGAGAAATTTATCTTATATAAATATTTTATTTTTTAAATGGCAATAGTTTTATGTAAAATAATGTCTATTATTATTTGTTGTTATCCTTTCAAAAAAAAAACAAAAAACAAAACAAAAAAAACAAAAATTTCAAAAAAAAAACATATTTCTTAACCTTTTTTAATAAGGTAAGTAAAAATGGTTAGAAATTATTTAAAAACGTAAATGTTAAACAAAAAGCATAAAAACATAGGGAGTTCTTTTTTTTTTATTTGAGGGAATAGGAGCGCTGTTATCTTGACAAAAAAATTTTTAAAGCCAGCCCCAGAATACATACTTGTATCCTGAAGCGCGTTTTCTATCTATTTTTAACATTATTATTAATATTAAAATGAATTTCGATAATTTATTGTTATTCACATCTGTATATGGGTGGCCCTTATTTTCAACTTTCATCCATCAAAAAAGATTTTTTCTCTTTGGTGTGAACACCTACAATATCCAGGAGCTCAAACGCAAGGTCCAATGCTTCCTGCTTCGGCATCTTCCAGACTCTTATTAATCCAGTCTGTCTTCTATTCCTTTCTTTAGTCAAGCTTATTGCTATACTTTGCACAATGACAAGTACGACATGATGGGCTGATAGTACATAGGGTGATTTCTAAGCTTGGACTTTCACACTTTATCTATGGGAACTATACTAGAGTTTGAAAATGGACCAGCGACAATAAATCTGGTTTTAAGTTACACTTCTTTTAATCAATTTTTCCTCTTAATAAACTTTTATCTCTTCTGCCATTACCCAAAGGCATATAGTGAAAAAATCGTCTGATCTGTCCGATCATCGAATTCAGCGTTCTGTTTGAGCGGCACTTCACAACCTTTCCGACTTCCTTGTTCGGCATTTCGTCGTAATTCTAGTGTAGATTGTATTGCACCCACTCAGCCATCTCTTTAAAGATAAGAGATAGGAAAATATCACACAAACTGCGCAGAATCAAGCTTGAATCTTTCGTATGACATCAGCCAATTTTATTTATATCTCTCTAACTCGATCTGAATGCTTTTGCATATACCTCTCTCACCCGAAGTCAGAAACAAAATAGGAACGATCTGAAACTACTGGGAGTTTGTTTGGGTGCCAAGAGTTGCCATTGCCCAGTACTAGCTTAACCCCTAGGCTACAAATTCCAATAAATATTGAAGGCGCTTCTTGAACATTTTGTTTGATATATTATGGACCTAGTCAAGAACGAATAGCTGCAGTCATTTAGCGCTATTCAGCTGCAGTCATTCAGCGCTATTCAGCTCATTCAGCGCTATTCAGCTCATTTACCGCTATTCAGCTCATTTAGCGCTATTTAGCTATATTCACAATTAAACGATTTAAAATAGATTCAAGACGCTGTTACGGCGTTAGATACTCCATAATTATCGACTATTAATCCACAACTGTCAAATATGAACTGACAGATGATAGCCAAAACAAAATGGCTGCCAAACTAAATTAAATGGACACTGTACAATTCAATATAGGGTGAAATATAGTAAATATATCCCTTCATTCAATTTCTTACACGCTGCTGTGGGGTTAGATGTTCCATAGTAAATTGTTTTCGACTATAATCCACAACTGTCAAATATGAACTGACAAATGACACCCAAATAAAAATGACGGCCAAACTAAAATGGACTTAAACAAAAAATGGTAGTGGTAATGACAGGTGATTGATGGCCTTGACCTACATTCCACAGAGCCACCGGCAGTGACCTAGTTCCCATCCTAAACCCACCTCATTCCTACTACCCTGTACAATTCAAGATAGATGCTTTATACATGTGTACTTTTTACAATTAATTAATCCACAAGTTGATATATGTTCAAAGGCAGTTTTAAGCTTAATTTAAGCTTATTAAATTTTCACAAGTTCCCTATTGTAAATAATTCTTGTAGTTCTTTCATGTTTTATAGTTATCTCGAAAAGTTGTAGGGAAGTGTATATATAAAATAATTTTTTTTGTTTCAAGCCTAAATATGAATCTTTTTACATAATTAATAGAAAAACCACCTCCAAATAATAAATTAACCTAATTAATTAATTAAATTAAATTAATTAATTAATTAAATAATAAATGGTTCTATCTATATGACAAATAAACATTTTTGTTTCTTTATTTAATTAAAACAAAAAAAACACAGTTGGTAAATAAAAAAATATATATACCCAACTATGTGTAAATGTTCAAGTAAACCAATTGGAATTTTAAATAATTTTCTTTACAAAAATAATAATAGACTATTATAAAAATAAAATAAAAATTTTAAACCAAACCAAAAAAAAAGAAAATACATTTTATAAGTAATTTTAATTCGCATGCGCCCGAAACCGTTGTACGATCAGTCAAAATATATAATTTTATTATTCGAAAAATATATAAAAAAAAATTAAATTAATTTAATAAAAAATAATTAATAAATAAATATAAATATTTCCACATCAAATTGATACAAAAAAAAATATTAAAATAAAATACAATTCGTGTGAATATTATTTATAAATATCCATAAAACAAATTGTAAGTATTTGCTTTTGATCTTATTTACTTTCGTTTTTTACAACATAAAAAAAAATTGATAAATTTTTTTTAACAAAAAAAAATATATATTATAATATCTCAAATTTTATTACAATGCGCATGCATTTTTTTTTTTCAAAAACATATACAAATTTTAAAATTTTTTTTAATAATAATAAATGAAAACTAAAAGAGCTTTTTTCATATGTTATACACAATAAATTTAAAAAAAAAACATAATTATAAATTAAATCAAAAAAACAAAAAAAAACACTAGAGTCCAGAAATTATGTTCCAATTGGTATACCTGGCAAAATTTTGATCAATAATTAAAAAAAAATCCATGCACAAAAAACAAAACATAAAACAAAAATTTAAAAAATAAAATACAGCAATACTAAAAAAAATATTCTGTGACTTTAGTGTAACAGAAATTTTTTTTTGTTTTTTTTTATTTAAATTTTAAATTAAAATTATAAATATAAAACATAAAATTATAAATGACTATTTATTATCTTGATTTTTATCGACCATTCGCTCTTTTATATTTCATACTTTGTTTTTTGTTTTATATTTAAAAAAAAAATAAATAAAAACAAAAAACAAAAATTTATTTTTTATAAAAATATAAAAAAACAAAACTAAATGCCACTTAATAATTTAATGTTTTTTAAAACTTTAAATTTTTAATCTACATTTTTTTCGCAACAAATTAAAAGTGAAAAATAATATAATCAATTTTTTTTTTGTAAATCAGTCTTGGGAATTCCTCCCTTTCTCTTACGTTATACATAAATAAAAAAAAATAATACAAAAAAAAATGTATAGAGCGTTCGGTGTAGTAAATTTTACACGGTTTTTTTTATATATGCAGAAAGAAATATTAATAATCCCTCTTAAGTTTCTATAGAAAAAAAAATAATAAAGAAATAAAATTAAAAATTAAAAAAAAATTAATTTTTTTTTGTTAATTTTTATTAAAAATTTTAGAAAAAAAAAATTTGTCTAAATTTTTAATCTCTCCCTTTTCATTCGAAAAAAAAATATATATTTAAAAAAAAAACAAAACAAATTAAAAAAAAATATAAATAAAAATTTAAAAAAAAAACAAAAATTATATTGATATGAATAAAAACAAAAAAAATATATAAAATTAATACAGTGGCATGCACTTGGTCGTGAAGAACAGGCCAAATATTATGAGCTAGCTAGACGCGAAAGACAATTGCATATGCAAATGTATCCAGATTGGAGTTCGCGGACGAATGCATCACGGGGAAAAAAGAGGAAAAGAAAACAAGATACAAATGATGGAGGTAGAATTATTAATAATAATAATAAAATAATAGAAAATATATATAGAGAAATAAACTAAAAAAAACAAAAAAAAAAGAAAAAAAAAAACAAATTAATTAACAAACAACAAAAAATAAATCAAAATTTATTATCTTATATTTAAAAAAAAATATTTATATATATTAGCTTACATTATTATTTTTTTTCTATATAAAAAAAAATACAAAAAAGAAACAGAATTAAAAAAATACTAACAAAAATAAATATTGTCGTCTGAATTCTGTTTAATTTAGTTTTTTTTTTTAAAAACAAAAAAAATAAATAAAAACAAATTAAAAAAATACTTAAAAAAAATAGGCAAAAAACCCAAATCAAAATTTTAATTACTTAGAAATTATTTATAAAAAAAATACGATACCAAAAAAAAGGAAAAGCCAAAGAAACATTGATTTTCAATTATATAAAATATATATTTAACAAAAAAAAAACATTAAAAAAACAAAAAACAAATTTTTTTTTGGCAAATAGAAACAAAATATAGAAATTTATTTATTTATTTATTTTGTTTAATTCTCAAATAGAAAATCAAGTATATTTAAAAAAAAATTATTATTATTCTTATTATTATTATTACTATTATTATCATTATCTTTATTATTATTATTATTATTGCAAAAACAAAAATTGGGCTCAACTTTGATTTTTAATGTACAATAATTATTACCCTTTTATTATAAAAAAAAGTAACAATTATTATCAATTGTTAATAATAATGATTTTATTTATTTAACTACTTATTTTTTTATCGCATAGAATAATTTATTTTTTTTGTTTTTTTTTTGCTTATGAAAAAGAAAAACACACAATAACAACAGCAACAAAGATAAAAAAAACAAAATATATAAGAAAAAAATCATTTAATTTGTTGTAGATTTAATAATTTTATTTATTTATTTAATTTATTATTATTATTTTTTTTTGTAATTTAATTACATTTATTGTGTGCGCATATACAACATATGTGCAAATGCGCCTTTTTTGTTTAGAGAATAGAGAAGAAAAAATTTACCAGAAGAATAATTCAGCTCTGGTTTTTTTTGAAAAATAATGCTAAAAAAAAACATACATAATAATGTTGAATTTTTGTGTGGACATATCTCATAAATAATTGTGCAGTTTTTATTAATACTTAATTTATTTTTTAATATTTAAATTATAAATAATTTTTTTTTTAATTTAAATCATACTTTTCTTCATATTTTTTTTAGAAGACATCTTCCATCTATATAAGAAGACCCTGTTTTTAAAATTTTTTCTGCAGTACTTGTTTGTGACTTTGTTAACCAGAATTTATATATTTATTATTTTTTTTTCTTCATCCAAAGTTATTTTTGACGTTTCTCATGGTGCTTGTAGTACCATAGAATATGCCGGAGTTTCTCCTTATCTTATAGACGATCTTTGATGCCCAAAATTTTTATAGATAATCCATTTCTCATCGCCAGCCATAATCTGTTCAGCAATTTGCCTAGTGGCTGGTCGCTTAGACTGAATTGTTCGAGCTATCGCGACTCAATAACAACATACATGAAGGGCAAATTTATCCTCCTCAAGGCAAAACCTGCAGATGGGATATCTCAGCCCTTTCTATCCTCCATAAGTAGTAATTTAGGCCAAGGTATGCAACAAGGGGTAATCAAGCCAACAAATGTCCTGACATCGAGCCAATATGTATATCTTGACATCATTTTTTACTGCACCCCTGTAACACAATACCCTTAAGCTGCCGTGTTAAGAGACAACAGAGGAAGGAATGGCTTACAGTTGGCCAATCTAGGTGGGAACCTTCAAAATTCAGCGTGTTTCATTCAAGTGCGATCGTCAAGGGCCCTCTTCATCAAACTGGCCGATTTCGTGCCGAGATAAATATAAAGTAATTGGTCCACCAATATGTTTGAAAAGGGATGGTCCATTCTGACAGAGCTTCCATATCAGGATACAACTGGGTGCGCCGGGTGCCTAGAGGAGATCGTCAAACGACAGCTCAAAAATAACCCGCTGCCATGTAAGCCATCGACACGATAACTCTTTACAGCTTTGCCTTGGTAGGCTCTGAAGGGTGTTCTCTCTCTCTTATCTATTGCATTCGTTCTCCTCCTTTGGGTTGCCCAGCAGTCATTCTCGTGTTTTGCTGCATAAAATCATAAAACTTCCTATCACAATGTGCTTCACTAATTTACCATCTGATCGTACGTACAGATGAAAAGTTTTTCTTTTATCAGCATCCTTGAGTCATTAATTATGTAAGCATAACCCCCCCCCCCACATACACACACACAAACGCACAAAACAGAAAAGTAGTAATTTCCACTCTCTCTTACACTCTCTTGTCCCATTTATAACCCTGTATGTTTAGCTCTATCTTCTAATTCTGTGAATGTTTCTCTTCGTTATTTCACAAAACAGTTTCTACCGACATAAAACTCCCAATAAAAACTGGTTAAATCACCTGTTGGAAGTTCAGTTAAAGCAGCTAATAGACCTTCTGAAAGCAGTTAAAGCATTTCAAAAACCTGTCAGAAAATCAATTAACAGGCCAGTTGAAAACTAGTTAAATCATATTAGTAGACCTTATTGAAAACCAGTTAACGTGGTTAACAGACCAGTTGGAAACTAGTTAATAGCGCTTGTTGAAAACCAATTAAAGCAGTTAACATACCTGTTAAAAAATAGTTGAACTAGTTAAAAGACCTTGTTGAAAACTAGTTAAAATAGTTAACAAATCTCATTGAAAACCAATTAAAGCAGTTAACATACCTGTTAAAAAATAGTTGAACTAGTTAAAAGACCTTGTTGAAAACTAGTTAAAATAGTTAACAAATCTCATTGAAAACCAATTAAAGCAGTTAACAGACCTGCTTAAATGTAGTTAAAGCAATTAGTAGACCTATTGAAAAGCAGTTAAACCAGCTGGCAACCCTGTTGAAAACTAGTTAAAGCAGTTTACAGCACTGTTTAGAAGCAATTAACAAACCCATTAAAAATTAGGTTAAAGCAACTGACAGACTTGTTGAAAAGCAGTTAAAGCCATTAACAGACCTGTTGAAAAGCAGTTAAAGCTTTGTGCTCTGTTGGCTTTTTATGTTAAAATACTCATTATCCACACGATTCGTCCATATTAAAAAAAACACATTTTTTTACTTATATTTTTAATTACTTACAAAAACACTTTAATTTTTCTCTATTCTCTAGAACAGCAAAAAAAAATAAAATAACAAATACTATTTTAATTTTTATTTTAATTAAAAAAAAATATTATTAATTTTATTTATTAATTTTTTTGTTTCATTTCAACAACAAACAAAAAAAGCAAATTTCAGAAAGAAAATTTAAATTAAAAAAAAACATCTTTTTTGTTTTTAAATTACAAAAAGAATTAAATAAAAAAAAATAACAAAACAAAAAAAAATCGATTTTAGTTGAGTTCATATTTTTCTTTTCTTTTTTTTATATACATATATATATAATACATAAAAAGAATATTTTTTGCGTGCATGTTTTTTTTCAAAAACAAAAAAAAACACATTTTTGTTTTTTCAAAAAAAAAACAAAAACATTTAAACTTTTCTTTTACATTTAAATAAAAACGAAAACTAATTCAATTTTTCTTATTTTCTTTTCTCAAAAAAAAAAATTATTAAAAAACAACACAAAAAAATAGGTAACAATATGAAGAAGTGCCGTGCTAGGTTTGGTTTGGATCAACAAAATCAATGGTGCAAGCCATGCAGGTATGTTTAAATAAAAAAAAAACTTTGTTATTATTATTATTATTTTTTTTTTATTATATACATATTTTTTTTATATTATATATTTATCATTATTATTTTAATGATTCAAATTTATTTAGTTTAGTTTTAATTTTCTTACACTTTAATTGATTAATCGCATTCTCATTATATATATATATTTTTTTTGGGGTATTAATTTCGTTAATATTAATATATTATAAACGAAATTATCTTTTTTACTTTTTATTATAAAAAAAAACAAATAATTATTTTTAAATATAGTTTATTTTAATTTAATTTTTTTATCATTATCTTATTTTCTATTAAAACCACCAAAAATGCACAAAATGAAATTTATTATATTATTAAATTTCGTTAATTCTTTACATTATTAATTAATTAATTTATTTATTTATTATTATTATTTTTTATCTTGTTTCAAATGCAAATATATACACACAAAAAAAATAACAAAAAAAAAGTAATCATTTTAATTTCTCTGTGGAAAGACGTATATAAATTTCAACAATAATAAAAAATATAGAAAAAAAAACAACAGAAAAATTTGTTGATAATAAATTGTAAATATTTTAATTTTTTTAAGAAAGAGAGAGTAAAAAAACAACATTTTTATTTAATTTATTTGAATATTTTTTACCCAAAACAAAAAAACAAAAAAAAGGCAGAAATATTTAAAGTAATTTTTTTTTGTTCTAAATAATTATTTATATTATTTTTATTTATTTATTTATTTATTTTTTCGTAATGACACGAATCGAATGACACTTGCTTTCTTTTAGGATTGAATTCTTTATTTATGTTTTTTATTATTATTATTTAATTTTATAAATATTTATTATTTTTTTCCGTTTCGAAGTTTTTCTTATTTATCATTATTTAATTTATGTTTGTTGTTGTGTAGGCGGCTTTTAATATTAATCTCGAAAAAGAAAACCAAAAGAAAAAACACTCTTATCAACTCTTCTTCATAAGAAAAAAAAGTGATTGATTGTACTACACCCCTTTACCTCATATAATGTACGGTAGGATTTCGATAACAGAGTTTACGTTTCCGGCCTGTTGGTCCACGAAAAGTATGTATTGTGATTCCCTGTAGTCCTGATCTTACGTACTAGGCAAGCGCGCCCAATATCCTAGGCAACCCCTTTCTAGGGAGAATAAACCACAACGCATTAAGGCCTAAAAGGAAAATCCACCAAACTGTCAAATGAATATTTAGCTAATATTTCCCTACAATTCAAAAATTTCCTTACAATTCCAAAGACACAAACCTTCGAAAATTGAATTTGTAAAATCGAAATGCGTTTTCCATACGAATTGATATTTGAACTGTTAACTTGGCACATGCCCTAACCCCATATTCTAAATGGTGACCAGTGATTAGATCACAAGCTTTTGTGACACTCGTCATTGTCATTTATAAATTTGTGACTATCAGCTGTTTTTGAAGTCTAAGCACACCCAGTCACAAAGAAAATATAAAAAGAAATTCACCTCTCATGGTGAATTCGTAACCGTGTAATGAGTTTGTGGGATAACGTAGCCAACGTATGTATATGACTGAAAATATTGAATCAGTAAAGCAGAGTGTATGTGAACGGTCGAGCACCTCGAATCGATGGTATTTGGCTGTCTGGAGTCTGTGAGAATGTTAAGAAAAATATGCTAAAATACCTGTTCATTTATACTCTTGTGACCTGCTATTTATACAGTCTCAATGTTGATACTCGTTGCGATTATAGTTGTGGATTGTAAAAATTGTGATTGCAAAGTAAGAATACCAAATTATCTCGTGAACGTGTCTCTTACAAGGATTTTTATGATGACCCCTTGTTTTATTACCCTTTTATTACCTCTGGTAATAATCATACAAATTTTCTTTTATATAACAGTCCAAACTTAGGAATCAACCATTGTACTATTATGCCGTACCGTTCATGTTGCAATATCTATTTGTAAACTTTTTTATGCGGAAGACTAAGGGCGCGAAATTGAGACTCACCACTTATGCATACTTGGTGGATTGCATTGTGTGACTTGTGACTGCTTTAAGAATATAGGTAGAAATTTACCCTCATGAAGTAACCTAGTACTTAATTCAGCCTGATCCTAATTTACTATATTTATAACAAACCATCGACATTCTTTTAACCTCTTTCTTCCGAGCCAAAAAAATAAATCGATATTTTTAAATTATATTTTTTTTATGTAATAAAATTTATTTTTATTTATTGTGTTTCTCATTCAGGAAATGTGTCATTCCACAAAGAAAAAAGTATTAAATAATAAAAATAAAAGAAACTAAATTTTTATTCTTTCAAAAAAACAAAAAAAATGTTTTCGTTTAAATAAAAAAAAACATTGTTGCACAGTTTTTATGTTTAGTTGTTTTTTTTTTAATTTGAAAAACAAAAAATTATAACATAAATAGAAAATATGCAAATATATATTAATATATAATTTAGCATTTTTTTTTAATTATTATTTTCATTTTTTTTTCTAAATAGAATTAGTTATTTTTCCTTGCAGAGATTGAATATTAGAAAATTACACTTAAAAAAAAATATCACCAAAAATTAAAAAAGAAGAAGAAAATTTTCAATATAATACTCAAAAAAAGAAATGGAAAAGAACAAAAAAATACAAATAATTTCTTTTATAATTTTATTTTTCCAAAGTAATAAAAAATAAAAAAAAAACAACTAAAAAAGGGCGCTTTTCTTTCTTTGATATTTTTTGAAAATTTTTGCATTCCCAAAATAGTTGGCATATAAGCAATGAAAAAAATAAAATATTTTTTTTTGTTTTTAACTCTTTTTTCTGTTTTATTTTTGTTTTAGAAAATCTCCTTTTTTTAAAAAAAAAATTTGTTTAAATTACCTTGTATTTTATTTAATTTTTTTTGTTTTTAAATTATTTTTATTTAATTATTTATTTATTTATTTATTAATTAATAAACGAAAGAACACATTAATCAGAAGCATCAAACAATAAAAATTTTTTTTTCTGTTTAATAACAATATTTTCTCTTATAAATTACATAATTTTATTTAATTTGATGACGAAAAAAAATTTACATTTACAAATTTATTTATTTTTCTTTATTATTATTATTATTATTATTATTATTATTATTATTATTATTACTACTACGTATGTAAGTACAAATTATTAAATTATTATACAACTGTTCTCTTTCTTTTCTAAGTTTTTATTTTCATCGTTTTTTTCAACAACAACAACAACAAAAAAAATACATATTTTATTTTTAGGGAATTTTATTATGATTTTATTATTCAGTTTCCGTTTTTATAATTTTTGTGTTTTTTTTAGTTTTATTAGTTTTTACTTTTTGGAATATATATTTAATTATATTTTTTTTTAATTTATATATAAATTATTTTTATTTTATTTTATTTTTGTTAAAAAAAAACAAATTATATTTAAAACAAAAAAACCATTCCCGGAAAAAAATTAAGTATATAGAATTTTAATTTATTTATTTCCTTCTTAATTAAAGCAACACATTTTAAAGGGATATATTTTTAATGGGGTTTGTTTAAAAACAAAATCATAATATTATACACTCACCATATTAGAGGACATATTTTTTTATATATATATAGTAATAAAGCTTTGATTTTAATTAACTTATTTAATAAAATAGAAAATGGAACTGGTTCTTGTCCGTCTCACGTCCCTTCTTGTAAAAATGCGATTTATATAAATTTTTGTTAGTTTATTTTTTTTTATTATAATTAGTTTTTAATTTTTTTTTTATTTTTTATTAAAAGCTGTTTTGTATTTATCGATTAAATTATTTTTATATTTTTTTTACCACTATTATTTTTATATTAAAATTTACTGTGTAGTTTAATATAAGCTTAGGTCCCTTTGAAATATATTTTTCGAAGTCTATTCTCTGGTTTTAAAAAGCTTTTTTCATGTTTTTTTTCTTATTTTAAATTAGTAGGTAATGCGCCAGTTTGACCATTGACAGTTTACTGAATATGACGTCAAAATCTTTCTGAATTGGAATTAATATTAAAAGCTTTCTATCGCTCAAGCGCTCGAGCAATACGAATCTTATTCAGGCAAGATTGTCCATGTTATATTTAGCAAACTGTCTAGCCAAACTGACGCATTACCTACTTGTATTTATGGTCTTTCAAAGTTTAAATAATTAAACATAACCCAATCCAAATTTTCTAGGCAATTTTTGTTTTTATGTGAAAATCTAAGCTTAGGTGTTACCCTTAGAAAAAGTATATGAAAAATTAAAGGTTGTCTGGAGGGTGCATGAATAGAAGGCAGTTAACGTCCAGCGTTTAAACACTCTTGGATGTTGTCCTTTTTTATTTTTCAAGCCGCCGGCTGAGCCACAGACCCAATTGTTCGGGATATTATGCCACATGAATTCCGATATCCAGGCGACAAAGGCCGTGTCGCAAGCACGTACAAGACTACCAGAATGAGAATAAGGAGGTTTACTGTCCGCTAGGTGAAGACCCTAAAACCTAAGCGGAACTCTTTGGTAACCTATTATTAACCGGTTAAGCCGGCAGGATACCTTATTAGAGCTACCTTTTAAAGTCTAATGGTGTTAGATCGCATGATTTCGGTGGCCAATTGAATGCGCATGGCCCAATTATACCGCCAACCAATCTATGTTCCCTTTTTTTAGAATCTATAAAAAACTATTGGTCTAGTATTATTGTTTTATTTATTTTATATATTATTATTATCAACGAGCAAAAAAAACACTGCGCACTCGCTTTTTTTGGACACATTTCCTGTTTTTTTTTTAGTTTATTTTTATTTATTTTTTTGTTTTTTAAATTCCCAGTTTATAGGGCAGTTATTGTAATCGGTCCGAAAATCGAAATCGTAATTTTTACCGTATTTTCATTTTGCAAGGTCCCAATAGCGAAAATTTGAGAAGAAGTATGTGTGTGTGTACGTATGTGGTTATTTTTTCCTGCACCATATCGCGCGATAGACGGTTGAGATGCCGATCGACGCGTATTAACGAATATATAATCTGAAAAGATTTCCCTAAAATTCGGTTGAGCCGTTTTTTTTTGCTAAAACGACATGTGATTTTTGTATCTTTTGTATCTGGCACGATATCGCGCTAACCAAAATAAGATATCGACTTCGTTGATTCGATCGACGCGTATTAACACGAAAACATGCTCTGTGGAAAAATTTCATAACTTTCGGTCGAGCCGTTTATTTAGCATTCATCATATGGGGAAGTTGATCGTGTGAACCGAAATAGTCAAACCCATAACCCAACTAGTTTATTTTTTTGTTTTAAATATATAAACAAAATTTTTCTGATATTATGTTAAAATTAAAACAAAAATAGCAACAACAATTCCATTGCCTATATATATACATATATACACTGACCGTCAAAAGTGAGTCAACACCTAAAAATTTTATATTTCAACACCAGAGACTGCCATGCCCCCCCCCCCCCCCCCCAAACCATGACAGATCGTAGAGTTCCGCCAAAGAAACCCTTTATTTCAAAAGTTAATAAAACAAAACGTTTGCAATTCCCCAAAAAAAATACATAAATTTTGGTGTTTCATTTTGGAAATTTTTAGGTGTTGACTCACTTTTGACGATCACTGTATTAAAAAAAAACGTTTTATCTTATTTTATTCCAAAAAGTTTAATATTAAACAAACCAAACAAAAAAAATTTAGTAAGATAAAATTTTAAAACAAACAAAGTGTAAATAATAAATTCAATAAATTTTATTTATATTTATTATTAGACATGTAGATGTTTTGTTGATTTAAAAAAAAAACAAAAAGTTAAAATTAAAAATATTAAATATTATTTTTCTGACTCTTTCTTAATAAAAAAAATATTAAGCCAATTTTATTGTTTTTTTTTAATTTTAAATTAATTTTAATTTCTTTTAAATTCAAATTCAAAATTGAAGCTAATATATCGTTTATAGTTTTATTGTTAAATGTTTCTGAACCAAAACCAAATACATTTTTTTTTAGAAAATAAAAAAAAACAAAATTAATTAATATATTATATTTAAAAAAAATAGATTTTTAAATATTTAGAAAAATGTTTAGTTTATTTTTTTCGTTTTGCTTTTATACACAAAAAAATAAATATTTATTTACTCCTGTTGTGCGTTGTTTCGGGTTCCCCTGTTGTTTTTTTGTTATTTATATTTAACCCACCCAAGAGAAAATAAATAAAAATTAAATTTACAAAACTATACTTGTTGTTCCAAAATATTAAATATTCTACTTCTATTTAAAATAGCATTTATCACTTGGTATTTATATATTTAAATATAATTCACATTGCTATTATTATTATTTTTATTATTATTAATATTTATATTTGCGTTTCAATTTTTTTTTCTATTTATTTCTTGTTAATATAAATCGCTATCTTTTGGTGTTGTTGTTATTAAATATTTCGCTAATTATACAGAAACAAAAACAAAAACAAACAAACAAATAATATATTCCAAAATTTTTGTTTAAAATTTTCGAAAAATTAATAAAATTAAAACAAAACAAAAAATTACAAATTTATTTTTTTTTTTTGTAGTTTTACAATTTATCGTTTTTTTTTAATTTAAAAATTTTTTTGTTTAATTTCTTTATAATTAAATATAATTATTAAAAAATAAAAATATATCCACAAAATTCTTGTAGGTTTAATTATTATTAATAATTGTTTATTTATTTATTTATTATTATAAAATGTTTGCCTCAATTTTTTTTTAATTTTTTGTTTATTTTTTGTTTCAAAATAAAATTAAAATAGTATTTTTAAAAAATATCATTTATATACGTCTTTTTCAGAAATGAGAAAACAAAAATATACTTTTTTAATTAAATAAAACAAAAAAAATATATAAATTTATATATAGATTTTTATCAGAGTCGTAAAAAATATGCTCGTTCTTATTTTATATTTTTGCGTTATTATTGTTATTATTATTAAATTTCTATCTTTCTAAATTTATATTGTTAGTTAAATATATATTTTTTGAAAAAAAAAATTAAAAAAAAAACTTATTAACAAAAAACAATTTTATTGAAGCTTTTATTTTTATTTATATTTATTGTTAATTGCTTTTTTATTTTCAAAAATTAAATTAAAAGATATTTTTTTTTACTATATACATATTGTGAATAGTTGTTGTACCGTTCTCTTTATATAGTTTTTATTTACATTCAAAAAAAAATAATAATAATTATTTATTATATTTATACTCATAAAAACTCCTCTTCGTTAATTTTTAATGCAAACCTAATCTCGTTGCGTCCGTTTCAATTAAATTGAAAAAAAAACATTAAATTGTTTTGATATACATAAATATACACAATAATGTATATTTCGTGTGGATTTCGAAATTTAATATTATCAACAACAACAACAATAAAAAAAAACACGCAAAAATATTATTATTAAAAAAAACAAAAAAAAACAGCCCTGGCCTACCAGTAATGCCAACAACAGTATCAGGCGGCTCAGTACTTTTACCAAATTCATCATCATCATCTTCTTCATCAACGTCCTCAAATCATCTACAAGTAATTGGATCGTCTGGTGTAGCACAACAATCTAGTCAAGGTCCTAATGGGGGTGGACCACAACAGCCATCACCACAAGCGCCAACTTATGTTAATTTGTAAAAAAAAATATATATATACATAAATATATATATATATATAAATATACAATATAAATATTAATTATAGTATAGAAATTTCAAAAGAAAATTTAAAAAAAAAAATGAAAAAAGAAAAAAAAACCACAAAAAAAATAAATAAATGGAAACTTGAGAAAAGAGAAAAACAAAAAAAGTTTTTAAAACCATAAAAAAAAGATACCAAAAAAACCCGAAACGAAAAAGAGGATATGAACATTAAAATTGACACAATTTTTTTTTTATCCAAAATATACAAATTTATGGCACAAAACTCAAAGAATCAACAACAACAACAATAAAAATAACAACAAAATATTTTGAGTATGATTTATTCAAATATTATAAAATGCAAAACAACAAATCAAGGAATCGAGGACAAACAAAATAATAATAATAATATCGAAAGACGTTGTTTTTTCTTATTAATATAATTAATAATAATAAAAGAAATGATTTTCAAATGAATATTTTGTGGAACATGATTTATGTATATGAAATTTTCAACAACAACAATTAAATATTGCTGCTCAAATTTAATTTGGATGAACAAAAAAAAATAAATAAGAAAAATAAAACAAAACCAAAAGAATAAATGGAAATAGCACAAAAGAAAAAAATACAAAATATGATATTATTGATTAATTAAAAAAAAAAATTAAAAAAATTTCAATAAAAAAATACTCATCAATATATATATATTCAACGTGATCTTCGTCGTCGCCAGGCGCACTCGCACCCCCCCGCCCACCAACCAACCCAACAACATCTCATCAACCAACAACAACAACAACAACTGAATAACATCCCTAAAACTGTGTATGCTATATTTCACTCAATATTTTTTATATATATATAAAAAAAATCTAATTGTTTTTTTTTTATTTAATTTATTATTAATTTATTTTTTTTCACTTAATTGTTTTTCGATGTTTCTGATTGATGTTTTTTCGTTTTTTTTTTAAGTTAATTTTTTTTTTGAAATATGAATATCGTATATTTAATATTTTATTTTTTTCTTATTTTTATATGTTTTTTCTTCTCTTACCTCTCCTTACACCTAGCCCAAAATATTAATTCAAATTGTAACCAAAATTTAATTTTTTTGTGTTTATATTTTTTTTTTATTTTAATTTTTATTATTATTATATTTGTTACGCAAAAAAAGGAAGGATCTAATTAATATTTTATGTGTTATTTTTTTTTTTAATTTTAATTTTATTTCTTGTTTAGCAATTATATGGATTTATTTCTATTTATTTATTTATTAATAATGTCGTGCTTCACCAAAAAGAAAAAAAAATAAATAAATAAAATTATCGAATTTCTTATTAATTTTATATTTTTTTTTTATTATTAATTTAAATTTAATATTATAATTTACACGTTTTTTTTGTGTGTTTCTTTTATTAAAAAATATTAAAATTAAAACAAAAAAAAAGGTAGAAAAAAGGAAATCTATAAACGAAAAAAAAAATTAAATAAAAAATAAATTAAATATTTTTATAACTAAACTTTTATTAAATATATATATATAAATAAATAAACAAATTTTTTATGGATTTCCTTTTAATTTTTTTTTTGTTTTAAAATTTCTCCTATTTTTTTTTCTTCCAAAAATTATTGAAGAAGAAGAAAGTAATATTACTAAAAAAAATTAATTTTATATTTTCAAAAAAAGCATGTGTAAATCTTATTTTTATTTTTTTTTGTATTAAGAATTTTTAATAATTATACTTTGTGATATGAGTAATTGCAATTACGATATTTGTAAACTGAATAATGAATGCGCATTTTATTTTTTATTGTTTATATTAGCATTATTAAAATTATATATATATATATATACATATGTATAAACAATATATATGTATATATATATTTTAATTAATAAAAACAATCAAGCTTTTTAGTGTTTTATATTATATAAATATATATATAGATTTTTTGAATTTTGTTTTTTTATGTAATTAAAAAATTGTTTCATATTTGTTTTTTTTTTATTTTAAAATTTTGTATGAATTTTATAAATGGCATTGCATCATTATTATATATTAGTATATTATATAATACATGCTTGACGATTTTGTGTTTTTTTTTGATTTTCATTTTGTGTAATTATTATTAATAAAAGTAATTATTAAGATTTTTCTATTAATATAACATATTTATATTTAATATATTTTTATATAAATTTTTTTAAAAAAAAACAAAATTTTAAACGCAATTATGAGAAACATTTTTTAATATTCAAATATTTATTATAATGTTAGGATTCATCAGCAATAATATTGTAAAGGTGGTGGTAGATATAGGGGGGGGGGAATATACTGTGGGGAAATATGGTTAAAATTTACATTTGCTTAATCAAAAAAAAAAAAAAAATGAAAACTTGAAATTTATGATTAAAATTTAAAATTTTATATTTTTATTCATCTTAAATAAGAATACTGGGGTGGCAGCACGTAAGTTGTTTCAATCGACCTCTTCATACAAAAATTCAGAATTTTTGTATGAAGAGGTCGATTGAAACAACTTACGTGCTGCCACCCCTGTGCTAACTTCTATATAAAAATGCAATAAGAGTAAGAAATAACTTGTTCTTTTCTAAGCTGTCTTAACCTATCCTGAAGAGGGAGGGGGGTAGGCTAAACATATTACCTGATCATAAAATTTTCGCTGCGTCTTGTATCGAGGTTTCTAAATATATACATCATATTTTTAGAACGCATCATTTCGGATTTTTTCTTTATCGCTTGGATGGCTGCTATATCAGAATCTTTTATTAGTCTCGGTCTCTAGGGGCGCGGACCTGACCTACATTTCACAAACAGGTTTTTTTCCCACCCTAAACCTCCCCAATACCTACTGGTATCCTACGGATTAAGGGACACGACTACCATCCCCCAATCAATTGAAATTGATCCATAAAAGTCCAGGGAGTGTGGTAGGATTGGAAAAGTTCATCCTGACAGAACCACCATATCAGAATGAGTGCGCCCATCCAGAGAAGATCGTTATACGACAGTGCAAAAACTTCTACCCAGTGTCATCTAGCCTTCGACATGACAACTTTACATCTTGGCTTGATAGACTTTAAATGGTGTGCTCCTTGTTACATAATGCATTAGTTCCCATATTTTCCGCTAGGGGCATGACCATTTGAAGGTTTTCGTAGAAGATTGAGAATGGGAGGCGAGGCCCAAGGCGTCATATTAGGGGATTGGCCATCAGATTTCACATTACTAACTATAAGACGCATTTTTTTCGACCTAGATAGCTGTCCCTCTCTCTTTTGTGCTCTCTTTACCTTGCCCTTTTCTCCAGGCATCATATCTAAACATAATAACCGAGGAAGCCATCTCCTGTTCGATCACCGAAATCAGCCGGAAGTGGTATTATATGGTGCACTGGTATAATAAAATCGCATATTGCCGTTATCAGTTCTTTCACTCTTCTGTCTAGTTATCTTTCTGACTAGAGCTTGCTGTCCGACATTGTAATCAATGAAAGAACCGTTTACCGGTACAAAACGGGCATTACCTATGAGAACTCAGATTATCATCGTCTACTCCATGCTTCCAGCGGTGTGATTTGGTCTATCTCATAAGCTTCTTTCTTCAGACGTCTATCTGATCCGCTGCCACCAGTTTTTTGTATGTAGAAGTTTAGTCCTGTTTTAGCCTTAACACGGTATTCTCACCTTCTTCCTCCAGGCTTCGATCTACTCCGCTGCCACCTGTTTTTTTGTGTTGAGGAGTTTAGTGCTGCTTTAGTCTTAACGCTGTCTTCTCACCTTCTTCCTACAGACTTCGATCTGCTCCGCATTTATCGCACTTCTTCTATCAGTCTCGAGTAGTCTTCAAACGTTTGATATTAATCTTTACATACAACAATTGTTCGGCAATGCGTCCAAATTTTCGTCTCGTATTTTTTTCTTTTATTTGCCCGTGTACTATTTGCCCAGCTTGCGAAAACAAAGAAAGATCTCCAATTTTAAATCTTCTTTCTTCATAAATTGAAATTAATGTATTGATCCCCAAAAACGAACATTTCGAGCTTGACCGTATTTTTTTTTAGCTTTGTCCTAGACCAATTACACTTCACTTGACACTATGACTTATACTTCACTTTAATATATGGCAAGCCATCCATTTGATATGTTGGCTTCTGTTTTGACCGAAAATTAAAGTAAATTTACAAAAGATGGCGTTATGAGTAAAAAACGACGTAACGCCATCTGTTGTAAATTCAAGTTTAGTGCACAATTGGGCCCAAAATACACGAGGACGCTTGATTAATTCCTTTTATATGTTTCAGACTCAGGAAATACGGGTTTTTTGCTTTTTAAATATTTTGAAAAATTTTTAAGGGTTGTGAAATAGTGTGTGTGGTTTTGTTGAATATTATTGAATATAGGGTGAAAAAGTTTCATTGAAGTTATATTATTAAAACAAGATTTCTCATAATTCCAAAAGTTATTTAAATAATATATTTAAACAGCGACAAAAAAAAATTTGTTAATTATGCATGATCGATGTTTTTTTTTAAATATCGTGTCTATTTTTAATTAATACAAAAAATAATACCAAAATTTTTTTACTAGTTAAGAAATTCATTACAAAATTTTTTTTTAATAATAATATTTCAATTTTACTAATTTTTTTTCTCTTTTTCCTTTCTCCCATCGTCACAACAATCAACAACAATCAACAACAATGAAACACACCAATAATAATATTGTATATAGACGTAAAAAGAAATGCATTCGTTATATGGAAGCAGATGGTGAAGATAATAATGTTGATCTCGATAATCATAATGTTAGCGATGATAATCTTGGCAGCTGTGGTAGTGTTGATGATGTTAAAACACCAGATGATGATACAGAATCATTAAATCAATCATTATCAAGTCCAGGATGCTTAAGTGGATTTTCAAGCTTACAAAGTCCATCAACAAGCCTTGCTAGCCCACTTAATTTATTAACTAGTCCATCAACACCGAATACAATGCATAATAGTAGTCAAGATCAGCATCAGCAGCAGCAAATTCATCATCAATCATCTCAGCAGCAACAGCATACGATATTTTCTGATAGTACACAAAATAGTAGCAGTAATAGTCAACAACAAATAAACAATTTAGAAAGACATAGAAAATCATTAGGAAATAGCACAAATAATAACAATAATAATAATAATAGTAGCAGCAGTAACAACAGCAACAATAACAACAACAGTAATAATAATAATAATAGTAATATAAATAACAACAGTAATAATAACAGCAGTAGCAGCCACAATAATAATGATTTAAATATTAGTGAAGGAACAAATAAGATCATGACATCAGCCTCAAATATATCAACATCATCATCCACATCCACATCAGCTGCAGCAGCATCCCTAATAGTACCAATTACATCAAATTTACAAATAAAAACTGAAAAAATGATGCACGGCCTTGCTGTTAGCTCATCGCCAGCGTTAAGTGGTGTTAGCGGACGTTTAGGACCATTTATGGGCTTAAATTTAAATGATAGAACATCGCCGCATCAACATCATCATCAACAGCAAACATGCATTGATATAATGTCATCATCGCCATCATCTACATCATCATCAGCAGCAGCAACAACAGCAGCTATGCTAGCTGCATCACCTAGCCATTTATTATTATGTAATAAATCACCAATAACGCCATCTACAATTCAAAATACAGATAATAGTAATGATGATATAGCCAGACGAATACGATCGCCAGCTACATTAACAAGTAGAACATCATCGGCATGCATTGATGATAAAACAACAATAGATAAAACCGCAATTGATAAGCTAATATTATCCCAACGACAGCAGCAAATTATAAATACAAATGTGCAATCGCCAGCATCATCATCATCATCATCAACAGTAACTGGTGTGTCTGGTACATTTTCATCGGATATGTTTTTTGAAAAGACAATACGTAATCCAGTTGGTGCAAATCCAAGAGATGTTAATAATCCACTCAGTATAAATCAGCTAACAAAGCGAGATTATACGATAAATAGTAATAGTTCACCACCAGCAACAGCAGCAACAATACAATCGTCGTCACAAACGCTACCACCTCAGCAGCAGCATCATCCGCAACAGCAGCATCAGCATCCGACTAGCCAGCAACATCATTTACATATGTTAAATGCTGCTAGTCCATCATCAACAATATCATCATCATCAACATCATCATCATCGTTATCATCATCTTCAGCAACATCTAGTGATGTACAATCAACAAAGAACAAGACACAATCATCATCATCGGATGGTTCGAGTCATTTATTTAGTACACCATCTTTATCACATTTAACATCGTCACAATCCCAGCATAATCAGCAGCAGCAGCAGCAGCAACAGCAACACCATCATCATCATCAGCAACATCAGCAACAACAGCAGCAGCAGCAGCAATTATCTCAAGTACATCAGCATTATCAGTTATTATCATCATCTGGTGGTACTGATTCATCAGCTGGATCAGGTGTTATACAAGATCAACAGCAACAACAACAACAGCATTATCATCATCATCATGCATTGGCAATTAGTCAACATTTACAATTTTCCCACCATTTTCCAGTTGTAGCTGGAAATAGTCCGCAAAATAATTTATCAAGTGGTATTAATGGTAAAACAGCATCATCTAGCTTAGGATCAGCAACAACAACATCACATCATCGCGGTAGTGATGGCGATAGCGGTGCCATCAGTGTCACATAACACTTTATTTTTATTAAACAGCAACAATATCATCATCATCATCATCATCATCATCAATCAGCATTATCAAAATATGAAGATACAAAAAAAACAATTTTTGTGCGTTTCAACAAAACACAATACAAAAAAAAATATTCTTTTTCATCCCGAGATCCACAAAAACAAAAACAAAAAAACAGCACCAACACTACACTATATACTATATACTTGTTGCTGTGTAAAATTTTTGAAATTTTTTTTTGTTTTTTTTTAATTTTTCCAAAAAAAAATGTATTATTGATGCAATTATATTTCAAAAAAACAAAAAAAAAGGTGTAAAACACAAGAACAAGGCAATTAAAATTACCTTTATTCAACAGGTGAGATTTATATAGCTTTATACTTTTATACAAATACGCCTTTTTCTATATATATATATACATATATATTTTATAGGCACACACGCCCTTATAAAATTCCTTTTTTTTTCTTTCACCATATTTAAAACATTTTTATTAAGAAAACAAAAATTATTATTTATATATATTTAAAAAAAAAAACAAACAAAATGGGTTCAACTTTGATTGATTGTATTCAGATGTGCCACATAATTTTTGCCATATTTTTTTCTTATTTTTTTATTTTTGTTAATTTTTTTTTATTAACATTAGTTTGAAGAAAGGTAAAAAAAAAAAACAAAAAAAAGGGAAAAATCAAACACGATTGTTTTTTTTATAAGATGTGAAAGAAAGTATTTGAGTTTTGCGCTATATGTTTTTGGTTTTAATGGTTTTGTCGTGTACTTGATGAGTATATATAATAGTATATATTTTCTTACACAAACAAACTTGCATCGTTTACATTTTTTTTACCGCCCAAGTAAAGACCTTCAGTAAAGAATATGATCATATGTTTAGTAAGTTTACCCTTTTATTATTCTTACCCTTTCATTACAATTTTATTACCCTTTTATTACCACCTCTCAATTATATTCTCAGTCCCAATTCCACATGCGCGCTCATGCCACTTATAAAAATTGGCATTTTTATCGCCGAGAGAAAGATTGTCAGTAAAGACTACGATCATATGTTTATTAAGTGAATTTTTATGACGTTTTAATTACCCTTTTATTATTCGTACCCTTTCATTACCATTTTATTACCACCTCTCAATTATATTCTCAATCACAAATCCACATGCGCGCCCATGCCCCTTTTCAAAGGATTCTGTGTCGCTTACTCGGTCTCAAAAAAAACAGCTCCTTCTTATCTTCCATTCTCAGCGGGTGACCGGCTTGTGCCATTGCGTCACGGCCGGATGGATCAGTTATCTAGCTGCTATCTCTTGGCCATTTCTTTGCCTTTCTGTGCCTCTTTGAGCCTCGCATTGCTTAAGTTTCCAGTATAACGTTTATATTACCCTTTTATTACCCTCTATGCGTCGCCTTTAAAAACGTCAATATTCTGTGGATTTTCATCAGACTTCCCTTAACCTGTTCAACTATAATCTAACTTTCCTTCAGTTAAAGCTACAGATTGTATATCCTTCTATTAGTATATGGAGTGCAAAAAAAATGTGACTAGGCTGCAAAACAAGCCTAAAGTCCAGGCTTACAACAAATGGTCTTGAGAGAACAAATTCAGTTCGATTACATTCTCAAATTTTTGGAATTTTTGGTACGCAGAGCCAAAGAGTCCCACGATTTGTCCTATTATATGCAACCTGGGACTAGATTGCAAACCAAACCTCAAGTCCAGGCTTAAGGTGCTTAAAAACAGTCATAAAACTCCGAATTTCAATTCGATGCAAATCGAAATTTTTTGGAATTTTTGGTGGTCGGGGCCAAATGTTTACATGTAACTCCAATGTCTTGAAATAGCGATATATTAAAACGATGCGAGAAAATTGAAAGAAATAAAAAACAATCTTCTTTCGGTACACAACATGCCATTATTATTATTATTATTATGTAAACATATATCTTCTAAAGAAAGAACACGAAATAACAAAACAGAAAAAAACAAACAAAAATTCAAATTATGTTTAAATGAAAATTGAGAGACAACAAAATAAAAACAAATCCCTGTCAATATTTAAAAAAAAAGTATACATATATTTAATGAAGACTGCTTAATTTTTAGGTAATATTTCTCTTGTCATATTTTTTTTTTAATTTTTTTAAATTACTTTTATTATTTTTTTTGTAAAGAATCAATTCAGTAATTCAGACAGCCAAAATAAAAAATTAAACAAATAACTTAAACATACAAAAATTAAAACAAAAATGTTCACACCCAAAACAAAAAACACAAAAAAACAAAATAATTTTTGAATAAAAAATAAATAAAACATTAAATATATATATATATATATATAAAAATGGCACATTTTTGCAAAAAAACAAAAAAAAGAATAAAGAACCACCACCACACAAAAACAAAATATAAAAATAAAAAAGTGTTGGCAAATTATTATTATTAAATTTTTTAAAACAAAAAAAAACAAAAATCACATCAAAAAGAATGAAAGAAATAAATTAAAAAACAAAAATATATAACTTATTATACTATACAGACACACGACATCAATAAAATAAAATAAACAAAAAACAAAAACGTAAGAAAGAAGAAAAAAATAAATAAAAACAAAATAAAGTAAATAAATTAAAAAAAAAGACAATTATTGACAATTATATTGAAGTAACAAAATGGGGACTGAAATGAGTGCCACATTATTATATAATTTATAAGTTTAAAAAAATAAAGAAAAGTAAGAAAAAAACACGGAAATAAAAATAACAAAAAAAAGCAAAGCGTCATTTTAATGTTTTTAATCTTTAAAAGATGAATATATATATATAAATAAATATATAAATTTAAAAATAAACAAAAAAAATTCATTTTTAAGAAAAAATGAAAATGAAAATTAAAAACAAAAAAAAAGTATATATATATATTTAAAAATTCAAAAGTTAAAAAACAAAACAATTTTTCTATGAAAAAAAAAATACATACAAAAAAAACCAACAATATATTGTGTAAAAAAAATTAAAGTAAAAACAAAAAAAAAATAATTTTTTTTGGGACAAAACTTAAGAGAATAAATTTACTATCGTCTGAGTGAGCAATTACATACCATCAAGCGTATTTTATAAGAATATAAAAATAACAAACAAAAAAAAATTGAATACTTAAATTCATTATGTAAAAAAAACAAAAAACGTATAAATTAAAATATAAAAAAAAATTTTAATATTTTTTTAACTATTTTATTATTTTTTATTATTATTAATAATTTTTTTTTTCTCAGAATTGCATTCAATTCTGTTTAAACAAAAAAAAAAAAAATAAATATTTTTTAAAACATAAAAAAACAACAAAAAAAAATGAAACAATTTTTTTAATTAACTACAAATTGGTGCTGTGTACGTATGTATTGTTCAAGATTTAGTACATTGTTCTCTTTAATATAAAATATCTTTTTTTAATTATTATTATGTATTAAAAAAAAAACAATAAAACAAAAGTAATTTATAATTTACAAAAAAAAATTATTAAATAAATAAAAAAACAAAACAAATTCTGTTTTGTTTTTATTGTTCAACCATTATTGTATTTTTTTTTGTGTTTTTCTCCAAAAAAAGCAAAAAAATTAAGAAAACAAATAAAAAAACTATAACCATTTATGTTAAAACAAATTTAAACAAAAAAAAAACAAACAGTGGTAAATAAAAAAAAATATTAAATGTAAACAAAAAAAAAGCAAGTCATGAATGTGTTGTGTATAGTGTTTGCATATACTGGTATGTGATAGCATTTGAATGATTTCTTATAGTGGTTTAAAGAAACAAAAAAATATATATATAAATATAAATATAAATATAGAATGTATAAACAAAATGAATAAATAATATTAGAAATTCCCGTGAGAGCTCATTGAGAAAATTTTAAAAATTAAATAAAAAAAAAACAACAAAAATATATAAAAAAAAATATGAAATGAAAACAGGAGTGAAAGCGAACTATGATGAATTATATAAGTGCGATAAAAAAACTGATTTAAGTAAGAAACAAAAAAAAATTGTAAAGGATCAACATATTTAAAAAAATAAAAATGGAAAAAAATTTTATACTGTACTATATTATACATAAATAAAAAAAAAGTATAAAATTAGATTAAAAATGAAAGAAAAAAAGAAAACAATTAAACAGCAAAAAAAAAATTATGAAAAATAAATGCCAAACTAGAATTAAGTTTATAAAAAAAAAAATAGTACGTAAAAATATTTGTGTAAAAAAACAAAAAAAAACAAAACAAAAGAAACAAAGCAGAAAAAATACACCAACACATTTTGACACACAAACACATAAACAATACAAGATTTTATTGATAAAAAATTTCTTCACTTTCATAAAATTCTTCACTTTTTAACAAATATGTTTCTTTAAAAATTAAATTCTAATAATTTATAGCCGAACAAACACAAATTCAGGTAACCTACTTATTACACGGTATCCTAGAGCACGATTTCGATATAAATATAGACAGAAATTTGGAGAAGTAGCCTATTTTAAATTGTGACCAGTCATAAGGCACAAGCTATATAACTTACTGGCATTCTAAATTAATCTATCCCCTCCCCGCCCCCATTCTTAATTTTGACCAGTTATTAGTGACGAGCTTCCCCCGATTCTAAATTGTGACCAGTCATAAGTCCCAAGCTTCGGCCTATTCTAAATTGTGACCAGTCATAAGTCAGAGGCTTCCTCCTATTCTAAATTGTGACCAGTCATAAGCCACTAGCTTTTGAGACTCGTGCTTGTCATTGAGAGTTTAAGACTTGTTCTTGTGATTAATCAATTTAGTGCTTATATAATTCTAAAAATTAAATATAAATCCAATTTTCAACCTCTTCAGACACAGAGAGGATATTTCTTTCTTTCAAGGGTAGTAACTTGATTGAGAACGCCCAGATGACCAGTCCCAAACCAGTCTCAAGTTGGCAATCCTAAACTAATTTAGACTTAGTACTACAGGATCACCCTGATTGCCGCGCTTGGCTATCAGAGAACACAAAGAACCATTTGATTTGTGTATGCCCATCTTAAGTTCTCATGATTTCAGGCTAGTATATCGTACACCTTTGCTTGAAAGACAGTTGTTAGGGTGCCTAGGTTTATCGCTCTACTCAGTCTGGGACTATGACACAGGGCACAGTTTAAAATGTAAATTTCTGAAATTGCGCCCGGTGCAAGTGCACCATTTGCATCTATGAAAGCGTCGCCCCTGTCTCACGTCCTTCAATTAATGAAGTAGCCCTTTTCTCCTTCGTGTTGTTAGTGTCACAAGCTCTCTCACAAGCTTCGGATATCTTTTATTGCTTCGGCATGCATCAGCTAAAGTTTACATCCGATTTCTGGTGTACCTCAATTACCCATTTCTAACTAACTGACTCTAAATTGGTCAGAATAACACAAAATTTCACACGACACAATTTGTTTTTTGTAGAAATCAATATAAGCTCACGTGTGATACGTTTACCTGTAATTTCTTGTACATCTATTAAATATTAAAACTTTTCTTTATATTAAAAAGAAATATTAAAAAAAAAAAAACAAAAATTAAATTTTAAATCAAATAGAAAAAAACTATCGATAGAATCTTGTGTGTTTAAAAAAAAACAAAAATAAACTTTTAATATGAACGCGACCCGTGTGGTTATTATACAATACTGAAAAACGATTTGTTTTCTAATTAAAAAAAAATAAAAAGAAAGAAATATTGAAAGAAATTTGTCCGATTTAACCCGACCCACAGACAGCAAATTATGTTTTTGTTTTTTTTAAAAAAGAAAAGGTTACAAAAGAAATAAGAAAAGAAATGAGAGAGAGAGAAATAAAAAAGGCCCTCGATTATGCATATATATATATACTATAAAAAAAATTTATTACATGAGAAGAAGCAATGAAAATTCACTTTTATATATTTTTATGCAAAAGAAAGATTTCTTTTTATAAAATACTAATACTTGGCCTGCAAAGTTGTTAAATTGGTCTACACTGATCGTAACTGTAATAATGTCTTCAATTCTTCTAGATTTATGACTAGGATCTCGTCCCACAATTGTTAATCCCCAACCATAGTGTTATTAAACTCCCAACCAAGACAAGATCTAGGTTCAACGATAAATAATTAATTTTATATCCCTAGATCTTCCTTTTCGTATATTATCGTTAAACCTCGGGTTTAAATTTTGTTTAAACTGTTCTTGCTTCTGTGTCATACACAGGTCTTAAGCATCTTCTATCACCAATCACACTCGAATATTTCTTGCAATCACTTCAGCTTCTTGAGTCTTCTTTAATTCCCCCCCCCCCCCCCCCGCTATGAGGGATATATGGTAGAAACTTCCAACACAGACTCTATTTAGCTGCTTATTCTCCAAATTGATTAAGATCGATGGTTTAATTGTAGGTTCTAAATCTTAAATCTTAATTTCTAGAATTGCGCCCCCATCAAATTGCGCCCGGTGCTGCAAGTGCATCATTTGCATCTATGAAAGTGCCGCTCCCGGGTGCTATAATACTCAAATGCTATAGTACTCGACAAAGGCTGTAATGCCAAAAATACCAGACTACCAGATAAACAAGAAGGTGTACCATCCGCTAGGTATAAAAACCCCAACCTAAGCGGAACTTTTTGATATCCTGTAATTAACCTGTGAAGCCGGCAGAATATCTTATTAGGACTACCTATAGTTTTTAATGTTGGTCGATAGCCCAGCAAACATACATTTCGAAATTTTTATAGTCATTTAAAAATTTCCATTACATATATAACACATGCTAACTATTCTACCATCAAAGGCACAAGTAAAAAGGATGTCGCGAAAATTTAGTGAAGCGAAAGTAGCATCCTTATCATACTCCAACTTTCACGCACTTCTGCTTTCCTTTTGTGAAAAATTCGGGGATTTTGATTTTCTGTGTAAAAATGGGTTTTTTGTTAATACTATTATTTTTGACTGATAGGATATACGTTGTCGTACTAATATTGCCATATTTAAAAACTCATATTTACCAAAATCGAATTTCTTCATAATATACGTATACAAAGGTAAGTCCAGAAGACTAGATGGATGGTGGTAATTTAATATATAGTGTTGCATTAAAATCCTTAATATTTTTACATAGTCTATACTGGATAGTATCCTAGAGATCCTAATTAACAAAATTTGTTTTGGGCAGGTCTTTTCCCCAACTTTAGATAATGATAGGATTTTCCAATTCTAAACACAAAACAAAAAAAAACTAAAAATTAATTTAAATTTACTTTTTTTTCTTTGGATCTTGTAACAGATCTTTCGTAGGCGATCTCTTCTTTCATATTCATTGAACCCAAAAGATGCTTCGGCTTCAATATTTTTAGTCCTTTAATTTCCAATTTCGAATTTACCAGAACTTTTACACATGAGAGTTTACACATGAGAGGATGATGTTTATGGTAAAATCACAATTAAGGACTACCCTTGTTGATGTATTTACGGCACTGAGTATTTACGCTCTATTTATTTTTTTATATTTTTTGTTGTGAAAATCATATTTAGACAACCAAATCTGTCTCATAGAGTCATAGCTGTGGGAAAAATTTATTTATTTTTGTCTAATTTTTAGCGGGGACTACTTGTTAAATTTGCTCAAATAACAATACAGTATACGTAAAATTTTACCTGGCTTTCCCACATTTCCCTATGCACGTACCTGAATATTCTGATCATCTATGAAAAAATACCTTTCGTTTGATATATGTTTCATTAAGATACGTCAACCGGAAATAGGTTAAAAAGGGATCACAATTTTTGGCTTTGCCTATTAATATATAGATTATTATTAAGTTGCATATATCGTCCAATTCCCTTAATACTGTTAAATATATTCATAATTTTTCCTGAATCTCTACAGCATATTTAGATATCTAAAAAAAACTCCGTCTTATGCATAAAAAAAAACTTCAATATAAAAGTGAAATTTCTCGTTAAAAAAAAAACAACAAAACATTTTTTTTTAATTATTATTTAGTTTTTAATTAAATCGAAACGATATCTTCCATTTAACCTGTGTTTATATATTTTAATTTTATTTTTCATAAATTTTTTGTGGTTATTTTACAAAAAAGAAAAACATAAAGATAAAGCCTAAAAAAATGTTCATAAATATTATTTTTTTTTTAATTTTTAAGGTAAATATTCTTTTTTTTTTAGTTTGTTTTATATTTTTTATTATTAATTAACACAAAAAAAAAGAAATTATTTTTACACATGTATAAAAAAAATATACATGTTCTTTTTTTTAATGATTCGAAATTAAAAATCAAAATTTTATTAAATATAAAAAAAAACAAAGCAAATGTTATTTTTTTGTTTGTTAAATAGGTTTTGTTTATGTTTTATTATTACTATTATTATTATTAAAATTAAAAATAAATAAAAGCTTCTTCTCTTAAAATGTAAAAAAAAAACAGAATGCTAAAAAATTATATTACATACATATATATATATATACATCAGAAAGAAAGGACAAGGAAGATTATTATAGTTATTATTATTATTTAAAAAAAAATAAAGGCATTTTTTTTGTGTAGAATAATAAATAACAACAAAAACAAAACAAAAAAGAAAATGCTTATGTAAAAAATTTTGTGCAATATTCAGTATTTTTCTTCCTATCCTTTTTTTATATTTGTGTTTTTTCTCTGTTTTGAAAGAAATAAAAACAAAATACTTGTTTTTTTATTATTTTATCTTCGTTTTATTATTATTATTATTATTACTAATAATATTAAATAATTTCCCTAAAATGTTTTATTTTTCATTAATTTTTTTTTGTGTTTTCGTTTTTTGATAATAATAAAAAGAAAACAAACAAAAAATAATTTTACGAGAGCAAATCCTTTTATTTTTCTATATATTTGTATATCGAGACACCACAATATATTCATCAAAACTAAATATAGAAATTGTTTTTGTAAAACATTATGCTTTGTTTTTCACTTTATTATTATTTTTTATATATGACATTGATTTGAGAGGGCATAAGGGATGGGATTAAAAAAAATAAACAAACAAACAAACCAGAAACAAACATATAATATTAAATGTAAAACAAAAAACACAAAAACAGAATTTAAAAACTATATAGAATTATTAAACATCATCAAAAACAAGATAATAAAGAGTTAAAGTCAATAGTTTCATATAGTAAATTTTAGTCTAGTTAAACAACAAAAACAATATTAAATAAAAAACAAACAAACAAAATAAACTAATTGTTAGATTCATTTAAAAATGAATTTTTAATTTCAATTATATTTGGTTGTTTATTTTTTGTTTTTTTTTTCAATTCCTCCCTCACAACACTTTAAAAAAATGCAATATGTAAAAAAAACTTTGAAAAATCACTTTCATTTTTAGAATTTTTTTTTTAATATAAGCAAAAAACAGAAAACAAATTTAATTTATATAAAAATGAAACAGAAAACAAAATAGCCACATTTTAAATAAAAATTAAAACAAAACAAAAACTGATCCCAAAACGTAAATAAAAAAATAAAAAACTTGTATAAACACTAAATAAAAAAAAACATACTCAAAATAGACAAAAACAACAAAATAAAGAAACAGAAAAAAGGCATTTCTTTAAGGTGACATTGTTAGAAATAATAAAACAAAACCGAAAAAAAAAACATAAATAAAATAACAAAAAATATATTTAAAACAAAAAAAAAGAAAGAAATCAAATTATTACTCAATAAAATGGAAAAAAAATCAAATAAACAAAAACCATAGGCATAATTTAACAAAAAAAACAGATTGTATTAAAATAAAACATAAAAAATAATGATTAAAATAATAAAAAAGAGAAAGCAAACACGTACATATTACAACAACAACAAACAAAAAGAAAAATGGGGAAAACAAGAAGCAAATATATAAAATGAAAAAACAAAAACAAAAACAAAAATGTGTAATATAAAAGAAAAAAAAAGAAAAACGAAAATAGATGAAAATAAAAATAAATAAATAAAAATGAAAAAGGGAAAAATAAAAACATAAATAAAAACATAAAAATAAAATTAAAAGTAAGAAAGTGAATTATATAAACAACAAAACAAAACAAAAAAGAGACTTATTTCGATACGATGAATTAAATATAAAGCAACAACAACACACACACAAAAACAACAACAACAACAAAAAAAACAAAAAAAGAATTTTAAGTTTAATTATAATTAAATTGAAATATTATTATTGAAAATGCAAAAAAAGAAAATGTTTAAAAAAACAAAAAACAATGGAGAAGAATGATATATGAAAGAGAAAAGTGAGTAAAAAGATAAACAAGAAAAGTTCATGTTGTGAATAACATTAGAAAAGAGAAAAATTTAAAACCATATATATATATATATACACACAAAATAAAGAAAAGAAATAAAAAAAATATAAAAAAAGTATTAAAAAAAACAAATTGCGTATTTTTTATTATTATTTTTTTATTTTATTTTTAAAACTAGCAAAAAAAAAACCCGCCGCGTGCGTTGTAACGCCTTTTAATAGGAAAACAGAAACAAAAAATCTGCAAAAAAATGATTTTGGATACCATTACAGAAATTTAGAGTTTACCTCTATAAAAAATATTGTAATATTTTTTCTCGAGCGTTTTCGCGGATTAATTGGAATAATTTGTTTCTTTTTAATAACATTTAATTTCAAAACAAAACTTCTTCGATTTCCAAAATCTTAAACAACCTACAAACAGCTGCTGATACTTATTTAGCAAAATTCGTCCCGCAGATTGGCCACCGCGGAAATTTAAAATTTATAAGTTTTTAACATTAATTCTTTATTTGTTATCTTAAAATCCCCCAGATACCAATTTTCATTGGAATCGGAATACAATTGGAAAAATTCGTCCGCCATCTTGGCGCGGACATTATGAATTTATAAGTTCTGATCATAAATTCGTTATTTGGTACCTTAAAAAAAACCCCAGATAGCGATTTTCATTGGAATCGGAATACAATTGGCAAACTCATCGGCCATATTGGTGAGGCCATTAAAAAATGCAGGATCATATTTAAATGGATAAAATTAATTAATAAGCAACATTCACTTTGAGAGGACACACCTGGGAAAAAATTGGACAAAAATAAAACTCAAAACAACACCATGATGTGTACGACATGATATGACAGACTGGTAGTACAAAAGGTGACACCTTAGCTTAGACTATCATATAAAAAAAAACAGGAATGTAAATTAATTTAATTTTAAGATGAAGAAAAATACAAAATATTTTTATTTTCAGAATTTTGCTTGATTATCGGCCTCTGTGAATCCCCGTTTTGTGAACAGATATGCATATTACCTTCGATCTCCATTCGAGTGCGATTATTTTCAATAGTACTTGCTGATTTGTGAACTCTAAAAAAAGAAATAAATAAAAATCGATGAGAAGAATTTATTTAAAAAAAGAACTTTTATTCTTCACTGCACAAACATCTGCTGGGACAGAGGTAAGAAGGTGATAAAGAAGGTTCATTCGTTGTTACTTTTACTATCGAATTTTTAATTCTTAATGCCCCAAATACACTGGACGCCAAAAATAAAGATACACAGATGAGGTAGAAGCAGAACTACTATACCTAGGAGATTTAAGAAATGGGAGACTTCAAGCTAAGGACCGACAGTTCTGGAGTAAGATCCTGCAGGAAACCAAAACCAATAATAATAGCCGGCGGAGCTGATGATGATATATTCTTAATATTAATGTAGTTTCGTTCTAAATTTAAACAAATAAAAAGATTTTATTTTTGTTTCAACAATTAAATTACTTACACGGTGTTTCTTATGAATTATTAAATTGTAAATTGAATTTCACACCGGTCTGACCAGTATTTCCCGAGGTAAAGGGTGCTTAAGGGCCTCCCTTGAGGAAATCACAGAAAAGGCCCTCACACCCGAACCCTTTGCAATTTTTGGGAAAAATCAACTGATCTGGATTCAGGGGAGCGAACCCTTTCCAACGATTCCCCATTCGTCGAAATCTGAGCACTTTCGCAAAAAAGTGCAAAAAAATGCCAAGGGGCATTGGGCAAATTCTGGAGCAGCCCTTTTTTGGATGGGAAATTGTTAGGGACCTTCTAGGGATGCTGTAAATTGAATTTCACACCGGTCTGACCAGAATTTCCCGAGGTAAAGGGTGCTTAAGGGCCTCCCTTGAGGAAATCACAGAAAAGGCCCTCACACCCGAACCCTTTGGAATTTTTGGGAAAACTCCACTGATCTGGATTCAGGGGAGCGAACCCTTTCCAACGAGGCACCATTCGTCGAAATCGGAGCACTTTGCCAAAAAAGTGCAAAAAAATGCCAAGGGGTACCCCTTTTTAGCGATTTTGGGCCATTTTTGGAGGTGCCCTTTTTTTGATGGGAAATTGTTAGGGCCCTCCTAGGGAGGCTGTAAATTAAATTTGACACCGGTCTGACCGGTATTTCCTGAGATAATGGGTGTTGAAGGGCCCTCCTTGTGAAGCCACAAAAGGGCCCATAACTCCCGAACCCGTTGGAATTTTCCGGAACAGACAACGGTTCTGGATTCGGGGGAGCGAACCCTTTCCAACGAGGCCCCATTCGTCGAAATCGGAGCACTTTGCCAAAAAAGTGCAAAAAAATGTACCCCTTTGCATTTTTAGCGATTTTGGGCCATTTTTGGAGGTGCCCTTTTTTTGATGGGAAATTGTTAGGGCCCTCCTAGGGAGGCTGTAAATTAAATTTGACACCGGTCTGACCGGTATTTCCTGAGATAATGGGTGTTGAAGGGCCCTCCTTGTGAAGCCACAAAAGGGCCCATAACTCCCGAACCCGTTGGAATTTTCCGGAACAGACAACGGTTCTGGATTCGGGGGAGCGAACCCTTTCCAACGAGGCCCCATTCGTCGAAATCGGAGCACTTTGCCAAAAAAGTGCAAAAAAATGCATTTTTACCGATTTTGGGCCATTTTTGGAGGTGCCCTTTTTTTGATGGGAAATTGTTAGGGCCCTCCTAGGGAGGCTGTAAATTAAATTTGACACCGGTCTGACCGGTATTTCCTGAGATAATGGGTGTTGAAGGGCCCTCCTTGTAAAGCCACAAAAGGGCCCATAACTCCCGAACCCGTTGGAATTTTCCGGAACAGACAACGGTTCTGGATTCGGGGGAGCGAACCCTTTCCAACGAGGCGCCATTCGTCGAAATCGGAGCACTTTGCCAAAAAAGTGCAAAAAAATGCCAAGGGGTACCCCTTTGCATTTTTAGCGATTTTGGGCCATTTTTGGAGGTGCCTTTTTTTGATGGGAAATTGTTAGGGCCCTCCTAGGGAGGCTGTAAATTAAATTTGACACCGGTCTGACCGGTATTTCCTGAGATAATGGGTGTTGAAGGGCCCTCCTTGTGAAGCCACAAAAGGGCCCATAACTCCCGAACCCGTTGGAATTTTCCGGAACAGACAACGGTTCTGGATTCGGGGGAGCGAACCCTTTCCAACGAGGCCCCATTCGTCGAAATCGGAGCACTTTGCCAAAAAATTGCAAAAAAATGCATTTTTACCGATTTTGGGCCATTTTTGGAGGTGCCCTTTTTTTGATGGGAAATTGTTAGGGCCCTCCTAGGGAGGCTGTAAATTAAATTTGACACCGGTCTGACCGGTATTTCCTGAGATAATGGGTGTTGAAGGGCCCTCCTTGTAAAGCCACAAAAGGGCCCATAACTCCCGAACCCGTTGGAATTTTCCGGAACAGACAACGGTTCTGGATTCGGGGGAGCGAACCCTTTCCAACGAGGCCCCATTCGTAGAAATCGGAGCACTTTGCCAAAAAAGTGCAAAAAAATGCCAAGGGGTACCCCTTTGCATTTTTAGCGATTTTGGGCCATTTTTGGAGGTGCCCTTTTTTGATGGGAAATTGTTAGGGCCCTCCTAGGGAGGCTGTAAATTAAATTTGACACCGGTCTGACCGGTATTTCCTGAGATAATGGGTGTTGAAGGGCCCTCCTTGTGAAGCCACAAAAGGGCCCATAACTCCCGAACCCGTTGGAATTTTCCGGAACAGACAACGGTTCTGGATTCGGGGGAGCGAACCCTTTCCAACGAGGCCCCATTCGTAGAAATCGGAGCACTTTGCCAAAAAAGTGCAAAAAAATGCCAAGGGGTACCCCTTTGCATTTGTAGCGATTTTGGGCCATTTTTGGAGGTGCCCTTTTTTGATGGGAAATTGTTAGGGCCCTCCTAGGGAGGCTGTAAATTAAATTTGACACCGGTCTGACCGGTATTTCCTGAGATAATGGGTGTTGAAGGGCCCTCCTTGTGAAGCCACAAAAGGGCCCATAACTCCCGAACCCGTTGGAATTTTCCGGAACAGACAACGGTTCTGGATTCGGAGAGCGAACCCTTTCCAACGAGGCCCCATTCGTAGAAATCGGAGCACTTTGCCAAAAAAGTGCAAAAAAGTGCCAAGTGCCTTTGCATTTTTAGCGATTTTGGGCCATTTTTGGAGGTGCCCTTTTTTGATGGGAAATTGTTAGGGCCCTCCTAGGGAGGCTGTAAATTAAATTTGACACCGGTCTGACCGGTATTTCCTGAGATAATGGGTGTTGAAGGGCCCTCCTTGTGAAGCCACAAAAGGGCCCATAACTCCCGAACCCGTTGGAATTTTCCGGAACAGACAACGGTTCTGGATTCGGAGAGCGAACCCTTTCCAACGAGGCCCCATTCGTCGAAATCGGAGCACTTTGCCAAAAAAGTGCAAAAAAGTGCCAAGGGGTACCCCTTTGCATTTTTAGCGATTTTGGGCCATTTTTGGAGGTGCCCTTTTTTTGATGGGAAATTATTAGGGCCCTCCTAGGGAGGCTGTAAATTAAAATTGACACCGGTCTGACCGGTATTTCCTGAGATAATGGGTGTTGAAGGGCCCTCCTTGTGAAGCCACAAAAGGGCCCATAACTCCCGAACCCGTTGGAATTTTCCGGAACAGACAACGGTTCTGGATTCGGGGGAGCGAACCCTTTCCAACGAGGCCCCATTCGTCGAAATCGGAGCACTTTGCCAAAAAAGTGCAAAAAAATGCCAAGGGGTACCCTTTGCATTTTTAGCGGTTTTGGGCCATTTTTGGAGGTGCCCTTTTTTTGATGGGAAATTGTTAGGGCCCTCCTAGGGAGGCTGTAAATTAAATTTGACACCGGTCTGACCGGTATTTCCTGAGATAATGGGTGTTGAAGGGCCCTCCTTGTGAAGCCACAAAAGGGCCCATAACTCCCGAACCCGTTGGAATTTTCCGGAACAGACAACGGTTCTGGATTCGGGGGAGCGAACCCTTTCCAACGAGGCCGTCGAAATCGGAGCACTTTGCCAAAAAAGTGCAAAAAAATGCCAAGGGGTACCCTTTGCATTTTTAGCGATTTTGGGCCATTTTTGGAGGTGCCCTTTTTTGATGGGAAATTATTAGGGCCCTCCTAGGGAGGCTGTAAATTAAAATTGACACCGGTCTGACCGGTATTTCCTGAGATAATGGGTGTTGAAGGGCCCTCCTTGTGAAGCCACAAAAGGGCCCATAACTCCCGAACCCGTTGGAATTTTCCGGAACAGACAACGGTTCTGGATTCGGGGGAGCGAACCCTTTCCAACGAGGCCCCATTCGTCGAAATCGGAGCACTTTGCCAAAAAAGTGCAAAAAAATGCCAAGGGGCACCCTTTGCATTTTTAGCGATTTTGGGCCATTTTTGGAGGTGCCCTTTTTTGATGGGAAATTATTAGGGCCCTCCTAGGGAGGCTGTAAATTAAATTTGACACCGGTCTGACCGGTATTTCCTGAGATAATGGGTGTTGAAGGGCCCTCCTTGTGAAGCCACAAAAGGGCCCATAACTCCCGAACCCGTTGGAATTTTCCGGAACAGACAACGGTTCTGGATTCGGGGGAGCGAACCCTTTCCAACGAGGCCGTCGAAATCGGAGCACTTTGCCAAAAAAGTGCAAAAAAATGCCAAGGGGTACCCTTTGCATTTTTAGCGATTTTGGGCCATTTTTGGAGGTGCCCTTTTTTTGATGGGAAATTATTAGGGCCCTCCTAGGGAGGCTGTAAATTAAAATTGACACCGGTCTGACCGTTATTTCCTGAGATAATGGGTGTTGAAGGGCCCTCCTTGTGAAGCCACAAAAGGGCCCATAACTCCCGAACCCGTTGGAATTTTCCGGAACAGACAACGGTTCTGGATTCGGGGGAGCGAACCCTTTCCAACGAGGCCCCATTCGTCGAAATCGGAGCACTTTGCCAAAAAAGTGCAAAAAAATGCCAAGGGGTTCCCTTTGCATTTTTAGCGATTTTGGGCCATTTTTGGAGGTGCCCTTTTTTTGATGGGAAATTATTAGGGCCCTCCTAGGGAGGCTGTAAATTAAAATTGACACCGGTCTGACCGGTATTTCCTGAGATAATGGGTGTTGAAGGGCCCTCCTTGTGAAGCCACAAAAGGGCCCATAACTCCCGAACCCGTTGGAATTTTCCGGAACAGACAACGGTTCTGGATTCGGAGAGCGAACCCTTTCCAACGAGGCCCCATTCGTCGAAATCGGAGCACTTTGCCAAAAAAGTGCAAAAAAATGCCAAGGGGTACCCCTTTGCATTTTTAGCGATTTTGGGCCATTTTTGGAGGTGACCTTTTTTTGATGGGAAATTGTTAGGGCCCTCCTAGGGAGGCTGTAAATTAAATTTGACACCGGTCTGACCGGTATTTGCTGAGATAATGGGTGTTGAAGGGCCCTCCTTGTGAAGCCACAAAAGGGCCCATAACTCCCGAACCCGTTGGAATTTTCCGGAACAGACAACGGTTCTGGATTCGGAGAGCGAACCCTTTCCAACGAGGCCCCATTCGTCGAAATCGGAGCACTTTGCCAAAAAAGTGCAAAAAAATGCCAAGGGTACCCCTTTGCATTTTTAGCGATTTTGGGCCATTTTTGGAGGTGCCCTTTTTTTGATGGGAAATTGTTAGGGCCCTCCTAGGGAGGCTGTAAATTAAATTTGACACCGGTCTGACCGGTATTTCCTGAGATAATGGGTGTTGAAGGGCCCTCCTTGTGAAGCCACAAAAGGGCCCATAACTCCCGAACCCGTTGGAATTTTCCGGAACAGACAACGGTTCTGGATTCGGGGGAGCGAACCCTTTCCAACGAGGCCCCATTCGTCGAAATCGGAGCACTTTGCCAAAAAAGTGCAAAAAAATGCATTTTTAGCGATTTTGGGCCATTTTTGGAGGTGCCCTTTTTTGATGGGAAATTGTTAGGGCCCTCCTAGGGAGGCTGTAAATTAAATTTGACACCGGTCTGACCGGTATTTCCTGAGATAATGGGTGTTGAAGGGCCCTCCTTGTGAAGCCACAAAAGGGCCCATAACTCCCGAACCCGTTGGAATTTTCCGGAACAGACAACGGTTCTGGATTCGGAGAGCGAACCCTTTCCAACGAGGCCCCATTCGTCGAAATCGGAGCACTTTGCCAAAAAAGTGCAAAAAAATGCCAAGGGTACCCCTTTGCATTTTTAGCGATTTTGGGCCATTTTTGGAGGTGCCCTTTTTTTGATGGGAAATTGTTAGGGCCCTCCTAGGGAGGCTGTAAATTAAATTTGACACCGGTCTGACCGGTATTTCCTGAGATAATGGGTGTTGAAGGGCCCTCCTTGTGAAGCCACAAAAGGGCCCATAACTCCCGAACCCGTTGGAATTTTCCGGAACAGACAACGGTTCTGGATTCGGGGGAGCGAACCCTTTCCAACGAGGCCCCATTCGTCGAAATCGGAGCACTTTGCCAAAAAAGTGCAAAAAAATGCCAAGGGGTACCCCTTTGCATTTTTAGCGATTTTGGGCCATTTTTGGAGGTGCCTTTTTTTGATGGGAAATTGTTAGGGCCCTCCTAGGGAGGCTGTAAATTAAATTTGACACCGGTCTGACCGGTATTTCCTGAGATAATGGGTGTTGAAGGGCCCTCCTTGTGAAGCCACAAAAGGGCCCATAACTCCCGAACCCGTTGGAATTTTCCGGAACAGACAACGGTTCTGGATTCGGAGGAGCGAACCCTTTCCAACGAGGCCCCATTCGTCGAAATCGGAGCACTTTGCCAAAAAAGTGCAAAAAAGTGCATTTTTAGCGATTTTGGGCCATTTTTGGAGGTGCCCTTTTTTTGATGGGAAATTGTTAGGGCCCTCCTAGGGAGGCTGTAAATTAAATTTGACACCGGTCTGACCGGTATTTCCTGAGATAATGGGTGTTGAAGGGCCCTCCTTGTGAAGCCACAAAAGGGCCCATAACTCCCGAACCCGTTGGAATTTTCCGGAACAGACAACGGTTCTGGATTCGGAGAGCGAACCCTTTCCAACGAGGCCCCATTCGTCGAAATCGGAGCACTTTGCCAAAAAAGTGCAAAAAAATGCCAAGGGTACCCCTTTGCATTTTTAGCGATTTTGGGCCATTTTTGGAGGTGCCTTTTTTTGATGGGAAATTGTTAGGGCCCTCCTAGGGAGGCTGTAAATTAAATTTGACACCGGTCTGACCGGTATTTCCTGAGATAATGGGTGTTGAAGGGCCCTCCTTGTGAAGCCACAAAAGGGCCCATAACTCCCGAACCCGTTGGAATTTTCCGGAACAGACAACGGTTCTGGATTCGGAGAGCGAACCCTTTCCAACGAGGCCCCATTCGTCGAAATCGGAGCACTTTGCCAAAAAAGTGCAAAAAAATGCCAAGGGTACCCCTTTGCATTTTTAGCGATTTTGGGCCATTTTTGGAGGTGCCCTTTTTTTGATGGGAAATTGTTAGGGCCCTCCTAGGGAGGCTGTAAATTAAATTTGACACCGGTCTGACCGGTATTTCCTGAGATAATGGGTGTTGAAGGGCCCTCCTTGTGAAGCCACAAAAGGGCCCATAACTCCCGAACCCGTTGGAATTTTCCGGAACAGACAACGGTTCTGGATTCGGAGAGCGAACCCTTTCCAACGAGGCCCCATTCGTCGAAATCGGAGCACTTTGCCAAAAAAGTGCAAAAAAATGCCAAGGGTACCCCTTTGCATTTTTAGCGATTTTGGGCCATTTTTGGAGGTGCCCTTTTTTGATGGGAAATTGTTAGGGCCCTCCTAGGGAGGCTGTAAATTAAATTTGACACCGGTCTGACCGGTATTTCCTGAGATAATGGGTGTTGAAGGGCCCTCCTTGTGAAGCCACAAAAGGGCCCATAACTCCCGAACCCGTTGGAATTTTCCGGAACAGACAACGGTTCTGGATTCGGAGAGCGAACCCTTTCCAACGAGGCCCCATTCGTCGAAATCGGAGCACTTTGCCAAAAAAGTGCAAAAAAATGCCAAGGGTACCCCTTTGCATTTTTAGCGATTTTGGGCCATTTTTGGAGGTGCCCTTTTTTGATGGGAAATTATTAGGGCCCTCCTAGCGAGGCTGTAAATTAAATTTGACACCGGTCTGACCGGTATTTCCTGAGATAATGGGTGTTGAAGGGCCCTCCTTGTGAAGCCACAAAAGGGCCCATAACTCCCGAACCCGTTGGAATTTTCCGGAACAGACAACGGTTCTGGATTCGGAGAGCGAACCCTTTCCAACGAGGCCCCATTCGTCGAAATCGGAGCACTTTGCCAAAAAAGTGCAAAAAAATGCCAAGGGGTACCCCTTTGCATTTTTAGCGATTTTGGGCCATTTTTGGAGGTGCCCTTTTTTTGATGGGAAATTATTAGGGCCCTCCTAGGGAGGCTGTAAATTAAATTTGACACCGGTCTGACCGGTATTTCCTGAGATAATGGGTGTTGAAGGGCCCTCCTTGTGAAGCCACAAAAGGGCCCATAACTCCCGAACGGAACAGACTACGGTTCTGGATTCGGGGGAGCGAACCCTTTCCAACGAGGCCCCATTCGTCGAAATCGGAGCACTTTGCCAAAAAAGTGCAAAAAAATGCCAAGGGTAACCCTTTGCATTTTTAGCGATTTTGGGCCATTTTTGGAGCAACCCTTTTTGGATGGGAAATTGTTAGGGACCTTCTAGGGATGCTGTAAATTGAATTTCGAACCGGTCTGACCAGTATTTCCCGAGGTAAAGGGTGCTTAAGGGCCTCCCTTGAGGAAATCACAAAAAAGGTCTTCACACCTTTCCCTTGGCACGTACCTTTTTTTTAACATTTTTTGTTCAGGTATTAGTAGTTGCTGTAGCATATATTTTTTCAAATCTTAACCTAAAGTTAGTGTACGCTGCTAGGATCTAGGATCGCTGTTGTCCTGTTGAAGCGCTCGATTCCTTCTTTAGTCCCCTCCAGTAGTCCTTGTAAAGTTGATAGGTCTCACCTCGAGTGTATCAATTTTGAGTTTGATGCGTCATATTAGGCGGAACAGTACAGGGACTTAAACTCGACTTAGCATTTCCACTCTATGCTCCTGTTCTTTTATGGAGTCAAGCCAGTTTACTATTAGGGTGCAGTGGACCTCTTTTGATGCTTGGACCTTGGTTTCTTTAATGTTGCCTCTAAGCAGGTCTACTACATAGAAGTTGGTTTCACCAATTATGGGTTTGATGCCGTTGATTAGTTCAGAGTTACTGCATTCTCTAATGTAAACTTGGGTGGGGGGGGGGTCTGAATTTTATTGCTGTGGCAGTTACCTCAGGTGTTTTAGAGTTATCATCGGTGTTAAGCGCTGCATAATAGTTCTCGTTGGCTTTGTTGTCTTTGGCAATTTTTGCTGCCGTTTCGAGATTGATTTTTGGTGAACTGCGCTTCCACCTTCCGTACCTGGATATAAAATATATATTCTGACAATCTATGTAAAAATACCTTTCGATTGATATATGTTTCATTAGGATACGTGCACCGGAAATTGGTTAAAAAGGGATCACAATTTTTGGCTTTGCCTATTAATATATAGAGATAATAATAATTGGATTTAAAAAAGAAAAATAAATAAAAGAATTTCTTGTTTTTTTTTTTGTTTTGTTATATTCTTCAAAAGTCGACACTTTTCTTCTTTTTTTTTATCCAGACTGAACCCTTTAATGAATTTTTTAATTATATACAATTTCTTCTTATTTGTTTCATTTTTTCATTATCTTTTTTTTTAATATATATATATACAATTAAATAATTTACAAACAATAATTAATAAAAAAAATCAACAAATAAGAGAAAATAAATTTGTGTGTGTTTTGTTTTTAACTTAAAAAAATAAAATAAAAAAAATAAAATTTAGATTTTTTTATAATTTTTTTCCTTTTCTTTTTGTTTTTTTAATTAATTAATTTTTTTTGTGTAAATACGAAGATTTTTTTTTTAATTATTTTCTTTTTCCGTTTAGATTAAAAATTTATAATCTACTTAAAAAAATTTACAATGAGGCAGCCTATTATTTATTTCACTTTTTTTTAATTTTTTTTAAAGAAGAATTTCTTTCCATATTTTTAATATTAATTTTTCACAGATTGTGTTTTTTTTGTTTCTATAAAAAATTAAAGTTTTTTTATTTTTTTTATTTTAATTTTTTTTTATATATATACTATATCATACGTCACATAAATACGATATCGTTTTATATATATTTTTTTCATATATATATATTATAATATTTTTAATGTATGGTAGTTTTTTTGCGGTGTACTCAAGTTTTATTTAATATTTTTCTTTTTTTTTAATTTTTTTTTTTGAGAGTAAATCGCTAAATTTTTTTTTTCTGTAAAAGTTCTCTAAAAAATTATCGGTTTTTTTTGTTTTTATCTTATTTTTATAATTTTTTTTTTAATTTTTCCGTTCTGAAATTTTCTTTATCTAACTTACTTACTACAATTAATTTTACATTCAATCATTTATGTGATCTGGTTTTTTTCCGGCTGTATTTATTTTTTTTTTGTTATTTATTCATTTCCCATTCTTGTGTTAATAGTCCGGGGGAAATTAGCGAAAAAAAACACACGAAAGGAGACAAAATTCCAAAATGGCTGAAAATCGGTCCACAGTTTCCTTGGGACTTTTTACGGAAACAATTTCGGAATCGCAAAAAAAAAAACATGTCTGCCGGAGATATCACTTTTTGGCGAAAAAATCACTCAAAAACTGTTTTTTTGGAAAAAGTTTTTTGATCAGTCAATACGAAACATTATGTTAGTAATATTCTCTCTTTTTATATATATATATATATATATGATAAAACCAAGCTTAGGAGCAGGGGCGGCGTTTTCATAGGTGCAAATGGTGCACCTGCACCGGGCGCAATTGGACAGGGGCGCAATTTCAGAAATTAAAATTAAAAACAAAGTTCAAGACATTGAAAAAAAAATTGTTAAGGTATATTCCAGTGACTTTATTTTCATTTATTAAAGGAATTCATTTTTATTACCACAATTTATTTTTCCAATTTTTCGATAAAATATGCTGTACGTCTATCCCCCCGAACTCATGTGGATCGTAAGAATTTACACGATATAGTTTTTTCGGAGCATTTACGTTTGATATCTAATAGGGAAATCTAAATTAAATATTGAAGTGTTGTGCCTTTGTCCATTTTCCTTCACCGTGACAAAAAAAAATGAGGAGCTGATGGGGCGCAATATGGCATACTGTACCGGGCGCAAAAAACCCAAGCGCCGGCCCTGCTTACGAGTCACTTTTTGTACTACCAATCCGTCATGTCGTGTATGTCATGGTGCAATGTCTAGTAGTAAGCTTGGTTTGAAGGATAGGAAAGATTAGTGGGGGTCTGGGGGATACTCGAGGTAAAGTCGATGAACCTTAGATTTGAACTGTATGTTGTTCGAGTTCGGAAATACTGACTGCTGGAGATTATTCCACAGTCGAGTTGTTCTAATCATAAACGAGCTTCTAGACCGTATTGTGCACGAAAGGGGGGCTGTAGGGTATGCGGATGAGCCGAGCGGACTAGTCTTGTGTTGCGGAAGATATATTGCCGTGCAGGCAGGAGGTCCTGAATTTCAGTGGAACAGCCGCTATGGTAATATCGATAAAGTATAGAGAGTGCAGCTACATTCCTACGGGGGCCTAAAGGGTTTATAGAGGCGCGAAAGATGCCGTCAGCAATGAGTTTGATGGCACGATTTTGCACCTTGTCGAAGCAAGCCAAGGTGGTTTTTGCCGATTGTAGCGGAGCAGCCTCCGAAACTGCGGAGCACTTGCCGTGCGACTGTGAGGCTACAGCGAGGAAGAGGTTGAGCCTCCTACATTGCGACTTCCCTACTCTCAGGGAGATTTGGGACAGGAACCCTAAATCAGTTTTATGCTATATTAAAAGCCTTAACTTAGATGGTTTTTATAAAGACGAGGATGGCACAATAGACCAAATAAAATAGGTCGCAGTGTCCGCCAAGACAAACAGAAACAAGTAATAGAATGGTTAGGTTTTCGCAAAAAATGACCAGAGGGCTTTTTTGTAGGCAATAGCATTTCGTATTGACTGATCAAAAAAATTTTAGAAAAAAAAACAAATATTTAGTGACTTTTTGGCCAAAGATTGATATCTCCGGCGGCCATGTAGTTTTCTTTGTGATTCCGAAATTGTTTTCTTAAAAAGTCCCAAGGAAGCTGTGCACCAATTTTCAGCCATTTTGGAATATTTTCTCCTTAAAAAAATGCTAATTTCCCCGGACTATAATTTTTTTTTTATAATTATAAATTTTGTGTTAATTTTTTTTTTAATTTTTTTGTGTGTGTTTTTTTTATATTTATTTTATTATTTTATTTTTTTAAACCAGTCGCGTTATTTTAAATGTTTTTTCATGTGTTTTTATTTTATTTATTTATTTTTATTTTTTTTTTTTCAAAATCCCAAAAATTCCTAAACAATTTTTCATCCTTTTTTTTTGTTTTCAATATATATAATCCTTTCATTCCTTTACTTACTTCTAGTACACATTAAGTTATACGCATCGAAAGTTTATATTTATTATTCATGTTCATGTTTTTTTCATTTTTTTTTGTCGGAGAAAGTTTTAATAATAAATATTGACAACAAATACATCATAGCTTTTTTTTATAGTATATAATATATATAAATTTTTTCTTGGGTTTTTTTTTCATTCATCCTTTTTTTTATATTTATATTTTCTTTTTTTGTTTTTACTGTGTGTAAACTATTTTTTTTTATGAAATTTTGAAAGTTATAAAAAATAATGGATTTTTCTTGTTTTTTTTTTATTTATTTAATATATAATCAATTGAATTACTTTTTTTTTAATTTATGCAGAAAAATATTCTTCTTTTTTTATTTTTAAATATATCTTTTTTAATTAATTATATTATTATCATTCAGAACTTTGATATTTTTAGTTTAAAATTTAAAAAAAAAAATTTGTTTTTTAATTTTAGTTTAGTTTTTCTTAATTTTTTTTTTGTTTTTTTTTTGCTTTCTTCTTTTTATTTATTTATATTTTTAATTTATCCTTTTTTTCTCGCGCGTGGTGACTTTTGTTTTTAATTGTTTTTTTTTATTGTGGATTTCATTTTTTATATTTTATACAACAGACATATTAATTTTTAGTATTTTTTTTTTGTTTTAGTACGGGTTAAGTTACACATAAATACATTTATGTTTAAGAGATAGTCCTGATTTTTATTTCTACTATTTTTTTTTATTTTATTTTTTTTTTTGGGGGTGGAATGTGAGTGAGTTTTTATTAATATAATAATTCTTTTTTTTTTTTTTTTATCATTTCATTTTAAAAACACAAAAACAACAAATGTTAAGATATCTTCTAAAAAAAATTTTTAAAAGATATCATTTCCATTTATTACATTAATAAATATCTTCTTCTATTTTCTAAAATTATTTTTTTTATGAGTAATAGTTTTTTTTTTTATCTTCTTTTGTTTTTTTTTGTGTGTTATTTAAATATTCCTATTTAATTTATATCTTTTTGTTTTGTTTTTTGACGAATTTGTGACAACATAAATACATTTATTTTTAATACGGCAGTTTATTTTTTTAACTATAAGTTGTGTGTGTTTGTGTGTAATTTGTATTTTTTCAATCATTATTTTTTGGGAGGAGGATAGTGTTTGTTTTTTTTTATATTTTTATTTTTATTTTATTTCTGTTTTTTTTAATATATTTCTGTTTTAATATATATTTCTGTAGATATATACTAGGAAGTTACTACAGAATGTGCGCTAGTTGTTAAATTAATAAGTATATAGAAAAATAAATTAATAAAATCCAAAAAAAAAAATATATATAAATAATACAAAAATAAATTGAGGCAGAATATTTTATGTATTAAGAAAAATTAGTGAAACTTGTTGTGAGTATAATGTAAGAATTTTTTGTGTTAATTCTATTTATATAAGGATGGAAATAATCTTAATACCAAAGAACTAGTTCTAACTAGATGAATTTTTGGTAGCCCCAGATGTCAGCAGAAAAGAAAATGTCAGAAAAGGTGGAACTAGGAGAAGAACTAGCGGGAGACATGCCTACATTAGAGGCTGTACAGAGAACGCAGTGAAAATGATAACAAAAAAAAACAATCTCTGGGCTAAGATAACATATGGCAGCATGACAATTTTAACGAGAATAGAGCATTTTGGTATATGATCTAATTACCGAGCAGGTTCCCAGGCTCAAACGACCTAATACCTACTTACATAGTGAAATGTCTAGTAGTATGTTTAGCTTGAAAGATAGAAAAAGGATATGACCAAGGGAGGCTCCCAGGCTCAATCGACCTAATACCTACTTACATAGTGAAATGTCAGAGTAGTGATTTCGTCGATTAAGGGCAAGCGTGGTTAATCACCAGCGAGATAGGGGGAGCAAAATGTAGTGCATTTAAATATTTAAATACGCACGTGCCGTAACTATCTTGGACTGGTGGTAGTGCGATCATAACCTCCTCCTCGTGGTGGCCACTGGAAGCTGTCCTGAAAGGGATGGACTAATATGATCGGGTCTACCAAGCCAAGATGTAAAATTATCGGGTCGAGGGCTGGATGGCAGCGGGTAGGTTTTGCGCTGTCACTTAACGATCTCCTCTGGGCACCGGGCGCACCCAGTTGTATAATGCCTTATTCTGATATGGAGGCTCTGTCAGGGGGACTTTTGTGGACCAATTTATCTGGAGAGGGCCAAGGAAAGGAGAGCCGAAGTGGAATTGGGAGCCCCACGGAGCATACCCGAGCCCCGCTTTCGTGAACTTCTTCAGACCAAAGACAGAACGGTGGCCTGGAACCCGGGGAGCCAAGAAGCAGACCTGGATAGCCGCCGCTCTGCCCAAAATTTTTAGACCCGCCAGAAAATTGGCAGTACCAGGTCCCATATAATTTATGGGGAACACTCCCATCATCATAAATTAATACATTAAAAAATAATCGTGGAATCGCAATTAGCCTCATACTGGGACAACAAGCAGACCCAGACCGACGTCGTTTTGCCCTAAGGTTCTGGTCTCACTGAAAGGGGCAAGGAGGGCCAGAGTGGAATTCGGGAACCCACGGAGCATACCCGAGCGCTGTTTTCCCGAGCGCTGTAACCTTCCAAAAAGCTGGTAGCCAGTGTCGCACCAGGTAGGTTCGCCCACGTATTCACAGCATGCATAATGGAAGAAGTGTTCCCTGAGAAATAAAAGTATCAAAAGCTAATATGGTCATCTCGAAGGCGCGGATAAGTCCCCAGGCGACCCGTTTGCCTACAGGCCAATATGTCTTCTAAACACGATGGTCTGGTTAGAGTATGGCAAACTTATTACTTTTTGGTGTGGAACCTTTTTGCAGCTTAGTTAGCTGTCTTGTAAGATCGGCGGCCATCAGGAATTGGGTGGACCAGATATATCGTAAAAGCTGGACAAGGACCCAGGGTGCCGATTAAGCAAAAAGATTTATTCAAATTGAACTTTTAAATTTCAAGAGGTGGAAGATAAGAAAAATAACAAAGCTTTGTTTGGCCACTGTTCGCTTAATTATTATTATCTATAAGCAGAATATAGTTAATTGCGGTTGTTATGGCTGCGGAGCATTTTCTGTAAGGCGAATTGGATACTTGCTGCAAGGAGAACTGGAGACTTGCTGCAAGGGGGACTGGAGACTTGCTGCAAGCAGAACTGGATACTTGCTGCAAGCAGAACTGGAGACTTGCTGCAAGCAGAACTGGAGACTTGCTGCAAGCAGAACTAGAGACTTGCTGCAAGCAGAACTGGAGACTTGCTACAAGCAGAACTGGAGACTTGCTGCAAGCAAAACTGGAGACTTGATGCAAGCTGAACTGGAGACTTGCTACAAGCAGAACTAGAGACTTTCTGTAAGCAGAACTGGAGACTTGCTGTAAGCAGAACTGGAGACTTGCTGCAAGCAGAACTGGAGACTTGCTGAAAGCAGAACTGGAGACTTGCTGCAAGTGACCGTTAAACTTGGAGAAGTGCCCTAGAGTAGGTCAAGGGTTAGTTCCGGCTGTTTAGATTTAAATTAAATATTGAAAATAAAAAAAAGAGTTGTTAAACTACCAAAAAAATTCAAAATTATAACAAAAGAAAAATTGATTTTAAATTAAAAAAAATTCTCAACATTATTTTCGAAGTATTTTTTTTTCTGTGTGTTTGGTTTCATTAAAAAAAAACTCTAGTTTCCAACCAAACGAAAAAAAAAAACAACTTAGTGTTATTATTATTATTTTTTTTTGTCTTTTTGGTATTTTTAAAATTAAAAACAAAAAATCACTTTTTATTAATATAGCTTAAAAATGTTGTTCAAGAAAAAGATGTTTGTATTTTTATTTTTTTTTTGTTTTTTCTTTTCTTTTTGTTATTGGATACTAAGTTGTGATAGTTTTCACATAAAGACAGGATAGTCATTAGGCGTCTTGGACGGATTTGGGAAATAGGTGAATTTGGTTTTTTTTTGTTAATATCGTTTTCACATAAATTAAGGATAAAACTAAAAATCTGAAAACAGATTTTACATATCATTTAAAGGTTTTTTTTTTAAGTTTTTCATTTCTTTTTTTTTTTCATCCATAAGACTTTTTCGTACTTGTTTTATTATGAATTTTTTTTTTTTTGTATATTATATCATTTTCTTCATTATTATTATTAATAATATTATTATTATTTGCATTAATTCTTTTTTTTGTGTGAATGTGTATGTGTTTGTGTTTTTTTTTTTTGGCTTTTATACTCTCTTACTACAAAGAATTTTTTTTTTATATATTTCTAGTAATTGTCTCACATTTAACAAATAATAATAATAATAATGGTTTTATTTGTTTGCTTTTTTTTATTAAAATGTTTTGCAAAATGTTTTTCCCTTTATATAATATAGTTTTTTTTTTTTGAAAAATTCTTAAAAGGAGTAGAGATTTTTTCCATTAGTTTTTTTCTTTTTATATATTTTTTTTGTTGTTTTAAATTTTATTCTTTTTTAAAATTTTCTGCTTTTTTTTTATTTTATTTTTTATTTGTTTTTTTGAATTTACTTTGGTAATGGTTCTAAGTAGCAAACGACTGTATTATTTTCATCTAGCATTGCAGATATATTTCTACCAACAACCTGCTGCTGCTGCTGCTGTTGTAGTGGTGGTATCCGATGCGATGGTGTATTATTATCATCTAGCTGCTGTTGTTGTGTTGTAGGTGAATTTCTATATGATTTTGATGTATTAAAATCGAAATTTCCTTTTGGATGTGCGCGACTGAATTTTAAAATAGAAAAAATTTATTTGGATGTTATTAACAATATGACAGTTAGTATTTTCAAAATTATTTGATATTTTATAAAATTAAAAAAAAAATGCACTACAAAATCACACTACTTATATATATATATATATAACTTCTCACGCACACATTCGATCAATCAACAATTTAACTTTAGGTACACGAAGAGGTTGTGACATAAAACTGACAATTCAAAGTTCTACTTGTTGTCGCGGTAGTACAAGTATCGCTCTTGGATAAGATAATGGATTTCTTGTATGGCTTCAGTATGGGCTACGTATGGGCTGCAGTACGGGTTTTTGTATGGTCGCCTAAAGGCCTTGTAAAAACGCCTGCACGGCACCCATGGTATGCCTGAGTAAAAATAAGACTCGCCCACACTTAGCATAAAACATGCACGATACGTCTAAGTAAAAATTGTATGCAGCCAGCTAAAGGCATGTACCAAAAAAAGGGCGCACGGAGTAGTCCAAACCAAGCACGGTACAACCCACCCTTTTTTCTAGAATAAAGGGTTGCAAAATTGAAGCTTTAAAAAATTGTATAGGGCGAAGAAAACGGGCAATTATCTTAGTAACCATAAAGGATACCATTAGCATACTCAGTGAATCGGTTCTCGTTCGATTGCATAGGTCAAGCAGCATTGGACGTGGCTAGTACTTAGTTGGGGGACCGCGCTTGGTAAAATGACACTCGCATTTGGAATGGTCTATGCCGTTGGGGGTGCATTTATATAGATGTTAGTACGTGTAGCGGAAGTCTGCATACCTCTGGCGGGCGAATTTTTAGAATTTGAGCCTTGTAGGCTGAGAGAAAATGGTAAGACTTATGGGGTACGACAGCGAGGGAGGCCCAACCTCCGCTGGAAGGATGGCGTAGACCAGGACGCTCAGAGCATAGGGATGCCAAACTGGATGACATCGGCTCAGAATCGGGACCGGTGGAGAGAACAGTTGCGGGAGGCCAGGACCGCATCCCGGTTGAAGGGCCGTTAAAGAAGAAGAATAAGAAGGCTGAGAGAAAAGTAAAAGCCTTTCCCTCGTCAAAACTTCAATCTCACTACACACAGTTAAGTCTCGTTGAACTGAAGTTAGGGCAAAAGGTAGGCTTTAATGTACCTTTTAACCAGGATATATGATCTTGACTTATCTTGATCTGAACCGTAGTAAAAAAAGTCTTCTACTGCCTTGTCCAAGAGCCTTTTTATGTTCCGTCCATTTACTCAGGGCGAAACTCGGTCGAAGTTGATTCGCCTCTAGGCTACTCTGTTGTTGGATGTGTGTTTGGAAAAATTCCCTGGCAAAGATAGAAATACAAATGAAGAACTATTGCACCGTGATGTCCAAGAAAGAATAGACGACGACAGGCGAAGGAAATTAAATTGGATTTTGGGGCAACACTTTGCGGCGCTAGAATGAGAATCTAGCCAAACAAGGCTCTTGACTGGTGGAATCCGCAATGAGCCCATCGAGTTGGAAGAATTTTGGTGGCTGTAAGCAACTGGTACGATCCTGGACGACGGAGGTGAGAGCTGTATCACACAAAACAGAGTCGGCTGGAAGGCAACTGTTTCCGTCCTATGTCACATGAACGTTTAAAGAAGCATAAATAAGTAAGTAAAAGTAAGAAAAAAAGAAAAAAATAAAACAAAAAACAAAAAAACAATTATCTCTTACAAAACTCACTTAAAAGGCTGTCGCAGAGATTCCTCCTTATTTGATATCATTCTCCTTAATCTATTATATCGATCTTCTTCCATAATAATATCATTCTCATCATCATCATCGTCATTATCATCGTCATCATCATCATCATCACATAATTCTGACATGCGACTATTAAGTATCTCCTCATAAACGGGCTCATCTGGTCCAGAACTTTGATTATAATATGATCCGCTACCGCCGATCCCACCGCTGCCACCGACACTAACCAAACCACCAGATTGTATTGGTATTGAACATGAGAATTCATTTGTTAAATCACAGCTTGAATGTTGTTTATGTTGCCTATGATGTTGCTGTTGTTGTTGCTGTTGTTGCTGCTGCCTATATGTGATTGGCTGTATAATTTCTGGCTGATAGCAATCACTTGGATGCGATGATGATGTACCACCAGAATGCATTAAATGTGAATCGGCACGATCTTCATCTGATGAAAATTGTTGTTGTTGCTGTTGCTGACGTAATGTTGGCGGATAACGAAAATATTTCCTTTCATTTTCAATATCTTGAAAATCGCTATCGCTTAGCTTATCATCATCTGGATTTTGTATACCAGATGATGCTGTAAAATGTTTTATCATTGTTTTCTTATATGATGGATAAAATGTATGAACTGAATCGGATTTGTGCGCTTTTAGATCACCATTAATTTTTTTCCTATTATTCTTTTCTGTCCAATAAAAATATTCATGATGTTGCGGCTGTGTTGCATTACGTAAATTAGATGGATGCTGTTTAAGACGTTTCGATTTGCAATCATAATATAGGAATTTATCATCGTATGTATTTAAATTTTTATTTGTTATATCATTTGCTATATTTGATGTTGGATTTGATTGAAAATATTGATCTGGTTGCTGATAGTTCCAATCCTTAAAAATAATTGCAATTGTTAATCTACGAATTTATATTTGAAAAAAAAAATAATTTTACCTGCGGCTGATCATTTTGTGTCGAATTAAATATTAAATGCGTTGAACCAGCTGATGATGTTGGTGATGTATGACCACCACTTGGTGTCCTTAATGTACCACCAGCAGCACGTTCTAATATAATATTATGCCTATGACCTCTTGATATTGTTCCCATATTTGGATTTGTTATATGTTGCGGCAATATTGTTGGGCAATTCCCACCGCTGCCACCATCAGAATATGCTGGTATTATAGATTTTGGGCTACCAGCTATTATAATATTATCAGCTGTTGTATCAACTGATGGTAATGTTATTGGGCTCTTTTTGCTTGATGCTGTACCATAATGTTGCTGTTGATTGTGTGACGCTGATGATGATATTGATGAAGTCTTTGAACATCGTAAACATTTTGGCAGCCATGAGTTTTGTCGTACATATTTACGATATTCACGACGTATCTACAAAATTTAAATATTATTTATTTTAATTAATAATTAATATTGTTGTTACGTTATTTACCTTCTCATTTTGTATACAATGAAAAATGAATATATAAATTCCAAGTAATGAATTTGATGAAATGAATAAGTATCCATAAGTAAAGGATATATCCTCTTCCATTTTTGCTTTACGCAAATAAAAATAAGCAAAAACCCAATCAGCCGATAAAATTATTAAAAATATAAATGAACATCTTAGATCAAATCTGTAAAAGAAATTCAGTATAAATATTTGTTTGATATTTTATTGCGTGTGTTTTAATTAATCCGTTCGCTAACAGATTTTATCGGTTGCAAATTGAATAGTTAAGCTTTACTGGTTGATTAAGATTGACTGGATGGTTAAGATTTACTGGATGGTTAAGATTGACTGGATGGTTAAAAGTGACTGGATGGTTAAAAGTTACTGGATGGTTAAAAGTGACTGGATGGTTAAGATTGACTGGATGGTTAAAAGTGACTGGATGGTTAAGATTGACTGGATGGTTAAGATTGACTGGATAGTTAAGATTGACTGGATGGTTAAAAGTGACTCGATGGTTAAGGTTGACTGGATGGTTAAGATTGACTGGACGATTAAGATTGACTGGATGGTTAAGAGTTACTTGATGGTTACGACTGACTGGATGGTTAAGATTTACTGGATAGTTAGGATTGACTAGATGATTAAAATTTACTGGATGGTTAAAATTGACTAGATGGTTACGACTTACTGGATGGTTAAGATTTACTGGATGGTTAAGATTGACTGTATGATTGAGATTGACTGGATTGTTAAGATTGACTGAATGGTTAAAATTGACTGGAGACCATCAGTTGCCAATAAACATACAATTTGGTCCTTCAAGGCGAATATATATATGCATAAATGTGACACTGTTTAGCGAAAGGATTAAAATAATTATTATAGAGGAGAATGTCTTACCTAACGTTTGTTAATCTAGTATGTTCCTTATTTTTTAGAGCTGTTTTATTTTTTCTGCACATTATATAACATGCTAAAAATGTATATCCAATGGCACCCTAATTAAAAATTATTATATAAAATTATTACATATTAAAAATTATATATTAATATATATTAAAATATTTACCAAAACAAATAATATAACTGGAGCTACAAATGTTGTATAAAATAATGCATTTGATTCCATTAATACACAAAAATCACTTTGTGTATATGTACCAGGATCAATTGCCAATGATATAGCAACAATAGTAAATGATAGACCATATGATAATAAATAATACCATATTATTTTTGAAGAATTTTCAACTTCTAGTAGCATATCATCAGTTGTTAAAGTAACATATAGTTGAAAACCTTGTTTTCAAAAAAAAAAAAATAATAATATAATTAATAAATACTATTTTTCATATATATATTTCACATTTATATTTAATTTACCTTCAAAGAATAACCATGCAATTGCTGATAGAATGAAACAGTGTAGAAATGCCGTTGTAAAACCACATAACAAACTCATTTCACTTTGTTCAATTCCAAGTAAAAATAGAATTTCAATTATAAAAAGACAAACGTAAATATTTTTGTAGATAGATGTTCGTGTTGACTGAAAAATTATAATTAAATTAATATATATTATAAGCGGGATAGATATATTAAGAAGAGAAAAGTGAAAAGGAGAAAGTATTAAGAAACAAATTAAAATTATTGAATGGTAACATTATAAAAAAATTATTTGCTGTAGGATTAAGTTATGCGTTATGCGTATTTTATATTTAATAAATACAGCTATCCCTTTGCAACGGCTGAAGAAACCAACTGATAATAGTTTGGGTCGTATTGTTTGGCGAATAAGCTGGAAATCAATTTTAAGTGTTGATCTATTTATGTATCATCGTAAAGTTTTGTCCAGCGTTGAGGGTAATTTTATTGGGTTGGTAGTAAACCAACAGGAGATGAGTAGATAGGCCTGTCACGTTCCACTTACCTAATTCCCAGGCCCAGGTTGGGATACTTCAACACTTACTGACATGTCCTAGTTCCCAGGCCCAAGTATCCCAATACCTACTGACATGTCCCTATTTTAAGGTGTAGGCCGAATCAGGGTCAAGGGCATTGGCACAAAAAAGAGACACCTCCTGGTAACAGTCAGAGAATTCTCCTGGGGAAAAGGGGGCCCAGAAGAAGAAAAGGGGGTGCCGCAAGGTCCCTCATACCGGGGTAAGTTGGTCGGGATTGCAAAGGCAATGATCCTGGATAAATTTCCCGAAGGCCCAATTGGTGGAAGAGCAATCTACCTGACTGAGGTGGACAAAAGTCTTAAAAGCGATTGCTCACTTCAGTTTTTTGGTGTATAGGTGGCAAGGGGGTACAATTAAGATCACCTGTACCAAACAAATCAACCAACCAATGGCTGACGAATGCTGTCGCCAGGATACAGATTTTGGTAATAGGGCTGTAACCTCAAAGTAATCGAGGAAACGGGCCTTTCCAAGTTCAAGATGATCAGCTGCTGGGTCCCTAAAGATGCTAGGGGACCAAAACGAGTGGTCCGCAGGATGGCAATCCAAAACCAACCGATTGAGGTGACCTTGTGGCATGTGATGTGTAGGAAGGTGAACCAGTACGGTCAGAAATCTTGCCCTAAGCATTAATGAGAGATCGCTGATGCAGCTAAAAGTGCAGGGCATTTCCTTATTTTACAACTTCGAGCTAATCAAAAGCAAAGAGATTGGCATAAAAAAGGGAGTCCTGCTGGGTCCAGTGTAACCTGCAACGCAGTAGGGTGTTGGAATAGGTCCTTTGCAGGATGCTGATCACCCAAGCTGTGAACGAGGCTCGGATCAAATCGGACCGAATCGGACCAAATCGGATCAAATCGGACTAAATCGGACCAAATCGGACCAAATCGGACCAAATCGGATCAAATCATCGGACCAAATCCTATCAAATCGAACCAAATCGGATCAAATTGTACCAAATCGATGCGAATCGGACCAAATCGAACCAAATCAGGGGTGGCAGCACTTAAGTTGTTTCAATCGACCTCTTCATACAAAAATTCTGATTTTTTGTATGAAGAGGTCGATTGAAACATCTTACGTGCTACCACCCCAGATCAAATGGGATCAAATCGGACCAAATCATATCAAATCGGATCAAATCGGATCAAATCGGACCAAATCGGATCAAACCAGACCAAATCGGACTAAATCGAATTAAATCGGACCAAATCGGATTAAATCGGACCAAATCGGATCAAATCTGACCAAATCGAATCAAATCGGACCAAACCGGAACAAATGTAATGGGTAAGTAAAAGGGCTTGGGTTATTGCTGCTTAGAGAACAATATTTGCCCTATTCTGATGAGTACGTGCAAACTTCATGCTGGAATAATTCTGCTCTACAAGTTTACACAATTTTCTATAAAACTCTGATCCTTAAGGTGTGAATCAGGGGATAGGTGTATTATTCAATATGGTATCCCTGGACCATATAATTAAATATAGCATTTTACTAGCAAAATATTATTTATGTTACCATCAATTGAAGATAGAAATTTTTTTTTTATACTATGTGACTACAAAGAGATATCGTTTTTCAAAAATAATACCGCTAGTTCAGTTTAACTAAAAAAGAAGCGTATCTTTGAAAGAAATTATTTTTCTAACTACTAAAAGTATTAATAAACATTTTTTTTTAAAAACAAAAAAAACCTCCCACTCACTACTACTTTAAAATACTAGTAGAAAAGCCGATGAGATAATTATATAAATAATAATAATAAGGAAAGGATTAATAAGATTTTTCGCTCGTTTTTTTTTGTTTAAAATCTATTAAGTATTTTTTTTAAAAAAAGTTAAAATTAAAAATACAAATAAAATTATTAAATAGAAATAAAAATAAAAATAAAGAGAAAAAAAATCAGCCAGTTAATATATTTTGTTGTTTTCGTGGAAAAAAAAACTTTGACAAAAAATATTTGGAAATAAAATTTTGTTCTTTTATTAATAAATCAATTTATTAATTAAAATTACTTTAAAATATATTACAGTTATAGTGTTACACACGCACATGAATATCCTTCTTTTTTGTGGTAATCATAATCATCAACAATGAAGAGGAAATCCATGTCGTTTTATTCATATTAATAAAAAAAAAATAATTAAATTGATCAAATTTTAATATTTTTCCGCGAAAAACAATAATGAAAAAAAAAAAAAAAACATACTAAATAATTATTAGGAAATAAAAAAAGTGAAAAAATGCGGGTGTAAATAAATTTTAAAAAAAGTAAGTAAGCATAGAAAAAGCAGAAAATTTAATTAATAATTAAAAAGTATTTTATAAAAAAAAAACTAATTTCTTTAAAAAACATAATTTTATTCCAAATATTAATATTTTTTTTTTTAAATAATAATAGTATAAACTGTTATATTGTTTTTTTGTTTTTTTAAATAAGAAATTTTTTTTTCGTTGATTTTACATATAAGAAAATATTTTTAAAGAAAAATTTAAATAAAAAAAAACAAATTTTTCTTCTATTTACTTGATTGTATCAACATTTTTGTGCGTTCGTGTTCCTTTTTGTTTTTTTTTGTATTTACACAATTTTATTAAAAAAAAACAAAAAAAAATAATAAAAGGAGGAAATTACATAAAAAACAAAAATATTAAAAATTAATCTCAAAATGTACTGTTGCCTCTCCTTAATATAAAATAAAAAAAAAATCGAATTAAAATTTATTTTGTGAAATTTATAAAAAAAAAAGTGTAAAAAAAAAATAAAATCTTAATGTTACTATCACATTTTCTTAATTAAAAAAAAATTTATAATTACACAAGAAAATATAAAATTATTATTAAAGCACAACCGATTTTTAATCGTTATATTGTTTTTGCTTACTTTAATTTAAAATCAAAAAAAAAATATATATATAAAAATAAAATCAAAAATTTACAACTTAAAAAATTATTTATATTTATTTATGTTTGTTTTTGTTACTATATTATTTTTTTGAAAGCTTTTAAATTTTCTCGCTTTGACGCATGTGTGTTTATGTGTGTGTAAAAGGATAATTTATTTCTCTTTATTTTTACTCTTTTAAATTTTTTTTTACAAAAAAAACGGTTTTTTTTATGAATGAGAGTTTTGAATCTTTTTAACAACCCCCTCGACCACCCAGTCAGAGCTTAGGGAAGGACTTTTATTAAAAAGAGAGAGCTTTAGCTTTAACCCATACCCCGCTTCAAGGACATACTCTGAAAAATGTTTGAAATAAAAATCAAAGAGAAACAACTCCCTTAGAAATAGAGAGAGCTTTTTTAAGCTTATTAACACCATCTTTTGTTTGCTTTCAACCACGTTCTGTAACATACAGGATGGCATGTCGCAAAAGAAAAAAAAACACTTTCTATGAGACTGAGCTTTAAGCTTTTAAGCCTTTTCTTATATTTTCTCAAAGCAAGGATTCACTTCACGTTGAACTTATTTTACAATACAACAAGCAAGGGTCCCTTTTTTTATCTAAGACAATCGGTAAAAGTTGGATGAAAGCTCAATAGATGCAGAGTGAAATTTACTGTGTTTCTATGAGCCAGGGTAGAGTATTCGTTGAGTATAAAATAAAAAGCTCTTTCCCTCACGTTAACTCGATGTCGTTTCCAGAAGGTTCTGGATTGAAGTGACAGATAAATAATTTTACGCTCTGTCACCTTTGGTATGTGTACAGTTAAAGGATACTCAAGCACACACTTATGCGAATACCGGCTTTAATTGGACTGGTTTCGTCGAGTTTACTTTAATTTAACGAAATTTTACTCAATCCCCGTTTTGATGGGTGATTAATCTGTATAATAAACTCAGGGGTAAACACTGCATGTAAACACTCAGTAATTCTTGATAGATGTAGCGTTGTTGTTGTTATTGTTATTATCTTCATCCATGAAATTTGCTTTTGCTAGGGAAGCTTGTGCTTGTACACGATTTCGTGGAAAAAGTTCGGCCATGTGTGCATAAAATACTTATTCGATCTTTCACTCCATCTAACTTTAAAAGATAAATTAAAGCTATCGATAAACTTTCGTCGGTTCATGCATAAGCATAAGGGAATCCCTCCCAATACAAAAATATGCAAAACGCTTACCAAAAGCTTTCTTCAAATGCAAAGAAAAAGCTTCTAGAGTAATGGGGTTTAATTCTACACTAAGCTTTAGACTTTAAAAAAAATTATCTACAAAAGCTTTAAGCTTTAAAAGTATTATCTACAAAAGCTTTAAAGATTTAATTAAAGCTCAAACCTTTAAGAGGCTTTAAAATATATATGGTATGAATATTTGATAAGTTTCCAATGAAACCTTTATAAAAAAAATGTGCTTTTTTGAAGCTTTTTTCATAGATGGCAATACTTGTACAACATTGAGAATTAAGTGTCTCTCGTTCTCTTCTTTGCCAGAAATTCTTATCATAGAGGGATAATCCTAAACCCCCCCCCCTTTTTTTATCATTATTCCTGGAGAAATTTTCGCCACAGGATTTTTTTTTAGTCTGGATAGTGAAAGATAAGAAAGTCGCTTAAGCATTATATAAAAGAAGCTTGAGAGATGATAATGTGCGGATTCAAAATGAATTCAAATTAAGTAACAAAAGAGACACGCACACATTCAATATGGATGGGATTGTTTGAGTGATAATTAAAAATAATATTTGCTGAACAGATTAAGAAGAAGTTTTGTCATTCTATGCCCCATATATGTACATACATGCGTGCAAGCTATAGAGAGAAAGCAAAAAGATAGTGAAAGGAAATTTCAGATCAATCACATTGTTGAACATATCTTAAAAGGGAGTAGTGGGGTCTCTCTTTGCTGTGGTTAAAACGATAAATAGTTTACTACAAAAGCTAAACAAAATTTGATTTATGGTATAGGAGTAGAATATGCAGACGACCTAGTGTGAATAGTATCAGGAATGTTTACAGCTGGGGTTAATGAATTCAGGAAAAGATGTCTGAACATAGCTAGAAGCTGGGCAGCAGGGGTAGAAACTGGGTTAATGCTATTCACTGAGAAAACGAAACAACCTTCCCAGATCGGATGAGCTGAGCATACCCTCACTCTATTCTCCAGGATGAAATTTTTGTGGCCAAAACCACAGACTACCTTCCTCCTAGTTTGATCTTCAGGAAGAACATTTCCGTCAAAATATCCTGAGACAGGTGAAAATGGTGAAACGTCCTGAAGAAGTTCGATCAACGGATCTATTCATTCATTCATTCTTTTGGAGGGTCTATTGTGCCAAGCCCTCGGGGAGTCCTCGGTTGTCTAGGGAGTAAGGCGCCTGGCTACCATCCCAGAGGTCCCGGGTTCGAATCCCGATAGCACCACGGTCCTTCGATTCTCATTTTCCCCACCTACATAACTTTCCTTCTTTCTTCTTCCCTATTTACATTCCTGATTCCTCCTGTCATAGCCTTTCGATAGCCCTTCCCCGCTCCACCAGCGCATGTCATCGGTTGATTGATAAGACTCAACTTGTTTGGCCCTGGGTGGGCCAATAGGCTAAGTCTAAACCCCGATTTTTAGTTACCACCTGCTGCTGCATAGCCAAAAGTGGAGGGCACTGGAGACTCGTATTATCTCTTGGCGCCGACTTGGATCAATTACAAACAAGGAAAGGACCATGGGCCTCCTAAACAGATCCCGAGGACATATTTCCACGCAAATCATCACGCAACATTAGCATATAGGAGATCACGTTACCAAGCAAGGTATCCCACACAACGTTTGTTGCCATCACCCGTTAGTTAGAGCCAGGACTGGCGCTTGGTTTTTTTTGCGCCCGGTGCAGTATGCCTTATTGCGCCCCCAACAGCTGTTCATTTTTTGATTGCAGCAAAGGCAATCGAAAAAGACACAAACACTCTGTGGAGTTCCTTTACTATATGAAAATGAAGGCACACGGGAACCCTTTTTCCAAATTTTGTTTTATTTCAAAGTTTAAATTTTATTTTTTAAATAATATTAACTTCTGAAATTGCGCCCCGTCCAATTGCGCCCGATGCAAGTGCACCATTTGTATAGTACACCTATGAAAGCCTGTGTCCAATCAGGATTTGCTTCGCGATCTTCCTTTTATGTTGGGTATGCTTTATTGTTTCTTTAAGTTTCGTACTGCTTAATCTTCTGGAAGATGGCCTTCAGCGCGACTGCCACCATTCTCCTACGCATCCCCCCAACCCCATCATCTGCTCCATGATGTGTTTCGATGTTATCCCTTGCACAATCCTGGGCACCGCAAAATCAAATCACTTTGGCAACCCTTCCTGAACATAGGTAGGCGCGCTTTCAACAACTTCAGATTGATCCACGTCCAATTGCGCCCGGTGCAAGTGCACCATTCCCACTTAGTATGAAAGCGCCGCCTCTGGTCAGAGCCCATGCCATAAAGTAAGGGAATTGTGATTGAGATTGTGGAACTATAATTGAAAATATAAATGAGCGTTTTTAAAACTTGACTTTGCTCGTTTTTTTTGGGGACTTGAGGCTTTCACCGCGTATGGAAACAGTGATTTCGAGATTACCTTGTTTTACGGCGCGGGCTCTAAACGAGGATGTGACATCAAAACGGCGGCTTTCCAAAGCTCTTATTGCACCACACTGGCATACTAGCGTACTAGAGGCAGCCCTAACTAACAACCCAACCCAACCTAACATGTACGATACTCTAGTGCGGTGCAGCAAGTGCCCGCCTTCTCGGGAGGCAGAGAGGATATCTAAATGATGCAAACTTTGAAACTATGTCTGTTCGGTCATGCTAGTGGCCAAGTTTTTAGGAATTTAACAAACAAAATTTTTTTGTGGGGGGGGTCGTACTGTGAAGAAGGCGCTTGAACACTTGAACAAATATAAAACCTCAAACAAAATATTAATTTAAAATAAATAATAATAATATTAATAAAACAAGAAAATAAAACAATAATTTAAAAAAAAAAGAAAAAACATTACTAATCCTCTCTTTCTCTCTCTGTCACTCTCTTTCTCTCTTCAATCATATGCAATATTCGGCTTTATACTAGAATTTTGTGGCGTTGTAGCATTATTAATAATTGTTGGCGTATGAGAAATAACATCAACCGATGATGTTGCAAAACCAACTGAATTAATATTAGTATTTTTAAAATTAACAAAATTATTACTATTATTACTATTTAAATTTTGATGACGTAACGATATAATATTTTGTGTTGTCGATACCATTTGTAATACATTGTTACCACCAATTATTGTATTATTACTATTTATAATATTTATATTATTATCTAAGCTATTATTAGGTGTTGTTGCTGTTGTTGTTGTTGTTGATATAGATGATGTCCGCATTGTTGTTGTATTATTATTATTACTAATATTATTTAAATTTCTTACCTTTATAAATACTCCATTGAATAATTTAAGTGTTAAAATTGCAATTATTATAAATAATATACATATGGCAATGCTGATATAGATTAATATCCTCATATTATTATCAAACATTGATAATAGTGAACTATTGTGCTCATCAACAATATCCATTAATATGGCAAAATTGGTTAGGTGATTACACATGCATATTGTATGTGTACGATTTGTTGATTCTAAATAGCATCCATCTTCAGACCAAGCACTGTAAATAGATAGAGATTTTTTTTGTTTCTGTTGAGATTGTGGATTATAATTTTTTTTGTTTTTTAAATCATCTATATATTAATAGGCAAAGCGAAAAATTGTGATCCCTTTTTAACATATTTCCGGTGCACGTATCATAATGAAATATATATCAAAAGAAAGGTATTTTTTCATAGATGGTCAGAATATACATATATATTAATAGACAAAGCAAAAAATTGTGATCCCTTTTTAACCTATTTCCGGTACACGTATCATAATGAAACATATATTAAACGAAAGATATTTTTTCATAGATGATCAGAATATATATTTTTATTCTGGTACGTGCATAGGGAAATGTGTGAAAGCCAGGTAAAGTTTTACGTATACTGAATTGTTATATTTGAGTAGTCCGCAAAAATTAGAAAAAATTAATGCAATTTTTCCCACAGCTATGACTTTAGACTCTAAACCTGTGCCAATTGAAGGATTTTGGGTTAGGGACTAAGACACCTGGCTACCATCCCAGAGATCACGGGTTCGAATCCCGGCAGCACCACGGTCCTTCGACTTTCCCACCTTCTTTCTTCTTCCCTCTTTATTACATTCCTCATCCCTCCTGTCATAGCCTTCCGCTATCACGGCCCCGATCCACCAGCGCATGTCATCGGTTGGTTGATGGAACTCAACTCGTTTTAGGAGGCATAACACCACCCCAGCGAATTGTTTCTCGTTGCCAGAGTCGCGATAGAAATTATGGGAGTAGATGGTTGTGGCAGTTCATTCCTTCACTTCTCTCTTTCCCTTCACTATCTATCGACTACAGCTTGCTGTTCGACATTGCACTCTATATGAAAAAATAAAATAGATTGTCGACAGTACAAAAGGCTTTTCCTGAGCTCTAGTCTTCCACATGTGTTTGGTGACCGAATTTCGGTAACAGGCTTCCTTACTAGTATAGAAAATTCCGTTTCTTTTATACCTAACAATATATATTTTGTTAACTCATATTTTTGCACCATTAATGCAATAATGCAAGAGACCCCATTCTACACTTACACACAATATGGAAGCAATATAACACAGAGACTTATAGAAATATACAAAATTGATTATAAACTCAAAGCACGATTGCCCTTCGAAAAGAAATCGATTAAGGGCTTGTATATTTGTCCCAATATATACCCTCGAAAGCAATTATTACAGTAACAGAGAGCATATACGGTTCGATACATCTAAAATAAATTCCCTAGGGCGCATAGAATCTATAGATTGAAGAAGAGACTGGTGTGTAATAATAAAAAAAACGCTTCGAACGAACTAGTGAACCTTAGAAATACAAATGAGTGCAACAAATTAATTTTAGGAAAAAATTAATGGACTTAGGAAAAGAGCTTTTTTATGTGGGGAAAATCAAGCTTAGGAATCACCCTTTATAGATACTACACAGTCTGTCATGTCGTCCAGGTCATGGTGAAATGTCTAGTAGCAAGCTTGGTTTGAAATATAGAAGAGTATATGATAGATCAGAGCAGGTCTGGGGGGTATTGGAGCTGGTGGGGCGATGAACCTTACGTTTTAACTCTTGGGTGCTGTACGAGTTCGGGAAAACTGATTGTGGGAGATTATTCCACAGACAAATTGTTTCATATTTATAAACGAACTTTTGGATGTTTAGTGTATGCGCGAAAAATGGGCTTGCAGGCAGTGGCGTGTTTTAAGATTTGGCGCCCTAGGTAGGTCATACAAAAGAATTATCACAATTTAATCCTTAGTTTTTAAACGTCAAATGTTCTTCGCTTATCCGGGAACGTTGGTAATTTTTTATTCTTTTTAGTACAGAAAACGCGAGTTCGATATTGCGGTGACAAGAACATTTCCCAGGCTTAAGTAACCCAATACCTACTAAGATACGTAATGCTATTTCTCTATATCGAAATGCGCTTAAGAGATAGGTTGAGTTTCCTTAAATCATTTTATTTAATGTGAAGAGCTTCATTTTTACTACCTGCACGGTAGTATTGAGTAGCTTTACTTCTTAACCGAAGTATCAAATGATGATTTGACTCTCCTGATGATGGAGTTACAGGAGTTTCTTAACCTAATATACTCACTTCGAAGTGACTCGCTCGGGGAACGCTTGTACGCACTGAAGGCGCGCGGCTTTTTTTGATTTTATCGCGTTTATACGCATTCCCGACTGTATAACTATAGTGAATGTGAATATTTTTCGATTTCCCAACTCTTGAACAACCTACATATAGCTGACCGGGAAATGACACTTATTTGGCAAAATTTGTCGACCAGATTGCTTCCGATTTATAAAATTTATAAGTTTTTATCATAAATTCTTTATTTGTTACCTTAAAATCCCCCCAGATACCGATTTTCATTGGAATCGGAATACAATTGGCAAACTCATCGGCCATATTGGTGCGGCCCTTTTGAATTTATAAGTTTTGATCATAAATTCTTTATTTTGCTACCTTAAAATCCCCCAGATACCGATTTTCATTGGAATCGGAATACAATTGGCAAACTCATCGGCCATATTGGTGCGGCCATATTGAATTTCCAGGTCTTGACCCCAAATTCGTTATTAGCGAATTTATAAGCTTTGATCATACATTCGTTAATTGCAATCTTAAAAACCCCTAGATATCCACTTTCATTGGAATCGGAATACAATTGGAAAAATTCGTCGGCCATATTGGCGCGGCCATTTTGAATTTAAAAGTTCGAATCATAAATTCGTTATTTGCTACCTCAAATACCGATTTTCATTGGAATCAGAACACAATTTGCAAATTGGCGCGGCCATTTTGAATTTATAGGTTTTGATCACAAATTCGTTATTATTAGCGATCTTAAAAACCCCTAGATACCAACTTTCATTGAAATCGGAACACAATTTGCAAATTCATATTTGGGTTGGCCATTTTGAATTTCGGTCATATTTCGGCGGCCATGTTGAATTTCGGGTGGCTTCGCGGTGTTTCATGGAAGACCCCCCAAGGACCTTCATGGAAAATTTCGAAGCTCTGCGATGACTGGTGCGCCCGCTATAGCGCACACATACATACATACATACAGAAACTTTCTTTTATTAATTAAAAAAAGATAAATAAATGTTGTATAATACTTACTGGTCAATGTAATTCCAAAAAACGCAAGAAGGATTTGTAACATTCTCAATTTTTAAATGCCTTAATACCAGCCGTATAGGTTGCGACAGCTGTATATGACGACCCTTACCTAAACTGGCTGATATAACTTTACTATTCAATATTCTAACACGTTGTGCTGAATTAGTTTGATTTAAAATTGTGTTTTGTACTGTTTAAAAAAGAAATAAATAAAAAAAAATTAAATTAGTAAATTTTATATTAATTTGTTTTTTTTTTCAAATTTATAAATAAAAAATAAAAAAAAGAGCAGCCTTATTCTCGTTGTCGAGTGACGTGACAGATGTCACTTTCATCTTAAATTGACAGTCTCAGTGTCAATCTAAGAGACTCTGCAGGTTACATCGACAAACGTCATATTATAATTTTCGCAATGTGTCGTGTGAAGTGGCATTTTCCTCGATACGTGTGTAAAGATTGAAAGTTTAATTCTACCGCGTCCCTCGTAGTCACGTCACCCGCCAACGAGAATACCACCTGAATTTTTAAACAGAACATATAGTATAGAGGTGTCAAAATACTTACTATAATTCGTAGAAAATTTAACATCTAAATTATCATAAGAAGGTTTTAATATAGATTCAAGTCGATCGAACGCAACGAAGACTATCCGTACAAGACCACCATCGCTGTTTTCGATTAAAGCACCGCGTGGCAATTCAATCTGATCATCGCTAACATGCCACTGTTCCAGTTTAGCATCTGGAAATACCTCATTGGATATAATATTGCGTGTTTCTAGCACACGCACTGACAATACTATATATAACAAATAAATAAAAAAAAATTAATTAAAATTTATGCATTTATCAATTTTTATATATATACTTACATATATTCTTAACTTTCTGTACAACATTCCTTTCCCTTATTATTGTATCTGCTAACAAGAAAGCATTATCCTCTAATCCAGTCAATAATGATGTAGCTACTCGCATTTGATCCTCAAAGCTTAAATCCAGCCATGATAGCTGCTGTGATACATCTAATAAATTTGATCCAGTTTTGACGACACCATGTAAAAGTTCATAAATTATTGCCTCCCTTTGCCTTTGGTCTGGGAACGTTTCAATGTCATATGACATTTTTTCAGACATGGTTTGAATAATTTTTGTTGTGACTAGCATATCACCACCATAAAGGGTCTTGCTGCTTGTTACCTAATATATGTGACATGAAACATACGGGAAAATTGAGAAGGGATTTTTTTTTTTGAAAATGTGTTGTTTGTTGTTAAATTGATATTTTATAAAGGGAAATGTGTGTGTGTGTGAAATTAAATAATTGAAAATTTTACCTGCGATAAATCATTTGCAATTGATATGAGAGACGAATCCTTTTGATTAACTCGAATTTCTAAATTATTTAGCCAAAGGCTACGGCACTGTGTTAAATCTGGCGTCATTGGATACCATGCTGGATGGAGGTGATTCCTGCTGTTACCCGCTGTTCGGGCTGTATCACAAAATTTATCACAATCCCCACTGCCACCACCACCACCATCACCACCATCGTTACCATTATGACCATTGGATCTATCCAAGCTGTTTAAATTTGTCCTTTGAACTAAAACGCATCGCCATTTTGCTATACCAGTTGCACCACCTGCCGAGGTTAATAAGTGTTTCGTGTCAATGACAGTTTATTAAATAGGATTTATACCAGGTTAAGTATATTTCAACGAAATGTAACATTTCAAAGGCTACTCGTGTTTTTACTATTATATAAAGGGACATGTGACATCATCATACAATACCCCGTAAATGGTAAGTAATTAATATGCTTTAGGGTGTGTAAAAACCAATCATGCAAAACCCAAACTAAACTCAATAAAATATTGAAATGAAATAATTGCATTGAACACATACATACATACATACATATATATCTTAACAAAATATTTTACCTGGGCATGGCTGTACATTGACTTCTCCAACTCTAGTTACATTCCAAAACAGATTCCTTGATGTTACTGGACCACAATAATAGTTGCTATCACCGCCATCGTAATTATTATTATTATTATTATTATTATTGTTATTATTATTGTTTACTAATACTGATGATTGTGTTGTCTGCATATGATTGCCTTGTTTATTATTAATTGAATTATTATCATCGCCACCTAATTGACGATCAGATGATTTTGATAATATTGATGGGGAATTAGCATAACCATTATGTTGCGGTGGGCTTAATGTTGTTGCTGTTGTTGCCTGTACTATTGTTAATGTTGCTTGCCGATCGCCTGTAATATATTAAAAATTCATTTATAAAATATAGAAAATTTTTTTGCAAAAATAAATATGCTGATTAAAAATCTTGGTCACAATCATCGCTTGTGGTTGGGACTGTTTTCCTATATTCTTATTTTATTAACACCGGAAATTTTCGCTTTTCCACGCTTTTTTTACATTTCGAAAGGTAGGCTGTTTCCATATTCTGGCTGGAGCAATAAAAACTTTACATTCAAAATTTTTTTTTACTTTTTAGTTCATTTTAAAATAAAAGCGTATTTTTTTTAGTTTTTTTTAAACTATATTTTTTATTTTCTACTTTTTAGTCTATTATATGTCTTCCGCCATTTTGTAGTGATCGCCATATTAGATTTAAAATGACGGTCACACAGCTTACTGTACTATACTTGTCATATACTTTCATTTGTGATACCCATACCGAGGGTCTTGTAAAGAAAAAGGTAAACCGCCATTTTGTTTTGACCTCTATTTTGAATTTGGAATCACGCCACACAGTTAATAGTATTGTAATTGTCGCACCCTTTCATTTGATACCCATTCCGAGGGTGTTGTAAAGAAAAAAGTAGTCCGCCGTTTTGTGTTGGCCGCCATTTTGAATTTGGAATGACGCCACATAGCTAATAGTATTCTACTTGTCACTTCCTTTCATTTGATACCCATATCGAGTGGGTTGTAAAGAAAAAAGTAGTCCGCCATTTTGAGTTGCCCGCCATTTTGAATTTTGAGTGGCGCCACATAGCTAATTGTATTCTACTTGTCACAACCTTTCATTTGATACCCATGTCGGGGGTCGGGGAGCACAATATCAAAATTCGGCCGCCATCTTTGAACCGTCATCTTGATTATTTCACAAACTGGTCAGATTGCATTGTCACGCGAACTATACATATGTGCAAAATTTTAAGTTGGTCGGTTATATGCAAGTGGGTGAAAATCAAGTTGCAAGATTTGTCTACATACATACATGCATACATACATACAGGTGAAGCTAATATAAATCGTATAATAAGACGTGCTCCGCGTTATCCTGGATTCCTAGCCATACAGCGCTGAGCCATTGTGCTCGAAACGATGGAGGTATTTTCTATATCTTCCATTTCTTCATTTGGTTATTTGTAAAAGACTAGACGGAACCCCAGCACACATCTGTCTGCCAGCGAAAATTCGCCGCATACACCGCACGCACTGTACGCGCTCATGTGGATCTGTTTCCAAATTTAGTCTGTGTGTGCGGCCATCCATTTTCTGGTGTTAGCCCCCTCTTGTTGCCCTCACTGGCATTGCGTAAAGCTAGACTGAGCCAACCACCCTCGCCGTCAGGAGGCGACGGATCGGTTTGGGCAGTTTTCTTGCAAATGTTGTTCGGATTCTCATAATCTTGTTCATGCTGTTTTAGTGGAGCATTTAGCTCTTGGATTTTCTTATATATATATGTTTATAGGTGTACAGCTCAGACCTAAATTTTTGGCTCCCCCCCCCTCGCTCCGAACATCCCTTTGGATCCACCCTTGGAAGCTCCAAACCCGGAAAAATTACAAGTTTCCGGGCCTGCTACTCGAGGTGAACGGTGCAACTTGGCACTGCTACATGGACAGGTGAAGGGTTACAAGCTTCCTTGGTCTGACCATGAAACAGACTGAATACGGCGAATCTAGATAGGACATAGCTTGATAAAATTTGCAATATCAAGATTATTAAACAATCGTGCTCTGCAGGTTTATACCAGATCTACAGACACCTTCACATCTAAGAATAATATGAAGTCCATATTTACATATCTCTAAATCAGAGCAAACAAAAAAAATTAAATTTAAATGTACCTTCCATTTTGTTTTTTTCTTTTACAACAGAAAAAAAAACACGAACATTTTTATATCAAAAATTTTCATTAAAAACACACCTTAAAACACTTTCAATTTAATTAATAAATCAATTATCAATAACTAAAGATTAAATAATTTCATAAATTACAAAATTATATTCATTATAAATACTAAAAAAAAATTAAAATTTTCTTCACCGCGCAACCATTTCACTTTCACACAAAAAACATTTCAATTTAAAATTTTTAAAATAATTCAAACTGTCACAAATATATTGCCGAGCGCCGTAAAGCATGCAATTTTTCATAAGCACAAACCTTACACTTTTAAAATCTAGATGGCGGTAATGTTTGTTGATAGTTTTAAAGTTTATTTTTATTGATTTTTATTAAATTAATTGTTAAAAATATGATTAAATTATGTTTTTTAGTTATTAAAAATATTATATATATTATATAAAAAATAAGTATTTAACAATAACATGCTTTATAGCAATTATAAAATGATAACGCAAAAATGGCTGGAAAACTGAGTTTTTATCGCTATGATTCTTATGCATTTTTTTGAGATTTTAGGAAATGAAATTTTTAGTTTTTTTCGATATTTACGTTATTTATTAATTAATTTTATATCTTTAGGATGATTTTAAGTGTATTTAGTGATTTATAGACAAAATCTTCCCGAATTTCCTTCAAAAGGGGCTTGAAAGAGATCGTCTACAAAATGGTGCTGCTATTATTTCGATGCAGATTTTGCGTTGGCCTTTATTCCGAGATGCCTGGAAAGGCGGTATTTATTCCCCCAAAAAGCGGAAGTAATGGTCATATAAAAAATCCAGCTCTCAGCCCGTCTGCAGCTCCCGTACAAGCGGAGCAGTTGTTGTTCGATTGTGAGGCTTCAGCGACTAGGAGATTCTACATAGTCTCTCCATTGTGGCTTCCCTGTTCCCAAGAGAGATTTGTGTTATGAATTCTAAATCCTAATTTTAGGCTATATCAAAAAGCCTTAACCTTGAAGGTTTTTAATCATGAGTTTTGGCATAATATACCAAATATACCCCCACACAAAGAAAGACCCAATAAGAGGGCTCTAGATCAAAAAAGTCTCGAAGCCAAATTGAATCCTGATCAAAAATATACGCAGACCAAAACGGTGGCATATAACCCCAGAATGTCTAGGCTTAGAGCTTAGTGTGATGCCAATCTGGCTAATTTTTTTTCACCTCTTTATAATTACAAAAATTGAAACAGCAATTTATAAACCATTTTTCAATATTTTTTTTTCTTTTTTTTTTTAAAAAAAAATCTGTTTTTAAATGCGATTAAAGTGCACCTTTGTCCTTTCTAAACCACTAAAACTGATATTGTGCATCGCCCCGATGAATTTTATCGTAAAAATTCATCAGTATATAACACTATCGAGGGCCCAACAAGGATATTATAGTATCAACATCACACACAGGACATGCAAGAATAGAAATAATTGTCCCCATGGGTTAAAAGCACTCTTTTAATACCACGTACACAGTGTATATCCATCTTCATATATCCTAAAGGGAGGAATATATATATATATATATATATATATATATATATATCTATCCAATCCAATATGTATTGTACATGTATATGAATGTGTATAGAATATATATGAAAGTTTTCTTTTGCACCCTTTTTGTGTGATATACTAAACCAACCTAGTTCATATCCACCCTCCCCCCCCCCTTCCACTCTTCCTCATACTATTACCATTCTAGCAGCTACCATACCACCTCAACCACTACACTACCCCATCATCAAACCACCCCCCCCCGCCCACCGAACAATATTCAGTGCTCCTCTTATCCATTCGAGTTCCATTCGTCCAGTAAAAAGGCCCACAAAGTTCTTCTCATGAACGATAAACAACTCCCAGCTGCAATCAACTAGAATATCTATTCCAGGATGGGGATTTTGGTCTTGTGTATAATCCAGGATCACTGCATCAATTTACTAAGGTTTTTTTTTATTATATTTTTTTTCTGTTGCTCTTCCTGTTGTTCATCCCTCTCTCTCTCATTTTTTTTCTCTCTGGCTCTGTTCTTCGTCTATTTTTTTTTTATATATCGCCTGTGGTGCGCCCTGCTGTTGTTGTATTTTGTGCTTCTAGCTCTCTAGTCAAATTGGTGATATCGATTTGGGTCAATGGGTAGAGTAACCTTTCTCTCTTCTCAAAGGAAATTTAATCATTCGCTATCCGTGTCAATTCTCCAAGAAAATAAATCAGAGACAAAATGTGTATCTATACCTAATCCCTTCCAACTTCCAAACTGTGTATACAATTCAAAGCATGTCCAAGGTGGAATAATTAAATAAACACTACAGATGGAAACAAGGATATTCATCGTCAAGGTCCTTGAAAATGAAAATGGAAGAATAATTTTTTTCTTCCTACTCCTGCTCCTCATCGTCCTCATTCTCGGCCCTCTTTACCTTTTATTGTTACATTCTGAGCATAACGTAGAACGGGGCAATGTTAATAGAAGAAGAGGGATGAGGGGCGAGAAAATAACTGATTTTGAATATTAGCGATAGAAATTGTAGAGGAGAGAATTTCATAGTATACCTTGCTTGGTTGCTGCTGTATAATAGGTCTCTGCCAAGGGAATAAGGATTTCATAAAAGAAGAGGGCGAGTGGAATTGGTTGATTTTGTGTAGAAATGGAAGGATGATGAATAATTTCTTTTAAATCGTCATTATACCGAATCAAGGTAGCAACAGCAATACTGGATGGAGGGCTGGTGTTTTGCCGGGGGTACAGTTAAATATAAAAGGGAATAATGAAATTTTCTATAGTGTTAAATGGGGTTAGACCTTATTCTATTCGAAATTAATACTCCTCTCGTATATCAAAAGGCAATATTACTTGGTATATTTAGACAATAGCAATCTAGGGAATAATAATTGTGAAATTGGTTGTAAAATGGACGATCAAAATGTCTTAAAAAGTATGTTTAAGAGATTTTGAATTTTGCGCGCAATTTTTGTGTGTGTTTGTGTGTGACATATTGAAATATGGCGGTGGAGACTGAATTTTGACATATATGTCATATGTCACACAGATATCTATATATGAGTCGCTCAGAAGCCAAAACGGTTAAGTCAATGCATGGTATGGTCAAGGCATGGGCATGGACTTAATCGCATTGGCTTCTGAGCGACTCATATAAAAGTAATTAAGGATTGCAAAGAAATCAAGGCAGTAAAAATTAGTAAGCCTAATAAGTCATCGCGAGATTTAACTGGTCAATTATAGGGTACCAAAGTTCGGATTAGGTCAGATTTCAGCTTAGGTCGGATTTCGGTTTAGATCAGATTTCGCCTTAGGTCGGATTTCGGCTTAGGTCAGATTTCGGCATAGATCAAATTTCGGCTTAGGTCGGATTTCGGCTTAGGTAGGATTTCGGCTTAGGTCAGATTTTGGCATAGATAAAAATTCCGGCTTAGGTCAGATTTCGGCATAGGTTGGATTTGGGCTTACGTCGGATTTCAGCTTAGGTCGGATTTCGGCTTAGCTCAGATTTCGGCTTAAGTAGGATTTCGGTTTAGGTCAGATTTCAGCTTAGATTAAATTTCGGCTTAGATCAGATTTCGGCTTAGGTCAGATTTCGGCTTAGATCAGATTTTGGCTTAGGTCAGATTTCGGCATAGGTTGGATTTGGGCTTACGTCGAATTTCGGCTTAGGTCGGATTTCGGCTTAGGTCAGATTTCGGCTTAGGTAGGATTTCGGTTTAGGTCAGATTTCGGCTTAGATCAGATTTCGGCTTAGGTCAGATTACGGCATAGATCACATTTCGGCTTAGGTCAGATTTCGGTTTAGGTCAAAACAAAGGTCTGGATGCCAACTATTTCCGAAATTTGAGGGATTAAAGGAGCAGAAGAAGAAGAAGAAGTCTGTGGTTTGAAATGTGCTGTGTTTTCATGCATGTCTTTTTAAGATGCTACTTTAAATACAAACCAGCATTTAGATCACGTTGGAGTAAGCTTTACGATGTAACTTAATATTACATTAAAGTAGTAGTAACAGCGGTAGCTATATGTAAACAAAAAATAATGAGAAAGTCACGATATGAAATTCCACTCTGAAGCTTTCAATAGCTTATATTCTCGAAATAAAAATCAATGTTTGTGTGTTTGGGTGTGTGTTTGTGTGTGTTTGTGTGTGCTTTTGTTGTTTATGGACTCCTAGGCCGTTCAACCGATCGCCACAACAATTTTACTACATGAGTTTGCTACTATGAAGAGTGTTTTTATACGCCTTCAGCTTTGCTCTACCTATCCCTGAAGGGGGTGAAAAGGGGGTGGAATAGGTTGTATGGGATTTTTTTTTACATTTGTGTTCCCCAACCCCGCGACATTGGGGGTATCAAATGAAATGGTATGACACGTATAGATTACAATTACCGATGTAACGTCATTCCAAATTCAAAATGGCGGCCAACACAAAATGGCCTAAACTAAGTAGAAAATATAACCGATCAACTTCAAATTTTGCACATATGCGTAGTTTACTTAACAATGAAATTTGACCATTTTGTAAAAAAAATCAAGATGGCGGTTCAAAGATGGCGGCCAATAAAGTGTTCCCGATCCCGGACATGGGGGTATCAAATGAAAGAGCATGACAGGTAGCATATAATTAGCGGTGTCGAGTCATTCGAAATTCTAAATGACAGTCCACACAAAATGGCGGAAGACATATAATATAGACTAAAAAGTAGAAAATATAACAGATATATTTCAAATTTTTCACATTATGCATAATTCGCCTGACAATGCAATCCGACCATTTTGTAAAAAAAATCAAGATGGCGGTTCGAAAATGGCGGCCGATTTTTGCAATTATGTTCCACGACCCACCGACATGCGTATCAAATGGAAGGGGTATGACAGGTAGAATAAAATTAGTCGTTTGGTATCATTCTAAATTCAAAATGGCGGATTACCTTTTTTGTTCACAACCCTCTCAGTATGGGTATCAAATGAAATAGTATATGACGATTATAATAGAGTAATCTGTTTGACGTTTGATTGTCTGAATGACAACCACCAGCGTCGGAGCTGACCCGCACTTTCTTTTTTTTATAGGTAACTCTAAATTTTTATATGTATCCAAATTTTTTCAGATTTGTTCTTTTTTTAATTATACCTTTTTCCTACCCCGGACTGTACACATATAATTTTTTTTTTATTTAAAGGCGTTGCAACGCAAGCAAGGTTTTTGCTAGTAGCTTATATTCTCGAAAAGTATTGCCTTATATACCATAAAATTAATTCTTATGTTTTACATTGGTTGATGTTTATAAAAATATCTTACGATTACGGATAAAGCTAACTTAACCTTGATTTGAGATATTTCAAAACATCCTTGGTTGATATTTACGGCCTTAAAAGGTGGCGGTGAATATTTTTGCGTGGTCTAAAGCCGTATACTGTTTGTCGTTTCAGATTTGGTTAGAATATTTTGTTGATTATATCGTCTTCATGTTTTTTTTTGTGTAGAGAATAGAAGTACAATTGCTATTTGGGGGTGGTAGTTGAAGAGATTGCTTGAGTCACTTTTTTTTTGGTATGAGTTGTGAACATAAGAAACTTTCCAAAGACAGACTTAGAAGGATACGTATATATGTACATTAATCAACAAAAAAAAAATTTCCGAGCACAGACTTTTATTATTCGCCAGGTAAAAATGTTATCCACTTATTTCTACCAACAACCCCCCCCCCCAAAAAACAGCTCCCAGTTTCCCACGTTTGCCTCATAAACAAACAATTAATAAAGCAAAGCAGGCAAAAATAACAAAAAAAAAATTTACCCCCAAAATACAGAAAAAGTAGGGAATTACTTTCTTCTTCCCTACTTTTTACATAAATCTTGCATTCATACACTTTTATTCGTCGGTTGGAGATTTTTTTTTTGTTTTTTTTTTTTTGAATTTCTATGGCGCGGCGCTCCTCGGTACATGCTGAGAGTCTCGTATAAATGTCAAATAAAAATCTTAAGACAAATAACACCGCCGCACACCTAAGAAACCGACCGAAAAAAAAAATATATAGATATGTATATATGTATAATAATACTGTAGAAATAGCCTCGCCATTAAATGGAGCGCACAGAGCCAGCCCCAAACACAGAGAATTTGCTAAAAACACAATTTCTCCTTTCTATTTATTCTCGTTTACGTTATTCTGTGTGTTTTTTGTGTGTGTTTTTTTTGTTGTTGTTATTTTGTGGTGCTGCTGCTCATTGATATCCATCATCCTTTTTCACATAAAATTAAGGAACTCAATTTTGTGGAAAAGAAGAAAATTTTCGGGGTTTTTCCTTTTTTTGTACCCCCCATAAAAGCAAAAACACAAAAACGAAAAAAAAAAAAATTAAGAACCTGTTTAGAAATTAAGCGCCTTTCACACACACACATACACACAAAAAATGTTTTTTTTTTTGGCTAGAAGGATAAGAATCTGTATGGCCTGTACTTAAAGGTATCCTGCTGCTGTCTTTTGGGTAAACACACTTTAGAAAAGGACTCCGGCACTTTCGTGAGAGAGAGATTCCTTCTGAATAAGTTATTTGGGTTATTTTGGAAGCTGCGAGGATATTCAAAGGCAAATCAAATGGGCACAAAGTCATTATATATTAACAAACGCAATTAGTGTACTCACCTGTACCCAGTAGAGTAGTTCCATTGCTGTTGCTGCTGGTGCCAGTGCCGCCGCTGGTGCTTGTTGATGAGCCAATGATGGTACCTTTAATATCCATTTCAAGGCTACCATTTATTCTGGTCGATTGTAGGACACCCCTCCCACCGGACGACGATGGTGTTGTTGGCCGATAAACTTTCCCAAAATCATGGCCGCCACCACCACCACTACCACCACTACCACCTCCTGCTGTAGCTGCTTGGTGTCCGCCGATACCAGATGATGGTGGTGGTCCACCCGCCGCACCAGCACCACCTGCTGTACCGCCGCCATCCATTCCGCTATTTGTCCATGCTGTTGTTTTATGGCTATTATTGTGATCTACAGCTGGTGGCCGACCAGCTAAGTGAATCTCTGTGCTAGTGCTGCCGCTGCCTGCTACCGCTGGCTTTGGTATTGTTTGCGGTATAATCAACTCATGGTGTATGCTGCCAATGCGTGCTGTTGTTGCACTTCTTGCTGTTGATGTACTCCAAATAGTTGGCTGACTTGTTATTAACCATGGCGGGCTTGGGCGATTTGTTGTTGTTGATGTTTGTGCCGCTGAAACGCACTGATAGTGTGCCTCTAGATATTTATGCGTTCCTGGACAAGGATCTCCGAACATGTTCGTGCTGGCTAGGACGCTGCAGTTTTGCCTATGAGCACACCTGCAAATTAAATTAAAATAGAAAATAAGATTTCATTTTTTTATTTTTTTTAATACTAATAAATAATATTAAAACTTACTTTGAGTGTAATACTCTTAAGCTCTTCGGTGACATACAATTTACGCTCCATTCAACATTGCCATGATCATTGCATATTGTTATTGAAAATCGCCCATAATTTGCTCGTATCAAGCTAATCAAGTCACCTGGCTCACATTCAATTGTTAATGTTTTTCCCTCGCATGCATAAGCGGTTTCGTATTTTGGTGCTGGAAGAATAATGGAGATTAATTTATAGTTGTTTATTAAATATAACATTAGATTGATTAGATGATTTTGTAGAGCCTGCGCCATAAAAGATGGGAATCTTAAAATCGTTGTTTCCATGCACGCGCGCAGTGAGAGTCTCTTGAGTCTCCACAAGAGAGCAACCGTCATTCTAGTTTGTTTAAAAACGTAAATTACCGGCTCAATTATATTTTTAATCAGAATTCCACATAAAAATGGCAATATTTTACTATTTTTACTAAGTGGATTTTTATGACGTTTTTATTACCCTTTTATTACCTTTTTATTACCACCACTCAAAATTATATTATCAATCAGAATTCTACATAAAAAACTGCAATATCTTACTATGTTTATTAAGTGGATTTTTATGACGTTTTAATTACTCTTTTGTTACCCTTTTATTACCTTTTTATTACCACCACTCAAAATTATATTATCAATGAGAATTCTACATAAAAAACTGCAATATCTTACTATGTTTATTAAGTGGATTTTTATGACGTTTTTATTACTCTTTTATTACCCTTTTATTACCTTTTTATTACCACCACTCAATTATATTATCAATCAGAATTCCACATAAAAAACTGCAATATCTTACTATTTTTATTAAGTGGATTTTATGACGTTTTTATTACCCTTTTATTACCTTTTTATTACCACCACTCAAAATTATATAATCAATCAGAATTCCACATAAAAAACTGCAATATCTTACTATGTTTACTAAGGGGATTTTTATGACGTTTTTGTTACACCTTTTACTACATTTTTATTACCACCACTCAAAATTATATAATCAATCAGAATTCCACATAAAAAACTGCAATATCTTACTATATTTATTAAGTGGATTTTTATGACGTTTTTATTACCCTTTTATTACCTTTTTATTACGTTTTTATTACCACCACCGAATTATATTATCAATCAGAATTCCACTTAAAAAACAGCAATATCTAACTATATTTATTAAGTGGATTTTTATGACGGTTTTTATTACCCCTTTTATTACCCTTTAATTATCACGTCTCACAACAGTGTTTTATGACATTTTTGACTAGCCAGAACTTTAATAAAAATTAACAGACTAAGACTAGCCGGCCACGTAATCAGAATGAAGGATAATCGTATTCCAACACGGCTTATGGTATCAGAAATTTCGTGGGGAAATATACCAGCAGTCTTATCCAGGAGGAGATGGATAGACTCTGTAACGGCTGACGCAGAGACAATGCTCAACATTTGCTGCAAGGTGAACCTGGAGACTTGCTGCAAGCAGACTGGAAACTTGCTGCAAGCAGAACTGGAGACTTGCTGCAAGCAGAACTGGAGACTTGCTGCAAGCAGAACTAGAAACTTGCTGCAAGCATAACTGGAGACTTGCTGCAAGCAGAACTGGAGAACTGCTGCAAGGAACTGCGCCAAACTTTGCAGAAATTCTCTAGAGGAGGCCAAGACTCGATTTGGGCTGTAGCGCCATTGGTTGGATGGATAGAATAGTTATAACGAAGGACGTCGACTATAATTTTTTTTTGTACGAATCGATCGTATACGAACATAGAGCTATTTTGAGATTCCGCATTATTTTATGGCGAGAGGTTAACCATATATATTTAACATATACAACAATTTTATTTTTTTTTCCAAATATATTTTAAAATCATGGAAGTCAATCGCAGAAGGGAGGGCGACATCGTTATTAATGTTAAACTCTTACCCTCTCTCTTAAAAAAAAATCACTTTACAATACCCATAAAATTTTCTACAAGGGATAAAAGCCTTAAAGTTACTATAGAAAGAAAGAAAAAAAAATGATGTAGAAGGTCATTATTGATGTTACAAAAGAATACAATCAATCAATCACCCTCAAATGAAGTCTCTATACACACAAAAATCTCCAGAAGAAAGTAACACACAAAAAAAAACACACTCAATAAATTTCAATTCCCAAATTAGCATAGAAGCTGTCAACAACTGTCATTGAAGTAATTTTATCCATATAACAACAACAACACAAAAAAAACCGAGACTCCCCTTCACTTTTACTCACCGTAAATCTCGATCAAATAAATTACACACACAGTCTAAAGAGGAAAATTTCCAAAGAATGAATAAAGCAAAAAATAAATAAATAACTAGTATTAAACAAAGAAGGAAAACCCGGGACACAGCGAGCCATAGCCATCGCCCTAGGAGGGGGTCCCAACAAATATATGCATTAATGTCCACACAATTTGAACATTATATACACGATATATATACGTATATATCGAATCGAAATAAAGATAAAAAAACTCCATCAACAGTGACAAATTTTGGTCTCCCACATAATTTACATTTGCTGTCAGGCAATTACCTTTCATACCCTGGACTATAACGTCCAAATACACACCCATCAATCCACAGGCCACTTTTAGACTCTCGTCCATAATTTACATATTTTTCAATAATATCGGAAGCAGTTTAGACCATTACCGGACTATACATTGCCATTGCACACACGAGACAGGATAATTTGTTGATGGTTCATATATCGTTGGGATATAGACGAAATGAACAGAACATATATATAGGTAATTTCCTTGAAAATTTTATTGATGCCCCCAACGAAAGGGGTGTACTCAATTCTATATTTCTAAGTAGTTTGTCCTCTTCTGCACCCTATTTATATATATAGTCTTTATATCACACGTCCATATTCCGTTCTGTGAAAAAATATTGGTAGTGAATCGTGTGTGGATGGTCGTTACCCTCAATTATTCAATTATTGGTCACGTGTCATTTACGTAAGGAACTATGCATAAATCAGCATATGTGAGACTAGACTATATAAGACGTGACTTTTTGAACGCACCCTCGTCGTCGTCGTCGTCGTCCCAAATGACTGACTTAGCTCAATAAGCCGTGACGAGAGATAGAGGAGAGCTCATGAATTTTTTTTTGTTTAGTGAAAAGAATTAATAAAAAAAAAATAAAAGTGAATCAATTTTCCTTTCCCCTTACCAAAAATAAAAAACAAAAAAAATTATATCGATTTTTATTTGTTCTTGCATTTCAGTCAGTCTACCCTCGTACACTAGTAATTCTCGACCCCATATTCCTTCCACCTTCCACACGTTCCATTTTGTTCCCCCCTCCCATCATTACCCTTGTGCCGTTCTAACATCACCCATATTCTTCCTTCTTATATTCTCGCCCTTATAAAATGCCTTTCCAATTTCATTGTCGTAACTGCGAAAAAGGGACATTTTATTTCTTGCACGGTTGTTATTAGGGGCATTACCAAATATATGGTGGCGGCAACAATACTGAGCCTGCGGGGGGCGGGGCTGGGGGTAGCAGAGGGGTTTGCGATACTAAATTTGATATTAGCAAACAACCAGGACATAAAAATCTCCTTTATGCCCGACGGGAGGGGGACGGGGGGGCTGTTGCAAAAGTGTGTGCTACGATATTCGAGCAAAGTGCCACTCAATGCAGCCCTTGACCATCAAAATGTCATCGTCGTCGTCGTTGTCGCCGACCTCCTTTCGTTTCTGTTATTTCTTTTATTTTTCTTTCCTTTTTTTGGGGGGGGGAAGGGGAGGATGACTTGGTGGTGGTGGTAGTTGTAGACCCGTAAATCTGTTTTCCATTGACTTTTCGCCATGTCCATAAAAAAAACAGAGTCCGCTAAAGCAAATTGGAACGTGAGAATTGTTTCTTTTTTTTGTTTTTGTTACGCTGGGCTTCTTCTCTATACATATATTTCGATTTAAAATTTGATTATCCTTGGAAATACACAGTCCTTGTTTGGTTGTTGATATGTAAATTTGTTATGGTAAACGGTATCTATTTGTATTCTACTTATCATAACCCTTTATTTGATTCCCATATCGAGGGGTTGTTCGTAATGGCAGCCATATTGTATTTAAAATGACGTCACCTACCTTACTGTATTCTACTCATTATACTCTTTCATTTAATACCCATGTCGGGGGATTTGAAAGAAAAAGGTAATCCGCCTTTTTGTGGTGGCCGCCATATTGTATTTAAAATGACGTCACCTACCTTACTGTATTCTACTCATTATACTCTTTCATTTAATACCCATGTCGGGGGATTTGAAAGAAAAAGGTAATCCGCCTTTTTGTGGTGGCCGCCATATTGTATTTAAAATGACGTCACATAGCTTACTGTATTCTACTCGTTGTACTCTTTCATTTGATACCCATGTCGGGGGATTGGAAAGAAAAAGGTAATCCGCCTTTTTGTGGTGGCCGCCATATTGTATTTAAAATGACGTCACATAGCTTACTGTATTCTACTCGTTATACTCTTTCATTTGATACCCATGTCGGGGGATTGGAAAGAAAAAGGTAATCCGCCTTTTTGTGGTGGCCGCCATATTGTATTTAAAATGACGTCACATAGCTTACTGTATTCTACTCGTTGTACTCTTTCATTTGATACCCATGTCGGGGGATTGGAAAGAAAAAGGTAATCCGCCTTTTTGTGGTGGCCGCCATATTGTATTTAAAATGACGTCACATAGCTTACTGTATTTTACTCGTTGTACTCTTTCATTTGATACCCATGTCGGGGGATTGGAAAGAAAAAGGTAATCCGCCTTTTTGTGGTGGCCGCCATATTGTATTTAAAATGACGTCACATAGCTTACTGTATTCTACTCGTTATACTCTTTCATTTGATACCAACGTCGGGGGATTGGAAAGAAAAAGGTACTCCGCCATTTTGAGGTAGCCGCCATATTGTATTTAAAATGACGTCACATAGCTTACTGTATTCTACTCGTTATACTCTTTCATTTGATACCCATGTCGGGGGATTTGAAAGAAAAAGGTAATCCGCCTTTTTGTGGTGGCCGCCATATTGTATTTAAAATGACGTCACATAGCTTACTGTATTCTACTCGTTATACTCTTTCATTTGATATCCATGTTGGAGGGGAGTTATAAAGAAAACGGTAATCCGCCATTTGTGGCCGCCATATTGTATTTAAAATGACGTCACATAGCTTACTGTATTCTACTCGTTATACTCTTTCATTTGATACCCATGTTGGAGGGGAGTTATAAAGAAAACGGTAATCCGCCATTTGTGGCCGCCATATTGGTTGTATCATAAAATTAAATATACTATATTGCATTGTCTTCGGAACCAAAGGTTTTTGCCAAATTTGAGCATCACCGGATATCGGGAAGCAGTCGAAAAATCGGTCGCAAGATTCCACCCCCAGAAATATCCGCCATTTAATGGTGGCCGCCATATTGGATGCACCATAAAATTGAATATATTATATTGTAGTGCCTCCAGTACCAAAGGTATGTGCCAGATTTGAGCATCACCGGATATCGGGAATTAGTCGAAAAATCGATCGCAAGATTTGTTCCACACAGAGAAATATCCGCCATTTAATGGTGGCCGCCATATTGGATGAACCATAAAATTGAATATATTATATTATATTGCCTCCAAAATCAAAGGTGTGAGCCAAATTTGAGCATCACCGGATATCGGGAAGTAATCGAAAAATCGATCGCAAGATTTGTCCCACACAGAAAACGAAGTTAATATAAAGATTGTAAAATAACTAAAACCAAACTTTTTCAGATCCGAGGTCTTTGTTAGCCGCCCCCCCCCCGGCCCAAAACCTGCTACTTAAATGTGCCTTGATGAAAAATACTTCATGTACAAATTAAACAACTAATTCTTAACGGAAACTTCCCCTTATATCTTTAAAACGGGGCATCCGCCATCACCGACAGCCATATTTAAAATAACCCAAGAAGCTGAATGCCCCATGCTTAAATACTTCACGCACAAGTCAAAGTCCCGATTTTTAAGGGAAACTTCCCCTTATATCTTTAAAACGGGGCATCCGCCATCATCGACAGCCATATTTAAAATAACCCAAGAAACTGAATTTCCCATGCTTAAATACTTCACGCACAAGTCAAAGTCCCGATTTTTAAGGGAAACTTCCCCTTATATCTTTAAAACGGGGCATCCGCCATCATTGACAGCCATATTTAAAATAACCCAAGAAACTGAATTTCCCATGCTTAAATACTTCACGCACAAGTCAAAGTCCCGATTTTTAAGGGAAACTTCCCCTTATATCTTTAAAACGGGGCATCCGCCATCATCGACAGCCATATTCGAAATAACCTAAGAAACTTAATGTCCCATGCTTAAATACTTGACGCACAAGTCAAAGTCCCGATTTTTAAGGGAAACTTCCCCTTATATCCTTAAAACGGGGCATCCGCCATCATCGACAGCCATATTTAAAATAACCCAAGAAACCGAATGTCCCATGTTTAAATACTTCACGCACGAGTCAAATTCCCGATTTTTAAGGGAAACTTCCCCTCATTTCCATGAGCACATAACTTGACCCTTTCATTCACAGTAACGAAGCAACAACTGTGAAAAACACTAACTTTTCCCCTTCAAGATCAATCTGGCCGCGCGGTGGAGGAGAAAACAATATGCCACACTGAAGGGGAATGACACGGGGAATTTGCTGTGCTCAGCGCTTAAATTTTTGTTCATCGAGGAATTAAGGGGTATCTGATTGTGAGAAGCTAGTAGAAGGGTGTGTATGACGAAATAATTGCAGTTGCACGCAGTTTTGAAGAAAAATGGACCGATAAATAAATAAATAAAAATTTCTTAATTTTTTTTAATTAGAAAATTTTTTTTTATTATTTTTCATTAATATTTTTAATTTTTTTCACATGACTTTAAACCCACGAGCAACCAGCAGACATACAACGCCCATGGGTGTCAATTTCTTAATGATACAAAGAAAAAATTCCCTTAACTTAAATACTCGGTCACTGGTGGCGTTTCCCCTTTTTTTTGACATTTGCTTGACGAAAAAAGGGGAAGTGCAACTTTCTTGTAGGTATTTAAGTTATCGAAAAAATTTCATAGAAATATTTGTTATGGAGGTTTTTTTGGTGATTTTTAAAAAAAATGGTAAAAATGTGAAGTTTGAAGAAATTTGTGATTTTTTTGACGTTAATACGTCTGTATGTTTGCTGCCATGATAAAAAAACCGATGATAACGAAATTATGGCATACAGTTTTGAGTTGCATCTCAAAAACTATTGTTGATATCGAAAAAAGAAATATATAACATGACTTAGATGAAGAATCAAAGAATTTTATTGTTTACTTTCAAAATGAAATTCAAAATGGTCGCCAAAATATGACCGAAATTCAAAATGGCGGCCCAAATATGGTTGAATTTGGCATATGTGCTCCGATTTTAATGAAAGTGGGTATCTAGGGGTTTTAAGGTCGTAAATTACGAATTTGTGGTTAAAACTTATAAATTCAAAATGGCCGCACCAATATGACCGGCGAATTTGCCTATTGTGTTCCGATTCCAATGAAAGTGCGTGAAGGTCTCCCATCATCGCGCTAGAAGTTATCGATTTTCGAAATTCAAAATGGCCGCGCAAATATAGCCGAAATTCAAAATGGCCATGCTAAATATAATTGAATTTGCCAATTTTGTTTCGATTTTAATGAAAGTGGGTATCTAGGGGTTTTTAAGATCGTACATAACGAATTTGTGGTCAAAACGTATAAATTCAAAATGGCCGAGCCAATATGACCGGAGAATTTGCCAATTGTATTCTGATTCCAATGAAAATCGGTATATAGGGGGTTTTTAAGGTAGCAAATAACTAATGTATGATCACATCTTTTGCGGGGAGCCCAATATGGCGGATTAATTTTTGCCAAATACGTGTCATTTCCCGGTCAGCTGTATGTAAGTTGAAAAATTTGAAAATCTTCACATTCTAGCCTCAAATGGAAGGACATTGAACATAGTGTATCCTGAAGCTCTCTCTCTCTCTAAGCAATCGGTTCAGAATTGATCAACAAGATTTTTTCAATTTGTTTTTTTATTGTTTATTTCCTACCTTTTTGATACCAATCAAAAAATAAAACGATTTCTTTCAGAACATTGTAAGAATTTATTCACACTACAACTCGCTTCATTTATCTCGATACACGCTCATATACCAGTAGGACATTATTTTTGTACCGGGACATTTAAAAAAAATTGAAGCCTCAGTACAATATAAATCGTGTAAGGGACAAATGTAACTGCCTCGTGTAAGTCCGGCTCAACACTAGTCCCAGGTATTACCTGTACATATGTGCTGTGCATCGATGTTCATCATCTCTAAATATTTCAATAACTTTTCTGCCTGCGTACATAAATTTCTTGTGGGTTTTTTTCACTAGCCCTAAGATGAATGAAATGGATAACAGACTTCCTCTCAAAATTCGTAATATTTCCTTAAACTATATTTGTAACAAAGAGGACAAAAAACAAGCGCACATTTTTCTCATTATCCCAAAGAACTACTTAAAACCTACATAAAAATAAAACTGTGACTTATGAAGCACGTAACAGCAACCAAGATTAAAACTTTTGTGTTTTTGTTTTCATTCTCTTTTTTTGTGTGTGTGTGCCTGTGTGTGTATTTGCTGCTGGTGGGAAAAAGGCAAAAACGAGGACACTACAATTGAAGAAGTCTCGTCTTCCTTTCAACTCTCGGCTCGGGTTTATTTCTTCTATTATTTTTTTTTCTGGTTAATAAAAACTCATTTAAAATTGTCTGTCTAGCTCTTTTCTCTTTCTCTCTCTCGCATCTTCAAACTTTAATCAATTCGTCACGGGCAAGTTCAAATCAAATGGCAGGCAGCACAGAGAGAGGCAATTTTACCCGCTTCGATTGGCTGAACATAATATAAAATGGGTAAAATCCTCAACAGCCGCAGACTAACAGGCCAACAGCAACAATAACAACAACAACAACCAACAAAAAAAAAACACACGAGAAGCGCGCAATCTTTTACCTGGAATGTTATAGACCATTTTACGTATGGCTTTTTGGGTAGGTAAAAGGTAGCACAATAACGAGACAATTCAGCCAACAGCCGTTTCAAATCGGTTTACCAATCACACGGTGATTGTAATTAAAAATATGCATGTGGGGGGGGGGGGGTATGCGAGAAGAATATATGTGTATCGCGCTTTCTGTATGGCTCTATATCGTCTGATGTTTAAGCCTTTTTGAGATTTTGGGTGGATATTATTGTGTTTAGGAGGAGGGAATAAAAATATCGAGATGCAATTGTCCTTACAATATTCTATGTAGAGCTATGTTGGGAGTGCTATTGTTTGAATTCAACGTCAGAGGGTCTTGGAAGAGTATTAAAGGGTAAACGGACGAGCTTGGACAGGTAGCAGAACTTCGGCACTGTATTTATTATAAGTCCGTGACTGACTATAGGGGCATATGTCGATTGTGGTAAAGATAGTGTCCTATATGATGGGTCCAATTGAAATACAAGTAAGTCCACGCCTGATTTAGTAAATTTAATGCAGTTTCGTCGGCATTATTAGAAAACAGTAGAGCTTACGCCATAAAACTAAAGAAAATAAGCTTGCGAAATTGTGATTGATAATATAATTGATAGGTGGTAATAAAAGGGTAATAAAAACGTCATAAAAATCAAAAAACAGAGTGGCGTTGCTCGCTTGTTAGGGACGGGGGAATGGAGGCTCTATTGATTGAGAATATAATTGATAGGTGATAATAAAAGGGTAATAAAAGGGTAATAAAAACGTCATAAAAATAAAAAAACAGAGTGACGTTGCTCGCTTTTTTTTGTGGGGGGGGGGGGGAAATTGAGGCTCTAATTGCGCATGGAAATAGCGATTTTAAGAGATTCCACTCTTTATGACGAGGGCTCTATAAATAATTTTTTTTAAGGCTTAACAAAACAAAACCATAAATACAAAATTAAAATTATGTAGAATAAAAGCAGAAACTTACCAGCAGCTATTGATGATTTTGGCAGTATGACTAGTAGCGATATAACTAGGATTGCTGATGTTCTCGCTATATAGCAAACATATTTTTTCCTGTACATGGGTAAGATACCCCCATCGAAATGTGGGCACTGATTGTACATTGCCATCTGAAAAGGAAAACAGATTAAAGGTTAAAAAAATGTTTTTTTTTATTTATTTTTTTAGATTTATATACTTAAATGAAGAAGGCGGGGGGAAATCAGTAACAGTTTTCAATACAGAAGATACGCGAAGGGAGTCCAAGTAAATGATTTTTAAAGTATATATTACATAGATATTAAAGGAATAAGGCTGATTAAGGATTTATTCGAGTGAAATGACGACTTCCTTAAAAGCTATGATTGAGGTAGAGGGCATTTGATTATTACATTGAGAGCTTGTGCACTGACAGATTTTATAGCCCTGGAAAATATCCTGAGCAGCCTTAAAATTGATTTAGCATGCCATACCCAAATCTCTCCCCCCCGGGGAGTTGGCTAAACGCAATGGAGAAGTCTCTCAATCTTCATCTCGCTGTAGCCTCGAAATCGCACAACAAGTGCTCCGCTGTTTCGGGAGCTTTATTCCGCAGAACTACATCCAAGCTTGAAAAGAAATTGATATGTCGATATGATTTTGATTCCTTGTATCATGTTTCCACCGCTCTTGGAATATAAAGACTATACCCTAGCCTATTATCTCCAGCATCTCTCGCGAATAAAATCCAACGCAAAACTTGTACCGGAATTGTGGCAGCATGAGGATTGGTAGAATCTTTTCCAAGAATCTCTGAAGTAGAATCGGAAAGATTTGATATTTTCCATTAGCCTTGAGGGGCTTGAATGTCCCTCTATGATCCATTCGATTTAACCTGCAGTGAAAATCATGTTTGCTAGGGCTTTGTTTCTATTCTAGGAATTCTGGACAGAAACTATTTCTAATCCATTATGTTAAATTCTAAGGCCGCAAGGTAATACCCATCAATATTGTTACAGACAACAATGATTCCCAGTTCAAATTGTAGAAAATTCCGCGTATCAAATGATATAACTCATAGAAGACTAAATGTACTTTATTTAGCATCCATAACGAATAGCCAAGAATTAAAAATAAAAGTCTTGCAGATATAATGGAAGCCATTAGGAATGTTTTAAAGGAATTAAAAAAATAAATATTGAAAATCTATCCTTTCTCGTGTACCTTTTAGTTAAATACACTTGTACTATCCAAGTTTTTAGTTCAATGCGTCTCTTACACTAATAATCAAACCATTAGCTTTGTTTAATAATTAATAATACTCTAATTAAAATAATTATAAATTTTTCCTGATAATCGTGTTGTATTTAAATTGTGATTTTTAAGCAAATAACACATTCACAAATAAATAAATTATTATAAAACTTTAATAAATCAATAAATACATTTAAAATTATTCAAAATATATTAAATTAACCAATAAATAACGTTAAATCGGAAAAAAACTAAAAATTTCATTTTATAAAATCTCAACAAAATGCATAAAAATTATAACGATAAAAACTCAGTTTTTCGTTCATTTTTGGCGTTATTATATAATATTGTTATTAAGCATGTTATTATTAAATACGTATTAATTATATTATATTTAATATTTTTATAAACTAAATAACATAATTTTACTATATTTTATTAATTAATTTAATAAAAAAACAATAAAATAAACTTTTATAATTTAATAACTAACCTATTGCCATCTAGATTTTTAAAGTGTAAGTTTTGTGCTTATCGATATTTTTGCATTATTTATTATTGCATGCTTTACGGCGCAAGCATATATTTTTGACAGCTTAAATTATTTTATAAATTTTTAAACTGAAATTTTTTTGTGTGAAAGTGAGATTGTTGCGCGATTGAGAAAATTTAATTTATTTTTTTTTTAGTATTTATAATGAATATAATTTTGTAATCTATGAAATTATTTAATCTTTAGTTAATGATAATTGATTTATTAATTAAATTGATAGTGTTACGATGTTTTTTTAGGGTAAATTTTATAAAATAAAAGTGCGTCCCTTTTCTATTGGGAAATAATAATGGCAGCCATTTTTAAGTTTTGGTTTTTGGTTTGTTTGCTTGCATTTTAGAAATATTTATGTTTTTGTTTTTATAATATTGTTTTATTTAATATTGTTTTGTTTTCATAATATTGTATTATTTAAAAAATATGTTGAAAATGTTGTAGAGTATACGTCAAAATTCCATTTTTTTATTTTAGAAGAAAAGTTCCGCTATGACAGTGCCTTTTAATGGCAGCTTAACTTTTCGATTACTTGGTTCTTCCAAGCTGAGGCAATGTTCAAGCTGGATGGACGGCTGTAATTCTAATAGGGTAAGATTTTTGCACTCGCAGTATAAACGATTCGAGCAGCTGTTCTCAGGGCAAGGTCCTAGTGACCAAAAACCTTCGGGATATCTCCTGGTTTTCACATCGCAACCTTTGTACGACGATATGTTCATAGCTTCATCCTTGCCTTCATCCAAGAACATACTCTAAGCAGGATTCTTAACAAAGTCATCGACTTTAAAATATCAACACCAATAGTAGCATAAGCGTACCCAGGATTTTTTTTGGAAGGGTCACCAAGATTGTTAGAAGGCAATGGATGTTAGGGAATAAGCCTGAGTCACAGATGTACAATGCTTCCATAGCACTATTAGAGTTGTTGTGAGAGCGTCACACTTCTTGCCAGATTTTAAACTCAGCTTTGACAATTACCTGCATTCGTTTCTGGTAGAACTGCTGCATACGTTGAAATGCACTCGTCAATTTCTGTGTTGGCACAAGTTAGGCCGGCTCCACACGTTGGCGCCAAGATTAGCCCCAATGCTGCTTGCCCAACGTGCGGATCAAGAAATTTGCATTGGCGTGAGCATTGGGGATTGGCCGTCGCGTGTCGAATCTGCGCCAACGTTCGCTGGTACCCGCGTTGGGACCAACGTGTGGAGCCGGTGTTTCACAGTTTTGTGGCAAAATGCTGCATAAAGCAGTAATGTAACAAGAAGTCGAGATGGCTTATTACGTGATCTACAAATGTGATGAAACAATTGATTTTGTAGTGGCTTTAAACATCGCAGGTTGGAGCGATTCATGCGATTCACTTGTTTCCTTGTTATGCGAGGCATTTGTATAACATCTCCATTTTGCGATAAACCATCAGAAGTTGCGTTATTTCTGATACTTTTCAATGTAGCTAATATAACATCAATGTAACTAAAGGCTTTTATCAAGTCACAGTCGACTGCCTGAAGTTGTTTGCAAAGTATTATCGTATAGCTCATGATTTTCTCCAAGATAAACAAGGATATTATGAAGTTGGTCGATCGCAATGGACTCAATATTTGACATGCCTTCTGCGTTGTATCAATGTTCTTTCTTGCAACTCTTCCAACTATGCCACCAATAGCAGCGTAAATTTCTCTGAAGCGGATTACTGCATCATGTTTGTGTACCCAGCGAGTTTCACACATTGCCAGAACTGTTTTTTTTGGTGGTCAGTTTGGAAGAAGTTCTCGTATATGTCTTTTCAGAATGTCTGTACGCTGAGCTGACGCACGAAAGAAACTACCGATTGACTGTATTACACCAACACAATTTCGGATGTCAGCTTGAGAGCATCAAGAATCTGATATCGCCAGATTGAGTGAATGTGCACTGCAGTGCGCGTAGAGAGCTAAAGGGGCATTCTTCGCGGACATACACTTGAGCACCATGAAACAGTCCGCTCATTGCCGTTGCCCCGTCATATCTTTTAATAATTTTTCTTTAATGGAATCGTTTATAACCGTAAGGACGCGATAATTTCCGATATACAATTCAACTAAAATAGTGGCAGGAGTTGTTGAAGGTGCAGTAATAGTCGAAGCACTTGTGATCACAGCACTCATAACTGTAGCAGTCGTCACTGGAGTAGATATTACCGTAGCGGCCGTCACTGAAGCAGTCACCGTCGTAGCAATAGCTACAGCAACAGATGCCAATTGAAGCAGTAATCTTTGGAGGAGACAGGACTGCAGCAGTTTTAACAGAAGCATTTGTCGCCGAAGCAAATGTCGCTGGTGAAATCGTCGTTGGAGCAATAACCGCCGGAGCAGATGTCACGAAAGAAGACGTCGTCAGATCATTTGTCAACGGAGAAATCCTTTTGGAAGAAATGGTGCAGACGATCATCTAATGAAACGAAAGGGAACACAGCGTTTCATTAGATGATCGTCTGCACCATTTCTTACAAAAGACCGTAGATTTCTCATCGATAAATTTCCTCTTCTCTTTTCCCATATTTTATTCTACAATGTGATTTATAACAAGAAACAGCAGCAATGCAGCAATACCCCTCAACATCAGAAATTGGACGCAAGCTGTGCAACAGAGAGAGGTCTAGAGGAAGAAGCTGATCGAGGCCAACGCTCGAATTAGGCTGTAGAGCCATCGAAGAAGAAGTAGACACAAACACCAATTTCCGGATTAATATATGCGCTTTCCACAGTCGCGGCCTATCAACCCGAGATACAAAAACCCAAATTACACACACACATACGCATTTATAACGTAGGAAAATTCTTAATAATGAGAAGAAAAAAAAACAGAATCGTCACTACATAGTAACTTTATTTTCTCAATATAAACTGTGACTCTGTAACTCTTTCTCTGCTGTTGAAATTTTGTTCTCAAGTTTCAAAGTTTATCTTTTGGCTGCCACTATTCACACTTCAACAATTTTCATATATTATAAACTGAAAAGTACATATAAACGACATCTTCCTTCTGGCTAGGAAAAAGGATGAATATTTTAGCCTGTCTTGATTATTACTATTTCCTGGAACTCCTACTATGCTAGTTTATTGAATATAGGACTAGGAAGGATGTATAGATTAGGAATACATACTCTGATTATTGATATAGGTACGTTTCGGTTGGTATAGCATCCCCTCTACAAAAATTTACTGATGGAACACTCAATTATAAAAATCAATAACAAAAAAAATAGAAACAAAATCTTTCATCCCCTTCGGTCCTCTCATTAATATCACTTCATTTCCACATCAATTACTAAGGAAATAGAAGAAAATAAAGTAAATCCTTGGACGAGGAAAAACGAAAATTCTTTATATGTATATATGTCGAGTTTTAGCAAAAACTTTACGGGGCGCTCTGCTATAGCTGATTAGTAGCTGCTGCTGCTGCTGATGCTGGTCCTGGCTGCTTGCCTGATAATAATGGTGAGAAAGAATTTTTCGGGATAACGAATGGAGCCACATAGAAAAATCAAAGGTAACTAGAGCTTAATACTAGCTACTATCAAGCAAGGTGTGTAATATTATAGTTAATGAGCAAAGTTAAACATTTTTGTTTTTGTTAAGCTTGATTCTGGGGGCACTGTTGTGTGCTTCTTGCTTGTGTTTTTGTATTTTTTTGGATGATGATGATGATGATGATAATGATAGGGTAGAAAAGGAACTATGACAGTGGATGGTGGTAGGGTGGAGAGAATTTTTGTTCTACAAGTATTTTATTTTACAAAAAAAAAAAAAATTGTGTATTAAAGAACACAATACAGAAGTGAAACTTAGCGTACAATAATAAAAAAAAACATATATAGACATATTAAAACTTGACGTTAATATAATATTAACGAAATATTAATACAAATATAATACACAATTTTAATTTTTTTAAATAATCCGACTCATCATTTTTAGTTTACCGATGCCTGTGCCAGCAATAAAAATTACATTTAATATTACAACAGACAAGATGGGAAAAATCGAAGACGGCGCAACTGAGTACATAAAAAAAAGTGTTTCCAAGGATTTGATCACAAGCACTTAAGGGGGCATATAAAGTGCATTGTTACACAGTTAATGGACACGTACTTTGAAGCGGAACAGAATCAATTATGTTAAATAAACTTGCATTTTGTGTTAAATTTCTTGAATTTAATTCCCAGAAACGTTTTATAATTAAGGTCTGTTATTGGTAATTTATTCCTGAGTGTATTTATTTTTTGTATATCACGACATTTTCATGCCATTAGAGTTAGAGCCGCTGATGAGCAGCCCTCTATTCTCAGTGTTTTACTTAATATTTTTTTTACTTGTTTATAGGTACATCTCACCCTCATTGCAATTGCTAGTTGTGAGAGAACTTAATTTTATTTTAATTTGCTTGTTTCTTGTATTCGACCACACCACTCACAGTCCGCGCTGCTACATTCACTCCTCCGTGTGCCCTCATCCAGAACATACACACACACAAAAAAAACATTCCACAGCTATCCATACTTTTTGTGTTCGATTCACCTAACTACAGCACTTAAGCATTCTTTAAGTCCTTATTGGTGGCGCCTCTTATGAATGGCAGCAACCAGGCAGCAGCACTTTACTTTATTTTTTCTTCTCATTTTCATCCATCCATCTCTAGAGCGTCATACTGTGTCCTGGGTACCCTCTTGTAGTAACCCCCACCCGCGTCCGTCCTGCCGTTCATTCAATAAATTCTCTTCCTTACTTCAATCTAATATCATCATACACCGTATCCACCCTAGGCCTACACCATCGTCCATTCATACACTCTCTCTCTCTCTCTCGTCCCACTCCCATTCTTCGGGTGATTGTACTGTGTTGTAGAGAGTTCCCTTAGGTTGGTTTTTTTTGACATGATATGTTTTTGGATAGAAGGTAGCACACAAGTATCCTTTCCACGACTTTAGATAAATAGAGAACGGCCACGCTCTGACGGCACGCATTTTTTTTAAGTCGAATACGTTCGGTTAATGAGGACGCGTGTGATAGCATCAGCACACGCGGAACGGAAGAATGAAGGACGAAGGGTATTTTTTCCCATTCACATATATATATATATATATATATATATATATATATATATATATATATATATATATATATATATATATATATAGCTACAACAACAACAACTGCAACTACAGCTACAATTACAGCAAAAATATCCTTGAGAAAAAAAAACACGGGAAAATGTCCTTTTTTTTGTATAAGGTAGCAAAAATGACAACAACAACACCTAGAAAGAAACGAATCGATTTTTTTCCTCTCATTCTTTCTTATTTTTAACGCAATATTATTTATTTATTAATGTTTTTTTGTTTTTTTTTTTTTTGTACTTTTGGTTTGGTTGGTGGCCCTTCTTTTTCTTGCTGGCTATACTATACATTTGCCTTGCCCCCCCTCCCCAATAAAAATAATACATACCAACATTCAGTGAACATCGAACGTTGTTGAATAACGAACAAAGCGTCATACACAGGAGAGAGAAAGTCCTTGATATAAATAGATGGCGTGGCAAGTGTAAAGAAAAATAAAACCTTGTCAGGGCTTAAATTAGAGCTTAAATTAGATGAATTTTCATTGTGACTAGGATGAACGTTGGGGTTTCGTGTGGCACAGAACTGGTCTCCTTTTCCCTTCATTCAACAACGACACCCCCAAACAAAAACACACCATCTTCAAACACCACAATATATATATATATACATATATATATAAACAAAAAGCCACAGAAGCGCCAAACGCTACACACCACAAGTCCTAAGGAGTCCTTCTTCTTCTTCTTCGTCTATATATTCCATCGTGCCGGATGAAGATTATAAATTATGCGAACTAGAAACTGTGTGGCATTGGAATTTTCTGCGTGTGTATAATTTTTTGATTTTTGGCTGAGGGGTGTGGGGGAGGGGCGGGAGCTTCAGGTTATAGATCTAGAGATGCATGTTGACACCCTCATTCTCGATCTTCTATAATCTCCCCTCCCCCCACCCCATACTAGGAAGGTTATTCCAAAAGCATTTCCTTAAATAGTGGGGTGCCACGACATACACCCCCCCCCTAGTAGACCCAAACTCCTTTTCTCGACGTGGCGTAGCTTAAGAGAATAAGGCAATAAAGACGGAACTTTTTCCTTAACTTTTTTTTTCTTTCGTCTTGACTTACTTAAAAAGTAACAACAACAAAAAATTCTATATATATATATATATATATATATAAACAAGAAAAAGAAAACCTATCCATGGCTAAGGCTCTTTGGCTTATGGCTCTATGGTTCCACAACAAAAAAAAAGAAACATACACACACACACATATATATATACATATATAGATCCAGTTTCTTTTGTAGAGAGACCAAGTTTTAAAGCCTATTAATGATGATGAATTATTAAAGTACCCCAAGTTCGTGTTGTTGACGAAAAAATACAACAGGAACAACACTAACAACAACAACAAAACCGCCAAACAACACCAACGTAACAACAACAGCAAAAAACCAGCAGGAAAAAAAATAAATAAAACGAGTCTAAGATTAAAGACGAAGGGATAATGTATTTTTCTGTTTTTTTTTTGTGGATTGTTGAAAAGATTCGATTCTTCTTCTTCTAGTTTTTTTTCAATCAACAACAATATTCACCAATTTTTTAGAGGTACTCTTTATTGCAAAAAAAAAATACCCTATTTATGACTGCTCTCTATCAAAAAATGTACAACACATGAGAATTACAAGAATTTTGGTTAAGGAGATAGGTTTAAGGTTGCTCGACTACCATCCCAGAGGTCTTTGATTGGATTCCACGCTTGGACATGGTTCTTTGTCTTTCTACTTCTCCCACTAAAATAGATTTTTCATCCTTCTTCTTGTCTTCCATCTTTACAGCAATTTCCTGTCCTGTCTATCCTGATCTCTTCTGCCAAAAAAGGGAGCGCGAAAGACCTTACAGAACACCTCAATTAAAATTTGCATCGATTAGGTGAGTCCGGTTTGGTTGTGCTGGGATATCCTCGTAAGGCGCTTGATAGAGTATAGTTTTCTGCTCTGTTAGTTAAACTAAAAGTTATTGGCATTGACACAGTTCTAAAAAAATTGGATCGAAAGTTTTATATCTGTCCATACAGTCTGCTGGTATTCCCCAAGCAAGGGCGGCACAGAGCATTTAACGCCTTGCCTCATTCGCACCTCGTCATAACGAATGCCCCATTTCGCCCCCTTGAGAAAAAGTCATTGCTACCCGAATCCGATCCGGAAAAAAGAAGCCAACATTTTTTTTGAGAAATTCTGCTTGGAAATGTGAGAATAATAACTGCGCTCCGGTGTTTAAAGCTTTAGATTTTTATGCGGGAGTGTTGTTTTTACCTATGTGGTCCCACAACTGAGTACTAATCACGTGCAATGCTGCTTGACATCTGAAATCGAATTAGAACCGGTCTATTTAGTAAACAAAATTACATCCTTCATGGTCACCAGATACTATAGAAATGTAGCAATAGAACAATCCTCCAAAGTCTGTATTTCCAAATGGCTTCAACAACGAAAGTGTTCGAAAGCATGGTTCAACTCCTTCAACATCCTCCCGGCTACTAATAAACCCCCAAAAACATATTCTTTCCCTTGAACTAAGCTGACTAACTACAATATACGTTAAACTACCACGTGACCAACGATAAGACAAACTGATTGACGGAAAATGTTCTATGATTAATTGTATATGACATATGTCAAAATTCATCACCCGCCATCTTGGATATAATGTCAAATATGGCGGCAAAATGCAAATTCAACACGTATATTTTTCTGTCAAACATGCTCCTATATTCTCAAGGTTAAACAAGGTTATAAGCAATAAAATGCTAACAAACAAACTAATTATAATATCGATATAACTTCTTCTTACATACATACATATATATATCTTGTGCCACACAAAAACAACAACAACAACGACATATTCTGTGTGACGAAGAAAAAAAAAATATATATATATATATAAATTTCTCACAATAAAAATAAAGTGTAAATAAAAAAAAATATTTCTTTTTTTTCGGTAACTCTAGAAGCTGTTAACTTTACCCCAAGGGAAATTCCGTTAAAACAGGGAAAAACCATTAAACCGCCCAGAAAAAAAAATATCTTCTTTCCTCCACATTGCTTGCCCCACCCCACTACTGCCCCAATCCACACACCCTTGACACACAAAAGCATCCCCCCCCCCCACCCACTCCATCTCCTTCTATAATACTTATACATCACTGTATCTGCACATAATTTTTTCGGCTGTTAAAATAACTTTTTTTTTTAAAAAAAACCGGAAAATCCCCATTTTAAAAAAAAACAGGAAAAATACGGAAAAATATATTTTATTTTTTTTTTATATATATGTAGCTGTAAGCCTTTAATGTTACAAAAAAAACCAAAATAATAATAAAATCGCGACCCGTTAAGAAGCTTACAGTTCAAGGATATAATTTTTTTTTAATATATATCGACCGCCAAAAAGTGGCCATTAAACTATCGTTATCCTTTCCTGAAAAGTATCGCATATTTCACGCTATTTAAGAAGGATGCCAGAGAGCAGGGAGAGAGGCTAAGTGGTAAAGGTAAATGGGGAGATTACACATAAAAAAAAAGAAGAGTGGCGTAAAAAGTCTAGAAGAGCAAGAGAAGTGGATGGATGGGACTGTAGAATGGTGTGAGAAATCGTTACAAGGATTTTTATGATACCATTTGAAAATGTTGCTATTTAGTATAATCGATTGCATAAGAATGAAAATTGATATGCTATCATCCCTCAAATGGTGGGGGGGGCGGTGGAGGGTATGGTTCCTTATTCCATTTTGGTTATAGGCAGCGCAATGGTAGAAGAGAGAAGAAGGCTAGAGAGGAATTTCTAAAAATTGAATTAGTCGAGACACAATTATTGACTTGGGACTTAGTTAAGACACAATTTTTAATAAATATGGAAATGTGCCCCGACTACTTTCGTTCGGTTGAGGGTGGTTTATTTTTTATTATTATTTTACTTATTTATATCTTTAACCACAGTAGATAAATATTAAATCATATTTTTCTGTATTTTTAATAGTTTAAACTAGATTCCATGCGAAGTCCGTTGGCAACCAACATTGCAGCTAGACCAATCAGCAACCTTCATCATCGAGAGGAGCTTTGGAGTATTTTGAAATGTTAAGCAGATTTTTTGAGAAAATATTTTAGTGGTAAGTACCCTCCTTTAAATATTTTGACAACTTCTTCAAACTGTCTGAGATTTTCCAATAGCTATGTTTTTTCTTTCTTTTTTTCAGTAAATAAAAGTGCTAGTGTTTGTGTGTGAGTGTAGGTCGACAGGGGTATTGGATTTGGGAAAGGCGGTGAGTACCATTATTTCTATTGTTATACATTTAGATCGCGAGTGCTCAAATAGATTTAAGTATTGATCATATAATAGTTTAGTTAGCTTCAGGATGTATCTTTCCACAGAAAAAAATATATAAACATTTCTTTCAGGGTAGTTTGTAGCTTTGGCCAATTATGGCGGACAGTTGCTTTGCTGCAGTTGCCAGGCGGCTCAAGTCGCGGGTCTCCCCCGATTTTTAGCAATCTCTTTAGTGGGTATGAAAGCTGCCATCCGTATATCGAGTGGCGCGTTATACGGATGTCACTTATCTGCCTGATACTGGATGGTCACACCATCGTTTTAGCGTCTCGGGGCGTTAACTCGTTTGTGAGGGGTCGAGCTTAGCGGAGCTCAGGCTGGACGTCATCTTGCAAGCAACTGTGAGTGCTAGGGGCCGAAGTGAAGACATAGGATCGAACGGATACCCTTTCGAGAGGCAGTCCCTTTCCTATGCAAGGCTTATTAGTATTAGATAAGATTGATGCTGGCATATCGTCGATCTCGCACTAACTGGTGTATGTATGCGTACATTTTGTGGGGACACAGGCACCTGTGGTATGGGTGTGGGCTAGCCATATGTGAGCTGGCACATTTCGGGGAAGTTAAACTAGCAAAGGGTCGTCTTTATGAAGTATCAATCTTTGTTAGGATGTCACTGGTTGAATTTTTTTAGATATTTAAGTAGGTTTATTTAAAAAAAATGGAAATTTGTCTGTACACAAATTGTGTGTAAAAACTAAATTTGCTACAGGCAACACTTTCAATGAACCGATGCTATTCTTCCCGAGTCATGGGGCGAACCGTACATTCAGTACTTTCATGAGATGTTGAATGCGCTAACACGTATTCAGTCATCTTCATAAGGTATTGAATGGGTCCAGGCAGTGTCCGCTTATGGACTTTCGGCCACATTGAGGGTGTAGCCTGAAGCGGCGCCTGCTTCGAATTGCCTAGCGAAACGAATTGTGGAGCTACGCGGTAGATGTATTTTCTTGTTATATTTTTCGCCCTTTGACATTAGGTATTAGATTTTAGAATTTAAGAAAATGAAAGTGGAGCAGAACCAATTAATGGAAAAGAAATGAACAATCAAGCAGACGTATAGTAAATAAAATGGACATAACTGGAAAATAACTATTATTCAACATCAAAAATGAAGCAGAATTAAGAACGAAAAAATAGAGGAAATGAATAACAACGCAATATTAGAATTATTACACCACATTTTAGGTAGATTAGTTCTAAAGCCGGGATTCCAATGCATCTGCTCCGTTACGATGCGTAAGTACAATTGGAACCACCTTTACGAATTGCCCCATATAAATTCTAAGCAAACTTCGAATTTTAATTTTGACAGCTTAGCGGATTGGAACGCAGCGAATGCATTCGGATACCGCCTTAATTTTTAAGTGACTTAAATAAACATTAGCCAATATTAAACAGTTTAAAGCGAATTGTTTTATTCTGTTTATGGCACACTCAGACCTCTTATTCCCTAGAAAAATATTTTGGCTCATCTTGTTGTGTCTTCTCTTGTATATTTACCTAGGGCCTAGTTTCCGTATTTAGTTTAATTATAGACCAGTAGGTAATGCGCCAGTTTGGCCTGACAGTTTTGCTAAATATGACGATTTTGCTGAATAAGATTGGTATTGCTCACTTGATCCCGGCACCTTGTCACGGGAGAAAGATTTTGATTAATTCCAATTCAGCAAGATTTTGACCTCAGCAAATTGTCTGGCCAAACTGGCGCATTACCTAATTAGAGCCCATATAACTTTCAACGTTGTTTTTAGATTGGATTTTTAGGATTTGTGTGTTTTCACCCTTTTTACACTTTTACTTTTATTTTAAATATACTTAAAATATTAACTTTAATAAAATAAAATATGAAACAAAAATAATCAAAGGAATTGAAAACTTCAAATGAAAAAATGGAAACGGAAAAAAGCAATGAAGGAATTAAATCAACAAAAAATCACTGGCGAAGAAGATAATATATGCAAAACAGAACGACTCGATTAGACATTCTATTATTTTTTATATATTATATATATTTTTTGCTTTTGTTATGATTCCGCTTACAGATTTTCTTCAAGTTACTGCCTTTCCCGACCAATACCCCCCGTTATTCAACAATCTTCAATCAACAATCTTCAATCAACAGTCTTCAATCAACAATCTTCAATCAACAATCTTCATTCAACAATTTTCAATCAACAATCTACAATTGACCTAAATTTTTTTTACGGATTTGAGAATCTTGCGATTGTTGTGAATTAACTTTAGCTTTAAATAAAATAAAATTCGATACTATTTTTTCTTACTAAACCGTCGTATACGGTAGCAGCGCGAAATACTCTGTCCTTTTGCAAGAGTTGTTCGTATAGTTTAAGTCGAGATTTGGATATAAACGCGAATAGAAAATAGAAGAAGAATGCGACCAAAGAAAAAAAAACATAAAACAAGGAGCCCTAAGCCAAATGACACGAAATAACACTGACTCTCAAATAATACCTGCATTCAACAATCTATTAATAAAATAAACAATTTTCAATCAACAATCAAGAAATCAAAAAAAATATATATAGTGTGATCTTGGTGAAATTGTGATTTTAGATAAGCGCGATTCGCGAGTGAAATATTTAGTGATGTGTGCCACGTTGTCATTTTGGCTTATGGGAACTTTTCAAGGATATATGCAGGCTATACGTCGCCGAGCAGCTCTATTTATTGGTATGTAGTTTATAGTTTTATTGTTTCTTTAGCAAGTATTTTTTAAAATCATTATAAAAAATTTTTATTACTACACCAAAGCTCTAAGTCGATTCTCTGAGATTATATTTAACCTCAAAGTATTATTCAGCTTAGTATCATCAAGTATTATAAGAGTAGTATTATAAAAGTGGTTTATTAATAGTAAGCATCGCCGCCGTGACGATGCAGCTCTATCCACCGCTCAGGTTTGGTTTTTTTTATCATATGACCTAATAATAGGTATAATAGGAGTTTCAATAAAAAAAAACGGAAGACAAAACTCTTGAAGTTCTTGGAGAACTAATTCATTTTGAACTTCTTGGAGAACTAATTCAATTTGAACTACATGGAGAACTAATTCATTTTGAACTACTAGGAGAACTAATTCATTTTGAAATTCTTAGAGAACTAATTCATTTTGAAGTTCTTGGAGAACTAATCCATTTTGAACATCTTGGAGAACTAATTCAATTTGAACTACATGGAGAACTCATTTTGAAGTTCTTAGAGAACTAATTCATTTTGAACTTCTTGGAGAACTAATTCAGTTTGAACTTCTTGGAGAACTAATTCAATTTGAACTACATGGAGAACTAATTCATTTTGAACTACTAGGAGAACTAATTCATTTTGAAATTCTTAGAGAACTAATTCATTTTGAAGTTCTTGGAGAACTAATCCATTTTGAACATCTTGGAGAACTAATTCAATTTGAACTACATGGAGAACTCATTTTGAAGTTCTTAGAGAACTAATTCATTTTGAAGTTCTTAGAGAACTAATTCATTTTGAATTTCTTGGAGAACTAATTCCTTTTTAACTACTTGGAGAACTAATTCATTTTGAATTACTAGGAGAACTAATTCATTTTGAAGTTCTTAGAGAACTAATTCATTTTGAAGTTCTTAGAGAACTAATTCATTTTGAACTTCTTGGAGAACTAATTCAGTTTGAACTTCTTGGAGAACTAATTCAATTTGAACTACATGGAGAACTAATTCATTTTGAACTACTAGGAGAACTAATTCATTTTGAAATTCTTAGAGAACTAATTCATTTTGAAGTTCTTGGAGAACTAATCCATTTTGAACATCTTGGAGAACTAATTCAATTTGAACTACATGGAGAACTCATTTTGAAGTTCTTAGAGAACTAATTCATTTTGAAGTTCTTAGAGAACTAATTCATTTTGAATTTCTTGGAGAACTAATTCCTTTTTAACTACTTGGAGAACTAATTCATTTTGAACTACTAGGAGAACTAATTCACTTTGAAGTTCTTAGAGAACTAATTCATTTTGAAGTTCTTAGAGAACTAATTCATTTTGAACTTCTTGGAGAACTAATTCAGTTTGAACTTCTTGGAGAACTAATTCAATTTTAACTACATGGAGAACTAATTCATTTTGAACTACTAGGAGCACTAATTCATTTTGAAGTTCTTAGAGAACTAATTCATTTTGAAGTTCTTGGAGAACTAATTCATTTTTAACTACTTGGAGAACTAATTCATTTTGAAATTCTTAGAGAACTAATTCATTTTGAAGTTCTTGGAGAACTAATTCATTTTGAACTTCTTGGAGAACTAATTGAATTTGGACTACATGAAGAACTAATTCATTTTGAACTACTAGGAGAACATAAGTAGGTATCGGGTCACTTTGGCCTGTATAACGACTGTATAATTAAATAAGTACGACTTGTCTAGTAAAATGTGTGTTCCAAGTCCAGCAAAAAAAAATATTTCAAATGCGCGATGGAACATTTATAGACAAAATTTATGTGACCCTTATCCTCCTGTAATATTAAGATTGAATTGGAAATACAGAATGGCCATAGAAGTTTTCACTTCCATGTTGTGGTCCTACGCACACCGGTTTTTTTTTCATCTTACTGTAGAAAAAAAACCTTTAAATAAACAACAAATCGTTTTGCATATACATATATGCTATTGTAAATTTTGTTGACACACGTAAAAGTTTCGGGGATTCACGTTTTTTTTTTGATTTTCTTATTTTATTGATGGTTTTTTTATTTATTTTCCTAAAGCGTTTCCTGTCATTGCCTTCATCATCACATATGTATGTCTCTATATCGCTTTATGCATATAATATATACATATATATTTTATACTGTCTTCTTGACTATCAAAGAATAAATATACAAATAAACACCACACCATATACCCGACCGATAAAGAGAGAAGAAGAAACGGAAGTACTATGGAAGAGTATACTTCAACAAGTTTTTGGTTAACCAACAATCTTCAACAACGTTTTTTTTCTTTCTTCCATGCAGGCATATCCTTAAGTGCGTGTGCATAACAACTATACTATATCGCTAGAAATAAGTATAACACGCTTTAAGAAAAGAAAAAAAAACATAGAGAGAAAAAAAAATATGAAAAACGAGTTAAAACTGGTTAAAAGGGGGAGAGAGGATGGGGAGGAGATTTGTTGTTGTTTTTTTTTCTATGTTTGACTGGTATACAACAATTCCGTGTGTGATATCGCTAAAGGGGTAAAAAGCGCTTTTGTGGGTTAAGCTTGGGGGTGCTTGTAGAAGAAGAGCGCGCGTTAAGGTAACAAAACAAGACCAAGAAGAATTCTGTGTTTTTTTTGTTCTACACACGCCAAGAAAAACATAGAAACTTTTAAGTCAAACATGGTTGCAAGAAAAAAAAATATAACACAATTCAGAAACCAGCAGCGGGAAGACATAACATAATCAACACCTCGAGGCCGACAAAGAGTACGTACCCGTACTCTCGCTCTTTAACCAGACACATATCTCAGAAAACCAAAGCCTATATGGTATAGAGCCTTTATATATAGGGTCTATTTTTGCATGTTGTTCGTTTTTTTTTGGTGTTGCTGCTGTAGGATATGCTTTTCTGCTGCTGGATGTTGCTCTGCTCTGTTTGTTTACTTTTGAAAATGTACGGTGTTAAAAAAAATATACATATATATATATATACATTTCCATATTCAGGAAAACGGAAAGAAGCACATATACACATACACATATAGGCATGGTAAAATTGCTGCTACAGCTAAAAAGGATGTTGAATGGGTTAAAAGTTTTTTTTTTGCTCAAGACTTTTCTCTTCCGAGTTTAAAAAGAAAAAAGTCCTTCTATTTTCCGTTTTTTTAGCCGTCATATATATTTAAATATATATATATATATATATATATATATATATATATGCATACACCTTATTTTTTCGTCTCGACTTATTTTAACTGCACATATACTCATACACTTCAGTGCTTCTCTCTAGCACCAAACCGGGCCAACACAAGACTCTCGAAGAAAAGCTCCATTTCGCTTGACAAGAAGTTGTGAAAAGTGTTTAGAATTTTGTGTTTTTTTTTGAGTTGAGTTGAGATGTGTGTACTTTACTTTGCCTTTGGTTTTTTCTTTTAAGAAAAAAAAACCATCTTCAACTTGCTGTATTTTTTTTTCTTCTTTTTTTTCTTTGCCGTTAATGTTGGTGTAATACACTTGCATCATATTATGGATGGAATATAAAATCAAGAACACCATCGCAATAACAGTATCAACAGCAACAGCATTAACAATAGCGAAAATGAATATTGTTAGTGGGTCAATTTTTTTTGTATTCTATCCACCATCGTTCATCCACCCCCACCACTTTCAGTCCTCGTCGTACTCCGTGCAATGTGTAGATGCGTGCGTGCGTGCGTGCGATGCGCGCGGAAATAGATATTATAGAAGTGCATACATTAAAATGCGACCTTATATATATTTCCGTAAGGAGAGTGCACGCAATGCAAAATTTGATCCACTTTCAAATTTTTCTGCATGACCCACATTCGACATATAGCCTCAAATGCCCAAAAACACAGGCACACACACAACAAAAATATATGCACTTGGAGCTTAAATATTTTTTGGTCATTCTGAAAGACAACACGCGGAACGCAAGCACCCAATTATCCGTTTAGCGAAAACTTGGCGCATACTTTGCCGCATCGACCGCTTTGCCGCATCGACCGCACGCACACCTATTCGATCTCGATCAGTGATTCAGTGATCCTTCAATCGCTATCAGTGTACCTTCAATCTCGATCAGTGATCCTTCAATCTCGATCAATGATCGTTCTATCTCGATCAGTGACCGTTCTATCTCGATCAGTGATCGTTCGATCCCGATCAGTGATTCAGTGATCCTTCAGTGATCGTTCAATCTCGACCAGTGATCTTGATCAGTGATCTTTCTCTCGTGATAATATTTAGCTGGGAGCATGTGTAGATTAAAATTAAGTTTGCATGATTGAAATTTCCTTTCTGTCCTTTCTGACTATAATGGAAATTGCTGTTCGACATCGATTTCTATGAATGAAATCATCACAAGAACAGAGGGTCTCTTAGTCTTCAACATAATAAACTTGCATTTTCCTGCAGCTTGCGCTTGGCTGATATTTTTTTCAAGCTATATTTTTTTGTTCTTCACTTAAGATTTTCAATTTCATTGCAGCTAATCCGGTCTAGGCATCAAATTTTAAAAAGAGCCTTTTTAAGTCTCACTAAAATCTCCTTAAATATCCTATTATAAGATTTTTTTTTAAAAATGAACTGAAAACAACAAAAAAAAATAGAATAAACAAAAAACAAAACAAAAACGCAACAATTTTTAAAAGTGGGCGCGCGCAAAATAAAAAAAAACGATGCCACTTCAACACGACTCATTACGAACCTATTAAAGTGGAAAATGAAAAATTTTGCAAGAAAATGAGATTAGTTAAGCCTTCATTATCCACCCCCAAGCGTCTTATAAAATTGTCCAATCTGTTTCCATTAGACCAACTTTTCTCCTTGAAGTGGGAGGAGGTGGCCGGATGATGGGGGGGGGGGATGGAGTAGCAGGGTTTGATGCGATACTGAAGACTAGAGGCTGAATGGTTGCTTCAATGTATATATATCTCTCTGGGTAACAAGTTTCTGTTTGGCCCTACCGTACTTGCCTGGGAGCTGTTCTATATCGTTTAAAATTAGGAGACAAGCACCTGTTCCAAGGTTATGTTTATAGTGATAACTTAACGATTTTGCATCTTTTACTATATCCTAAGCTACCATCTCTAGTGTATTCTGTGTATATCTACATCTACCTAACAAACGATATAGTTGAATGTAAGTGTTGGGTCTTCTCATGACTCTCCTTTCCATTTCTCCATTGACTTGTAGCGGTCGTGCGGGTCTTGGTAAATTTCTTGTGTCCTCCATCTCTGAGATATCTCCGCTTACACCCCCCCCTACCCCCACCCCTCGCGTCACCTAAATCCTGCATCCACCTTAATGGTGGAATAGTTTTCGTTCGTTTTCATTTCCTAATAAAAACGTCCTACCTTCTTTCCTCTAAGATAGATATAGAGTATCTATAGCTGTATGAATAAGTGTGTTTTTTTGGGTGGGGGATGCGAGTGTGATGGGTGAAGTTTGGGAAGGAAGTTGGTTTAGAGTGTACCCGGAGGGGAATTAATGCTTTCTAAACTTGAGTGAGAGTTGCTGCCGTTCTGATGATGTTCGTTCGTTCTTCGAAAATATATTTTTTTTCTTTTCTTTTCTTTTTTTTTGTCGGCTTGTAAAGGAATAAGGATAGGAAATTTAATTTAGTCGCGAAATTACCTAGGGTAGCCTAGGGGTAAATAAAGTTCGTTTCGACTACCATCTCCAAAGTTTACGGTTCGAGTTCCTTTCTTACATCACGACATGGTCCATCAACTTTACGCTTTTCCCTGCCCAAAATATGATTCCCGTTTTACTTGTTCATCTCTCCTTAACATTACATACCTGCTGCCTTCAGTCTACTCGTATATATATGTTAGCACAGACAGTGAGGAAGCCGCCTTCTATTCGATCATCGATGTCAATTAGCAGCGCATTCTATAATGGCAATATTGTTTGGAAGCTGGATGAAGTAAAACTGTGGCGATATGGATTTAGTATTCTTGTGTCTAATACTCCATATATATATGACCCCGGAAGTTATGCTGTCTGGCATTGCACTCGATATTAATATGATAAGAGTCGTCGATAGTACAAAACTGAACTCTAGTGTTCCACAACACACATATACAGTCCCCCCTCCCCCCACACACACACAAATAAAAAATTCTCGCTCTATTATCTTTCACCATTTGACAGGATTTTTGCTTTTTGCTAAGGATAGGGCAGTATGGGTGGTAGGAGAATGGATGGTTGCTAGGGCGCAGATTTGAAGGGAAAAAAGAAAATTTAAATTTTTCATTATCCAGTGAGTTTTCATTGTCCTTAGATTGGATTTACTTTTCACGCTTTTCATAATGCAATTAAATGAAATCTGATTAGGCATCCAGAAACCTGAACGTAAAATGTGAACAGACCCATAGACAGAGGGAGAGATAGAGATATAGAAAGAGGGAAAGATTATAGATAAGTAAATTTTTCCTATCACAATTACGCTGCGAATTGGATAATAATAATTGTTGTCATATTACCCAAAAAAAAAGAAAAAAATTAATTTTAATTCGTTTATTTTAGCTACGAGAATCTAGAATAATTAGTAACAAAGTTTGATTTTACTGAATTTCTATCTGTAATATCTGATCCTTCTACAGATCAAAACAGACAAAACGATCAGTTTGATCAGTAGACGCGTAGAAATGTTTACAATGCGAATGAACGATATTCATTTTGGTATTTTTTCTGGGAAAATACTTAATAAAATTTCTTTAAAAAATATATTTATTATGAGTTGTGGTAATAAAAGGGTAATAAAAATGTCATAAAAGGGTAATAAAAGAATAATAAAAGGGTAATAAAAAAATATTATACAAATTTCTTCAAAAAATATATTTATTATCAGTTGTGGTAATAAAAGGGTAATAAAAGAATAATAAAAGGGTCATAAAAGGATACTAAAAGAATAAAAAAGGGTCATAAAAGAATAATAAAAGGGTAATAAAAAAATATACAAATTTCTTCAAAAATATATTTATTATCAGTTGTGGTAATAAAAGGGTAATAAAAGGGCAATAAAAAAATATTATAAAAATGATTCAATTTCTGGTAATAAGCTTAGATCGAAGAACGATGTGATCATAAAAACGTAAATCCTAAATTTATGTTGAAATCTAAGACATTAAGTGATGGGTCAGGCATTCTAAATTGCCTACTAAAAAACCAGGAACTTATAAAATGACAGGAATCCGAAACTGCATAAGATCATATCTTTATTACAATCCAAGCACGAAAAAAAAACTGAATATTTCGTTTTAAAAAAGAATATACATTATATTTGTTAGAAAAAAAACCAATTCTATATTATTTGCGAAAGAAAAGGGAAAAAAATAAAGCATTGAACCTGAATGATGAATGAATGGTGTGTGTATTTTTTATGTGCTCATCGTAAGCATCAATCAAAAATAAAATACAAAAATAAAAAAAAGTTTTGTATGTAGGAGAAGAAGCAAAAAAAAAATATGTGCAATGTCATCACCATCACACCACGCTTATAAGGACTCGATTATCGACTCCCTATGGATACGGGGGCAAAAAAGGGCTATCGCATATTTTTTTTCGCCTTACATTATCATCAAAATCTTAAGGAGTTTAAGAATATGAAGAAAAAAAGTACATTTTCATCAAAAGACTAACCGCTTTGTAAGAAGAGCCGAAGGGCGGACATTTGTATATCCATTATTATTATTAACCTCAGAGTTTGTAATTTAGATTAAAATAAAAATATCATCATTTTGTACGAAAAAATATTGCGCTTATGACACCGCTTGTCGAAAGACCATTTATATGAAAAAATATAACGATTTGTACAGTAAATGTGTGTCGTCATCTATTAGAAAATAGTTTGATGAATATTAGATGAACAGTAAATGTGTCGCCATCTATTAGAAAACAATTTTAATATTAGATGAACAGTGCCATCTATTAGAAAATAGTTTGAATATTTGATGAACAGTAATATATCGTCATATATTAGTAGAAATGGTTTGAATATTAGATAAATTGTGTAGTTTAAGACTTAAAAAAAATTCTCGAATGTTCCAGAATAGTGTGTAATAATGTGATGGTTGCATAGGAAACCACCTTTAATCTATAAATACATGTACAGAGTCAGTTTTGAAATAGAAATATGTGATAAAAGTGTTTTAAACGATGCAAAATAAATAAGCCGTTGGAAAAAACGTAAGAATATCATCACTGTTCGGCAAGAAAAAAATCTGATGATATTTCAAAAAAATAAAGAAACTAGAAAGATGTTATTTATCTCTAAAATTTATTCAACTGCACATCCACAATGGCTATACGGAAAGCCTCTGTTAGACAAGTTACGTTTGATAATATTATTAAGCTAAAGAATAAGTTGAAGAGGGTACGAAAAAAATAAATAATAATAATAAATAAATAAAATAATATTAAGAACATTTTTCTGTAATAAAGTGCTTGACTACTGTAATCCCTAAAATTCCCTATTCCGCATCTGTTTACCATTTCAAATGTTCGTTTCTCTGTTCATTTATATTTTCCCGTGTATCAACTTTACCCTACTCACAAGACCAAAATCACCTTCTTCATATCCTGGGCCTCCTCCCATCACCATACAATCTCTCCCTATTTTCAATCTTTTACCATTCCATTTCTATCAACCCTCCTCCACCCCTACCGGAAAATATTATATACTCATATAATACGAGAAAACCATTTGATATATGGGAATGTTATGGATACCCTCACAACAGGCCATCCGTATAGAATGAAAGCAAAAACGGAGATTAAAGGTAGACGGGAGAGAGAAAGAGAGAGTAGAGAACATGGAGAACAAAAAAAAAATAAATAAAAAAATATCGGGCACCCATCCAGACTACCCTCTAGTCACCTCTTATTATGCTCGACGACCAAAAATAATAATATAAAAAAAAAAAAACATAACGAAACCAGATCCTAGGGGCGCTCCTTTCTGCGTTTTGTGCACGTCCCTTTATTATTATTTTAATTCTCATCGTCAATTCTAAGGTATTTCTACAAAAGCCACCCCAAATGTTCCCACCCACCCACCCACTCACTCTATGTTCATTCCTACCTCTCATAAAAACGGAGGCTGTGCGGTAAACGGAAAAAGAGGAGAAAATATTGTAACAAAGTGGCTATGGGTTATATTGTATAGGATTGAGAAAAAGTCATAATGAAGAAAATGATTATGGTATGGAATGGGGCTGAGGTCGTCGTCGCCTTGTTTGTATAGTTTTCTTCCGTTTTGTGCTTCTTGTTAATTTTATTTTGTGTGTGCGGTTATAGATTATTACCTTTCTCCTATCCAATCTCTCTCTCTATTCTAATTTAATCATTTCTTCTTCGACTTCTTCTTCGTCCTTATTAACTCCCTCACTCCTTCTCCAAAATCCTCTAGCTACCACTGTTGTAACCTTATTCAAAAAAAAAAATGATTTATGTAACCGAAGAGATTGTAATAGCATTGTTAGAATTTTGTTGTTGTTTATTTAGATTTGCAACATTCTTCACAATCTGATGATGAAAATGTACATTTATACATATAAACATATGCAGGAGAAAGAAATAGTTAAAAAAAAAGAAAAAGATGTAGAAAAAAATAGATCTATCTTCTTTAACACTAAATTTACCTTTATACAAAAATCGCATTCCATTCTGTATTTTATCACAAGTCAACCATTCTCCTTCGGGTAAACGCCTCCCCCCGCCCCCTCTCCACTCGCATCCTTCCTTAAATTCTATCCTCTCAAGCATCAGGAGGAACTGGTTTTCTCAGAAATTCCATTCTTCTAGAGTATCATCATCCTTGCTCATAGAATATATAGAGTGTGTGTGTGTGTATATCCCCAAAATTTTATGTGTGAGTAGTAGAAAGACATGGCACATGACTGTAAGTAAACATAACCCTCTCACACCTGATACACCATACTGAGTTAAATACTATACAGGTTACATACTGGCAGTATTGTTAAGGAATAAATTTTGTTAGCTTCTGTGTATAGTGTATTCGTTGTGCATCAAAAAGAACAAGCAAAGGTATCCAACTAAAGAGGGTTAAGATACCCCACCATCGCCCCCCACCCACCCACCCACCCACCAAAAACATGATCACCATATAACCTCTAGCAGTATAGTATAGCCAAGCAGCATCAGTAGAAGAAGAAGAAGAAGCATCACAAACAATCATCCAAACCAATTCAAAACCCAATCCCAACCCCAACCGACCCAATACCTACTATACCAACCAACCACCGACAAAGTCCTCATTTGTTATGATTTTGATAGGTTCTCTCTTATGTTGAACTAAAGAAGAGCATTTATTGAAGTGGCTCCTTGAGCACGACTCAGCTTGAAAGGACTAACTTATACACACCCAGTTAAGGACTTGCTTGCTGCTATAGCATGCTACTGCTGCTGATGATGATGGTGATGATGATGATGCTGCTGTGCTGCTGTGCTGCTGTTGCTATTGCTGGGGATACCCCTGGCCTGCTGCTGACTAGCACAGATTAGTGACAAAAGGGCTATATAGATAGAAAATTAAGGTGACTTCATTCATATATATTATATCTATTTATATATATATATATATGTATATAGATACATATCCTTAAGGATTTGAAAGATTCGTGTACCTTCCTTTCCAGAGAGACATACACAAAACATACAACAGAACAAAAACCATCCTCAAACCTTGTCCCTGTTTGTTGGGTCCTTGTCGTGTGTTATTGTGTGGTGATGTTGTGTCCCATTGGGTATCTGAAAATCCTTTCTTCCGATATATATATATATACATACATATATATATATTTTTTTTTTGCACTTTCATACAAAACGAAAATCTCAAAACCCCAAAAGCATTTCGTGAGATTGAGGAATTAATTTCGAAAACATGCTGTTCTGTTGCTGTTCGGAATTTCCATTTCGCGCTTTTCCTGCTGACGTTAGTAGTGCGGTAGGGGGGGAGGTGTGTGGGAGGTATGGTAGCACAAAAGTTATGAGTTATGTTATACGTAAAAGAGACATACATACATAAAAACACCCAAAAACCCAAAAACCTATACATCATGAAGCACACAGTACCCAGAAAATGCTATGGGAAATATAGAAATTATACAGGAGAGAACCATAAGCATTATAGAATGTGTATAGAGGCGATAAAACTTAAGGATGGAATGAGAATTGTACAGAGAGCAAAGAGGAGAGAGAGAGAAAGAAAGAGAGAGAGAGATTCACAAACATCGTAACCGAACAGTGGATGGCATTGGTGGTGGGAACGAAGGAGGACGAAAGCGGCGGAAGGGATTTGTTCGGGCTGGATAGAAGCTGGATAACAACGAAAGGGGATTGAGAGAAGCTTGCAATTTTTTTTGGAGGGGAGGGGGGGTGAAGGCAAGGCAGAGCAGGGGATGGATCGGGGATGTGGATTGAAAGTTATTGTTCTGAGGTTAGGGTAAATACAAACTTTTGTTTAGAGACTGGTTAAACAGTGCTGATTAAGGCAATTCCCTTAGGAGATAGAAAGAGAGCAATACACACAAAAAGAGAGAGAGAGAAGGAAAAATCTTCTTTTTTTTTTAAAAAAAAAGACTCGAAATAGAGAGAGAAAACGAGCAGCAACAAACAACAATAACAACAAAAACAGCGCAAACAACAATGCAAAATAATAATACAAAAAAAAATATATATTCTAGATATATATATATATATATATATACACAACCCAATGTGGCTGCTGAGGCTGGTATAAAGACATCTCGTAATTTGCTTAAGCAAAAACATAAACAGCAACTATAACACGAAATACCTCCTCCCCCGGCCCATCTATCCCGGTCCCTTCTCTACCAAAAACCAAGCAAAACCAGCCAACATTAAAATCGTGAACTTTTCCTTCCTTGAATAAAAGTTTTTGCTTAAAACAGACGAAGGAAAAGGTACACACACACACACACACACACACACACACACACACACACACAAAAACACAAACAGCCCCAGCATAAAATAATCAAGAGGCAAAAATGCAAATTTTATAGAATGATGATGATAATGGAAAATCTCATTTAAAATTTTCAATCCTACACTAACCACAGACCAGCACCACCAGTAGCAGCAGCCTTCATCATTCCTTTAAGCCCTAAATTTAATTGATGGATGTTGCAATGAATAAAAATAACACGAATGTGTGAAGAATGACTCTGGAAAAGAGTTTGATGTGGAAGGGGGGGGGTGGGAGGGTTGGTGAAAAGGAGGGAAGTGGATATATGATTTTTTTTATTATTTTGATTTTAATGAAGCAACATATTGTTACATGTAGTATAAATATGGCGATTTTAGAACACTATGTAACCGGGTGTTATGCAATAATGTTTCAAGTTGCACCATAACTTGTCGCCGCGGGCACGTTTTACATTAAATTATCAGAAAAATTATTCCTTTATATCATAATAACATAATTTCTGCGCAAAATGCGTTTATTACCCAGTGATGGTAGTAAAAAGGTAATCAAAGGGTAATAAAAAAGTAATAAAAGGGTAATAAAAAGGAAATAAAAAGATATAAAAACGTGTAATAAAAGGGTAATAAAAAAAATTAGTAAAAAAATTGGAGCAATGCCTGGTAATAAGCTTAGATCGAAGGTACCAAGGTAATAAAAGAGTAATAAAAGGGTAATAAAAAAATATTATAAAAAATCCACTTGGCAGGAATATTTAAGCTTAAATTGAATTTGTATTTTATATATTTTAATAAATGAGAAAATAAACTTGTGAAAGATTCGCTAAAAATTTCAATGCGCAATGGGGGAAAATTGGAATGCGCAGAATCAAAAAGTAATAAAATGGTAATAAAAGGGTATCAAAACGTAATAAAAGGGTAATAAAAAAATTATTATAAAAATGGGAGGAATGCCTGGTAATAATAATAATAGTAATAGATCGAAGGTACCAAGGTAATAAAAGAGTAATAAAAGGGTAATAAAAAAATATGTATTATAAAAAATCCACTTGGCAGGCATATATAAGCTTAAATTGAATTTGTATTTTATATATTTTAATAAATAGAGAAGATAAACTTGTGAAAGATTCGCTCAAAATTTCAATGCGCAATGGGGGGAAAATTGGAATGCGCAGAAGCGTACGTCTTATTATTATCCATGTATAAAATGATTATTTTTTTGTATGTCTTTTTTTGTCTTTTTGATTTTTAAAGTTAATTCAACTTTCGATTGTAGTGTTCGTTCGTGTATATATCTCTCTCTCTCGACCAAGAGACCTTCAATTAGAAATATAGTATATCCTATTGTTGTTAGACAGTTTTAATACAATTTCCATCAGCCTACTTCCAATATATCAATTATACATAAATTTAAGTTTTCCTTTTTCAATTTTTAATTTTTATTCTTTTTATGTTTTGTTACATTTCTTCTTCTTTTTCTTCAAAGGTTTGTCCTATAAATTTTCGTTCCAAAAAAAAAAATTAATAATGCTCGTAATATAATCCCTTCTCATATAACAAACGTTTCTTTTGAAAGCCACATTCCAATCACCATATGCTCTTGAAAATTCGTCTTACGTCCAAAGTGGAGATACTATGAAATTCACCGAGCCAATTCATCGTAATTTTTATCTGCTTTTAATCACAACAACAACAACAAAAAAAAGAAATAAAAAAGAGTGAAGAAAACTTTTACAAACGCGCGTGCACAAAGATTGCTCGCTCAACAGTGAAATTTATATCTCAAGACCGGCGTATCCTCACAATATAGGCAACAACAAAAATACCATTATATCAAGATAACTATAAAAGAAATAGCCCAAATTTTTTCTTCTTCTACATTCTGCCTTCTTATGGCGCTTAAACGAAGTACTACAAGGCGCACAATAGACACCTTTTGAAGATGATGAAGAAGTTAAAAAATAAAAAAAAATAAAACGAGCAGAAATTGAAGAAGTAGTTTCGATCCATGATGGCTCTATTACATGTCACGGTGATTAAGCCGAGATTATAGACGATCTGAAATTGCGCTGCTTGAATAGAAGAGCTTCTCAAAAAGTAGCACAATTAAAAGGTGATGAATAGAGAGAAAAGAAGCTTCGATTTAAAAAAAAAGAATACAAAAAAAAACAAAAAAATTGAAAATGAATTTCTAGTTTTGATTTCCTAATTAATGTGTGAGCGTGTAGCTTTGCCCACAGGAGATTTAATTGGAATATAGTTTAAAGAAGAGATCGTTTTAATTAAATTAGAAAAAAACAAAAATTATTAATATAAAAAATACTTACTCAGCGTAATCATTCAGCACAGGAGCCTAATCAGCCATGTAGGTCGTACACAATATATAAGATTCTTGCGACGTAGTTTCATTACAATTTTGTTGTTTGTTTTTCGTTTATTCTGAAATGATAAAATGAAATGACAATTAAGTTTTTTTTGGTTTTTTTTTGTATTTGATTAAAATAATCATTTAGAAATTTATATATTAATAGGCAAAGCCAAAAATTGTGATCCGTTTTTAACCTATTTCCAGTGCACGTTTCTTAATGAAACATATATCAAACGAAAGGTATCAGGTAGTTGGCCAGAAAAAAAATTATTATTATAATGATGCAATTTCTGGTAATAGGCCTAGAGGGTAATAAAAAGGTAATAAAAGGGTTATAAAGAAAAATTATTATAAAAATGATGCAATTTCTGGTAATAAACCTCGAGGGTAATAAAAGGGTTATAAAAAAATATTATAAAATTATGCAATTTCTGGTAATTAGCCTAGAGGGTAATAAAAAGGTAATAAAAGGGTTATAAAAAAAATATTATAAAAATGATGCAATTTCTGGTAATAACCTTAGAGAGTAATAAAAGGGTTATAAAAAAAATATTATAAAATGATGCAATTTCTGGTAATTAGCCTAGAGGGTAATAAAAAGGTAATAAAAGGGATATAAAGAAAAATTATTATAAAAATGATGGAATTTCTGGTAATAACCCTAGAGGGTAATAAAAGGGTTATAAAAAAAATATTATAAAATTATGCAATTTCTGGTAATTAGCCTAGAGGGTAATAAAAAGGTAATAAAAGGGTTATAAAGAAAAATCATTATAAAAATGATGGAATTTCTGGTAATAACCCTAGAGGGTAATAAAAGGGTTATAAAAAAATATTATAAAATTATGCAATTTCTGGTAATTAGCCTAGAGGGTAATAAAAAGGTAATAAAAGGGATATAAAGAAAAATTATTATAAAAATGATGGAATTTCTGGTAATAACCCTAGAGGGTAAAAAAGGGTTATAAAAAAATATTATAAAATTATGCAATTTCTGGTAATTAGCCTAGAGGGTAATAAAAAGGTAATAAAAGGGTTATAAAGAAAAATTATTATAAAAATGATGGAATTTCTGGTAATAACCCTAGAGGGTAATAAAAGGGTTATAAAAAAATATTATAAAATTATGCAATTTCTGGTAATTAGCCTAGATTGTAATAAAAAGGTAATAAAAGGGTTATGGAAAAAAATTATTATAAAAATTATGCAATTTCTGGTAATAAGCTTAGATTAAAGCACTTTGATGCGTCCTAAGCTAGTGAAGTCATACAGAGTTCAGATTAAATCGGCTCGATGGAAGGCAGACTTGCTTTAAATCAGCGAAAAAAAGATAGAGAGCGCTGCAGAACTGTCTTTTATTACTAGGACGACTTGGCTGAATTACAATAAAAATGAAAAACAATTGGTGTGCCTGAAACAATTCCCAAATATATATTCCGCCAAAAGTACGGAAATTATCACAGTACATAATCCCATAGGGGGAACCACGCTGTCAAGAGCACACACACACACACACGCAACGTCTGTTGCCTGTTATAACTGCGGGGAAACAAAAACGATTAAATTTTTGTGTTGTAAAATTTCGGATATTCAGCAGAAAAGTTATTAATGTTAATAAAACAACATAAAGGGATTATTTTCAAGGAAACCAACCACAATCGCAAAGCCTTTATCCTTTTTGACTAATTGAAAACGCGAAAAAAATTTAATTGATTATTTTGTTTCAACGAACTAAAAGTAAAGTTCTACAAGTTCCAATCCAATTGCGTATAACAAAGGGAAATGTAATTTAAAAAAAAATGAATATGAACAATTAAAACTACAACCAAATAAAAAATATAATAAAAACAATAACAACAACATGAAAGTGGTAAAGGGAAGAATTTGTACCTTCTTTTATCCTTCACTCCGCCAATCATCATCCTTAAATCCCATCATTCACTTTCAACAATCACACGTGATTGAAATAAAAGCTTTTGACCTGCTCTTGATTCAATTCCACACACAATATTGATTCAATTTCAACAATTTGGTTTTTTTTCGAATTAGTAATCATGTACGAATAGATTCAGTTCAATAAATCCTTTCAGTTTTCGAAACCCTTCCTTAACTCCTTCATCCCCGCCTTTTCCATCATCATCCCTTTTTTTTCTTTATCCCGACAAAGTCCAAACTAACTCACTCTCATCTAGATGAAGGAAATGAAAAAAGCGTAAAAAAAATTTACATGCCCTTACAGCTCTCGACATCTACCATCACTACCCTCTGACACAAAGGGTAGACGGAAGGATTAGGGCTAGGCTTGAGAGAGGGATAGAGAGAGATATAGACAGGATAACTTTGAGTATCAAGTGGCATGTAATTAGTAATTAAAATCCGCCAAGAGTTTTTTCTTTTGTGTCGTTCACAAAATAGAAAGTTGATTTTGTGTTTTAGGGGAATATGCGCCAGAAGCATAGAAACCGAATTAATTAAAAAGTAGCAAGAATCAACCTAGAATGTTACATAATTGTCAATTAAGTAATTTGCAGTTAGGATTAACTAATGAATATTACTAGAAAAATAAATGGAAAGACATTTTTCTATTAATTAATATTGAATTTAATCCTTTTGTTCCTTACCCCTGTAAATGTGTGTTATATATATATATGCTCTTATCGGATGTTATAGGTGAGGATGGGTATAGAGCAGCAGCGATTCTGTACCTGTAGCATAGTAACCTACAACAAAAGACGGATTCGAATCCTAATTAATTCAACTAAATCCAGAACGACGCTAATGATTTTATCGATTTTTATTTCTTTTTGTTTTATTTTTATCTGTATTTTTCTTAAAGAGACAGTCCCCTCTCTGTTCGTGTAAGTTTAATGATTAGAGAAAGAGAAAAGAAAGAATCGTTGATTATATTGCATTTATGTCTATACGTTTTATTGATAGTTGTTATACAATTTTAATTCATTATACTTATTTTTTTTATTTTAATTTAAATGTATTTAAAAGGAGTCAAAATATATAAATAATTGTCCTTTTTTTAGAGCGAAAGGACTTTCGCACTTGTTAACACAAAAAACTCAACCATCTTTAAGTAGTATCTTCGCTGTAAAAGCACAAGCACAAATCCCCATCATATCAAGAGGTAATAACCGTGTGCGAGCTTCGATTAAAAAAAATTTTTTTTAATTACCCATAATAATAAAAAAAATGGATTATCCCATATAAAAAACTTTATTACCCCTAATATAAAAAAATTGATTACTCCTAATACAATTTTTTTAACCCGTAATAAAAAAATTTATTATTCCAAATAAAAATTTCATTACTACAAATAAAATTTTTTACTACCCCTAATAAAAAAAAATTGATTACCCCTAATGCAAATTTTATTACCCGTAATAAACAATTTTATTACCCCAAATAAAAATTTCATTACCCCAAATAAATTTTTTTATTACCCCTAATAAAAAAAATTTATAAACCCTAATACAAATTTTATTACCCCCAAATACAATATCATTACCCCAAATAAATTTTTTTATTACCCCTAATAAAAAAAATTGATAAACCCTAATACAAATTTTATTACCGGTAATAAAAAAAATTATTACCCGTAATAAAAAATTGTGTATTACCCCAAATAAAAATTTTTATTATCCCAAATAAAAATGTTTATTACCTCTAATAAAAAAATTGTTTATCCCTAATACAAATTTTATTACCCCAAATAAAAATTTCATTACCCCGAAATAAAAAATTTTATTACTCCTAAAATAAAAATTAGCGCTTGCCAAAGGTGTCTGGTATATAAGGTCGCGGTATAACTAGTACTAGTTTCACACTAGACCAGGGGGGTAATAAAAGTGGGTCATGAATGGTACTATAGCGTTAGTACTATTTTATACTTAAGAGCCTCTTTGCTAGGGTGCTCTTGAAGATTGTTTCGTAACTCTTTGTCATTTTTTGAACATGATACTGTTCCTCATCCACTCGCCTCCCTTCGTAAGCCCAAAATATCTTCAAAATAAGGAAGAAAAAAAATACAAAAAAAAAATGAGGGAAACAAAAAAAAATAATATAAATAAATAAATAAAAAAAAATAAGAAAACATACAAACGTACATCCCCCACCCCCCTTAGGCCATAGACTACACATACTCGAGAAGAAGAAAGCATTATTCTTATAATAAAACTCAAGTATATCAAGTGCTACTTAAGAGGTAATTTAAGATGGTAACAGTGACATCATTTTCATGGAAAATTTTACAGCTTGAAATGTTTTTCTGTAGACATTAATTTGAAGTAGCAGCTTAACTTTCCATTTGAGTGCCCATTCTTATATTATATACACGTAAAGGTTGTGGCAGCAGTTTAAGGATCAAGAACATTAAGCACAGATGGAGGGTAAGGAAGAAACAGGAAAAAGGAAATATATATATATACATATATATTTGTATTTACACAAAAATATATATATATATATATGTATATACTTTTAAAGTAAAGTAGACATGGGCCCATTTATTCGTAAGTGGAGCAATGCAAAACGTGCACAAGAGTGCCGAAGAAAGCTTAAAATTTTCCCTACGACTGTGTAATAAATTACGAGCCGTCCCTTCAAGTTGCTTTTATTTTATAAAATCATCCCCTCATACCCTCGGTATATCCTGTATACCGCTATCCCCTCTGCCAGCCAGCCAGCAAGCAAACCAGCCAGCCACTGCCATTCCTCTTGAGTTCCGTCGTCGTCGTCGTCGGTCTCATACCTAATTTTGTTCGCTTTTTACTAAAAGGTCCTAGGGATACTATATAGAGTAAGTATTTCTGATATCAACGCTCTACCATCCCCAAACCCCCCTTCCCCCTAACCACCATCCCCATTCTATCACATCCTGTTATCCACTTGTGATATCAAAACCTCCGAGTCCTCGACTCCACCACGTCAATTTCAACCCTGTAAATATAGTATTGTTCTTATATTCTATTCTGTGTATTTTTATTTATTTTTTTTTCTTGTGGGTTGAACGGAAGGGGGGGGGGGGGTGGGAGGGGAGTCCGGCCGGATTGGGTATAACTAAGGGATTCAGAATCAGAGGGGGTTCATCTTCAGCCGCCAGTTTTATATCCAGTTCAGTGTGTTTTTCGTCTAGTTATCGCAGGTCGTGGTATATTTTAAATTATATATAAAAAAAATATAGCTATATTATTTCCGGTGTTTTTTTATTGTTGGCTGGTCTTTCTAGGCTGTATAAGGTACAATAAACATGGGGGTTGGAGGTATGGGTAGAGGTGGTGGGTCCATTTTTGTTTTGATATCTTCTCACAACTGAGGTAATATCTTGATTTTTTCTTATTTTTCTTTCTAAACTTCAAGATCGAGAGTGATAAAAGCTTCATAGAATAGAAGATACTTATCAACTACCCCCCCCCCTCCCCCCTCCATCTCCCACTCCATTTTTCCCCGTCATCCACCAATTTCCTCGTCACTGTAACTTTGCTCCTCTACTATATTCCCATCCTTAATATCTCTACATCGGTAACTTGCACGATGGAGAATGGTAGGGGATAAGAAGAGGGTGGATGGAGAGGGGTAAAGGAGGGGTGAGATATATATATATATATATATATATATATATATATACCCCCGAAAATGCAAAATTGTGTTAACAGCTAAGCTAGCTATAAATCTTCACCGTAAATTCAGCACAAAAGGTGTGAAAATGAGAAGCATCAGCCATGAGGCGATTGTGGACCCTCTCTCTACTCGAAATGACAGGGAAGAGTGGACGAGGGTGTGGTGGTGGGGCTGGAGTGGTGGCGGGAGGCAATAACACTCGTGCCATGAAATATCCTAGTTAAATTCGAGTAGTAGATATACCATAAAGAGTCCAACTGAAAAATTGAACAGAAAATATAATTTTTATTTTGTTTTTTTTATAGCTTAATCTGGGCTTTTTTTAAAGGTTACAGTTAGGGGTAAAATTTTAATAAACATCTCAGCCTCGGTATCGTAGGAGTTAAAGCTTCCTAAAAAAACCACCCAGAGTTCCATGATTCGAATTTTACCCCATGGCATAGTCTTTCTCATGTTTTCATTTTTCTGACCTGACATATAACTTTCGTTCTATCTCGTCTCTTTTTACTTTGCAAAAAAAAATCTATGCCCTTTATCCTGCCATATCGCTTTTAAGCATTATAACCGAGGAGGGTATCTTCTGTTCGGAGCATTCATGAAGATCTAAAAATGTCCTTTTTTTAAAAAAAATATTCTTTTGATATTATTCTTTATTATTAATTTATTATGATTTTATTATCTTTTTATTACTAGTGGTGGTAATAAACGAGTAATAAAAGAGTAATAAAAGGGTAATAAAATGATAATAAATTAGTGGTGATAATAAAAGAGTAATAAAAGGGTAATAGAATGATAATAAATTAGTGGTGATAATAAGAGTAATAAAATGGTAATAAAAAGGTAATAAAATGATAATAAATTAGTGGTGGTAATAAAAGGGTGATACAATGATAATAAATTAGTGGTGGTAATAAAAGAGTAACACAAGGGTAATAAAAAGGTAATAAAATGATAATAAATTAGTGGTGGTAATAAAAGAGTAATAAAAGGGTAATAGAATGATAATAAATTAGTGGTGATAATAAGAGTAATAAAAGGGTAATAAAAAGGTAATAAAATGATAATAAATTAGTGGTGGTAATAAAAGGGTAATACAATGATAATAAATTAGTGGTGGTAATAAGAGAGCAATAAAAGGGTAATAAAAAGATAATAAAATGATAATAAATTAGTGGTGATAATAAAAGACTAATAAAAGGGTAATAAAATGATAATAAATTAGTGGTGGTAATAAAAGAGTAATAAAAGGGTAATTAAAAGGTAATAAAATGATAATAAATTAGTGATGGTAATAAGAGAGTAATAAAAGGGTAATAAAATGATAATAAATTAGTTGTGGTAATAAAAGAGTAATACAAGGGTAATAAAAAGGTAATGAAATTATAATAAATTAGTAATAAAAAAATTATTAGAAAAATGGTGCAATAATTTTCAGGGATTCTTTATAATGCAATCAGCTACATCATAGGGTATTCAAGTTTCTGGATAATAGTCGTTTGTAAAACACACAAAATGGCAATATGTAGCTATATATTTGAAAAAGGTTAATGAGGCTAGAGAGTATTAAATCCGTATACTCCAATCATAATAATGATAAAATAATGAGCCACCATAATATTTTATATATGTAGATATCAGTTTCTATCATATTAATATAATTATTTTGAGTTATTATCGATAAAATTTGTTGTGATATTAATACTTCAATATTCTTTTCATACTACATAATATTGTAATCCTATAATATTAAAGAGTCATTACAAATATTTCATGAACAATTTTATCATACATTACATATTTTAATCCCACCATTGTAATCGTCTCCACCAACCGCTCCACACAGTAGCTAGCAAACAAAAAATTCAATTTTCAATATCGTGTAACAACACCAACTCATCATTATCATCATCAAGTATCAAAAATATGTGGACAAAAAAAATAAATTAAATTCACAAAAGGAATTTTTGTATGTAAAATCATATATAAAAAATTTCTCTCTCTCTCTGAATGGAGGGTGTATGCAGAGGAGATATTGACATAATCGTGATGAATTATCTATATAGGCTACTTTGATTTGATGGATGTATGTATGTATGTATGTATGTATGTATGTATGTATGATATTGACGTACAATCAAAACACATGTAACTTTAGATATGTATACACATATATCGACATAATGTAACTCCTTCTATCATTCATATAATTACTGCAGGATATTTAATTATGAATGTGTGTCCGCCCCAATGGATACTATAATCACCCGGAGGCTCCTTGTTGAATGGAGGAGAGCGAACTTTGTGAGCAATCTGGATGCTAGTTATGATGGGTCCTGTCCTCATGATGTGTCTAGTACTTGCGTCCTGTTTCCCGCAGGAGGGGGGGTGTGTTTGCTCCAATTCTCTCTCTGTCCCAACTATCTCAACTTTATATCGTGTAATAATTTACCAACGTGTGTCATTTACCACCCCCCCCACCCACATCCTCCTGTGTTCATTCTGGCTCTTATATGAATATATCGCTTACCATATACACACACCCTGTGTCTCTTCTCAAACCAAACCACCTTCGTTAAAATCCCAGTCTAATTATTTCCTTGTGAGCGACCATCTGAAAGATCGTTTTACTAATCAGTTACCCTCTTCCCCCTCTCCCCCCCATCCACACTTTAATACGTTCATATTCTACTAATGAATAATTAAATTTTTTTGCATCATATCCTTTAGCCGATGATGATTATTTGTTTCATCAGAAATATTATCTCTACACAAAATAGTATACCAGAGAACGAGAAGGGGGGGGGGGAGTGGAGGGTATAAAGGACATGTCAGACATATATCGTATTGATGGCTATCATTGATTATGGTAACGATAGACATAATACAAAACAAAATATACACCATAGGGTCCCCGCCGTGCAGCCCTCTAGTACATCTCCTCTTTACACTATGATTTAAGCCTGCACCACAAAATGAATATCCTTTTTTCTTTTGTCTTGTCCTATCAAAAAATGTACAAAATTTTATCTCAAAAAATATATATATATATATTATTCAGTGGTTAATGGCTATGCTTGAATTGAGATTTTAATTTGGTTGAGCGGTTACGGGCTTGGTTCGTTGGTGGTTGGCTAGTGGTAATCCTAAAAAAAAAGTTTTTTTTTTGATTTTTTTTTTGGTGGCAGCGGTTATCGCATAAATTGAAATTCTCCAATGATATTGAAATGTCAGCAATTGTAAATAATTGCATAAATGCCCCCTTATTAATTTTGGATATCTGTTGATTCAGTAATTAATTCAACTTAGGCCTGCCTTGATTGATACCAGAGTGAATGAGTGTGTGAGACAGAGAGATACGAATAAGAGTGATACAGCAGTGTGTATGATTGGGGCATAACTCTACTATAGCCACAGATAAATTAATTAAATGGTATAAAGTAATGCCGATTATAAATTTAAAATGAATTGAGGTTAGTAGGGAATATCGTTTATAGGGATTAAAAGTATAATCATATATACAAATCAATGTTCATGACCTAAAAAAAAATACAGAAATAAGATTAGCCCTCACCACCAGCTCTAAATCAATCATTTTCATGTCCAGTTTTTATGTGAAAGGCCAAAAGCTTTTTTTAACATGAGATATTATTAGGCCACAATTTTCCAAGAAGACTGGAAATATAATTTCACCCCGGAATTTCCAGTATTTTCCGATATATTATAAGGGCATTTTAAAGATACCTTCCACAGAATGTCTGAATATATAGCATGCCTAGTCGAAAAGATAGGTTTTAGGTGTAGGGACGCGACCGGCGGAGATCCAATTAGAGCTTTGGTGCGCGTCGTTTGATGCAAAATTTCGTGTAGACCCCGCGCCCATAAAACAAGGGAATCTGAAAATCGGCTGTTTCCATGCATGGGCGCAGTGAGAGAGTCTCAAGTTTCCACAAGCGAGTTTCACTGTCACTCTGGTTTGTTTAAAAACGTAAATTACCGGCTCAATTACACATATTCTCAATCAGAATTCCTCACACAAAAAAACTGCAATATCTTACTATGTTTATTAAGTGGATTTTTATGACGTTTTTATTACTCTTTTATTACATTTTTATTACCAACCACTCAATTATATTCTCAATCAGAATTCCACACACAAAAAAACTTCAATATCTTACGATGTTTATTAAGTGGATTTTTATGACGTTTTTATTACTCTTTTATTACCCTTTTATTACCAACCACTCAATTATATTCTCAATCAGAATTCCACACACAAAAAAACTGCAATATCTTACGATGTTTATTAAGTGGATTTTTATGATGTTTTTATTACTCTTTTATTACCGTTTTATTACCAACCACTCAATTATATTCTCAATCAGAATTCCACACACAAAAAAAACTGCAATATCTTACTATGTTTATTAAGTGGATTTTTATGACGTTTTTATTACCCTTTTATTACCCTTTTATTACCACCACTAAATTATATTCTCAATCAGAATTCCTCACACAAAAAACTGCAATATCTTACTATGTTTATTAAGTGGATTTTTATGACGTTTTTATTACTCTTTTATTACATTTTTATTACCAACCACTCAATTATATTCTCAATCAGAATTCCTCACAAAAAAAATTGCAATATCTTACTATGTTTATTAAGTGGATTTTTATGACGTTTTTATTACCCTGTTATTACCTTTTTATTACCAACCACTCAATTATATTCTCAATCAGAATTCCACACACAAAAAAAACTGCAATATCTTACTATGTTTATTAAGTGAATTTTTATGACATTTTTATTACTCTTTTATTACCTTTTTATTACCAACCACTCAATTACATATTCTCAATCAGAATTCCACATGCTTTCTCATTTCCCTTCTTTTATGATGCGGACTCTACTAACTCTGTTCAAGCATCCTTGCATGAAATTTCACACTAATCGCACGGATGGAAAAATTCCTGACACCAACATTACTAGGTCTCGTCGTCTGCATATATGTTCCTCCTTTAGTTACGCTTCGGGGATTCTGTCTAGCTGTTATAGGTATGCTATTTATCGTTACTAATCACAGTTTTTTGGGGGGGGAGATAATTCCTGCTTGTGGTGTACCTATATTGGCGTGTTTGATTACATCATTTTGATTCCCAAATGAGATTGAATTATTCTCAAGGTTTACATAGCCGCCCAGCAATTACCTAAGGTTTGCGCTACTATCTTGAGAACTATCTCGAATCGATTTAAAACCGTACATTTTTAAAAAAACGCTGTCTAAAAAGTCTGCCCCGTGGTATATTGTTTGTAATGTAAAAGGTCCTTTCTATAATTCCCATCATCACCTCCTCGTGCAAAGCTGTCTAAGTGGATCTATACCTGTAGGAAAGATAGTTCGAAAAGAAAAACAAAGAGCAAATACCGGCTTTTATCCGATGCATAATCCCTACTGCGATTAAGAGTTGTCTTCGCTGATCGTATTCGATTCTTGGCCATGCTTAGAGATACAATGGCAGAATTGATATCAGTGGAAGAAGTGAGAAAGACAAAAAAACACATGCCACTGCGGGAAATCGAACCTTCAACCTCTGAGATGGTTGCAAACCTTAATACCCTAAGCTACATGCAGCCGTATTGTAATATACAACAAATGTTTCGTCTTTTTTTTTATTTATTATTGTTTTTATAGTCCTCTCTCTTTATGTAGATGTTTTTATATATGTCTGTTACTTCTGCATATATATATATATATTGTAAGTTCACTATTGTGTTCAAATACAAATAAAACAACTTCCAGCCCAGCTCTATAATAACAAAAAAAAAATCGGGTATAACTTCTACTTCCAAATCATGAATGGAATTGGTGAACTACAACAACAACAACAATAAAAGTAGAGAACTAACTTTATTTTTTCTTGTTCCACCTTTAGTTTCAAGGAAGACAGGTGAAGATGTTAAAAGGAGCAAAATGGGAGAGAAGTGAAAGAATTATCCTTCACTTGAAAACATTTCCACTTCACTTCCATCACCACAGACCATTCTAGCACCATACCAACCCCCGTTTCTCCAGCCCCCCTCCCCTCGCCCACCACTTCAGAACAACGAAAAAAAAGGCTGCTGACACAATCCACACCAGGTTATCATCTATCGTACGAAAAAGCATACGGGGGTGAGAACAACCCCTGTTCTAAGCTATATATATATATTTTTTCCTTTAACCTCTAAAACTAGGCAAGCAAAGCATTTTCCACCAAATCGAGGAAAGAAGTAGCCGAGTTTTAGTGTAGTAAAGCGATTGTAGAGAGTTACCGAATGTCTGGATAAGAAGGTAGAAGAAAGTTTTTGGGGTGTAAGAATGGCAGCCAGTAGTTGGGTGGAGGGGGGGGGGGTGTATGGAGTAGGTGGGAGAACACGGGGGTAGGAGGAAAATAAAACACTTTAAGGAAGGAAGGAAGAAGAATAAGAGAAAACTTGAATGGTTTGATAGTAGTATGGAGAAAGAGGGGAGGATATGGCTCCATAGATAAGCGTCGAGGGTTGAAGGAATATACCCATACAATATACATATATATATATGTGCAGTTATATAACATATATAATTGACTAAACTTCTCTTCTCTTTAATCTTAAAGAAATATTCAACTCACACTGAGAGTAGGGAATTGAAAAGTTTGTTTCGATATAGTTTCCCCGTGCTTTTCATTGAAAATATATACGTTATGCATGTATGCATATATGTATATGTATACAAAACAGGAAAAGCAATGAAACTAACTAAATGACTGACTGACTGACGCGCTCTATTACAACAACATAGAATCAAAATGAAAAAATAAAGAGATAAAGAAAAGAGATAGAAAAAAAAACAGGAAAAGAGAGATACACGCACAGATCAATTAAAATAGGATATAGAAAGAAAAAAGGAGAAGAACAGATCTTACAAAAACAAAAAAAATTGCCTTAGATGGTGTGGTGGTGGTGGTGCTTTTTCTTTGGTGGTGTGGTAGTTGTGATAATTTCTTCTTAAGTCCAAAAGGGGTTAACTTTTTCAACCATATATAGTAACCAGTAAATAGCAACAACAACAAGATAACCACCCCATAAACCACTTAAACATTACACATCGTACGTGTTAAATACTTAATTACTCTCAATGTTCTTTTTCTCTCTCTATCTCTTGCTTTGACTGACTGAAATTGGAACGAAATAGTATGATATGGCTTAGAATATATTAAACACACTATCAACACAATCTATCCTCCCCCGCCCCCTCCCTAAAACTAATTGCTAGTCACATATGTCAGAAATTATAAATTGGTTTTTTTCGTCCTTCAAAGATATCCTTGAATGTTGACTGTATAAATTTTTTTTTGGTCATACTATTTAGAAAAATGATATTATGAATGTCATGAGTTTCTGGGGTGCAAACACACTCACTAAGATCACTATATATTAAAAAAACACATCAGGGAGGACGAGAAATTCTCTGGAAAAATTTGGAGAGGGGCTGATACATTCCTACGGTTGCTTAAAGAGTTTATGGTGGCACAAAACATGCTATCACCTATAATGAGTTTAATAGCATTCGGTTTTGCATCTTGTTCAGAAATAGCAGAGATTTTTTAGTCGCCTTTTATTACCTTTTTATTACCACCACTAAATTATATTATCAATCAGAATTTCACATAAAAACTGCAATATCTTACTATGTTTATTAAGTGGATTTTTATGACGTTTTTATTACCCTTTTATTAACTTTTTATTACCACCACTAAATTATATTCTTAATCAGAATTCCACATAAAAACTGCAATATCTTACTATATTTATGAAGTGGATTTTTATGACGTTTTTATTACCCTTTTATTACCTTTGTATTACCACCACTCAATTATATTCTCAATCAGAATTCCACATAAAAACTGCAATATCTTACTATATTTATTAAGTGGATTTTTATGACGTTTTTATTACTCTTTTATTACCTTTTTATTACCACCACTAAATTATATTCTCAATCAGAATTCCACATAAAAACTTCAATATCTTACTATGTTTATAAAGTGGATTTTTATGACGTTTTTATTACTCTTTTATTACCTTTTTATTACCACCACCTCAATATTTCATTTTGGGTACTTTTGACCAGGTTTTTTGGGATTCTGAACCATGTTGCGGCTCTGCGTTATGGATGCATCCTAAGGAAGGTCTTGACTAGCTCCAAAATCACTTTTTTTTGGTTCGGATTTTTCAAACTTTTAAGATAAGTGTAGGAACTAGTAAAGATCCTAGTATAAATGATTGGTGGATGCAAATACTACGTTGATGGATGCACACAGAGAGAGCTCGTCTTTACGACATGGATGCATTCTAACGAAAGTCTTTACTGGCTCCAGAATATTTTTCCTGATTTTTTAATCGAGTTTTTGGTTCGAATTTTTCAAAATTTCAACTTGAGTTTAAGATCTAGTGAAGATTTGTTATAGTTCGTTGATGGATTCAAGCAAACTCAGAGAACTCAGCAGCTACGTTTCTGCCAGTCTAGTAATAATCCGAGTAAAAATATAAAAAAAATGGCCTTACAACGGGCGAACAACGGCCGCTTGACTTTTTTAAAGGGCATATGATGGCCGTAGAGTTTTTAATTATTTTTAACGGGAGCACATACGGACTTACGATGGCCAAACTTGACCAAAACAGCCCGAGTAACATGACCGAGGACTATGTTTTTCAATCACGGTCAATGTTCGCCCGTTGTTAGGTCATCTTTTATTTTTACTCGCGAATGTACATGTCTATATATATATATATATGCTTAAGAAACAGGAACTCAACTTTTAAGGAAATGTTTCTATCTGTTGCAACTCACACATTTCTTTGAAGTTTTTACATTCACAATTATTAAATATGCATTTACAAAATCACGAGAAACATGTTTGCTAAAGATATTTGAAATTAATTCGTTCGTTTATTCCATCGTATATCAGCAATTTCTGAGCTTCTTCAATTTATTAATCTTCTACAGAACTGGACCACTTTCAACACACTTGCATAAAATATTGTATATCTTTTAATGGATAAAAAAATCATCCTTCAAAGATTATCGAAATTGACTTTGACCGATAGAAGGACAGAGGCTAGTCCGAAAACTATATTCTATACAATAAGCTTAATACCTTAATGCCATTAATGTGTAGTAGTTAGCCCCTAAAAGCTAATTTTGTGTTAAATATTCAAGCGCTACACTACGTTCTATCTATATTCATCCAGAGACGTTCATACCACACGACACATCATGTACTTATACAATAACAAAAACTCCGCATCAGAGTTGGTCTCTATAATAAATTATCCAACTTAAGCGCAGAATTTTTACTGTAATTTTCACAAATGAATTAAACCGCCCTAAACCAGAACTACGAAAAAGCTTACATATAATAATAGTTAACGTGTGCAAAACCTTATATCTCTAAAGCAAAAAAAAAAATCCTTTATTCACGTTCTTGCTAAGGAGCTAAGGATTAAAGTCATACGTACACTTACCTCCTTGATGTAGTACAATAAATCGAGGGGAGGATTATTCTCATCATCATCATCATCACCTTTGCATGTGCGTGTATACATATAAGAGGATATATACGCTTATGCGCTCAGCTTTCTGGACATTTATAGTTGAGCCTTTAAGTCCATTTTTGCATTTTTAAGGATATGTTAAAAGTATAAATTTTTACTAAAAAGGTGCGATATTATTTTTTTTTTCGTTATTGTTGTGCACATCGCAGTGAGTTTTTATAGCAATAATAAAAAAATGAAATAATATATAAAAAAACAGAACAGACCTTTCCTCTATTTCCATTTCTCTCTAAGTAGACTCATATGGTATAAAGTACACTCACATGGAATACTTGATTTTTTCAGTCTTTCACGTAAAAATAAAAAAAAACCTTAAGAAATATTTAAATAAGACGAAAAATAAAGTATAAAAAAAAACTCTGTTGATAAGGATATTTTCTGGTGGATAGGGCACAAAATACTAAGAAGTCAAAGATATTATAGAGAAAAAGTACAAAAAAAAAAGATGAAAAAAAGAAAACTGCTTACCGGGAGTAGGGTTGAATTTCGGGTGGTGGTGGTGGAGATAGCAAAAGCGATGTGACTCTGAGGATAAAAAAAAGAGGGAAGTTAGGCAAAAGTATAGATTCACTTCCCAATTTTTTTTTCTTTAACTTTTTGGTTATGGGTTGGATAGTAGTATGTGATATACATAAACGCCCAGGAATTGAATAAGAGGGGCTCTCGAAGCCAAAGCACTTAGCTGTCGACAGAATTGCAGATTTGGTGTATATTCTCTTACATCCGGGGGGTCCAAGAAGACGTGTGTTTAGTATCTTTCTTCCTATCTAGATGTATTCATATGTTTATATATATATATGACAAACGTCTGTTATATATGGGGGAAAAAGGGATAACATAACAACATATACGACAGCAACAACTAAAAAAAAAAATGAGGAAACTTAGAAAATGAAAAGGTACGATTCCATACAAATCTCTTCTCTTTCCCCAAACACCCTAGGGACTTTTCAATATTTTTCAACACAGCCCCAGTATAGGGGTAGGACAGACGATATGTGGGATGAGGATGAGGGATATGCCCCCTATACCATTACCCCATATAAACTCCCACCGCTGCCACCATAAAAAAAAATCTCCCACCGCTGCCACCATCAAAAAAAAATCTCCCACCGCTGCCACCATCAAAAAAAAAATCTCCCACCGCTGCCCCCTTCAAAAAAAAAATTCTCACCGCTGCCACCCCACCAAAACTCTCACCAAAACACCCCCCCCCCCCCCGTTCGCGCGCCGTTCTCTATCTATCTATCTTCAAAACTTCACTATATTCTGCACATGGTGTCAAAAATATGTATATGTGCTAAAATGTGTAAGGACGAAGAAAAAAAGAAACGAAAGGACACAAAAAAAATAAAAAAAAAACGAACGAACGAACCTCCCCCCCCCCCGACTTTCGCTATTCTCTTGTATTTTGTGTCGTAGAAGTCGCCTTATATGTCACTATCGGGGGCCCTCCGGTCAGATTTTTCTGATTGTCTCCTGTCATTTTTCTTGCGTTCCCCTATACATACTTTATTTGGTTGGTGGGGGGAAGGGGTGTGGGGTATGTGTGGACCATGTGGACCATCAATGCCCTGCTCTGCACACATTCATACGCCTAATATGTATGTATTTTTATCAACTAGATACAGAGAGACAGACTTAATGGCATGAAGCGCTAAGAAGAAGAAGAACAGAATTCCAGAAGAAGTTTACTTTTGTGCCCTACGGAAAATTTTAACACCACCAACGGATTCTTACGATTTCGACAACAATCCCCTTGCCGCCCCGAACTTCATCACCAACCTAGCAACCAATTCTGTCGTCTTCTCTCATAGAGCTTCGCTCTTATTCCGCTGTGTTGTATTTTCTGTGCGCTACCAACCAAACCTTTCTGTCTTTCATTTTATAAGCTTTTGCAGTGTAACCCTCCCGTTTTCGACACACCATTTCTTGGGCTATATTTATACATATATATATATATATATATATACCCTCTCTGCCCCGTGAAGGTTTTTGCTATTCCCGGTTCTTCTTATTCTTCTTCTTATTATTATAGGGCACACTACCCGGTCTCTAGTCACATATCTATATACATACTCTGTGAGTATACCCTCAGCCTGGCACATTTAGGTCCCTTTTGCTTCATCGTGTCCCTTTTTTGCCTTTTGCCCACAAGCAGCAAGAGCAAAGTGCTCCAGGACTGTATAGTGCCAAGAATAAGAGGGAAAATGGTGACTCTGGGTGTGGGGGTGGGTTTTAATGTGAAAAGCTTCAATTATGAGCTTTTTTCCTCGTTTTCCCCTCTTAGTTCCGTTTTTATCGCCGCTTAACTTCCTTCACTAAGGTACTTAAGAGCTAAGCTCCCGGATGTATTACAATTCAAGTTTTGAGCTTAACCTTTCGCGCTTTCCTTATCACTTTTTTTTTCTTCATCTCATCTCCCATCACCACGCTCTACCACGCTCCTTTACACACCCCTTCCCCTCAATCTGTGCATACTTTTATTTTATTTTTAGTTTTTTTTTTTTTTTTTTTTTTCATTTTCTTATTTTATTTTTTTATTTCACATTTTTTTTGTCTTTTTTTTTTTTTTAACTCGCAGGAGTCACAAAGTCCTTCAACTCGTTCTAAGAAATTAACACAGTCTCGGGAATATAGCCAGGGCGCAAAAAATTGGGGTAAAACAAGATGAGGATTGTAAGGAGCGTGTCCTTTTCCCTTGTTTTTTTTTCTTCTTCTTCCTCTTCATTTTCATTTTTTTTTGTGTTTTTCTGGCTGTTGATGATGATTCCCTCTTCAAAACTCCTTCAACGTCCCTTCTTGGTTAAATTCAATCTCAAGGTGAGTGTGTGCCAAATGTAGAGTGTAGTAGCTGCTTTTTGTGGGGGCAGGGGAGGCTGTTCGAAATTCTATTGGTGACCTTAATAAATGATTGCAGATGAAATCAAATCTTCCCTTTTAGCCTTCTCCTCGATAAAAAAAAAACCTCCTAGAACCCACTCTGTTTCGGTCTGTCCTCTGTATATTTCTAGATCAAGCTACCCTGCTCTACTCCTCTATATCAGCCAGCCCCGAACTCTCTACCCGCCCCCCCCGCCCAATTTTAGACTCTTCTGCCCTTAATTAATACACACGGCCCTTTCTACAGCTTCTGGGGGACCCCCAACAACTTATGTACCCTATACCGATCGATATCAAATATTAGTTAGGTCGGAGATTTTGAACTTTCAATTAAGAACTTGGACAGGCAATGTGCAAAAGTAATCAGAATTTGCTCTTCGGTATCCATACATACATACATACATACAAAAAAAGTTTTTTCGGTATTTTCCACTTGAAAATATAAAAACAAAAAAAAAACAAAAATCGGAGAGTATCGCTCTGCGTGTTGTGGTTATGGCAACGTGCTTCAACAACTTCAACTTGTACATACAGAAAGAGCATTGATGTTAGAAAAATATAGCGCTATCTGAAGGGTTATCCAAATATATGTTTAATAGTCAGATATATACGAAAGTGAGAGACGATATGAATGTAAATTCCGAATCATTAGAAATGGATGAGAATTTCGCATATTGGTTCTTTCGAAAAAACACAAAATTCCCGAAAACAAAAATTGTGTGTGCATCCCCCAAAATATATACTACAAAGCCAGAGCAGAGCGCCAATCAGTTTTGCAAAAGTTATGGAATTGTTTGTATTCTCTGTTTGAATTTCGTTTTTAATCTTTCAGTTGCGACCGAGTACAGCTTGAGAAATAGTTTTACGATTAACAAAGTGCTCCCCCCTTAGGGCTCTGAACAAGTTTCCTTTTTGGAGGAGAGTTTTACATGGTTGGAAAGAACAGATTCAACAAAAAAATAAAATTGAGAAACATAGAACAGAATATTATTAAAAAAAAAAATACGATAGAAATTGATCGATAATAAAGATATTTATTAAGGTTTACTGATTGCGTAATATGATGCAATAGTTGGTTCGGGTTGTTTTCTTTTTAATTTTTTAGTTTAAAAAAGTTTTTGGTACAAAGGTACCACGGCTGCCACTTGCAGCTATTGTTTTTACAGCCCCCCCCCCAAAACCCTTTTTCGAGTATCTTGAGCACGATGGATGTGTTACTCTAATCGATCTATAGTCCTTTACGGTTTTCGCGGCCTCTTATTTCTGTTTTTCTTTGGGATAAAGACGAATCTACCCCTTCACCAACTAACGAGGACTTAAGTAGGTATTGCGATACTTGGGGTTGGGAAAAAATAAACCTGGTTGACCAGTTTGCGACCAAGGTCATTAAAAGGTGTGTTAGGTCAGCGACATACGATTAGGTTTTTCCCGGACCGGTTTCTTCGTGCCAAAATGAAACTCAAGCAATTAGGTTAGCTGCGACATACGTTAAGGTTAAAACCGGAACGGTTACACAATAAACCGGAGACAAACAAAAGCCGGAGACGGTTAGCCGTACCGGGGAAACCTAATCGTATGTCGCTAGCCTTAATTACTACCACCAATTACCGTGATTAATTAGTTTGATGTCATCTGATAATTGATTTCACCTGAGACTATTTGCACCACACGGAAGCACGGAAAAGAGAGACACGGAAACACGGATATGTCAAATGAGAAATGAATATCAAAAAATGAGAGACACGGAAACACGGGACATGTCAAAATGGGAAATTTACTAACAAAAAGGGAATATGTACCAATGTATTTTCACCTAAACGGATACACGCGACATGGAGTATTTTCACCACAGCGAAACAGGGATGCACGGGAAATGAGATTCGTGATGCTAACCGGGTGCGGACACCACACGGAAGCACGGGACATGGGGTTTATTGCGATAATCGGGTGTGCGCACCACACGGCACCACGGAAACAGGGATGCACGGGAAATGCGATTCTTTGCGTGCTTCCGTGTGGTGCAAATAGACACTTCCATTGGTTTAACGTTAAATCAGGGTGAAAGTGAAATTTGGTTTCCATGCCAAATCGCCCTACTACCTACTTGCGTCCTCTCCAACGCCTTCGGATAGATAGACTAATATCTAAATATTTCTAAATTTGTTGTGATTAAGCATGGTCCTATACCATCTACTCCAAGGCTTAATGGTAGTGGCACACCCCGCATGTCGATCCACAACCTTCGGGAAGCCCTCCAGAGATTTGTATGCTCTTATCTCAGATTATCTAAAAAAAATAAAATAGATTGTCGACAGTACAAAGGGCTTTTCCTGAGCTCTAGTCTTCCACATAAAAAAAATTATCTAATACTCTAAAGTAAAGTCCCTGTGTACTGGGTTGGGCTGGGATTTTCCTAGCGTCCTTTTCTGTAGGCGGGTGTATTTATTGCTTCTTCAAGAATTTTCTTCAACGATTCGCGGCAGCTAGCCATACCACTTCCAATGACGTACTCCCAGTGCTGACAGGGAGATAGTCTTCCACAGGTTTTAACCTGGGATTTTCGATATTTCTAAAATCTGCTGGAAGACTTGAAATATTCTGAAATAAACCATTGTTAATGCTCTCATAGTTTACCAGTTGCTCCATAATCCATCGTTATATACCTACATCTATTTTGTGACGTTCTCTGCTACTAAATCGAATATCCTTCTTAATACTCTCTCTCTCTCCCATGACACCAAATCCTACGCGATAGTGCACCAGATGCATATTAAATCTAATACATGCTGCATATGCTTCTACGTGTCAGTCCCTGTTCCACCCGGTTTCTACAGGACAACAACGTTACGAAAAAAAACAAAAAAAAACCATCAACAAATCCTCAACTACTTTCAACTATTTTTAAATTCCCTTGTAAAAGAAAAAAACTACATCGATTGTAAATATGCGAGTCCTTAGGCAGCTTTAAATCTCAAACAAAAAAAACCCAGTTTTCAACCCTTAAGATCTTTTCTAGGGTTAAATATATAACAACAAAACAAAAAAAAATCCCTTTTTGAGCTTTGATAGTGTTGTGCGTAGGTAGATAGATTCCTACACTGAATTGCGTTTTTTCTACTCTGTTAAACATTTACAAAATTCAAGAAAATCGTTTCTATGCAACCCTTCCATTTCAGAGATAAAAAAAAGTTTTTTCTTATATAAAATGCCCACAACGGTGTTACGTCATGACTTAGCGTGACAAGACATATTGTCGTCTCTAGCATATACCATATGTTCACTTCTCTCATTGGTTCACATCTTCCGCACAAATATATATATATATATATATATATATATATATATATAAAAAGGAAATGGTAAAGTCACTCACTTAAAAAAAATATATATATGGTGGATTCTTTTTCAAACGGGATAGCAAAAAAAATATATCGCTCAAACTTTGGGAATATGTTCGGGAACTCGATGTGATATAGCGCAAAAAATTTTTTTAGCGCGATTGGGTGCGCCGTTTCGGAGTTACAACTAATTCAATATTGAAAAAAACGCGATTTTTCAAAAATCACGTATTTCTCATTTATTTATAGCTCTCGACGAACGCTGACTTTTGGGATGGCCATACAGATTTTTGTAGGAAATTTTCCGTCCCTTCAGATGAAATTACGCAAAAAAGGATTGGACGCATTTTTGGGCAATTTTTTGGCCTTTTTTGGCCAAAATTTGAAAAAAAACGGGAACGGTATTTTTAAATTTTTTTTTCATGTCACCAATCGATTTTCTGACTCAAAAACTACTCAGATGAAATTACGCAAAAAAAGAATTGGACGCATTTTTGGGCAATTTTTTGGCCTTTTTTGGCCAAAATTTGAAAAAAAACGGAAACGGAAATTTAAAAAATTTTTTTTTTCATGTCACCAATCGATTTTCTGACTCAAAAACTACGCGCCACCAAGTTTTCAGAGTGGTTCTCTCAAAAATGAGAAAATGACAGCGTTTCTACCATTTTTGACCATTTTTCGAATATCACAAAATGTCTTATTTTTCTCCAAACGCGCTAAAAATTTTTTTTTGGTATATCACATCGAGTTCCCGAACATATTCCCAAAGTTTGAGCGATATTTTTTTTTGCTATCCCGTTTGAAAAAGAATCCACACATATATATAATAAAATAAAATAAAGACCGAAAAACGACCGAAAAGTAGGTATTGTGATACTTGGGGGTGGGGGAAAAAAACGGTTTGACCAATTCGCGACCAAAGGTCATTAAAATATGTGTTAATTACCACCACCCATTACCAAGAAATAAAAGCAATTAAGTAGAGAATTAACACACAAAAAATAACCCCAAGACGACTTTTCAGTCCCATTGTGAACATTGTGAATTCCCCTCAAACATTTCGGATTTACATATTTTAAATTAAACTAAAAAAAAAATTATTTTCCTCTCCAAAAAAAAACGTCCGAGCAGCGGTCCGTCCTTAAGTCAGTCGGGCATCAATTTTAATAAGCTAAATGACTCGAATTGAATTCATCATAAACCATCATCCAGGACTAGCTGGAAAGTTTTATTTAAAATCAACAAGCTGCCCCCCCCCCTCTCAGCAGCAGCAGCACAACTCCAACAACTCTCCAAGTGGTCTCTCATACAAGGGGCCCCATATTGGAACAGGGATGGTTATTCCCTCCTGCATATACCATACCAAACCAAACCAAAAAAAATACCAAAAAGCATATTTAACCAGCAAAGTTTTATGGCGTATATGATTTAATAATCACTCTTTAGCCTCTCAATTACTACTCTCTATGTGCCACATTACTATTTGCCCCCACCACTAACCAATATATATGTACAGTACATGCACATATCTCACGCCCTGATTGCTTGAGCTGTAATTAAGCATACATGGCTTTTTAGTTTTTAAGCCGCTTTTTGGTCGTTTGAGACTTGTGTGTGTGTGTGTGTTTTCCACCACTTGACTGGTACCTTTTTCCATGTGCTCTATGTTCTATTTAAAACAATTCGGTTTTGGGTACAGGAGTGGGGGGGATGCACATGTGTAAAAATAATTTTACTAAGAATTTCAACAAGCTCTCGACTGGAAATTGACGCTTTGAACCATTCGATATGAGCATAATCGATAAGTTTTGAATTGTTTATGGAACACATGCATGAAATTTGTATGAAATTTGTGCCGTGGTTAAATGAGGTTAAGTAATCATAGGCATACGATATGACACTTTCAAATGGCAATTAACATGGCGATAGTAGTCGCAAATGTCGAAATTTAACACCTCTAATCAATTTGATCAATTTTATGGTGATTTCGACCAATAGATTCAACTATTCAATGGTGGTATAGACCAAATTGAGCCTTGGTCTTCTTTAGCCTGTGTCGAAATCTTGATATCATAGCACAATACTGGTCGTATTACTGTAGACTTAAGGTAGACTGTTGTATCGATTACTTCTAGGTTCAACTAGACCAACTGAAAGCGATTCCGACCAATATGTAAATATATATTTCTTCCCATTCTAAATCGAACATCTCTGAACTGCTGCATAACATTCGTTTTCACTTCGTTGATGTTTAGGCCTATATTCTTTGCCGCCTCTTTCAGTTCGTCACAATCCAAAAAGAACCTTCCTACGATGTTCAGGTCATCTGTTTGTCTAAGTAATTATAAACAGCGTGTCCTGCTATTGACGTGCTGCTCTAGCCTGACGTTTTCCTTATCATTCATTCTAGGTCGAGATTAAAAAGCATTTTGGGGCCAGTCTATCCCTTGTCGTGTACATCAAACCCTTGTGTTATAGTATTTTGGATCTTTACTTTCACCAATGAACAATTCGTTGCGTATTTAGTTCCTTTGTAGTATAGCAATAGGCCTCCTGGCTCAGTGACGTCATCGGTTGTGGGCTCGGGTATGAGCTCTATCCGGGACAAGAACTAGTGCAATGAGCGCCATCTGTGTGAAAATAGTTGAACTTCGAAGTGGTGTGTCTTGGGTGGGGGCTTTCATACGGAGGGAGTCTTGGGTGGGATCTTGTGGGGGTTCTGAGATTAGAGATGAGTTGGTTGGACCTGATCGATCTAGTCTGCCTAATCTGGTACAGTCCTAATCGATAAATTCAATTTAGTCTATAGTCAACAGTCGTACTCGAGTCTTTCCAAATTAAGGACCAACCAAAAATCTTATTTCCTAAGTATTATATTACGTGTATTGCGTATTATATTACACATGTGTATTATATTACACAACATTTAAAATATACAATTTTGTAACAAGCTAAAGAAAAAAAACGCAGCAACGATCAACTATCACCTCACGTACTTATATGATAATATCCTCTCCATCTAGAGACGAGCGCGCGCGACACCCAAAGAAATAATAAAAAAAAAGAAAACAAAAAAAACAACAACAAAAAATCATACACAAAAACCTCCATTTATAAAATAAAAAGAAAAATATTATCAATTTACATCACTCTTCACTTAAGTGATTACACAACATCATACTGTACGTGACGCGATCTTGTGCTCATCTTACTAATAATAATTCATGATTCATCGGGGGATTCACAAAAAGACGTCGTTTCCCATTTTCTGTGTGTAAATCCTTGAGAGAGAGAGAAAATTCTTGCGGAGTCGTATTATTCAACCCTCTTTTCTTTTTCCCACCCACCATCGCGCTTTTGAATATATATATTTTTTTTTTGGTGCTTTTTCCTTCCTTTCCAAACAGCAGCAGCAGCAAAGACCATCATCACCACCTACCACAATACCAAACCATCTAACCCCCAAACTCCCCCATACACACATTACCTTTTTCGCATACGTAAAATACTTTTTACACACATGTGCACACATACGTATAGTATAGACACGACACGATGGTACCTGTGTCGTTTGTTCTGGGTTTTTGCAGTTTCAAACTTTTGTGCAAAACAAAAAAACATAAATTTCACTTAAAATCAATTAAAAACATAGAAAAACAGAAAAAAAATTCCTCTTCACGAGATGTTTGAAAGTGCCCTAAGCCACCTAATTCGTGCTCTAAATACTGAAAGTGCCCTAAGCCACCTAATTCACCTAATTCGTGGGCTGATGTTGTTGTAGTTATTATTGGTGTTAATAAGTTCTGTTTTCCGGTTTTTGTTAATTAAAATTTATTCTGTGTTATTTTTAAAGGAAGCTCTTCGAATTGTGGATTGTAAAAGGGAGTTGTGCCGATGATGATGTTCTGGGGCATGGTTTTTGTTTTGTAATTTAAAAGGATATATGAGTCCTTTGCATTTTTGTTTGGTTTAAAATCGTTTTTGATTATTGTATAAACGATCATGTGCAATTATGATTGAGAATATATTTGAGAGGTGGTGGTAATAAAAGGGTAATAAAAAAAAAGTCATAAAAATCCAAAATCCAGGGAAAGGGAGAGCGCATGTGGAATTGTGATTTAGAATACAGGGCGTATTTACTAAACTTACAAAGCAGCCGGCTGTGAATAGGCTCTGGATATACGAACAAAAATCGTAAAGGGCGGGGGGAGGAAATTATAGGTTAACTAGGTTTTTTTTTTGGACAAAACTGTTGTTTTAGTTACGAAAAACCAACCTTTTTTACTTTGACGACTAATAACTCTGGAAATTGTAGGTAGGTTGGAACCGTCAGTTTTACAATTTTTGATAGGTAGAAGTATTCTGCGTACATCGGTGTGCTTTATTAATGGAAATAGGTTATACGGTTACAAAAATACAGGGTGATATGCAAAATACTATCAAACTCGCCCTAGCAGCTAAACCGTTACGATTTTTTTTTTCGTCTATCCAAAATGTATCCACAGTCGGCCGCTTTGTTAATTTAGTAAATACATCCTGTATAATTGAGAGGTGGTGATAATGAAAGGGTAATAAAAAGGTCATAAAAATTCACAATTCACAATTTAACGGAAAGAAGAGCGTATAATTGAGAGGTGATAATGAAAGGGTAATAAAAAGGTCATAAAAAACCACAATTCACAATTTAAGGGAAAGGAGCGTATAATTGAGAGGTGATAATGAAAGGGTAATAAAAAGGTCATAAAAATCCCCAATACACAATTTAAGGGAAAGGAGAGCGTATAATTGAGAAGTGATAATGAAAAGAGAATAAAAAGGCCACAAAAATCCACAATTCACAATTTAAGGGGAAGGAGAGCGTATAATTGAGAGGTAATAATGAAAGGGTAAAAAAAGGCCAAAAAAATCCACAATTCACAATTTAAGGGAAAGGAGAGCGTATAATTGAGAGGTGATAATGAAAGGGTAATAAAAAGGTCATAAAAATCCACAATTCACAATTTAAGGGAAAGGAGAACGCATGTAGAATTGTTAATAAGAATATAAATTAGCTGGTAATTTACGTTTTTAAACAAACCAAAGTGACATTGCTGACTTATTATGAAAACTTGAAACTTTCACTGCGCGAATGAAAACAGCGCGATTTTGAAATTCCCACATTTTTTACAGCGCTATCTTTCAACGGGAACTTTTTATTTTTTTTTTCAAGAATTGATGACATCGGATATTTTCACCATAGTTAAACCAAAAAAAAAAAAATTACCGAGAATTTTGTGTTACGATCCTCGAGGTAATAAATGACAGGTACACAATTATAAAAAAAAAATAACTAGTCACAATATGGATCAATATAAACACACATACACATACATAAAAGTTATAATTCAACTATAATTACTTTTCGTTTTAAGTGAATATTGTATTTCAGCTAAAAGTAAGCAATAATAACCTCGAACCTCGAAACCTCATATATATATACACTGTCCTCTTTTCTACTTACTATCATCCATCGTTATATACCACCCACAAAAACCAATCCCCCGGTTATCGTTCACTATATGTGTGTATCCTTAACCACAGTAGTAACAATGCGGTTAAAGCTTTTAAATAAATAATACTAAGCACTTAACCGTTTCTTATATTATATGTATGTATAATGTATGTTACAACAAGGATACATCAACCAAACGATCTTGTTGTATGGATATATATAAATATATGTATATATGTCTATAATCCCGGCCCCATCCATCCATCCATCCATCCAGCATGAACACAAAAACGAGCCCCATCAACCTTTTCTTAACCTCTTAAGCCACTAAACAAGAAACCAAGCGCGGCACGAGCAACACCTTTACCTATGATGAGCTGAAACAACAAGAACAGAACAACAACAACAAAACCCAATTTTTTCACATTTTCTGCTGTACTCTCTCACCTCTCTCCCAAAGGGCTTTCTTCTTACCATTTTCTTTTTAAGAACCACCCCCTGCATATTCACCCTTTAATATTTTTTGATGGTGTATAGTATGCCTTACACGTGCAGGGATATATTTGTGTATATATTCATATATATGGCATAGGGTAAAAATACTTTTTCCTTCCTAGTCATCTAATTATTATTTTCCATGAAAATCCCTCAAGGAGAGCACAAAAAGAAGGAACAGGATTCATACCTGAACTGAACTGAAGCACAAGAGAGAGAGAGAGCCACGATTAATATTGCAAGTAATATGATATTCCTTATGCCATATTCTATTTTCCTTTTAATTTGTTTTTTTTTTGAAGAAAGCAGCACACACCCACACCAAAAAAAAATAAATAAAGAAAAATTGCTGAGATATTTTTTAATCTATTTTTCTTCATTTTATTCATTTTCATTTTTTCTTACTTTTTTACTTATTTTTTTTTTAACATAAAAAAAACACGTGTAAAATGCGCAAAGTTCTTTGTTGTTGTTGCCTACGAAGTTTTTGTGGAAGACACGAAAATTAAGGATACACGCTTCTTAACAAGAATCGTTTCCTAGGATATTTATTTGAAATACTCTCGCCCCCTCCCCCCTCGACAAGTCAAGCTGCCATATATATCTACGCGCCAGGCAAAAAAACATGTTATATTGCCTGATAATTGGGCGCTTCCCCCCACCCCTTAATACTTGTTATACCTACAAAAAAAAAATTGGTGTAAGAGCTTCTGCTAACACAAAAAAAAATCAATCACGTTGAATAGATAACAAATATCGCTTGAAAATTTTCTCTCATAAAAAATAATAATAATACCCCCTCCACCTCGCTGCTACCCCGCTCCCCCCTCCCTCAAAAAATAAAAACCTAATTTTTTATACACTCCTCATATATACAAGTTTATTTGAAAACCATATATGAAGAAAGAGAATATTTTCCAGATTAGGAGGCATCACTACACTACACTCTGAAAAAGAGAGAAAGCATAAAGAAAAAAAAAATTAAAAAAAAAACATGACAAATCAAAAATCTAAGATCAACATCCCAATATCACCTTGGGTACCTCCTGAGTATGTCCTTAAAAAAAAATAATGAAAAAAAAAGAAATTCCCCTCTTGAAATTTTCTCGATATTGAGTCGTGTGCCCTTCTTCAAAATTTTATATATTGCCTCTTGTTTGTTATCGAAGGAGAATCGCAAAAAAAAAATGAAATAAGTGATTGAAGTCCTTTTCGTATCAGTGATTATGTGAGTGCTCAAAAAAAAAACACGAATGAATTGGACCTTTTCATCAGAGATGTTAAAAGAATATATGCGCCTTGGTCCTGTAGGGCCCAGGGCTGGTAGACGAGGGGTTTACCTGAAGTGGTGTAGAGAAGGGGTAAAACATTATTATTATTAACTTCCCAGTTTATATGGAAATTATTGTAATCGGTCCGAAAATTTGAAATCGAAATTTTCAACGTATTTTCATGTTTCAAGGTACCAATAGCATTTTTTAAGCAAAAAATTTGAGAAGAAGTATGTGTGTGTGTTTGTCTGTGCGTACGTATGAGGTAATTTTTTCCTGCACAATTTCGCACGAATAAAAAAAGATATCGACTTCGTTGAGGTGCCATTCGAAGCGTATTAAAGGAAATATGATCTGAAAAAATTTTCATAAAAATCGGTCGAGCCGTTTTTTTTTGTTTGAACGAAGTTCGTGATTTTTGTACCCGCACGATACCGCGCGAAAAATGATATATAAATGATATAGACTTTTGTTGATCGATGCACATTAACGAAAACATGTTCTGTAAAAAATTTCATAACATTCGGTCAAACCGTTTTTTTTTTGTTTAAATGAAAAAACTTCGGCTAAGGATCACAAGTTGTAGATGAACTCCTGGAACTACTCAACGGCCGTAACTTTTTCGCCCAAGGTTACGCAGATGATGTCGTCATCGTAGTAACAGACGAAACTGAAGAAGTCATGTCAAAACGTCTGCAGCAGGCACTAGATCTAGTATCTAGTTGGGGCGACAGCGTAGGACTAAAAGTCAATCCCGACAAAACGATTCGATTTTCTTTTAAGCAGGAAACGATCACTACCGGGGCTTTTGGAACTGATACTCGCAGGTAGAACTATAGGCCCATCTTCCAAGCAGAGGTGTACGCGATATTGGCATGCACTCATGAGAACTTAAGAAGGGCCTACCAAAATAAACGGATATTTATATTCTCTGATAGCCAAGCAAGCCAACATTCATCATACTGGGAAGTTGATCGTGTGGACTGAAAGGGTTAAACCCACATCCCAACTAGTTTTTTTTTATATCATTAAATTAAATTTCGCGTGCAAAAATACCCCCCACCCCCCCCCCCCCCCCCGAAGCGCTCGCAAAAAAAACACACACACAAAAAGATATATACGAGAGGGAGAGAGATTCATCCTTTCTACCTATAAACATATGCACACCCCGATAAGTTTCAACAATTCAAAAATTGCCAATTGACTTGTTTTTGCGAGAATATATAATAATATGAAAAGTATTTTTTTTAATGAGACAAGGATTATTGCAGGACGAGCGAGGATACCGCGAAATGTAAAAATAAAAATTCCATTCCATTCAAACTTTGCTCTTATCTCAACAAAAAAAATTATTTATCAAATTTTAAAAATATCCTTTTTTTTCATTTTTGTGGTATTTTCACTCGCGATAATATTATATTTTCACATTCTCCCTCCTCTGTATATCAATAACAACATTATATAAAAAAAAACACAATCCTGCTTGCGTGCGTGTTTATAAATGTGTGAAACTGAATTATTCAGTGGCGTTGAGAGTGTGTATTTTTTTTACTCCTGCATTTTAACATAATCAACTTTTTTTTTGGCATTTTGATTCTCCCGAAAATTAAATGTAGCAGTGTTTTTTTGTCGGTGCGCTTTTAACGAGGTATTAAATGATTTTTTGTTTTTTATTTATTTACGTAAAAAAATACCTGGAAAATGGACGGAGGGACTTTGTCAGGACTCGAGAGGTATATATACATACATATGCAGGTAGGTGCCTTAAAGAGATCAATCCTAACAAAATTCACTGGACCTTATCCGGCAATATACACCCTATCATTTAAAGTATCATATGTTCATCATGCACCATCTTTGACTTGATACTGCCTATCACCCTACACCCCATTATCACCAGAGATCGTCTGATCTTATATCTGTACACTTATAGGAAAAAATCCATGCATCACACATCCATTCTTGACTGTTGTGCGTTGTATATGACCGTCGTTTTATAACGCATTGCTCAATAAAATCGTAGTAGGACTAATGATAACCTGATTGCGATATCACAGAAATTCGTGTTTCATGCAGAAGAAAATTCAACCACTTAACGTGTGCCATGTCATTTGAATTTTTATGATGTTTTTTTTGTTTTATTACCCCTTTTATTATCTTGTTATTACCCCTTTATTACCATTACTGGTAATAATAATTTTTTTTTAATTACTTAAGGTGTGCTTGTCATTTGAATTTTTAACGATGTTTTTGTTTATTACCCCTTTTATTACCCCTTTATTACCATTACTGGTAAAAAAAATGTTTTTTTCGAATTACTTAACGTGTCCCTGTCATTTGAATTTTTATGGTGTTTTTTGTTTTATTACTCCTTTTATTACCTTGTTATTACCCCTTTATTATCACCATTACTGGTAAAAATAATATTTTTTCGAATTTACTTAAGGTGTGCCTGTCATTTGAATTTTTACGATGTTTTTTTATTACCCCTTTTATTACCTTTTTATTACCCCTTTATTACCATTACTGGTCAAAAAAAATGTTTTTTTCGAATTACTTAACGTGTGCCTGTCATTTGAATTTTTATAATGTTTTTTTGTTTTATTACCTCTTTTATTACCTTTTATTTACCTCTTTATTACCATTACTGGTAATAGTAATGTTTTTTCCCGGTTTTTTTAACATTTTTTAAACCACAACACTAATTCTCGATTAGGCACTTAGCACCGCCCCAGACCTGGCACACCAGTGTTTTCCCGTATGAAAATTGTTCACACTTTAATTTGGGTGAGAGTTGGAAACTGTTTCTTGATAGGTCAGTGACGGTCCCAAAATAATTACTTTAATAATACCGAAAAAATTTCTCAACTAAGCAAAACTAAATAGAAAAAAACCTGCAGATAAAAACAAATAAAAAACTTAACCATTTTTACCTTGCTGAAACGAGAACAGGGCGACGTCAGACACCTCTAACTATAACCTAACTATATATATATATATATATATTCTGACTACGAATTTATATTTTATGCAAAATCATACTCTGAACACAAAAAATAAATAAAAAGAAAATACCCAAATCAATAATACATCAACCATTGTCTTCTTTTTTTTTGTTATCTTTTTACCTATCTATAGAAGACACACAGTCATTGCCCCTTGCTTAAACAATAAAATTTTAACGATCTTTAATATTCCGGAATTTTTAATTAAAAATTTTGCATTTTTTTTGTATTTCGTCTTCAATTCATCAGTGTGATAAGCTAGCTACTGTCCGAATTTTTGTTTTTAAAATAAAGTAAAAGTGTTTCAAAAAAAAAAAATAAGAAAAAAAACATTTCTCAATATTGTTTGTCACCTGTGTGCGTGTGAAGAAGGCAGAGCTGTTAAACGTTTATATTTGAATAAAAAAAAATACAAAAGTTTTTTTTTTGAAACATTTTTGGGATATTTTTAAGAAAAGAAAAAAATGTTTATATGAAGGGCAAGGGATTGTCATTATAACTTTTACTATTAACACTATTAACACCAATTTTTAAATTAAAAAAAAAAATCTAAGAAAATGAAGCAAACATAAAATTAATTTCTTTTTTTTTGAAAAATATATTCTCACCACAATAAAATTGTTTGAATAATCCCCGAGCGTTTAGAGATGCCCATACAAGACCATAACCACCAAAAATCACGCCACATTAATCAAGGCATTATATATGAACAAAAAAAATAACACTTTGAATATATTCACAACACACATCATAGGATATCATATTTCACACAGGTGAAAAAAAAGAGGTGAAAAGATTGCATTTAAAATAAAAAATTTTCTCTATATTTTTTGTTGTTTTTTTTTGTACGTGAGAATTTTCACTATTAGTTTCACTCGTTTATTATTTTATTATTAAGCACTTATTTAGCCCGGATAATTTCGGATGTAAAAAAACACTAAAACACTACGACGAAAACAAACAAAAAAAACACCACACGAAAAATATAATAATGATGAAAAATCAGTGTCAATGTCACACACGGGGATTGGATTAGTTGGAAAAAGTGGCGATATCACACATGAAAAAAATTTTTTTTTATATCACGACGACGAAAAAAATAATATATATATATATATATATATATATACTGTGATTACGATTATGTTATCGATAAAATCCAAACTCTCCCCAAAAAATAACCGGTGCGGTGGGGGTAGGTATGGGGCTCGACGAAAAGAAGCGCCCTATTATCGAGGGTAGTATAGAAAAAAAACGGCAACTTCTTGTGTGATTTTTCGCTTATGTTGCTGGAGAGCGAAAAAAAAACGAAATATATTTTTTTTCGTCTTCACAGAATCGATTACCGGGGAAATTTCCTGTTTTATTTTTTTTTTATTTTATTTTTCGTTCGTTTCGTTTTTTTTTATTCTGAAGCGTAAAGGACACGCAAAAATATTGGCAGAAACACATCTGTTGAATACCGAAGACAATTATTCACCAGGAATTTCTCATATTTCGTTCGTACACATGCGGCGCGCACGATGAGCTGCGTTCGCCCTCACCTGAGCCAGGAGGGAGCGAGTGGTGCGAGTAATGTGTGCAGGAGGAGGTAAGAAGCTAAACTAAAACGTGAAAAAAACCATCAACATAGCCCCAGAAGCACCACCAGCCAGTCAGCCCACCACCAGCAGCAGCAGCACCAAAGCGGCAGCAGAAACACCAGCGGCGGAAGAAAAAAAACATACAAAACGACATATATATTCATTCTCCTTCCAACCCCGAGAAGAGTTTAAGCCCATAGTAAAGTGATATACATACATTCATACACACATGCATATATATTTATATACGTATAAAGGTAAAAACACGTTTCCGAAAAAGGGATCCTTTCGGGGTCTTTGGTATTTTGTACAAAAAAAATTTTTTTTTTTCATCATTTTCGGGGAAGCCAAAAAGAATAGTAGTAGTCGAGTCGCACACCACACCTCCTTACAATGCTTCACAGCACACACAATACAATCCAACGGAGGATAACAAAAAAAACAAAAAAAAAACTGAAGGACTAGAGACGAGCGCACGTCGTCGAGGGGTTGGTTGATGCCCCGAAAGGCAATGGAGCGAGGGCTAATCCTGCATATTGAAAACTACTATGAAGAGAGGGGATATAAAATCGGGTTCGTTCGTTTTTTTTTCTTCTTACCTGTGCAGCAGTGTACACGAAGGGCTATTTAAGAATTCGATTGAAGAAGACGAACGAGAGAAGGTACACAAGCCCTTGTAGGTAGAAAAAATATAGATATATACAAATGCCATTCACAAATTCACACACACACATACACTCACTCATAAATCTATACTCAAATAGATTTTTGCAAGGACAAAAGAAAATCCTTCAAGTTCTTTTCTGTATATCCTTAATATCGTGTGTATGAGCCTTCTATAATATTATTCTTGACTAGTCTCGCCTGTTGTCGAGATACGTTCGACCAAACTTATTCTAAGAAAGAATAAAATAAAACGGGAATTGGTTCGATTAAAAAAAAAAAATTGAAAAACACAACTGTTAAAACAAAAAACCGAAAAGAAAATTTAGAAAGCGTTCAGGGTTAAGGTCCAACCAAAAAAGAAAAAAATTGAAAAATCGTCCGTCAGCGTCCACTAAAAACAGAACCGCCTTAAGAGGAAAAATCGCAGAAAGCACACTTTCGCTCTATTTTTCTCTATTACACAAGGATGTTTCTTCTGCTTTTATTATTTGATCTGTCAATATTCGCTCTATTAAGGCAGTTAAGTGTAGGGAAATGCGAGTGCAAAAGAGAAAATCGAAACAAAATGGTATTCTCTTCAAAATATGATAGCGCGTGCACAGTGTATTACTGCTGCATATTATGTGAATAAAATAATTTTCAGTATAAATAAAACTTTGCCTGGCTTTCACACTTTTCCGTACCGTGCCTAAATAAAATATATATTCTGACAATCTATGAAAAAATACCTTTCTTTTGATATATGTTTCATTAAAATACGTGCACCGAAAATAGGTTAAAAAAGGATCACAATTTTTGGCTTTGCCTATTAATATATATATATATTCTGATCATCTATGAAAAAATAGCTTTCGTTTGTTATATGTTTCATTAAGATACGTGCACCGGAAATATGTTAAAAAAGGATCACAATTTTTGGCTTTACCTATTAATATATATATATTCTGATCATCTATGAAAAAATACCTTTCGTTTGATATATGTTTCATTAAGATACGTGCACCGGAAATATGTTAAAAAAGAATTACAATTTTTGGTTTTACCTATTAATATATAGATACTGTCCTGCATATTTGTTCCTACATAATATACACACATACATTCCTCAGTGTTTCTGATCTTACGGTATTCGGGCTAATGTCTCCATTTAGGATATATAGACCCTTTGTCCTGTCACTGGTTTTCTCAACAATTCTTTCACAGCACTTAAGCCCCAGATATGCACACCGAAAAAAGTAAAAAAAAGTAACAACACAGCAACAAAAAAAAATCAAAAAAAAATTTCACAATACGAAAAACAACCATAAAAAATACATACAACAATGCGCTGCGCTATACAGAAAAAAAAAAAATAAATAAATAAAAGCATAAAACACACTATTTTCACAAGGATTTCAAGATATACACAATATCATCATCATCATCCCCCAACCAACCAACCCAACTACCACCAGAGTCTCAGCTCAGCATCGCACCATATGCAGAGACGACGGCGACGACGACGACGTAAAAGTAAGAAGGAGAAGTATTTTACGTATAACACAGCCAGCAGCAAGCAGAATAGTAGACAATGCTATGAAAAACCATTTAAGGATATGCCGACAGGACGATTAATGGTGCATAACTCTCACCATATGTGTCCTTTTACGTTTTCTTAATCTTTAAACAGAGTAGACAGCATATTTATTTCATTTTAACAACAACAACATACATTAAGGATATATACATATATACACATATTTTCTACAATACCATACATACATACATACATACATATATAATCGCGTGTCCTTTCATCCTTCTCATCGCGTATACATTTCTGTGTATTTATGGCATTTTATACTATAAGAGTTTTACACAGTTCGGCGGTGTCACACTTCTTGAGAAAAATAAAAAAAAATCTTTTTTGTTTTTAAAAAAAAGAAAAAAAAACAAGGAATCTATCTATCATACATAAATATAAAGGGGTGTAAGGACATACAAAATAATAAAAAAAAAAATAAATAAATAAAAATAAAACACATAAAAAAACAAATAGAAATATATATGTGAAATTTTTGTATGTACGTATGTATGTATGTAAACAATAAACATAAAACCAAAATCACAAATCCACAAAGACATACCGAAAACACCCCCACCCCCCAAAAAACACATGTCCTGGTATCATTAGTTATATTGTCTTAAGAATGACACGCATATATCTTTAAAATCTTTTTCTCCCAACAATATGTGCCACATCTCCCATACACCACCCCCACAAGCACCCCCCTCCGCCGCTGGTGAAGCACAAGCCTGTCCGCCAATGTTTTTATGTGTAATCTGTAAGGGTGGGCTCTAACTATATCTTTTTTTGCCCCCATTACCCCATTCCAATGTAAGAAATTCTCAGGTGAAATATTTTGTTTTTTTGAAAGGTGTAAACATGCATGACCTGTTTTGAAAAATATAAAATAAAAACCATTCGACATAAATGCTGCAAGAACAATAAATTTTCACTCAAAAACTCACTCAATCATTTATATAATATAATTTTATATTATCGTAGGCGATATTTGTTTGGTTTCGTTTTTTCTTCTACTTCGCTTGGACTATTGTACTACATATACACGCCCTATATTGAATATTTGTAGATCAGACCGCGCTTGAATAGGTTTAGCAGTCTGCCGGTTTATCGGTTAGATTTTACTGTTCGAGCAACAAGGTCTCGTTGAAGGATGAAATCATGCGTAGGAGTCCGTGCTTTGGACTCGTAGGAGTTCGAAAATACTCCCATTGTTTGGGATCGTAGAAGTTTGCAAAAACTCCCGCTGTTTGAACTCGTGGGGGTTCGAAAATACTCCCACTGTTTGGACTCGTAGGAGTTCGAAAATACTCCCGTTGCTTGGACTCGTAGGAGTTCGAAAATACTCTGGTTGTTTGGACTCGTAGGAGTTCGAAAATACTCCGGTTGTTGGGACTCGTAGGAGTTCGAAAATATTCCCATTGTTTCGACTCGTAGGAGTACGAAAATACTCCCGCTGTTTGGACTCGTAGGAGTTTGAAAATACCCCCGTTGTTTGGACTCGTAGGAGTTAGAAAATATTCCCGTTGTTTGGACTCGTAGGAGTTCGAAAATACCCCCATTGTTTAGAATCGTAGGAGTACGAAAATATTTCCGTTTTTGGACTCGTAGGAGTTCGAAAATACTCCCATTATTTAGACTCTTAGGAGTTCGAAAATACTCCCGTTGTTTGGACTCGTAGGAGTTCGAAAATACTCCCATTGTTTAGACTCGTAGGAGTTAGAAAATATTCCCGTTGTTTGGACCCGTAGGAGTTCGAAAATACCCCCATTGTTTAGACATGTAGGAGTACGAAAATGTTTCCGTTTTTGGACTCGTAAGAGTTTGAAAATACTCCCGGTGGTGGACTCGTAGGAGTTCGAAAATATTCCCGTTAAGACTTGTAGGAGTTCGAAAATACTCCTATTGCTTAGATTCGTAGGAGTTCGAAAATACTCCCATTATTTAGACTCGTAGAAGTTCGAAAATGCTCCCGGTGTTTGGACTCGTAGGAGTTCGAAAATACCCAAACTGTTTAGAATTGTAGGAGTACGAAAATAATCCAGTTTTTTGGACTCGTAGGAGTTCGAAAATACTCCCATTGTTTAGACTCGTAGGAGTTAGAAAATATTCCCGTTGTTTGGACTCGTAGGAGTTCGAAAATACTCCCATTATTTAGATTCGTAGGAGTTCGAAAATACTCCCATTGTTTAGACTCGTAGGAGTTCGAAAATACTCCCATTGCTTAGATTCGTAGGAGTTCGAAAATACTCCCACTGTTTAGACTCGTAGGAGTTCGAAAATACTCCCGTTGTTTTGACTCGTAGGAGTTCGAAAATACTCCTACTGGTTAGACCTGTGGGAGTACGAAAATACTCCAGTTTTTTTTTGGACTTGTAGGAGTTCGAAAATACTCCCATTGCTTAGATTCGTAGGAGTTCGAAAATACTCCCAATGTTTTGACTCGTAGGAGTTTGAAAATACTCCCATTGTTTAGACTCGCAGGAGCCCAGAAAATACTCGTATTAGTTCGAAAATACTGACTGAATATTCGAAACTATTGATAAATATAAAGTCAAATGTGTTAACTTTGATCAGTTGATCCAATCCCATTATAAATTTACTGATTGGACTATTGGACAACGAACTGTTGATGGAAATGATCATAAGGAGAAGACCCCTTCAATATTTGATTACACCGATTGACAAATATACACGTTTAAAGACTAATTAAATTTGACGTGTTGAAATATTATCAGCATTTAAGTTGGTATTTATAATTGAACTGAAGAGTCGTTTCGTTGCAACAACGTGGTGAAATCCTTATCAATGACAAAATGATTTTATTTTACGCGCAATATTTATTGTATTTAACGCGCATTCGCGCCGCCAGTTTTTTTTTTTTTGTTATCTCGAGTCTAGAGTAATGTTTCTTATGAAGATAAAAAGGTAATGCCTTGTGTGATGGTGTTTCGTTTTGGTCCGGTTAGGGTTGGTTGATGAGAGGAAGTGAGGCGCTGTGCGACTTTAAGTAAAAACGAAGCGAAAAAAGAAATTAATTTGATCACATTTAACATATATGTTTATTTTTCAAACAGAGAGAGAGATAGAGAGAACCTTTGCTTAGTCGTCTGTGTCGTCGTTTATCGACAATGAAGCTAGTGATGCAATTGCATAGTTTGTGCAATAAAACATATTGAGAGTATAGTAAGAAAGGGCGAAAAGGGCAACCAACATAACGAAGAAGAAGGTTGTTGATATCTTGTTTGTTTTTTTTTTTTGCATTGAAGATGAACACCCATATACACCCATATGCATATATGTACTTCTCTTCAATGCTGCATTATACTATACTCTACGATCCAGCCGAGCCGTTGGTCGGTTTTTTTTGTTGTTTGTTAAAAGGCTAAAAGAATATCTTTCGGTTTTTTCGGTTTTTATTTTTTTTTCGACTCTCGACGTTATTTCTTTCTGTTATCACACAAGGACATGATATGAGACATGAAATATGTCCGTTTGCTTTTTCTTATCTTTTCATGCAAAGACGACGCGTCGACGGTTTGTTGTATGAGAAAAGAATGCCGCAGCGAAAAATTTAAAAAAATAAAATCAAAAAAAAAATGTAATGAAATGAAACAACAAATATAAATGAATATAAACAACACACAAAATATAAACAATTTTCATCCAATCTGTATATATATATATATATATATATATATTTATATGGTGGATAAATGGACGTGTCATCGTTGTCGTCGGTCGTCTTGGTTTCATTTTTTTTTGTTGTTTTATTTTTTATGGAAAAATAAAAAGTGTGTTTGTGCCGTGTGTGTTCTTATCGTGATATCCACTTTAAGTAAGTTGGTGCCCAAATGATGTTGGGGTAATCTCTAAGGAAGAGTCCTCTTCGCATATATATATATATATATAAACGGTCAATTAAACGAAAAGGAAGAAAAGTCTAAAACAACGACAAACAACAGACCAAAAAACAAAAAAAAATTTGAAAGAGAGAAATGCATAAGAAGAAGGCATGTATGGATATAATAAGATAAAGATGAATAAAAATTTCAGCAGAAAAGATAAAGAGAATGAAGACGACAAAAAAAAATACTATATAAAAATATGAAAGAGAATAAAATCGGATGCCCGGTCATCGCCGTCGTAGAGTCGTCGTCGTCGTCATCGTCATCGTTACCGTAATTAATTTATGCCGTGGCTGCAATCGGAGTCTGATAAGATCTTCAAAAAATTTTTGACTTATGGCTACAGCTTAGATTTTTAATTTTCTCTCGTTTTTTGTGTCGCCCTCCGTTTTCCTCGTTTTCTTTCTTATATATTTCTATATAAATTTTTTTTTAACTTGCATAAATTACAAGAAAAGAATTAAAAGTCGGTGTAAATTTACATGGCGCACAGAAGGGTTGTGGAGGGTCCTCCTGAATATATATACGAGTATAGCAGTAGTACAACAAGAGCAAGAAAAAAAAAGGGTTGATGATGGCTATCGGGGGATCGGTCTCCACTCTTTATTTTTTTTTTATTTTTACTTTCTCTATATTTAATTCATTTTAATTATTCCACCTTCGATATTGTTTTTAGATTCGGAGGGGGGTGGGGATTTTCTGTGGTTGATGGAGAAACAGGCTCGACTTTTATTTAAGATGATTGTTTCTCTGGGTGGGAGTGGACGGTGGTAGTGGTGTGGTGGTCGAGAGTTTAGAAAGTTGTTTTTTTTTAGTATTGAGAAACCCTTTAACCACTTGAATATGACAAGAAAGGGCTCTCGGTCTAGGAGGGTAAAATTAAATTTTCAACACGTTTTCCGTAATTCATCTCTGATTCTGTAGTATCGACGATTTTTTAGTATCATTTTTTTTTGTTAGAAAAAAACACAAAATCGAAAAGTCGAAAATACTCCCACGTGTTGTTTTGGACTCGTAGGAGTTCGAAAATACTCCACCGTTTTTTAAGACTCGTAGGAGTTCGAAAATACTCCACCGTTGTTTAAGACTCGTAGGAGTTCGAAAATACTCCCACGTTGTTTTGGACTTGTAGGAGTTCGAAAATACTCCACCGTTGCTTTGGACTTGCAGGAGTTCGAAAATACTCCCCGGTTGTTTTGGACTCATAGGAGTTCGAAAATGCTCCACCGTTGTTTAGGACTTGTAGGAGTTCGGAAATACTCCCCGGTTGTTTTGGACTCATAGGAGTTCGAAAATACTACCACGTTGTTTTGGACTTGTAGGAGTTCAAAAATACTCCCCCGTCGTTTTGGACTCGTAGGAGTTCGAAAATACTCCCACGATGTTTTGGACTCGTAGGAGTTCGAAAATATTCCACCGTTGTTTTGGACTCGTAGGAGTTCGAAAATACTCCCACGATGTTTTGGACTCGTAGGAGTTCGAAAATACTCCCACGTTGTTTTGGACTTGTAGGAGTTCAAAAATACTCCCCCGTCGTTTTGGACTCGTAGGAGTTCGAAAATACTCCCACGATGTTTTGGACTCGTAGGAGTTCGAAAATATTCCACCGTTGTTTTGGACTCGTAGGAGTTCGAAAATACTACCGCGTTGTCTGGACTCGTAGGAGTTCAAAAATACTGCCATGGTTTGGACTTGTAGGGCTAATCAGCAAGTGAAAAAAGGTGGAGACCAAAGCAGTGAAATTAGGTGACCAGGTCATCCGCTCCCAGCCCGCACTTAAATATTTGGCAGTGATGATTGACGGAAGGCTCAACTTCGGGATACACTTGGCGGGCATAGCGGAAAAAGCTTTCGCCATCAGCGCAGCACTCGCGACGATGCTGCCTAATATAGGAGGCCCAAGGCCAAGCCCTTCGCCTCCTCATCACAAGAGTGGTTAGTTCGGTCCTATTGTATGCAACGCAAGTGTGGGCAGCAGCATTGGACAGAACGGGCAAGAGGAGGAAAATAAACTCTGCGTATAAGTTAAGTGCCCTTCGGGCATGCTGTACGTACCGTAATACGTCTGACGAAGCAGCATGCGTGATAGCTCGAAATATTCTCATGGATATTCTTGCAATGGAGGGCGAGAGGTTGTACGACCCGGACTATGCAAGAAGGGGGTCCAAGGAAGTACGGCGGACTCTGGTGCGCAGCTAGTTCATCGAAATATCTCCGTCCTAGGATCTCTTCTGTGGATCATCATGTACGATGAAGTACTAGCGCTACGACTCCCACGAGAAATATGGCAGAGGAGGTGGGACGAATCGACTAAGAGCCGATGGACCCATAGACTCATCCCAAATGTGGAGAAGTGGGTTGTAAGGGAACATGGGGACGAGCGTTATTACCTCACACAGTTCCTGAGTGGACATGAAGGTTATAGGGCATACCTGCAACGCTTCAGATTGGACGATTCACCGTTCTGCCCGGACTGCGCGGACGATAAAGAGGCGGACGATAAAGAGGACGCGGAACATGTCTTATGTAAATGCCCAAGGTTTGTGGAGCACAGGACTGCATGGGAAGCAGTTGCTGAAGTGCAGCTAACTCCTGGAAACATCTTGGACCATATGATAAGGTCGGAGATTGTGTGGAAAAGGATGGAAGTGGCGCTGAAGGCCATTCACCAGAAGCTTAAGCATTACGAACCACAAAGAAACAGAGAAAGGCAAATAAATGCAAGGAGAGATAGCAGCTATGTAGTTAGATAGGCTAGACTGTTCCGGCTCTGGTGAGCATCTTGGAGGGATCCCTTTGTTTTTAAAGGTTCATGCTGATAACGCCCGACTGAAGTAATGCCTTAACGGCTCGTGCCGGTCTGGATTTGAGCGTCGTGCAAAAAAAGGGTGGATGAGTTTAGTCAGCAGGAATCTGACACACAACCGTCTGGGTGCGTATCCCCAGCGGAGTCTCTCCGGCCATAGGCATGGAAGCGTTAGACAGGCGGTCGCACACATTCCCTGCTGCTTGACCGATGTAAGATTCTCGTCACTCCCTCGTAAAAAAAAAAGAAAAAAAAGACCAGCGGCCTTGGTAGTCTAGGGAGTAAGGCGCCTGGCTACCATCCCAGAGGTCTCGGGTTCGAATCCCGGCAGAGCCCCACGGTTCTTCGCCTTTCCCACCTACGTTATCTATCCCTATTTACTCATTCCTCCTGTCACAGCCTTCCGCTAGCACTGTAAGGCGCCTGGCTACCATCCCAGAGGTCTTGGGTTCGAATCCCGGCAGAGCCCCACGGTTCTTCGCCTTTCCCACCTTCTTTCTTCTTCCCTCATTACATTTCTCCTGTCATAGCCTTCCGATAGCACTGTAAGGCGCCTGGCTACCATCGCAGAGGTCTCGGGGTCGAATCCCGGCAGAGCTCCACGGTTCTTCGCCTTTCCCACCTTCTTTCTTCTTCCCTCATTACATTCCTCCTGTCATAGCCTTCCGCTAGCACTGTAAGGCGCCTGGCTACCATCCCAAAGGTCTCGGGTTCGAATCCCGGCAGCACCACGGTTCTTCGCCTTTCCCACCTTTTTTCTTTATCCCTCTTTACTCATTCCTCCTGTCACATATCCTTCCCCGCGCTCCATCAGCGCATGTTATCGGTTGGTTGATGGGATTCAACTCGTTTTAAGGAGGCATAACACTTCAACGAATTGTTTCTCCTTGCCCCGATGCCAGAGAGTCGCGATAGTAATGGTGTCTGGAGTATGTGGTTGTGGCTGTGTTCCTTTCTTTCACTTCTCTCTCTTTCCCTTCACTATCTATCGATTAGAGCGTGCTGTTCGACGACATTGCACTCTATACGAAAAAAAATAAATTGTCAACAGTACAAAGGGTCTTTCTTGAGCTCTAGTCTTCCACATAAAAAAAACACAACCTCTTGATGATGCCTACTTAAGGATCTTGATGATGCGCTATTTAAGTACGAAGGATCTACAAGGATCAAGATTTTCACAAGTGACGAGTTCAATTTTTTTCTTTTTTAATTTCAAGTGGTTCGCGTCTTAGCTTAATTGTTTTCGAGAAGTTAAAAATGCCACGTTCATCTTCCCTTAAAGTAATAATAATAAAAACCGTGTGAAAATTGACATTAATCATCCTTATTATCAAGGAGAAAAATAATGATAATAATCACCTGCCCCCAGTCAGCCCTTAAATTTCACATAAAAGTTTTTCACACTCAAAAAAAAAAAAAACAAAACAAAACAAAACAAAAAAAACCAGACCCTTCTCTCCTCCGCCGAATCCTTCTCCCCGCGGCATCCATCTAGCAGCCTCTCGACAAAAATATTTTCGTATATTTTTTTTTTGTTAAATCCTATTCATTTTGGTTATAGTAATTGATAAAAGGGATCCCGTTAAGTTTTTCCCCATTTAGCATAATCCTTTAATCTTTTCTACCTGGACTCTCGTCGGTCTTTCTATCTCTTTTACTCTTATCCCTATATATATATGGCTTATCACCTTTCGTCCTTATGGGGATAACAAACAAAAAAAAACACTCAATCGAGAGAAGGAAAAGCAAAAAAAAAAATCGTTCTTCCACCACATCACCGCCAACCACCACTTCTCTCTGTGCGTGTCTGGGAAAGGGCGGCCCTGTACAGTAGCAATAACAGCAACAACAACAACAACGAGAAAAAATAAGGATACCTGAGAGTTTATCTTATGAATTTCTTTCTTCCTTTCAAGGAGATCCTTTTTTTTCATTTCCTGTAACCTCAACGAAGAATTGAAATTTTCCTCTGATAAGGAAAAGCGCGTTTTTTTTGTTTTTTTTTTGTATATTTTTTTGCGCTCTCTCCTCGCTCTCGTTTCTAGCATCTAATCTACAAGATTGGCTTGGTGAGGTGTGCTCTACTCTAGTGAGTGGCGGGCGGAACGATGGCCTGTGTTTCACAGAGAGAAAAGGAATCCCCTTAAGGAGATCTCCTTAAGGAAATTTTCTTCTTTATATTTTTCTTCTTTTTTCATTTTTTTTTTTGTTAACTAAATCCAGGATTTTTTTTCATTTGGTTCAAGAAGAATATCTCATTAAACGAGGGGCATTATAACTTGTGATAAGTGGGATTTGGATAAATATAAATTCGCTGGTGAAGGTGAGAATTGTGTTTTGACGAAGGAAAGAAATGGTCTGGGGGGGGGAAGGGGGGTAAATTGATGAGGGGTAGGATGGATTTTGTGTTACCTTTCAAGAAAATGTGAATATTAATAAATTATCCAAGATTCGTTATGGATTGCAACAGGCTTTAACAACGCACACACACACACACCCAAACAACAGCGAAAACAGAAAAGAAAAAAAATTGGTGTGCATAGGACCACACGTTGGAAGTGAAAACTTCTATGGCCAGCCTATATTTCCAAATCAATCTTAGCTCTACAGAAGGATAAGGATCAATAAATTTTGCCTATGAATATTTCATTTAAGTTTATTTTATTGTTACTTGATGTCGCAATAAAATAAGAAAAACAAAAACGTAATAGATAATACATAATAATCTGCTGACGTAGCGCCCCTTGGCATACGACATGAGAAGGCAGCACTGCTAGTATTGAACGATTTCTTTCCAGACGTCAGAATCTCAAGAAGGTTCAGGTTTGTGCTCTAATTATTTTATAGTTTTTGGTACAGATTATGATTTAAAATAAAACCATTTAACTTAAAAGTTTTTTTTACCTATTTTTATTGTATTTTTTTTAGTCTTAATTTAGTCATTTTTTCGATTTTCCTTTCTACAAAATTCTTTTTGAAGTGATTTGTTATGCATACCATATTGCCAGCGCTATTTTGAATTTTTTTTAATTTTGATAACAAATTCATTATTTCCGCCCTTAAACCCCTCAAAATAGCGATTTTCAGTGAAATCGAACGGTAATTGGGCAAATCGTATAGCCATATTGGCGCCGCCATTTTGAATTTTCAAATTTTTACCACAGATTCGTTATTTGTGACCTTAAAAACTCCCCGATACCGATTTTCAATGGATTGAGAACACATTTGCAATATTCATCCGCCATATTGGCGCCGCCATTTTGAATTTTCAAATTTTTACCACAGATTCGTCATTTGTGACCATTTGTGAAAATAAGTAGAATTACACAGAAAAAAAAATAAACATTTTTTTTTTCATTTTCTTAAAAAGAATATTCTACAAAAAAAAGAGAGAATTTTCTGAGGGAAAGAGAGTACTGCGCGACGCTGTGTGGCCCTTAGTCCTTTTCGTTGTCGATGCTTATCTATTCTGAAGTGACATTAAGTGTCCTTAAAAGCATTCCCCCAACCATCTTATTCCTCCCCAAAAAAACACCCCCGCCCCCTCTCAGAGCAGCGTTTGAGGAAGGCCAGGAGATGATTATTAAATTTTAAATTGAAAATCAACGTCGTCGTATCTTCTCAATCTCCTCGAGACTCTATTTTTTTCTGTATAAGGAATGGCACAAGAAAACTTGATAAACGAGAGTCTTCATCTACTTTCTTTTTACTTATCAATTTAATTTTTCTTATATTTTTTTCTTTTTTTTAGCGTGTGGCTGTGTGTCTGTGTCTATGGACTACTAAAGCTAATATTTGTTTTTAACCCCTCGCTAAGTTTTTCTTTGTACTCTCAAGAAGCAAAGCAGCAGCAGCAGCAGTGCCCACTTACTTAAAGAAAAAAATCGAGATTATATCCTTGAGCAGCAACTAAGCAACTACTACTATCCTTTTACTCTTTTAATAATATTAATAATAACCATTTTTCCTTTTTTTATTATTTTTTTTAAACTACTCCTTACCTTAACTGAAAAAAAAAGCCATAAACGACACACCACTTTGAGGCTTTGTCTTTCTTACTAAAAAATATTTTCATATTTTAATTTTTTTCTTCCTCAATAAAAAAAAATCGCTATCTTCCGGTCAGCGGTTTTATAAAACAACAACAAAAAAAATAATATTTCAAAAGGAAAGAGTTCATTCCTACCTTTTACATACACACCACACACAAAACGTTTCTGTTTTTTTCCTACTATTTTTTTCCGGTAAACAACAACAACAATTCTTTTTGTTGTTTAGATTAATTGTGAGTGGGTTTTTGTGGCGATATTTGTGAAATATGAGAAAAGACATTATCCGTAGTAAAAAAAAAACAAATATCCAAGAAAAAAAAAACACCAAGAACGAAATTAATTGAAATTTATGAACGGAGGGAGGGGAGCGATTGTGCAAGTTAAGATGATATTAAAGAGTAGGTCGAGATGATGTGCTATTATTGTCATTGAATACTGTAAATAAAATTTAGTACTTTGGAGATTGGAATCACACACACACACACGCAAAATTCAATATTTTTTCATAATTGGAAAAAAAGCGAGGGTGGTTAAAAACACAAACGGTTCGTAAAACCTCAGCTCCATATAAAAATTAAAACTCTCTTACAACACGGTTTCTATCTAATAGGAGCGACAGTTTCCGAAACCATCTCATACTCATACGGTGTGTGTGTGTCTAAGATGATAAAGAGCCCTAACACGGTATCATACAATACAGTTGGTTTCACTTCCTAGCAACAGAGGTTCGACTTTCAGTGATTTAGGCCAGTTTTAAAAAAAACCAAGTGATTTCGGTCATTTTCAAAATAAATAAATAACTTAGGCCAGTTTCAAAATAACTAAGTCACTTTTTCAAAATAACTAAGTGACTTAGGCCACTTTAAAAATAACTAAGTGACTTAGGCTACTTTCAAAAAAATTAAGTGACTTAGACCACTTTAAAAAAATTAAGTGACCTAGGCCACTTTCAAAAAAATTAAGTGACTTAGGCCACTTTCAAAAAAATTAAGTGACTTAGGACACTTTCAAAAAAAATTAAGTGACTTAGGCCACTTTCAAAAAAATTAAGTGACTTAGGCCACTTTCAAAAAAATTAAGTGACTTAGACCACTTTCAAAAAAATTAAGTGACTTAGGCCACTTTCAAAAAAATTAAGTGACTTAGGCCACCTTCAAAAAAATTAAGTGCCAGGCCACTTTCAAAAAATTAAGTGACAGGCCACTTTCAAAAAAATTAAGTGACTTAGGCCACTTTCAAAAAAATTAAGTGACTTAGGCCACTTTCAAAAAATTAAGTGACTTAGGCCACTTTCAAAAAAATTAAGTGGCTTAGGCCACTTTAAAAAAAAACGAAGTGATTTAGGTCACTTTCAAAAAACCAAGTGATTTAGGCCACTTTCAAAAATACTAAGTGACTTAGGTCATTTTCAAAATGGCTAAGTGACTTAGGCCACTTTCAAAATAACTAAGTAACTTAGGCCACTTTCAAAAAAATTAAGTGACTTGTGACTTTCAACAAAATTAAGTGACTTAGGCCACTTTCAAAATAACTAACCACTTTAAAAATAACTAAGTGACTTAGGTCACTTTCAAAATAAATCTGATGTTTCAGTCGAAAATTACGACTTTCAAGGCAGAAGGAACAGAGAGTAAAAGTTCTAAGTTGAGTTTAGGCGTCTGTCGACTGAAAGTCGCAAGTCGACTGAAAGTCGCAAGTCGACTGAAAGTCGCAATTCGACTGAAAGTCGCAATTCGACTGAAAGTCGCAAGTCAACTGAAACGTCACTTCAACTCAAACGACTTGTCACGCCACACGACTCGACTTTTAGCACATCGGCCAGCGGACAGTACACCTCCTTCTTCATCTGATAGTCTGATACTATCGCCGTCACAGCCTGGTTAGCGCAATACACTTGTTTCCGGAGGCATAACACTCCGCCGAGGCTGCCTCCCGCGTACCTGAATGGTTGCGTATCTAGCTTAGCTGGCTACTATTGAGGATATCGCCTTTGCGAAATTGAAACCCGTTTCAATTTTTTTTTTTTTTAGTTTAGTACCCTCCATACCCTTATTAATCTATGCTGTCCTCTATTCCTTCCATCGAATCAAGGTTATTACTAGACGTTTTTAACCATGATGATTCTTCCCTAGCTCTTGTTCTTCTTCTTTGACGCCTCTACAATCGTGATTCGGCCCTGTCCTGGCGCAACTGTGTTCTATCCAGCGGCCCCAAGATTCTGAATCGGTGTCATCCACTTCAGCATCCCTAAGCTCTGGGGCGCTGTGATTGGATCTCCTTTGCTGTCGCATCCCATAGAGCTTACCTCTCGTTCTACCATAGTCTTAAAAGTCTTAAGGGCATCAGAGCCTCTCAAATTGGTGGTTTCTAATGAAGAACCATATTCGTCATAGATCATCAAGAAATTCAATTGGAATTCGAATGGACATATTCTTAACACTACACTTCCTAGAATAATGAGATTAAAAAAAAATACTATCACCCAAGACTGATCTCACTGCTCTAGAAATATTTCATGATCTTTTTCCTTGGAACCCATTCCAATGTTGTTGTTGTTGTTTTTTTTATTATTACCATTATCATTCCTGTTCTTCTCGTCGTCTGTCTCTCATTTTGAAGTTTTTGATTTAAATAATTCCATAAATTGAAAATAAAATAAAAAAAAAGAACTCCCTTAAAAGAAGCACAAAACGCAAACACACCAAGCAACAACACACCATGGAATAATTGACAGAATCTGTCAAACTAAATCACCCAACAGTCGTCGTCATCTGAATACCTTAACAAATGTCTCTGACAACTCGGAAACACACACACCGGGCGGTGTGTGGGAAAGAAAGGTGATATTATTATACTCTCTGATATCGTCTTGTGTATACCGCGGGCCAAGATCGTTTTGTAAATTCAAAAGTTATAAAAGAAGTACAAGTAAAGAAGTAACGGCGTCGAGTCGTGCAGAGGGCTGCTTTCGCGCTTAACCGATCGAGTGATCTTGGTATAGATGATCATTTTCTTATCCCAGAAGATGCTTGTACTTTTTAAAAAAAAAAAAGAATACAAACAAAAATCCATTCTCTCAAAAAGTAACAAAAAGAAGTACGACAACGAAGAGAATTACATTTTTTAAAGACAGGCAGTCATGTAACTATAAAGATGAACAAGAGATTTTATCCAAATTGAAACACTACATGGCAACCACACAAAAACTAAATATATAAATAAAAAAAAAAAAACTACTTACATACCATACTTATCCCAAAACGAATGTCGGTCGGTATCTAATCACGATTGTGGCTAGAAACTAATCTCCTTCTAGGGTTTAGTAGCGATCGTGTGGTTGTGGTGTGTTGGTGTAATTTGGAAGACGTCAAGTGTATACCCCCTCACATGAGAGACCCCAGAAACCATCTGAGACAATTCAATTATGATCAATTGTAAGATCACAGATTATGCATGATTTTTTTTTTTTGGATACTGATCTTGTTTTCTCTATAGGACGTCTCGTCTAGGAGGCATGACAAAACTGACATTTAGGATTTGATCGGTTTTTTTTCTTTTCTCGTTTTGAAGATCACCGATCCATGATATATATATATATATACGGTGTTAAGCCACCTCTTTACCATCAACCAGAAACAACATACGATCGTCCCTGGATATGTTTCCGTGACAAGAAGAAACCCTCGATCTACACACACATATATATCAGTAAAAATATATCGCTTGGGTGGAAAGAAATGAATGATACCCTCTCGTATGTAACAACAGGTGAAGATCGTTTTTCATATATAACATTCCCTCGTTTTTTTTTTGTTCTTCTGTTGATCTTCATTCGCGCGCGTTTGTTTTTGTGAAACTCTTTTTAAAATTGACTCTTGGATTTATAATAAAGCGTTCATTAAAAAATTTCATGCTGAGCTTAAATCGACTGCACGAGTAGTGGTCTATAAATTTTTTTTCGCCGGTCACAGGTAAAAATTAGCATATCTCTGCGCGCGCACCTTAATGCATCTACAATCCCCCTCGTTCCTTGAAGAATATTTTTTTTTTGGGAAGATATCTCTACCATAAGAAGAACACCACGGAATTGAAAATTGTGTATTTCTGATGCACTGTGTGCTTAAAGACCTGTGCACCTCGTTTAAGTAAATAGGTAGATTTGGTGTGTATTTTATATGTAATATAGCTCGATCACCAGGGGGTGGACCATCCTCGTTGCTTGGGAAATGGAAATGAATCGTGGAGACTGTATGTGTACATTGCGCATATCAACGGCACGGGAAAAGGGTGGCACAATATACTTACATTACAACAGGGGGTATTGTCGACTTGCATGTAGGTGCTGCTGCTGGTGCTGCACACAGATATGGCAATTTTATATTTTTACAATATTTTAAAACCAAACCAAAATGTTGTTGTTCTTCTTCTATATCACATTGCAACAAAATGATTTACCTGCGGTGTCACCTAGTGTTTTGTGTATTAATAATTTCCCTTTTTTTATTATGGTTGGTCTCGAACAGGGTTCTTTTTTCTTCTTCTCTTTTTCATTCTCTTTCTCGCTTGTTTCAATTCAAGAATTTAAGACTATTATATATATTATTGTCTTTATCAATTTCTGTTTTAAAAGAGCAATCTTTTTTCCATTCTGTTTACTTTATCCTATTTTTTTTGTTTTGTTTTTAATTTTTTTGAATGTGCATTTTTATGTCTTCAATAAATTTAAATTTTTGTCTGGGGGAATGTCGCCTTGATGGGAAAGAGGATTGCGCCAGCGTGAGCTCTCTAGGTGGTGGGCAATTTCAGGGTTGATGGCTCTCCTCTACCCAGTGGGATATTATTTATATTTATACTTATATTTTATACACATATTTCTTAAACTCATTATCGTTTTTTGTTTCTTAACACAAAAAAAAAAATAAAAAAAAACATATCAAAAACAATCCTCTTCACCACATCACTCGGCAGAAAAACAAACATGAACTTTTAATTGAGTTGTTTATTTTTGAAAGTGACGTAAATTGGAGATTAATTTCAATATTTTTTATTACCTTTTTTTATTTTTAAGCATTCTGGGCATTTTTACATAAAAAAATTCAATATTGTACTTTAATTTATTTTTGAAAGTGACCTAAGTCAGTTATTTATTTTGAAAATGTCCTAACCCGAACACAACCTTCCACCAGTCAAGTATTCCCGAACTCATATATAAACAGCTAGGAGTTCAAACGCAAGGTTCATCGCCATTTCTTCCAACACCCCCCGTCCCCCCGACTCCCCTTTTATCTATCCTTGCTTTCTCTTTATCCTTCGAGCTAAGCTTACTACCAGACCATTCCATCATCACGTGTACGACATGACGGACTAATAGTATAAACGGTGATACTTGGAGTTTAGACTATTACATACAAAAAACAGCTCTTAGTTATTTTGAAAGTGACCTAAATCCTTAATTATTTTGAAAGTGACCTAAATCCTTAATTATTTTGAAAGTGACCTAAGTCATATATAGTGCGTTACCATGACAGCTTGAAGCTTACTCGAAGCATATAATTCTAGTACAAATTTAAACGCAACCAGCTGGACTAGAGCCGATCAAAAAGATTATTTTAATCGGGTCGAGTGCTTGTCATGTAAACTGGGGTTGAAAGATTGACTGCTAGAAAACGTTCAGTCGTAGTATATAAATTTTTCAAAAATTTAAGCTCATTTCAATCTAATATGCCCGGTTCAAGTAGGCCAGAGGATATGCGAGCTTAAGTTCTTAAGTTTTTTAAGGTTTCGAGCACTCAAGATGCATTGGAAACGCATTACTAGTTATTTTGAGAGTGCCCTAAGTCACTTAGTTATTTTGAAAGTGGCCTAAATCACTTAGTTATTTTGAAAGTGACCTAAGTCACTTAATTATTTCGAAAGTGGCCTAAAATAGCTTTTTTTATTTTGAAAATAACAGAATCTTCTTAAAAATTCGCGAGGTCGAAAACAGGGTGATCCTAGGAAATTATAAAAATATTTCTGGCAATTTTTTTTTACATTTTCTTTCTTCATGATCATATTTTTTACATATAATCTTTAACTGTGATCTTCTATCCAAAAAAAAAATTCCCCAAAAACCGAAAAATAAAAAAGACTAATCTCAAAAAAGTATTTAACAATAAATCTACAACGATTAAAAATATTTAAAAAAAAAAAGAAAAAAAAAACAAAATACACATTATGATCACCTTTTAGGTGGATGTCTCAAATCGATACTGTTCTCTTGTGTGTGTGTGTGTGTATGTATTGTGTGTTTGTAAAAAATTCCTGAAACTGAATTTCTGATAAGGATCTTTTGTGAAGATAATTTCTGCTTACACCGTTCCGAATCAAGCTTAATCTCTTTTCTTTGGGGCTTAGCATATATTCTCTGTATTTTTTTTCTTTCTTTTTCTTTCTTTCTTTTTCCTTTAATGATCATCAAATCATGATTGTGCCGTTTTGTTCTTGTGTGCCCATCTCTTTCTTTATTTTTTTTTTATTTTAGTTTTTGTTGTTTTAATAAATATATACTTTGAGAAAGTTTTGTGATCTTCATTAAGACTTAATGTTTTATAATCAACATGCCATATATGTCCAACGTTTTGGCTTCTTTAATTATTTATGCTTTATCACTTGAATTTAATCAGTTGACAAGTAATGAACTATGTATGCATGTTTGTTTGCTGCTGTTGCTCTTTCTTGTATTTCATTTTTTTGGCTATTTGTGTTTTTTTTCTTCGATATGTATTTTAGATACAGTTTTTTTTGTGTATCGTGCAGTTTTTCCTAATGAACGTCTTGTTTTTTTTTACTATGTTTCAAATGGGTTTTGATTTCCGGTTTTGATTGATTTCAGTGACAAGATACAGGCACATATTCGCTTTGAAGATGAAGATGAATGTGAAAGATATGTCTGTGCTGTTTGTTAAATTCGACTTGTACCACATTATGCGGAACTAACTGGCGCGGATCAATTAATTTTTTTTCTTGCTTAAAATATTGCTAGAAAATCATATAGAACTGAGGGATCAATATTATCCCTGTTCTCTTAATCGCATTTCTTCGTCACAGAGAGCATGGTGATAGTTTGTATGATGCTGATGTAATTAGTTTGAAGGGTATATGTCTCCTTGTTATTTTCGTCTTTCCACACTCAATATCTTAAATACACAAATCATTTAACCTATTGGAAATAATTCCTTAAACAATTTTACATCGATATAACCATTTATCATATTATCCACGCCAGCCATAATACCACGGATAAAATTGGATAAAACATATCAAAAAAAAATTTTTTTTATATTTTAAAATTCCTTATACTAAACTACACTAGAAAAACAATGATCCATATGCTAAATTATCCTTAATACTCCTTGCATATATTCAAAAACAAAAAAAAAGAAAGATTAAACAAAATTAAGGATTCATAAAACGTCCTTCTTCCTGTCTAGACAACAGGGCTCAGGGAAAGACTGAATGAGTTATCATCTTTTCATAGGGAAAAATATCACAAAAAAAACAAAAAAAAAATTGAAACAGAAAAGAAGTAAACTGTCAAAAACATTTGTCGATACCCTATGCTGTGCGCACAGGAGGAGCGAGGTCCTTTAAGATCGTATTTTACTCTCGCTCTGTTAAGAACAAAAAGATAACTTTCTAAAAAGAAAATTAAGGTAAAAAATGACGGTAATAATAAATGGAGACAGAATTTCTGATTGTTTTTTTTTGTTGTTGGCGTGTCCTTCGTTGCTTTCTTTCTTGCTTGCTTGTGACTTATTCATTTCTTTGTCACTTTGAAGGGATTTGGCTGTTTTTTTTTTGTTTTTTTTGGGGGGGGGTTCTGTGTGCATTTTATCGACCTGAAGAATGACGAGGATATAAAAAAAATATTAAAATAAATTAAGGGATCATTTTTCTTTGCCCTTCAAGGGATGTGCTTTTTTTTTGTGAAAATGTGTAAGAAAATTATAAGAGGTGTTAAAGAAGGGTTGAATTTATATTAATTATTATTATTTTTTTTTTTGCATCCCTTGAACAGGAAAAAAATAAATATTGCTATTATGGTTATGTACAAGAGTTGCGTCTCTAGCTACGTTAGGTTACTGTGTGATATAGAGCTTAGCGGCGATAAACGAATAAATTCTCGTCTTTAATCTATTGGATGGACAGGACATACCCTCAACTTTCAGCGTACGATAGTGTATCTTTCAAGCGAAGTTACTAACGATATCCAAAAAGTCTGTTATTCAACATATCTCATACCGCGTAATGCACAAGACATATGGTAAGCATCTCTACCTGTCCTCAAGTTCAAAATTCTGACAAAAAAATTGTTTTCGACAATATTTTGCTCCTTTAATAAAACCTTAATCCTTAACGCATCAACAGACCCATTTACGCGCTCCAAACACAAATATTCCTTAATCCAGACTTCAGATCACACGTCAGGTGTCTGGATACACGGCATAGTGCTTAAGCGTAACGTGATACATCGTCGAACTTGATTCTGACTGGAGAATACCTCAACCAAAATATTCATCGATTAGGTGAGTCTGGTCTGATTGACTGCACGGTATCTGCAAGGCTAGGTCTTTACTGCCTGTGTCATAAGATTCACTGATGCGAAATTCAGGACCAAAATGACCAATCCTTTTAAGATGCTAAACTAGATTACATTGGCTGAAAATCGGGAACGGTATTTGGGAGTAGGTAATAGGTTATTTGGGCACCCACCCTGTCATTGGCGACCGAATTTTGCAAATTGTGCTCGCCGACCCTTCGACATGGGTATCAAATGAAAGGGTATTACAAGTAGAACACAATTAGCTGTGTGGCGTCATTCAAAAATCAAAATGGCAGTCAACACAAAATGGCGGATTACCTTTTTCTTTAAAAACACGCTCGGTATGGTTGGTATCAAATGAAAGGGTATGACGAGTATAGTACAGTAAGCTGTTTGCTGCTCGCCAAACCCTCCGACATGGGTATCAAATGAAAGGGTATGACAATTAGAACACAATTAGCTGTTTGGCGTCATTCAAAAATCAAAATGGCAGCCAACACAAAATGGCGGATTACCTTTTTTTTTAAAACGCCCTCGGTATGGTGGGTATCAAATGATAGGGTATGATGAGTATAGTACAGTAAGCTGTTTGCTGCTCGCCAACCCTCCGACATGGGTGTCAAATGAAAGCGTATGACAAGTAGAACACAATTAGCTGTGTTGCGTCATTCAAAAATCAAAATGGCAGCCAACAATTGCGGATTACCTTTTTCTTTAAAACGCGCTCGGTATGGTGGGTATCAAATGAAAGTGTATGAACAGTAAGCTGTGTGACGTGATTTTAAATATAATATGGTGATTGGTGGTTGCTACAAAATGGCGGAAATCTAGCTCTCTGTCAATCTCTCTCGTTCTCTCGTCCCCTGCTATCTCGTTCTGTCCTCCTCTCGCCCTCTCTTGAGAGACAAAGACCCGGAGAGAAAATACAGGAAAAATAGAGCGGGAGAGAGACAGTGGGAAAGAGAGAGAGAGAGAGAGAGAGAGAGACAGACATAGTATTTTCTATTTTACATTACATATGCTTAAACTATTTTGTGGCGGTTTTGTTTTTTTTGCAAATTTTGAGTTATATATCGCATTCAACTTCTTTTTCATGTACATATTTTTGACAGTTACCAACCTCTAGAACGGCTACCCTAAAACATCCAATCAATTACTTTTATCGAATTATGTCGCCGAAATGCGTTTTCTAGTCTCGAACCTATTTTTTTTTTACTGATGCCATTTGCTCTAACTTGATAAAATTTTTGGTTGCCCTCTCTCTCGCTCTCTCTCTATCTTCTATCTACTTCTTGGGATTATGAAATACGACTGCTACGTGGACTAAAGCTCGAATTCCCAGAGTTCATGTATCCCAAAACTGGATGATAACATCATCAGGTAATCGGGAGAAGTACAAGAAGCTGTTCTAAAAGACCAGGACTGTATCCTTCCCATAACTTACTACATTTTAGCGTGTGTGTGTGTTTGTTTTTTTTATCAAAATCAGTTTTTAAAAAAATACAAACTAATAGTAGAGATATTTATAAAACTCACTGGAAATCTCAGCTTTTGAAAGTGTTTTATTTTAAAACACTTAAAAGTGTTTAAAATTTTTCTACAATGTTAATCAAATTTGTAACGCAAAAATAAAACGTTTTATAAGCGTTTTGAAATAAAACAAAACACTTTTAAAAGCTCAGGTTTGCAGTGGTTGGACCATTATAAAAACCAGGAAACCAGCATCGGACTAAAGTTTCAGCTCTTAGTCGGGGAGTAGCTATCTTTCCGGTGTAGATACACGTACTTTTTAGGATTGTTTTTTTTTTTTGGTTTTTGTGTCTAAGTTAACTTTAAAATTACGATTTTTTTTTTGTTTTTTTTTTTAATTTTGAATATACGAAAAAAATACTTACCCTCAAATATTTATTTTCGGTTCCATGTTCGGATTGTGGTTTGGTTTTTTTTTTAATTTTTTAATTTTGCTGAATATAATTTTCGTAAGAAAATTAATTTGAATTTAATTTTTTTTTTAATTAATTCTTCACATAATTTTTAATTTATAAAAATTTTCTTCTACACTATGATTATTAAAAGAAGAGGGAAATAATATATATATATATTTTATTTATATTTATAAAACAAAAAAATATCACCAAATTTTCGAATCGATTGAAATTTTTATGAACACAAACCAACGAATTTTATTTATAATAAAAAAATATATATAACTTCGCGGAAAATTTTTAATTAATTAATTTTTTTTTTTTATATATTTTTTGTTGATTGAAGAATGAATAATCTGTAAGAAAAGGGAGGAGAAAATAAATAATAATAAATTTTTTTTTTATATATTTTACGTTTTTAAAAGCAACAAAGTAATTATTAGAGAAAGAATTAAAGAAAAAATTTGATAATTTGAATTCTGCATCTGAAAAGTATATTTTGATTAGTTTTTTTTTTTAAAGTCTAATGCCGAAATTCGGTCACCAAAACACAATTAGCTAAATATCAAAAAAAAATTAGTATTAAAAAGAAAAAGCACAGAAATCACTTTTTTCATCTTTTGGCATTTTCACCGTAGGTTAAAAAGGGATCACAATTTTTGGCTTTGCTAATAGATACTAATAAATTTTCTATATAAAATTCTGATAAAGAATTTTCTTTAGTGCGAACATATCTATACAGATTTCTCTAGAGCAAACAGGAGTCTCGGCTCGTCCATAGTCCGATCTTCATATCTCATATAAACCAAAATGAAAATTCCTACATTTCTTATAAATATTTGCATTTTTTTATGGGAGTTAAGAATAACGATAAGAAGCATGGAAATAAAACAGCCTCTTAAAAACTTAAAAATCTCTGCTCTTCTTTCCCTGCCCAAAAAAAAAATGTTCATCACTAAAGTAAAAAATCCCATTTTTATCTAATCATTACGACCGCGTTGAGACTTAAGAGGTTTATTGGGATTGTATCTCGGAGAACACTTTTCTGGTGCAATCTTGAATGCATATTTTTCCAAAGGTATAGATTTTTGTTGGTTTGTGTGTCGTCTTTCATTCATTTTTTTTTTCGTCGTTCTTCATGTGATATTCATTTCATCGGATTAAAATTTCCAAAAAAAATTTTTTTTTTATTTTTACAACCAAAGGTATTTTTATAAGTGATTTGGAGACAACACGACGATGACTCCTTCCTGGATTTTTTTTGTTAAACGACGCGGACGTGTCTTTTCGAATTAGTGTAAATGATAAATAATGAACCATTGAAAAATATTAAAAGAATTCTTCTCAATTTAATTGTTTGGTCTATGTCTGTGTCGTTTTTGTTTTTTTTTTTTATTTAATAGAAGAATTTTTGTGTTCATTTCTCGGTGTGCTACTGAATATATGCCGAACTTAAGCCGATGGGGATGCACGATGGAGAAAATCTAGGATGGAGGAGTGTGTAAAATCGATTATGTTAATATTAAATTTTGAGATGTGTTTTGTGTGTTTTTATAACAACAAAAAATACCTATGAAGTAAAAAAAATACGGGATTAAGGTAGCTGAACTTGAATTGATATGAGGAATGGAATGATGATCCCTAATATGTTATCCACTTACACGCATTCCTGATCTCTAGTTAAACACACTAACGACACAAATGTAGAATATATATATATATACAGTGAGCGTCAAAAGTGAGTCAACACTTAAAAATTTTATATTTCTACACATGACGTTGTCATGCACCTCCAAACCATGATAGAACCATGACCGATGGTATAGCTCCTCGAAAGAAACCTTTTATTTCAAAAGTAAATAAAACAAAAAATTTGCAATTCGCCAAAAAATACAAAAATGTTATTTTGGAAATTTTCATAGGTGTTGACTCACTTTTGACGCTCACTGTATAATCAAGTCAAGCCATATGTATTTAAAACCCTAGTAGAGTTTTTTTTGGGGGGGGGAGGGTTCAGCTTGAGGTGCATGCATGACTTAATCAAGAGTGTGTATGAATGGAATTAAATCCAAGGAATATAGAGAGTATACACGTTTTCCGAGGAGATCATCGCTTACGTAAATAATATTTGGAAGGGTTGAGGGGGAGATAATCGCCTACGTAAACTCCTAAATAAAATTTGGAAGCGTTAAGGAGGAGATTATCGCCTACGTAAACTCCTAAATAAAATTTGGAAGGGTTAAGGAGGATAACATCGCCTACGTAAACTCCTAAATAATATTTGGAAGAGTTAAGAAGGAGATCATTGCCTACGTAAACTCCTAAATAATATTTGGAAGAGTTAAGGAGATCATCGCCTACGTAAACTCCTAAATAATATTTGGAAGAGTTAAGGATGAGATCATCGCCTACGTAAACTCCTAAATAATATTTGGAAGAGTTAAGGAGGAGATCATCGCCTACGTAAACTCCTAAATAATATTTGGAAGGGTTAAGGAGGAGAACCACGACTACGTAAACTCCTAAATAATATTTGGAAGAGTTAAGGAGGAGATCATCGCCTACATAAACTCCTAAATAATATTTGGGAGAGTTAAGGAGGAGAACTACGACTACGTAAACTCCTAAATAATATTTGGAAGAGTTAAGGAGGAGATCATCGCCTACGTAAACTCCTAAATAATATTTGGAAGAGTTAAGGAGGAGATCATCGCCTACGTAAACTCCTAAATAATATTTGGAAGAGTTAAGGAGGAGATCATCGCCTACGTAAACTCCTAAATAATTGGAAGAGTTAAGGAGGATATCATCGCCTACGTAAACTCCTAAATAATATTTGGAAGAGTTAAGAAGGAGATCATTGCCTACGTAAACTCCTAAATAATATTTGGAAGAGTTAAGGAGGAGATCATCGCCTACGTAAACTCCTAAATAAAATTTGGAAGAGTTAAGGAGGAGGTCATCGCCTACGTAAGCTTCTAAATAATGTTTGGAAGAGTTAAGGAGGAGAACTACGACTACGTAAACTCCTCAATAATATTTGGAAGGGTTAAGAAGGAGGTCAGCGCCTACGTAAACTCCTAAATAATATTTGGAAGGGTTAAGGAGGAGAACTTCGACTACGTAAACTCCTAAATAATATTTGGAAGGGTTGAGGAGGAGATAATCGCCTACGTAAACTCCTAAATAATATTTGGAAGAGTTAAGAAGGAGATCATTGCCTACGTAAACTCCTAAATAATATTTGGAAGGGTTAAGGAGGAGAACTACGACTACGTAAACTCCTAAATAATATTTGGAAGAGTTAAGGAGGAGATAATCGCCTACGTAAACTCCTAAATAATATTTGGAAGAGTTAAGGAGGAGATCATCGCCTACGTAAACTCCTAAATAATATTTGGAAGGGTTAACGAGGAGATCATCGCCTACGTAAACTCCTAAATAATATTTGGATAAGTTAAGGAGGAGATCATTGCCTACGTAAACTCCTAAATAATATTTGGAAGAGTTAAGGATGAGATCATCGCCTACGTAAACTCCTAAATAATATTTGGAAGAGTTAAGGAGGAGATCATCGCCTACGTAAACTCCTAAATAATATTTGGAAGGGTTAAGGAGGAGATCATCGCCTACGTAAACTCCTAAATAATATTTGGAAGGGTTAAGGAGGAGATCATCGCCTACGTAAACTCCTAAATAATATTTGGAAGGGTTAAGGAGGAGATCATCGCCTACGTAAACTCTTAAATAATATTTGGAACAGTTAAGGAGGAGATCATCGCCTACGTAAACTCCTAAATAATATTTGGAACAGTTAAGGAGGAGATAATCGCCTACGTAAACTCCTAATTAAAATTTGGAAGGGTTAAGGAGTAGATCATCGCTTACGTAAACTCCTAAATAATATTTGGAAGAGTTAAGGAGGAGATCATCGCCTACGTAAACTCCTAAATAATATTTGGATAAGTTAAGGAGGAGATCATTGCCTACGTAAACTCCTAAATAATATTTGGAAGAGTTAAGGAGGAGATCATCGCCTACGTAAACTCCTAAATAATATTTGGAAGAGTTAAGGAGGAGATCATCGCCTACGTAAACTCCTAAATAATATTTGGAAGGGTTAAGGAGGAGATCATCGCCTACGTAAACTCCTAAATAATATTTGGAAGGGTTAAGGAGGAGATCATCGCCTACGTAAACTCCTAAATAATATTTGGAAGGGTTAAGGAGGAGATCATCGCCTACGTAAACTCTTAAATAATATTTGGAACAGTTAAGGAGGAGATCATCGCCTACGTAAACTCCTAAATAATATTTGGAACAGTTAAGGAGGAGATAATCGCCTACGTAAACTCCTAATTAAAATTTGGAAGGGTTAAGGAGTAGATCATCGCTTACGTAAACTCCTAAATAATATTTGGAAGAGTTAAGGAGGAGATCATCGCCTACGTAAACTCCTAAATAATATTTGGATAAGTTAAGGAGGAGATCATTGCCTACGTAAACTCCTAAATAATATTTGGAAGAGTTAAGGAGGAGATCATCGCCTACGTAAACTCCTAAATAATATTTGGAAGGGTTAAAAAAAATTGAACGAGTATTGAAATGTGGAAAAATTACTCTGATGACTTGAATGAAACTACATTAGACTCAAAAGTTTTCAACCTCCTCCAAAAAAAACAGCTATAAGGAAAGGATAATCTTAAATATGCACCCCAACTCGGCTGTATTTCTCCATCGCCGCCATCGACTGCATTTTGTCCACTTCGCTTCAATTTCTCCCCTCAATTTTATTTTTTTTTTTTATTTTTTTTTTTTTTTATGTGGAAGACTAGAGCTCAGGGATGTTAATTTATAAATTATTTTCGAATGCATCAAGAAAAAATTGAAAGAACAAAAAAACAAAAAAAAAACAGAAGATTAAAAACGAAATACAATCTTGCCCGTCTCCTTTTGGGAACATATTTTAAAGTCGTCGGTCAACTCTTATCTTTTCGATTGACAGACATTAGTCAAATGCTTTTGTTGATTGGTTCTTGCCCCCCGGTGCCCTTCCTCCCCCTCGCGCCTTCTACCTCTAGCAAAATGTCACAAAGTCGCAGTAGTTGAAGTCACCGTCGCGCTGCCACCCTCCTTCCAATCGTTATATGTATTTCCTCCCCCCCCCCGCTATAAGACTGTGGGGAATCGAATTTAAATGCGATTTGATTGATATCTTTCGTGCTGTCTTATTGTCTCCTAATGTCCATATGAAATCTTCTTCGTCTGCATATATTTTTCAAAAAAAAAAAAATAGCAGACAAAAGAAGACTTTGTCTCTGCAGAGTCTTGATCGTCACAAAAATGAAGGCACAGACGGGGACGGTCGCGACTCTTTTAAAAAGGAGATAAGATTGAAATAAATCCAGGTAACACACAGCCTCACACACACATACACACACACACGAAAAACAAATATATACACACATATATATATATATAAGAAACAATAGCAGCAATAAATGTATTAAAGGAAGATAACTTAAGAAGCCCAAAAGACAGATTCCGAGAGTAGCCTTGAGTGTTTTTTTTGTTTGTTTGTTTTTTGATCCTTTCCGAAAGGGTTCGATTATTTGAGATATTCGTAAACGTGAACCAATGTAACTGATCACTTTGAAAGTTAAATTGTTACAAAAATCCATCAAACTTTCAATCGATCTTCTGTTGGGATAAATCTCGGGGATCACTTTCAAACAATGCCTGCCTTTGAGTCCCCCCGCCACCGGAACTCGGCGTTGGCCGCGCATATATAGTATACCTACTACACAACAAGCACGGTGGCAGAGTTTTTGGGGTCTTAAAGGTGGATTTATATCAAAAGATCCAGAACCAAACGGCAGCAGAAGGCAGCGATAATAGAGAGTAACATAAACGTATGATACCACCGCGCCGATCAACCGATCATGGAGGATCATGACTAGAGGAGGCAACGACGATAGAAGATGGGAGGGAAAGCGGAGATCGGTGGGAGATCAACACAAAACGAGGAGAATATAAAGTAACATTTTGAGATGGAGAAAATCTACATGTGCATGTCTTCCCGGGTTCGCGTCCATACTTTGCTCTTCTCACAATAGATCTAGATATCGGTTCATGATCGCGGCGCAGCGATCCCCGAGAGGAAGAGGTAGGAGCTACTCGATTTAAGAACTGTGTTTCTTCTTTCTATCAAAGATCCTCTCTAATGGATGTAGTGGTGTCGTCTTATGAGTTGTTTTTTTTTTGGTTGGTATATACGATGTCTATCGAAGATCATATGTAGCATGGATACCGAAAAAGAGTCGCCGTGAACAATTGGTGAGGAACGAGTTTTGCGGTTATCAGAAGCAATGATCAATCAGACTGGAGAAGTAGCAGCAATATTCACAAGTGACATTAAGTATCCCTTCTACTGTTCCGTCACCCACCCCCAAATTTATCCATACTAAAAGCATCCCTTTCGTGAAATATAATGGTTGGTGTAATATAGTTGAAAGTGTGTAGTGATGGTATAGGCTCTTATCTTCAATATATATATATATATATATATATATATATATATATATATATATATATACACAGAGGGAAGGTGTGGCTCTACTTAAAAAAAACGGGGAAAAAGATCACTTAAGATATTTTGACATTAAACTGTTCGAAGGCTCCTTTATGTTTGTGGCTATTAAGAGCATCGCTGACCGATCTTTATATGTGACATACATAAATGGGCGCCAATTGGTGCGTTGAATTCGTTAGACGGTGACCACCAACATCGAGATAAGATGAAATTCTTTTCTAGTTAAGAGATATGTATAATGGGCGACATGATGTCACCGTTTTTCTAGACTGTTTCTGTTTTTTTTTTGTCATTGTGTTATTGATCGTCGCTTTCTTTCTCTTGTTTCGTGTGTGTGTTTTTTTGCTCTGTTTTTGTTGTTTGCTTTTTCTTAAATTGTGACAATTTCTGCTGCTGCTGCTGTTTTTATGTATATTTCGAAGAGGATGAAAAAAATGGGAAATATTTTATTAAGTTAACAAAAACATTTTGGTTGATGTATGAATCTCGTTAGGGTTTAGGGTTAGTTTTTTGTCACCCTTTATACTCCGTTAAATGTTTCGTGTCCCATGGTGCAGAGTGTCTCGTAGTAGGGTTAGTTCGTTGGATGGTATAATAGGATTGAGGTTACGAGCAGGGTGTAGAAGGAGGATGTTAAAAAAACACCTACGTTTTAATTTTTGGAAGTTGTATGAGGTCGGAAATACTGCATGTGTGGGGCAGCGGGAAATAACGTCATTCACTGATGCATAAAGAAGCTATCCTAGAAGTGCTTCCCTTTCGTATCCCAATCCATATCTTTTTTACCACTGCACATCATTAGCAAGAAACAGTTTATTTGATTTTCTTCTAATTAGCTTCCTGGGAAGCTATTTTGAAGTTTTAAGTTTTGCAAGCAGATTTCTATCCAGGAATCTCTCAAAACAGAGAATTTAACAACAAAGTTGAGAATGACTTATTTGTAGTCATATATGTGACAGGAAAATCTTCCAAAATGCTTCTGAATCACAACCAGGAAGCACTTCCAATTTGATTCCAGACGAAGCTGCTTCCACTTTTCCCGCTGGGACAATTGAGTTGTTTTGTTAACAAAACGCACTCCTAGACCGTGTTGTGTGCCGCGGGAAAATCTGCGGTCTGCAGACTAAACGACCCAGCAGGAAATAGAAGCATTCACTGATGCATAAAGAAGCTATCCTAGAAGTGCTTCCCTTTCGTATCCCAATCCATATCTTTTTTACCACTGCATGTCATTAGCAAGAAGCAGTTTATTCGATTTTCTTCTAATTAGCTTCCTGGGAAGCTATTTTGAAATTTTAAATTTTGCAAGCAGATCTCTATCCAGAGAATCTCTCAAAACAAAGAATTTAACAACAAAATTGAGAATGACTTATTTGTAGCCATATATGTGACAGGGAAAATCTTCCAAAATGCTTCTGAATCACAACCAGGAAGCACTTCCAATTTGATTCCAAAGGAAACTTCTTCCACTTTTCCCGCTGGGACAATTGAGTTGTTTTGTTAACAAAACGCACTCCTAGACCGTGTTGTGTGCCGCGGGAAAATCTGCGGTCTGCAGGCTGTACGAGATCATATCTGGGAGAATTAAAGTAGCAGAACCGAACAAGGAAGTCTTATCACGGTGCGCTCTATCCAAAATGCATGCCCGATGAGAAATAAAGGCTGTTATGCAACAACGCTAAGAGTCCGCGCCATAAAAGAAATGAAATTTAGCGGAACATATGTGAAATTGTGATTAAGAATATAATTTAAAGGTGGTAATAAAAAAAGGTAATTAAGGGGTAATAAATGAGTAATAAAACGGTAATATAAAGGATTATAAAAACATCATAAAAATTAAATTAATAAACATATTGAGATATATTGCAATTTTTATCCTTATGCACGTGGAAGCCCGATTTTCAAAATTCAAAATGGCCGCCGAAATATGACCGAAATTCAAAATGGCCAACCCAAATATGAATTTGCAAATTGTGTGTTCCGATTTCAATGAAATTTGGTATCTAGGGGTTTATAAGATCGCTAATAACGAATTTGTGGTCAAAATTCATAAATTCAAAATGGCCGCGCCAATATGGCCGATATTAATAAAATGAAAATCCAATGAAAATCGGTATCTGGGGTTTTTGTGAGGTAGTAAATAACGAATGTTTGATCAGAACTTATAAATTCAAAATGGCCGCCGAAATATGACCGAAATTCAAAATGGCCACCCAAATTTGCCAATTGTGTTCCGATTTCCATGAAAATCGGTATCTGGGGGTTTTTAAGGTAGCAAATAACAAATTTATGATCAGAACTTATAAATTCAAAATGGCCGCGCCAATATGGCCGACGAATTTGCCAAATTTTGTTTCGATTCCAATGAAAATCAGTATCTGGGGTTTCTTTTTGAGGTAGCATATAACGAATTTATAAATTCAAAATGGCTTCGCCAATATGGTGGATGAATTTTGGTAATTGTGTTCCGATTCCGCGTATCTCAAATTTTGCAACTTGATTTTGACCTACATACTTCCATATAGCCAATCAACTTAAAAATTTTGCACATATGTATAGTTCGCGTGACCATTGCAATCTGACCATTTTGTAAGAAAATCAAGATGGCGGTGCCAAGATGGGGGGTGAATTTTTGCAATTGGGTTCTCCAACATGGGTATCAAATGAAAGGGTATGACAAGTGCAATACAATTAGCTATGTGACGTCATTCAAAATGGCGGCCAACACAAAATGGCGGATTACTGTTTTTCTTTACAACCCACTCGATATGGGTACCAAATGAAAGGGTATGACAAGTAAAATACTATTAGCTATGTGGTGTCTTTGTAAATTCAAAATGGCGGCCAACACAAAATGGCGGATTACCTTTTTCTGTATAACCCACTCAGTATGGGTATCAAATGAAAGGGTATGACTAGTGCAAGACAATTAGCTATGTGGCGTCATTCAAAATGGCGGCCAACACAAAATGGCGGATTACCGTTTTTCTTTACAACGCCGGTATGTGTATCAAATGAAGGTGTACATGACGAATATAGTACAGTAAGCTGTGTAACGTCACTTTAAATCTAATATGGCGGTCACTACAAAATGACGGAAGACATATAATAGACTAAAAAGTAGAAAATAAAAAATATAGTTTAAAAAAACAAAAAAATACGCCTTTATTTTAAAATGAACTAAAAAGTTTCATCAAAGCTTGGTCTGTGGAAAATAATAATGTACACATATATAATAATACCCTAAGCGGATGAGATGAGAAGAGAAATGTTCCTCCTATAGCTTATAATACGGATATATATATACAAATATATATAAGTATAAAAACGACGAGTATAACTCTAGCCCGGTGGTATGATGAAGAGACTGGATGAATGCACTTCTCTAATGCACTTTTAGGAATGTGTTATTTATCGGTATATTATGGTATATACATATATATGTGTGTAGAAGAAGTACTGAATTTCTGCATGGAAATTGTTATGCTGTTGCTTGTTTGGATGCGGTTGCGGTGCTTTCATTTTGGTTTATTGTTGGCTGAAATGGGTGCCACATCACATGAGACTGTGTTGTGTCCGGGTGTAGATATATAAATATATTTTTCGTTTTTAAGATGTATGAAGAAAAATCTCATGAAAGTTTTATTCTTATTATTTTTTTTTTGTGTGTCTATTGTTTTTTTTTGTATTATTCGTCGTTTTTTTTGGAAACAACAACTTTAAACAAAAAAAAAATTATAAATACAAAAAAAGGACAGGTAAAAAAAATGTTGGTGGAGTTTTCTTGTTACACTTGTTGCTGCTGCTGTTGTTGTTGTTGTTCTTGTTGTTGTTTCAGTTTCAGTGTTACCTTTATGTAAGGGATTATAGGTATCTCTTTGTACCATGCATTTGGCGCAATGCTTGCGATGTGCTTGGGCCGTGTTCCTCCAGGTACTCGAGAATATCTCTGGGATTGATACCGGTTTTTATTTCTATCTTTCTTCAAAAGGCGTTAAGAAAACGCGAATATATATTTCAATGATATGATGAGATATGCGCGAGAGTGGTGAATGTGTTACACAGTTGAAGATGAGAAGAAGAATTTCAAAAAGATTATGTGCCCTCTAAAGACAAGAAGAAGAAGAAGAAGAAGTGGTGCATCTCTACAATATAGAAGAAACAACAAAAAAAAATCATTCAAGTTGTTTAAAAAGTTGACAAGAGTGTGTACCACCTTTAAGGAAGAATTGTGTATCTTCAAAAGTGACACAAGGAATGGATTGGATTTTGAGAACAGAACACAAAGATTTTTATCCCAAGCAGAGAATTTAATGTTTTTTTTTATAGAGAAGTATTAAATATCAAAAAAGAAATACAAAAGGAAAAAGGAAAGAGATTCGATATATGCATTGTGTATGTGTGTATGTGTGTGTAAAAAGCCCAGCCATACTTTGAATGAAGATTGTTCTTCTTTTTTATGATCCCTTCATTACGTGCGGTTTTTTTTGCGCGAAGCTGGTTGTTTTTCGCCATTAATATCCCCGCATCATCATCTCAGAATGAATTATCTTCACACCAGTTTTATTATGAGACCGTCGCGGCAGACACAAAAAACGCGCGTCTTGAAAGATTCCTTTGCATATTCGTGGTTGTTGTTTTTTTTTTGTGTGTATCCTTTATTAATTTCTTAATTTTTTTTTTCATTTTTTTTACTTCTTCAATTTACTTACTTTTTTACATCTTCAATAAGGGAATTCGTTGTTGTTGTTGTTGTTGTTCCGTATAGAGTTGCTTTTTCTTCTGGTAACTGAATGTTTTTTTTTGTTATCTGATTTTCTTTTAGTTCGTGTCCTGTTCATAATTTTGTCCTTGTTCTTCATATATTTTCACTTCCCTAACCCCCCCCCCCCAACCAAAAAAAAATTGCTTCTCTGCCCTACTGCTGTTATTAACACAAAAATAATTTTGCATAAATGTAGATAATCTGACTGAGAGACTGAAGGCGCAGAGAAATACATAATAACCGAAGATATGATGATGAAGGAAAAAAAAATAATAATAGTAATATATCATGTTTTGAAGTGAATATTAGTTAAGTATCGACAGAATATTGGCAATAAATCATTTGCGATGTAAGCCCACTATACTGGCAGGAAATGCCGGGGCTGTGGTGTGTATAGGAAGGCGACAGTTTTTCGTATGTTGGTTGTGTTTGTGTGTGTGTGTGTGTGAAAAATATATACCAGGTAGCAGCAACTTCCTTTTCTTCTCTCTATCTCTGTTTGTAGGTAGGCCTGTTGTGAGGATGAAGAATTAATAATTGAAAAATGCGCACACATTTTCTTAATATATTTTTTTTTGGTACTAATTTACATTTTAAGACGAAATTTATTTTTTTTTTATTAATATTTTACATTTTTTATTTTTTTTATTAATTTTTTTTTTGTTCATTTTGAGTCAGAATGAATTAATTTGTCTTACAAATCTTTTAACATATTATTTTCAGTTTTTTTTGTAGAACGTTTGTAATTTTATTTTGGGGTAAATAGATAAGAAAACGTTTATACGTTCAACTACCATCCCAGAGGTTTGAGGTTCGAGTCTCATCTATGGCATGCAGGTTTGTCTTTTCATTTCTACTATATAACTTCCAAAGAACTACTTTAAAGAAGAAAAGTAAGAAGTAAGGAATATGTTATCTCAAGCGGGGGAGAAATGGAAAGTACAAAAAACCAGGGTACGAAAATGCTCACTCATGAGGAACTCGTGAGTGAGCGCACCTTATAAATTCCTCATTATAAAAAACACTCGCATTTATGAGTGAAAAAAAAGGTTTTAACTTCAGCTTGCGCTCGCACTCATGAGTAAGGATGTGTACATAGATTTCTCATGGACATGAGTGAGAGGATACAATTTTAAGCATTTTGCACAAGAGCGTGAGTGAGAGTATAATGAATGTACTCACCGTTCATTCACGTTAGGTAACCAAAAATAAAAGAATTTGAATAAGGATTGTTTAATAATAAAAGTTTTAAATATATACAGTGAGCGTCAAAAGTGAGTCAACACCTAAAAATTTTATATTTCTACACCTGACGCTGTCATGCACCTCCAAACCATGACAGAACCATGACCGATGGTAGAGCTCCTCGAAAGAAACCTTTTATTTCAAAAGTAAAGAAAACAAAAAATTTGATATTCGCCAAAAAAATACAAAAATTTTGGTGTTTTTTTGGAAATTTTCATAGGTGTTGACTCACTTTTGACACTCACTGTATATATTATAAAGCTTATTTTCGTCAAAACTAATGATAACGCGGTAAAAGTTCTCTTTCAACAGAGACTTACGTTTGCTGGAACTGCAAGTATAAACCTGCGCTACTTTTTGGAGGTCATGTCATTGCCGCACGAAACTAAACCATAGCCACAAAGACTCATGGGCGAGTGTTTGGGACATTTCTGAAAAAAGTACTCTCACACATGAGTAAACAACACTCTCGCTCGTGAGTGAGGAGTGAGTTGAATTGGTCGCAAAATAAGTGAGAATTTTCATACCTAGAATTCCTGAATAAATTACTCACACAAGAGTGAGCGCACTATATAGCAAACAAATCTCACTTGTGAGTGAGGAATGAGTTGAATGAGGCGGACACGAGTGAGGATTTTCGTACAAAAAACTAAGATATAGAATGGAATCGAACCATAGATCTCTGGTATGGCAGTCGGTCATATTAGCCGTGTTCCTTTTCTGCTCTTTTTTACTCGTATTTACTTGGAACTACTCCTGCTCTCACAGAGAATTCATAGGTTTTACTCAAATCGACAAATTTTGCGTTCCTTTAATTTTTTACTCCGGAGTACTTAAAAGTAGAAAAGGAACACCGCTATTGACTCCTAGGTTACCTCGCGCAAAAAACCAAGCTATAGAATAGAATCGAACCATAGATCTCTGGTATGGCAGTCGGTCATTTTGACTCCTAGGTTACCACGCGCAAAAAACCAAGCTATAGAATGGAATCGAACCATAGATCTCTGGTATGGCAGTCGGTCATTTTGACTCCACGCGCAAAAAACCAAGCTATAGAATAGAATCGAACCATAGATCTCTGGTATGGCAGTCGGTCATTTTAACTCCTAGGTTACCACGCGCAAAAAACCAAGCTATAGAATAGAATCGAACCATAGATCTCTGGTATGGCAGTCGGTCATTTTGACTCCTAGGTTACCACGCGCGGGGCCACATATAATAAAATTGATTCGATGAAAAAAAACATGTGTTATTTTACTCCAAAAAAAATTCCGTTTGTTTATGAAACCCCCTTCCCCCCAGCTTAATATCCTCGTATAACAATTAAAATAATTGTTTCATTAGTCACCAAACGACCAGTCAGAGCCTCTCTTCGCTGCCGCGCGACGAACAGAGATTCTCTATACCTAATCGCGCGCGAGGATAATTCTTTATGCAAAAAATAAATTGTTTTTTTTGTCCGTCGTGTCCTTGTTAGGGATTAAACATAACCTGCTGCTCCGCTTTTCGAGAATGTGACTCCGTCCGATCATACCCCTGGCGTTGTCGTCCGTTGTCCCCCACTTTTTTTCAACTTGGCCCCCCCCGCCCTTCATAAAACTCGGAAGGGTCAACATACACACAGAAAATTGAATATTATACAATTTCCAGAGGGACCATATGCATGATCCCTAAATCGTTTGCACCTTTAGGGCACTAATCCTTCATAACGATGAAAGCCCAAGGAAAAGAGCAAATAAATATAAAGCCCGGGGCCGGCGGCTCGTCCTCCAGGACCCACCAAAACGGTACAGGGTATTATATGGTGTATTTAAGTTGTTCAAGGTTTGCCCTTACCGCCCCTTTGCTGCCTCGTGTCCCCGAGCGCTATATCAGACCATCAACCCCCCCACCCCCTCACACCCATCAACCATCATCGCGCGCCTTTTTTTTTGAGCTGTTGCTGCTGTTGGCTATGCCCAGTGTGACCAATATACCCTTTTTTTTCTTCTTGTGTTTTGTTATGTTATATTATGTTACCTCACGTCTTTGCGCCTCTACTACCGGTCATCACGTCTTCTTATAGGGGTTATTTTTTTTTTTTTGGAGTATTAAGGGAATATGTATGTTTTTCTTCTTCTTTCACATCTCCTTAATCTCAAAGTTCGTACCAAAAAAGAAAAAAAAAATTAAATAAAAAATGTTTCTTATTTGTTTATATAGGGAACATCGTTTACCGCCTTTAGGACAACGACGACGAGGACGACGACGACAACGACAGGATAAAGTTAAGCTCGTAAAAGTTTCTCCACCATGGGGCGGCGAAAAGAAGGTTTTAATGAGAAACAAATGAAATTTAAGGGATAAACGCCCTGCCCTGCGCCCTTAGTAGTATTATATGCTATGCAAAAAAAAAGTACCCTAAATGCCAGGTGACAATAAACACACAACAGGGGATGCTAAAATGAATATAATTGTTTGATTGCTATCCTTCTTCTTATATCTACCCTTAAAATCCCCCGATGGGCACACACAAGAGACATATATTTACAGCGATGTCCCGGGTGTGGAGAGGGGGGGGGGGTATATGTGTGTGTACTCAGTAGTACCTTTTTTTCCACCCGAAAAATGCCGCCGTGTTCTAAAGGACATACTATTTTATACAGGGGATTAGCACAGGGTCTTGTTCCCTTATGTTTTTTAATAATAACGACACGGCAAAAAAAAAACATACAAACTCCCAATTTTCGGGTAGGATAAAAAAATTCTGTTTTTCTTGGTCTGATGGCGGAGGAATGGAAGGGGAAGGGGGGGGTGATATCTTTCGCAAAAGAATAGGCCCTTTTTTTCCTGGAAAGATAAAAGATGGCGCTCGCGATACACGCGATACAAACGGAATCAGGAGGGCATGTAGGACAAAAGCAGTATCAACGGCGGATTTTGCTGGGGTAGGAGAGGGGATGTTTTTTTTGAATCGTTTGTTTATTTTTCTTGTTTTTTTTTTTTTTTTTTTTTTTTATTCATTCATTCCACCCGCTCGCCCAGGTTATGCGCGCCAATTATAATTTTTGGTGTCTTGAAGGATCACTTAGCAGCATCGCGCCTATTTTCTACTTGGATTGATGGGAATTTGGACGAATTTCACCCCTCCCCCCCGCCCCCTGTACCCGTCGACTTTTTTCTTTAGATTTTGTGTCTCGTAAATTGCTGTTCGTTGATGTTGTCAAATTGTCATGGTCATCTCTCTTTCTCTCTTTCTCTCTCTCACATGTTCTCTTATTTTCTATCTCTCTTTCACTCTTCTGCGCTATGACACCAAAAAGAAAAAAAATCAATCTTTTTGCCTCATTAAAATGAGATTAAATGAATCGGAAAGGATTGGGGCCCACCAAAGCAGCATTGGATGGGGCTTGAAACTCTCGAGGAATTAAAAAAATCCACCACCGCCGTGTGCACAGAAAATGAGAATGAAGAACGACACAAATTGTGCGGGGGGGGCTGGGCGGTGTTTTGTAGATGAAGAGGTTGAAAAAGGAGAGGGGGGAGGGATGAATAACGGGGTTGGGGGGAGGGATGAATAACGGGGTTGGGGGGAAAAGTTCAAGAAGCACACACACAGAAGAAGAAGAAGAAGATGATGATGAAGAAAAAGAGGAAAACTTTGTTCGACGGGCCATTGCCATAGCGAGAGAGCGCGCTTCCTTAAATCCCATACTTGATGAGCGATAAATTAAGATTTACTCAGCTGTGCTCATTTCGTTATGATAATCCCCTTGACATGCACGTTTACACCGGAGGGAGAAGCATGCCATTATAATGTCTTCTGAACTCCCCCCGACTCGACTGGCATCGCTACTACCATCCTCCTACCCTACACCCCCGTCCTTGTACCTACGTTCAAATATTCTTTGGTTGACAGAGATTCTTAGTATACACTCGTAGATAGGGTGGCTTGTGCCCTTTGGTAACAGACAGAGAGAGAGAGAGAGAGAGAAAAAAAAGAGAGGGAGATAGGTAAAAACGAAGTGTGACAGGACTTGAGTCCGGACGGGCTAGGTATGGGGGCGGTTGGGCTTGATTTTGAGGGTGGAACTTTTTCGGGTAAGCAATTGTTACGGTATGATGCTGATTATATCGTCGTCTTTTAAAGCTTAGATTTTTGATGGCAGGCAGCAGTGGATTCTCGTATTCCGACCCCAATATGGTGGTTTACAAAATAAATCTGTGAGATCTAAAATTGGGCGGTGGGAATCGGCGGGGGTTTGGTAGGGATGCTTTTGCTCTGCTCACTTCAGGGGTGATAGTAGGGCACAATTTTAGGGGTAAACCACAGACGGTCTTTCGTTGTCGATATTCAATAATTTGCAAAATCACCTGCCTGGCTGCTGACGACGACGTCTACCTAGCACTGCTGACTATAGGCCTGATATAGGTGAGTGTTTGTTGTTGCTGTTGTTGGTGGTTGTTGATGGTGGTTTGGTGGCTATATATGAATCAAGGTAAGACGAACCGACACCCAGCCAACCGCTCCCACATAATCATTCCTTTTTGCTGCATCTCTCCACTGTAATCCCTTAAATCAGTTGTAAATGTCCCATAAGGCATCCAAAATAGGGGAGATAGACTCTGTGTGTGCGTGTGACTGGTTAGAGAGTCGAGGAGAGAGAGTGTGATAGAAGAGAGAGGAGAGAAGCCCTGGAGCTCATTATCATGTAAATGGCACGTCAAGCACGTGTTGTCTGATGCTGGCTGGCGTCGTCGTCGCCAACGCTGCTGATGCTGCCGCCCGCCGCCGATGTGCTGCCAGTTGGATGGACGTGGACAATGTGAAGGCTGTGGTGCGGTTGAGAGCCTGTGGGAGATCACCGCATGAATTGCTAGATTTATACTACGGACCACCAACCACCTTCCAACTCCCCCCCCCACCCCACCCTCCTTGTTCCTTTTAAAAAAACGTTCCCAACGCACCTCCCCCATTTCTCCTTATCCTGGGCAACCAAATCCATCGTAGTAAATGAAAGACGAAGAGTAACAGAAACGTAGAGGTGCGAGGAGGGTCGGTGGGGGTAGGGGGTGGGGGTTAGGTTTGGGATGTAGATTTAAAAAAAAGAGATCGCTGCGTTTCGTTGCATATATATATATATATATTTTTCTGTAATGGTTCGAGACCTCTCCTTGTCGGTGTTTTTGAAAAGTACTTTATCGTTTTATTCCCCATACCCCTCTACTTCAAAAAAATCCTCCTCGCCCCACTCCCCCTTCCACCACCATTCACTTGTGTTCGCGGCGCTTTTATTGTCTGCCAGTCAGAGGATATCATCTACTATCATAAAAAATTCACATGTTTTTTTTTCGCTCTGTGTGTGCGCGCTCGTTGCTGGTGCTTCCTTTTTTTTATACTATATATCCTCGTCCTCCACCTGAATTAGTAAAAAAAGAGGGGATTGTATAGAGCGATTAGTCCTAATGACACGTGGTAGGCAAGTATAATATAAATCCAGGAATCAACTGTGAGATTATTTGATATATTTTTTTTTGTATCACTATTAATGTATAGGAAATGGGACAGATAGGGATGTTGGAGAAGAAGAGGAGACAAGAAAAGTTTCGCTTTTTTTTTATTTTTGTGGTGGGGATGGTGGGTTTTTAAAATTTGTGTATACTGAAATTTTTGTGGTAGGGCTTTATGGTGTATGGTATATGAGATAGGTTTGGTTGAGTCATTAAGGGTGGATTTCAAGGGTGTTTATGATGTCTAAGTTTTTTTTTTTAATTTCATTTTGAATACTTGAATGTTGTAGAAATGTTAGGGAAATACTGACTGTGGGAGATTGTTTCATGGTCCGGAGTTTATGTAAAAGCACGAAAAATGGAAGATGTATGCAGAGGCGATGATATATTGTTACGGGGGGGTATAAGCTTCCCATAATAGGCAGGACAGGATAAAGTTTTTGGCAGGGCTACGATGGATGCTGTTATTTTATTTAGGCTATCATAGGAACTTATTGAGTTACAAGAGTCCAAAATTGCAGGATTCATTGACATATTACTCGACACCATATATTTTTTATTATATTTTTCATATTTTATCATAAACAAAAACTTAAAAAAAAACCGAAAACATTATTACCACATAAAAAAATGGTAATAAAAAGGTAATAAAAGGGTAATAAAAAGGTAATTAAAGGGTAATAAAACAAAAAAACTTAAAAAAACCGAAAACATTAATACCGCATTAAAAAAATGGTAATAAAAAGGTAATAAAAGGGTAATAAAAGGGTAATAAAAAGGTAATTAAAGGGTAATAAAACAAAAAACTTAAAAAACCGAAAACATTATTACCGCATTAAAAAAATGGTAATAAAAAGGTAATAAAAGGGTAATAAAAAGGTAATTAAAGGCGCATATTAAATGGTTGAGTCCCCCCGCGCAATGGATCCTATGTCCCTCGAGGGATCAAAAGGAGCAGCAGGAGTCAAAAGGTCAAGGATTTTATCACGTTATAGTCTTCCTATATTTGTTCTAGATTAAAATAAAATAAGTGTGGTAGACACATAGATTTTTTTTTACACATCGATTTTTTTTTACAATTTTCTTAGTAGAGTGATTGACGTATGATGGTAATGTATTTTTTTTATAGGTTCAGGTTATATATATATATATATATAGGGAAACAGAAACTCATTAAGGGATCTCGTATATAAAAGTATAAAAGTAGGGAGGAAACAATAAAGAAATGCTTTTGCTCATACTTCTTTATTTTTTTATTTTTTTTTTTAATTGAAATTTTTTAAGGATTGAAAACATTGCCATGCTCTTTTCACTATAGTTAATGGTGCATTCTTGTTTACCATCACCAACCACCCTATGTGGAAGGAATTTGCTCCCAACTAGGAAAATTCCTTTCCTTACAATGCATTATTTTTTTTATGAAAACGAGGCCAAAGAGCATTGTGTCATAGACACAAACAAGCATTCATACTATATTCATGCATATATATGTAGATAGACCAATTCCCCTCCCTTCCCCCCGCCCACTATAACTGCACAAGGTAGTAGTAGGTATAAGATGTCCTTATAGCTACTGTAAAGGTTACATACACACACACACTCTGTATCTCCTATAGTAGAATGAAAATCGCGTTGATATCGCATTTCTCGTATTTGTTATTGTTGTTTTTGTAGGATACTGTTTAGAGTGGGGAGGGATGGAGGATAGTAGAGATAGTAGTGTTGCTCTGGCTGTTGTTCTTATTCCAAGTCCAGAATTCCCCCCCCCCCCCGCTACTTGAATGCCATCTCCAGATATAGCCTTATTTCTTTTTTCTTTCTGGACACACGGGGGCACACTTTGGTAAAAGTTGGGATACGTGCAGAATCAATGGCCAATATCAATTCTCTTCCAAAAAAAAATTTTTTTTTTATATTTATTTTTTTTTCTGGTGTACAATGTCGTCTCAGCACTTAGGTATATATGTCCGTCCGTTCGTTTGTTGTGTGTTCGTTTTTCGGATTTTTCATCCATTTTGTGTGTCCCCAATCTTAATACATTATATATGTGAGTGTGTGTGTACGTCATATATATAGGACAGTACTAAGGGCGCATAAAACCGCACTGGATCGGATTTCCCAGGAGATGTAATTCCAGAGTTTTAGAAAATTCAGATGGGATAGTAGCAGCAGGATTGTCGGTGAACAAAGGGGGGGGTTGGTTCTTATATAGAATTGTTCTCAATAAGTTTGGAAAATTTTCCTCAAGCGATCCATTTTGCTTGGTGGTTTGGAGTTATCCTCGGTTTCTTTTGTTTTCTTATACGCTTTATATTAGCTTGACCTGTATGTTGTATGCTGTATGTCAGATGTATGCAAGATTTGTTTACATGAAACATACTCATGTAAACAAATCTTCCAACTTCATTTTGACCCATTTCCTTCATGTAACGGATCAACTTGAAATTTTGCACATATGTATAGTTAACGTGACAATACAATTTGACCATTTTGCAAAAAAAATCAAGATGGCGGCCGAATTATGCAATTGTGCTCCCCGACCCCCGAAATGGGTATCAAATGAAAGGGTATGACAAGTAGAATACAATAAGCTATGTGGCGTCATTCAAAATTCACAATGGCGGCCAACACAAAATGGCCGGCTGCCTTTTTTTTTACTTACAACGCACTCTATACGGAAATGAAAGCAAATGACAAGTAGAATACTTTTAGCTCTTTATTTCCAAATTCAAAATGGCGGCCAACACAATATGGCGGACGACCTTTTTATACGCTTTAGGTATATTAGCTTCACCTGTATGTTGTATCTAGTATGTAAACAAATCTTGCAACTTGATTTTGACCCACTTCCATATAACCGATCAACTACAAATTTTGCACATATGTATAATTCGCGTGACAATACAATCTGACCATTTTGTAAGAAATTCAAGATGGCGGGTGAATTTTGCAATTGGGTTCTCCAATATGGGTATCAAATGAAAGGGTATGACAAGTGCAATACAATTAGCTATGTGGCGTCATTCACAAAATGGCGGCCAGCACAAAATGGCGGATTACCGTTTTTCTTTACAACCCACTCGATATGGGTATCAAATTAAATGGTGTGACAATTAGAATACTATGAATTGTGTGTGGCGTCATTCCAAATTCAAAATTTCGGCCAAAACAAAATGGCGGGTTATCTTTTTCTTTACAAAGCCCTCGGTATGAGTATTAAATGAAAGTGTATGACGAGTATAGTACAGTAAGCAGGTGTGACATCATTTTAAATCTAATATGGCTGTCTTTACAAAATGGCGGAAGACATATAATAAATAGACTAAAAAGTAAAAAAATAAAAAATGTATTTTAAAAAAAACTAAAAAATACGCTTTTATTTTAAAATTAACTAAAAAGTAAAAAATAATTTTGAATGTAAAGTTTTTATTGCTCTAGCGAATATATGGAGACTACCTACCTTTCGAAATGTAAAAAAGCGTGGGACTCTTTACCTATATACTTAGCGCCCACGCTTTTTTAAATTTCGAAAGGTACGTAGTTTCCATATACTCGCTAGAGCAATAAAAACTTTACATTCAAAATTATTTTTTACTTTTTAATTCATTTTAAAATAAAAGCGTATTTTTTAGTTTTTTTTAAACTATATTTTTTTGTTGTTGTTGTTGTGTGTCCCAGGATATTCTTGTTGCCGTACAATATCCTACTTTTACTTCTATATACACAAACATATATACAAACAACATGAAGACGTCTTTCGACGAATTTTGTTCGGCTGGACAAAACAGAAGTAGAAAAGATTTTACATGGTATATCAGAGAATTTGTGTACGCCTGAATGATTTTTTTATGTTAAAAGTACAAAATCCCAACCTCCCCCCTCGCCCCCTGCCGTTCCTCATTCATTCACTTTGAAGCCTTGGTCTACTATAGTGTGTGAAAGCGAACACCTCCCTATACAGCATGATCCTAGCTAGTACCAAACCAACCCACCCTCCCCCCAACCACCCAGGCTCCTTCTTCTATTCCAACCACTTAAGACTGATTTGAGAGAAGTTCTTTTTCGTCGTCGGCTGGGCATCCCTCCAGCAGCATCAGCAGCCCCCCATCGCAGTACATCCACCAGCTCCAGGATGAATTGTTTGTGCTGTGTGCTGGATGTGAGATTTTTGGTGGTCGTAGCATGGTTGTGCTCTCTTCTGGCTGTTGGCTACTCATGCTGTGCTGCTGCTGGTGCTACTACGTTATGAACGACCGCCATTCAGAAATCCCAAACGAAATGTTCGATATTGAGGTTTTATATATTCCCTTTATATTCGCCGATGGTGGTGTCCCTTCAGTCCATAGTTTCCTTACTTACTTCTGTTTATATATTTATATATATATATACAAGTATATATTTTCCTACTTGGTTTTTTTTCCCGGACTTGCTTTTAACGAAATCGTCTCCCTTGCCGCTTATTATAAACAGAAAATGCGTTGAGGCAAGAGGGTCTTGTTAAGGAGACATTTGACTCATTGTATTGATCTAAATTTATGGCCTTTGCCTCTGTTTCTAGCAGAGATACGAGCCAATCTGAGCTTTATATCAAGTGATGTTTTAGTGCTGTAGGTTCTATATAAATACATACATATATATATATATATATATATATGCACGTGTGTACACTATATTCTGCCCCTCATTCTGGTTATGGGTATTTTTTATGCTTCTATAACTAGAAATTTTCTCTATTGATATGTCACCGAAACCCCCAAGTTGATTGGTTGTTGTTGTTGTTGTTCGCTCCTATGCTGCTGTGCTGCGCTCATAATCTTTTAGTTGGTGGCTTACACAATTCAAGAAACTTGCCAATATTATATATATAAATATAAATATTTCGAGATATATAACATAGGACAGTGGATAATGGCCTTTAAGGCACACACAAAACTGTGCACAGAATTGTCATGGAGCCAATAACCAGCATAAAACAATCCAGAGTTGTTGTATAGTAGCCGCTGCTGTTGTTTTTTTTTATTTTTTTAGCCCTTCTCATTCTTCTTCTTCTTCTCCTTCCTCCGGGATTTTTTTATTTATTATTGTTATATTTTGCAATAACAGAAAAACAAACTAAAAAAAAAATAAGGCGGATTAAGGACCACCATTCCCTGCGGTTGAGAATATATTAGGACATAAAATATTTAAGAGATAAGAATGAGATGTTGTTATGGGTGAAGAGTTGGGAGATCTGAGCTGGAGTTGGTTGTTCCCTTGTCAAGTTAAGTTTGAATTTTTCTGTATAGAATTTGATTGAACCTTATAGCCGCCGTTCACACGGCACACGCAATTTTTTCGCAAAACTTGTATTTTTATGGTTTTATTATGAAAAAAAATATAGTTTAAAAAACTAAAAAATACGCTTTTATTTTAAAATGAACCAAAAAGTAAAAAATAATTTTGAATGTAAAGTTTTTATTGCTCTAGCGAATATATGGAAACTGCCTACCTTTCGAAATGTAAAAAAGCGTGGGCGCTAAGAATATAGGTAACGAGGCCCACGCTTTTTTACATTTCGAAAGATAGGCATGACATTCAAAATTATTTTTTACTTTTTGGTTCATTTTAAAATAAAAGCGTAGTTTTTAGTTTTTTTAAAATGTATTTTTTATTTTCTACTTTATAGTCTATTATATGTCTTCTGCCATTTGGTGGTGACCGCCATATTAGATTTAAAATGACGTCACACAGCTTACTGTACTAAACACGGTCATACACTTTCATTTAATACCCATACCGACGGGGGTTGTAAAGAAAAAATGCAAACTGCCATTTTGTGTTGGCCGCCATTTTGAATTTGAAATTCCGCCACACAGATAATAGTATTCTACTTGTCACACCCTTTCATTTGATACCTATACCGAGCGCGCTGCAAAGAAAAAGGTAATCCGCCATTTTGTGTTGGCCGCCATTTTGAATTTGGAATTATGCCACAAGGATAATAGTATTCTACTTGTCACACCCTTTCATTTGATACCCATACCGAGCGCGCTGTAAAGAAAAAGGTAATCCGCCATTTTGTTTTGGCCGCCATTTTGAATTTGGAATGACGCCACACAGCTAATAGTATTCTACTTGTCATACCCTTTCATTTGATACCCATACCGAGCGCGTTGAAAATAAAAAGGTAATCCGCCATTTTTTGTTGGCCGCCATTTTGAATTTGGAATGACGCCACACGGCTAATAGTATTCTACTTGTCACACCCTTTCATTTGATACCCATACCGAGCGCATTGAAAATAAAAAGGTAATCCGCCATTTTGTGTTGGCCGCCATTTTGAATTTGAAATTCCGCCACACAGCTAATAGTATTCTACTTGTCACACCCTTTCATTTGATACCCATACCGAGCGCGCTGCAAAAAAGGTAATCCGCCATTTTGTGTTGGCCGCCATTTTGAATTTGGAATTCCGCCACACAGCTAATAGTATTCTATTTGTCATACCCTTTCATTTGATACACATACCGAGCGCGTTGAAAAGAAATTGGCCGCCATTTTGAATTTGGAATTCCGCCACACAGCTAATAGTATTGTATTTGTCACACCCTTTCATTTGATATCCCATACGGGGGTCGCGGAACACAATTGCTAAATTCGGCCGCCATCTTGGGACCGCTATTTTTGCGTAAGTAATGGACATAAACCAATCGCTTTCTCTCGTACACAGAGAGTCACCATCGTAGAACGTATATTATTATGCTTTTTATCGAATTTTTAACAAAGCTCTCGATGACAGCGCCCCCTAGGAGTGATTTTTGAAAGTAGGCGCCGATATCAAACCCAGCACTCGATCGGTTGAATGGTTTAGGAGTTATTAGGGAACCTACATACATACATCCAATTTTGTATATACGACTTTGAGGTCCTATAGGAGCACTCCTGCAGCGCTATTTGGTTGGAGACAAAACTTTCATGGAGGCCTGTGTATATGTGAATTAGCTCCGGTACCGAAAAGCTTTTATTTTTGTTCATCTTATTTGCAATTGCTATTTCCTTTCCAAGCGCGTGTGTGTGTGGTTTTACCAAAGTGGTCCCCCAACTAAGTACAAACCACGTCCAATGCTGCTTGACCTAGGCTAATATCATCCTTTATGGTACCAACAAGATAATCGCGCCCTCGTTTTCTTCGTTCTATAAAATTTCTGTAAACTCCCAGTCCGGGAGCATAATTTGGCAACGCACAAAATTACTTCCCCAATGAGGAGTGCTACCAATTTTTCCCCGCTGGGTAAATGACGGTACGTGAACATGAAAAAGTTACACACCAGTTGCTATATATAGACAAGGTCCACATATGCCGTAACGATCCAAGTAAAAATTCTTAGTACATCGGCACAAGCTAGGCTTAAGTCAGTCGACAATCAACGAACGATAACTATTTTTTGAGTGTGACAAAATTAATGAAAGGAAATTTTTTCTAGGATTTCCTTTTATCACTAAAATTCCGCTAAGCTAATCAACTCATTTCCTTGGGCTACTTACTGGCCCTGTCTAAATAACCACATACATTTCATCCATCATCAAAGAACATCAGCGGTTTATATAATAATTGATGGTAGCGCGTCCTTAATTGATTTCGGTTAAAGCAGCTCTAAACTTCTGGACATTCTCCTTACAAAGGCCACAATTGAGAGTGAGAGAGAGAGGGGTATGCATTCCTTTGTGGTGGTGGTGGTGTGCTATTATATTACAATCCACGAAACAGGATAAGGGACATAACCACACAACGTTTAAAATTAACCAATAGTAATAATATCGAATTAAGTTGTAATGGGGCAAGTTCTATTACGATTCCATAATTCGCAGGGATTGGGCTTGTGGTGGTGACTTGTGGTATATTAATTGATTGGTCGATGATGAAATCAATGATATTATTGCGGAATGTTTTGATTGATATTAACAATGATTACCTTAAACTTGAAGGATTTTGTTACGTTTTGGGTGGGGGGGGATGCATTTAGTAGGATTAAAGACTAGTTTTCATTAGATATTGTCATTAAATATTGGATTGAAGTTTCGCTTGATGTTCCTGTGACTCGATACACCCATTGAAAAGTGACCGTGTGTACTTCTCGGCCAGGGAAGGAAGCTTTTTTTGGCAATTTTCGACCAACGGGTCGAGCCTAATGCCGTGATGGTGGCTTGACCGCTATCTGATAACAGGATAACTCCTGAATACTGGCCTTGAGTATGACTGTATTTCTAGGCAGGCTTGAGAGATTGCCAGAAGTTCTGCCTGGACTCCGCAATTTCGGGAGCTGCGCTCCGGATCTGTTGTACTCTTTGCCACCCGAAACAGGCATGTTACGCGCCTCAGTCAAGGTAAGACTCGGCCGCACTTATCATGAAACGGGCATTTTACGCCTGAGTAAAAATTCTTACTTTTCCAAATGCAGCCCCCCATGCTACAGGCATCAAACGAAGCTTTTTTTTAGACTAAAGGGAGCAAAATTGGGGCCTTAAAAAATTTTATAGAACGAAAAAAAACGGGGAATTATCTTGATGGCTATAACGGGTGACATTAGCATACTCAGTAGACCGGTTCTCGTTCGTTTGCCTAGGTCAAGCAGCATTGGATGTCGTTTTTATTTAGTTGGGGGACCGCTTTGGTAAAACGGCAGTCGAAGCTTGGTCATAACGGGTGACATTAGCATACTCAGTAGATCGGTTCTCGTTCAATTGCCTAGGTCAAGCAGCATTGGATGTGGTTTGTACTTAGTTGGGGGACCGCTTTGGTAAAACGGCAGTCGAAGCTTGGTCATAACGGGTGACATTAGCATACTCAGTAGATCGGTTCTCGTTCGATTGCCTAGGTCAAGCAGCATTGGATGTGGTTTGTATTTAGTTGGGGCACCACTTTGGTAAAACGGCAGTCGAAGCTTGGTCATAACGGGTGACATTAGCATACTCAGTAGATCGGTTCTCGTTCGATTGCCTAGGTCAAGCAGCATTGGATGTGGTTTGTACTTAGTTGGGGGACCGCTTTTGTAAAACGGCAGTCAACGGTTGGTCATAACGGGTGACATTAGCATACTCAGTAGATCGGTTCTCGTTCGATTGCCTAGGTCAAGCAGCATTGGATGTGGTTTGTACTTAGTTGGGGGACCGCTTTTGTAAAACGGCAGTCGAAGGTTGGTCATAACGGGTGACATTAGCATACTCAGTAGATCGGTTCTCGTTCGATTGCCTAGGTCAAGCAGCATTGGATGTCGTTTGTATTTAGTTGGGGGACCACTTTGGTAAAACGGCAGTCGAAGCTTGAAAAGGAAGTTTACGAATACATTCATATCTCTCTCTCTGTAACGGGAAAGGAAGAGCCTCAAGCTTATCCCAGCTCTGCGGATATGCCAAGGAGAAGACACAAAGCCCGCATTTGGCTAGTCTATCAGACCTGTACTATCTTCTAGATCGGTTAAGGGTTTCATCAGGACAAGTGTTATCGCCAATCGCAGTATCATTTTTCGATTATTCCCAGATTAGATTGCTTCAAACAGTTTTTGTTTGGACTCCTTGAATTTTGCTTCCTTTGTAACCCCCCCCCCCCCCCCCCGCCCCACGCACCTATGATGATAAAAACCAAATTTTTGTAATATTTCACATGCCATTCCATATTCCGTCAGAATTCCACAAGAAAAAAAAACAAAACACTCTTCTCTTAATATCGGTAATTGTGTCTTTTGATAAGAACAAGAACATCGCTACAGGAGTATAAGCGCGCGGCACAAGAGAGGAAAAAAATTTTTAAGACCAACAAAAAAAAGAGTTATTTTTGGGACCACCGATGATTTGTAGCCCGAAAAATTCGCTTGGAACATTCAGAAGAGTTTTTTTTTGTTTTTTTTTTCTGATACTAAAGATAAAAGAAGAAATCAAAAAATTAAGACGAAACACAGTAACCAAAAAAAACAAAAAAAAAACATAAAAAATGAAGAAATGTTATCCAAGAAAAATTGGTAAAGCTTACAGCAACATATATCTCTACCGAAGAAGAGAACACACGTAAACTACAACAAAAAAAAAAATAAAAAAAAACACCTTTAAAAACTTACTTCTTCTTGGGATACCACCTTTTTGCGGTTAGGTAGATGGATGCCAGCGCATACATATATACATATATAAAGTATAAGACACAAAATTACCGGCTTTGACAGAGGCCTAAGAGAGGAGAAAAAGTGAATGATTTTGAACTAATTATCAGTTTGGAAGCAATTAAGGTGCTATAGAGGTGTACTCCGTCTTTAATTAATGGAGTTGCCTCCCTATTTTTTTTTTGTTTTTTTTTTTTTACTTTTTGTGTTCTTCTTCATCTTCATTATTTTCAGTGATCGTTGTCTTTTTTTTTGCTAAAAGGAGGGTCTTTTTCTTCCAGGGGAAAAAAATAAATGTTATGATTTTTTACACTTCTATGTTGTGACTCTATAGAAGAAGAAGAGTAACAACTAGCAGAGTTGATGAGGGGGCGGGTAGGAGGGTAGGAGGGCGGATTCTGAAAAAAAATATAAGATAGAAATGCGGTTTACGTTAGACCAATATTATACACTGAAAAAATTATGATCAAGAAAATTATTGGTATGAGATGTGTATCAATCTATCTATAGAGGCAAAAACATAGAAGACTTCGGATAGTGTTGTGGTCATTTAAAGACGAAAAAAAGGGTACATTCTGAAAAATCAAAAACAAGAAAAAAAAACAATAAGGAAAAATGATTGATATGTTTAAATCTTCTCGCCCGCGAGTGGACGGGGGGGAAGGGGGGATTTGTGCATCATTCTTTTACTTCTAGTCCAGATCTTGAGATATAAGGCTATAAGAGGTACACATGTATGCGCTTTTATGTCGCTTGTCTTGATATCAAAAAAAGTGAGGACCGAGACTGATTTTTGTTGTTTTTTTTTTGTATTTAAAATTCCCAAAAAAAAAAAAGAAAAGAAAAATACAAAAAAATTAAATATGAGATTTAAAGTGTGAAAAAACTCGTTTAAAAGCGTTTTAATTGAGGAGCAAAAGGGAATGGGATTATGGCGTCAAATTAATTATATTACCTTCATTCAATTTCGGTTGATTGGCGTATTTTTTTTTTAATAGACTTCAACTGGTAGTGTGAAAATACTCCATCCATCTCCATCCCGTAGAAGAATTTGGGAATCACACAGTCTTCTAGCATTAATTAATAATAAAAAAGGTATAAGAGGCGCAAAAATCTCAATCATGGAGAGAGAACACATTGCCCTCAAGCTATAGAGAATATAGTAGAATCTGGGTGAGACTCTTGGCTAATTTATTTTTTAGGCAAGCGTGTCAACCTTCTTACATCAGACGGGCCCCTAACAATTTCCCATTAAAAAAAGGGCAGCTCCAAAATTTGCCCAAAATCGCTAAAAATGCAAAGGGGTAAACCTAGGCATTTTTTGCACTTTTTTTCCAAAGTGCTCAGATTTCAACGAATGGGACCTCGTTGGAAAGGGCTGGCTCCCCTGAATCCAGATCAGTTGAGTTTCCCCAAAAATTCCAAAGGGTTCGGGTGTGGGGGCCTTTTTAGTGATTTCCTCAAGGGAGGGCCCTTAAGCACCCTTTACCCCGGGAAATACTGGTCAGACAGGTGTGAAATTAAATTTACAGCCTCCCTAGAGGGCCCCTAACAATTTCCCATTAAAAAAAGGGCTGCTCCAAAATTTGCCCAAAATCGCTAAAAATGCAAAGGGTAAACTTGGGCATTTTTTTGCACTTTTTTTCCAAAGTGCTCCGATTTCAACGAATGGGGCCTCGTTGGAAAGGGCTCGCTCCCCTGAATCCAGATCAGTTGAGTTTCCCCAAAAATTCCAATGGGTTCGGGTGTGGGGGCCTTTTTAGTGATTTCCTCAAGGGAGGGCCCTGAAGCACTCTTTACCCCGGGAAATACTGGTCAGACAGGTGTGAAATTAAATTTACAGTCTCCCTAGAGGGCCCCTAACAATTTCCCATTAAAAAAAGGGCTGCTCCAAAATTTGCCCAAAATCGCTAAAAATGCAAAGGGGTACCTTGGCATTTTTTGCACTTTTTTTCCAAAGTGCTCAGATTTCAACGAATGGGACCTCGTTGGAAAGGGCTGGCTCCCCTGAATCCAGATCAGTTGAGTTTCCCCAAAAATTCCAATGGGTTCGGGTGTGGGGGCCTTTTTAGTGATTTCCTCAAGGGAGGGCCCTGAAGCACTCTTTACCCCGGGAAATACTGGTCAGACAGGTGTGAAATTAAATTTACAGTCTCCCTAGAGGGCCCCTAACAATTTCCCATTAAAAAAAGGGCTGCTCCAAAATTTGCCCAAAATCGCTAAAAATGCAAAGGGGTACCTTGGCATTTTTTGCACTTTTTTTCCAAAGTGCTCAGATTTCAACGAATGGGACCTCGTTGGAAAGGGCTGGCTCCCCTGAATCCAGATCAGTTGAGTTTCCCCAAAAATTCCAATGGGTTCGGGTGTGGGGGCCTTTTTAGTGATTTCCTCAAGGGAGGGCCCTGAAGCACTCTTTACCCCGGGAAATACTGGTCAGACAGGTGTGAAATTAAATTTACAGCCTCCCTAGAGGGCCCCTAACAATTTCCCATTAAAAAAAGGGCTGCTCCAAATTTTGCCCAAAATCGCTAAAAATGCAAAGGGGTAAACCTTGGCATTTTTTTGCACTTTTTTTCCAAAGTGCTCCGATTTCAACGAATGGGGCCTCGTTGGAAAGGGCTCGCTCCCCTGAATCCAGATCAGTTGAGTTTCCCCAAAAATTCCAATGGGTTCGGGTGTGGGGACCTTTTTAGTGATTTCCTCAAGGGGGGCCCTTAAGCACCCTTTACCCCGGGAAATACTGGTCAGACAGGTGTGAAATTAAATTTACAGCCTCCCTAGAGGGCCCCTAACAATTTCCCATTAAAAAAAGGGCTGCTCCAAAATTTGCCCAAAATCGCTAAAAATGCAAAGGGGTAAACCTTGGCATTTTTTTGCACTTTTTTTCCAAAGTGCTCCGATTTCAACGAATGGGGCCTCGTTGGAAAGGGCTCGCTCCCCTGAATCCAGATCAGTTGAGTTTCCCCAAAAATTCCAAAGGGTTCGGGTGTGGGGACCTTTTTAGTGATTTCCTCAAGGGAGGGCCCTGAAGCACCCTTTACCCCGGGAAATACTGGTCAGACAGGTGTGAAATTAAATTTACAGCCTCCCTAGAGGGCCCCTAACAATTTCCCATTAAAAAAAGGGCTGCTCCAAAAACGCTAAAAATGCAAAGGGGTAAACCTTGGCATTTTTTTGCACTTTTTTTCCAAAGTGCTCCGATTTCAACGAATGGGGCCTCGTTGGAAAGGGCTCGCTCCCCTGAATCCAGATCAGTTGAGTTTCCCCAAAAATTCCAATGGGTTCGGGTGTGGGGACCTTTTTAGTGAATTCCTCAAGGGAGGGCCCTTAAGCACCCTTTACCCCGGGAAATACTGGTCAGACAGGTGTGAAATTAAATTTACAGCCTCCCTAGAGGGCCCTAACAATTTCCCATTAAAAAAAGGGCTGCTCCAAAATTTGCCCAAAATCGCTAAAAATGCAAAGGGGTAAACCTTGGCATTTTTTTGCACTTTTTTTCCAAAGTGCTCCGATTTCAACGAATGGGGCCTCGTTGGAAAGGGCTCGCTCCCCTGAATCCAGATCAGTTGAGTTTCCCCAAAAATTCCAATGTGTTCGGGTGTGGGGACCTTTTTAGTGATTTCCTCAAGGGAGGGCCCTTAAGCACCCTTTACCCCGGGAAATACTGGTCAGACAGGTGTGAAATTAAATTTACAGCCTCCCTAGAGGGCCCTAACAATTTCCCATTAAAAAAAGGGCTGCTCCAAAATTTGCCCAAAATCGCTAAAAATGCAAAGGGGTAAACCTTGGCATTTTTTTGCACTTTTTTTCCAAAGTGCTCCGATTTCAACGAATGGGGCCTCGTTGGAAAGGGCTCGCTCCCCTGAATCCAGATCAGTTGAGTTTCCCCAAAAATTCCAATGTGTTCGGGTGTGGGGACCTTTTTAGTGATTTCCTCAAGGGAGGGCCCTGAAGCACCCTTTACCCCGGGAAATACTGGTCAGACAGGTGTGAAATTAAATTTACAGCCTCCCTAGAGGGCCCCTAACAATTTCCCATTAAAAAAGGGGCTGCTCCAAATTTTGACCAAAATCGCTAAAAATGCAAAGGGGTAAACTTTGGCATTTTTTTGCACTTTTTTCCAAAGTGCTCCGATTTCAACGAATGGGGCCTCGTTGGAAAGGGCTCGCTCCCCTGAATCCAGATCAGTTGAGTTTCCCCAAAAATTCCAATGTGTTCGGGTGTGGGGACCTTTTTAGTGATTTCCTCAAGGGAGGGCCCTGAAGCACCCTTTACCCCGGGAAATACTGGTCAGACAGGTGTGAAATTAAATTTACAGCCTCCCTAGAGGGCCCCTAACAATTTCCCATTAAAAAAGGGGCTGCTCCAAATTTTGACCAAAATCGCTAAAAATGCAAAGGGGTAAACTTTGGCATTTTTTTGCACTTTTTTCCAAAGTGCTCCGATTTCAACGAATGGGGCCTCGTTGGAAAGGGCTCGCTCCCCTGAATCCAGATCAGTTGAGTTTCCCCAAAAATTCCAAAGGGTTCGGGTGTGGGGGCCTTTTTAGTGATTTCCTCAAGGGAGGGCCCTGAAGCACCCTTTACCCCGGGAAATACTGGTCAGACAGGTGTGAAATTAAATTTACAGCCTCCCTAGAGGGCCCTTAACAATTTCCCATTAAAAAAAGGGCTGCTCCAAATTTTGCCCAAAATCGCTAAAAATGCAAAGGGGTAAACCTTGGCATTTTTTTGCACTTTTTTTTCCAAAGTGTTCCGATTTCAACGAATGGGGCCTCGTTGGAAAGGGCTCGCTCCCCTGAATTCAGATCAGTTGAGTTTCCCCAAAAATTCCAATGTGTTCGGGTGTGAATTTGAAAATGAATTAGTTCTCGAAATAGTTCAAAATGAATTAGTTCTCTACTTGACTTTGAACTAGTTCACTTTCCTACTGGGTATTAATCGATAAACAGTACAGCAGTACAGTGTTGTATAGGGTATGTTCAAGGGGGGGGGGGGGGGCACAGTATATGGGGTGGTTGTCGAATGTATGTGGGTTGATCTAATTGGGGTAAGAGCAGGAATAGCACAACACAAAAAATAATATCACAAGCTATGCCTAAGATGTTTTTATCTCTCCAAGGAATTACACGAGTATTACTCATATCCTGTCATCATTAATTAAGGGAGAAACATTTTTTTTTTGTCGGGAGCCCAAAAAAGGACACAGACAATGTGTGAGAATGAACATCGATAGTTCGGTCGGCCATTTAGGGTGTTGTTAGTTGGGGGGGGGGGGGGTTATTGACGTCGTAGTCGTCTACAATTCTCTTTGTTTTAGTGAGAAATAAATGTTGTGTCGATAAAGCAACTTGCAAGGACCACCATTATTTTTATTACCATTACTACCGCGCGTCACTGATTATCTAAATTTCGTATATGTATATATGTGTGTGTATATATATATATCAAGAAAAAAAGGGATGTGGGATCTGTTAAAAATAATACACACGTAGGCGATTTGCTTTTAATCAATTCCGGGGCGGTAATTACCTAATCACGACACTCTTCTGACATATGTTGAACAATAATTCTAATCCGAACAACCAGAGACCAGGACTTGGTAGGAAGAATTTCTTGTTTTTTTTTATACATATATCGTTTTTCGTTAGCTGCTGCTGCTGGTGGTGCTGTTGGGTTTATGCTGTATATATAATGTTATGCTCTTCTTATTCCATGTTTTTGTACCTGTATCTAGAGATTAATTATCATTGAGATCGGTATATGGCTGTTGTTGCTGTTGCTGCTGTTGTTACTTTATCTACCTGCTGCTTGCTGGCTTGTGATGGAATGAATGTCAGATGGCTTGTTGTGTCGTTTAAGGTGAAGGTTTTTGTTTTTTTTTTTGGTGGAGTAGAGTGAAACATAAGGGGAGGAATGATGTGTTTTTCTGGTACAGTGTTCTGTTTTTCAGTGTTTTTATATATATAACATATATACAATACATATATATATAAGAATGATAAATGTCAAATGTTTAGGAAGCGTTTTGTGCCTACTAATATCATATATATGTATGTTCAAGATGTATTCATCTGAGAGTAATAGGAAGGACAATGATATATAAATATATATAGGCAACAACTTTGGTTTTTAGATGAAACAGAAGAAGAAGAAAAAAAACAGAGACATTATGAGAAACATATGTTTGTTGTATTATATATGGATAACAAAATGTTTTTTTTTCGTTTTCAGATGAAAAAAATCGATACTCCATGTTTTTATATTTTGAGGTATCAAGATATGCGTTGGGGCAGGACATCGTAACAGTAGTCACCAAAACGCCTTTGCTTGCGATAGTCACTTAGAGAGTAGCCCAAAACGGAGTTCGAATAGGGTGAAATATGGTCAAAACGTGTCGCGTAACTTATATAAAAAAAATGTATAGACTAGCCAGAAGTGCTACCCAGAAGAACCAAGAGAGAGGGAAAGATGAAAATATGAAGAAAAAAAAGAGGTGGTAATAAAAGGGTAATAAAAACTTGATTGTTACCAGAGGTGGTAATAAAAAGGGTAATAGAAACTTGATTATAACAGAGGTGGTAATAAAAAGGTTAATAAAAACTTGATTATTACCAGAGGTGGTAATAAAAGGGTAATAAAAACTTGATTATTGCAAGAGGTGGTAATAAAAAGGATAATATAAATTTGATTATTACCAGAGGTGGTAATAAAGGGGTAATAAAAACTTAATTATTACAAGAGGTGGTAATAAAGGGGTAATAAAAACTTAATTATTACAAGAGGTGGTAATAAAAAGGGTAATAGACACTTTATTATTATCAGAGGTGGTAATAAAAAGGGTAATAAAAAACAAACAATGTGAAACTTGTAAAGATTGCAGCCCCCCGCCTTTTTGAATACTGTTAAGAAATCCCAGATATTTTAGAATGCTTATTTAAAAATTTAAAATATGTGTGTAATTTAAATTCCTTAAAAATACATGATTATTACCAGAGATGTTTTTTTTATGCGGAAAACTAGAGCTCAGGGAAAGCCCTTTGTACTGTCGACAATCTATTTTTTTTTCGTATAGAGTGCAATGTCGAACAGCAAGCTCTAATCGATAGATAGTGAAGGGGAAAGGAGAAGTAGGAAGGAACTGCCACAACCACATAACCCCAACAATTTCTATCGCGACTCTGGCATCGGGGCAATGAGAAACAACTCGATGGAGTGTTATGCAACCTGAAGCGAGTTGAATCCCATCAACCAACCGATGACAAGCGCTGGGTGGAGCGGGGCGGTAATAAAAGGGTAATAAAATGGTAATAAAAGAGTAATAAAAACAAAAACCATCATAAAAGTGAAACAAAATAATAAAAAAAAACGCTTATGGTACTCGAAAATTTTTGAAAGGAAACTAGCATTTTTCAATGAGTCTTTTTTTAGATATCATATGCCTTCAGTAACTCAATATAAATAATAGAACAGTTATTCCATGTAAAATAACTTTTGATTAAGGGACAGCACTACTTGTTACAAGTCACTTACAATATTACAAAACATAATACTTTTTCATATTTTGTGCAATCCAAATTGTGAAATTTTTTTCTCTCTCTTTCTCTCCCTCCTACTGACCTCATTCATATAACGGAACATAAGTATTCGTTTTTTTACCATTAACCATAATCATCATCATCTTCTTACTGTATGCCACACCATCACGGGCGCGCGAAAAAACCAGCTTTATATTTTTCACAAATCCCATCACCGCATATAAACTTTTAATGATTCATTTTTTTTTTGTTCTGTTCCTGTGCTCTGGTGTTTCTCTGCGTGTTGTTACCCTACTTCTCATCACCTGACGACATTTCTTTTCCCATTTATAAACACTCACTCTCTCTCTCTCTGGTATCTCGTATCGTATCCTTGTGCATTCTACAACAAACAAAAAAAAATCCTTTTTCCTATTTTTTTTTTGTTTTTTTGTTTTTGTTTTTGCGCTCGCCTGGTCTCTTCTTTTCTATAGCAAGGATAACAAATGTGAAGGTAACGTGGGTTGTGTAGAAGAAGAAGAAGAAGAGGCACACGGACCCATTTCAAAGTCCATTATGCTCACACATAACGAGTGAATCACACGCGAAACCTGCTTATGCTCATGTTTATATGCTACACATGTCGTAATTATGTATTCCTCTGTATATCCTGGTATAGCAAAAAAAAGGGCACAAGGCTGCCGAGAAGAAAAAAAAACTCGACGGTTTGTGTGGGTGTGTGGCACTACCGAGACCAGTATTGCCACCATAACGGGGGGCGACCATAGAACGATTTAGTAACGTTCCTCATTATTTTTCAACATTCTCACCTCCACCATCTCAACAGTAGTAGCACAGTCCACCCTTAGTCCATATTTTTTGCTACCCTATTCGTGCAATTTCATTTTTATTTTTAATATAGCACAAAACAGGATATCTCTTCTCGTTTTTTTTTTCTTGCTGTGGTAGTGTGTGTGTGTGTGTGGTGGTTCGTGGTTTTCACCGTAAATATATTTTGTGTGTTCCTCAACGCCCGAAAAAAAACCAAAAAATTAATTTTTTTCATCTTCCTAATTTTTAATATAAGCAACATGGCGATCTAGTTGACCTCTATTTCTCTAGCTATATCTATGCAGCTGTGTGTGACCGACCTGTCTCCCTACACCACCACCATTCACCGGCCCAGGGGTGCAGGATAAGTGCGGGAAGGTTACAAAACCAGGGCTGGGGGTCTAGAAAGAAGAAAGCCCATACCCCTCCCCCCACCCTACCCCCCCCAAAAATGTACAGCATAATCTTAATGTCATCCTTTCTACAAATCTTATTTGAGGGCTCTACTCCCGGGTTGTAGAAGGATCACTGCATCCTGTACACCTCCAATGATACCCCCGCCTCCTCCTAGCATTATTTTATTTTCGCTTTACTTGAACAGTAACAAAAGAGCAGCAACAAAACAAAAAATACAAAAAAAAAGAACAAAAAAAAATACGGTAACAAAGGACTTTTGAGTGCTTTTATTTTACTCGACTAAACTTCAATGCCTCGGCAAGGACAGACAACCAGACAGACAGCCAGAGAGAGAGTATAGAGATATCCGCAGGACTAAAAAAAAATATACATATATATCTATACACAAAATAAATAAAATAAAATACACACACACACATATATACATATCTTTTATAAAAAAGGAAAAGAGTGTAAGGACAGCAGCGCTATAAAGGAGTACAGCGAGTCAAATTTAATTTCTGCTGAAGTCATGCATTTTAAGGATTAAATTGAATAAGAAAAAGAAAAAAAGGATCTCTCTTGCAGAGTGAATGGAAGTTATTAAGATATCACGAGGTAAAGGATTACAGAGTTTTTCCTTTTTTGTGTTACTGCATTATTATTTCTCTCTCTCTATATCTCGTTACCCCCCACCCATTACCCTTTTGCACTACTCTTGCTTAATAAGAAACAATGTTACAAATACAATTTTCTTAATTATATTTTTTTCTTCTTGTTGATAATAATGATAATGTCAGAATCCAAAATCTCTCACCTGATGCCTTTTGTACTTGGGATAAAACATCAGGTGTCTTCAGGTATACCGAAAACGGAATGAACAATTCCTTCCGGCTCAATGTTAGGTTAATTAAATATATCCGAAATTATAAAAACATCCAATTAACAAATCAAAGAACTCTCACGAAATATATACAAAGATGTCTTAAGGAACCGCCCCACTACTGCATCCGATACTGCATCCCCTATCGTCTTAAATAAATGCGTTTCAACTTTTTAGCGCAAGTGGTTAGTGGTTTTGCATCCTATCAATGAATTTTACAATTCGCAACTTATTTTACCAGAAGTGGTAATAAAAGGGTAATAAAAACAAACAATGTAAAATTTATGTAGATTTTATCCCCCGACCCTACTGCATACTCTTTTAAGAAATCCCAGATATTGGAATGCTTGTTTGATAATTTAAATTATATGGTCATTGTAATTTCGATTATTACTAGAGGTGGTAATAAAAGAATTAATAAAGGGGTAATAAAAACAAAACACCATAATAAAAGTCCAGTTAACAGGTACTGAATTTTACATTGTAGTGTAGTTTTGTGTAAAAAAACAAAAAAAACATAAAGGCGATATTTTCTCTATATTATTGCAGCATTGAAATGAATTTATTTAAGGCGCGCCAGCCTAGGTAAACAAGTTGTATTCAAGCCTGGGTTAACAAGTTGTCTAGATTGTAGGATGCTCTTTTGCATACTGTTAAGAAATCCCTGGGTATGTTTGACAATTTTAAATATGTCGGCATTGAAATTTTATAGAGAAAAAAAACATGATTATTACCAAAGGTGGTAATAAAAGGGTAATAAAAACAAACACCATTATAAAACTCCACTTAATATGCATGTTAAGTTATTGGAGTTAATATTTGCCGTTTTGAACTTTCAAGGATTGAAATATGTATAAATTTGTTGATGAATAATCAAATTACAGAAGGGGTAATAAAAAGGTAATAAATACAAACACTATAAAAACCTCCACTTAATAGGCTTTTTAATTTATTAGAGTTTATTTTTAACCCTTTGCACTCTCGGTGATTGAATTATGACAAATTTTTTGGTGAATAATAAAATTACAGAAGGGGTAATAAAAGGGGTAATAAATACAAACACCATAAACACCTCCACTTAATAGGCTTTTTAAGTTATTACGAGTTTATTTTTAAACCTTTACACTCTCGGTGATTGAATTATGGCTAATTTGTTGGAGAATAAGCAAATTACTGAGGTCGTAATAAAAGGGGTAATAAAAACAAACTTCATTTAATAGACAAGTTAGAATATTCGAGTTTATGTTTAACACACCGTCTAGTCTTATCCTTAATTAAACGGCCAACAATAATATATTAAGAAGTAACTACAACTAAATCGACACAGATAGCTTAGAATTTTAACTAAACTTAGATAGGGTGTCATATTTACTCTATTAAAAACCTTGAAGATATCTCTAGAAAAAAACCAGATTGTATTCTCACCGAAATGATGAAAAATTTGGTTTATATGTTATCTGTTAGACGACGACACACAATAGAAGATATTAATTACAATTATCACAATGGTCGAATTTGATAGAATTGAAAATTTAACTCCGCCAGGTTATATCCTGCCGGTCCCAAGCCCGGATAAAGGAGGAGGGTTTGGGGTAACGGTTAATACATATATACCAAGCCCAAGTAAAATTTTTATAGCTAGTTCCTAGAAGATACAGACTAGTCCTGGGATGGGGTACAAGTTTTCTCGCGTGATAGGTGGTTGGGGGCAAAAAGGTTGTCAGTCAGTGGCTGGTGAACATGTTTAAAAATTAAATATATATTTTTAATTTCTTGAAGTTTATTTATTTCTAATATGATTTCTTTAAAAAATATAAGAGAAATTAGAGGTGGTAATAAAAGGGTAATAAAAACGTAATAAAAATTCATTTTTATTATTATACCAAGCCCAAGTTAAAATTGTGTAAATTTTCACTGGGAACGTGGTTGGGCGAAATGTTGTTCAGTCACTCTCCTCGGAACACGATATTCTTGTTATGGAATCAAGAAGTCAGCAATGTGTCACAGGACTAACAAACTAAAGTAGAACTAGCAAACTAGCAGAGACTCAGAGAATATTCGCGGGGAGCGTGATAGGTGGTTGGGAGCAAAAAGGTTGTCAGTCAGGGGCTGGTGAACATGTTTAAAAATTAAATATATATTTTTAATTTCTTGAAATTTATTTATTTCTAATATAATTTCTTTAAAAAAATATAAGAGAAATTAGAGGTGGTAATAAAAGGGTAATAAAAACGTCATAAAAGTTCATTTTTATTATAGGGCGAAGGTGGTTGGGCGAAACGTTGTCCAGTCACTCTAATCGGAACACGTTATTCTTGTTATGGAATCAAAAGGTCAGCAAGGTCTCACAGGACTAACAAACTAAAGTAGACCTAGCAAACTCAGAGACGACTGTAAGAAGAGACTTCAAGAGGCTCCGAGTCCCCTACAAGGACTAATAATATTCCTTTTCTTAATCTTCTTTTTTTTTAATAATAAAACCAGTCCTAAAAACACATAATTTTTAGGTAGTTTAAACAACCCTATATACAAATATATAAACTAACACAATATGCATCTATACATAAAAGATATCATTGAATGCTTTATCAAAAATACCTTCATATTAACTCTCTTATCCGCATTTATCAAAATTTTTTTCTTTAACATAAAGTTATTACAACAAACTCCTACACAACAAGCCAGCAATATCTACCCCACACAACCACCACCCCCGCCTCCGCTCATGATCGAAAATACCCTACATACATACATATATATTACAAATCGGAATAAATTGAAAATTCCCTTCGAAATTCAAAGCTTTATATTTTGTGTGATTGAATAAGACGAAGAAGAAGAAGAAGAAAAAGCAGAAGAAGTAGAACCGAAAAAAAAATCAAAAAGGAATGGGTTAGAGGGGAATTGAGATTCATGCAACTCCCCAGACAGGTTTGGGAGGTTGTTGTAGATATATGTAGAAGATTATAGTCAGAATGTAGTCTCATAATCGATGGTGGAGAGAAAACCGAAATTTTTTATGAATGTATATATATATATATATATATATATTTTTTTCCTTCATTCATTTCATCATAATATATCCAGTAGTAAAAGGGTGAATTTCTATTACGTTTACTTTTCTCCCCCCCTCTCCCCCCAAAAGAAGAAGAAAAATAACCGATCTATTGAGAATTCTTTATTAAAAAAATCTCACCTCACACACACATTCTCATCATGCTTTCTCTGTCTCTCGCACACAAATATTTCTCAATCTACGATCCATGCATTACGAAAAAAAACTTCAGAACCACCCTTTGCGTCACAAAAAAAAATAAATAAATCAAAATAATAATAAAAAAAAAGTGTCAAAAAGAGGTGTAGAATTTGTTTGCATATAAATAATGCTACTCAGTCCTGTAAATGACAACAAGGCTTTATAGTAGTCCCTTCAGAGCAGCAAAAAAAAGAGAGGAATAGAAGGAGAGAAAAAAAAAATATATATATATATAGGTATATAGAAAGAAGGTAAAAGGACACTTCCATCCTTGTGCTCACTATCATATTCTGCTCCCAAGCCCAACCACACCAATACCCACCGTCAAAATAAAATTATACGAAAAAAAAAACTAGAATGAAAAGAAGAAAAGGACACAGAAGTAAAAAAAAGAAAAGGAAAAAATCTGAATACGGAAGAGAAAAAAAAAGTCTGAAATATTCTTAATCCTTAAGGAAATTAGTTTCTATAAATATCCTTAGCTTCTCATGCACTCTTTGTTTTCTTCTCCCACCGCCATTCTCAATTGTTTTTTTTTGTTCAAGTTTTATTTTCGTTGGTTTTTAGGAGGAGGTGGAATGGTACACAAAAAAAATCCTTTCTTTATTTCCAATTCATCTATACACACGGGGGGGGGGTTTATTTAACTGTTGGGTGGGCGGGCTGGTGTATATCCCTGTATATGGGGCTGTGTAGTAGGGTTTGTTTTTGGGGAGGCAAGAAGGTAGGAAAAATGACAATAAAAAATTGAGGTATCTTCACTCCACGATATTTTCTTTTTTGTTTTTTTTCTGGATGAATCGAGAAGCTATATACAAGAAAGAAGAAGGATTCACCAAGGATCTGCTATCGACAATGAAAAATTAAAAGGAATTTATGCAAAAAAAAAACGCCAAAAAGGATTTTATCAAAATACACACGCGATATTTGGGAATATTGAATTTTTTTTTGTTTTTTTTTTTTGTATCTTTTTTAATTGTGCCCTGATCAAAAACATCGAAAGCACACCCTACAACAAAAACAACAATAACGGGGCAAAAAAAAAATTAATAATAAGGATAAAAAATCAATTACACAAAACATAAAAGGACAAGATTAAAACTGATCCTTTTTTGGCTTTGTAATTTTGTTGTTGCTACTGCTGCCGTCGCCGCCGCCGCGCCGTGGTTGCTACTGTATATAAAGAGTATGATGAGTGCCAAAAGCAAGGACTTTTAACCCTCTATAGAGTGGTGTGGGGGTGGGGTTTCGGTGCGATTATGGTGGTTTTACAACTTGTTGTCGGGTGGGTGGAGGGGGGGAGGGATGATGTTTTTGTTGTTAAAGAGTTGTGCGAATCCTTTGATAATATGAGATTTTAAAGTGAGAGGGTCAGTATTTTACACAAAAACAAACATATTCTCCAACACCAGCCCCCTTCCCCTCCCCCCCCAAAAAACAACAACATGCACGATATCTACTACTAAATTGTATAAAGGGAGTATGCATATATGTATATATGTAAATATACAGTGTAGTATCCTTTTCAAATCGCCCTTTTCACCCTTCTAAACAAAAATCGTCCTTTATATTTTAATATATGAGATTATATGATGTAATGGGTGGCATAGGGTGGTGTACCGGGTGGCAGCAGAGAGTATAAATGGCAGAGGAGTAGATGGCATAAAGTGTATATGGTGAGTGTGCATCGAATTTACAAGATGGAGTGGGCGGGGGGGGGGGGGGGTTAAAACACACGCTAATTTAATCATAGCCTGCACACACAGCCTATAGGGATGGCCCCTAGTCAGTGAAAGTAACGTACAAAGGACTAAGAATGGTATTAATACCAAAGGTTAGGGCTGCCTCTGCGCTTCTGGATAAAACACAAGGGTAGAGACCGAGAGAAATAAGTGAAAATATAATCAACAACAACAAAGGGTATATATGTATATACATATATATATATATTGCATTATGAATTTTCACCTTATCAAAACAGCGCCGCTTTGTAATTGAAACTTTATTATATACATATATATATATATATATATGTAATGTATGCATGTGTTCAAACAGGGCCGAAATGGATTTAATGTAATTTTGTATCCCCAATGGTCTATGCAATTTCTCTCCTTTTAACCTACCTCTGCATGACCAAAAATAATATGAAATTTTTTTTTATATATATTTCAACATCAAAAACAGAAAACGACGAGTCTAGTGACGAGAATCTTGATTGGGGGGGGGGGGGGGGGGGGTATGAGTGTGTGGGTGTATACGTAGCGTAGAAGGTATGTTGCAAAGATTATTTTTTTTTAAATATTATCTATGCCTTTTGTATTAATCTAAAAATAAATTCCAGCGACCAACCCCTCGCCCCCCCCCCCCTCACCTCGCAACCTTATATTATCATATCACCCTAGGACCAATTTCAATTTCACTGAGCATCTCATATTGTGAGTCTAAGCCGATTAATGTTTAACAAAAAAAAATTCTATATAGAATAGCACTCTAACTCACTCACAAAACGTTTAACGATGTGTTTTGGAGGGGGGGGGGGGTGGTTGGGAGTAGATATAAGAGTAGGTGGTGGAGTAGGTTAAAACTGGATGGATTGGGAAATCTCCTCAAAATACAAAATGGTTCGCGCTGGGCTTGAGTGGAATGTTATTTAATGGATCTGTGTGTTTTCACTTGTGTGATTTCTTAACTTTCTTTCATCATCTTTATATATATATATATATATATATATATATTACATACATACATACATACATATAAAAATAATTTTCTTTACTTTGTTTTTAATTTAATCAATTTTATTAAAAAAAAGCCTCTTGTATCATTTCTTTTCTTTTTTTTTGTATTTTGTTTCATGTTATTATCAAATTATTATGTTTTTTTTATTTTGTTCCATTCTCCTCTCTGCTTTCCTTTTTTGTACAATCTAAATTTGGGTTCTTTACAAAAAATAAAACACAAAAAAGAATTACTCGAATATTCTTGTTGTAATATATATATAATATACTCAACTCAAACACAGACTTTGTTTTTTCATGGCACGTTTTTTTTTATTCAGTTGAGTAACGAATCAAGACTTAAGGCTGGTTAGAACGCGTTTAAAAATTTAATATATTTTTTTTATTTTATAATTCCTTGAAATATATTTCTTTATTTTTTTTTCTTTTTTTAAAATATATTTAATTTCTTTAAAAAAAAAACCATGAGTATTACCAGAGGTGGTAATAAAGGGCGTAATAAAAGGGTAATAAAAACGTGATAAAAATTCACTATTATAATTTCTTGAAATTTCTTTTATTTTTATTTTTTTATAAAAAAAATTTCAAAATAATTTTTTTGAAAAACATGAGAGAAATAAGAGGTGGTAATAAAGGGGTAATAAAAGGGTAATAAAAACGTGATAAAAATTCAATAATATAATTTCGTGGAATTTTCTAAAAAAAAAATTCTAATATTATTTCTTTAAAAAAAACATGACTATTAACAGAGTTGGTAATAAAGGGGTAATAAAAACGTGATAAAAATTCACTATTAAATTTCTTTTATTTTTATTTTTTTATAAAAAAATTTCAAAATAATTTCTTCGAAAAACATAAGAGAAATTAGAGGTGGTAATAAAAACGTGATAAAAATTCACTATTATAATTTCATGGAATTTTCTAAAAAAAAATTCTAATATTATTTCTTTAAAAAAAACATGAGTATTACCAGAGGTGGTAATAAAGGGGTAATAAAACGTGATAAAAATTCACTATTATAATTTCTTGAAATTTCTTTTATTTGTATTTTTTTATAAAAAAATTTCAAAATAATTTCTTTGCAAAACAGAGAAATTAGGGGTGGTAATAAAGGGGTAATAAAGGGTAATAAAAACGTGATAAAAATTCACTATTATAATTTCATGGAATTTTCTAAAAAAAAATTCTAATATTATTTCTTTAAAAAAAACATGAGTATTACCAGAGGTGGTAATAAAGGGGTAATAAAACGTGATAAAAATTCACTATTATAATTTCTTGAAATTTCTTTTATTTGTATTTTTTTATAAAAAAATTTCAAAATAATTTCTTTGAAAAACAGAGAAATTAGGGGTGGTAATAAAGGGGTAATAAAGGGTAATAAAAACGTAGTAAAAATTCACTATTATAATTTCATGGAATTTTTTAAAAAAAAATTCTAATATTTCTTTAAAAAAACATGAGTATTACCAGAGGTGGTAATAAAGGGGTAATAAAAACGTGATAAAAATTCACTATTATAATTTCTTGAAATTTCTTTTATTTTTATTTTTTTATAAAAAAAATTTCAAATTAATTTCTTTGAAAAACATGAAAGAAATAAGAAGTGGTAATAAAGGGGTAATAAAAGGGTAATAAAAACGTGATAAAAATTCACTATTATAATTTCATGGAATTTTCTAAAAAAAAATTCTAATATTTCAAAATAATTTCTTTTAAAAGAATATGAGAGAAATAAGAGATGATAAAAAAAGGGGTAATATAAGGGTAATAAAAATTCAATTAATAAACATATTAAAATATTGCAGCTTTTATGTTTATTAATATTCAACCAGCAACTTCAATCGATGAAAGAATTGATTAAATCACATATTTAGTATGACTAATCATGCATTTCAATTATTGTTGCTGAGGGTTGGGGTGGGGGGGGGTTAAAAATTTAAACGTTTTAAAACCTTAAAAAAAATTTCTATATCGAAAATTCTCATACCCACGCATACAAATTCAAAACGTTGGACGTGATCGTGGTGTTTTGCAATAATTTTGAAATTTTAGTCTCTCTCTCTCTGATTTATTTTTATAACATTTATATAGCGACAACGGAAAAGCTTGCTTCAATTCTTCCAATCAAAAGCATACGCAAAAAGCACATTCTCTGTAATATATTCTGAACATTTATAATATAATTTTTTTTTGTCACCACATTTAGAGTTTTGACAGACCTTCCACAAACACCTATCGAGGAGTTAATTGAGATAAAGATAGATAAAGAGAGAGATAAAATGCTTTTTCCATGTCCAATCAAGAGCATCCAAGTATTTGATTTGTGCTAAGGCTACGAGGAAAAGCCATTTATCTAAAAATCTTGAAATTGATACCTGCTTGACCTGGTTTTCAAAAACCCTTTTACATTTGGGTCTCTCACTTTCTCTCCCTCTATCTCTCTATTTCTACATAAAAAAACATCTTCTCTTTTAATGCATAATATTTATTTAAAACCTGCCCCAAAAAAACACAGTTCTATTGCAAAAGTGGACAAAGTTGCCATTATATCTCCTCCTCTAGTCTGATGCATTGTGTAAACCAAAGATCGGCAGATTTTTGGGGCTGGTGGCACCCAGTACCCTACTCTTGCATTTTCCACTTGCTTTCTAGAAATGTCAATTAAGAATTCCCATATGTGTAAAATGTAATCGATTTATCTCCTCAGCCCCCATCTTCGTGCGACTATTTAAACAGTGCGACTGAACTACTAAGGAATCAAGGTTAACTCTTTCACACAAGTTGGGTGTGGGTGGTCACAAATTACCCCATCTCCCCTCCCTTCTATTTTCACTCTTCTTTTTTTAAGAGGGCATAGAATTAATTTTTACATATAACCGATCTAGATAATACCTTTAAGTGCCCATTATAGAGGAGGGCAGCTCTCTTTGAAAGAAAAAAAAACATTTTCCTTACCTCCTGTTCGCTCATCTCTATATCGTGTGTGTGTGCGATGGTATTGTAAAAATCCGCCAAGTCATGCAGATAGCATTTTCAGGTGAGCAATTAACTTGGACGCTCGTGTCCAAAGGTAACATTGGTCGGTATTTTTTTTTTTTTTGTTTTTGTTAACCACCGCCTATGTGTGTAAGACTATAAGTGCCTAAAGGTGCTCGGGCGGGCGTTTACAACTGAAGATAACAATCGATTTTTCAAGAGTGTGATTCACACTTGGACGAGATTAAAAAAAATGAGGGAAAATAGTAGAGAGAGAGAGTGAAGCATTGAAGTATGAGGACTAGGGAAGATCCTTCTTCGTTGTTTTCTTCGTATTCTTCTTCTTCTTCTTCTAACAGAGATGTACTTATTTTATTATTTTTTTTTTAGTTTTTGTTATACGGTAAAGAGGGATCATGTTACTACTCTGTATATGTGTGTGTATACATTGCGTTGCGGTTGGCTTTTGTTTTGTTTTAAGTAGTTTCTTGCTTGGTTTTTTGGTTACGCTGATACACGTTTTGAAAATTTGAAGGCGTGATAAAATACTACCCAAAAAAAGAACTAGAGTAACAACACGAATGGAATGGTACAGACACATATAGAGAAAAGAAGGAGATTTTTCTTGATTTAGCGCTTTAAGGGTTTTTTGAGTGTTAAGGGCCTGTAATTTTTGGATTTAGAAAGAAATATTTTGTTTTAGGTCTTACTTTGATTTCTTCTTTTTTGTTGCCAATCATTTTTTTTGTTTTTGTCAAACGGCGCACACGGTGATTGAGAATATAATTGAGAGGTGGTAATAAAATTGTAATGAAAGGGTAATAAAAGGGTAATAAAAAGGTAATAAAAGGGTAATAATAAGGTAATGAAAGGGTAATAAAAAGGTAGTACAAGGGTAATAAAAAGGTAATACAAGGGTAATAAAAAGGTAATACAAGGGTAATAAAAAGGTATTACAAGGGTAATAAAAAGGTAATAAAAGGGTAAGGCGCTCATTGCCCATGGAAACAGAAATTTTAAGATTCCCTTATTTTATGGTGCGACCTCTAGTACATGTCTGACTATGAGAGTTGGGGCTCGTTGGGACTGGACGGTTACTGCATTTGCGCGGCGTCGATTTAGAGTAAAAAGATGTCCATGAAAGAATAAAGCGTGACAAAGTCTGATCCTATAGAGAATTGCCGCTGTAGATCTGGAAAGATCTGGGTTTTAATTAGGAGGAGAGAGAGAGTAGAGACATATGAAGGCCGTAAGAAAAATGAAAACTATTCCATTTTACAGAAGCTTCCGTGTGATGAAAGGACCTTTGCGCGTATCGGTGAAAACAGGACACAGAGAGAGGAATGCTGAAGTAATTATATCGAAGGTACAGGGACGTTTGTTTTGGGTATCCGCAGCTTCATTGCCTTTTATACCAATATGTTCGGCGGTAAGACGCGACAGCCGGGGAGACCCAACCTCCGCTGGAAAGATGGCGTAGACCAGGACGCTCAGAGCTTAGGGATGCCAAACTGTATGACATCGGCTAAGAATCGGGACCGATGTGGAGAGAACAGTTGCGAGAGACCAGGGCCGGTTCCCGGTTGTAGAGCCGTTAAAGAAGAAAAAAGTCCGGCGGTGTATGATGTGTGGTAAAAGGAGTTTGGCTTGAAGCTTATGAATTCTCGAAAAAAAAATGTGAGCGAATCCTACTTCAATGAATACGGGAATCGATTGGGATAGAGCGATGGGTATCAGTAGCAGATCTAAGGCACTATTGATGGAGATTTGAAATGAAAGGATAACATTAGCTATAGAGTTACAATATTGAGAACGCGCCATAAAAAAAGGTTTGAGGTGATTGAGAATATAATTTAGAGGTAGTAAATAAAGGGTAATAAAAACATCATAAAAATCCACAATCCAAGGAAAAGGAGAACGCATGTGGAATTGTGATTAAGAATATAATTGAGAGGTGGTAATTAAAGTGAAATAAACGGGGGTAATAAAAGGATAATAAAATGGTAATAAAAACGTAATAAAAAACTTCATAAAGATCAACTTAATAAACATATTAAAATATTGCAGTTTTTATATTTAATATTCAAGCTCGGTGAAAACAGGACACAGAGAGAGGAATGCTGAAGTAATTATATCGAAGGTACAGGGACGTTTGTTTTGGTATCCGCAGCTTCGTTGCCTTTTATACCTTTAGGTTTGAGGTTATTGAGAATATAATTGAGAGGTGGTAAATAAGGGGTAATAAAAACATCATAAAAATCCACAATCCAAGGAAAAGGAGAACGCATGTGGAATTGTGATTGAGAATATAATTCAGTGGTGGTAATTAAAGTGAAATAAAGGGGGGTAATAAAAGGATAATAAAATGGTAATAAAAGCGTAATAAAAAGGTAATAAAAAAACTTCATAAAAATCCACTTAATAAACATATTAAAATATTGCAATTTTTATACACCAAACTGCAGCAGTCTATCATGTGTATCGTTCACGTCATTGGTGCAATATATAGTAAGCTTAGCTCTATGAATATGTTTTGTTACATATCAATTCGCACAATAATTTTTATTTAATACTACAAAGACAGAGAGAGTGAGCGAGTATACAGACGCGATGAATAGTTGATAATAAATGGATAAAAAGTAAAATTGAGTGGGAACTGTGCCGTCGTAAAAAAAGGGTTTGTATATGGCTAAAAAAAAGGTAAAGTGAATGACAAGAATATTCACAATTCCGCGACATTTTCTTTTATTATTATTATCATTTTTGTTTTTTTGTTGTTGTTGTTGTAACAAATATATACGCATATGGAGCATCAAAGATGATGAAGATGAAGAAGAGAAAAAATATATATAAAGCCAACCCAGTGACATGATGACATTTCAATAGAGGCACGAGTGGCATTAAGTGCTTTTGTGTCACAAAGAGTCTTCTTCATTAGTCACAGGGTAATTAGTTTCGAGTATATATGTATGTATTTTTTTTTCTGTGCTCTTGTTTTTTTTGTTTTTTTTATTGTAGCTGTTGTTGTTTCTTGTAACTCTTATTGTTGTTGCATATATTTTTATTTGGCATCCTACACACCAAAACTGTGTCTGTTATTTTTTTTGTTTTTTTTACAACCCACCACCCATCGACCAATCTCCTACACTCAACCTCAATCCAGAGATATAAAAGGACAAATGAATGGGGCTAAAAGGAGTATAAGGAGTGATATGATGGCATATGTATATAGCTGGTTATGTGGGGGCTTTTAGTCATAATGATTGGTTCTATTACAAAAACTGTTTTTTTTTAGATATGATGTTAGAAAAAAAACACCCTGCGACGACGACAACATGGACTTTTTTCTCTACATACATTTTTTTTGCTCCTCCATACACACACGATCCTGTTGTTGTAGCTGCTGCTGCTGTTGCTGGTCTATGTTTCCTCCTCATATTGAGGGAATGTCGCCGCGGCAACGTCTAAAGACTTTTTTTCTTCATACACGCGGGAATATTGAGTTAAGTCTCCGCGTTATGAAGTGGGTGAATGTCGGGGCACATCTTAAGTCTTAAATTTACGATGGATTAAATGGAGTCAACGCACCAAAGATGATACTCACTTGCACGTCTTTGTTTTGTGTGTTTCCGTCTACACATTTCAACCCACAAAAAAAAACTAAAAATGAAAAAATTAAATACAAGAAAAATAATTTTTTTTTGGAGAATAGAAAAGAACGCGCGACAATTTGGTGGTCATAATGTGTGTGACTTGGTTTTTTTTCTTGTGCCTTTGGTGCGTTGTTTTTTCATTATTTTTTTTTACCTCTTCCCTGTCCTATTAGCTCGAAGAAAACGCAGTAAAAACTTAAGACATTTTTTTTTTATTTATTTTTTTATTTATTTTTTTTTTTTTGGTTTTTTTTTTAGTTTTTTTTTTTTGATAAGACAAGACAAACTTTAAAGGCTGAGAGAAAATTTTTTTTTTGAATTGAAGATTTAAATTTTTTATCGCGATGCATCGTATACGCTGCGCTTTTGTGTGTGGGGGTATGCATATATATAAAATGCAATGGAGGAGGACGGATCAAAAAATATAAAACAACAAAAAAGCACTGAAAAATCGATTTTTTATTTATGCATTTCAGGTTTTATGTTGGTAATTATTGATATAAATTTTGTTTGGGATTTGCTCTGATAATATTAAATTACTGTCGAGACTGTGTCTCAGGTGGATTATAAATACATTATACATTCATACATATATATTTAGATGTGGATTGAGAGAATACCAAAAAAAATATCGATTTTGTTTACTTTTCATATGGCAGTAAAGCACAAGAAATAAACTAGATAATGCAAAAGAGAAGATATTATTGCAGCCAGCACCAATACTGTTTCTGTGTGTGCGTGTGATTTTTTTTTGTTTAAAAGTTTCTTCGATCTCCACTTTTTGAAGTCATTCAGGCACCACCAGATCAAGACACACACGCAAATAAATGTATTCCATTATTTTTTTTATTATTATTATTATTATTGTTACTGATAAGAATTAATGGAATTTTTATTTATGCATATAATAAAGAAAACCTGTAAATGGATTCGCAATTTGTAATATAGAAAATAAAACCAGAAAAAATATATCGAAGGATTCCAGTCATAATCGGGGAAAGAGGATTGCACGTATTACAATTTATTAATATCGACTGATGATGAATTTTGTCTCAATACACGAATTTTAAATGGCACAGGTTTTATATATATAGAAAGTCAAGGACATGCTGTTTTGGTTCATTCAATAAGAAGGAATAAGTTCCATACGTGTACTGGAGCCGGCCGCACAATTGTAATGTTAACAGCCCTTGTAGCGACCGTGCCATAAAAGAAGGGAATCTCAAAATCGCTGGTTTCATACACTCCGTGAGAGTCTCAAATCTTCGCAAGCTAGTAACGCCACAGTTGTAAGTGGATTTTTATAACGTTTTTTATTACGTGGTAATAAAAGGGTAGTAAAAAGATAATTTTTACTACCCTTTTATTACCACCTCTCAATTATATTCTCAATCACAATTCCACATGCGTTCTCCTTTCACTTGGATTGTAGATTTTTATAATGTTTTTTATTACTCTTATTACCTTTTTATTACCCTTTCTTTACCACCTCTAAATTATATACTCAATCACAATTCCACATGCGTTCTCCTTTCCCTTGGATTGTAGATTTTTATGTTTTTTATTACTCTTTTATTACCTTTTTATTACCCTTTCTTTACCACCTCTAAATTATATACTCAATTACAATTCCACATGCGTTCTCCTTCACTTGGATTGTTTGTTTTTATAATGTTTTTATTACTCTTTTATTACCTTTTTATTACCCTTTCTTTACCACCTCTAAATTATATACTCAATCACAATTCCACATGCATTCTCCTTTCCCTTGGATTGTGGATTTTTATAACGTTTTTTATTACCCTTTTATTACCTTTTTATTACCCTTTTATTACCACCTCTCAATTATATTCTCAATTAAAATTCCACATGCGTTCTCCTTTCCCTTGGATTGTGGATATATATAATGTTTTTTATTATTCTTTTATTACCTTTTTATTACCCTTTCTTTACCACCTCTAAATAATATTTTCAATCACAATTACACATGCGTTCTCCTTTCCCTTCGATTGTGGATTTTTATGTTTTTTATTACTATTTTATTACCTTTTCATTACCCTTTTATTACCACCTCTCAATTATACTCTCCATCACAATTCCACATGCGCTCTCCTTTCCTTTGGATTGTGGATTTTTAAGCCGCTTATATTACCCCTTTATTACCACCACCTCTCAATTATTATATTCTCAATCGGGGGACTATAAAGAAATATTCGTTTAGCGAGGATTTGGGTCACTCTGACTATGACACTTCTATAACTTCCCTTTTTGACACCTGTCAAAGTTTGTGCAGCCTTGCTCCTATTATGGAAAAACAATCATCAACGTTTTGTGTGTTATTGATGCATCAAAGTCTCGCTCTTATATTAAAACAATCTCGATATTGGTCTGTCCATTATAATTGTGTGGGTTCGACATTATTTGTTGGCGAATACACATTGGTAGTGGTTAAGATCAAATTTTGCATAATCCAAAATCTTGACACTTGATTGGCGGCAACACAATATCACATCACAAAAGGACAGAATAAGCCCGATAAGCTCATACGAAAATAGTTTCTCAATCATAGACTGAAAATCTTAAGGAAATAATTAACTAACGTCAAGTATTAACACGTCCCTTCTTATCGATACAATTAATCATCAAACATTTTTGTGTGTGTGTAAGGAGGAATTACGATCTCCCACACAATTCGGCATGTATTAAGTTGTGAAATTTAATTAATTTCAACAATATTGAATTTTTTTCTGGGTTTTGTATTTTGTTGTTTTGTTTCACATGCCAACAATAGAAGAGAGTTGTAATTGTGTAATTTTCAGAAGTGTGGTTGTAAAATTTATGTTCAATCAAATTTTCACCAATTTATCAGCAGATACCATCATCACCTTTCACACATCATAATACACAAAACATTATTCGTAATACACGCAGATATATCCAACAAAACATATTTTTGAAAGGTATTGTTGGGGTTGGGGGTGGTTCGGAGCAGACGGAGTGTGGGGGGAGGGGGAGCAGACGTAGCAGAGAAGATGGTTTATCATTGCGGAAATAGTTACATAATAGAAAAGTTAATTAAATATCGGAGGAGAGCACACATCACCAGTAGTGGCGAATTGTCGTTGGTTCGTTCGTTCGTTGCCGATTGTATTGTGGAACATATGGAACATGTAGAAGGTGAAATGGAATATGGATAAAGGGACACATACACTATGGAGGAGATATAATCGAAGATACCTTTTCCTCTTCAAAAACGAGAGTATAAAACTTTCTTATTCTATTCACCACAAGTTTTGTACTAATACAAAATATAGGATTTATATTTCGGTATGTTTTCGTGTACACAATATGCAGATACATATATCTACAAAATAATATTAAATATATTTCATATATACATATAGATATATACAAAATTTCAAGTATGAATAATTCTTCAACATTTCTCAACGAGACTCCCTCTGGTTATCTCTGATGTCATATTCCAGCTTTTTGCATAAATAATTGAATTGATGTGAAAAGATGCCTTGAGAATGAAGAGGGCTGGGGGAGGGGTGGGGTAAAGGAATGAGAATATCTTGGGTGACATCAATGAGAGACCAACTGTGAACGGGAGGGTATGGGGACGATCGGGCCTGGTCGTGAATGAGAGTAAAGGGTGCACACACAGGGTTATTGGTGATAAGAGATGAAAATGTGAGAAAAGGCAATGGCAGAGTGGTATCAGGGAGGTGTAGAAAATTCGAAGTTAATTCTATAAAATATATATATCGCATATATACACATAGTTAGAGAAGAAGCATAAAGGTGGTTATAGAATAAATTTCAGGGGTTATTAGTGTGTATATGTTGAATAACTATGCTACTACATTAATACCACTATAAGATGTATAAGAAAATAATGAGCACATGAACAAGATATATGGGGCTTAAGTTGTGATGGAAATTTTCTACACTATTCAGAATTCATCTCATATTTATAAAAAAAAAATTAATTAAGCTTTCATAGAGATGGAAAAAGAATGATTTTTTATATTCACTTTTCTTAATTAAAAAAAAAATAAATATGCCATAAGGCGACCGACTGCCATCGCACAGGTCTATGGTTCGTTTCCAATCCTCCACGGCGTTATACTTCGACTTTTACTCTTGACTTTTAACCTCAATAACAATTTTCTGATGGAATCGCTTTTAAGTAAAATTAGAGATTAGACAACATCTCCTTTTCGATCTCCTACGATAACGTTCTGTCGCTGTAGTTTTGGATGGCACGCCAGCTGCATCGATTTAGGGTTATAAGGATTCCAGGAGGGTCTTAAAGGAGATGGCGATTATCCCTGCGTTTGAACTCTTGCATTTTCGTAGGAGTTCGTAAATACTTCCTACGTTAGATTATTCTACAGACGAATTGTTCTATTTAGAAATTGAATTCATAGTTTGTAGAGTGCGCGAAAATGAAGATTGTGCTGGTGGAGGGAATGGAAACGAGCGGGCATAATCTTCGTGCTGGAGGTATAAAATTGCCGTGAAGGCAGGATATCGTGTCAAATATAATCAGCTTAAGTCTCTGTTGTGGTAGTTCTGCGGATAAACCCATGCTAGAGATTGAGTGTCCGAACTTCTTATTCTTGTTTTATGGCTCTATACAGCCCAATTCGAGCCATAGCCTACATCAGCTTCTTCCTTCGAACATCATCGAGTGTAAAAAAAACCAAGCCAAATGAGGCTGATATGAGGCAACTTCCTACAGGTGCCGTTCTTACCAATCGAACCTTTTTGGATGCGATAGATGACAACATTCTTCAACCTCGTGAAGACCGTGGAGGGGCCATTCCATTTACTTTGTAGATTTGGCGATTTACCTTTTATTTGTAGAGGATTTTATAGCTAGGCTTGATCGCCTTCTTTAAATCTAGATCCGTTTGCCCTTAGGTTGTAGTGGGTCTTCTTCGTGTTGCGCGATTCCAAACTTTAAATCACCTAAAATTTTGAATTTATAAGTTTTTATCCTAAATTCGTTATTTGCAACCTTAAAAACCTCTAGATATCCACTTTCATTGAAATCGGAATACAATTGGCAAATTCGTCGGCCATATTGGCGCGGCCATTTTGAATTTATAAGTTCTGATCAAACATTTGTTATTTGCTAGCTCAAAAAAACCCCAGATACCGATTTTCATTGAAATCCGAATACAATTGGCAAATTCGTCGGCCATATTGGCGCGACCATTTTGAATTTATAAGTTCTGACCAAACATTCGTTATTTGTTACCTCAAAAAACCCCAGATACCGATTTTCATTGGAATCGGAACACAATTAGCAAATTCGTCGGCCATATTGGCGCGGCCATTTTGAATTTATAAGTTCTGATCAAACATTCGTTATTTGCTACCTCAAAAAAACCCCAGATACCGATTTTCATTGGAATCGGAATGCAATTGGCAAATTAGTCAGCCATATTGGCGCGGCCATTTTGAATTTATAAGTTTCGACCACAAATTCGTTTTTAGCGACCTTAGATACCCACTTTCATTGAAATCGCAACACAATTTGCAAATTCATATTTGGGTGGCCATTTTGCATTTCGGTCATTTTTTGGTGGCCATTTTGAATTTCGAAAATCGGGCTTCGAGGTGTTTCAGGGAAGACCCTAACGGACCTTCGTGCAAAATTCGTGCGATGACTGGTGCGCCCGCTACAGCGCACACATACATATATTCATACATACATACACGCATACACACATACATACAGAAACTTTCTTTTATTAATATAGATGAGAATGTTTGATTTATAAAGTTATAAAAAATAAAAATAAATTTTAGCACAAGCCACCCACTCACCGCCACACATTACATACATCGTGTATACACATACATACATACAAAAAAAATTACAGTTCTTGTGTCTTTCTGCCATAAGGTTTTTTTTTTAGGAGGAGCCTGAACGCACCGAGCCACAAAAGGATGAAAATTGTTTTCTCGGGGTCCTTTTGAAAATTTTAAATCAGGGCAAATGGGAACTTGATTTTAATCTTTAAGTTAAGATATTCCCAAAAGCAACAGGACTTAACAACACGGCAGCCAGCACCAGCAGAAACAACAACAACATATACACCATCAAACTTTTACCGTTAAAAGGTATATTACGGGCCCCAAAAATTGTTGTTTAAAATCTTTCAAAAGGGAGTAATTTAACATATACACACACACTTATACAATTCGCACACTACTCTAATCCTCCTACATCTCTTCTCCCTGCAAAAGTTCTTGTACTTCTTAAGTTTCTCCCCCCCCCCCGCCGCCCCCTCACCATCACCCCCACTCCATATTTCCCCTATCATCTGTCCTACACCCACCCACATACAATACACACCCGAAAAATCTACCCCAAAACATTCTAGACTAAAATAAATCAAAAATATGGAAATTAAGGGCTCGTTTCTTAGTTTCAAAACAGCACAAAAGTTTTAACGATTGTCTCTTAAGTACGCATTTATAAGGTTTTACGAAAATTACTTTATACATAACTAAACATTTAATAAAACTCTCTCTCTGTCTCTCTCCTCCGGTCATTTTGTGTGTATGTGGGATGCTTGCCTCGAAATGTTAGCCCATGGAATGTCGGTGGAGTTTTTCTAGAGTGGCGGGGGGGGGAGTACAGGATATTTTCAAGGATATAAATAAATGTAGTCAAGTGTAGTGACAGATAAAGAACACAATTTTCTTGAATATTATTTTCATAATTTTAAGTTTCTATAGCATATTTAAAAAAAAAAGTTTTTTTGTTCCTGTTCTTACCCAATTTAACAATAACAGCAAAATTGAGCCTTGTGGTTGTACCTGGAATGAAAAAAAGAGAAAAACGTTATTAGGAAAAATTACTTCACACACATTTTATCAAAGATATTTTAAAAAACAACAAAAATACCAAATAAAAAAAACAAAACAAATGTATTTTTCTACTAATCAAACCCAGTATTTTTACAGCACAATCTCCCTCATATAACACGGACATCTTTTAACACGCTAGATCACCGTAATCTATTCAATAATATTTTATTACCCTTTTATTACCCGTTTATTATCCTTTTATTACCACCTCTCAATTCGAGTGATGCTTGATAACAAGTTATCCTTAGATCACCGTAATCTATTCAATAATATTTTATTACCCTTTTATTACCCGTTTATTATCCTTTTATTACCACCTCTCAATTCGAGTGATGCTTGATAACAAGTTATCCTTCGGGGTACACATATTGCGGGACGCTACCAAGGCAGCAGTTGTGGTATCGTCGCTTAGCAGGATCATGGCCAACGTTTACGGTTCCACAAACCCTACATACGACGTCTAATCATGCGCACTGCCCAGTCCATCTTACTCTACGGAGCAGAAGTGTGGGCCGATGCGCTGCCGGTAAAAAAAAGCGCCAGCGCATGACCGCGGTCGCAAACGAAGACGGGCTCGTCGTTTCGTGTGCTCCTACCGGACCGTCTCCGAGCCCGCAGTGCTGGTGGTTGCCGGTGTCATTCCAATCGACCTACTATTAGCCCAGGAAAGAAAGTTCGTCCACAGAGATCGGATAAGGCACGGGGAAACGCGAAGCGGCGAGAGCTGCCAGGGCCAACACCCATGAAGGTCTGCCAAGGGCGTTGCGAAGGGGATTCCAGGGGCAGGTGAATTCGGCGAAGTTGAGTACTACCTGATCTAAATTTTTGACATAGCACGGTGTTTTCCGTGCATAACCCGAAGAAAATGGGTAAGATGGCGGATGTTGCTTGTCCCTACGGGGACTCCGCTTCGGACGACATTCACCATACATTATTTGATTTATATCCAGATGGAATGCCGAACGAGGCGCGTTGGAGAAGCATCTCGGAAGCATGACTCCCGGCACAATTGTCGGGATTAAGCTTAAAGACCGAAGCCACCCTGACCACAAAGAAGTCAGAGGTACGGAAGGTTGCTGATCGGTCTCCGTACAGCCCTGTGGTATCTCGTTGCCCACATCCGAGGGGCACATAAAGGCACATGATGAATAATCCCTTGCGGTGGTGTGCCGGGTGGGTTACAAAAGTCACCGAAAGAAATGGTGAGTTTCAGTCAGTAAGGAATCTGACATTATCGTCTGAGTGCGGACCCTTCAGCGGTTTCGTCTCCTGTCGCGCGAAAGGATCGTGATAGACGGCCGAGCACACAACATCCTGCTTAGCTGATGAAGATTAATTTTCACCATTCCTCACTAAAAAAAAAGGTACGTCGAAGGCGTGCTCAATAGATCTAAAACAGTGCGGTAACAGATCAAGGACCTACGGTCTTCGTATTTTTTTTTTGAAATAGTAACTTCGACGAATTTTGCTACACAATTCCCTGGCTACATTCTACTGAGAAGCTTCTGCCTATGGGTGCTGTGGTCGCTAGCTAGAAACTAAAAAAAATACCACCTCCTTCTTATCTTACATTCTCCTCCAATGCATCACGGCTGGATGAATCAGATATGTAATTGCTATCTTTTCTGGTAATTTCTTTCTCTTTTTCTGCCTTTTTTGAGAATCGCATTGGTCAAGGTTCCGGTATGACGTTTTTATTACCTTTTTTTTACCCTTTTTACCATTTTATTACCTTTTTAACACCTTTTTATTACGTTTTTATTACCTTTTTATTACTTTTTTATTACATTTTTTTTACCTTTTTATTACTTTTTTATTACCTTTCTATTACTTATTTATTACCTTTTTATCACCTTTTTATTACCTTTCTATTACTTATTTATTACCGTTTTATTACCTTTGTATCACTTTTTTATTACCTATTTATTACCATTTACTCTATAGTATGAAGATTGTTGACTTGAAACGATTATAAAGATGAACACGGACAGACAAATTACAAAGAAAAAGAACAAAAAATTTCAGAATTACAAATTGATCCGAAATGAGAAATGGAACTAAATAGAGAACTTTCATATATCACATCATATATTCTAATTTTCTTCAATATGTTTGTTTAACTATAAAATCTTTACAACATTCATTCATTCTTTCCCATAAAGGATGTCCGCTTCCTCTCTTTCCCTCTCTTTCTCTCTTTCCCTCTCTCTCTCTCTATAATAAGAAATAAACACATAACTTCTCAATTAACTTTAAAATTACTTGACATTTCCGCTCCATTTTTTTTTCTTCGCGTATACATACGTCGGATATGTTTGTCATACATATCACCTTTAGCTACATTTTAAACACAGCCATGATATCTATTTCATTCCAATCGTTCTCATCCCCCATACACCATACGCTCTACTCAAATCCGTTTATATCGTTAAATAAACATAGGTAAACAAACGTCAGTAATCATTATAAAATAAAAAAAAAGTCTATAGGGTCCTTTAAAAAAAAATTTCACTTCCTCCCTCTCTTAAGTGTTAATTATATCCTCTCAAAAGCACACATCGAAATTCCTTTCTACTACTTATGGCTGGTTTTTCGGGGGCGACCCTACTCGAGGATATCCCTTACACATATATCTCCACAACGTGAAATACCTCTGCCCTATGCCCGTACCACCGCAGCACAGCATCATAATCCCTTTTCTTTACTCTCGTGCCACTCCTCTGTCCCTCCTCGTACCGTTTTGGAAAAAGGAAAACACCGGAAAAAATTTAATTATTTTCCCCCCCACCACCAGAAAGAGTCACTGGAATTCAACTAAATCAAAGGACAGATGTAAACGACAGACTAATGTTCACACTAAAATTAAGATACACGACAACGTTAAGAGACGACAACTCAGCCAGCAGCAGCAGTAGCAACATTACTACACAGGGCGGGCGAAAAAAAGGGAAGAACTCGAAGAATTCTGGGTCTTTTTTTTATAGGTATATGAATTTCTACCTCTCCTCCTGCACTCTTCCTTCCACACATCCTAGTTCTTTTTTTTGGTTGCCTGTTGGTGTATTCTTTTACATTCTCAGAACTTTTTTGGAAATTTTAGTTCTTTTCTTCTGTTTTTTTTTTTTCTGGGACACCTTAACTATATATATAATACATTTATATCCACACGACAAATCCCATTGCTAACAAGAACGGAATGGAGATGAATCGACATACAACAAGAGACGACGAACAAGTCTCATCCAGAAGCCAAGGAAGGTATAACAACAACAACAACAACACACAACCAACAGACGACGACGACGATGCAGAAAAAAATGGCATTCATTTGAGTCATTAGGATCTCTCTAAATGGGATTTGCCCTCCTGTGTTATTGTAGGTATTTAACCAGGTCATGCCTCGATAGAATAGTTTTCATCTTTCATCTACACAATGCCAGTACAACCCGAGCAGCAACGAGACCGCGCACCAGACGAAACATAACAAGAAATACAACAGTACAAAAATAAAAAAAAAGAACTTAGTACGAACCAAATGAAATGAACAAGACATTGGTTTTCTCCACCAACTTTCAGCACACCATCATCAACCACCGGTCGACGACGACGATGTATAGCTGAAACTGAGTAAGACACACACTCCCTATACTATTTACCCGAAACATGGAAAGGGGAAGAGAGAGAGAGGCCAAGAATTTCGTAATCAGGGAATTCCACAATGAGAAATACACAATGCCTTTTTCCCCTGTGTGATTCGTGTTGTGTTCCTTGATTTATTTTCTTTTTACTCTTCCCCAAAAAAAAAAATAAATAAATCGAAAAGTGGTCCACCCAGCATCATTGTCATGTGGGAAACGTGTAGATACCAAGTAAGTAAAGTAGTAGGTATGCAACACAGACAACATACCTACTCTCTACCCAACCTTAAGGAATCTTGTCGTGCTCTCGATGAACAACAGCGCATGAACTTCTTTCTTAGAAACACATGGTGGTGGCAAAAGGAGCTGATAACAACAACACTAAAACCAATAAAAAAAAACAATAACAAAAAACCGCACCTGAAGAAGATAAATATTCACACGAATTGATACCAGAGAGAGAGAGAGAAAGAAAGTCTCATTAACGAACACAATAATATGGCGACATTTGGTCTATGTCGAATTATTAATAAACTGATAACTTCGCTCATATCGAATTCACGGACAACACATGATCGTGATAGTTTGAAGATCGATATCGATAAGATCAAGATCAATGAGATCGATATGTACACACACGATCAAGATCTCCTGGTAATTTCTTTGTGCCTTTCTGGTGTAAAGTTTTTATTACCCTTTTATTACCACCTATCAATTATATTCCCAATAACAATTCCACATGGTTAAGGTTCCGGTGTAAAGTTTTTATTACCCTTTTATTACCACCTATCAATTACATTCACAATAACAATTCCACATGCCTAAGGTTCCGATATGAAATTTTTATTACTCTTTTATTACCACCTATTCACAATAACAATTCCACATGCCTAAGGTTCCGGTGTAAAGTTTTTATTACCCTTTTATTACCACCTATCAATTACATTCACAATAACAATTGAATATGCTTAAGATACCGGTATGAAATTTTTATTACCTTTTTATTACCACCTATCAATTATATTCACAATTACAATTCCACATGCCTAAGGTTCCGGTATGAAGTTTTTATTACCCTTTTATTACCACCTATCAATTATATTCACAATAACAATTCCACATGCCTAAGGTTCCGGTATGAAGTTTTTTTTACCCTTTTATTACCACCTATCAATTATATTCCCAATAACAATTCCAAATGGTTAAGATTCCGGTGTAAAGTTTTTATTACCCTTTTATTACCACCAAGCCTAGTGGCTTGTCGCTTACACTTGACTGTGTTCAAGACTGTTCCCTGGCTCCCGACACTGCAGTCCTGCCTTCGGTTTATTAGGAAGGAGTTCAAGAAAGCGGCGGGGATCGGGGGTGTGCTCCATTGGGGTCGTCAATTCCACTTCGGCTCTCCTTGCCTTTGGCCCTGTTCAGGTTAATTGGTTCACTAAATTCCCATGAGTATGGTAGGACGGGGAAGGTTCCACCATGGCAGAGCCTTCATATCATAGGATAAGGCGTTCCGGGGTCCAATGGAGATAGTTAAACAACAGTGCAAAAGCTACTCAACGCCATGCAGCTTTCGACACGATGACATTTGCATCTTGGGGATTGATAAGCTTTGAAGAGTGTGCTCCCTGTCACCTACCTACGGCATTCATACTTTTCCTTTCTACTAGGAAATCGCCCCCGGGCCTACCCATTGATTCAGAGTTAACAGCATCATCCCTTAAAGATCGTAGGTAGACACGATTGGTCGGATTGTTTGCTTGCATCTTTGTACAAAGAGAAAAAACGTTAAAATACTGAGAGCACAAAATATTTTTCTATTGCAAAATAACGAAAGAAAGTGTGAAAACATCTCTACTCCCCCAGTATCACATTAGGGCTGTCCAATTGCTGATACTTTTCCGAGAGATAGACCTACACCGTATATGTAAATTAGATTCTCTCCTATCATAGGGTGTGATCTAAAAAAATCCTTCAAGGGATGCTTTTTTTCTAAATCTAAAAATACCTATACAATCCCACACTCAGTTGTTCAGGGACTCTCTAACAAACAAAAATACAAACACTGACACGTTTTTTTGTTGTTTTTGAAAGGTGTGTGGGTGTTTTGTTGTTGTTGTTGTTATTACTGTATTTATAACATGCACGTGTCCCCGGTATCACTTTGATATATTAATCAAGCGAAAAAAAAACTTTGCAGGGTGTCTTTCTGCTGCTGTTATTGAAGGTACAAACATGTAAAAAAAACACGTGGTGGCATATATCGTCAAGGGATGTTACAATATATATAACAGAGAAAAGAAGAAAAAGAACACGTGCCATCGGTTTTTTTTTATTTTTATTTTATTTTTTTTATATATATGTCAAAAACAGTAAAATGAAATAGAAACAAAGAAAAAACAATGGTAAAAATTCTTTAAACCACCAATAATGCATTAATTTTACGTAAGAATCTGACAAAGAAATGACAGGAAACAATAAAACACAACAATGGGGTTAGGGGGGGGGGGGTTGGGTGAGTACACTATCACATATTCTTGTCAAGAACATAAACGATTACCCGTTTTTTTTTTGTTGAACATATAGCACAGAGGTCAGTCGGACTCTGACTCTTTTCTGTGTAAATATGACAGAAATAATATATATATGTAGCCAGAGTCAGACGTTGGGGTTGCAGTATGCCATATTGTGCCCTATCACCTGTTCATTTTTGAACCGAATCGATTTGATCCGATTTGAACTGATTTGATCCGATTTTGTTCGATTTGATCCGATTTGGTGCGATTTGATCCGATCTGATTCGATTTGATCCGATCTGATTCGATTTGATCCTATTTGGTTCGATTTGATCCGATTTGGTCCGTTTTGATCCGATTTGATTCGATTTGGTCCGATTTCATCCAAATTGAACCGGTTTGATCCGATTTGATCCTATTTGGTGCGATTTGGTCCGTTTTGATCCGGTTTGATCCTATTTGGTTCAATTTGATCCGATCTGATTCGATTTGGTTCGATTTGATCCGATTTTGTTCGATTTGATCCGATTTTGTTCGATTTGATCCGATTTGGTCCGTTTTGATCCGGTTTGATCCTATTTGGTTCGATTTGATCCGATCTGATTCGATTTGATCCTATTTGGTTCGATTTGATCCGATTTTGTCCGTTTTGATCCGATTTGGTCCGATTTCATCCAAATTGAACCGATTTCATCCTATTTGGTTCGATTTGATCCAATCTGGTTCGATAAGCCAAAAAAATAAAAACACTTTTTCAATTTCGTTTTTGTTTTCAAAGATTTAAAAATCTTAATTTCTGATATTGCGTCAAATTGCGCCCGGTGCAAGTGCACCATTGCACCTATGAAAGCGCTGTCCCTGTATGTAGGTTGCTTTCTTCTTCTTGCGTGTGCTCTTTCTCTGCTCGGCATTGACTTTAGATTCAAAAATCTTAATTTCTGATATTGCGTCAAATTGCGCCCGGTGCAAGTGCACCATTTGCACCTATGAAAGCGCTGTCCCTGTATGTAGGTTGCTTTCTTCTTCTTGCGTGTGCTCTTTCTCTGCTCGGCATTGACTTTAGATTCAAAAATCTTAATTTCTGATATTGCGTCAAATTGCGCCCGGTGCAAGTGCACCATTTGCCCCTATGAAAGCGCCACCCCTGTATGTAGGTTGCTTTCTTCTTCTTGCGTGTGCTCTTTCTTTGCTCGGCATTGACTTTAGATTCAAAAATCTTAATTTCTGATATTGCGTCAAATTGCGCCCGGTGCAAGTGCACCATTTGCCCCTATGAAAGCGCCACCCCTGTATGTAGGTTTATTTATTCTTCTTAAGCCTAGTACTAAGTTCACGTGAAATGGAATTGGGCATTTTGGGCTAGTGAAAAAGCAACCGTGGTGAGTTAATCAGCTGTTCGTAACTTTGTAGCAAAGTGTTTTCCATTCTACAAAAAATAAGTTGAAATAAATAAAATAAATCCCGCCAACTAAATATATACATCAATTAACAAATAAATATGTCTAAATATAAAATATTAATTACGTACTTTTTCATAATTATTCACAAAACGCCTCTTAATATTCACTTATCGCGTTTTTCCAGTTATCGCCTTTTGAACATTTAACAGCTCACAACTTTTCACGTGGAAAAAATGCCCAAGCGCATTCTTTTAAATGAAATGAAAATGAAATCTTGTGGTGAATACATGCTGCGCCATCTGTTAGAGAGCAGCAGAGTGTGATTTATTCACCAAACACTTCACGTGAACTTAGTATCACAAATGAAATTTTGACAAGCGAAATTTTCACTCGTGAAAATTTACATTGAGTAGCCCATTTAAATTTCATTTCACGTGAACTTAGTACTAGGCTTTACGTGTGCTCTTTCTCTGCTTGGCATTGACTATAGATTCATCTTAATTTCTGATATTGCGTCAAATTGCGCCCGGTGCAAGTGCACCATTTGCACCTATGAAAGCGCCACCCCTGTATGTAGCTTACTTTCTTCTTCTCACTTGCCTTTTCTCTGCTTGGCATTGACTTCAGATTCTAAAATTCTTGCTTACAAAAAAAATACACCCAGGCCTACCGTCAGGATCTGTTATATTACCGGATTTCATCCTCATAGGGACAGTTTCCGGTAAAGATTATGTTCAATTTTCATCGATTTTTGTATTATCTAACAAAAAAAGGTGGGGGGGTTAAACAAAATTTAAAAAAAAAACCTCTGTTTTAGATCCCCTCCCCCTCCCCTCTCCTGCCCCACTATGTTGTGTATGTGTGCCTTATGGCTCATCCACGGGCCGCCGTTCAACTACGCAACTACTGCGACACCACCCCACCCCCTCCCCTCATCCATCCGTCTCATTCTTTCAATCTGCTCTGCTAACATTACCCTTTTGTATTCAATCTTGAAAGAACAAGGATTCAAGCAAAATCAACTGCTGTCAATACATCCTTTACCGCAGAACATAGAGCATAATCATTTTTTTGTTCTTTCTATTCCTCTTCCACTCCACTCTCCAAACCGCCCCCACCCTCCCCTCCTTCTTATTTTCACCACTTTTTTTTCATGGATTTTCCAGTGATGTAGCAGAGAAGCATAACAGCAAAAAAAAGTCCCCCGTTTGCCGTGGATAAATCAGTAGCACTTTCCCGGCTGTTCTCTATGGTAACTCCTTCCTAACCACTCCATATCTTCTTCTTCTCCTCCTATCATCCCCTTCTTCCGATGAACACCCACCCCCACCCAGTACCCAGCGTCCTTATTCGATAAGTCTTGGGTGTCGTGTGTAATGTGCTGAGGTAATCCTTTCGGTCGATCTTGTAATTATTAAAGTCATTATATGGCATTATTCTCTATCCTATTCCTGTGCCTTTTCATCTGGCAACACTCCATCTTGTCTGATATATGTCCCCTAAGCATACTCCTCTTCCTCCTCCTCCATACGTTGTCACACACACCCCCTATGGTTTTTTGGGGAGGGGGCAAGGAGGTGGGCCTTGTATCAAGAAGAGCAAAGCTGGGAGTCTCATGAATATTTCATCTATTGTGTGTACGTTTGACAGAAGAAAGGGGAGGCGATTTGGGGGTCGGGGGCAGAGTGGGAAGGTGTATAGTGAAGTGTTAAGGGGTGTACATACAAGTGGTAAGGTAGAAAAAAAGATGGGTGGACACAAAAAAAAATGGCCTAGTGGAAAATCTAAAAACTTGTTAACTACTGGGGAAAAAGGAATTTCTTTCAGGATTGTCTTATGTTCACTGAGGCCTGACCTCTTCTTTGTGTCCTTATTGATTTCTCTCTCTCTCTCTCAAAAAAAAACGAAAGGAATTCCCTGCATTGATTATTATCAGCATAATCAAGCCTAAATATCTCTGTCGTCTTACCCATCAGAGCCTCGGGCGTTGTGTTGTAAATGCACTGGGGAATGTGTATAGTAACAAAACTCTATAGAGAAAGGAGCGTTTTTCAGTAAAAAAAAAGGTTCTTCTTACAACAACAACAACTACAAAAATGGGAGGAGGGGGGTGGGGAGCTCAAAAATGTGGCAAACCCTTATAAAAATTAATGAGGTGAAAGAGTTTCAGACAAAACCCTTTGAAAAAATGTCAAAAATCCTGGGTTAACTATCGAATAAGGAAAAAAATTGGTACGGGAAGGAAAAATATCTCTACGAAAATTTTGGAAAATCCAAAAAAAAAATAAGGATAGAAATGTAGAGAATATACACTTGGATTGGAATTACTACTTTTGGGAGGCGCATATCTCTAGTGAAGGGTTTCGTTTCAATAAGATGGGCATGGCTGTACTACGTGTTGTATAACCGTGCAAGTAGAGAAGTGTGGGCCTTTTTTATGTGAAATAGAGATTACGTCCTTTGTAACGATAGCAGTTTTATCATATCATAGAATGCAATGTGAGTTCCAGGTGGCCGTGGAGAGTCAATCTCCTCCTTGCTGTAGCCTCTAAATCGTCCGATTTTGTTCGATTTGGTCCGTTTTGATCCGATTTGGTCCGATATGATCCAATTTGATCCGATTTCATCCAAATTGAACCGATATGATCCGATTTGGTCCGATTTCACCCAAATTGAACCGATTTGGTTCGGTTTGATCCGATCTGGTTCGATTTGATCCTATTTGGTTCGATTTGATCCGATTTGATCCAATTTGATCCGATTTGATCCACTTGATCCGATTTCATCCAAATTGAACCGATTTGATCCGATTTGTTCCGATATGATCCGATTTGGTCCGATTTCACCCAAATTGAACCGATTTGGTTCGGTTTGATCCGATCTGGTTCGATTTGATCCTATTTGGTTCGATTTGGTCCGATATGATCCGATTTGGTTCGATTTGGTCCGATTTCATCCAAATTGAACCGATTTGGTACGTTTTGGTCCGATTTCATCCAAATTGAACCGATTTGGTTCGGTTTGATTCATATTCCAAATCTCCCTAGGAACAGGAAGCCGCACTGGAGGTGACTCAATCTCCTCCTCAAGCCGCAATGGAGGAGACTCAATCTCCTCCTCGCTGTAGCCTCTAAATCGTAAAGCTAGTGCTCCGCTCCGCTCCGCCTAAAATTGATTCGGGATTCATATTCCAAATCTCCCTAGGAACAGGAAGCCACGATGGAAGAGACTCAATCTCCTCCTCAAGCCGCAATGAAGGAGACTCAATCTCGCCCTCGCTGTAGCCTCTAAATCGTACAGCTAGTGCTCCGCTCCGCCTAAAATTGATACGGGATTCATATTCCAAATCTCCCTAGGAACAGGAAGCCACGATGGAGAAGATTCAATCTCCTTCTCAAGCCGCAATGGAGGAGACTCAATCTCCTCCTCAAGCCGCAATGGAGGAGACTCAATCTCCTCCTCGCTGTAGCCTCTAAATCGTCCGATTTTGTTCGCTTTGATCCGATTTGGTCCGATATGATCCGATTTGGTCCGATTTCATCCAAATTGAACCGATTTGGTCCGATATGATCCGATTTGGTTCGATTTGGTCCTATTTCATCTAAATTGAACCGATTTGGTTCGGTTTGATTCATATTCCAAATCTCACTAGGAACAGGAAGCCGCGATGGAGGAGACTCAATCTCCTCCTCAAGCCGCAATTGAGGAGACTCAATCTCCTCATCGCTGTAGCCTCTAAATCGTCCGATTTTGTTCGATTTGATCCGATTTGGTCCGATATGATCCGATTTGGTTCGATTTGGTCCGATTTTATCCAAATTGAACCGATTAGATCCGATATGATCCGATTTGGTCCGATTTCACCCAAATTGAACCGATTTGGTTCGATTTGATCCTATTTGGTTCGATTTGATCCGATCTGATTCAATTTGATCTTATTTGGTTCGATTTGGTCCGATATGGTCCGATTTCATCCAAATTGAACCGATTTGGTCGGTTTTGATCCGATTTGGTCCGATATGATCCAATTTGATCCGACTTGGTTCGATTTGGTCCGATTTGGTTCGATTTGGTCCGATTTCATCCAAATTAAACCGATTTGGTTGATCCGATTTGGTCCGATATAATACGATTTGATCCGATTTGGTTCGATTTGGTCCGATTTCATCCAAATTGAACCGATTTGGTCCGATTTCACCAAAATTGAACCGATTTGGTTCGGTTTGATCCGATTTGGTCCGATTTCATCGCTGAGAAGGCTAAAACTTAAACCGGAGATCGCCTTGTATCCGGAGTACATCGTTGATAGTACGTATCCACATACATTTACACAGTATCATTCTATCCCTTCAGGATGATTTTTTAACACCATATGATTGCCGGTTTTATCGAGTATGTCCTCTCTAGATCCGCCGTATTCGGTATATTGAATGAATTAGCCTTGGACAGTTTGATAATCCCTCATTTACCCACGCAACAGCTGATTTGTTGATAGCATATCCTTACTAATATTTCAACAGTGTTGGTACTGCAAGTATACGCACTATTATCTAATCTGGATCCATACAAAAAAAAATTCATTTATTTATCCCAAGATTAGACAAAATATTCGAAAATTTTAAAAATAAAAATCACGTGTCTTTACCTTGATTTCTTAAAGATAAAAAATTATTTCTTTATGTTTCACTAATATATTCGTTTAACATCAATAATAACAATAACAGTAGCAGAATCAGATGGGATAATAAAAAAAAAAAAATAAATAAACAAGAAAGAAAACAAGAAAATATGTTAAAATATAAACTTCCGAAAAAGGACAGCACAAGAAAAGAATTAACTTCAGGGGCAGTCAGTGTAGCCATTTATATAAAAGAACAACAACAGTCCAACAGCCAAAACCAAACTAGCAATTCCCAACCAACAACAACAACAACAAAAAATGATGAAAAGAAAAGAAAGGAAAAAAAACTACACCAAAGTTATACCTCTCGAATTCTCCTCTCATCAGACGAAAAGGCGAGAAGAAGCAATTACAAGAACGAACTACACATGTTAAAGCAGCTACTATACACAAAACACTCGATGGTTGTTTTTTTCTCGGGACGCGTCCGTTCCTGGCCGTAAACGTCCACTTAATATATCGAACGAACACGTTTTTAATGGTCATATAAAGAGGGCCTCGAAATGTGTGCTGAGAGACGACCGACGACGCGACGTTATGTTGTTGTTCAAAAAAAAGCTGCAGCAGCTCCGATGGTGGTGGGACTCTTTCGATGGATTTACACGTCTTTAGTAGGCATATAACACTAATTGTATGCGCCGCCGCCGATGTTGATCCCAAATGAAATAAAAGAAAATAGTAAGGACACGTGTTTTTTTTTTGTGTGTGAAAAGTAACGATATATGATAGTTCTCTCTATAAACTTGTGTGTATACTCCATCTTAAGACGAAACGAACGACAAACTATAACTTGAAAGATTTGTAGTAAGACCTATGACGACGGACCAAACCGATACGACGATGCTGGTACACAAGGAGGAAACTACCATCAGCCCAGGCAACAAAAATCCGCTGTTGTGTTGTGTGTGTGTCCACTTGAAGAGGAACAGTTGAGAATAATGTAAAATTAAGCCATGTGCAAGCTGATGCATCTGGAATCATCCGACATCAATTAAGGGTCTCTTAAGGGAATTAGACGAGGTAAGACCATGATATGATGTAAGAGCGAGACAGAAATCCATTTTAAGTTAGTTCATTATGCAAGCCCTTGTCAAGTAGCAGAATTACAAAGCTAACTTTCTCGAGTGGGTCTAAAAATATCGAAGCTTAATAGATATAGTAACAAGGAATATCTTTGCTTCAATGGGGGCTTACAGTCTTAAGTGTTGTTAATAACTACAATCCACTATAAGCCCCTTTTAATTGCAGTCATTATATCATTCCTAGAATAAAATTAACACAAAATCCCCGGGCGTGCAACTTATGATGCAGCAACACGATTTCCTTATGAAAAACAATGGGCCCAGAGGGGTGATGTAGCGGAATTGGAAATGCCGAAGGGATTAAAATCAAACTTTTAGGGTCCACTTTGTGATATCTAATATATATCGCATAGTACCCAGCGGCAAAGACACATGGAAAGTAAAATTTTCTGTTGAAGTCCTTAAGAATAATAATGAGTGACAAAGAACAAAAACTCATCCTTTTTTAATTTATATCCCAATAAAAGAAAGATTTCGACGTGTACAGTCTGCGCCATAAAAAAAGGGAAATTTAAAAATCTGTTTCCATGCGCGCATTTTTGAGGATTACCTCAATAATCGATCGGGTAAAGTGATCTTGTCGACAATTGCAACCATTTCCCTTCATACACTTCGACCTGTACAGTCCGCGCCATAAAAAAAGGAAATTTAAAAATCTGTTTCCATGCGCGCATTTTTGAGGATTACCTCTATAATCGATCGTGTATAGTGATCTTGTCGACAATTGCAACCAGTTCCCTTCATACACTTCGACCTGTACAGCCCGCGCCATAAAAAAGGGAAATTTAAAAATCTCGGTTTCCATGCGCGCATTTTTGAGGATTACCTCAATAATCGATCGTGTATAGTGATCTTGTCGACAATTGCAAACAGTTCCCTTCATACACTTCGACCTGTACAGCCCGCGCCATAAAAAAAGGGAAATTTAAAAATCGTTGTTTCCATGTGCATTTTTGAGGATTACCTCAATAATCGAATCGTGTAGAGTGATCTTGTCGACAATTGCAACCATTTCCCATCATACACTTCGATCTGTACAGTCCGCGCCATAAAAGAAGGAAAATTTAAAAATCGCTGTTTCCATGCGCATTGAAAATCTCAAGTCGCCACAAGCGATCGTGGGGCACTTCGGACGATCTTCGATCGCCGATCTTGAATTGGTAATCCTCTGGGTCTTCTTCTCTTGTATCTGTGGCCACCAGACCAGAGGGCTGCGTAGCTTTGTCCAACCTGGCGTATCAGATCATTTTGGATTTTAACCCATAACTTGGTCCACCGTTAGGCTTTCCACAAGCAAATAATGCTCTGAAGACTTTTGAAATCGATTTTTCAATTCTATGTGGGAAAAGCTTTGAACCAGACTACCCGAATCTGCCATTTTCGTTAAGGCTATGGTTTGGCAGTAAACTTAGTTTGAAATATAGAAAAGAAAGACCATGGTAAGAAGAAGACACCTAAAGTGTCCTGAAGCAGATTACCCGAGTAAAAATAAAACTAACCCGCTTCTAGCCTGCAACGTGCACGTGCCATGCATGCAAAACGCCTGCACGACACCCTAAACAGGCACGGGGTACGCCTGAGTAAAAAAACAAAAAAAATAAGATTTAGGGCCGATTCACAATGAACGCTTCAAGCCTCAAGCTTCAAGCTTCAAAAATTTTAGATTAAAGGATTTATGTACAATGATTCACATTCAGAGCTTCAAGCTGCAAGCTTCAAATGAACTTGAAACTATAGAAAAAAAATTTGAAGCTTGAAGCGTTCATTGTGAATCGGCCCTCACTCGCACTTAGCCATGAAACAGACACACGGTACTGGCCTGAGTTAAAAGTCTACTTTTCAACATTGCAGCCCCGCTACAGGCACCAAACGAAGCATGGTACTGGTCGCCTTTTGTTTTTTTTAGAGCATAGAGAGAAAAATTGCGGCTTTTAAAAATTGTATAGTACGAAAAAAACACGCGCATACTCAATAGACCCGGTTCTCGTTCGATTGCATAGGTCAAGCAGCATTGCATATGGTTAGTACTTAGTTGGGGGACCGCGCGCTTGGTAAAACGACACTCGCGTTTTGGAATGTCGTCTACATGACGATGCGAGTACATTCATGCCTTTAGGTCTGGCGCGTGTGCATTATGCAATGCATACCTTTGGCGGATGGGTACCTACCCCCCCCCCCACCGTTGTTTGCATGCGTGTGCTAGTTGCGGGCGCGTATATGCTTTCACGAAAATTTATTAAATTTTTTTAATTTATTTTTATTTTATTTAAAATTTTATTTACTAAATTATATTTTTTTACTCGGGAGAAAGAAAAGTTTTGTGAAAAACTTGAATTGAAAAAAACAAAAAAAACGACTCCCCTCCACCACATGCACATGCACACATCCTTCACCCCATTTTTTGTTTTGTGTTTCTCAAGTTCAAATTACAAAAAAAAAAATTTAAAACAATGAAAAACGAAGACATTACCGCCCATCTCCTGTCCAAAAAAAAAAGGAAATATTCTTAAACCTCATTTTTGATCCTTGAGGGTTGCGTTTTTGTTTTCACTCTCTCTCTGTACGTGTGTGTGTGTGGGGGTGGTTTTTTTGCCCCTCTCTATTCATTTCTCATTGTCTCTTTTGTCGTATGTCAATTTTTCAAGAAGTCTCGTTCCATTTTTCACCTTTTTGGTAAACCAGGGTTCGCGCTCCCACATCATCTTCATCATACACCAGCATCGGCACAGGCATACTCTCTAGCCCCCCCCCCCTCCCACTCTCTCTTAACAGCTTCACCTCTACCCCCATTTACCTTATTCTTCTCATGTTACCCCGCCCCCCCCCCCCCCGTCGTCGGTTTTAGAGAGCAAAGTTGAAGGAAGTGCATGACGAGAACGACGACGAACCACAATGATGATGATGATGATGATGATGATGACGTGAACGAGGGCATCCCCACTCCTTTTCATAAGAGACCACACCGGTGCCGACACTATATATATATATACCGTCTGACACTACCGCTGCCGCCGCCGCCGTCGAAGATAATTAATGGAAGGCGATATCGCATTAATGTGCTGTTCATCATGGGTAAACTGTAATCTTCTATCGTTCGCTTTGTCTTATATAAAAGAAAAATTTTTTTAAGTGTGTATATGTGTGTATATGTGTTAAAAGAATGACGAAGAAGGAAGGAAAAGTACCCTAAGGGTAATAATAGATCATTCACCCACACGTAATTTTCATAACTCTATCAAAAACCTTAACCTCTTTTCTTCTTTCTCCTAGTAACTTCGCGAGATCCTTCATATTCTGCAAAGTGGCCCGTCCCCCACCCATCGCGGCCCTTTCTCCATTTCCCCTTCCCTCCAGAATCGGGCATACTTTTCATCACACAAAAGAAAGTAAAATAAAAGCGCGCCGTTAAAGCTAAAAGAAAAAGCTTGACTCACAGCCGACTGTAAGTTTGGTGGCTAATAGGGCCCTACGCCATCTCCGACCATCACCCACTATTCCCCCCTTGTGCACCACACATCAAAGGCCCTCCCCTCAGTGAAATGTCCCCCTCCATCCCATCAATTCCAGCGTGTTGTTTCCCCACAACCTCGGACGTTTCCCCTTGTTTATTGTTGTTGTTGTTGTTGTTGGGTTCATGCTTTTCGCTGCTAGCACCCCAGGGTCGCCCCCTGTCTCCATCCTCCGTGCACCATCTCCGTTGATGATGCTCTTATGGTACATCAATCTCATTGGTGAGGTGTCATTTTATGATTGAGGCATTCATCTTTTTTTTCTGGCTTGACGCGTCAGAACCGTTTTTCTTTTACATGCGGCGGATGCCGGTCAATGGCGGATGAATACAACAACAATGCAGAAGCAAAAAAAAATATGAAAGAAAAGAAGGAATAATAATAAGAAAAATTGCTCAGCGATGCTCGGGTACCTCATCTTCATTTAATGTTGCCCGGTGTGTGTATGTGTGTGTAATGCTGGTGAAGAATAACAGCAACAACAAAACAGGGTTAAAAACAAAAGTGTTCCCAGCCTTAATGGGTAATGTGCTCGTGGCTATATGTTGTGCGGTGGTACTATGGTCGGCTGTTATTATTGTTGCCTTTTGGTGTTTCTCCGCTCTTCTTCTACATAAAAAGATATCTTCAGTTTTTTTTTCTTAATTTTTTTTTATATATATATTTTGACTCAAAAACGTTTTTGCTTCGATGCCTTCTTTTTTTTTTAGACCCGTTGGTGTTTGGTCTGGGCTTAAATTAAATTCTCATTAAACATCGCTTTTTTACACTGTCTTCTTGTAATAGCCTCGCACTTGTTTCAAAAAATAAAAAAAAAAATAAACAAAAAAAATTTGTACATTTTAACTGAATATACAATTTTTGTTAATTTTTTTTTGTCGGTATAAAGACGTTGAGGTAAGGTGATGAAAAAAAATTTAGAAACTGCTGTTTTCTTACCTCTGTACATCCACTATACAACATGCAACACACTATCTATATGCAGAAGGAGGAGGGAATACGAAAAAAAAGAAATGCTTAAGGCAACATAAAATCGTGAAGATTATGTGGTCAAAAAAATGTATAACAGCACAAAAACCACACATAACAAAATTTTTTGATAATTAATAATAAATAAAAATGAACCACCGAAAAAAAAAATGTGGGAAAAAGTATTCAGTTTACACCTTCAGGGGATATTCTCAACCTTTTTCTACACTAAACAAAAAAAAATAAAAGGGTTACGGCAGCGACAAAAGTGTGGTGTTTCATTTCTGGAGGGTGAATATACAAAAAAAACGAAATTGTACAGGTGGAAAAAAATAATTAGGACACAAAACACTTCCTTTTAGAGAATATAAAACTGGATTTATGAAAGGATGTTTTCTGTCTTAATGGTTACCGTGTCTTTAATGTATATATTGCAACCAGTAAACTTTCATTGTTTTGTATTTTGCAGCAGTAAATGTCATCGATGTATATTGAAGAAACGGCAATCGCCATTGATGCATATTGGAAGCAACAATCATCATCAATGCATATTGAACCACTGGTCTACGATGCATATTGAAGCGACAATCATCATCGATGTATATTTAATCACGGGCAATTGTCTACGATGCATATTGAAGCGAGAATCGTTATCGATGTATATTGAACCACTGGTAATAGTCTATGATGCATATTGAAGCGAAAATGTTCATCGATGTATATTGAACCACCGGCATTATTGAAGCGACAATCGTTATCGATGTATATTGGAACCACTGGCAATCGTCTACGATGGATATTGAAGCGAGAATCGTCATCGATGTATATTGAACCACCGGCAATCGTCTTTGATGCATATTGAAGCGACAATCGTCATCGATGTATATTGAACCACCGGCATATTGAAGCGACAATCGTTATCGATGTATATTAGAACCACTGGCAATCGTCTACGATGCATATTGAAGCGACAATCGTCATCGATGTATATTGTACCACCGGCAATCGTCTTTGATGCATATTGAAGCGACAATCGTTATCGATGTATATTGAACCACCGGCATATTGAAGCGACAATCATCATCGATGTATATTGAACCACTGGCAATCGTCTACGATGCATATTGAAGTGGAATTCGTCATCGATGCCATATTGAAGAACCGCCGATTGTGCATTTAAAAATATCTTCCTACAAGAACTTGAGATAGGTTAAAATTAGAGGTTTCAAACCTCAAAATAGACCGTAGGATCCAGTATCTGAATACAACAAGCTGAATCTAAAGTCAATCCACGGACATTGCCATGAAACCAGCCTTTTCTGACGCATTGTTGCACTATTTTTGCCTGTTCCTCAGCAGTTAATACTCTGCTTTACAAAATTAGAAAATCTTCAAAAAAGTTCTGCCTGAGCTTTTTTATGCATAGAAAGCTTTCTTGAAGCTTTTTTTTACATATAAAGCTTTCTTGAAGCTTTTTTTACATATAAAGCTTTCTTGAAGCTTTTTTTACATATAAAGCTTTCTTGAAGCTTTTTTTACATATAAAGCTTTCTTGAAGCTTTTTTTTACATATAAAGCTTTTATGAAGCTTTTTTTACATATAAAGCTTTCTTGAAGCTTTTTTTACATATAAAGCTTTCTTGAAGCTTTTTTTAAATATAAAGCTTTCTTAAAGCTTTTTTGACGTCATCAAAACTGGTGTTGCCAATTCCTCGTGTTTTTTTTATCTCTTCCGCCCAACACTTTCAAAATATCTTTTTCAATCGTCGTGTAACACACGTCGAAATGCGTTTTAATTTCCCGTACAACTAGTCCTGGCTCGATTAGTCTATTCAAAGTTCATTGGACATCCAGCTGCCTCATCTGCCTCCTACAAGCTCCTGTACATTCTATATTGGGTTTCAGGTTGTTTTGCTGGTTTCTTCTTCCTACGTGTCAATATCGATATTATATATACTCAAAAACGTATAAAATGATGTAAGAATACATATAAAAATGCCGACCCCCTTAAAAATTTGCATATTCTTCTTTCATCTTTCACTCGCTAATCTTCTTTTAAAAAAGCGTACAAGGTTTCTTCGTAACTTTTTATTTTTGTATAACCCCCCCCCCCCCCCCACCGCACAATTTCCAGGCAAAAAAAGATTTTTCAACTTCATGAATGTGTTGGACACGTTTAGACTAGTAGCAGAAGGCAAGAAAGACGACTCTTGTGGTGAGCACACCAGCCAACAACAAGCAACAAAAATGGGGTAAAATTTTTTTCTCGAAAAGGAAACTTATAAATAACCAAGTTTCAACTTTTTTTTTACTAGTTCGTACTCATCTCCTGTATTAAATTAGAGTTTTGTGTGGAGTTGAAGGAAGGAAACCGAGAGAAAAAAAAAATCTCGGCCATACAAAAAAAAACAGGAAATTGCATGGGGTAAGAGGAAGAGAAGTAGAAGTAAAAAAAAATGACATTAATACAAAATAAAAAAAATTTCAAAACTTTTTCGAGAGAGCAAAAAAAAAATTTCGATACGTTCACTTCCACACACAAGTCTTGTGGAAATTTAAATATATATCAAAAAAAAATAAAAAAAAAAGAGAGAAGACAAGATCCAACTAACCAACAAGGAAAAACTTTATTTCCACATAACTTTTGGGGCTACACAAAATATTCACAACGTGTGTTCAAGTATAGTAGGAGCATCGTGATTCTGAGTTAGTAGTAGTATTAGTAGTAGAAGTAGTAAGAGTAGTAGTATAAAGGAAGTAAGCCAGCATGGACCAGGGTGACAATAGGGCCAGGGAATACCATTCAAGATAAAACTACATAAAAACTAACCAAGGTATAATCAATTGGGCAAAAGTGAACATATATATATATATATGTATATAGAGTCGGGAAAGGGGATTTGGTGGTGTATAAGAAGAGAAAATGGTCATAGAATGCACACACGTATATCCTTTTATTTTTTTTTTTTTTCAAATGCGCTTCTCCCCTACGATCCTTCAATCCTTTTGCATCCCCTTTGTGGCAGCACATTTTATGTACGTGTATTATACGAACCAAAAAAAAAATGTTTACACCATCGACCGACCGACGACTTTCTAGAGTTAATGGTATGCACATGAAATTATATGGTGTGTCGGCCTTAGCAAAAATCATAGAAGGTTCTTTCTATAAGAGTCTACTATAGAATGTATCCTATATACCTATGTATAGATACACATAGATTCTTGTTTCGTTCTATATATATATGTATATATATTTTTCCATTCTTTATCACAACCCCTAACTTCTGGCATGGAATCCTAATTTACAAGATTGAGGCGCAACAATACGTCAAATTATGGTGTGTATACGCCTTCATCCCTTCTACTTTTTTTTATATGCATACATATATGTATATACATTTTTGCTGCTACCACATTCCGCATCAACCACCCCCTCACCACCATACACCATCCCTTTGGCTGGAGAGAGAGTTGTGCCTTCGTTAATATACACCCCCCCCCCCCCCCCCCCACCAAAGACCCCAGCCAAAATTCACAGAAAATTTCGTTCGTTTTCGTTTCACTGAATGGAGGAGGAATATTCTTTTTCTTGTTTTCATCTTCTTCAGCTAAGGCAGCCAAAAAGATGAGGTGTTGTACAGCATGTCCTTGTTCCTACACCACCACCAAATCTCCACCGCCTCTATAACCCACTCTTCAGCACTAAAAAAAATACTTCTCACAGTTGAATATGGCGGTGGCGGGGGGGGGGGGGTATATACAATACAATATATTTATCAACCATGCACACCCAAGGTGGTCGGTCTGGCATGATTTTCACCTTTTCAGTGTAATTTCTTCTTCTTCTGTTATTGTTCTTGTCTCGTTGCTTTTTTTTTCCTTTCACTTCTCTTCTCAGGTTTTTTTTATTTATTTTTATTTTTATGTGCAATTTTCTTTCTTTCGTTTTTTTTATGTTATCATTTGCACGTCGCAACACACAAAACAGGTGAGAGATAAAGAATAAAGAGTGTGAAGTATAGTAGCGAAAGTATTTTTTTTGTTGTTGGTTTATATAGAAGAATTCAGTGAAAGTTTTTAATAATTGTCGGTATACTACTAGCTAAATCCCCTCCTCCCCTTCGATTTTTTTTAAAATCCATTTTCTAAAGCATCGTTAATTCGATATATTATGTGATTGCAGGTTCTACTTTGTATACTATGCGATGGTCCAATTGGCTGTGTGGCTTAGTAGTTCTGTGGACTTGTATATTTCCGTAGCAAAACGCCAAATAACTACCGCATTTCACCAAAAGAACAATGTGGCATCAAAAAAAACAACCTGTTATACAAAATTTAAAAAAATCTTAAAAAAAGCTCTATTTAAGCTTTTCTTACATAGAAAGCTTTCTTGAAGCTTTTTTTTACATTGAAAGTCTTCTTGAAGCTTTTTTGACGTCATCGACTGTGAAAATATAAAAAGCTTTCTTGATGCTTTATTTTTACATTGAAAGCCTTTTTGAAGCTTTTTTGACGTCATCGACTGTGAAAATATAAAAAGCTTTCTTGATGCTTTATTTTTACATTGAAAGCCTTTTTGAAGCTTTTTTGACGTCATCGACTGTGAAAATATAAAAAGCTTTCTTGATCCTTTTTTTTTACATTGAAAACGTTTTTGAAGCTTTTTTGACGTCATCGACTGTGAAAATATAAAAAGCTTTGTTGAAGCTTTTTTTTTACATTGAAAGCCTTATTGAAGCTTTTTTGACGTCATAATCAAATTTCTTAGTACAATCAAATCGTAATGAATTTTATTTTTGAATTTGTTTAATGAAAATTTTATAATTTTCTTAAATCAGAGAATCTTATTGATATTTTTTTGTTTTTGTTGCTTTTTTTTAATTATTTATTGTGGTAATTTAAAGGAATGAAATAAATCTATTGAAAGTTTTTTCTTACCACCCCAAAAAAAACATCATCATCACCTGCCAAAAAATTTCATCCATTCACAAAAATACCGCAACATTCCCTTAGCTATAAAATTGTTGTTCTCATCTTCCCCGATTTGATTCTATATTAAGACTTTTATCGTAAATAGAATTTTAACTGTTCAACTTTTTTCACTACACCCCTCCCCCCCTTTTTCGCTGGACCCCACCCCGTGCCCGGTTACTTTACTCGCCGCAACACAAATTATGTGAGATAATAAAAATAAATTTTCTAAATACAAAACTTTCTCTTCACTTTCATTTCTTCTTTTTAATAACTTTCTATTTCTCTCTTTCCCTCTCTCTCTATCTCTCTCTCTCTCGCTTTCTGTTATATCTTGTTGCTACTGGTGATGCTGGTTGTTTTTGCTTTTGTTGTTTTTGTTGGTTATTATTTTTGGTATAACTTTCATTTTCTTCTTCTATAATATTTTTTGTCTCATTTTCTCTTTGTTCTTTTGCGGATATTATGATGGATTATTTACACACAGACCGTTGGTGTAACTAAAAATGATTAGAAATGGTCACCATCAACAGCAGGCAACAAAACCAGGCAACAACAATATATATTAAGTAACAAAAGAGTGTACAAGTGTCCCCAACGATTTTTGGGATACCACACCATTTACCACTACCACCCCAACCCCCCCTCTCCCCCGCCTGACCTCCTCTGCACAATTTTCTTTCTACCGTAGGACGTCGTCCCTCTTTATACCCACGCACTTCTATATCAACAACCAGAGGCACCCACCATTATCGTCGTCCCTGCACCATCCCCTGCCCCCACCCGCCCCCCAATCTGCCCTCCATCATGACGACCATTCACAACAACCACGAAGAAGAAAATTTTTTTTTTGTTTCATTTTTGGTATCTCAAGGCACAAAAACCCACAATTCTCGGGCAAAACCCAAATTAGAGCTTCGATGGGGTAATTTAAGTTGTTTTTGGGATTTTCCACTGAATACCCTTCAACTGTATTTCCTGTGCTATATACCCTTTCCCTCTTGATTTAAAGGGCAGTTATAAAACTCTAGTGAGTGAGTGGGTTGTTTTACAGTTTACAATGCTGCCCTGCACACCGCCTACCCCTTCCCCTCATCGGTTATACTCCTACCATTTCGCTCGATCTACGTTTTTTGGGTTATTGGATGGTGCTTCTGCCTCTCTTCAGGACATCATCCACCCCACTCATTTCACCCCATTCCATCCATCCCTTCCGGGCTAGCTACAAAATAAAGGCACGTAACCGGGGATGAGTATTAAAGTGTAAGAGGACTAAGGAGCCCTGAACGAAGGATAGAAAAAGGGGTTTGAGGTTTCTGTTGTTTGAATAGAGAAAGAGAGAGAGAAGAGAAAGAGAGTTTTTGCTTCACAGTATTTCTTTTTTATTCCGCCAGATGGGGGAGAGAGTGGGTGAATATGGATAGCGCAAACGGCTGGGTGGGCCAGGCCAGGTCAACAACAATAGCCGCAGCCGCGTAAGACTGGCAAGTGGTGGTCGAGAAGAGTGAGATTCTGGTGTCCAGGGAGGACGGCGCGGGTGGCAATAGAATCAAATGGATAAAGCGGGAAGTGTGCCAGCCTGAGAAAAACCCTGTCCAAAAAATATTGCAATGTGCAAACTCGTTTTTTTTCGGTGGTTATTTACTTAGATACTTTCTTCTTCTCTTGGTTGTTGTTGTTATTGTTGTTAATATTCTTGTTGCTTGGCTTAAAGAGAGAGAATTTTTCTCAAGATTTTTAAGTTATGTCATAAAAATAAAAGCCAAAAACTCCCTTTCTCCTCCACCTTTCAAATTTCCAAAAAAAAACCATCCTGCGTCTTTCTCCTCTACTATACCTACCATCCAACCACCACCATAAAAAAAAGGATGATGATTAGGGAAATCTCTGAAGATACACGATTTTAGGATGACTGGATAAACCCAAGGGTTGGCCAAATGAATGAATCAACTCTGCTGTATAACATCAGTAGTATAGCTACCATAGTAGCGCTTCAGCAGCAACCACATAAATATATATACATACATACATATATATGTATATATATATATACAACAAGTAAAGCAACACCATATCAGGGGGAGGGGGGGGGGGGGTAGTATACTAGCAGTTAGCTAGAAAAAAAATTTATATATATATTTTTTTTCATACTCTGATTTCCCTTTTTTTTTGCTGTGTTGATGTGTTGTTGTTGGTGCTTGATGATAGTCATGTTTTTCTTCATTCTTTGCGTCTCTTTTTACCGCTTAATATTTTTATTTTGTTACTTTTAATGCTGATTTATACATCATCATCATTATTATTACTATTATCATAATAATCATCATCACCACCGACCACCACCATCATTGGGCCCCTTTTTGTCTGGATTGGTTTAATACACGAGTATTGTGTTACGTTCCAGAGCTGTGCTCCTTATATAAATTCTCATATGTATGGTTGTGCTGTGCTTTTCTTTTGATAGAGGGATGGCTTTTTTCATAACGACGAAAAATTGATTTATTATTATGCAATAATGTAAAAATTAAAAAAAAAATGCAAGACCCTCGCGTATAATCTAGTACCACCACATTGCCCCCGTGGGATTTATTAATAAATGCAAGCTCTGCTTATTCCAGCTTGCAATGTATATATACAAGTCCTAAATATTAAAGTTATGACGTAAGCATCATCGCCAACTGGTTGAGCACCACCGCCCTTCACATCAACCTATTTTATTTCCTTCTATCCTTCTCAGATATTAGCAAAAGAACAATCTGCACTATACTATTCCCTACCGCGCCATAACATTTTGAAAAAAAAATCTGCTTCACAAAATTAGAAAATTTTCAAAAAAAAAGCTTTGTTTGAGCTTTTTTTATTTACCCAAAAAGCTTTTTTGAAGCTTTATTGACGTCATCAAGACTTTTAAAGCTAAATGATATTGAGCAATCTCAACAATTTGCCTTACGTATTTGAAAAGCTTTTTAAAAAAGCTTTAAGCTTGAAAATTTTCAAAAAAAAGCTTTGTTTGAGCTTTTTTTATTTACCCAAAAAGCTTTTTTGACGTCATCAAGACTTTTAAAGCTAAATGAAATTAAGCAATCTCAACAATTTGCCTTACGTATTTGAAAAGCTTTTTAAAAAGCTTTAAGCTTAAAAAGTTAAAAAAAAAGAAGCTTGGTTTGAGCTTTTTTTATTTACCCAAAAAGCTTTCTTGAAGCTTTTTTGACGTCATCAAGACTTTTAAAGCTAAATGAAATGGAACAATTTCAACAATTTGCCTTATGTATTTGAAAAGCTTTTTAAAAAGCTTTAAGGTTTTACTCATAAAAAAGCGCTTTAGGTTTTTACACTGTTGTCTTGTGCTTCATATTTCTCAGGCGATTATGTACTGATGCCAGTGAAAATTATTATTTAGACCGCCGTTTCTTGTTCGATTGTAGAGCTTAAGCAACATTGAACGGGGTAATAACTACTCACTTGGGGGGGGGACCAGCGCTTTGCAAAAACGATACTCGTGTTTCAAAAAAATATAAAGCTTTCGATATCGCCACAGTTATTAGACTCGCAAATCTATGCTGAAATTTTTTAAATTGTTTAGCTTGTATTTTCCTCCACTCACTCCACTCGAGCAAGGCGTTAGATATGCCCCCCCCCCCTGTAGGCTTTATAAGATAGCCCACATGGGGTCCATTTTTTTATATATATATGAGGCAGTGGGCCTAGTCTCATAGGGTTCTTAGATGCACCCCCCCCCCCCCTCCCCCTTCAAAATGCTAATCGGGTTTTTAGCTCAGAGATATGAATTCCTTTATAACGAATGTTACACCAAATTTTCTTAGTGGATACAATGCAGAATTAAATTTTGCGGAAGTAAAATTCACGTTTGGCGCCGATTTTAATTTTGCTATTGATTATGTAACGAAGATAGGATAGCTCAGGATCCTTATTCTACGATAGCGTTTTGTACAAGAATTCACGCTCAACAATCAATTTTTGGGACAAATTGGAGAAGTAGTAGCAACAGATCCATACATAATATGAATATTACGTGTAAAGATAATCCTTGATTTGATATATCGCCCCCCCCCCCCGCCGCCCGCGCCTTCCTCCATTCATTCTACCTATCCTGTTGTTCTTAGACAGGACTGCGGCAGTACGGAGCCTTAACCTCGTCTTGTTGACAGCCTTTAAAGGACTTAATTCTACTTTGGCTCTTAAACATCAACGAAGATAATCCTTGATTTAATATATTGATAATTTCGGTTGATGTTTACGGGAATTTATGCTCCTTTCTGAGTTTTGTATGTAATCTTACGTTAAAACCAGGAGTCCGAGTAACTATCCAAAACCGGGCAACTGTTTCCACCATATATCCCACGAGGGATTAAAGAAGAAGAAGAAGACTTTTGAAATGGTTACACCAGCACCAAAAAAAACATAAGTTTTGGGGACACTGCTCTCCTTCCCAACCAAAAAAAAAACCCCGGATTTGCGGTTGATTTTAGTTAAAACACTGTGGTAAATTCTAAATTAGGACATTTTGGGACACAGTGTTTTTTTGTTTTTTTTTTTTGAAATAATATTCTGTCCCTTTTTTGTCCCTTTTTATTTTTGTTGATGTTGTTTTTTTTTTAGATATTTATAGGATTATATATATTTGTGTTTAACTACAAGAAACTAGCATGATACTGTGCCATTTACGGTGGTGACCACCACCCTTGTTATTAGTTGCCCTTTGGTTCGTTATCATTTGTTTTTTTTTTCGTGGTGATTGTGTTGTGTACTACACAGATCAGGATATAAATTCCCTGTGTATATATATATCTTTAATCCTTATACCCTATCAACCCTCACCCGAACAAAAAAAAATTGGGCGGGGGGGGGGGTGTGGTGGTAATTTTTTTTTCTTCACCTCTACGTATTTTTTTTATTTTCCTATTTTTCGTGTTGTTGGGGAAGGGGGGAGGGGGGAATTATAACACGAACAAAAAGGCTATAGTAGTTTATTTTTTGGGGGTTTGGGTAAGGGGGAAAAGGGTTCGCGTGCTTAAATCTTATCGAGGAGCTGCCATTGGAAGTGACCATCATTAAAATAGTAACAGTGGTCAGGAATTAAGAAGTAGCCACGCAACGTCGAAATATTTGACATGGTTTTACGACAAATGGTTTGTACATGAATAAATTACAAACGGTGGTGGGGGTATATTGTAGAGAGAGAGAGAGTGAATGTGTTATTGGTGTGGTTTTGGGTATGGTTGAATGTTGAAGAGGAAACAGCCCAGCAAAAAAGGGGTTGTTGTATTTTTGTTGTTGTTGTTGTATGTGTGCTAGGCTACTCTGGATAGCGTGAAAATAAATATTTTCTGTGGTCCTTAATATTTTTTGTTCTATTTTTTTTTTTTGCTGTATATAAATTTTTTTTTTCGTTGATATAAATTAAAAGTGACATTTATTACGATTTAACAGAGATATGAGAGAGAATGTTAATTACGAAGAATTTAGTATGTTATTTAAAGCTGTTTTCTTAAATTAAAACATATTAATTAAAATATATTTACGTGTGCATAGACCGCCACAAAAAAAAATTAAAAAAATTATGAGAAGGTAAATTTGGGGCGCTGCCATAGAATTTTTTTTTTAAATATCTATGTTCATTATAGTGTGTCCTTCTCAAGGATTTATAACAACAACAACAACAAAAATACAAGAACAGAATCAGTTCAATTTACCACACACAGGTGAATGAACTAGAGGTGAAAGCCTTCATTAATGTATCAAGGAGTGGCTAGGACTATGTTTTGTTGTTTTTGTTGTATCGATTTAGATTTTTATTCAAATTCTATTTTTAGAGGTATACCACCAACCCACATCACAGCGTTTAGTTTAATTTTTTTTTTGTTCTTGTTTTATTGTTATATATATATGAAAATGATTAATAGAATTTTACTGTGGGGAAATATTGCACACAGATTGAAATAGTTTGATTAGTTTCTTTTTTTTAGAGTAAAATAGAAATAAAAAACAATTGTTTTCTTTAGGCGTTGTTAGCGGTTACCAGAAAAATACATATAAACTACCTTCGAACTTCTCCTATTCACTTTTATCCTTTAAATTAAGAGCTTGCACCGTAACGTGAGCGATATGAGAGACTGGTGGGAATAAAGGGGTGATTACTAAAGCTTGGTTTTTCTACAACAAAAAAAAAGATTTCGGTGACGTGGTCAATGTTTCTGGGCATTAATCGGTAATAATCGAGAGTAAAATTGTGAAATTTCGTCTTGTTGGTAGCCTGTAACAGACTTAATCCTCTCTTTAGCCCATAAACATCAACAAGGATAATCCTCTGTCGTAATTTTATTAAAATTTCGTAACAAGATCAATATATCTGGCTATTCTTAGAAAAAAATCGTCAGTTCGAAGTGAAATCCCGTTGTTGGTAGCATGTAACAGACTTAATCCTATCATTAGCCCATAAACATCAACGAGGATAATCCTCTGCCGAAATTTTATTAAAATTTTGTGACAAGATCAATGTCTCTGGGTATTCTTAGAAAAAAATCATCAGTTCGAAGTGAAATCCCGTTATTGTTAGCCTGTAACAGACTTAATCCTCACTTTAGCCCATAAACATGAACGAGGATAATCCTCTGTCGTAATTTTATTAAAATTTCGTGACAAGATCAATATCTCTGGGTATTCTTAGAAAAAAATAGTCAGTTCGAAGTGAAATCCCGTTATTGGTAGCCTATAACAGACTTAATCCTCTCTTTAGCCCATAAACATCAACAAGGATAATCCTCTGTCGTAATTTTATTAAAATTTCGTGACAAGATCAATATCTCTGGGTATTCTTAGAAAAAAATAGTCAGTTCGAAGTGAAATCCCGTTGTTGATAGCCTATAACAGACTTAATCCTCTCTTTAGCCCATAAACATCAACGAAGATAATCCTCTGTCGTAATTTTATCAAAATTCCGTGCAGCATTTCAACTACAAAGTGTGCCTATTGGGCCAGAACATACTAACTCACAGATTTGTAAATCAGACCGCTTGAACACCCAGTTGGGAACACAGAAAGCCTTCAGAATTGATTCCAGTACATTAGATATGATTCAACTTTAGATTCGTTAGTTGGAAGAAGTTCTCGTATTTGTCCTTTCAGGTCATCTGTACGCTGAGCTGATATGTGAAAGAAACTACCGATGGACTCATAAAAATATAGGTCCCATTTTAGGTGTTTATAACTCTCCCCCACCCCCACCGCCCCACCATGGCTTTATTTTTAGAACTAAGTAAAGCCCTATGTTTTTATACGCTTTATATTAGCTTCACTTGTATGTATGTATGTAGACAAATCTTACAACTTGATTTTCTCCCACTTGCATATAACCGATCAACATTTTGCACATATGTATAGTTCGCGTGACAATGCAATCTGACCAGTTTGTGAAATAATCAAGATGGCGGTTCCAAGATGGCGGCCGAATTTTGCTATTGTGCTCCCCGACCCCCGACATGGGTATCAAATGAAAGGGTGTGACAAGTAGTAGAATACAATTAGCTATGTGGCGTCACTCAAAATTCAAAATGGCGGCCAACACAAAATGGCGGACTACCCTTTTCTTTACAACCCACTCGATATGGGTATCAAATGAAAGGGTGTGACAAGTAGAATACAATTCGCTATGTGGCGTCACTCAAAATTCAAAATGGCGGCCAACACAAAATGGCGGACTAGTTTTTTCTTTACAACACCCTCGGAATGGGTATCAAATGAAAGGAAGTGACAAGTAGAATACTATTAACTCTGTGGCGTCACTCAAAAATCAAAATGGCGGCCAACTTAAAATGGCGGGACTACTTTTTTCTTTACAACACCCTCGGAATTGGTATCAAATGAAAGGGTGCGACAATTCGGAATACTATTAACTGTGTGACGTGATTCCAAATTCAAAATAGAGGTCAACACAAAATGGCGGTTTTACTTTTTCTTTACAAGGCCCTCGGTATGGGTATCACAAATGAAAATATATGACAAGTATAGTACAGTAAGCTGTGTGACGTCATTTTAAATCTAATATGTCGATCACAACAAAATGGCGGAAGACATATAATAGACTAAAAAGTAGAAAATAAAAAATATAGTTTAAAAAAAACTAAAAAAATACGCTTTTATTTTAAAATGAACTAAAAAGTAAAAAATAATTTTGATTGTAAAGTTTTTATTGCTCCAAACCAGAATATAGGAAACAATCTACCTTTCGAAATGTAAAAAAGCGTATTTTTTTTAGTTTTTTTAAACCTATATTTTTTTCTTTAAAATTTTACATAGATCATCCTTTAAGATTTTAATACAAAATACGACGATGCTGCACAAAAAAAAAATCCTTTTTAAAAAAAAAGTTCGTCCCTGCGATGTTTTTCAAAAGAAATAGCACTAAAGTACCCTCCCCATCACCCCCGACCCCCACTCATTTTTCATTCAATCTGGGCCCCCGTTGTCGTTCTCATTCCACACCGGAAAGGAAAGGACTCTCTCTGAAAACATCTCTCCTAAAAGAAATTGTAGAAAAGTTGTGTATTGAGTGATTTTTTCCCTTATCCACGCCAATTTAACCTAAATACGAAAATTCGGACAAGAATTTTGCGGTTGTAGGCAGAAAAAAAACAAATTCACTGGAAGTGGTGGGGGTGGATCAGGGGAATTCTATTTGGGGCAATAATATAGAGTCTGTAGCTCGAATGTCTTCTTTTTTTTGTAGGGTTTTGAGTACAGCCAGCAAAGAAACTTAGTTTAGTTAATTTGTGTCTCCCCTGCTCCCCCCTCATCCGCCACTATAAACAAAAAAAAACAATTGCTCTCCATTTTCAGTAGTGCCAAAAGTATAGTTCGACTATGCTCCGGTCCTTCTCTTCTTCTGTATCTTGTAGGTAAGTGAAAAAAAAACTAACTTTCATAAAGATATACACACACACAAATGAGGGAGGAAGATATGATGAGATGAAAAAAAAATAAAAGAGTGAAAACCACCTTTAAGTTTGGGGGTTACCGCTTTACAATGTGCACCTCCTCCCTCTTCTTTTCCCTTAACCAAGTGCGCTGTTGTGCAAAAAGGTTTTTTTTGTGGTATTTTTTTTAAAAGGGTGGTTTTTCTGCTGCTTGTGCTGTAGTTGCTTGTCATGGTTCTCTCTTCTCTCTCTCTCTGTCTGTTCATGGGAAATGTCGCATATTTTACCTCAATTACAAAAGATCCAACAATCAACTTAAGTGGTTACAATAATTGAACTTGATACATGCCTACTACTACTACTACTACAAGAGCACACAAAATGTCTACTAAGAAGTAAGGAACAAGAAAAAAATGTGTTTTTTTTTTTGGTTTTTTAGAGGGGGGAAAAAGCACCCTAGCACCTTTTGGATGATGTGGAGGGGAGGGTAAGGTTAAGGAATACAACATATAAAGTAGACATAGAGAAGACGGAAATAAAGGAAAATACCCGTGGAGGGGGGGGGGAATATATACGGAAACACGAACGAAATATCTTACATGATCCGGCAGCAGCAGAGGTTGATTCGTTGTGGATGGGGGTAGGTATAGGGTAGGTTGAGCTTGAAGCTAGGTACGTTGGTTCGTGGGGTGATTGCTGCTGCAAAGGGCAGGAAGAAGCAATACAAAGGGCATCATTGTCCGTTTTTTTTGGGGGGGGAAATATTGGTAGAGGGATGGGCAACAGTAGGGAAAAGTAGGTTAAAAAATAGCATTCACAGTTTTACTTCCCCCTCCCTTTCATATATATATATATATATATTTGCCTGTCCGTTTGTCCGGCTCTATGCAAGCCACTTACTCACTTACCCTTGGTTTTGCTGCAATGACAAAATCCGTAGGGGTTGAGGATTGATTTATGTGGGATAAAAATTAAAATATGGAAAAAAAATTTATGTCATTCCTCTTTCTCCACTTAAGGCTGGTTAAAAAACAAAAACTTGCATTGGTGTACAAAGAATATATGTAACAACCGGAAGTGACTAACACACACTAACACTCCAACTACTCAGCTTTCAGACAGAGGACACATGTAAGTTCATTACCCCCCCCCCCCCCCCCGGATTAGGCCACAGCCAGTTGGCGGCTTTCCCATAATGGCAAACAGTTCTCCTAGGAACTAGGCTTGATTGGGATAGAAGATTTTTGTATGGGAAATTAGCGCTGACTAGGCAGAGTGGTCCAAATTGGCGAGATGTGAATGAATTTCGACAAGAGTAAGGAATAGATCAAAAAGATGTTCTCTTTGTGTCCTTCAATGTCTGGTTAATTCTCTTATGGTGATCCAGAATTTGATGTAGATTATTGTTGTTTGCAAAAATTTTGTCGTGAAATACTGTTACCATTTGTCTAACTTAGCTAATTAGTATTGTGAACGCTTGAAATTACACACAACAATGAGATGCGCGCTCCCAGAATTTGATGTAGATTATTGTTGTTTGCAAAAATGTTGTACTGAAATACTGTTACCATTTGTCTAACTTAGCTAATTAGCATTGTGAACGTTTGAAATTACACACAACAATGAGATGCGCGCTCCCAGAATTTGATGTAGATTATTGTTGTTTGCAAAAATTTTGTCGTGAAATACTGTTACCATTTGTCTAACTTAGCTAATTAGTATTGTGAACGTTTGAAATTACACACAACAATGACGCTCCCAGAATTTGATGTAGATTATGGTTGTTTGCAAAAATTTTGTTGTGAAATACTCTTACCATTTGTCTAACTTAGCTAATTAGTATTGTGAACGTTTGAAATTACACACATCAATGAGATGCGCGCTCCCAGAATTTGATGTAGATTATTGTTGTTTGCAAAAATTTTGTCGTGAAATACTGTTACCATTTGTCTAACTTAGCTAATTAGCATTGTGAACGTTTGAAATTACACACAACAATGAGATGCGCGCTCCCAGAATTTGATGTAGATTATTGTTGTTTGCAAAAATTTTGTCGTGAAATACTGTTACCATTTGTCTAACTTAGCTAATTAGCATTGTGAACGTTTGAAATTACACACAACAATGAGGTGCGCGCTCCCAGAATTTGATGTAGATTATTGTTTTTTGCAAAAAGTTTGTACTAAAATACTGTTATGATTTGTCTAACTTAGCTAATTAGCATTGTGAACGTTTAAAATTACTCAGATAACAATAAAATGCGCTCCTTAACCTGCAATGTCTGGTCAACTCTCTTATGCTGGATCCAGAATTTGATGTAGATTATTGCTGTTTGGAAAAAGTTTGTCGTGAAATACAGTTGTCATTTGTGAAACTTGGCTAATTAGCATTGTGAACGATTGAAATTGCACACAACTATTATTTCACACTCTGGGGTCCCGGAGGAAAGTTTCTTGATATCAAAAAAAAAATTCAATTAAAACATTTTAAAAGTAGAGAAACGATATCCTTTTTTTTGTTTGTGTGTGTGTATGTGTGTGTGTGTGCTTATGAAGTAATTTAATTTGCAGGAAATAAATTCTCATAGTGAAAGATGATGAACTGAAGATAGAAAAACACCCTTCATTCAAATGAAACTAGAACAAGCCAGGAAATTGTTAAATTACTTTATATAATTTAATACCTATATAGAGCATATGCTCCTCTGGTAATTTGATTTAACTTCAACGACAAATAACTGTAGGAACTCTGTAGAGTATTTTTCAAGTAGGAAACAACACCCAACGACCAACAATAAAACCGCATCTACTATAAAAAAAACAACAACAACATCGTACACAAGATTCTCGTCTATCCCAAAAGGAATGTAGCGCAGCATTATTTTTCGTCCCCTCGTGCAGTTTGGTGGTGGTGTATAGTAAGGAAAAATGAAAAAAAAAATAATGTTAGAACGATGAGTAAATTTCCTCTTCCTGTTTCAACGATGTTATTGTTAAGAGGACTAGAGAGAAATCAGGATGTGAACGACGAGAGGACATTTTTCTATAGTATTAAAAAAAAATAACAGTGTAGTGCAAGTTTTTGTATTTATGAGGTGGGGGGCGATGGTATACAGGATAGATATAGTATAGTCGGTCGAGTAGAACACATTTCAGTCGTGGCGTGTGGTAACAAGTTTCCGAACTTCTTCTTGCTCTCTAGGAATGAGAATGCATCAGTATATTTCGTTAAAATTAAAAAAAAAACAACAAAGAAAAAATAAAAATAACACACACGTACACCCACACACATACAAAAAAAAGGAAAGTTCAAAAGGATAAAATAACAACAACAACAAAAAAAATAGGCGAAGTAGGCATAAGAGAAGAAATGAATGGAACCGGAGGGGGTGGCTTGTGATGTAAAGGGAGTTTTGTTGAGAGTATAGCGTGAGTGTACCTCTGAGAGTGAATAAAATGTACAACGCGGCTGCATACAAGAAATGTTTTTTTTTCTTCTTCTTCCTTTTTCCAAGCTTCCACATTTTTTTTTCTTACTATAATTTATTTTTATGATTTTGTTCTTCTTTTACTTTTTATACTACATGAAAAAAAACAACAAAACAGTCGAGGGCGATGCGGTCTGTTGATGGTGGGTAGGATGGTAGTTTAACATTCCGACGGGGCAGGCGGAAATTTTGTTGGTAGTGTAGTGAACGTAGTAGAATGATAGTAGTTATATGGCAGTGTTTTTGTTGGGGTGGAAATTCTGGAAAATACGTTGGAGGGTGTCCTTTTTTTCTGGGACACCCCAAAAAAAACTCAAGCCGGTTTTTCGAGATTTTTTATAGAGAAAGGAGACGGAGAGAGAGATAGAGAAAAAGAGAACCGCAACGGCTGGTTTGGGGATAAAATATAAAATTCAAAAAGGAGCGGGTATTGTTGGGCTTGTGCATGGCAGAGTGGGTATTGGTGCACTTGGACGTGGGTGACTAAAATATAAATGCACTTTTTGTTTAACATTTTAGTTTGTTCGTGGTGAACCCTACTACACCAAAAAATATAATATCACCTCTTGTCCGATTTGTACACCTTTTCTATGCTATCCATTCACAACAGCAGCAGCTTAAGAGTGTCTGTTACAGAGAGAGAAATGCTATCATTTTACCAGTGCCCACCTTCGGAACCCATATAACCCTTAACAAAAAGTGAACTGAAAATTTATTTTGCTATTTTTGTGCCCATTACACAAAGCACCACACGCCGCCACGAGATGGAGGTTGTGTGTTTGTTATATGTGGGATTGTGTGGTGATGCGCATGGCGTTTTTTTTGTTTTTTTTTAATATTTTTTGGATTGTGGACAGAGAAGAATGTGAGGAAGGAAGTTAGTATGGAATTTTTGTTGTAACTTCTTTTTTTTATCAAAAAAAAAATAATTTTTTATATGAACTGCCATCCATTTCGGATGATATACGAGTAAATTTCATTTTATCCTCGCGGTGTCTTTTCTTGTGCAATTGAGTTTTTTTTTGTGTAACAGTGTAGGTGTGTGATTGTTAATTTTTTTTTGCTTTTATTTATTTTTTTTTATATTTTTGGCTCATTTCCTTTTCCCTTTAGTTTTAAAAGTGATATCAAGTATAAAAGATGGTACAAAAAAAACAAAAAAAAATGAAAAGTTTTTTAACAGTGTAAGACACACGACAAATACCGGATTTATATATATATATATATTATATAAATATGTATACTTATTTATATATATATATATACATTGGTGTACTGATTGCCGGTGAAACTCAAGGAGGTTAGTGGGCGAAGGTAATGAAGAAAGAATGTGTATTTGGTATCGCAAAAATATAGGGTGTATGTGTATATGTATATACCACCGTGTGTACTTACAACCAACCTTTCCTTCATTCCTTTTCTCTTTTCTCATCCTCCATCAACCCCTCACCTTACCACCCTCCGGCGTTACTACATTCATTCTTCAGTCTTGTCAATTCTACAACCCCAATGTACAAAAGAGAATAAAAATATACACAAGGCCTTTTATAGGTATATATTCAGATATATGAATTATCCCTTAAGGAATCGTTGATTTTTTTCTTCTTCTTTACTTATTTTATTTTATTTTTTTTTTAATTTTTTTATATATACATATATATACTTGTTCCCTCGTTTACGGAATTTGGGGATGTTATAGGAAGTTGTATAATTTCCGTTCAATTCTATTGCATACGTGAATGAACCGAACCCACCACGATATTCTCCAAAAAATTTCCCGGAAATGTATGTTGTGATATGAAAGAGAGATGGATTAATAGTAGTAGTACTACTACTACTAGTAGCAGAAGGAAGCTTTAATTTTTAAAGAATATTTTTTTTTTAAAGGTAAAAGAATTTCCGAAGATATAAAAATTTTATAGAAAATGGGAAGCAAACGAGACCTACAATATCAGATACGGACGCTTGTCTAACATATCTATTATGACCCCGTATGCTTAAAATTATGTCGTGTGGCGTGAAAAGTCGTTTAAGTTGAAGAAAGTGACATTTCAGTCGAATTACGATTTTTAGCACATAAAAGATGGGAAAGGAGAGCGCATGTGGAATTGTGTTTGAGAATATAATTGAGAGATGGTAATATAAGGGTAATAAAAAGGTAATAAAAACGTAATAATAACGTCATAAAAATCCACAATCCAAGAAAAGGAGAACGCGTGTGGAATTGTGTTTGAGAATATAATTGTGAAGGTGGTAATGGAAGGGTAATAATAAGGTAATAAAATGGTAATAAAAACGTCATAAAAATCCACAATCCAAGAAAAGGAGAACGCATGTGGAATTGTGTTTGAGAATAAAATTGCGAGGTGGTAGGATATAAGGTAATAAAATGGTAATAAAATGGTAATAAAAACGTCCCTAAAAATCTACTTAAACATATTAACATCTTGCAGTTATTATATTTTAATATTCAAGCAGCAATTTCGATCGATGAAAGAATTGATATTAAATTATCAATTAGTATGTTTCTTCAGTTGAATAACGAAGCAAGACTTAAGGCTGCGATGGTGAACGTGTTTAAAAATTTATTAATATTTTTTTTTATTTTATAATTCTTTGAATTTTTTTTTCTTTTTTGTCTTTTTTATAAAAAAAAATCTATAATATAATTTCTTTAAAAACATGATTATTACAAAAGGTGGTAATAAAAGGGGTAATAAAAACGTCATAAAAAATTCACTTAATAAAAACATATTAAGATATTGAAGTTTTTATGTTTATTAATATTCTCAATGTCACCATAAAAAAACGAAGGGATATGAAGCACACGCACATTTTGGGCAACAGAGTGAAAGTGCTAAGTTTAGTTTTAGGCTATTGTGCTGGAATGTTGTAATTCGACTGAAATATCACTTTCTTCAACTCAAAACAACGACTTGTCACGTTAACACGATACGACTTTCAGCGCAGTGGCCTATATGCCGCCTTCACATTCTATACGAACTTATTCGATTGATATCTTATATGAATCAAAACATGCATTGCTTTAGTAAAATAGACATAGATGACGCTCTAGATATCTTCATATAACAACAATAAGCCAAATTAACTACAAACTAGATTTATATTTTGGATGATAATTTCTGTATAAAATAAAAAAATCATAATCAATAATATCCAAACGCTGAAAAATGCGTGTTTGTGTTCATTTATTAGCGCAATCAAACAAAAAAAAATATTTCAACAAAATCAAACATAAATTCATAATTAAATGGTCAATTAATAAAATTTCATTCACACAACCCCCCACCACCCGAGCAAAAAACGAAAAAAAAGAAACAAGAAACGGAATACGAAATTTAATAAATGTGCAATTGTTACCAAAAATAAATAAAATGTGCACATCGGTCTCTCGCCCCCGAGGCTGCTGCTAGTATGTGCCAGCGGAAGGTAAATATAATTTTTGACAAAAACAGGGATGTTTTTTTGGAGGGGAGGGGGCAAAACAAAAAAAATAGTACAAAAGCAATAATAAGAGTAATTAACATCAGATGCAACAGGACATGACTCGAAAATTTTATGCAATTTCATGGAGAATTAATTAAAACAGGATTGCAACAAATTAAAAATTCAAACACAAATAAATGGAATTTCATCAAAACAAGATCAAACAATTTTTGGATATTTTTTTTTAAAGGACATTGTTACTTATTTTGAATGAAATATTATTCCGTTTTGTCTGTGTCTGGATTATTAAAAAACTTTTTTTTAATTAATACGTACATGAGTAGCTGAAAGGAATTATTAATTACAAAAAAAAACTTTTGAATGCATTTTTTTTTGTTTTTAAAAGTTCTCTCATCAACCCTAACCATGCATCAAAGCGCGATGGAAATATTTGCAAATGAACAAAAAAAACCAGATAGAGCTGTATGTAATTAGTTTCGGGTAGGACATGATTACTAAAATGAGTTTGTAAAAAGGTGCCTCTTTTTACTCTTTTCGGTCAGTACAATGTTCATTTAAATGAGGAGTGGTGCCATTATAAGTATGTAGTAGATCAACTATGTATTTACAATCACACCTCACCTCATTTCAAGCTGTGAATTTTACTGTGGCAAAAGAAGTAAGATTGAAGAAACTCACCACTACGTGTATTTACAATCTCACCTCACCTCATTTCAAGTTGGGGAACTTTACTGCCACAAAAAAACTAAGATAGAAGAAACTCACCACTACCTGTATTTACAATCACATACCTCACCTCAATTCAAGCTGGGGATTTTTTTTACTGTCGCAAAAGAAGTAAGAAGAAAACCACCACTACGTGTATTTACAATCTCACCTCACTTCATTTCAAGTTTGGGAATTTTACTGTCGCAAAAAAAAGTAAGATAGAAGAAACTCACCACTACGTGTATTTTCAATCTCAACTCGCATCATTTCAAGCTGAGGATTTTTTTAGTGCCTCAAAAAAAAAGTAAAAAATAAGAAACTCACCACTACGTGTATTTACAATCTCACCTCGCCTCATTTCAAGCAGGGAATTTTACTGCCACAAAAGAAGTAAGATAGAAGAAACCCACCACTACGTGTATTTACAATCTCACCTCACCTCATTTCAAGCTGTGAATTTTACTGCCGCAAAAGAAGTAAGATAGAAGAAACTCACCACTACGTGTGATTACAATCCCACCTCGCCTCATTTCTTTATGTATAATATTAAAAATCGAAAATCAAGAATGAATTTATCTCGGCGGGGTTGTCTATCAAGGATATAAAAAAAAACCTGTGTAAAGGTTAAAATGAATGTGTTCCTGTGTCCCTTAAGATTCGTGGATTAGGTTTTGGGTGGGTATACACGCTTATACCAAGCTTATACCAAGAGTAGAAAAACATTATTTTTTTGGTAGTGCAAAACATTTTAAAAAAAATTGAGGCCTCAGTACAATTTACCGTCGTGTAATGATGGAGACAAATGTAGTGCCTCGTATAACTCCTGCTCAACTTAAGCTCTAATAAGATAATTCATCCTTGGAATTTAATAGTGTTTAATAGATTGTGATTGAGAATATAGTTGACAGGTGGTAATAAAAGAGTAATAAAAAGGTAATTAAAACGTAATAAAAATCCACTTAATAAACATCGCTCAAATGGGACCAGATTAATTACTCTCGTGATAAGGAGGCAAACGGATTGGCCCGGGGCCTCTCTATATTCTCACGAGTGTGCCCGGTAATAAAAAAGTAATAAAAGGGTAATTAAAACGTAATAAAAATCCACTTAATAAACATCGCTCAAATGGGACCAGATTAATTATTCTCGTGATAAGGAGGCAAACGGATTGGACCGGGGCCACTATATTCTCACCAGTGTGCCCGGTAATAAAAGAGTAATAAAAGGGTAATTAAAAGGTAATAAAAATCCGCTTAATAAACGTCGCTGAATGGGACCAGATTAATTATTCTTGTGATAAGGAGGCAAACGGATTGGGCCGGGGCCTCTATATTCTCACGTGTGCCCGGTAATAAAAGGGTAATTAAAACGTAATAAAAATCCACTTAATAAACATCGCTCAAGGGGAAGGACCAGATTCTTGCTAAGGCTAATTTGGCAGTCCTTTCCCAGGGGCTAGGTAGGAGGATTGACCATGGCTAGGTAAGGGATTCGAACCACCATATTCAAGACTAAGCTAACCTTACGTTATTCCTTAAAGTATAAATATAGCTTCAAAAGTGTATCAGACAGAAAAAAAACATTTGTTATCATTATCAATACAATTTTTCGAATTCTATTTGTAATATTGCATTCGTGGCCTGCCAGTGTATATTTATATTTACATAGTTAAAAGTTAATTGTTTATTTTGTTTGTCTTTCTTGTTTATGCTACGCGCACTATTAGAGAACTATACATCAAACTGTTCTATTCTGTTCATAACCATTTTCTTTCTTTTTGATTATTTACATACATACATACATACATATATATATATAATAAAAGTGCCACGACGACGAGTTATCTTGAATCACAAATGTCAAAATTAAGTGTAACAAAACAAATTATGATAAATGCCATCAATATATCATATATATCCTTATACAAAATAACATACACTATATATGGATGTAAAAGAAAAAAAAAGAATATAGTAAACAAACAAAAAAAAACTAAACTAAATAAATAAAAATACCCAAGCAAACATCCAGAAAATATTGTTATCCATTAAGCTGCAGTGTATGTTTCCCACACTGTGCGCGCTGTCATATTTCCTATAGCTAACTAACTAACAAAAATGAAGAAAGGGGGGGGGGGTAAGAGCGGCAAAAAAATAGGACAGGGCAGGAAATCGAGAGGCAAATATATACAAATGTTTATCGAAATACGAAAAAAAAACAGGAACAGGGAATCGTCTCAATGACAATAACAACAATAATAAAAATATATATATATATATATGTGTGTACTAGAAATGACCGCACAATCAGCCTTTTCCCTTATCAATCTGTCGCTTTCTTTCTTTCTCCATTCTCTCTCTCTGTATCCTATCTCTGTCTTTTCTTTTTTTGATAAACCGAACCGAACTGTCCAAACACAAGAGCCACATTAGGCCAGGAATAAAAATAACAACAACAAAAACGAAACTAGAAAAAAATAAAATACCCACGAGATTCGTAGCCCAAAAACCACAAAATATACACATATACCCCTCTTCACAGAGTCACCTTCTACCATCCACCGACAACAACAACACACACAGTAAGCCCCCAGCCAGCCCAGCCACACTACCCCCGCCGCGCGCGCTCCTTTTTCGGGCATACACAATACACGTATACAGAGCACAGAGAAAAAACAGCATACCGCACCATTTCCAAGGATTTAATCACGAGCATGTCTTCAAGTAAATATTTGAGCAATTAAGTCCTTACGTTTACTTAATCTTTCGGCTTAAGGGTGAGCGCTGTGTGTCTGGAGACTAATTCCGGGAGGATGAGGACGAGCGGTGGTATACGTGAGAGACATGGTGAACAATGGGACGAGATGGCGGCGAGAAATGGCGATGAAATAGACCGGGAGAAGGTCGAAATGTCGGATTAAGATAAAATAAACCCCCTTCACCCCCACCCGTCACATCGAATCTTACACCATAATTTCCCCAACACCGATTCACACAATAAGAACAATTCCGTTACCTCTAGTTTATAGCTATGTTTTCTCTATAGAGAAAATCCGGTTCTTTGCTTCTCCACAAAAAATATCATAAGAACAATACCAAAAATTAGTTAGTGCACGCTTATCCCAGAGAGATATAGCGGCCGTATCTTAGCGCTCGTCTCTTGATTATATGTATTAAGGATTGTTTTTCTTATCCAAACTGGAAATATCAGCCAAGAACTTTTCCTTTCTTTTTTTCATCCACCATAAATACTTCCCTAATCATATTTCAAGAATGCGATGTAATCGTAAAATTCATCCACTGATGAAAAAAAAATCTTCATTTATTTATATGATATTCGATCCACCCTTTCTCCCTCTCAGCGCAAAATAAAATCAAAATCCTCCATCCTCTACTCTACAGGAAACGAACCCGCACCCTTCTGCATATATGTATACAATAAAAATTTCATCCCGAACAATAAAGTGACACAACACCTGACCTTTTTTATTATTATTAAGCTTCTAGTGATTAGTATGCTAATATATGAATGCACGACACGCTCTCCTGAAAGAGAGAAGTAATTAAAAGGTGCGGAACTGGGACGGAAGTGAGAAATTCCTAGAAAGAAAAAACGAGAGCGACAGAGAGAGGGGGCGGGGGGGAGGACAGCGATTGCTTGATTGTTTTTATTGTGTCCATGAGAGATTTGTAGAGGTGTAACGAAATAGTAACAGATTGAGATTGTGAGATAAATGGTGGTGGGGGGGAGATGGTAGATGCTGGTTAAATCGGGATGAGACAGCCAGCACCATAAAAGAATGGAGAGTGCATGTGTGGAATTGTGATTAAGAATTTAATTGAGAGGTGGTAATAAAAGGGTAATGAAAGAGTAATAAAAACGGCATTAAAATTCACAATCGACAATCCAAAGGAAATGAGAGCGCATGTGCAATTGCGATTGAGAATATAATTTAGATGTGGTAAAAAAGAGTTATAAAAGGGTAATTAAAAGGTAATAAAAGGGTAATAAAAACATAAAAATCCACAATCCAAGGAAAATGGAGAATGATAACGGATTTGTGATTGAGAATAAAATTTAGAGGTGCTAAAGAAAGGGTTATAAAAGGGTAATTAAAAGGTAATAAAAACTTCATAAAAATCCACAATCCAAGGAAAAGGGAGAACGCTAGCGGATTTGTGATTGAGAATAAAATTTAGAGGTGGCAAAGAAAGGGTAATAAAATGGTAATAAAGAGGTAATAAAAGGGTAATAAAAACATAATAAAAATACACAATCCAGGAGAACGCATGTGAATTTGTTATTGAGAATATAATTTAGAGGTGGTAAAAAAGCGGTTATAAAAAGGTAAATAAAAGGTAATAAAAGGTAAAAGGGTAATAAAAACATCATAAAAATCCAAAAAAAAGGAGAACGCTAGCGGATTTGTGATTGAGAATAAAATTTAGAGGTGGTAAAGAAAGTGTAATAAAAGGGTAATAAAGAGATAATAAAAGGGTAATAAAAACATCATAAAAATACACAATCCAAGCGAAAGGAGAACGCATGTGAATTTGTTATTGAGAACAGAATTTAGAGGTGGTAAAGAAAGGGTTAATAAAAGGGTAATAAAAATTCACAATCCAAGGGAAAGGAGAACGCTTGTGGAATTGTGACTGAGAATATAATTTAGAGGTCGTAAAGAACGGGTAATAAAATGGTAATAAAAAGGTAATAAAAGGGTAATAAAAACATCATAAAAATCCACAATCCAAGGGAAAGGAGAACGCATGTGGAATTGTGATTGAGAATATAATTGAGATGTGGTAATAGAAGGGTAATAAAGAGGTAATAAAATGGTAATAAAAATCCACAATCCAAGGGAAAGGAGAGCGCTTGTGGAATTGTGATTGAGAATATAATTTAGAGATGGTAAAGAACGGGTAATAAAATGGTAATAAAAAGGTAATAAAAGGGTAATAAAAACATCATAAAAATACACAATCCAAGAGAAAGGAGAACGCATGTGAAATTGTGATTGAAAATATAATTGAGCGGTGGTAATAGAAGGGTAATAAAAAGGTAATAAAAGGATAATAAAAACGTCATAAAATCCACTTAAACAAGGGAACAATCCTGCCATCAGAAACGTTGTAAATACTTGGGAAAATTATTAGGAAACATAGTTAAATTAGTAGAGGTAATAAAAGGGTAATAAAATAAACGAATGATAAAAACCCTTAATGCTGGAGAAACAGCCATATACGAAATTATTCAATGCACATTCGTTAAGTTCGCCAATTTCGTTTCGTCATAAGTTTCCTGTATAGTTATGTGTATATATTCAGAAATATGATGGTAGATTAATGAGGATAGGTGAATAGTATTTTTTGCACATTCAAGTGGATTTATATATATAGATACCCTAAGTAGTTTTGCCTTTAAAACTAACTTCTAACATACACACACACACAAATGAAAACGATGCAAATATGCACAATTTAATCGAATATTAAATCTCACCCCTTTATTATCCCATTATACATCCATCCCCCATCCAACCAAAGAATTATGGATTTATTACAGGAGAACACGATGAAGAGAAAGTGTCATCTTAAAAGACAACGACGACGACGACTAGACAACGTGGTTGATGTCTTTTTGTTATTGAATAGAGATCATTGTTAGTTAAAATGAATATGTGGGATAAATTTTAAAGGAGTTTTAACAAGAAGGAGAAAAGACAGAAATTTTGAATATAGTTAAAGTGAGTTAAAGCCTGTGTGTGTTTCCATCATTCCATCAACAATTTCACCATTCCTCTACACCCAGATTCTATTGGATGTCACCATATTTCCATGGCTATAACAAGACGGGTTAAGGTATAAAAAAAGTCTATAAAAACAACATATGTATGTATATATGCAAATATCTATCCTTGCACGCATTCATTTCCGGTAGGGCGCCCCAAAATACCATATATATATATATATATATACATGCATGCAGTTCCCCTTTTTGTGTTTATCAGGCCATGACTGGTACTAAGAAAAAAAAATTTACACATATGTATATATATATATTTTTTTTAAAGTTAACTTTGATATGGAGCTCCTGTAGAAAATCTCAGCACTATATTACAGTCGTCAGCCTAGGGTACGAGTATTCTTCTTCATACTACTGGCTGGCTTCCATAATTCTAACGGTAAGCAAAAAGGGAGGAAGACTGGCAAAATCAAATTTTCATCTACATGAGACTTGGTTTATATACATATATATATCTCAGAATTAAATGAATGAGGAAGGAAGATTCTAGACAGGACCCACCTGCTCTCGCCCTCCTTCTCCACAACTACCCTCCTTCTGGCATAATGACAGTCAGCTTGAAGCTGAATATGGTAATGATATGACAAGTACGACGACACAGTCAACGTTTTCACTCTATATACATATATATAAAATATACCTATCAACCTGCCCTACCCCTCCCCCCAAAAATTTTCACCCAGCCACTTTCCTTGCTATTCTAATGGAGCGACACCCCTGGCACATATATCGATAGACGTGAAGAATATTGTGGAATATTCACCTTCTTCTATACTCGTGCATATATAGATATACACGGGTATAACTTTTAAACGTCTGTGACACATGAAGTTAGAAAAGATATGCCGTCTCTGCTATTTCTTCTTCTTCTTCTTCTTCTACATTCCCAAGTGCTTGAGGCAATTGCTTGCCAAGAAAATATAAGTCAATTCAAAATGAGATTATACAGAAGAGCATTTTGTATAGAGAATGATGGCCCTTCATCCTACCCCTATTTTACTATACTATATTTCTCACTCCCTCTCCATCCGAAGCCCCCCCCCCTCCATACCCGTCACCATTAACCACTCAAAAAAATCCCTCGCACACATATATTATTAGATTTAGTCACATATATATTCCAGCCACCAAGTGATTGGTGCCTGTTCACTTTCTCTCTCTTACTCTCCCTCTCTCTCTCTCTGGAAGTAGAATTAAATCTGGCAGGCAGGCATGTACTTTAAGTCAATTAAGGCATGGGCTCAAGATGTTATTAGCAGCAGTGCAAGTAAGATTTAGAACACGATGACTAAACTGTAATTTGGTTTTGGAAATACTTGAATTAATTTAATTTAAGATTAAGAAGAAATCGTGAAATCTCTAAGTTCGCTCGTAAGAGTTATTTGTTATTATATGTTTTTTTTTTGTTTGTTTGTTGGGTTGTTGTTAGAAGAAAAGGCGAACGAGAGAGAGAGACAAAATATCCAAAATAATTGTCCGTTTTATTTGTTATTGATTTATTTTTTGCCTATGTCCAAGCATAGAATCTTAAAACATTTATAGCCTTCGTCCTAAAAGTATGCCTCGCATACTTGAATTGTGATATTTTTAGTTTTAGTCCTATCATCAAGGATACTATTTAAAAAGGTCTTTTTTATACATTAATCTTGGAAAATTTCTTATAAAACATAGTTATATTACTAGAGGTAATAAAAGGGTAATCAAAGGGTAATAAAACAAACAAATGATAAAAATCGACTTGATGAGCATTTTCTTTTTGTTTTTTTTTGCATTATGGCTAGGTTAGGTGTAGAATTGCGGTGTCCTAAATGTATGAGCCTCGCATTTAACGTGTTATGTTTAGAGTCTTATTATCACGGGCATTCATCAAAAATCCTATCGGGTGTTTTTAGAACCGTTTCAGGATCATGGAATAAAATGTCAGTGCCTATCAAATTAAGGATCGATGGCCGTTTTTTTTATATATTAATCTCGGAAAATTCTTAGAAAATATAGTTATATTAGTAGAGGTAATAAAAGAGTCATAAATCGGTAATAAAAGAATGATAAAACAAAATTCCTAATTTTAAACATTAATCTCGGAAAATTTCTCAGAAACTTACTAAAGGCTAATAAAAATGTAATTAAAGGGTAATAAAACAGAGTCATAAATCGATAATAAAAGAATAATAAAAAAAATTCCTTATTTTCTACATTAATATCGGAAAAATTCTCAGAAACTTACTAAAGGCTAATAAAAATGTAATTAAAGGGTAATAAAACAAAAGAATGAAAAAAAATCCGCTTGGTAAGTAGGGTAGGGTAACTGCCAGTGCATCTGGAGATCCAATAAACGTTTTAATGTTACAGACTCCTTGTGCAGCTAAAGCTAGATGGTTGTTTGATTATTATTATGAATATAGTGGATGTTAAAAGCCTGTGGAGTACAGGAAGCATATCAGTGCTATGATCTATATTTTGAAGATCTCTTTTAAGTCTTTCGGAACGTAATTGCCTAGTTAGTTTGCGCTGCCTGCGCTGGTAGAAAGAGAAAGAAAGAGAAAGAGAGATAGAATGCGAGAGGCTGCCTGCTAGGGTAGGTATTTGGCTATTTTGTTCCTCGATGTTTTTATGTTAAGGAAATCAAAAACTGAAGTCCCGCTACGCTTTCTACCAAGCTAAGCTAACTCAGATTTGCATCGCTACACTACCTGGTACCACATTATTATTATTGAATCTTGAGATGTCCATAAGGGCTTGGCTATCTATGAAAATTCCAATCACTACATCATTGTGTAAGGTTCATTTCCTAGCAAGCCATTAGGATCGCTAATATTGATATCTGCTAGCCAGAAGGTTTGAGGTGATTGAGAATATAATTTAGTGGTGGCAAATAAAGGGTAATAAAAACATCATAAAAATCCACAATCCAAGGAAAAAAGTGAGCGCATGTGGAATTGTGATTGATGCAAGTTACACTTTCCATCATCTCGTTTATTATCCCCATACACAAACGGATTTTTTAGGCAAAGGGTCGCAGGGAAGTATATATCTTGCATATAATTTGCACCCATCGCTGCAACCCCTTGCCTAAAAAATCGGTTTGTGTATGGGGGTAATAAACGAACTGATGGATAGTGTAACTTGCATCATTGTGAATATAATTAAGAAGTGGTAATAAAAGGGTAATAAAATGGTAATAGAAACATCATAAAAATCCGCAATCCAAGGACAAAAGGAGAATGCATGTGGATTTGTGATTGAGAATATAATTTAGAGGTGGTAGAGAATGGGTAATAAAGAGGTAATAAAATGGTAATAAAAAACATAAAAATCCACAATCCAAGGAAAAAAGAGAACTCATGTGGGGAATTGTGATTGAGAATATAATTGAGAGGTGGTAATAAAAGGGTAATAAAATGGTAATAAAAGAGTAATAAAATGGTAATAAAATGGTAATAAAAGGGTAATAAAAATGCGCATAAAAATGCCATCCATATTAAAATATTGCGGTTTTTATGTTTAAATAATCGGGTAGCCAAAATGTTTTAGCCTGACCTGTTACTGTGACTGCAGGATTCCAGAGGTCAAGGCCTCAAATCGGTTAAGCCTACTTCCGGTTACCCTTCTGGTTAATTTTCTTTCAGTTTTTAGATCTCTTGATAAGAGATACACAATAATCAGAATATACACAATAATCAGATATAGAATATGTCTTTAATTTTAGTTATTTCGGAGATCAGAATTGGTCACAGACACAGACAAAAGCTTTAAAATAAAGTTTAAAAAAAAGGAAATCTTTTTCAAAAATCCTATATGTGTCTACTATATGTATGTGTGAATGTTTTCTTTTACGTTTTTTTTTGTTTTTGATGCAATAAAGCACTTAAAAAAATTAAAATCAAAAACAAACAAAAAAAACAATGCACACACCGACCGGCACCAAAGTTCCATTTTCATTATTTAGATAAAAAGCTACTTTTACTATCCGAATCATAAATTTGTTTCGTATTTTATAGTGCGCGCCTTTATAGTGTCTCTTCTTATACAGAATATAATATATTCTGTGTGTGTCGTCGGTTTCTTATTATTCATCTCCAATCCATATTCTTCCGCTATTAGAGTGCATATATTGAATATAACACAAAAAAAAACAAAAAATAAAAAAAAACAACAACAGAAGTAGCACCAACAGCAGCAGCAAGCAAGCAACAACAGAGCAATATATGTATGTATATAAATGCATAAAGTATAGATGTTGATGTGATGTGTGGATCGAAAGAGGTGAACAGTTGACAGTAAAAGAGAAATCAACTAAAGGTATAGAGAGATGGGAGTAGAAAAAATTAAAACAAAAAAAAAATATATATAGAGGAAGAAAAGAACATAATCCACCAAAAAGATAACCACCCCTGTGTGTAATAATAATAATGATTCTTGAATAATGTACAGAGAAAACACCACCATACCAGGTATAACCATCAGGTAAGCGCCCAGGCACCCAGAAAGAGCCACCTTCTAGGCCAAGGAATATCAAATCAAGAACCCATCCATTATTCGAAGAGGCCTAAAAGTGGGTACATATAGTATGGTATGTATATATATATATAACATATATATTCTGTGGTGTGTGTTGTCTTGTGTGGAAGAGATTGCACTCCACTTAGCTTTATCGCGATTAGAGTAGGAGGAGGAAAATAATGATTTCTTTTTCTTGTACTATACTATATACATACATATATATATACACGGTCTTCATTCAGGAAAGGTATGCTGATGCATCTCTAGATATTTATGCATGTGTTCAGTATATCTATATATCTACCTGGTGACCTTTAAGTAAGATTGAAAAATATTTTTCTTTTATTCTACATTTGGATTTGTGCGCGATGCTGTTTTGTTAATGGGTGAATACTACTTCTGGGATTCTGGATAAATGTGAAGCCGATGTGCACACACAATTTTAAATCGATACTAGCCTATATATGAAACAATAATACCATAACAGCACACACACACATGCATGCATAAACATTCTGATAAAAGATAAAAAAAAAAAACAAAAACTAAAAGAAGGCATCCAAGAATTATTCCTCCCCGAGTATCTTTCGGGCATATCTTAATTAGTGAATGAAATTTAAGACATGAGTGCATGTCATCTTAGATTACAAACGTTTCATATTAAATTTATTTATTTTTATTTTTTTTTCGAGGCTTCTTCGAGTTTTCTCAGAAAGGATAATATTTTATATCGATATATCTCTTAGTGCATTCGCATTATATATGCTTTTTATCTTTCGATGAATTTATAATAAAATTGAATATAAATTTTTGTTTTATGTTCTTTCATACTTTTTCCCTTTTTTTTTGTTTTTTTTTGTTTATTCATAATAAAAAAAACAAAAACGCAAATAAACAAGAATTTTTTTTAAAAGGTGAATGAAACACAAGAAAATAAGAAAATAGAAGAGAAGCATCCGAAATATATTTAAAAAAAAAAACTACCAAAAAAAAAACAAAGAAGAAAATTAATATAAAGAAAAGAACGAAAGAGTGAAAAACTATAATAATAATACTTGCCTCTAAGATATATAGCAAAAAAAATAGCAGTCCTTGAGAAGAGAAATTTCTGCTTTGATTTTTGTTTTTTTTTTAATTCTATTAAATTTGGAAAAAAACAAAAATTTGAATTTTTAGACTGATTTTGTTCAATTAAAAAAAACAAAAACCCGGAATTAAAAAATAAATTTTTTTTGTATGGAAAAGGACTGATTTTTTTTTTATTTTTTTTTATGATTAGAGAGGTGTGCATAAGGATAACGCTTAATCAACGAAGTAAGAAAGATTTTTGAAAAAGGTCAGAAGCAGCGCAAAAAGTTTAAACCCAGACTATTGTGATGTGTAAGGACCATGAAGATTATGGCAAAGTTGATTATCCCTGAAGGGGGGAAGATCTCGCCTGTAGATTCGCCTCCATATCAGGCTGCTCCTTGAATATCCTTTGAAAAGGAAGCGACCAGTAGTAGTTTCGAAAAATTCTTAAAAAAATATAGTTTTATTACTAGATGTAACAAAAGGGGTAATAAACGTGTAATAAAAGGGTAATAAAAATGTAATAAAAGGGTAATAAAACAAAGAATGATAAACCATGGTGCAAATTACACTATCCATCACTCGGTGGGTGAGTCTGACAAATTTTCCGATGCAAAAGTGAGCAGATTTATGACCCATGGCATAACTTCCCTGCGACCCCTTGCCTACAGAATCGGTTTGTGTATGGGGGTAATAAACGAAATGATGTATAGTGTAACTTGCATCCATGATATCAATTTGGTAAGCACATTAAACATCCCTATATCCGCATGGATCGTTGGATAACGGATAATCTCGGAAAATTCTTAGAAAACATAGCTATTATTACTGAAGGTAATAAAAGGGTAATAAAAATGTAATAAAATATTAATAAAACAAACGAACTATAACAATTCGCCCAAAAACCTCATGTATTGATGTGTGTTACTGTAAGGAGAAAAAACGGTAATATTCAAAAACAGAAGTCTTAGGGTCGGTTTTACAGTCATATACTTAAGTTTTTTCTTAAAACTTAAGTAAATTTTTTTTCATTTAAGTTAAAGTTAAGTCAAATTCAGTTTCACAGTGCATTTTCTTCTTCTTACGATAATATTTGTTTCGGCCCTTAGAAATATAGGTGGAGGGGATATTTTAATGAGCTACTGAATAAAGGACATAGCCAAATTTATTAACCTTAAAGGGAAGATCGCCTATCGAGTTGCCCCATATTATGCTGATCCCTGATCCTTAAAGATCGTCCGAACAGGAAGCAAACAATAATCTCGAAAAATTCTTAGAAAACATAGTTATATTACTAGAGGTAATAAAATGGTAATAAAAATTGTAATAAAATAGTAATAAAACAAACGAACTATAAGAATTCGCCAAAAACCCAATACATGAGGTTCACAGTGCATTTTTTTCTTCTTCTTACGATTATATTTGTTTTGGCCCTTAGAAATATAAGTGGAGGGGATTTTTTAATGACCTACTGAATAAAGGACATAGCCAAATTTATTAACCTTATCGCCTATCGAGTTGCCCATATTATGCTGATCCCTGATCCTTAAAGATCCTCCGAAGAGGAAGCCATCAATAATCTCGAAAAATTCTTAGAAAACATAGTTATACTACTAGAGGTAATAAAATGGTAATAAAAATGTAATGAAAGGGTAATAAAAAGAAATTAAAACGGTAATAAAACAAAGAATGATAAGCTATGATATCCATTTGTTAATCACATTAAACATCCCTATATTTGCATAGGCAGCCACCAGTGCTAGTTAAGATCGTTGGGTGAGACAGTCAGGGTGCGAAACGACACCTCCCAGTGCTCCTTTTGGGCTACATTAATGCCACAAGTATGGCCAAGGAATCATCTGACGAATTCTTTAGACCGCTTATCCCCCCTGGATGCTGGGGGTACAGTCATAGGACCATTCCAGACCGCCGATATTCCCCGAGAGCCTATCTAAGAACATCTTCGACCGAGACAAGATTAAATGGATATTGGGCTCTTTTCAACTCTATATGTATAAATCCCCGAAAGGAAATGGAATCTTCCCGGAGAATTCTTTCACAAGTGTATCGAAGTCGATTCTCGACAACTTGATATGTTTCTTTATGGTCCGTTCACACGGCGGCTATTACTTCAGCTTCAATTTTTGGGGAAATATTCCAACCATCTTGAGCGGAGAGTCGTAGTGGTTTTTTTTATTCTTTAAACAAGGAAGATTACTCAGCCTCTGGAGCTACCTAAATCCGTATTATACCTATCAGGTTAACGTCTTTTCTTCTTTTTTTTGAAAATGATGAAAAGGCTCTGCTGAACCTTCACATCAGGTACACAAGCTGCAGGTCTCCCTTCTTCTACATAGCACCGAGTTCGCTTACTCAATGGGTGTAATAAATCAGATGAAATATACAATTGGGCATGACAAAGTTTAAATTTCAACAAAGATTTGTTTTACCTCGGGCAGATTGAATCATAAAATGAAGTAATCCTTTGTTAAAAATTAAATTTGCAGCGCCACAAAATCGCGTCGCGTGCATTTTATCCAAGCTTGAGAAGGTAAAGACTGGCGTTTTTTTTACCAAACGATGGAAAGGCTGCTGAAACCGTCACATCAGCTCTTGTCTTTTGTTAAAAATGAAATTTGTAGCGCCACAAAATCGCGTCGCGTGCATTTTATCCAAGCTTGAGAAGGTAAAGACTGGCTTTTTTTACTACCAAACGATGGAAAGGCTGCTGAAACCGTCACATCAAGTATAAGCTGCAGATCTTGTCTTTTGTTAAAATTAAATTTGTAGCGCCACAAAATCGCGTCGCATGCATTTTATCCAAGCTTGAGAAGGTAAAGACTGGCTTTTTTGTAACCAAACGATGAAAAGGCTGCTGAAACCGTTACATCAGGTATAAGCTGCAGCTCTTGTCATTTGTGCATTGTGCATTGTGCATTTTATCCAAGCTTTTAAGAATGTAAAAAATGTTTTTTTTTCCTATCATTTACATTAATTGTGTTTAACTCATAATATTTCACTACTATATCTTCACTAAAAAACAACAATAATACAAGGGCGTTTCAAAAAATGTACAGAAATTGGAAGGGGCATATTTTAAGATATATGAAATAATGAATGAATAATCTCATTTCTTAATCTATATTTATTTAATTTTCGATTCTGTTGTGTATATATAACAAGCAAGACACTATCAATTCTAGTTAACTACAGACAAAGAGATGTTTTGTTCCTTTTAATCTTTTTGTTTTTTTTTTGGTTTGGGATTTTAAATAAATAATCTAATTCCACCAGAAGGCAAACATATGCATAATTTCATTATCATATATCAGTTTTGATTAAAAATAAACCAAAATTTTTTGACCTTTAACCAAATTATAATTTTTTTAAAAAAAAAGTATGAATGATTGTAACACAAGAATTGATATGGTTGTGGGGAGTGGGGAGTGGGGCCGGGGCCTTTTGGAGGGGGGGAAGAATCTCAAATTAATAATACACAAATGTGAAGAAGATGTCCGTTTCTAAGTAAAAGGGGATGATGGAAACAAACCCAACAACAACAAAAAAAAACAGCAACAAAATAAATCCAAAGGCGACGACAACGCCACTGACAACCTTCCCTTAAATTAATCACAAATCTTGTATGAAAATAGAAATTAGATAATTAATTACCTTCTGCACCAGGACAGCAAGGACATGAAGCTTTTCTATTATTATACACACATATATATATATGTACATGAGAAGAGACGAGTTTTTTTTTTGTTTTTTATCCTGTTGTTGGCTGATGCTCTACTGTTGTTATTTTTGTTTAAGAAGGACATAGTCAAGCCCTATGTGTGTATATATACAACATATTACATACATATATATAATATATAAGTAAGACAACTAAAAAAAAATAAGAAGAAGTAAATAATATCTCCTGTGGGTTTTTGTGTGTGTGTGCGTGTGTGTGTATATGAACTAAACAGGAAAATGCTTTTCTATCCTTTTTAATAAAAGCATTTTTTTTTGGTTTGGTTGGTTGTTGTCGTCCTTGTTGCCGTGTTCCTGCTATTGTTGCTTCACCAATGACAGGCAGCAAACCAACAACAACAAGCATTGTTGTGCATCATTCTCTGTGGGGCCTGATTCCTGATAATAATTTCCTTGCCAAAGGTTTTTATATGCGCTCTTACAGCGTTAATTGAATGTTTATTGAGGAAAGTTTATAGCTTGTTTACGAGCTTATAATACACGGAAAACAGATAGAAAGGACGATATAGGGACAGACAGAGAGAGAGAGATTTAAGAAGTGTCACGGAAGATCAATGAATCATGGATGAAGAGACACAACAGTCAGTCAGAGTCAGAGTCGAGGTCCCTTATTTGATATACTAAATTATTTCTCGCTCCTTCACACCCTCTCAATCATCAAACTTCCATCTTACTTTCTACACCATACCTTCTCCCCATCCTCCCCCGCCGCCCTGGGGTTTTACCCACCAATCCCTACCAACAAACAAACAAACACACAAAAACAAAAAAAAAAAACTTTGGTATTTTTTTTTACTTTGTTTTTGTTTGAAGAGCAGAAGACAGAAGAAAATGAAAAGGAACACATCTTTAGAGATGACATTTTAGATATGACATTCATTATTTCATTTTGTTGTTTCATAAATATTAAGTAGATATGCCGAGTGAAGTTTTTGTGACCCTCTCCGTGTCTCTACTATGTACGGGAGATAGGCTTTAAGTAACAGGAAGTTAGCTAAAAACGAGGGAGAATAACATTTGAGATTGTTTAAATAGATTATAAAAGAGAGTTTTATATAAATGAATAAAATGTAGATATATCGGTTTATGGCAAGATAGAAATTAGCATATTTTTAAAAGTACTCGTATAATCGAGATTCAGTACCAGAAATTTTTGTTTGCATTTAAAATTTGATTAAGAATATAAAATAATTTATTCCATACGGACCTCATATATATATATATATATATATATATATATATATATATATATATATATATATATAATATTACCATAACCCGACGTGCTAACTTCGATCACACGAACCGAACCTAATACTCGGTAAGACTCTAGCTTCATAAATAAAAAAAATAGTAGTCATCACAAACATGCTAATAGTTTTCTTATTGATGGAAGAAAGAAGAAAACGCTTGAATTTAATGAAAGGATAATAAACATGTAATAAAAGGGTAATAAAAGAGTAATAAAAAGGTAATAAACGAAACGAATCATAAAAATCCGAGGAAGGGTTAAAATGGATCGCGGAAAAAAAATATTTTCACTAGAATTTTTTTTTTCGGCGCTTGAATTTAATGAAAGGATAATAAACATGTAATAAAAGGGTAATAATAGGGTAATAAAAGTATAATAAAAAGGTAATAAAACAAACGAATCATAAAAATCCGGGGAAGGGTGAAAAGGGATCGCGGAAAAAAAATATTTTCACTAGATTTTTTTTTCGGCGCTTGAATCTAATGAAAGGATAATAAACATGTAATAAAAGGGTAATAATAGGGTAATAAAAGTGTACTAAAAAGGTAATAAAACAAAAGATTCATAAAAATCCGGGGAAGGGTTAAAAGAGATCGCGGAAAACAAATGTTTTCACTAGAATTTTTTTTCGGCGGGGGGGGGGGGTTTACAGGGCAATGATAAAAGATCTGCTATCAGTTTTCCAAAAAGCAAAATGGCGGATCCAACGATTTTGCTTAATAAAATCAGCCAAATTTCATGAAACTCATTATAGGGGGGTGTTCTAGGGCTCTGATTAAGATTCCGCTATCAATTTTCCAATAAAAAAAACAAAATGGCGAATCCAAAATGGCGGACGATTTTGCTTAATAAAATCAGCCAAATTTCATGAAACTCGTTATATTTAGGTTTTCGAGGGCGCTGATTAAGATTCCGCTATCAATTTTCTAATAAAAAAACAAAATGGCGGATCCAAGATGGCGAACGATTTTGCTTAATAAAATCAGCCAAATTTCATGAAACTAATTATAGGGGGGTTTTCTAGGGCTCTGATTAAGATTCCGCTATCATTTTGCCAATAAAAAAAACAAAATGGCGAATCCAAAATGGCGAACGATTTTGCTTAATAAAATCAGCCAAATTTCATGAAACTAGTTATATGTAGGTTTTCGAGGGCGCTGATTAAGATTCCGCTATCAATTTTCTAATAAAAAAACAAAATGGCGGATCCAAGATGGCGAACGATTTTGCTTAATAAAATCAGCCAAATTTCATGAAACTAATTATAGGGGGGTTTTCTAGGGCTCTGATTAAGATTCCGCTATCAATTTTCCAATAAAAAAACAAAATGGCGAATCCAAAATGGCGGACGATTTTGCTTAATAAAATCAGCCAAATTTCATGAAACTCGTTATATGTGAGTTTTCTAGGGCACTGATCCTTAATATAATACTAAATTTATATTTTAAATTGTTCTTTTCTTTGATGGTTACATTTTTATCTATTATTCCATCTATAGTTTTCTATATTAAAAACCAAGTCAATTTCTTCTGGCATATGGCAAAAATTCCATGAAATTTTTCTCTGTTCTCTTTTCTCTTTCCCATCTTAAATAAGATGTATTTAATTATTAATATTACGGTGCAGAAATATAATTAAATAAATAAAATTAAACTAAACTACAAAGAAAAAACAACAACCCAAAAACCTTCTCTACCAGGAATTAAAGGATGTATAATACTACAACTCTCAAGCAAACAATTAAGAATTTTTGGATACATAATATCTCGCCGCACACTAACGATTTACCACGAGAAAACTGATTTTAATTGCATTATTAAAATCTGTGCAAAATCCTTTCATCAGAGCATCTCAAAACTGAGTGAAAATTTTCAACTTTAATTGATTATATTTTGAAAAACATTTTAATTAAATAATTTTACACACAATCATATAGTCAGCAGGAGTAATTTACAACATCAACGTGTGTGTGTGTATCTCTCCTATCCAATTAGGAATCTTCTTATGCTATTCTACTAATTCCAGCGAGCTACCATCATTATTATTATTATCATAATCATCAACATCGTAGTCGTCGTAGTCGTCGTTCGTTATCTCTTTCAACCACAAAACAGCCATAGCATATAGAATCCAACCAAGCAACAACACGATGAGTAGTATCATGAACATCATTTTCTACATGTATATTAAGACTAGCAACAGAACCAAGCCAAGTCGGAGCCAGCCAGAAGCATCAACAGAATTTTGTCCGTATCAAAAAAAGAGAAGCTGAGTATTGTCGTGGCCAATATGATGGTCTAACTGTCAGAGACTAACCAAGACAACAAGTTTTAAACAATCCCTTTTTGTTTTATTTCCACTGTCAACGCGTTTTGCATCCTTCAATCGACGCCAAAATAAATCCAACTCCACATTCAGCACAAGTATATATTATATGCATTGTGTGTTGCAAGTATGCTCTACAACGCTTGATGAGAGATGAGAGTTCACCATGCTCTAGTTATTATATATTGTGTAAATAAATTTTAGAGCATGTATATCGATCAAATCAACTCCTTCAAGTTATCGTTCCCTTTTGCTCCTTTCAACGTCTCTCATATTTTAATCACCCACAACCTTGGCCTATATTTTTTTTGTATTGTTTGAAACACTCTTTGTTCTATTGTGAATGGTGTAACCTTTTTTTTGGTTTTTTTTTCTTGTGTGAGGTACTGGGTCCATAGGACTCATCCTCCTCCATGCAAAGGGGATTCGAACCCGAGACCTCTGGGATGGTAGCCAGGCGCCTTACAGAGCTAGCGGAAGGCTATGACAGGAGGAATGTAAAGAGGGAAGAAGAAAGAAGGTGGGAAAAGCGAAGGACCGTGGGGCTCTGCCGGGATTCGAACCCGGGACCTCTGCGATGGTAGCCAGGCTCCTTACAGTGCTAGCGGAAAGCTATGACAGGAGGAATGTAAAGAGGGAAGAAGAAAGAAGATGGGAAAAGCGATAAGTGAATTTTTCTATAGTTTCTGATTAATTTTTCTTCTTCTTCTTTAACGGCTCTACAACCGGGATCCGGTCCTGGCCTCTCGCAACTATTCTCTCCACACCGGGGTCCCGATTCTGAGCCGATGTCATCCAGTTTGGCATGACTTAGCTCTGAGCCATCCTTCCAGCAGAGGTTGGGGCCTCCCTCACTGTAAAATCGTATTAAAAAAAATATTGGACGTCCATTACCGTTCCAATATGAAACGAAACCAATGAACAGGAAAAAAATCTGTCTATTATTTTCAGTCCTGTAAAGTATCCTTTTACACACACCATACCCAGAAGCATGATGATGTGGTGTGGTGGCCATAGCGAAATTACCTTACATAAATTAAAATTGGCTTAAAACTTTTTGTGATACCGCCGCCAGGTAAATGTGTGCGTTGAAAAGTTTCAATTTTTAATTATTTTTATTACACATTTTCACCATTTTTGATAATAGTATTAAGTGACCAAAAGAGGCTTATTTTTTACATCATTGATGGAAATGTAAAAAATATTTTGGACATATCATGCTTGACAGAATATTGAACAGAGAGAGTATATGGACGAATGATGGACATACATACATATAACAAAAGACATGGTCAATGTTCAGATTTTATATGACACGATGTAATCGAATATAACATTATACGAATTATGTCAAGCACACAAAGCAAATTATAAGGGAAAATGTTTCTCCACCATTAATTAGCACAAACTTGTATGCTAATTACACAGAAAATAATTTCATAGTATAGTGTGTAAAATCATAATATGAGATTCGTTCATTCAATGCTTAAAATTTTCAGTTCAAATGCCAATGACAATGTACAAAAAGGCTTTAGGGCAACACAGTTAATATACACACCATGTCCTAATAGGCTAACGGCAACACAAAAGGGTTAAAATACAATTTCTAAAATCTGTCATCAAAAGATGGTATACAAACTAAACAACAATCAATGCGCGCCCCCAAGGAAACATATGTAAATATTCTGGCGGACCCGGGGTCCTCCTGTTGGTCGAGAGATAGAGAGAGATTGTCGAAAACCACCGAAAATACAATTCATGTTATTGAATCGAGAAGTCATGCCCTGAAGCGATAACCATTACAGGACTAATTAACAAACAGAATATAATGTAAAATTTCGCCATATTAATAATATCAATTGGGCATTTTTATAATTTTGTGTTTGTCAACTGCATTACTACACACGGTATTGATAGGCCAAGGGGTTGGTGGGAGGGGGGTGGGTAGATAAAAGTAAAGTTTCCGGATAATTGAGTCAATGCATTGAGCCGTGTATGATCGACCCATGCTGATTTATTCTGCTTCAGGTTGAGCTGTACCTTATATAGAGACAACCTGGAGGAGCTATAGTATAAATAATGCATGAGCTCAAAAGGTATACCTACACGATAGACATCGCTCCTGGGGGGTATACGAAAACTATGATGGACTGATAATAGAATTGAAAAAAAACTACTACAATTTATAATCGGCAGTAAAAATTGAAGAAGGAACTTTGGCGTAGGTTTCTGTATGCTCAATAAAGTCATAAACGCGTCAAAAATACACGAGGACGCATGAATGAGACGCAAAAAAAAATATTTTTTCTGCGCGTAATGAGTGTATCCACTAGCTCAAATGACTCAATAAACAAAGTCAAGTAAACGCGTCAAAAATACACGAGGACGCATGATTCAGACGCAAAAACAAAAAAAAAATCTTCTGCGCAGGATGAGTGTCTCCATTAGCTCAAGTAACTCAATAAACAAAGTCGCTTAAACGCGTCAAAAATACACGAGGACGCATGAATCAGACGCAAAAACAAAAATATTTTTTCTGCGCGGGATGAGTGTCTCCATTAGCTCAAGTGACTCAATAAACAAAGTCAAGTAAACGCGTCAAAAATACACGAGGACGCATGAATCAGACGCAAAAACAAAAATATTTTTTCTGCGCGGAATGAGTGTCCACTAGCTCAAGTGACTCAATAAACAAAGTCAAGTAAACGCTTCAAAAATACACGGGGACGCATGATTCAGACGCAAAAACAAAAATATTTCTTCTGCGCGGAATGAGTATCTCCACTAGCTCAAGTAACTCAATAGACAAAGTCAAGTAAACGCGTCAAAAATACACGAGGACGCATGAATCAGACGCAAAAACAAAAATATTTTTTCTGCGCGGAATGAGTGTCTCTACTAGCTCAAGTGACTCAATAAACAAAGTCAGTTTAAACGGGTTAAAAATACACGAGGACGCATGATTCAGACGCAAAAACAAAAATATTTTTTCTGCGCGGAATGAGTGTCTCCACTAGCTCAAGTGACTCAATAAACAAAGTCAAGTAAACGCGTCAAAAATACACGAGGACGCATGATTCAGACGCAAAAACAAAAATATTTCTTCTGCGCAGGATGAGTGTCTCCATTAGCTCAAGTAACTCAATAAACAAAGTCGCTTAAACGCGTCAAAAATACACGAGGACGCATGATTCAGACGCAAAAAAAATATTTCTTCGGGATGAGTGACTGCACTAGCTCAAGTGACTCAATAAACAAAGTCAGTTTAAACGGGTTAAAAATACACGAGGACGCATGATTCAGACGCAAAAACAAAAATATTTTTTCTGCGCGGAATGAGTGTCTCCACTAGCTCAAGTGACTCAATAAACAAAGTCAAGTAAACGCGTCAAAAATACACGAGGACGCATGAATCAGAGTCATTTTTATATATAGCTTAAAAGCGAGACCCAAGAATATTTTAGCCCCAAGCCCCAAAAGCTTATGTGGCGGGCGTGACCCGATCAGACCATTTTTTTTTCAAACTCATGTTTGTCCCTCTAAACAGAAGTGTATCCTAAAAATCCATTGGCAAGATAGAGTTACAAATAAAGAACTTTAGCGAAAGGATAGATGACGAAATCAGGCGAAGAAAATGAAATTGAATTGGCCACAATCTTTGCGACACGAAAACATACTCTAGCGCCAAACAGTCCATTGACTGAGATCCGCAAGGAACTTGTCGAGCTGGAAGACCTAGAACAACGTAGATTAGAACCCTATTAGCAAAGGCCGAAACAACTATGGAAGATTCTGAACGGAGCTAACAACAGGGGTCACACAAAAGCGAGTCCACTAGAGGGCAACTGAAACGACTCCGGGAGAATGCATTACGGACACAGTTAAAGTTCCATCCATACATATCCGTAACGGTGACGGCGACTTCAGTGCAGTACCGGGAGCATCAGTGAAAAAAAAAATATCGGCACAATGTAATTCCATGGAAACAAATTAGAAAAAACGCGACATGTTCTCACACATCCGAAGCAGTGCGGCACCGAGGACGACGTTCTCAGGTACCCTTCAGGCGTCCGTGAAAAATACACAAAAATACTATGCCGCCGATATACATTTTAATTTATCACGGACGTTTGAAATGTTTTTTTTTTAAAAAAAATTCTACAAAAAATTTTATAAGAATTCAACAGAATTGTTGGTAAAGTTTATTTGAAATACACTCAAACCTGTTTCTGTGTAATGTTTCTTTGTGCGATTTTTTTTATGCGGAATATAACAATATTTTCTCCACCAAAGTACATACATATATATGTATAAAAAGTAAGAAATTTAATGTAAGGTTTTTTTTACGGTCAACAGGTGAAAGAATGCCAGTGTATATACCATCAGTGAAAAAATTTATCACGGAAGCCACTGACATGTAGAAATTTAATGTAAGATTTTTTTACGGTCAACAGGTGAAAGAATGCCAGTGTATATACCATCAGTGAAAAAATTTATCACGGAAGCCACTGACATGTATAAAAAGTAAGAAATTTAATGTAAGATTTTTTTTTACGGTGAAACAGGTGAAAGAATGCCAGTGTATATACATACCATCAGTGAAAAAATTTATCACGGAAGCCACTGACACGGAAATAAATCATCGGTGCCGTGCCGTTACGAATATGGGTGGGGATCGGACCTTTACTACAAACTGGATCAAGAAAGCAGAGGAGGTACAGACTGAACACAACACACTTACCACCATCCATCAATGAGGATGCTTGAGGGGCGTGGTGAAATAAACAACAACACACAAACACCCGACGCCAATTAAGCAGAAGTGTTTGGGATTAGAAGGAAATGAAACGATAATAATAATAATAACAATATTCATAACCAAACCATATTAAAAGCGATAATTCTTAAAAAACACATCTCCATCTTGTTTTCTTTCTCATTTAAATCATAACGAAAGTACTTGATATAAAATCATTGTATTCCTCCATAGCCAAAAGGGTAATATAACACAAAACCAAACTACCACAGGAAATTATTACCCAAAAATAATGTTGACCAACAGGAGCAACATTCTCTCCTTCTGGAAGAGCACATACTCTGCTCCCATATACCACCAATGTTTAATGCAGAGAGAAAGGCACCACCAAAAAATATATGTAGAACTTTATTATATGTCATAAAGAATTTACAAGTGCAAAAGAAACATTGAAGAAAGTTGAGAGAAAGTGGGCTTGAAATTTATTATATAAACATGATCCAAAACAAGATGAAACAAATTACTCCCATTGCTGCAATTTCTACTAAATTTTAGCATCCCCCCCTCTCATAAACACACGTTAAACAAATTTAACGAAAACGTCTTTCAATATTTTTTTTTTATATTTAAAATTCTAAATGATAAAAACGATAATATATGATATGATATGAAATGTTGTATCGAACCACTTAAACCCCCCAAAAAAATGTTCATAACAAGGGCAATCTTCAATTGCAGAGATTATCGTTTGATTTCGATGAAAAAGTAATTAACTAAAAAAAAATACATTATTTTTCAGTCTAAAAATCCTTTGAGGGTAAATTTTAGGAGAAGTAGAAGAAAGAAAACCAAAAACCATTACTTTTTGTTTAACACATACCTGTTTTTTTTTTGATGAATTTGAATGATGAAGGACCAAAATTCAGCCGATGAAAAGATTCACTTTCAAAATGCACGCATGAAATATTTTTTCTTCCTTATTTTTTCCAATTTAATTTTATTTTTTATTCACAGATTCAAATTCACATCACTCTGAAAGTAAATAGAAAAAAAAACAAAAAATATATAAAAAATATTGACTATATATTAAAAAGGTAAAAACTTATGTAATATATTTCTTTTAAATTAATCATTTGTTTTATTTTATTACCATTTTATTACCTCTGATAATTTCCATTTTATTACCTCTAATAATTTCACCTCGTTTGGGTGTTTTTTTTTTTATTAAATTTGGAACCCTCCCTTTACCTTGGTGAGATTTGGTTGGATATGGTGCGACCCTCCCCCCCTCCCCTTATGTGTGATTTAAACCCAAAATTTTTTAACTAATTTAATTTATTTGATAGGTTCATGTATCTTGCAAAACAAACTTTCTCTTATAGAGGTTTCTGTTTCTCACTTATAGAGGTTTTAGAGGGTTAAAATGACGGGTCCTGGCAATTACTCTCACTTTTAGAGTTTTCTTGCTTATCCAGTTCTCACTTACCCAGGTTTGACTGTAATTGAGAGGTGGTAATAAAAGGGTAATAAAAACGTCATAAAAATCCACTTAATTGTGAGGTGGTAATATAAAAGGGTAATAAAAACGGCATAAAAATCCACTTAATTGTGAGGTGGTAATAAAAGGGTAATAAAAACGTCATAAAAATCCACTTAATTGTGAGGTGCTAATATAATAATATTTTGAGGTGGTAATAAAAGGGTAATAAAAAAATTATAAAAAATTGAATTTTTATGACGTTTTTATTACCCTTGCATATGGAATTGTGATTGAGAAAATAAATCAACCAGTATACGCATAGAAACAGCAATTTTAGAGATTCGCGGGCTTTGCTTTAAAATACACTGTAATTGAGAGGAAAAGGGTAATAAAAACGTCACAAAAAATCAACTTAATTTTGAGATGGTAATAAAAGGGTAATAAAAACGTCATAAAAATCCATTTAATTTTGAGATGGTAATAAAAATATAATAAAAACGTGAATTTTTATTACGTTTTTATTACCCTTGCATATGGAATTGTGATTGAGAATATAAATCAAACCGGTATAGTTTGCGTTTTGTAAACAAACAGAGTTGCTCTGATAGCTTGTGTAGGGACTTCAGATTCTCACTGCGCATAGAAAAAGCAATTTTAGAGATTCAATTCTTTACTGGCGCGGGCTTTGCTTAAAATACACTGTAATTGAGAGGTGGTAATAAAAGGATAATAAAAACGTCATAAAAATCTACTTAATTTTTAGATGGTAATAAAAGGGTAATAAAAACGTCATAAAAATCCAATTAATTTTTAGACGGTAATAGAGGGTAATAAAAAGATAATAAAAACGTGAATTTTTATGACGTTTTTATTACCCTTGCAATTTTAGAGATTCCCCGTCTTTACTGGCGCGGGCTTTGCTTTAAAATACACTACCCGGTGACACAAGCCAATGCCATTCATTCGTTCTACTATTGCGACACAGTAATAATTATCTGCCTAAGATGGGAGACACCGCTCAAGAATAAACCACCAGGGAGTAGTTTCACTAAACTAAAAATGTGAACCTCTAGTGTTCGGTTAAAGTTTCTTAAGCAAACTTTCCGTGATATCGATTTTAATTAGCGAAAAGTTAAGGCTATTTAATATTAGTGTATTCTTTATCAAACCCCGTATTTTTTTTGTTTTTTTTTATCTATAAATAAATATCAACGAAAAACACAGTTTTTGTTTTTTATTCTCTCACTTCTTGAAGAATCAATCACTGATTAATTCATCGCCTAATACAAGAACATATACATACATATATATTTATGTGTATATATATAAACATAAACTTTCAATACTTATTTACGATTTTCCTTTTTCATGGACATTCTAAATGTTATTTTCATGGGAAATTCTAACAACAGACGCCCATGGTGGGAAGAAAGGACAGCGAAAAAAGCAAAAACTTTCGTTATTTTTGTATGAGAATGACTGAGATTTTAATGCCATCTTTTATTTCATAGTTATGTTCTTTTTTTTGTATATTTGTATATATATAGGTATATAGAGGATATACTTTATATGAGGGTGGTTGTTTTCGTTTTTTTTGTTTTGTTTCTTTTTCTAGGTTGGTGTCGATTTAATGTCGGCAGGGGTGCGAACATAATTTCTTTTCTTTTATATTATTTTTTTTGCTTCTTTTCTAGAGTTCCTAAAATGAAATGTCGAAGCTTAACTTTGATAGTCACGCGAATATTATTTCATGTGTGGGGAAAGTTCTCATTTCTTAACTTTCGTTTTTGGTTTCGTTTTTTTTTCGTTTCCTTTTAATGTTTTAATGTAACCTTGTGTATATTTTCATTTATTATTATTATTATTATTAAAGATTTCTCTTCTATATTAAATATAATACTGGATATTCACTGTTAGATATTTTTAGATTAAAGTGTTTTATTTTTTTCAGCATTAAAATTAATTAGGAAAAATCGCCAGAGAAATATTTAAGTCCTACTAACTATAGTTGTCTTTAGATCTTAGATACAATACAATTACAGGAGACTGAGCGTAATCTGCATCCAGTGAAACGGAGAGGAACAAAAGATGCGAGGTTTCTGGTCCTCCCTCCTCCCAGAGGGAGCGTACGTGTGGCTTCGACCCACGATCTAGTCACGGTGTGAAATTTAGAACTCGAATAATGACCAAAACTAGGTAACATATAATCAAATTGACCATGTCCTAATTGAGAGAAGACGAGGCACAAACATTTTAGATGTAAGAAAAAAGATAGGAGCGTACGTGTGGCTTCGACCCACGATCTAGTCACGGTGTGAAATTTAGAACACGAATAATGCCCAAAACGCACAAAGAGATTTGAAACACAGCCAAAATACGACATAGATAATCATCTAAAACTTAAAGAAAGACGATATGCCTACTCAGAATGATGTCGTAAAAAACTTTAAAGAAGAAGAACAAGCCTAACTTAAATGACAATTATGAGAAAAAATTAAAAGCAGCATAAAGGGTAGCAGGAACCTGAAAAAAACAACAATGCACAGCTAATAAGAATCACTACTCGTTCGTACTCCATTCAAGACAGAAGTAGTAACCGCAATTCATTCAGTGGCGATCGGCAGCTGGAAAAGATGGTATGCCACCAGAATTGTTGAAAGACGACTCAAGACTCATAGCAGATATGCTACAGCCAATCCTAGAAATAGCATGGAACACCTGTACTTTTCCGCAGGATTGAACGAAAGGTATCATAGTCAAAATACCAAAAAAAATAAAGGGGGGGGGAACCTAACAATATGCGATTTTGTCCCAAAATATTATATTTTTTTGAATTGAGAATTTGACGTGAGGTTAAAATTCACTTAATTAAAAAGTGGTAATAAAAGGGTAATGAAAACGTCATAAAAATTCACTTAAGTGAGAGGTGGTAATAAAGAAGTAATTAAAATGTGGATTTTTTATCACGTTTATTTTGTCCCAAATATTATTATATTTTTTTGAATTGAGAATTTGACGTGAGGTAAAAATTCACTTAATTGAAAAGTGGTAATAAAAGGGTAATGGAAACGTCATAAAAATTCACTTAAGTGAGAGGTGGTAATAAAATGATAATAAAAAGGTAATTAAAATGTGGATTTTTTTATCACGTCAACACCGCAACTCGGGCAATTAGATCGCTTTCAAGATCTGCACCATACCTGCACTATACCTCTACCATTTAAAAATAAACCCCTAACAATATTTTTCGGATAGATTTTTTTTTTGGGTATGGTTACATGAAAAAGTACTTTTTGAAAAATTTTAAGGTCTTTAAATCCTTTTTCACTTTAAAACAGTTCAGATTCTCATTGAACCTGATTACCGCGCTGTCTTATAAACTTCTAAATCCACTAATTTTATATATATATACCGAAAAAAAAAATAATACTTTTAGGTAAAAGTCGATCTTCCTAATTGGAAATCCAGGCCAACCCTATTTCTAAGTATTATACATAATTTAATGGCTCTGCCAAAAACCCATTGCTGTAATGATACTTGACTCCTAAAAAATAATGCCTTCAATATAATCAGTGCTGATTTTTTTTTGTCTATAGATACAAAAGGAGCACACAAGGGTAAGGATCGGTCAAGTATGATTACACTTTCGAAATACTATAAAAACAGATCAATTTCGTGATACTTTTATTTGGAAAAGAAAGGTACACACACACAATAAAAAGGAATAAAAACCGAAGGCAGTTAAACGACTTGAAGTGTTTCTAGGAATTTCTTAAGCAGCTTTTCACAAAAATTTTAGGTAAATTAGTCCGAAATAAAAAGAGCCTTATACTATCTATTAAAAAGGATATTTTTCTCTGTATTTTTCCTCCCATCATTTGTCATTTATCTTGATTGTTGAAGTAGAAGCACAATCCTATAGAGTAGGAAACTTGTGTTGTTGTAGGCAAGCTATGTGGGTTTCCGAAAAATTTCGGACTGTTGGAGGAGGATATCGTCTTGTATTTAAATATATTTTTTTAAGCCAACTTTTACCGTCGGAGTTTTGAGATTTTGTCACTCATCATCATTTTAGTTTGTTTTTGTTTTAAAAGGAGGAGAGAGATTGTTCTAATTTTGGGAGCGGGAAAGTCGACCATAGTTTTGCTTAATCCGTGGATGGATTCCGGCAGTGGCTTTTTTTACTCGGGCCTATAGAGGGTCTATAGTAGGCATCACCTTCATCAGGGACTCGATAGCCAGAGACCTCCAATGGCGGGTGAGCAAGGTGTACACGCACAGCGACCATCACGCCATAACTTTCCGCACGGGGAGACGAACAGAAAGGGTGGAGCAAAATCAACCCATAAGCACCGGGTGGGCCCAGAACAAGCTCGATGAAGAGCTGTTAAAAGATGTAATCTGCAGGAGAATATTGCACAGACATGATATGCGCAAATGAAAGGGTCGCAAGGATCACCGCGGCGATGAAACGGGCATACGACGCCTCCATGCCACAACGCCCAAAACCCCAAAGACGTCCACCGAACTTCTGATGGAACGATGAATGAAAGGGTCGCAAGGATCACTGCGGCGATGAAACGGGCATACGACGCATCCATGCCACAAAACCCAAAAGACGTCCACCGAACTTCTGGTGGAACGATGAATGAAAAGGTCGCAAGGATCATCGCGACGATGAAACGGGCATACGACGCCTCCATGCCACAACGCCCAATACCTCAAAGACGTCCACCGAACTTCTGGTGGAACGATGAAATCGAGGAGCGTTGAAGGGCTTGCCTAAAGGCAAGAAGGCGCTGTCAGCGAAGGCGGGAACGGCTAGAATTTGAGGAACTCCCTATAGAATACAAAGAGGCGAGAAGAGGGCTTAAAAATGTCATCCGAAAGAGTAAAACGGAGAGCATTTTAAGAGTGTGTGCAAGGAAGCGGATAGTAACCCGTCGGGGGGGGGGGGGGTGCTTACAGGGTAGTGATGTCGTCGATTAAGGACAAGTGATTAATGCTGCAAGACATAGTATGAACCCTGTTTCCACAGAACATGGACAGCCTGCCTGCAGTAAACGTAGATGAAGCAGACATCCCAGAGGTAAGGGAGGATGATATGGTGGATACCGCGAAGAGGATTGCCGTTGGAAAAGCCCCTGGACTGGACGGTATATCGCACGGAGCGGTGAAGCTGGCAGCCACTGTGGCACCAGGTGAGTTCGCCCAAGTATTCACAGCGTGCCTGACCGAAGTATCTACTGTGCATTGTGATAGAATTTCAAGCCATCAAGGATAGTCAGCGGAGATACTAGAGGGCCCTCATGGAGGATGTGGACCGGGATCCGTGGGGACTAGGGTACAGGATTGTCACGAAGAGGCTGGGAGTCTTTGCTCAAGGGTCCCCCAGGGATCCAGCCACTCTGGATGACATCGTAAGTACCCTTTTCCCCGCCCATCTGCGGCGAACGTCCGAGCTGCCACTGCCCTCGGACCTCGAAGCCGCCCCCCCCACCCCTTCAGTGAAGAGGAGCTAATAGTGGCCGCTCGTTCGATGCCAAACCGGAAGGCTCCAGGTCCAGATGGCCTTCGAGCTGAAGTAGTGAAGGCAGTAGCTTCCAGTCACCCCTCTCTTTTGCTGGACATGTACAACTCGTGCCTGAAGGCGGGCAGCTTCCCTGCTCGCTGGAAGATCGCACGACTTGTGCTTATCAGCTAGGGAGGGGTGACGGCAGACGCAGCGGCGTCCTACAGACCCTTGTACATGCTGGACACGACGGGGAAGCTACTGGAGAGATTGTTACGGCCCCGCCTGCACGAGGCCGTACGGGCAGCGGGTGACCTGGCCGCCCGACAGTTCGGCTTGCTCTACAATAGATGCGGTCCAACAGGTGGTCGAGGCTGCCAGGTCGATTGAGCGGGGAAATCACTTCTGCCGACACGTGTGTCTGCTGGCTACACTGGACGTGAAGAACGCGTTCGGTTCGGTCAGGTGGGACAGGGCGCTTAGGGTGATGAAGCGCGACTTCGGACTGCCTCGGTACCTGCAAAGAATGCTGGGGGGATTACCTGAAAGAGCGCTTCATCGAATACGAAACGCGTGATGGCTTGCAACGAAGGGAAATAACATCTGGGGCCGCCCAGGGATCCAGGTTAAGGTGGCGAAAACCGCGTGCCCCTACGGGGATTCCGCTTCGGACGACGCCCACCATACATACATTGAATGCGTTAGGTGAGAGGCCGAACGAAGCGCGATGGAGGAGGGTCTCAGAAGCATGACGCCCGACACAATTGTTGGGACCATGCTACGAGGTCCCGAGGAATGGTCGAGGGTGGCGCGGTTTGTCCAGACCGTCCTAAAAACGAAGAAGACGGAAACGGAGGCACGCTGATCCGTCTCCACGGAGCCCTGGCATCCGTTCGCCGACGCTGGAGGACCAATAAAAGGCCACGTTGGTGACGCCCGCCCGAAGTAATGCCTCGCGGCGGTGCCGGGCGGGACCAAACGTTACCGAAAGGGATGGTGAATTTGGTCAGTAGGAATCTGACACAACCAGCAGAGTCTCCTGTCATATAGGCATGGAAGCCTTAGACAGGCGGTCTTGCACACATTCCCTGCTGCTTGACCGATGTAAGATTCTCATCACAGCGAATTTTTTTTTTGCTAAGCTATCCTCATTGCCTTTGTGTGTTAACATGTCCCGACGGAATTCAGCGAATTTTGTTAAGACAATCAGGCATATTCTGAACTCCGCTGGAATTTTCTTACAGTTTTATGCTACCAATGCGGAGTTCAGAATAGACCTGATTGTTTTTTTTTTTTGAAATTAGAGACTTCCGATAAATAGAATAGGATTTGTTATTTCTGTTTAGGGATGGACAGTGTAGAAAATGTGATAAATTCAATTCAATATTAAACTATAAATATATACATTAGATATTTATAAAAAAAAACGATATTACTCACAATTTTTTCCCGTGTTAAACAAGCCGCAATTACCACACAACAACAAAAAAAAACCAACAACAACGATGAATTTATTTCCGTATCTTTTTTTTTAATTCTTATTAATTACAAAAAAAAAATAAAAAAAAATTAAAGTTTATAATAGGATACGGAAAATCCAGGTGCACTTTTTATAAACAAATTTCTTTTCGATTTTTTTTTTTATTATTTCTTAAACATAAAACATTTTTTTTTTTTACTTCTGAATAGTTATCAGCACTCAATTAGGACACTTAAGGATAATAAAAAAAAAGCGTGATTCGTACGATTCCTAAAACCCCCCCTCGATTTTTTTTTGTGCTACGAATGCGATTTTTGGGGGGGAAAGGATACAACCAAAAAAAAAACTAAAAAATTTTATCCTCTGGCCCTGTACACTATAAAAGGGCCATCGGCGGGTTGTAGCGATTATTTTGAAGCAAGTGTAGTAAAGGTACGAGTTTAACGTACTTTTTTTTTTTTTGTTATTTCTCTTGAATTTCGTGAAGGATTCAGTACTATACTACTTTAAGGTGATAGCAGCAAGTACAGGGATAATTTAATTTTTCTTTAAAAAATAATACTATTATGATAGCCTTCGCCCGGTCTTAGTTAAAATTTTTTAAGGACGTTCATCATACATTTTCTTTTGAAGGAAAATTACACATAACAAAAAATTAATGAAAATCCCTTCTTTTTGTGTACCCTACGTACGCTATTCAATGGGGTTTCCCTCTTTTCCGTTTATATATATTTTTTCTTGTTGTTGTTGTTGTGTGTAAGGATTATTACAGCAAGGATCCCGAACTTTAACTTTCTCTGGTACACACAAAAACCAACAGCAAAGCAGAACAACTTGAGAGGTTACTTTTTTACTATTAAGTCTATATAGATCACGTGTCCTTTTTATTTATTTTTTTTTAATTTTTTTTTTGGGTTACTATAGCCGACGCACTTTTCACTACTTAAATTTCTTTTTAGGAGATTTTTTTTTTATTTTTATTATTATTATTTAAATATTTAAACAAAAAAAAAGGCAAAAAAAAATTTAACAAGTTGATTTTTGGTTGTTTGTGAAGATTTTATGAATAAATTTCTTTTTTATTAAATTCATTTTTTATTTTGTTTATATTTATTTATTTTTATTTTTTTGTTAATAATAAAAACACCCGAAACGCGCGTTCATTATTATATTATTATTATTATTATTAATAATTAATTTAATTTTTTCCCCCTTATTACTTTAAGAAACTCTACAGAAGTATAACAGACAGACGATGATACTTCTTTAACAGGGAAATAACACTCTAGAAGCTAAAAAACGAACCCGCAGACCGCGTGTAACTATTTTTTTAACCTCTGGTCGCTTTGAAATACCGACTCAAACTGATGCCGACAACGACAGCGTTTCTAGAGAGCCTGAACTACTGCGGCTCTGGTTCAGTTTACCGATAGGTGATTACAGTCAAACCAGAATGGGGGTAAAAGTAAGATAAAACTGGTAGAGGAACAAAAAACATGTGTACCGAGACCGTCGTCGTCGGCATTATCCCAAAATGAACAACCAATTCACATGTGGTAGTAATACTCTTAAAATTATATATGTATATAAGAGAAGAATGTCGGATTGAAGAGAGTATATTACGACTCTTAAGAAAATGTTATGGGAAATATTGGCTTTGTAAGATACCGGTTGGGATATTTTATTTCCTCTGATGTAATAAATGGTTTAATTTACATGTAGAATCGGTTGGATGGAGATCGCAACTATATAAGGACCATAAAGGTAAATTAGTTTAATTTTTGGTCAAGGATATATATAATCACTATAATAAATCAAGCTTGCACCCTTCAATCTACATAAATCCTATAGTCCTAATTTTGAAAGCTTTCATATATTGGAGCTTTACTTGTTTATGTTTCAGCCACACGCAATTTGAATTGTGGACCCATGAGGCGAAGGAGTTTAGTGGATGACTCGGCGTCATTCTGTTCCGGGTTTCCCCCCACAATCGAGCAATCCAATAACTATGCCTAATGTTTCCCTCTGACTCCTCTTCCCCGTAGCTGTGTGATGATTAACAAATTTATTATTATTACTAGCAAAAAACCCCGCGTGCGTTGCAACGCCCTTAAATAAAAAAAGTATGTGTGCACTGTCCGCGATAGGAAAAAAGTGAAAGAAATAAAAAATCTGGAAAAAATGATTTTGGATACCTATCATATGGTTAGTTTCTATTGACAACTTTTTTGACAGCTGTCATTAGTCAAAACCGGTTTTTGATATGATATTCGTATTCAGCGGTATCGAAAACCTAAGGATACCAAGTTTCACCGTGAACCGATGGAAATCAAGTGCGCCAAACACTTGGTTGAACCTAAAAAAAATGACAACCCATGTTAAATCCCATTTAAAATTCAACCTATGACGTGGTAGACAGTTTATAATTTTATTTTTTTATCTTTTCGGTTAGCCGTTACACTGCCCCCTTCTTACTTAGTGTTCGTTCCGAACACAGCTTCCTTCCCGTTCTTACCGATCGATGGCATCGTTTAACCTCTCGTGATGGCAGTGGAGGGTCCCCTCCCTTTTCTTTGTATAATTTTGACGATTTACCTTTAATTAGTCGAGGATTTTATAGATACACTCGATCGCGTGGCAAAATTTCACAACAATAAGGGAAATGACCAAGATACACTATGTTCAATGTTCTTCCATTTGGAGCAAGGATGTGAAGATTCCGATTTCCCAAAACACTTGAACAACCTACATACAGCTGACAGGGAAATGACACTTATTTGCTAAAATTCGTCCGCCATATTGGACCCGAAATTTTATATTTATTAGTTTTGATCATAAATTCGTTATTTGCTACCTTAAAAACTCCCAGATACCGATTTTCATTGGAATCGGACCACAATTGGCAAATTCGTCGGCCATATTGGAGCGGCCATTTTGAATTTATAAGTTTTGATCATAAATTCGTTATTTGCAACCTTAAAAACCCTAGATATCCACTTTCATTGGAATCGGACCACAATTGGCAAATTCGTCGGCCATATTGGAGCGGCCATTTTGAATTTATTAGTTTTGATCATAAATTCGTTATTTGCTACCTTAAAAACTCCCAGATACCGATTTTCATTGGAATCGGACCACAATTGGCAAATTCGTCGGCCATATTGGAGCGGCCATTTTGAATTTATAAGTTTTAATCAAAAAATTCGTTATTTGCAACCTTAAAAACCCCTAGATATCCACTTTAATTGGAATCGGACCACAATTGGCAAATTCGTCGGCCATATTGGAGCGGCCATTTTGAATTTATAAGTTTTAATCAAAAAATTCGTTATTTGCAACCTTAAAAACCCCTAGATATCCACTTTCATTGGAATCGGACCACAATTGGCAAATTCGTCGGCCATATTTTAGCGGCCATTTTGAATTTATAAGTTTTAATCAAAAAATTCGTTATTTGCAACCTTAAAAACCCCTAGATATCCACTTTAATTGGAATCGGACCACAATTGGCAAATTCGTCGGCCATATTGGAGCGGCCATTTTGAATTTATAAGTTTTAATCAAAAAATTCGTTATTTGCAACCTTAAAAACCCACTACACTACCCACCCACGATATCCACTTTCATTGGAATCCCAATACAATTGGAAAATTTTATCCGCGGCCATTTTGAATTTATAAGTTCAGATCATAAATTCATTATTTGCTACCTTAAAAAAACCCGAGATATCGATTTTCATTGTAATCGGAACGCTATTGGCAAATACGTCCGCCATATTGACGCGGCCATTTTGAATTTATAAGTTCTGATCATAAATTCGTTATTTGCTACCTTATAAACCCCCTCGAGACTGATTTTCATGGAAATCGGAACACAATTGGCAAATTTCGGTGGCCATTTTGAATTTCGGTCATATTTCGGCGGCCATTTTGAATTTATAAGTTCTGATCAAACATTCAAAAATAGTCTAGGAGCTACGGTTTCCGAGATATAAGCATTTTTGTGTTTTTGGCCGGTCGGTCCGACATTAAGGCCAAAAATCGTCTCGGACCTACGGTTTCCGAGATATAAGCATTTTTGTGTTTAAGCGCTTTTGGGTTTATGACCGGTCGGTGATTCCAAATTAAGGCCAAAAATGGTGTTAAAAGAGATTAAATTTTTGTCGTCCTTAAGCCACAGATCCTGTCGCCAGCGATCCATAGCTCTTGGACTTCGCCTGATGCCATGTGAACCAAAAGCGCAACGGACGCTGCTTTACAATGATGCAGGTGTATCGGTGTACCACACCTGCACCATTTTCTGTGTGGTATGCATCGACGACCAGCCACCGTTTGCTTCTTCGTCGCTGGAGATGTGTGTTCGTCGATGCTGTGTCATATTGGAGATGGAAGAAATCGCAAAAGACAATTCCGCAAAGTGAATTCGAACTACGAACCTTTAGGATGGCAGTCGGCCCCCTTAACCTATATATTACTAAGGCTGAAAATTAGTAAAACCCACAATGATAACGACAGCTCGATGAAGTAAAAGACTATTCAACTTCATCGAAGCCACGGGGTTATCCACAATTTTTCTAAATAAAAACTTTCAATATGGCAAGTCCCTTCGGATTTTTCATATAGGCATAAGGAGAGAGAACTACTCACCTTAATCTCTCGCAATTTCTTTATCCACAAACAAACGTTTCGGCGAGAGAGAGAGAGAATAGCTTTTACAATCTCTATAGACAATACCAACAGCAACAACAACGACTAGAGTGGAATCATTAGAAAACCTTTAAACAAATCCTTTTATCCTAGGAAAATCCTTGTTTAGTCTACATTTAACTTGTTTCTGTTAAAGCTACTCCTTCAACTTCAGAATATATCGACTCGAGTGCTAGCTAGCAGCAGCACCACCAGCAGCAGTGGTAGCGGCAAAAAATAAAATAAAAATATTGGGAAAATATATGACTCTCACCCATCACTCCTCCTCCACTTCTTTTATTTTCTTTACCACCACCACACTTTTTTTTACTCATTCTTTTCTCTTGGATGATGGTGGCATGTTTTGGTATTCCCTTTTGGTTTTATACTTTCAACTCTGGAGGAGGCGGGCGCGGAATTCACCTGTAAGGTAATAATATCGAAATCAAGGTACTGCCGCTGCCGGTATTGTTTTGTAGTTAACATCCGCATTTTTAACACACGCGCTCGTGTGTAACCATGACGGTATTTTACATTCACAAATAAATTACAAACGTTTTAGATTGTTTCTGTTTTTTTTTTTTTTTTTTTTTTGAGATTTTGTTCTTGTATGTTTTTTTTTTGTTGTCGTTCTAGGGATGATGGATGGTGGAAAAGGTTGGGTTTTTTTTTGTGATAGCAACTTTTCAATTTTCCTGATGTATTTCGAGTGATATATTATATTTTTAAATAATTTTTTTAAATGGAATTTTTAATTTGTTTTTGTTTAATAATGTTACTAAAGTCCTGTTTTTTTGTTCAACAGATAAAACAAAAAGATGCCTGAAAAGAAGAATCCTCGTATGAACCGCACAGGTGCAAGGTATTCTATCATAAAGTTCGCCGTATGACAGGACGTTGCAAATATACTACAATGACAAGAAGAAGATTCTGTCCGACGATAACGATATGATAGTACAAAAGGTGATTTTAAAGCTTAATTCTATTTCAAATATAAAAAATTTAATCTCGCACTTTCAGGTATATTGATGAGATGTGAAACTAACTTAACGGATGCAGAGGATGTGCTGGTGAAAGCATGCATGGCCTCTATACTAAGGGCTTCATGATGTGATTGATCTATTATTGGAAAATTGGAAAAGAACCAACTCGTGTGCAAGACTTTTGCGGAGAGGCATCTTACCCTTGCTCTTATTCAAGATGGCAAAGACTTGCCATCGGCTCAAGTAAACTAGTATATGATCGGATATTGTGAGGCGCCTCATGCTGCCATTTTAATTGACAATCGTCGTGTCACTCATCTCTCCATTACTAGTTTTATTTCTATAGATCTAGTGGCGATCTCGGTTGCATCGGTTCCCATCGCCAAAGGATTCCAAGAAATCGTGTTCTTGCGTCCGCCTACTTTCCCGGGGGAATGTGAGTATAATAGTGTCACCCCAGGAAGATTCAATAACTGATTGAGTTCTGTCGCAAGATGAATCGGCAATTCGTCATCGGCTGTGATGTACATGTTCACCACTCTCCATTTGGGGGGGGGGTACCAATCTCCTAGAATTTCTTATTATGAATAACATAAGACATTGCAAATAGGGGATGCAAACCCACTTTTGTTACTGCTAGCAGAAAGGAGGTGCTTGAACCTCCAAAACATCTCAGCTGGTTTACCGACGGGTCAAAGATGGAACATGGTACACAGGGGCTGGTGTCAAAGGACCCATAACTACAAGGTCTCAATTGCAATGGGTAAGTGGCTCCCTCTGTGTTTCAGACTGAAATACATGCCATTGAGACCTGCGCTAGGCTCAACCTTGAGAGAAAGGTTTGAAAGGCGGCCAACATTAAAATCTTTTCTGACCAGCCACGCTGCCAGCGGAGTATCCTGTCATAGGCATGGAAGCCTTAGGCCAGGCGATCGCACACATTCCCTGCTGCTTGACCGATGTAAGATTATCATCACTCCCTCGTAAAAAAAACGTCAAGCTGCCGTCAAGGCAAAAACGTCAAGCTGCCATCAAGGCACTCTCAACGTGGAAGTTTTCTTCCAAAATAGTTGCAGGGTGCTTTGACGTACTCCAGAGCCTATGACGCTTGCGTAAAGTCGCCGTAAAGTCCTTTCTAGGGATCTTCTTGCCGGGGTGCTTAGTGGGCGCTGTTAGTGTAGCTACTTCCGCCACTTTCTGTGCCCTTTTTTCCGCTCCCCTTCCCGCCTTGAAATATGTTCCTCTCATTCTTCTAACCATCACCAGGATTGTGTGGGCGATGTTATTCTGTCCATTCAGGTCGTCCCTGAGTTCCTTTATTTGGACTCCCAGCTTCTGGAGAGTATCTTCTTCTTTCCTTAGCGTCATCCCCCGCTGGATGTAGTTGGGGGGTCACTTACCCTGCTTACATTTTTTTAGCTCGATCAGGTTGCCTAGCGAGCTGGTGCTGGTAGACCGTACCTTTTCCGTGATACGGACGGTCTTCCGCGGATTTTGTTGGCGGCGTCCTTGCCGTCTTCGCGGATCTTCCAGATGTTGCCAGTTCTTCTTCTTTTGTTGGGCGCAATGACTGTTTTGCCACTGGTGACTGACCCCTGGCACTTTTATTGCCAGTTTCCAGCCGTACGGCGGAGTCCGCGGCCTGCTCCGACATTGGGGCATATATCCCTACCCTGAGTTTATTTTCTTTAGTTGTACTCATCATTTTTGGTTTTTTTGGTGTTCTTTTACGTCTACCCATCCAAAGAAAGACTAGGGAGTAGGAATGGGGATGGGCAGCTGACCAGAAGAAATAAGGTCTCGCTCTGCTGGGTCCCCGGACACTGGGGTGTCAAAGGGCAATGAGGTGGCATCTCATGGTAAATTAGCAAGTCCCTGTTAAGGGGCCTGCTTCTGTCAAAGCAACACCCGTAGAGGGATTGGGGAGCTTCGGATTACCTTTAAAGACAGTATTTTTGGTTTTATGAGCCTCCACACTGGAGGCAAGTAGTTTTTTTATTTTTGGCATTCATAAAAGGTCCCACGAGTAGTGCGGAAAAAAGAGTCCATCCTGGCACAGCCGCTTACTAGGATAAGGCACTTATACACTCCGACCTTGTCTGGGCATCGGAGGGAACCATTTGCAACCAGCACTCTTTAACCACTGGCTGGCCACGCAGCCATCTGCACGGTAAACACCTTGGCTTAGAAGTGGGGAAAGGGAGAGGAGAAAGAGAAAAAGGGGGGCGGGGATGTACCCACCTTAGTCTGGCCTCTTCGCAATTAGCCTGTTCGGCATGGGTGTCCCTACCGGTTTCCAGCTAGCCACCGCCGACATAGCCTAATGCTACCACGAGACACGCCATCCCCACCACCACGGCAAGGTGCAGGTACCCCCGGTGAGGCCTCACGCTAAACAATACGATTACTTTCTGCCAAGCTCTCATCACTTGTTCTACTTTATTATGCCTATGACACCATTTCCTATCGATAAACAAAACTTCTTTTTTTCGCATTCAAATCATATTGGGAAATTTCTTTAAAATTTACGTCTGGCAATGCTATTTTTCTCTTAAATACTCTCTTTTAAGCAAATCTCTTTCCAATGCGCATATTCAATTCTAAAGCATGCGAACTTAATAATAAAAAATAAAAAAATATTAACTCCAAATGAAATTGAAAAAAGTAAAGAAAATCATATAAGAAAAAAAAATACAACAGAATATCATATGAAATTACTTTATACCAGTTTTACAGAGCATCAAACAGAGCCTATTTGGGTGAGTTTAATATGCAGATGTCGAAGGGAGGCAGTAAAATATAAGTTGTATGCTGGACGGTACTATTTAAGAGCTATATATATATATATACGTATATAGAGAGAATATATCAATATATAAACTTATGTATATATAGATTTACGTGCAAAATTATATATATATATATATCGATATATATATATATATACCCTATATATAGAGTATATAGAAGCCCTTTTTCAAGTCTTTCAAGTGTTACTGGTGGTAATAATGGGCAGAAATTACTTAAAGGCATTCATTAGAGTACTTTCGATGAACACCAACCGCACAGTCTGTAATTTTGTCCATATATACCGTCCTCTGTGCTGTGATACAAGGAATATTATTACCCAACGTGTATGCAACGTAACGAATTTGTGAAACGAATTTGTCCAAGAAGAATATTACAAGAGCGCATCGTGGGTTGTGGATATGTGGTCTTGTTGTTGCTGCTCTGCTTTTTTTAAGTGGTTTTTATATTGCTTAATCGTTGGTGATTGCTGTTTTGTTTTTTTTTATTAATTTTACTGAAGTGATATTAATTTAAAAAAAAAATAGGCGCTCTTATCGTTCATTTTTTTTTAAAACAATTTTGTTACTCCTTATATCTATATATATATAACAGATGGTACATGAAAATATAGGATAAACGTATAAATCTATCTCTTGTGGTGTTGAGACACTTACCCCGAGGCAGCAGCAATTGATGTGAGCTTAACCTGATTTATAGGTGAAATGGATCATATCGAAGCAAAGTGGATATGAAGCTTAACATAAGCACAGCATCACGACAGTAATATTCCTTAAATAATAATAATAATAAACATAAACCTATCGTCGACCTACACAGGCGGCATTTTTCTTTTCATATTGAAACAAAATTTAGGACTTATACAGGATTATATCTCTTTGTTTCATACTAAAAAAAAATACTTCTTTTTGACGATTTTTATTGCAAAATTTTTAATTTCCTTCTTGCTAGATTTAAGCATCAATTCTGAGATTCTTTTGTAATATTTTCTTCATCACATATTAGCCATCGAAAAAATTTATTGTGACAAAAAATACTTATACCAAATAAATAATAAAAAAAGCTCTCAAAATACTCAAAAAAACGATTTACACAACGATTTTAAGTTGTTAATAAAGTTCAGCCAAAAACCATTGCTTTTTTTAAAAGGCTAAAAAAATTGATCCGTGACACAAACCAAGCAATCGCGTATATTTCCAACACGATCAATACCAAAAAATATAATCTGCGCGCGCAAGTATGTTAAAAAAAAACAATATTCCTAAACGTATGCAACAAATGTGCACAAGTAATAAATTTAAAAAAAAAACTGAAAACTTTTAGGCTGTTCGTCCATATTAAGCATAGAATACAAGCGATAAAGCGTTCCTGGGCATAACAAGCGGGGCGACAACGGGCGGCGGTGTTTCGGAAGCAGGTATGTAATCAGATTGTATATATTACCGCAAGGATCTTACAGTTTAAACCTTCTTCTGTGTATATACAAGAGGGAGGGAAAGATGGGTTCGTATGATACACGGACGGCTTCAAAATAGAAATAAGAGAGCTTAAGCAATTTAGCTCTTGTCTTTCAAGCTATATAGTGGGCGTGCACTTATGAAAATTTAATAAGAGTGAGGCGTGAGAAATTGACTAATAACCTACATCAAAATGGTTAAATGTGCCACACGAGTGCCTGACGCTTCACACCAAGGGGCCCACCTCCTTGATCTTTTTCTTACCTCCCAACCAACGCGGTACTCCGTCAGGAAAAATTTCACCATACCGTCAACTCCTTCTCATTCACGATGGAAAGGTGCTAACGAAAGCAAATCCAAGGCCGACTTACTCGCATCTCTGTTTGCCTCAAATTCTTCCTGGCCTAACACCGCCTTGCAACCTCCCATTGTCGAGCATTCCTCTCACTCAATGGGCAGAGTTTTCTTCAGGACTCGTGAAGTGTACAAGTTCCTCAAAGAGCTCGACTCCAATAAATCCACTGGCCCCGATAATATCCCCCCTGCTCTATGGTTCTTAAAAAATGTTCCTCACCTTTGGCTCAACCTCTGCACAAACTCTATATTCCTCCGGAGCCCTCTCGGGGCTCTTTACTTATATTCTTATTTTATTAACACCGGAACTTTTAGCTGGCGCCCCACGCTTTTTTACATTTCGAAAGATAGGTTGTTTCCATATACTGGCTGAAGCAAAAAAAAACTTTACATTTAAAATTATTTTTTACTCTTTAGTTCATTTTTAAATAAAAGCGTATTTTTTAGTTTTGTTAAACTATTTTTTTTATTTTTTATTTTTTAGTCTATTATATGTATGTGTTCGGCCATTTTGTAGTGACCGCCATATTAGATTTAAAATGACGTCACAAAGCTTACTATACTATACTAGTCATACACTTTCATTTGATACCCATACCGAGTGTGTTGTAAAGAAATAGATAATCCGCCATTTTGTGTTGGCCGCCATTTTGAATTTGGAATTACGCCACACAGGTAATAGTATTTCTAATTGTCACACCCTTTCATTCAATACCCATATATATCGAGTGGGTTGTAAAGAAAACGTTAGTCGGCAATTTTGTTTGCCGCCATTTTGTATTTTGAATGACGCCACATAGCTAATTGCATTCTACTTGTCGTACCCTTTCATTTGATATCCATGTTGGGGGGTCGGGGAAGATAATTGCAACTTTCGGCCGCCATTTTGGAACCGCCATCTTGATTTCTTTACAAAATGGTCAGATTGTATTATCACGCGAACTATACATATGTGCAAAATTGATCGGTTATAGGGAAGTGGGTCAAAATCAAGTTGCAAGATTTGTTTACATAGAACATTCATACATACAAACATCCCTACATGTATACGTACATACAGGTGAAGCTAATATAAAGCGTATAAAAAAGCGATAATTGATAAGTAAAAATTTCCCTGATTTAAATTCTAACGGTTTCGATTTTCTACATAACTGTAACGAATAATGCAATTTCCATCAATAAATAATACATTTTTGAAATATTCACGAACTATCCAACAATGAAAAATACTTAATTAAAACAATTCTAATAATTTCTATAATATTAAAATAATATTTCATGGTAAAATTTCAATACAAAAATAAAATTATAATTTTCATTTCAGTTAATCTTAATGGAAACCATTTTGCCACCTTACAATCAAACAAGAAAAAAACGAAAATTTCATTTAATAAAAATCACTTAATACCAACCATTTTTTGATCAGATTTTTACACAAAAACATTAATTAATTAATAATGATTCAATTACACTAAATTAATATTATAATCTTCACTTTAAATATCACAAAATTAATTTTTTTTAAATCCACAATAATTTGACATTTCATAATTTTGTCAGTTGCGCAAAAAAAAATTTAAGTTCAGAAATGTGTGAAAGTAGATTAATGTTACTATTAAAACATAGATGGCGCGGCAGGTTTGAATTGTTGTTATTTTTGTTACTGAGTATGAAAATGTTGTATTTTTATGTTTTTTTTTTAATTAAAAATTTCTTTAATTTAAATATTGGTTTTAGTAAAAATTAAAAAGAAAATAGTTGGGAGATTGTTTGTAAATTGTTTTGGGGATTTTTACGAAGTAAATAATCGGTGAAAAAAACGTTAATTTTTATTTTATTTGAAAAGTGTTTTGTGTTTTTAATAAATCAACGAAAATTTAATTTTAACGGAGTGACATAGCTATGCTACTTTCATCGCATACCCTCGGTTTATGTTATGCAAGAAAAAAAAACAATTAAAAAACATATTATCTATATTAATAAAAGAAAGTGTCTGTCTGTCTTTCTGTCTGTCTGTCTGCTTGTGCGTACCGTCGCGCGTTGGGGCCAAACTAGAAGAGATAGAAATCTGATTTTTTTTGTAGATGCATACCCATAGGTGACTAAAAGTTTCCGTTTTTCAATATTTTAATTAGTTTTTTTTTAATTAATTAATTACTATAGTACGTCACAATTTTTTTACGTTCTACGCCTCTTGCAACTTGATTTTGATTTACTTTCATGTAACCAATCAACCCGAAATTTTGCCCATATGCATAATATGCGTGACAATGCAATATGACATTTTTGTGTTAAAATATCAAGATGGCGGCCGAATTTTTCCATTGTGTTCCCCACCCCCGATACGGGTATCAAATGAAAGGATACGACAAATAGAATACTATTAGATGTGTAACGTCACTCCAAATTCAAAATGGCGGCCAATACAAAATGGCGGATTACCTTTTTCTTTACAAGCAACTCGGTATGGGTATGAAATGAAAGGGTATGACAAGTAGAATACTATTAACTGTGTGGCGTCATTCCAAATTCAAAATGGCGGCAAACACAAAATGGCGGCCAACCAAATATGGGGGATTACCTTTTTCTTTACAACGCGCTCGGTATGGGGGTATCATATGAAAGGGTGTTACAAGTACAATACTATTAGCTGTGTGGCGTTATTCCAAATTCAAAATGGCGGCCAACATAACACAGGGGATAACTTTTTTCTTTTCAACGCGCTCGATATGGGTATCAAATGAAAGGGTGTGACAATTAGAATACTATTATCTGTGTGGCGTCATTCCAAATTCAAAATGGCGGCCAACACAAAATGGCGGTTTACATTTTTCCTTTAGTATGGGGTATCAAATGAAAGTGCATGACGAGTATAGTACAGTAAGCTATGGGACGTCATTTTTAATCTAATATGGCGGTCACCACAAAATGGCGGAAGAAATATAATAGACTAAAAAGTAGAAAATAAAATATATAGTTTAAAAAGACTAAAAAATACACTTTTATTTTAATATGAACTAAAAAGTAAAAAATAATTTTCAATGTAAAGTTTTAATTGCTTCAGCCAGTATATGGGAACAACCTACCTTTCAAAATTAGAAAAAAGCGCCAGAACATTAAATATAGGTTATTCTGAAGCTCTTTGAAAAAATACCGTAACATCGATTACAGGGCATTTTTCCCCCTTCTGTTCGTCTCAACCCGAAATGAAAAAAACAGAGAAGAAATGTGTGTAATGTATTTATTAGATTTTTTTAGGGCATCACAAATTGTCCATTTTTGGGCCAAATTTGCAAAATTTATTACTCTTTTTGGCGTTTTTTTTGGAAAACAAATTTGGAGGGGAGGAGGGCGTCATGAGCGAAGTCCTGCACAGGGCGTCTAATCCCCCCGTTTGTCTGTATGTCTGTCTATATACTTTTCCAGGCGGGCGTCGGGTCCATTCGAACTATAGTTATGATGGCTACGTACTATAGAATTTTATTTTTCATCAAACAGAGTCTTGCTGAAATTTATTCAACCATTGTTTTACAGTATTAATTGTTAACGGTAATTACTTAAAAGTGTTTAAATGTTAAGTAATGTTAAGTAACATAAATCCACCCACACAATTCGACATTCCAAATCTTTCTTTCTCCGCTGCAAGTCCGTTCCAAGCGCAAACATCATCGATTCGGGGTACCCCAAAAAAGTCGGGTTTTACTAATCAAACTAACTTTCTATATACCAAAAAAAAAATAGTAATAAAAAAAACGAGGAAAAGAAGAAATGTAATTTTTTTTTTTTTTGCAAATGCAATTAGTTTCCAGGTGATATTTTTACCATATGACAACGATATCATACACTACCTGTAGCCTCTGCTAATCTCACATATATAAATAAATAAAAGAAAAAAAAAAGATAAAACACTCACGAGAAATCAATTAGTCATCAATATTGGCTCAAAACTCTACCTTAACACGAGGGCAGCAATAGAGACTCGGCGCGATTAAATATTTACCATTTGTTACCACCGAGTTCAAACCGTCAAGAATTATGATGATGATATAGTTACACACACCTGCTATAGGTTCGCAAATAATGTGTGTACTGAATTGAATTGCAAATTTTTATTACCTTTTGTTTGTTGGTTTTTTTTTTAATTAATTATTATTTATTTATTTATATTAATTTGTTTTCGCAGTTTATTGACCCCGAAAAAAAAACCCCAAGTAAATAATAAAACAATTGTTCAGAAGTAAAAAAAAAACAAAAAATTACGTTTGGTTTTTGTCTTTTTAAGCACACATTCATAAAATTGCGCCTTTCCAAGTTAAGAGTACAATTTAGAAATTTGCATAAAATCATAAATACAATAAATGGTGAAAGGTGTAGAGTATTGGGAGAGGATAAGTGACACTAAAAAATTGAGAAGAAATCTACTTCAGTATGTTAATATTTATTACATAGTTTCACTTAACCATAACAACTCTGAGCCCGCGTAATAACCACTCTATACAATAAAAGTGAATTTTTGTGTAAATTTTAGTTCATGGAGAAAAAATAATTAAAATTATTACACAAAGGTTTTTATTTTTATTTTTTTATTTTTCTCGATTGCTGTTGATTAACACTTCTTGACTTGATGAATTTATGATTTGCTAATGGATTAACACACACACACCCAAACTGAATATAAAAATTTCGAAAAAAAATAAAAAATAAATAAATTCCAGAAATGAAAACGAAATGAAACTGGTACAACGGCGGAGGGGGGGGGGTTGACACAGCTACGACCAGCAGCGGAAAACAGTAGAATTTTATATTAAAAATTATGCCTCAGTACAATTTATCATCGTGTAAGGGGCAAATGTACTGGCCAAATGTACTGCCTCGTGTAAGTCGCTCTATTTCAGTGCGATATTGCTTTATCAGAAAAGTCTATGTGACAAATCTTTAGGCAGACTAGAATATTGAATCTGTTCAAGGGCGTCGCTCTTTTTTTAAGTCTCTTCAGGTATGCTGAGAACAATATGCTCCACTTTTATAGCCAACGTGTGACTCGACCCATGACCCTAAGATTAAAAATCTCGTGCCGTTAAGCTAATTCCTGAACTTTATAAGCTGCCTTCCCTGCAAATATTAGGTATATGAGTGCAATACAATAGAGGCCAAGCGAGTGACGGCGGTACTTATGGGCACAGTAACTCATCAAAAGAAAGGAGAAATTAAAGCCTGCACTACACTACTCGCGAAGTTGCTTCGGCGAATTACTTCTTGAAGTTGATTTGACGTCCGAATTACGTGACTACACACTCGTGCAACCTCGCGAGGAGAGATCGCCCAGCACACCTCGAGTCCTTTGACTCGGGCACAAAAACCGCCAAAGATACGATGACGCCTTAGGCGAAGTAAAGTTACACAGAGTGAATCGAAGTGCCTCTCTACATTCTCTCGCCTTCGACTAACTTCGATCAATTTCGCGAGTAGTGTAGTGCCATCTTAATAAAGAAGAAGAGTTTCGTTTTACTCCTGATGTGGAGGTAGTAAATAACGAATGTTTGATCAGAACTTATAAATTCAAAATGGCCGCCAAAATATGACCGAAATTCAAAATGGCCACCGAAATTTGCCAACTGTGTTCCGATTTCCATGAAAATCAGTCTCGAGGGGGTTTATAAGGTAGCAAATAACGAATTTATGATCAGAAATTATAAATTCAAAATGGCCGCGTCAATATGGCGGACGAATTTGCCAATAGCGTTCCGATTACAATGAAAATCGATATCTCGGGTTTTTTTAAGGTAGCAAATAAGGAATTTATGATCAGAACTTATAAATTCAAAATGGCCACGGACGACATTTTTCAATTGTATTCGGATTCCAATGAAAGTGGATATCTAGGGGTTTTTAAGGTTGCAAATAACGAATTTATGATTAAAACTTATAAATTCAAAATGGCCGCACCAATATGGCCGACGAATTTGCCAATTGTGGTCCGATGCCAATGAAAATCGGTATCTGGGGATTTTTAAGGTAGCAAATAAGGAATTTATGATCAAAACTAATAAATATAAAATTTCAGGGCCAATATGGCGTACGAATTTTAGCAAATAAGTGTCATTTCCCTGTCAGCTGTGTATGTAGATTGTTCAAGTTTTGGGAAATCTGAATCTTCACATCCTAGCTCCAAATGGAAGAACATTGAACATAGTGTATCTTGGTCATTTCCCCTATTGTTGTGAAATTTTCCACGCGATCGAGTGTACCTATAAAATCCTCGACTAATTAAAGGTAAATTGTCAAAATTACACAAAGAAAAGGGAGGGACCCTCCACTGCCATCACGAGAGGTTAAACGATGCCATCGATCGGTAAGAACGGGACGGAAGCTGTGTTCGGAACGAACACTAAGTAAGAAGGGGGCAGTTTAACGGCTAACCGAAAAGATAAAAACAAAATTATAAACTGTACCATGTCATAGGTTGAATTTTAAATGGGATTTAACATGGGTTTTAATTTTTTTTTAGGTTCAACCAAGCGTTGGGGGCACTTGATTTACATCGGTTCAAGGTGAAACTTGGTATCCTTAGGTTTTCGATACCGCTGAATACGAATATCATATCAAAAACCGGTTTTGACTAATGACAGCTGTCAAAAAAGGTGTCAATAGAAACTAACCATATGATAGGTATCCAAAATCATTTTTTTCCAGATTTTCTGTTTCTTTCACTTTTTTCCTACCGCGGACACATAAACTTTTTTTTATTTAAGGGCGTTGCAACGCACGCGGGTTTTTTGCTAGTCTATAATAAATTTCACAAGCTTATAAGCAATTATATGTAGTATATATATTTATGTAGATTAGTATACAATGCCCAAGCACCAGCATCTGGCATGCACCACCCATCATCATTATCGAAAGTGCAACAACGAAATGCACAACAAAAAACGCCTTCAGAAGCGAAGCGGCATATGCACATATAGCCCCGCGTGTAAAAATCACTTTCTTTCCAGGTATTTCCTTCTTGTTGGCATTTTTTCTTGTTGTATCATTGCAATTTTTTTTATACCCAACAGAGTAAGTAATAAACAAAAAGGGCTCTCCTCATCATCATCATCATCATTTCTTTTTATATTCTATATATATGCAATATATCTGCATCCCCGTCTATATTGCGTAAGAAAATCAGTTAATAAAAATTTCGGACATCTCATCTTGAATATTTTTTTCTTACAAAAAAAAAATAAGAAAAAAACTTTCACTCATTTAGTCTTCATTGAAAAATTTTTTTTTTAATTTTTTTGGTGCTTCCTTCTGTAAAATGCAGTATTTTAAAGAAATAAGAAAGAAAACATAAAAAAAACTAACCAATATCGCATCTGCTGCGAAAAGTGTGCAAAAGGTAAAGTGACTTTTCAACTTTGTGTTGTGCATCTTATATTGTATGTGTGTCTCCTGTGCCTGCATTGAGGCCCAAAAAAAATAAAAAACGAAGCACACGATATAATCACACTAAAAGACTAAAAGGCGCGCATCACAACCAATGAAATGATAAAAAAAATAAAAAATAAAAGAAACAAAATTTTATCACACTTCTTCTTGAATGGCCCATCAAATGCGCGCACAAGGAGTGAAATCAAAGTAATTAACCGTGGGTGATGGAAATCATCGTTAATTTTCCATAATTATTACACAATTCACGATGATTTTTATTTGTTAATTTTACGAAGAAAAAAATAATGAATAATAACCCAAAGGTGTCACAGGTGTGTGTTTGTAAAGATCTCTTACAAATGTGCCATACACAACACCTTTTCCAGATATGCTATTATCAATTGAGGTGTGTAATTCTCTATTTCTAGTTTTTATTATTTTTTTTCGAATGTGGTTTCAGTTCGTATATATTCATTCATGATAACAACAATCACAGCAATATATATACCGACAAAAAAGAAATTTGCTTGATTGATAAAAATGATTGAGGAAGCAACAGTGCGGTTTCTGTTTGAATACCAGATTTTTGTCGACATTACACCTATCAATCCCAGGCATAGGTCAAAAGTTTCGAAATGTACACATATCTGTGTAATTTAACCAAACAAAAGAACTAATTGTAAATCCATTTAACTTATTATCTAAAGTACAAAGAGAAGTGCCAAATTACAATGGAAGTGACGACACAATTCATTGCACAATATGACAACGATGACAGGCAATTTAGAAAGTAGAAGTGCCTATCAGCAGAAGGCTAATCCTAAATCAAAGATATCTAGGCTCTGTCACGATGGAGACAAAGGGCTGCGTTAGAAACGTAACATATCTTAAGGAATTCCAGTCTGCTGGCGTTCGGGGGCAGTTCATCCCAGCGCATGACAGAGGAGATGGAACCAGTCTACTAAGGGTCGATGGATTCACAGACTCATAGGAAATGTGAATAAATGGGTTATTATGAGGTAACATGGGGAAGTGAGACACTAATCAGCAGTTTCTGAGTGGACATGGAGGTTATAGGGCATAACTTCATCGCTTCCAGTTAGTCGATTTACTGGTCTCTACCAGGAGAGAAATAATGAATAAATTTCAGCAAGAGTTTGTATGATGAAAATAAAATAGTACGAGGCATCATCATAGCGTCCGCGCCTAAAATAAGGGAATCTCTCAAAATCGGTGTTTTCATGCGCAGGGAGAATTTCAAGCCCACCCCCACCCCCCTAAAAACGAGCAATTTCATTATGTTCTTGCTTAAAAACGGCAAATTATACCGGCTCATATAGTATGTTTAGTGAATTTTTATGACTTTTTATTACCCTTTTATTACCACCTCTCAAATATACTCTTAACACAAATCTAAATGCCCGGCTCATATAGTATGTTTATGAAGTGAATTTTTATGACGTTTTTATTACCCTTTTATTACCCTTTTATTGCCACCTCTCAAATATACTCTTAACACAAATCTAAATGCCCGGCTCATATAGTATGTTTATTAAGTGAATTTTTATGACGTTTTTATTACCCTTTTATTACCCTTTTATTACCACCTCTCAAATATACTCTTAACACAAATCTAAATGACCGGCTCATATAGTATGTTTATTAAGTGAATTTTTATGACGTTTTTATTACCCTTTTATTACCCTTTTATTACCACCTCTCAAATATACTCTTAACACAAATCTAAATGCCCGGCTCATATAGTATGTTTATTAAGTGAATTTTTATAACGTTTTATTACCCTTTTATTACCCTTTTATTACCACCTCTCAAATATACTCTTAACACAAATCTAAATGCCCGGCTCATATAGTATATTTATTAAGTGAATTTTTATGACGTTTTTATTACCCTTTTATTACCCTTTTATTACCACCTCTCAAATATACTCTTAACACAAATCTAAATGCCCGGCTCATATAGTATGTTTATTAAGTGAATTTTTATGACGTTTTTATTACCCTTTTATTACCATATTATTACCACCTCTCAAATATACTCTTAACACAAATCTACATGCTTCGTTCATTGCCTTTATTTTATGGCATGGGCTCAAAACTAATTAGAATAGACTATCCAATGATGTCAACTGTTGTTAAGTCAGTCGATTTAAAGCCAAGTGTCCCCACACACTATAGAGTTTTTTTTCGTTAAAGTATACAATAATAATGATATGTGTCTTCTGGAGCATAATTGATGCCTGCGGGAGAAATTGTTAACTTTTTAACCAATCTTTTCCATAGATTTTTCGTAGGCTTTTCCTCCCATAATACTGCTATCTTCGCCTCTAATTTTAATCATGTGTCTGGGGACACTTCTCGCAACACCGGAATATTTTTTGCACAGAGAAGCCTCAATGCTTCTCCAGAGGACTCTGTCAAAGTATCAAGATGGTTGGCAGGATTGCTTAGAGAGAATATTGTGCTAAACCTGTTCTATATATCCCATTCATGTTGCTTTCTTATGCTATCGTTTGCTATTTAACGCAAGAGCTTCTTCCCTTTAGTTATTAAGCGCTACCGACGATCTTTTACAACATAAAAAAAACAACACAAGCCTTTGCCACATTTAATTGGCATATATACTATGAAGACTTCAATTTAGTTTTTTAGTTATAAATTTTTACGTCAAGTACCAAAAACCATTAAATAAACAATTTCTTCACTAAACCACCAATAAACTTTCACGTCAATCCCCATAACCTCTATGCACTTTGTTTCATTGTCTTTTATCGCCTATTATTCATCTTTATTTCTTCAAAAACCAAAATTCTTCATTTTTCACTCATAAAATAAATATGGAATTTTGCTGGTTAAGCATAAACACTTAAAATATGCCATAAAAAAAATGGAAAAATCGTGCTAAAAACAAATTGTGTTTTTTTTATTTTTAATTTTTTTTAATTGTTTTACTAATCAGAGTAAAGTTGATCACAGCATGAAGATGGACCTTTTGCTGCTTGCCTTATTGCGCGGTGTATATCCATCTATTTCCGTGGTGGAGTCGTATAGAAGCGCATCTATCATGTGTGTCGCTCATAGATGCAATCTTACACAATTTTTTGAGCACAGATTTTCTTTTGCCAATTATCGAGTGTTTTATAAGCATAAAAAACAGCTTTTGACCCTTTTACTATCGACGCGTCATTCATATTCACTTAAAAATGCTTTTAAATAGTGTTAAAGGATAGAAATTTTTGTGCGCATGCGCGACCGGCTTAAGAGATCAAAAGAGATTTGATATTTTTTTCTTCACATTTTTCGTTTTTGTTTTTACACAATTCGTCATAATTGAAGACAACTTTGCAATAATATAAAAGTTTTATTATGCACAATTCGGGTCTTGCCTTTGAATTTATTTATTTTTTTTATTTTTTTTTTTTGGTCCATAAAAAATAATGGAAGTTTTGTGGAATGTGTTGAAATTTTTGGGGCGTTGTATATAGTTCAAAATAATGAAGAAAAATGTTTGTCGTCTTGTTCTTCTTCAATTTCCCTTAACGTTGTTTCATTGGGCATAAAATAATCGAAACAATAATGTCTTTTAACGAACTCTCGTATTTTATGCCACCGCGCGCACTTTTCAGTTCAGTTTAGGATGTCCTAAGTAGCAATGGCCTATGCCAAGAAGGTTCCTCTTTAGGTTGATTTAAGTTTTTTTTTTAACCCGAAAAGATTTTTTTGTGGATCCTAATCATCAGAGCGGGTTTGGGGTTTGCCATCATTTTGCATCGCAGGCCCAAAGACACCACAGCACATATAAAAAAGGTATCCACTCGCGTGGATTAGATTTTTTAGGTTATTCTGAAAGACGAAGATGTAACGCATGCAATTATCTGTTAGCAGAAACTGGCCGCATATTGCGCATTGGACGCGCGCATTGGACGCGCACATCGCACGCACGCATCGCACCGTCTTTTAACCCGGAGGGGAAGACAGGCCAGAGGCAACCGAGCATATTTTTTGAATTTGTTGTTGGCTTTGACGTGGGCCAGATATATTGTATTTGGTTTGGTATATGGGCTAACATTCTCAAGTGCCCGGAAACACAATAATATCTATTTTTAAAATTTCAATCAATCAATAAAAACCAATCTGTGAACTTTATAAGTATCAATTCAAGCCATACTTAAAGTGTTTTATCTTTTTTTAATTTAATTATAATCAAAATAAGCAATCAATATGCACTTTTTGTGTGTGTGTGTGTGTCTGCCTCGCTTTTGTTGTCTGCTAATTAAATTAAATTTGATATAATCAATGCGACGAGACAACAAATCAACTCTGTAATCAATTAAATGAGCTTCTTCTTCTGCCTAGAGACACATCGACATTTTTCCAGATATTGAATAACGAAAGTTTTATTAAAAAACAAGAAAATCCCAAATTGAAGATCAGTTGAGAGGCAGCAAGATATAGACACGTAATCATGAGATCGCGATCAACAGCACCATTCCTAGCGAAGAGACTAGCCAGCACGTACCCAGAAATAACATAGCTCCCCCGAGATTGTAGATAGTCGACGCGTCGCGTCACCCACATATACTCTGCGCGCTGTACAAAAATCCAATCCAAATCCACACACGATCACTGAAACCGGGCGAAGGTATTTTTTAAGTACCCACTTTCATTACCCTCCGCGCGATCGTTGAATCATCGTCACCATCGTCATGATCGGTCGTCGTCATTCCTATCTGCACTTGTCTCTCTTTCGATGCAATTTCCTCAAGTATTTTTCACGAAAAAAAAAATCAAAATAAAAGAAAATATCCAAAGCTTGAATTGCTCAAGTATCGCACGATCGTGTATAGATCGAGGTGAAAACCACCTACGATTATACTATGAAAGAAAGAAGTTCCCATGTCCATGTCTGGAAGTAAGATAGCATAATTAATCAAAATTTTTGTGTGTGCTTTTTACTTGATACCTGTCGGAGCAGGTATGCCTGTCACTTATCACATTGCCTGTCTAATTGTCGAATTTGTTTCGGTCGGGGGTGTCTCAAGAGCTAATGACAGAATAACAGAGAGAAGATAAAGAAAAATATCGCGCGTCCACTCTATGGGGATTTCCTTAACGAAACGCGATCCGTAGATGCATTCATGATGGAGATTGCACAATCGTCGGGTCGAGCCTGGGTGTCACCAATGGATGAGTATCTTTTTACTTGATGATCTCAAATTGATCTGATCTTGTAGGTCATATGATAGGGTATATGCACACTGCGATCTACACAGCGTGATCGGTTTGGGAATATTTTTCGTTTTGTGAAATATATTTATATTTTGTTACGACATTGATTAGTTGTTGCATATACGTGGGAATCTAGAATGTCTGCAGAAGATCCATCATATAGATGTGATCGTGTCAATTACACAAACGCCCTCTGCTGCTAGACTGCCCATTTAACCTTGTCATGGTCGAAGATGTTCCTAGAAATACTCCGGGAAAATCCGTCTGGTATGTGGTCCTATGACTACACCCAGCATCCAAAGGATAAGCGGTCTGGAGGAAAGCTAAGCAAGTACACAAAAAAACCATGGAGGAAAGCTAAGCAAGTACACAAAAAAACCAACATGGCCGCCGGAGATATCACTTTTTGGCAAAAAAATCACTCAAAAACTGGTTATTTCGAAAAAAAAATTTAATCAGTCAATGCGAAACGTTATTGCCTACAAAAAAAAGCCCTTTGTCATTTTTGCGAAAACCGAAACCCTTCCGAAGTTATTCAAGATCAAAGTTTCCAAGAATCACATTTCGGACTTTGAATAATTCGGAAAGGTCAAGGTTTTCCAAAAAAAAATTCAAGAGGGGTATTTTGTAGGCAATAATGTTTTGTATTGACAGATCAAAATTTTTTTTCGAAAAAAACCAGTTTTTGAGTGATTTTTTTTTTGCCAAAAAGTGATATCTCCGGCGGCCATTTTTTTTTGTGATTCTGAAATTGTTTTCTTAGAAAGTCCCAAGGAAGCTGTGGTCAAATTTTCAGCCATTTTGGAATTTTGTCTCCTTTTGTGCGTTTTTTTTGCTAATTATCCCGGACTAATTATATTATGACAGTTGTGGTGTAGTGAAAAATGTCAGAGAACGAAAAATAAAAAAAAATTATATCTTTGGTACGTTGTTGTCCCCGAAATGGAAGAGGGAAACAAGTAATAATATTTAATATTTAATTTTTTAATATGGAAAAAAAGTAATATTTTTTATTAATTTTCAAGGAAAATTAAAATAAAAAATCAGCTGACTCTGGAAAAACGCGCCTAAAAGCGGGCTTTTTTTTAACATGATCTATCGTTCGACAGATGGCTCTCTTTTGAGATATCGTACTAGATTAACCAAAATTTGCCTAATCGGTTTTCCAGACGCGTAGGGAAGTGTATACACCCTCTACACATGCCCTCTAGACCCACTCTAACGCGAAAGGTTTATCTAATAAAAAAAACTCTATAGTGTATACGCAATTTTTTTGTGTTTGGTAGAGCTCTACGTCTGCTCTACGCTCTATCAAGCATGTTTGATAGAGTTTTCTCTCTACAAGTATTCGCCTCAAAATTCGAATACGACATAAGCCGACAATTTTGGTATACAGATGTATCTCGTGAGCTCATTCAATAATTCTCGATACATTTCAGCGTTTTGTTTTCTTTTCGCTCTCTTTCCTTCTTTTTCTCTTAAAATAAATAAAACGGCAGCAGCTGGTTTTTGGCGAGAAATCATTTTATTATTTTATTTAATTTCTATTAATTTCCTTTAAATTTTTTACACAATAATGTGTACGCACGCACCTCTGGACATACAAAAGTCGATAGCCGCAGTTGCGCGCTCTACCAAACGACTCTACAGTAGAGAAAAACGCATCCGGCGGCAGTGTATACAGTCTGTAGAGCGCGTAGTAGAGCTCTACTCAAAATTTCTCTAGAGCAGTTCTACGATGGAGTTCTAGAGTGGTAGAGACGCGCTGTAGTGTACACACTACAGGTAGAGCTCTGCACTCGACGCTCTACACTCTACAGAAAAAAACTTAACATTGCATGATCGCAGTGGGGAGCACTCCTTTTACTGCTGTGCTTTTTAAGAAACGTCCCAAAAGTAGAAAAAACTTTCTAACCCTCCACCCGCCTGTGGATATGAGAAACAACTGAAGTGTCAAGATTTATATTTTTGTTCACCTTGTGCAATTTCCTTTTCGTCCTTCCATCCAAATGCGAGTGTCGACAGCGATTGTACCAAGCGGTCCCCCAACTAAGTACCAACCGCTTTGATACTGCTTGACCACTGCTTCCAACGAGAACCAGTCTATGCTTGCCATTTTCTTGGTTCCATACAATTCCTTAAAGATCCAATCGGAGCATATTAACAGCGCTCCGAATTCGCTTCCATTAGTAGTTTTCTTCGAATTTTCCCTCTGGGGATTGCTTCTGGATTGATTCTGCCAAAAGAAAGACGAGCTCTGAGCCCCAGAACTAAGCACAAGGGCCTGTCTACATAAGGCCTGTTCCATTCTAGGTTGCACTATGTAACTTTAGGTTCATCCGCGACTAAAGAACCGACCGTTAGGTATCTGCATTTAATTCTTACATTTACAATAACATTTTTTTTTTAGTTAAAGTGCCCCCAAACATATTTTAGCCCCAGGCCTAGCAAGGTGATGTGGCGGGGCCTGTATGAGATAACCTTCAACTGACCCCGTGTACTTTTAAATAAAAATAAAAAAAATAAATCTACTACTACTGTACGTGCTCACAAAAACGAAAAAAAAATCAGCTCAAAAACTTCTATTAAAAATACCACAAAAAAAACCAAAAAAAAAACATTTTCAAATACAAAAAATTACGAAAAAATTTGTGACAAAAATTTTTAATGTCCGTTCATGTCTCGTCGAAAAATGAAATTTCTTTTTGGTTTGTACTTTTTTTTTTGGATACTATTTTCATATATGTTATTGTCTCCTTTATTTTGTTTTTTTTGTTTTTTTGTTTGAATGCGTAATACACACGACATTATTCTTCTAAGTTTTGTTTTGTGTATGAAATTCGGTGTATTATAATCTTCACAAGTATAGGCATTAAGATTTTTAAGCGCTGCACATTATAAAAGCACACCATACCGAGTTTACGGGGTATAAGCAAAACAATGAAACAAATTTTGTTTTTTTTTCAAAAACTTTACAAACGAAACCAAAAAAAAAGAAAAATATGTCATCATAAAAATCTACGTGACTATGGAGGGTTTGTGCACTATGGAAATTATTTTTTTTTATTTTTGTTTTGTGTTAGTGTGTGTGTATATTTATTTGCAAACAAAGTTTTTTTTAGGGGAAAACAAAATTTACTAAATAATAAAAAAAAAAATAAATAAATACTAATAAAGAAATTTCATTTCGATTGTTTTTAAATTTAAAAAAAAAATAAAAAAATTTTCAATGGAACAATCATCAATAATAATGTCGCGAGTTTTATCCATGAACAAAATATAATTATTATTGATTACGATATCATCTTTATATTTTTTGTTCAACACAAAAGAAATTTTATTAAAATCAAAAAAAAAAAACCAAAAAATATTTAAAAAAAAAATAAATACAACAAGAATTTATAAGTGAAAGTGATTTTTTTTTACTTTTAATATTAAGTAAATTTTTTTTATGTATTTATTAATTTTTCATTTTTATTTTATTTTATTTTTTTTTTTGTAATTTTCTTTTCTTTAACAACTTAAAAAAAAATTACAAAAAAAATGTACAAGTTTTTTAGTGTGTGCGCAACAACTCCTTAAGTAATTTATTGCACTTATATATCATTTTGGTTTTTTTTTGTTGTTTCTGTTTTAAAAATGCAACCACGGGAGAAGAAATTCGATTACAAAAAAAAATATTGATTATTTTTTTCTTTTTGGGGTTTATTTCGTTTAAAAATTACTCAGCACCGAGATCGTCGACATCTGCGCAGCGACAACACCACACAAACAGAAATAACAAAAATAAAAAAACAAAACCGCAACAAAAATAAGTGACAAGATAAAAACCGGATATCCGATGCTGCTGCTGCTGAAGCATGTGTGTGTGTAATATTTTTGTTTAATAAAATGAATTTTAAGAATTTTAACTACAAGAAAATAATAAAAAAAAATTAAAATAAAAAGAAAATTCGCCCATTCGCCCATTGCCGCATTCGCCATAGTCTCAAATACCCAAACACACACACAACAGACAGATGCACTCATCGCCTAGAATTTTTTGATTATTTGCAAAAGACTAGACCGAAACCCAAACACGCAACTTGTCTGTCAGCGAAAATTCACCGCATACACCGCACGCACTGTACGCACGTATGGATCTGTTTCCAACTTTAGTCTGTATCCAATTTTAGTCTGTATGCGGCTTTCCATTTGGGTTGCTGTTACCCATTTGTTCAACGCTCTTGCCCACACACTAGCATTACGTAAAGCTAGGCTGAGCTAACCAATCTCGCGACATCAGGAGAAGACGGATCGGTTTGGCCCCACTTGGGCAGAAATTCTTGTAAAAAGTTTGTATGGGAGGCGGTCATTAGCCGTGTTCCTTTTCTGCTCTTTTTTACTCGTATTTACTTGGAACTACTCCAGCTCTCACAAAGAATTCATACCTTTTACTCAAATGGACAAATTTTGCGTTCCTTTAATTTTTTACTCCGGAGTACTTAAAAGTAGAAAAGGAACACGGCTATTATTGCGTAGAAAATTATTAATACCATGCATCATTTGAAGCCGATCAACTTCAAATTTTGCACCACATATGCGTGGTTTTCTTTACAATGCAATGGGACCATTTTGTACAAAAAATAAAGATGGCGGTTCCAATATGGCGGCCGATTTTTGCAGTTATCTTCCGCGACCCCCGACATGGGTATCAAATGAAAGGGTATGACAGATAGAATACAATTAGCGATATAACATCATTCCAAATTTCAAAATGACGGAAGACATATAGTCGACTAAAAAGTAGAAAATATAACCGATAACAAATAATAAATATAACTTCAAATTTGGCCCATATATACGTATAGTTTCTTTGACAATGCAATGCGACCATTTTGTAAAAATCAAGATGGCGGTTCCAAGATGGCCGCCGATTTTTTCATTTGTGTTGTTCCCCGACCCCCGACATGGGTATCAAATTGAAGCGCATGGCAGGTAGAATACAATTAATTGTGTAGCGTCTTTCCAAATTCAAAATGGCGGATTACCTTTTTCTTCACAACCCCCTCAGTATGGGTATCAAATGAAAGAGTATAACGATTATAATAAAGTAATCTCTAGTCAGTAAAGCTTAATTTACAAATCCGACGTTTTTCTGCCGCGCCACTCTTTTTTAAGATTTCAGCCAATCAAAAACAATATGACGTGACCGAAATTGTTTCTGATTGGGTGAAATCTTAAAAAAGAGCGGCGCGGCAGAAAAATGTCGGATATGTAAATTAAGCTTAAGACCTATGGGGTGCGACAGCGAGGGAAACCCAAGCTCCGCTGGAAGGACATATATAATAGACTAAAAAAGCAGAAAATAAAATGTATGTAATATATTTTATCAAAATCAATGATAATGATCAAAAAAAAAATAATAATAAAGGTGAAACATTTTTTTTAATTTTTTTTTTATTTTTTCTTTTTTAAACCCACATTTTTTTTAGAAGCATTACTATCAGAGTCACAGTCCAGTATTGTATATATATTATAAAAGTGCTTTTCCCGCCAAAAAAAACAAAAAAAAACCAGAATCTTCGCCGGTTACATCCTATATACATATTATGCGAGAATGGGGCCCTCCGCGCGCGGAACAAACAACACCGAGACGAGACACACAAATGAAGAAATATAGTGTAAAACAGAAGAAAGAAATTTACAAAAAAAAAATAAATAAACGAATTTCTTCTTCACAATATGCGCGCACGCTAAAATACCTCTGAACTCGGAAAATCATACCTGGAAGACGATAATAATAAAATAAAAAAAACCAAAACAAATACCCACCCTGACCCGCTACACCCCTCCGATCTACACAAGAAAAAATAAAGAAAAAAAAAAAGAAAAAAAATGTTTTGTTAAGAAAAAGGCCCACGAAAAAGTATTGTCGCGCGCACATTTCTCGCTTTCTTATCGTCATTATTTTCGCGCTGTCGTCTGTCGGTTTGGTAGACCACCATTTTTTTTTCTTTTTTTTTTAGTATCTTTTTGGTTTAGGTAGAAGTGTCGATCGACTTCTTTTTGAGTGTGACAAGAGGAGGGGGAGAAGGAGGGTTGATGGTAGTTAGTTAGTTGATGGAAGAAGAAGGTAGGATCGCGCCGGTATCCATGACTTCTTCTTCTTCTTAAAAGCCTCTTTGGAGAGATGCTAAACAACAACAACAACAACGAAAAATAATATGACGATGATGATGGTGATATTTGTATCCATCTCGCATCATACCTATAGTGTAGTAGAGTGCACTTGCGCACAGCGCTTTTAACTTTTTGGCCTGGTCATTTGGCGGTGGCGGCTTAAAGCGCGCACAAAAAAAGTGGGGCCTTAGCATTGGTGGTGTGTATTTAAAGACCCAACAGAGCCTGATCTGGGCATAGTCGATTACTTATCCTCGAATTCATCACACAGTGTGTTATCCTTTATTATTATTATTATTATTTTTTTTTGTGGTTAAAATTAACAAACAAAAAAATTCTGATACTCCCACCCAAAAAAATCAAGACGAAAATTCTTTAAAGATTTTTTTTTAAATCAACCCCAAAAAAAATTATGAAGATTTTTTTGGTAAGAAATTTGAATTTCACTTTCGATTTTTATTCTTATTTTTTATTTTTTTATCTCTCTCTTTTTCTTTCTTTTTCTCTCTTAGATAATCGCTTTGATATCCTTGGCGCAAGGACGTCCAGAGGCTGGCTACAGCTATCGACCCCCATCTGGTGGATTATTAGGAGGGGTTGGTAGTATATCTAGTGGTTCGATTACAAATGGATTATCAACTGGCAATGGTGGATCGTTTAGTGGTGGATCCAATCATGGATCCTTTATTACTAGCAGTCATCATAGTAGCGGTGGTGGTAGCTTTGGATCAACTGGATTTGGACCAACTGGTGGATTAAGTCATGGCGGAGGCGGTAGTGGTGGATTAAGTCATGGCGACGGTGGTTTAAGTCATGGTAGTGGATTAAGTCATGGTGGTAGCTTAAGTGGCGGTCATAGTGGAGGAGGATTTATTGGTACAACAGGAACATCATCGGGCGGCTTTACATCGGGTGGTAGCACAGGATTTGTTAGTGGAGGTTAGTACTACCATATAATAAAAAAAAATTTTTGTTACATTCACAAAAAAAAAATTTGTTAAATTCACAAAAAAAAAATTGCATAAAGAATTTTTGGATTTAAAAAAAAACTCCCCAAGACCGAAAATTTAAAATTTGCAACAATTTTTCCCCTTTTTTGCGATCTGAACGCCATCTAACATTGAGTTTAACTATTACAACACCAAAAAAAATTCAACAAATACAAATAATTTTTAATTTTTTTTTTTTAATTATATTCTCTTCCAGGAGGACTATCAGGATTATCACAAGGTTCAGCTCTTGTACAAAAACATATTTACGTTCATGTACCGCCACCAGATCAAGATGATATTATTCCACAACGTCAAGTATCCGTTGGTGTACCACAAAAACATTATAAAATAATTTTCATAAAGGCACCATCAGCACCATCAATTAGCCAACAGCAAGTTGCATTGGCTGCACAAAATCAAGAGAAGACAATCGTTTATGTTCTAGTTAAGAAGCCAGATGACATTAATGATATATCATTACCAACAATTGCCCCAACACAGCCAAGCAAGCCAGAAGTTTATTTCATTAAATATAAGGCACAGGTTAGTGTTAAATTTTTTTTTTGTTTGTTTTTTTTATTTTGGAAATGCAACAAGTTCTTTAACTCTTAAAAAAAATCTTTAAATTTAATAAAACCTTTTTTTTGTTTTTTTTATATTGGAAATGCAACAAATTCTTTAACTCTTAAAAAAAAATCTTTAAATTTAATAAAACCTTTTTTTTTGTTTTTTTTTTTATGTAAAAATAAATTTTTTTTAGAAACAAACAACTGGAGGAGGTTCTACTGGTATTATTACAGGAGGTACAGGCACAGGTGGTATTATTGGTAGCACATTCGGTGGTACTGGATCTGGTGGGATAACAACTGGAATTGGCGGGAGTGGTGGTAGCATACAACATCATCATCATGGAGGATCATCATCATCAACCGGAACTGGAATATCATCTGGGTCAATCTTGTCGACAGGAAGTGCATCAAGCTCCATTGGTGGTAAGATTTATGATTATTATTAATTTTGTAGAGGTTTGTGAGCGCGCGCGCGATTTTCCTATAACAACAACAATAACCACAGCCAACAACATCATCAATTCGTTTACCTGTGATTTTTTTTTTTGAGTGCAAGGTGCATTCTATTATATTATATCTACTAACAATAAATAACAAAAATAATGTGGGAGTTTTTGGTGGGTACCTTACAATCTACCTTTAAACTATGTGTTGTGAATCGAGCGACAGAGGAACAAACATTTTTGTTATTTATTTTCTTTTTTACTTTCACTTCTTTATTTATTTTATTTATTTTTTTTTTAATTCTTTTTTATTTATTTTTTTTAATTCTTTTTTATTTATTTTTTTTTAATTCTTTTTTATTTTTTCTGATTATATTTTTTACGTGTGCGCGTTTTTTTTCTAATAAGATTTTTTAGTGTTGGCGCTCACTTTATACATTTCTTTATTTTATTTTGTTTTTGTTTTTTTTCATATCATGTAGAACGGCCTTAAAATAAAATACAAGAAGGAAAAGAAATCTCATAAATTTAAACAAAAAAACAAAAAAAAATAAAAAAATAAAACAAATGCACTTAGAAAAAAAAATGAGCTGCGCGCGCGGTGAAAAAAATTATTGTTATGCAAGCACGCATCTTAATTTTTTTTATTCCGTTATTTCAATTCATTCGTTTTGTGTAATATAAAAAATTTTGTGTGTATTGTACGTTACGTACGTAAAGAAGGTACGTGAGATTAGTATTTTTTTTTTGAATTTATAAATCATTTTTTATTTAAAAAAAAAATACATATCCGCCTTAATTCAATCTTCTTGCGTTTTTTTTATTATTATTATTATAATAACAAATATTTCATTTATAAATTTATAAATTTTTTTTTATCATCCAAACAGGTATCCCAGCTGCACAGTATGGACCACCAGGAAAATCGGGTCCTTATTAAAAATAAACAAAAACAAAAAGGACGAACAAATGTAGTTTAACAAAAAAAAATTAAAAAAAAAATTATACTTTTTTTTTATTTTTTTTTATAAAACATTTCCTACGTGCGCCCGGGCCCACAGCCGAACAAATTTCTATCTTAATTTTTCTTCTGTTTTAATCGAGGCTTTTTGAAAAGCATTTTTTTTTGTGTTTTATTTTTTCTGTGTTTTTGTTAAATATATATAAAAATTTGTTAAAAAGAATTTAATTAGTGTTAATTTTCGTACCTTTGTATATTATTATTATTTTTTTTATTATTATTATTTACTAATATTAAGTTGAGAATATTTCGTGTTCCTTTTTTTTTATATATATACTTTTTTGATATTTTATATTATATATTAAAAAAAAATTAAGTCGTGATTATTATGAAAAAGTGTATATATATACGAAAAAAACAAAAAAAAACAAAATTATTATTATTTTCTCTGTATAAAATCATCAATAAACAAACAAAAAAAAATTTACGGTGACAAAAAAAACTGTTTCATTTCTACATAATTAACAATATAAAAATTTTCTTTAGTTAATTTCTCTATGGTCGGTATAGGTAAGTAGAAACGGCAGTCCCGTCCAAGTTGTACGATGGGACATAGTTGGCGGTAAGGTGCGCCGTTTTGTAGCCAGCCCCGTACTGTACTTGTTAAAAATCTTTTGCGTGAAAGGAGGCAGTAAACTAGGAGAGATTTTATTAGATCCATCTATATTTAGTTACCGGATTAAATTTCCTATTTTGAGTTTCGATGAGCATATCCCCCCTAAATCTTTTAAAAATATATTTCCAAAAATACACAGTGTCTGATATTAGCCAGAACCGGACATCCGCAAAGAAAGTGTTCGTTTGTCTTACTGGTCTGCTGGTCCTCAACGCAGCTACGGCAGTGGGTGTTATACGGAATTCTCAATCTGGCTGCATGATACCCAATTAGGCCAGTGTCCGAGTGTTACTAACAACTCGATTCTGGCGATATTCTTGCCAAGGGTAATAAAACGGTAATAAAACGGTAATAAAAAAATTGCCTGACCTTGACGAATGATGATGGGCTCTTCCATCTGGAGGCAGCTACTGTACCATATATTACTATCTAGGATAGGAGAGGCAGTATACCGAACACAGAAGACAGCAGGCTGGATTCAGAAAGGGCCGCTCCTGCATAGACCATATTAAACCCTTGAGAATCATAGTGGAACAGTCTACTGAATTCCGATCCTCCCTTTACCTCGCTTTTATAGACTATGAGAAAACGTTCGACTCGGTCAATAGGAGCTTTATATGGCAGAAACTACGGCAACGGGGATTGCCTGATAAAATAATAGAATTAATAAAAGCGCTCTTTACAACAATTCCAAATGCAGAGTTCTTCACAATGGAAAATTATCCGGCAGCGTTGAAGTGAGCTCAGGAGTACGACAAGGATGCCTACTTTCGCCATTACTATTTCTTATAGTAATAAACAACATCCTTGTCAGCGCTCTAGATACTAGAACAGGTGGCATTCAATGGGGATTGCTAGACCGCCTTAAGAATCTTGACTACGCGGATGATATCTGTTTGCTGGCCCACCGACACCAGGACCTCAAAAACATGTTAAACAATTTGGCAACAGAAAGTAGTTCAGCAGGCTTAAGTCTAAATCCGACTAAAACCAAAGAAATGCGGATAAATGCAAACACCATTGAACGCACAGCGCTGAATAATCGTGCGGTGGAACTGGTAGATAAATTCTGCTACCTTGGTTGTATTATTACCGAAAATGGCGGTGCAGAAGAAGACGTCAGTTCCAGAATAAATAAAGCAGGAAGAGCATATGCATGCCTGTTTCACATATGGAGATGAACGGAAATCTCAATTAACACAAATTGGGTGTTCAACTCCAACGTGTTAAGGCAGTTCTTTTGTGTTGGTTGCGAAACATTGAAAGTCACCCAATTCATCACGGGGCGCCTACAAGTTTTCATCAACAGATGCCTACGTCGTATCCTAAAAATCCGCTCTGGCATAATAGAATTACAAATGAGGAACTATCGCGCCGTGCCGGCCAAGAAAGGATAGACGACCAAATCAGGCGAAGGAAATGGAATTGGGTTGGCCACACACCTTGCGACGCGAAAACGAGAATCTAGCCAAACCACAAGGATCCCGTCGAGTCGGAAGACCTACAACAACGTGGAGGAGAACCCTATTAGCAGAAGCCGCAACAACTGGGAGATCCACACCACTAAGTCAAGTATTTTTTTATACGCTAGGTTATATTTACTTCAAGAGTAAAAGATAAAATCCAGCTACTAGCCGCAACTCTGTTAGTGGGCCACAGATGGAGCCACGGGTGCTATATTTAAATTTTAATGTAATGTCTGTAAAAGTGCGGGAAAATTCTTCATATTGTTAAATCTGGACGAAATTTTGGTGATATTAGGTTATCGACGTCGCTAATCACGAATTTCATGTCAAAATTTGAAAATTCAAAATGGCGGACGTCATTTTTTAAAAATTGAAGAAATAAGTTCTAAATTTGTATATGTATATATGTATTTTTGAGCATGCTGATTAGGAATTTGATGTTAAAATTTAAAAATTCAAAATGGCGGATCCAATATGGCGGACGTTATTTTTCAAAAATTGAAGAAATAAGTTCAAAACTTGTATATATATATTTTTTGAGCATGCTGATTACGAATTTGATGTCAAAATTTAAAAATTCAAAATGGCGGATCCAATATGGCGGACATCATTTTTCAAAATTTGTATCAATAAGTTCGAGACTTGTTTTTATATGTTTTTGAGCATGCTGAATACGAATTTGATGTCACCGAATTTCGTCCAAATTTAACAATATTTAGACTTTTGTCCTCCTTTTATCTCAGAGAATCGACTTAGAACTTTGGGTGTAGTAATAAAAATTGTTTATAATGCTTTTAAAAAATACTTGCTAAAGAAAAACTATAAATTACATACCAATATATAGAGCTGCTAGGCGACATCGATTTGAAAACATTAAAAAAACGTCTCGACTGCATATATCCTTGAAAAGTTCCCCATAAGCCAAAATGACAACGTGGCACACATCACTAAATATTTCACTCGCGAATCGCGCTTATCTTAAATCACAAAATTTCACCAAGATTACAATATATATTTTTTTTTGATTTCTTGATTGTTGATTGAAAATTGTTTATTTTATTAATAGATTGTTGAATGCAGGTTTTATTTGAGAGTCAATGTTATTTCGTGTCATTTGGCTTAGGGCTCCTTGTTCTATTTTTTTATGCTTTGGTCGCATTCTTCTTATATTTTCTGTTCGCGTTTATATCCAAAATCTCGACTTAAACTATACGAAACAACTCTTGCAAAGGACAGAGTATGTATTTCGCGCTGCTACCGTATACGACGGTTTAGTAAGAAATATATAGTATCGAATTTCATTTTATAAAAAGCTAAAGTTAATTCACAAAAATCACAAGATTCTCAAATCCGAAAAAAAATTTAGGTCAATTGTAGATTGTTATTAAAAATTGTTGATTGAAGATTGTTGATTGAAGATTGTTGATTGAAGATTGTTGATTGTAGATTGTTGAATGACGGGGGGTATTGGACGGGAAAGGAAGTAACTTGAAGAAAATCTGTAAGCGGAATCATAACAAAAGCAAAAAATATATTATATATAAAAAATAATAGAATGTCTAATCGAGTTGTTCTGTTTTGCATATATATTCTTCTCCGCCACTGATTTTTTGTTGATTTAATTCCTTCATTGCTGTTTTCCGTTTCCATTTTTGTTTTTCAGTTGAAGTTTTCAATTCCTTTGATTATTTTTGTTTCAAATTTCATTTTATTAAAGTTAATATTTTCAGTAAAGTTAAAATAGTTTTAAGTAAAAGTGTAGAAAGGGTAAAACACACAATTCCTAAAAATCAAATCTAAAAACAACGTTGCAAGTGGTATGGGTCTAGAATTAAACTAAATACAGAAATTAGGCCCTAGGAAATACAAGAGAAGACACAACAAGATGAGCCAATGTTTTTCAAGGGAATAACAGGTCTGAGTTGCCATAAACAGAACAAAACAATTCGCTTTGACTGTTTAATATTGGCTAATGTTTATTTGAGTCACTTAAAAATTAAGGCGGTATCCCAGTGCATCCGCTGCGTTCCAATCCTCTTAGATGTCAAATATAAAATTCCAAGTTTGCTTAGGACTTATATTGCAGTTCAGAAAGGTGGTTTCAGTGGTAGTATTTACGGATCGTATCTGAGCGGATGCATTGGGATTCCGGCTTTAGAACTAATCTACCTAAAATATGGTGTGATAATCCTAATGTTTAGTTGTTATTCATTTCCTCAATTTTTTCGTTCTTAATTCTGCTACAGTTGATGTTGAATAATAGTTATTTTCCAATTATGTCCATTTTATTTGCTATACACGGCTGCTTGATTGTTCATTTCTGTTCCATCAACTGGTTCTGCTCCACTTTCATGTTTTCTTAAATTCTAAAATCTAATACCTATTGTCAAAGGGCGAAAAATATAACAAGAAAATACACCTACCGCGTAACTCCACAATTCGTTTCGCTAGGCAATTCGAAGCAGGCGCCACTTCAGGCTACATCCTCAATGTGGCCGAAAGTCCATAAGCTGACACTGCCTGGACCCATTCAATACCTTATGAAGATGACTGAATACGTGTTAGCGCATTCAACATCTCATGAAAGTACTGAATGTACGGTTCGCCCCATGACTCGGGAAGAATAGCATCGGTTCATTGAAAGCGTTGCCTGTAGCAAATTTAGTTTTTCCACACAATTTGTGTACAGACAAATTTCCATTTTTTTTGAATAAACCTACTTAAATATCTAAAAAATTCAACCAGTGACATCCTACCAAAGATTGATACTTCATAAAGACGACCCTTCGCTAGTTTGTCTTCCCCGAAATGTGCCAGCTCACATATGGCTAGCCCACACCCATACCACAGTTGCCTGTGTCCCCACAAAATGTACGCATACATACACCTGTTAGTGCGGGATCGACGATATGCCAGCATCAATCTTATCTAATACTAATAAGCCTTGCATAGGAAAGGGACTGCCTCTCGAAAGGGTATCCGTTCGATCCTATGTCTTCACTTCGGCCCCTAGCACTCACAGTTGCTTGCAAGATGACGTCCAGCCTGAGCTCCGCTAAGCTCGACCCCTCACAAACGAGTTAACGCCCCGAGACGCTAAAACGATGGTGTGACCATCCAGTATCAGGCAGATAAGTGACATCCGTATAACGCGCCACTCGATATACGGATGGCAGCTTTCATACCCACTAAAGAGATTGCTAAAAATCGGGGGAGACCCGCGACTTGAGCCGCCTGGCAACTGCAGCAAAGCAACTGTCCGCCATAATTGGCCAAAGCTACAAACTACCCTGAAAGAATGTTTATATATTTTTTTCTGTGCAAAGAGACATCCTGAAGCTAACTAAACTATTATAAGGTTCAAACTTAAAACTATTTGAGCACTCGCGATCTAAATGTATAACAATAAAAATAATGGTACTCACCGCCTTTCCCAAATCCAATACCCCTGTCGACCTACACTCACACACAAACACTGGCACTTTTATTCACTGAAAAAAAGAAAGAAAAACATAGTTATTGGAAAATCTCAATCAGTTTGAAGACGTGGTCAAAATATTTAAAAGAGGGTACTTACCACTTAAATATTTTTGCAAAAAATCGGCTTCACATTTCAAAATACACCAAAGCTCCCCCGATGTTTAAAGCTCCCCCGATGTTTAAAGCTCCCCCGATGTTTAAAGTTCCCCCGATGTTTAAAGCTCCCCCGATGTTTAAAGATCCCCCGATGTTTAAAGCTCCCCCGATGTTTAAAGCTCCCCCGATGTTTAAAGCTCCTCCGATGTTGAAAGCTCCCCCGATGTTTAAAGTTCCCCCGATGTTTAAAGCTCCCCCGATGTTTAAAGCTCCCCCGATGTTTAAAGCTCCCCCGATGTTTAAAGCTCCCCCGATGTTTAAAGCTCCCCCGATGTTTAAAGCTCCCCCGATGTTTAAAGCTCCCCCGATGTTTAAAGATCCCCCGATGTTGAAAGCTCCCCCGATGTTTACAGCTCCCCCGATGTTGAAGATTGCTGATCGCTCTAGCTGTCAGTGTTGGTTGCCAAGGGATTTCATATGGTGTGGCAGTTTAAACTATTAAAAATACATAAAAATATTGTTTAATATTTATCCATTGTCAATCGCGATATGGTGTAAGATATAAATAAGTAAAATGGTAGTCCAAGGTATCATAACAGTATCGACCTGCCACCCTCTACTTCTAGGTTAAACAACTTACCTTAAACGATTTTGTTGTCTTATCAGATGCTGCTTGAAATTCCTCCAGAATCACATTGCCTTTACAATAAATTGTTTTATCCGCCGAGAATATATTTCCTGTAAGAAAGTAAATTTTAAAAAATACTGGTTAAAAAAAATAAAGAGCTTGTAAGAGCCTCATAAGCTGCAAATAGATTGAATCGCGACTTCGATATTTATTAAAAAAAACCCCAGCTTTCACCATGTTTTTGTCCACAGTAAGATTATATTTAAAGCTTACTTGAGACTGAAAATGACTAAACTATTTCATAAAAGGTAGCGCCTTCGAAGAAGGAATCTTTTCTGGCCAAGATCGGGATTTAATTTGAGGTGCACTAATTTTATTGAGACTTCCTTAACATGTCTATGACAATAATTGAAGAAGAAGATTGTACTTTATGCATACCCATTGGAGTCCATCTAAAAACCAGCTGCTTGAAAGCAAAAAAATTTAAATCTAAAGCCCGGTACCCACTGTTGCAAAGCAGCGTATAGTATCCCCGTATCGTTTCAATTTTTGATTGATACGAATAAAACAGGAACCCAAATTTTTCGAGTATCGTCACTGCGTTCCGAATCATCCAGCTTGTATCATGATTGATACGGGAGCGTGATACGGTTATCTGGTCAGTGTCTGATTTCAAGTGACGATGAGAAAACAGCAGCAAGTGGCAGCAGCCGCGTATATTTTCATTAATTACGTATTATCAAAAAAACATTTTTTTTTAAATAATTCTTTAAATTTGCATGTGCGCACGTTATTAACAAAGATCACTAAATAGTGGAGGACGATGCAACGGCAACGAGGCAACGGGATGCGCACATGCCCGTCCACACTACATCCTAAAGCGTATCGTATCATTCCTTTGATGTGACGGAGAAAAACCGCTAAATGAGAGATCGGGTTCATCCTGTATCTTTTCGCACATTTTGATACGGAGCATTGCAAATTTTTTAGAAAAAAAATTAAAGATCGGGGATACGATACGCCGGTTTGCAACAAGTGGGTACCGGGCTTAAGATTTTTGAAGCCATGCTAGTTCACAAAATATAGCGCGCGTCTGTGAAAAAAGCATTTCCTGGCCACATTGGGAATTTAAGTATTGATATTTTAATTTTTAAATGCGCTAATATCTTATTAATATATGAATTTTTAACAAGAATTATCGCAACGATAAAAATTACAAATTACACGAACCGGTGGCAGTCGACGTTTAAAAAAAGCAATTTTAACTGTCATTGGGAGCGTTTAGGCCGAAGTTAATTTAACTGAGCTAGGCAAGTTAACAACGGCATAAACAGCATTTTTTTTAGCGCTGTTAGCTTATTTCTGCTTTTGGCATAGCTAAAATATAGCACAGCCAAAATGAATCGACGTTTGCTTGTAAATTTTTGTTGTAAGCAAATAATTTAGAAATATTTCAATACAGAATGAAGAGTTTATTATTATTATTCATTTTTTAGCTTTTTATTATTTGTAAAATGGGAAATATTATTTTTGCTTGTTATTAGCTGTAAAATGAGAACTGTCAAATGGCATGATAGAAACGGTGCTAAGTTAACAGCGCTAATTTAACAGAGTTAAAATAACTCGGGCCTAAACGCGCCCATTGACTTGATCGCAATGATTTTTGTATGAATATGCAATCTTCCCCCTTAATAATAATAATAAATCCCGGTAATATTAAATTAAGAAAACATTTTAAATAATTTAAGAAATACATAAAAGGAAAAACTTACAGCAGTACGTTTCACAAATTAATAAAAAAAAATTCTTTCATTGCAAATGGCGTTGTCACATAATATGAAAATTTTATTTTCATGTTTTCCCATGTTAAAATCTTTGCACCCTTTAATTTTCTTGCATAATTCTATAGGAAAATAATTTTTTAATTAATATTCATTATTAATTTAAATTAACTTACAGTTTTTACCCATTAAAATAGTCGCTGAATATTCCTCCAGTTGATCATGATAATTCTCGTCCATCGTTCAAAATAATGACATTTCGTTCAATAACGAGATTTTTCGTTATTTACTTCGAATCAAATTAAAAAAAAAATTTGTTGTTTTGAAATATTTTCACCTGTAAGAGAAACTATTAAGTAAATTTAATTGAAATAATATTTTTTATAATGTGGTTAAGGGTGGAATTTATTTAATTATTCTAGTTTAAGTGGAAATTTGACGATTTTAAAAATAAACTAAAAAGGTCAATTTTTTGGGAACCCGATGTATTGTATACGTGAACCTTTTAGATTTTAGATTGTTGTCTTTGAATAAAATTTTTTAATATATTAGCTAATATCTACACCTAAACAAAACAGATTTCTTATGACTCGAAATTTAAATTAATTTTATTTATAGTTTCTGGGTTAATTTATATTTGTGGGCTTTATCGAAATAATATGGGTCGCTATATGAGCTTTAAACAGGCGGTCGTATACATTCCCTACTGCTAGACCGATGTAAGATTCACACTACAGCCCTTTTCCAAATTTTTTAATAACAACACACTTTTTACTTTAAAATTTAGATGGCGCTAGTAATATTTGTGCAATTTCAAAAGTTTATTTTATTGATATTTATTAAATTAATCACTAAAAGTATGGTTAAATTATGTTTTTTAGTAATTAAAAATATTATAGAATATATAAATAATAAGTATTTAATAATAATAAGCTTAATAACGATTATTGATGATAACGCAAAAACGGCCTAAAAACTGAGTTTTTATCGTTTCGATTCTTGCGCATTTTTTTGAGATTTCATTAATAGAAAATTTTCATTTTTTAGTTATTTCTTTATATTTAGCAGTTAATTTAACCTATTTAAGGTTTATTTAAGTGAATTTATGTATTTTATAAAATTTGGCACCATTTTTTTGTTTTAGGGTATGTTTTTTTTCTTAAAACTGAATATAAACCGCCAAAGAATAGGATTTCAAAAAAATTTTTGTTAAAAATACCATAATATTGTTCTGAGGCAGCTCTTTTTTGCATGAGTGATAGTTAGGCACCTTCCAAGGAGTCTGTGAAATAAATTTCAGCCCGAAATACCCAGTAAATCCCGAGATAATGAGCGTTTTAGGACCCTTTCTAGGGAAATTACAAAAGGGCTCATAACTTCCGAATCCTTTGGAATTTTCAGGGAAACTCAATTGATATAGATTCAGGAAAGCGATCCCTTTCCAACGAGGCGTCGCTGGTCAAAATCGGAGCACGATTTAAGCAAAAGGGCTTAAATAGGCAAAAGCAAGAAAACGTTGAAATATCCGGAAAAGGTGGACATATATGAACTTAGGAGGGCGAGCCCTTTCCAACAAGTGGTTTTTTAGTTTAACTTGCACTTTCCGCTGTGAAATTCGAATTCACTTCCCTGCCGGCGGATTCAACAATAAGGCCCTTTGTATTTTGTATATTTTCTTTATAAAACATCTTTTTTAAAAGACATAAACAAATATTGAAAATTTACCGTGGTTGACTCCTTTGCTCACCCCCTGTCGTGGACGCCGCTAATCATGTCCATGGTTGCTGGGGTTATGGGTGGAGTGACGACTACGATAAGAGCGTTGATTTTGAAATGATTTCGTATTTCGCCTTCGATAGTTGATATTGGATTTCTAGCGATGTCTTCCTCTTTTTTAGTTTTGAATATCAACTAAACTTGTGTACATATGCTGTAAATAAATATAAAAATTAAATGAATTTTACGATTCTTAGATGGATTCTATTTGTAAAACATATATGAGAAACCAATCGATCATCCTAAAGAACAAACTGAGGAATGGACTCTTATGAACCCCGGGCGCACCGGGAAGGCGATAGTTCATCCTGCCTTCATGGGACCCTGAAAATAAAATTTCACCCCGGGGACAACTGAAGAGAAAACCCTTTTTACTAATTCAACAATAAAACGTAATGGTATTAATTGTACAACACCAAGAACTGATATGCTACCACAGATTGAACAAGGGAAACGTAAGTGTGATTTTTATTGTTAATACTAGCAAGAGGCCGCGTGTGTTGCAACACCTTTCAATAAGAAAAATTATGTGGGCACAGTCCGGGATAGGAATAATGTATAGGAATCATTGCTTTCCTCTTGTGTTTCAATTGATCGTCAAGATTAATAGTTTGTCCCTTTTTTATCGACAAAAAATATAGTTTTGATCAAAAGCCTTAAATTTTAAACTTTTATAAGAAAAAAATATCAAAATAGAAAAAAGCGCCACCAGCAAGACTCGAACCCGTGAACTTCGCGCCTCTATAATTCTAGCAACTATGGAAGTTGTGCTAATAGAATATTTTCCTAATTAATTATATTTCGATTAAAATTAGTTTAACTATCCAACAAAATCCTCTAAACTGCCTGTCCTTGTTATTAGCTTCCATTAAATGCGTCTTATCTTACAACTTAACCTTCTCTCAATTTAATTTTGACAATAAAAACCAATCACAGACCACAACTGCAGGATAGATACGATAAGATTTCACAGTGAAAAATTGCATGGTTTTAGGAGCGTAATAATCACGTTTCATAATTTCAAAAGTTTATTTTATTGATATTAATTAAATTAACCAATAAAACCATGGTTAAATTATGTTTTTTAGTAATTAGAAATATTATAGAACATATAAATAATAAGTATTTAACAACAGAATGCGTAATAACGATTATTTTTTGATAACGCAAAAACCGCCCAAAAAACGAGTTTTTATCGTTACGATTCTTGTACATTTTTCTGAGAATTCAAGAATGGAGAATTTTAATTTTTTTGGTTATTTCTTTAATTTAAGTGTTAATTTAAGGTATTTAGGATTTATTTAAGTGAATTAATGTATTTTATGAAATTAGGTAGTATTTTTTGATTTTGGGGATGTGTTTTTTTGCTTAAAACTGAATATAAACCGCGAGCCAGGATTTTAAAATAGATTTGTTAAAAAATACGATAGGATGCCTCTCTACATATATTTCCTGTTGTTTCTCATTTTTATCAGTCGACCACCAATGGCCATAATTCCCGTAAGAGAACCGATTCTGTACTTGTTTCCTTTTACCTACCAACGATGTACGCTAGATCTTCACCATTTTGAACTCAGCTTATAATTTTGGAAAATCCGAACCCGAAAACGTGATTTACGTACACAAATAAAAACAAAACAAAAATTTTAAAAAATTTATTTCTCAGAACCCTTAATACCGAAGTCAAGGTCAAGGAAAAATTGATGTCTCCATGGCAGAGAGTAACCCTCTGGATTGGCAAGTCTGAACAAAAAAATTAAAAAGATTCTTAAAGAGTAATGTATTGTCCACATCTATTTACCACCCATAAGTGAAAAATCGATAATAGAAAGTTGCATTTCAGTAGTCGAAAAAAAAATTTAAAATGGAAACTTGCTTTTTTAACCCTTTTACCCCTAAAAAAATAAAATTGCTGACTTTTTCTTTAAATATTCTGGTAAATAGATGTAAGGAATATGTTAATAAACAAAATAAAACAAGATTTTTCAAAATCGGCCGAGCCAATCCGGAGGGTTACTCTCTGCCATGGAAACATCAATTTTCCCTTGACCTTGATTTCGGCGCCATCTAAAAATGGTAGAAATAGTCAAAACTAAAAACAAAAATTTCTTTTGTTTAATTTAAGATTGGAATAATTTTTTAAAAAAAAGTTTACATTAATATGTATTAAGGGTTCTGAGAAATAAATTTTTAAAGTTTTGCTCTTTTTTTGCTTTTATTTGTGTACTAGTACCTTAAAAAAAGTTAAAGTCCTCCGGAGCTGTTCAAGACTGTCCTTAGGAGGAATGCATGCCACAGAGCCCCTAAAACGTGAAAATGAGCCCTCTGTTTGCATCCACCAACGATGTACACTAGATCTTCATTTAATTAAAAAAGGAACTGCGGCCCCAAAAAATGAAGACTATCAGAGCTCTAAGCCGAAGTTTTCCACCAAGCATAATTCAAGAGAAAATGCAAATATATTCTAAAACAGAACAGACAAATTATCTGGGAAAATTCCTTTTAATTAATACGATTTAACACTATCAAAAATGCAACAGGTGAACAGGTCACAACAGGTCAACAGGAGCACATCAAAGGCCGAGCTATAAAACAGAAAATATCGCGTAAAATAGAAAAAACAATTAAATGCCACTGTCACCTATTCAAATATTAAGAAAAAAGCAATCATCACTGGTAAAAACAAGGATTAAATATTGCAGATAACTAATTAATCAGCCAAATTAAATAATAGTGGCTTTTGTACCATTATTTTATTTTATACATTTTTAAAGCACCCACCCATGTCGTAGAGCCGCTAAAAAGTGGAGAAGGACAAAAATTAAGATCTTCAGGACATGCTTTAAGCCGAATTTTTTTTACTTTAAAATATTTCACCACATTAGACGCTTCAAGAGAAATTGCAAAGAAAACTCGATATTCCAAACAATAGAAACAAACTTATTTCAGAAAAATTCACCTTAATTAACACGATCCGATCAAAAATGCCGGCAATTTCATGGCAAAATACAAAATAACATCAGAGACCTGACCTAGTAAAACACTGATTATATCGCGATATACTATAAATAATATCGATATAATTAAATGCGTTATATAAAAAAAACAATTCCCTAAAACCTGGCCAACTAAATTACTTCAAAAATGAATTTAAAAAAAACCAATCACCACCACCAAAACTGGGAAAAACAAAGACTAAATATTGCAGATGGTAATAATTAAACCAAAATTAAATGATAGTGCCTTTTACCTTCTTTACACCCTAACTTTACACCTGACACTTTAAACAATTGAATTTACAGCACCGGTAAACTTCACTTATAAAGAAGGAACTGCGGCCCCCCAAAAAATACTTTAATTAACACGATCATGCATGCAACCAAGTGTCAGGTGAACATCACCGGCATTTCGTGGGCAAGATTATAATCTATAAAACATATCGATAAATGGTAATATAAAAAATAATCCCCTAAATGCGTGGACACCTCAATCACTTCAATAATTACCACTAACCTGAGAAAACCAATGAAAAAACTGCAAATGATTAATAATAATGCACCTATGCCACCTAATTACGCGAGAAAACCGCGAAAAAACCGAGAAAAAAACCACTTAATCAGTCTAAAAATCACCACTAACCGGAGGAAAACAAAGAATAGACTGCAGATGAAAAATAAAATGCACCTATGCCACCTAATTACGCGAAAATCCCACCTAAATCACTTCAAAAATCACCACAAATAATTAATAATAATGCACCTATGCCACCGCCACCTAATTACGCGAAAATATCGCGAAAAAACCTAGAAAAAACCACTTAATCATTTCAAAAATTACCACTAACCTTAGGAAAACAAAGAACAAACTGCAAACAATTAATAAAATGCACCTATGCCACCTAATCACGCGAAAAAACCGCCAAACGCGAAAAAAATCGCGAAACGCGAAAAAAACCACGAAACAATTAATTATATTAATATTTCAAGCGCGGAACACAGTGATAATGCACCTATGCCACTTAATTACGCGAAAAACCGCTTAAAAACCCGCGAAAAACAGCGAAAAAAATTAATTATATTTATTAATATTTCAAACGCGACACGTTTAAACACGTCCACTTCCACCAGAATTTGCGAATTTACTGGCAAATAAACTGTATTTTTTGATTTACAGTTTTAGCACATTCCAATCGTTCTTTATATTATATTTTTTTATATTCCCTGCACTCTTCTCCCTCTTTCTCTTATATATTATTATTAATATTATCCTTCCTTCCTCCTTACTTACTTATAGCAAAAGAAGTGCTGGTGTCAGTGCGGGGAGGCCAGAGTACGGCCCCGCACACACACAGGGGACGACCCACCAGCTCCCTGCCTTTACCACTAAAGACAGGAATGTCCCGAAGAGATATGTTTAAAAGACATTTATATACTGCACAATTGCCAAAAATGTGATCTTGTGAATTATATCACGAAGGGAATTATTGAAGGCACGATCACAAGTTTCATATAAAAATATATGAGCAAGAAATATTGCGATCCCCCGAAGTATGCAATGAATCGAGTACAACTTTTCACATTTCCCCACAAAGAGGAGCTGCGCTGGGGCTTTTTTGTGGAAAATTTAAGGGATTTATAAACCCGGAATCGATGTAAATTTATTACAATAAAAAACCCTTAATCTTTAAATTATCTCAAGGGAAAATAGCGAAAATAAATGTTTTTTTTGTGGAAATTGAAAGAATATTCAAGTTTCATATTTCTGTCGCTCTCCTTTGTTGCTAAAAATGTTTTTCATAAACTATTAATTTCTTTGTCACGGATTCGTGATATTATTAAATATAGATTCTATAGGTGATTCTAAACGTGATGGTTTTCTTTGTATGTATTTAAAAATAATCAAGCCTGGCGTTAGCTGAAAGAAATTGGCCGTCGATGAATATCAATGAGCGCGTTTAGGCCGAAGTTAATTTAACTGAGCTAGGCAAGTTAACAACGGCATAAACAGCAATTTTTTAGCGCTGTTAGGTAACTTGATCCTGATTTTTGGCTTAGCTAAAATTTAGCACAGCCAAAATGAATTGACGTTTGCTTGTAATTTTTTGTTGTAAGCAAATAATTTAGAAATATTTCAATATAGAATGAAGATTTTATTATTATTATTCATTTTTTAGCTTTTTATTATTTGTAAAATGGGAAATATGCTATTATTTTTGCCTGTTATTAGCTGTCAAATGAAAATTGTTAAATGGCATGGCAGAAACGGTGCTAAGTTAACAGCGCTAATAACAACTCAATAACTCGGGCCTAAACGCGCCCAATGTGAATCCAGGAACATTTTACAATTTGTTGTCGTCTTAATGCAAAATAAATTCAATATATTAATCTATGTTTGTTTATTATAAATAATATTTGATAAATTATTATTTTTTTTGCTGCTTAAACACGCATTTTCATGTCAATATGACGATGGTGGCTTCCAGTAAAAGCAGGTATATGCAATTTTATCCGTAAATCTAGTGTTAATTGTTAATCTAAAAAATACTTGGTGCCAGATAAAAGTTAAAGAAAGGACATGGCAAGATATTTTGTGATGAATACCCACGATTGCGTGTCCAGGAGATGATCTTTCAACTATCCACCAAGGTAACGAGTACAGAAGGGTTCTTTTGCGGGAGTTAATTATGCACATTGGTGGTCGATTGACGAAAATGAGGAACAATAGGAAATAGATAAATGTATCCTGCAGACATAGAGAGCCTTTTTTGCCTAGAAAAGGATATTCTAATCAAGATTCGTGCACAGGAAAACAAAATTAATGTCATGAAAAGTAGAGGGAGGCTGCAGTCGGCACAGCTTCGAAGTTCTTGAGCGCGAGTGTTGATGGTTGGCGGTTGTTTTTATTTTGATTTTTTTTGGTTAAATTTAACTTTTATAAAATCGAAATTGATTTAAATTTATTATTTCCATAAAAAAAAGTATTAATCTGCAAATATCTCCAAGGAAAAGTACGAAAAAGAATGGGTTTTTATCAAATTATTTCAAAAAAATTGGATCGTGTCGCGCCGAAAACAATTTTTTTTTCTAGCGAAAAAATATTAAACTAAAATTTTCTTAGTATTTGAGGGACATTTTTATCCTGTTTAGTAGCCAGAGTTGTAAACGTTACGGCTAAGTACAAAGGATCGTTTAAGGAAACTGTCCAGTGAAATCTAATCTGATCGCGTCCTGCAGCTCAGATTTGGTAACATCTGAGAGGCGTTTTATTGTCAAAATTAACTCGAGGACATTAAAGTTGTAGGATAAAAGGCATTTAATTGAAGCTAACAACAGGCCGAACAGTTTAGAGGATGCTGTTGGATAGGTAAACTAATTTTAATCCAAATATAATCAATTAATTAGGAAAATATTTTATTAGCACAACTGAAAAATTGCATGGTTTTAGGAGCGTAATAATCACGTTTCATAATTTCAAAAGTTTATTTTATTAATATTTACTAAATTAACCAATAAAAATATGGTTAAATTGTGGTTTTTAGTAATGAGAAATATTATAGAACATATCAATAATAAGTATTCAATAAGAATATGCGTAATAACGATTATTTATTGATAACGCAAAAACGGCCCAAAAAATGAGTTTTTATCGTTACGATTCTTGTGTACTTTTCTGAGATTTCAAGAATGGAAAATTTTAAGTTTTTTGGTTATTTCTTTAATTTAAGCGTTAATTTAAGGTATTTAGGATTTATTTAAGTGAATTAATGTATTTTATGAAATTGGGTAGTATTTTTTGGTTTTGGGGATGTGTTTTTTTGGCTTAAAACTGAATATAAACAGCTCAGCCAAGATTTCAAAATAGATTTGTTAAAAAATACGAGAGGAATATGCTTCAAATTCGATTGTCTGCGTATTGTCCGGCAAAAATAAATTATTTTCTACCCTTAAGGGGTTCAAACTACCCCCACATTTTGAAAAATCAACTTTAAATAAAATAAATTTGCAAAAAAAAAATGTTTCTGCTTTTTGCTTGAAATTGGGTTGCATAGGTTTTATCAGACAAACGATTAAAGTTGAATTTGAGAAAAATTTAAATTTTTTTTTGCAGTTTTATTTTTGATGAAATATTATTAAATCATTTGGAAAATTTTATTGACCAAACTTACATTTCCCCAATCCGATTCCGCCCCGTACCTGCAGATACACATACACTGCACGTACAGATGAGAGCCTTCCCTCATTCTATCTAAATAATGCAAACAACAACATTAGGGTGTAACTCGGTGGGTGAACCACTCCTGATCTTTTAAATGTAGAAAGTATAAAAAACCGAATATAGCCCTATGAAATTTTGTAAAAGGCTACCGTCAAGTTCCTTGGATATTCTGTGAGTGGATTGTATTTCGACCAAGTCACTAGAAGGGTCTACGACAAAAAGAGTAAAAAAATACCGTGGGCGGATCTGTCGCTTCAATGGATGAGATTCTCGAAAAATAACCTTATAACATGTTCTACCGGGTATCCCCTAAAAGCTTGTCAAACGGTTAATGGTAGATAGTAGAAAAAAAATGATCGACAAAAAACACAAAAAGGAGGCAGCTTATCTCTGTCCGTTTTCGAGATAGGGCCTTTTGAATATTGGTTTTGAGGAAAAAATGTGGTTTATTGATTTAGAATTAAAAGGTAATGAAACAACGGTCTATTTCCATGAATAGGATATCTTTGTTAACGTAAGGAGTGCGGCTTTCATTAATTAAAACAACTGCTGTAAACATAATTGGGGCGACCGACGAAATTACCTTCGCGGGAACTGTCAAAAACCAATAGAATATGCGTTGTATAAAAGGGTGTACATAAATTCGACCACTGGTACGGCCACGTCGCCAACCATGGCGACTCAATCAATCTATTTTCTATTTTGTAGCTATCGCCTGTCAACGTTTTTTTTACTATTGAAGATATGTTTTCATAATTTTTGTGTATTTTTTTATTTTTTGGTTTGATTAAACAAAGCCATTGTGGTATAATTTTTTTAATAGAATTAAAAATGGAGAGTTCCGATGAAAAACTAATTGAATTAGTAAAAAAATTAGGTCACTATTGCTCCAATTATGTTCACACAAGGAATTTCAGCCCGGAAATCACTGTGACCGTCGCCACCGCCTTGGTCATGGTTTCAATTGTGTTTACAGCAAATAGTTAGTATACGATGGGAAAAAACAGAAATAAAAGATCGTAAAAAAATATGAAAAACAGCAAATTTTTTCCACATGTTTCACTATAAAATAAAAAGGAGGACGTTAAGGTCCTTTTTTCTGAAAATTTTTGACTTCTTCAAAAGCTGCTTTAAAAATTCCTGGAGCACTCCAAGACTCTATATGCCTTGGCTTTTTTGCTCTTCACCATTCAAAAATAGGTAATTACTGATCTTTTTTTAGTATTCTGAAATACTAAAAGCAGTAAAAACAGAACAGTGAGTGACACCTATTTTTGAATGGTAAATAGCAAAAAAACCGAGCTACCAGAGGGCTTGGATTTTTCTAAAATATTTTTAAGAATTTTTTGAAGATGTTAGAAAAGTTTAGAAAAAATTACCTTAACTACTTTTTGAGCTACAGTAAAATATATGGAAAAAATTTGTTTTTTTTTCATATTTTTTTACAAATACCTAAGACCTTTATTTTAGTTATTTCGCATCGTACACTATTCTTTTTATTAGTGAAATGAAAGCGGCATTCCTGACGATAACAAAGATACTTAGGCCAGTAACGGAAAAACTTAAAGATATTATGAGTTTACTACCCTACATCCCCCAGTTTTTCCGAAATATTTTAAGAATCTCAAAACTCATAATGATAAAAGCGTAAAATGATAAAAATGGATTACTTTTCAAAAATAATTAATAAATTCTCACGATTTATTTCATTAAAATTATTGTTTCTAATAAAACTCATAGTTTTTTTATTGCTTTAAGTCATTTATAAGTCATTCGGTTAGTTTTGAAACTGGTCTAAGTCGATTCAAGCTATAAAAACAACATTTCCGTATCAGAATGACACAAACTTTCACATTCATATCAAATTTTCATTAATCAAAACTAATAAAATTCTAAATTAAAAAGTTGCATAGTATAAAAATATTTTTTAACTTAACCAAACGTAATCCTTTAAATTTCTCGAAACAAGAAATATATGACTTAGACCACTTTCATAATTATGAGCTCATATAAATAATACCGATATAATTAAATACGTAATATAAAAAAACAATTCCCTAAATTTTTTGTTAAGTATTGTTGATTCGGGGTATCTATGTATGGAGAGGAGGTATTCAGTTCTAGATGATTGCACATTTTCATATGAAGTTAAAATCTATAAGAAGATTTCATACTGTAGTGAAAATGGAGAGTGAAAATGGAGAGTTTTTAGGTTTTGGTATGAAAATAAGGAATTGTGCTCTCCTCTTGTATTTAGTGTTTAAATTGATCTTCAAGATTGATATTTTGTCATTTTTTTATGAACAGAAAATATAATTTTGATCAAAAATCAGAAATTTTCAAAATTATACAAAAATCAAATGAGATAAATGCAAGCGCCACCAGCAAGACTCGAACCCGTGAACTTCGCGCCACTATAATTCTAGCAACTATGGAAGTTGTGCTAATAGAATATTTTCCTAATTAATTATATTTCGATTAAAATTAGTTTAACTATCCAACAAACCCCTCTAAACTGTCTGTCCTTGTTATTAGCTTCAATTAAATGCGCCTTATCTCACAACTTAACCTCCTCAATTTAATTTTGACAATAAAAACCAATCACAGACCACAACTGCAGGATGGATGCGATAAGATTTCACAGTGAAAAATTGCATGGTTTTAGGAGCGTAATAATCACGTTTCATAATTTCAAAAGTATATTTTATTAATATTTATTAAATTAACCAATAAAAATATGGTTAAATTATGGTTTTTAGTAATTAGAAATATTATAGAACATATAAATAATAAGTATTTAGCAACAGTATGCGTAATTACGATTATTTATTGATAACGCAAAAACGGCCTAAAAAATGAGTTTTTATCGTTACGATTCTTGTGCACTTTTCTGAGATTTCAAGAATGGAAAATTTTAAATTTTTTAGTTATTTCTTTAATTTAAGTGTTAATTTAAGGTATTTAGGATTTATTTAAGTGAATTAATGTATTTTATGAAATTGGGTAGTATTTTTTGGTTTTGGGGACGTGTTTTTTTGCTAAAAACTGAATATAAACCGCGAGTCAGGATTTCAAAATAGATTTGTTAAAGAACACGAGAGGATACCGGCATACAGAAACTTTCTTTTATTAATATCGATTATATTTTAATCCACAAAAACATTTCAGATCACTTTACTGCCAAATTATCTGTTCGGACAAGAGATGGACCGGATTTAGTATCTACAGATTTTAGATTTTTCGACTGTAGTACGCATTCCTCATGCACCAGATGTGTTTCATCGGAATTCCCTTGTGATTGGTGTGTAGATGCTCATAGATGCACTCATGATACAGCAGAAAATTGTCGAAATGATATTCTTGTTACTGGAGTCAGTGTAAGTAGGGATTCACAGTTCACAATCGATATTATTATTTAAAAAAAAATCTTCCCTTTTACAGCGAATTGGTGCAAGCTGTAGATCAGGACCAGGTTTCTGCCCAACAATCCATGCAACAAATACCGATGGTAGCGAAGTGCTTGTCGCTGATGGTACCAGCAAATCAATAAAAGCCCGTGTCCATATAATTGGTCAATTTATTGTACAAACAAGATTTGTGTGCCAATTTAGGAGGATCAAAGCCGCTTGATAATCCGCACAATATTCATGATAAAAAGGTGTCATAGTCAAAATACCAAAAAAGGAGGACCTAACAATATGTGACAACTGAAAAGGCATCGAATACGCAGATATCTGTTTGCTGGCCCACAGACACCAGCACCCCAAAAACACGTTAAACAATTTGGCAACAGAAAGTAGTTCAGCAGACTTAAGGTTAAATCTGACTAAACCCAAAGAAATGCGGATAAATGCTGAATAATACTTTGAGGTTAAGTACAATCTCAGAGAATCGACTTAGAGCTTTGGCGTAGTAATAAACCTTTTTATAATGCTTTTAAAAAACACTTGCTAAAGAAACAAAAAAACTGTAAACTACATACCAATAAATAAATAGAGCTGCTCGGCGACGTCCAGCCTGCATATATCCTTGAAAAGTTGCCCATAAGCCAAAATGACAACGTGTTGTATCCCATGTAATCTGGTTCCTGCTAACTCCTTTTGCTAGAATGAAAGATTAAAATCTAGATGAGAATAATTCTATCATGCAGCGATGGAGCCTATAGGAAAATATACTAAATTTCAGCAGCCACCAAATGACAAAAGAGTAAAAAAAAATTATGAAGGAATTTTAAAAGTAGAAAATTCTATGAAAAAAGCCGATTTTTTTTGTTTTTTTTTTGATAAATAAAACCAAAATTTAATTTCACTTTGAAAAACAATTTTTAAATAATTTAATTGATGTTTTTTAAGTGGAGAAATAAGTAACAGAAAAAATTAAAAAATTTGAAAAAAATTGAAAAAATCGAGAATTATGTACGTGATTCGAAAAATCAGGTGTTCGGTTTTTCTTAATTTTAAGCGGTTTAATGAAAATAAAGTATCAAAATGTATAGACCATTTGAAACTAGACATTTCAATGGTTAAATGAGCACTTATTGAATATCAAAATTCGAAAAAAAACATCAATAAAGTTGTCCATGCAAGACAAGGGTATTTTTTTCGAAAAATGTTAATTTCTGGGAACTATCCGTTTTCCAAACAAAAAAAAATCGTGCTTATTTAACGCAACACAAGGTATACTCTTACAAATTTTCATGTCAATCGAATTATTTTTACAGGAGAAAAAAATTAAAAACTGAAAAATCGATTTTCCGCCATTTTCTTGGAAAATTTGAGGTTATGTCAAAATATGTTAAATACAAAAGTTTTAGATCTTTTTATTATCTACAACTTTTGTATTAAACATTTTTCACTAGGAGGTCATGTTTCACCGCAAATCGCAAAAAATCGTTTTCAACCCCTAAATAGCCTCCCCATTTTACCATTTCCCTTTTTTTCGAGTTTAAAACTTTTTTTCTTTTAGTTATAACCTTAACGATATTTCGTTGCTGGTCCCTACCTGCTATTAATTTATTTTTCCCTCATTTAAATCCCCTTTGGCACTAGCCTAAATATTAAAATAATAAAGATACAAAACTATGAGAAGACCCTTAACACTTAGAAAATGAAAATTGTGTGATTGAAAAAATGCCTCTCGTGTATCACAAAACTTGAACGGAATTTTCGCGATCACACACACGTTGAAAAATGATATATGAAGATTGAATTTTGTTTAAGATCACAGAAAAATTATGCGAAATTATTTGCCACACAAACAGGAGCCAATATTATTAATTGAATATTTACTATTATTTATTCTGATGCTTGTGAGAAATTAACTAAATTGTAACAAAAACTATAATTTTCACGATAACGGCGACGACCGATTCCGATCTTGACACCTTCACCTTGTAAAAGGATAAATTATTTTGTATGAAACGTGATAACATAAAAGTAAATTTATTTAAATGAGAACAAAATGATGATAAGAAAAGCGCTATGAGAAAATCCTTGACACACGTGGAAAATTAAAATGCAATACCGGCGGCAATTCGAAGGCAAGATAACATCAGAAACCGGAGCTAATAAAACATTGAAAATACGCGATATGATATAAATAATTCCGATATAATTACATGCGTATAATATATAAAAAACAATTCCCTAAATGCCGCCTAAAAAAGACTTCAAAAATGAATAAACAAACCAACCACCACCAACCAAAACTGGGAAAAGCAAAGAATAAATATTGCAAATAATAATAATGAATTCAAATTACAGTGGCTTTTACACCTCTTTACACCCTCACTTTTCCACCTGACACTGAACAATCAAATAAATTAATTAAAAGCATCTTCACTTGAATGGAAAAGGAACTGCGGCCCCAAAAATGATTTAATTAACACAATCAAAAAAATAAATGCAACAAGTGTCCGGTGGGCATTACCGGCAATTTCAGGACAAGATTGCATCAAAGGCCACTATAAAGCACTGTTAATAGAAAATATCGCGATATAATATAAATAATGTCGATATAATTACAAGCTTATAATATAAAGGAACAATACCCTAAATGCCACCTGTGAATGGCTTCAAAAATTCATAAAAAAAACAATCACCACTAACCAAAGCAAAAAAACAATACCGGGAAAATCAAGGAATAATAATAATGCATGATCGTGCCTCTCACACCTCACTTTTGCACCTGACAATTAACAATTAAGACACTTAACAATAAAATAATAAGTAAAATAATTTAATCCACTGCCACCAGTGATTCCTTGTAAAATGCAAATTTATATTAAATAAACCCGAAAACCGCGAAAATATTAATTATTTTAAGATTTTTAACGCAAGAACACCGCGGCAGCATTTCATTTAAACACATGGTGGCGGTGGCGGTTCCTTTATAAAGTGCAAATTTGATGCAATTGAATGAAAACCGCGATTTCTTGCAATAAAACGCGACACTTGACCAAAAAAAAGCTAATTGCAATTCGCACAATAATATTAATAAACTTAATAATATTAATAAACCCAAGCTTACCCTTAATAATAATAATAAACCCGAAAACCGCGATAATTATTATAATATTTTCAACGCGAACACCGCCGGCAGCACGACGACGAGCACCGCCAGAAGCACGACCACTTGCACCAGAATCTCCACGTTCACTGCCAGTCTTTTGTTATCAACAGTTTTAGCCATGAACTTGAACTTGAACTTTTCTGCTTTTCTTACTTCTGTTGGCGAATGGAGCCGGTGCTGATACTTGACCCCTTTGCACTAGCCATGTTCGATCGGTTAATATCATTATTTTATTTCTCTCTCTCTCTTTCTCCTTATATTATTACTTAACATGCCTTCTTCCTTACTTATAGTAAACGAAGGAATGTGTTTGAAAGCCATATGATTGCTGCACGCTCTTTTAAAAGTGATTTAGTGAATTATATCGCGAAGGGAATTTTTGAAGGGACGATCTCAAGTTTCATATAAAAATATACGAGACAAGGAATATTGCGAACCCCCAAAGTATGCAACGATAGAGTACGATTTTTCACATTTTCCCACAAAGAGGAGCGCTGCTGGGGGCTTTTTGTGGAAAATTTAAGTTTTTTATAACATCGGAATCGATGTGAATTACAATAATTACAATAAAAAAACCCTTGATCTTTAAATATCTCAAGGGAAAATAGCGAAAAGAAGTGTTTTTTTTTGTGGAAATGGAAAGAATTCAAAGGTGATCTTCTGCCGCTCTCCTTTGTTGCAAAAAATACTTGAATAAAATTTTCTTAGTAAATTTTTTTATAATTATTCATTTCTTGTCACGGATTCGTGGTATTATTAACTATAGATTCTATAGGTGATGTTTTCTTTGTATTTAAAAATAATCAAGGCGACAAAAAATCATGAATTATTATGAAACGTAAAAAAATCAAAAATACAAACTCTTGTGCCTTTAGCAACTAAATTATAAGTTTTGTTGAACACCAGAGTAACCATAGACCACAAATCCTTAACAAAAAAAAATTCTTATCCAAAATATAAAAAATAAATTACATCTATATAATATCATTGGAAATTATTCTATCTCCAAAAAGAATTTATTTTTTTTGTTTTGTAAACGTAGTTTTTGTTTGAAGTCAGTCATTGGAATATAATTTGAAATACCTTTCTACCAAGAAAATGCACAATTTATTTTAAGGGGAGTTGCTACATTGGAATTTTTTTTTGTCGATTTTTTTTTTACATAAAAGTGTTCCTTTATACATAGGTGTATAATACGTACCTGAAATTTAAAAAAAAAATATGGTTTTTGAGTTATATCTATATACAGTGAGCGTCAAAAGTTGAGTCGAACTATAAAAATTTCCAAAATAACACCAAATTTTTTGTATTTTTTGGCGAATTGCAGACGTTTTGGTTTATTTTAACATATTTTTCAAAAATATAATTAAAATTTTTTTTTAAACCCGTTTTTTCTCAAAATGACTATTGTCGTAGTTTTTGTCTTGTTTTGTTCCTAAATTATATATCTAATAAACATACGAACATTTTTGAATTTTGTTATTCCCCCTCTCCTTGACGAGGGATGGGGATTAAAGGATTCTGTTTTACCATTTTTTGAAAAAAAAGTGCTGTCAAATTTTTATTTTTTGACCAAATCGTTATATTTTGGTACCGACGCGACGATTGTAGTAAATAATGTCTTCTTTAATATGCTTTTTTGTTTTGTTTTTTTTTCATACATCTGGAAACAAAGTTATCGTGACTAAGCTGAACAAAACAAATTTTTTAGAATATTGTTTTTTGTGTTTTATTTGTATAAAAAATTTAAGGTTTCCATATATTATAGTTTTCCCACAAAAAAATAATAAAAATAATATCTTTTTTGAAATTTCAATGTAGCAACTTCCCTTAATATTAATTATTTATGAAATTAACCAAAAAAAAAATAAGTAAAACAAAATAACACTTTCAATGATTATAAGCAAAGAAGCAGCATTATTATCAACCGATCTTAAAAAAAAACTATTTTTTTAGCGAAAAAAAACGAATAAACGCGACATAAATAAAGTAAAATCGTTGCAAAAAATTGTGCCTTCGTCATTTTAATGATTAATAATAATAATAAAGTTTTTTTTACATTTTTTTTCTTTTTTGTTACTTTGAAAATTTCTTCCATTCTTTTTTTTGTTTTTTGAAAAATAACTAATATTTCTCTTTCTTTTTGCTTGTTTATTATTTTATTATTTTTTTTCTGTTTTTTCTTAATAGAATTACATCTGATTCCTTGCAGGCACGATAGATTACCATTTATTGTTGAATATTCGCTCTTATAGTATTTAACATTCTCTTCAAATGCTAAATAAACCGCGGATTTGGATACAATTCAAAGTAGTTTTTATGTTTCGCTGATAGATTTTGAACACCAATAACATTATCCATTAAAAATCCCCATATATTCTAAGAAATCTGGCTTATCAGCATCTATGCTGTTATTATCTGCATCAGTGTGAATTACAAAACATTTCCGTATTCGACATAACCTCGCATTGGCTCAAGAACATGTTATCTTCGGAATCTAATCAGCCTACAACAAGGCAGCCTACAACAAGGAGTTGAGACGGATTGCCTGGAGGAAACACGAGCATTCAGGCTCTACCAGAGGCGAGACAAGACTCCAAAAAACAACTTGCAAAAGATTCCTCGATCTGATTCTCGACCTCGATCTGATTCTCGACAGTCTGATTTGTCTCTTTAGAGCCAGCTTTAACTGGGCATACATTCCAACCATCTGGAGGAAAGTTGTTGGGGTTTTTATCCCCAAACAGGGCAACTGGAGCTGCCTAAATAGTACAGACCTATCAGCTTAACCTCTTTTCTTTTGAAAACGATCGAAAGGCTGCTAGACCTTCATATTAGGTGCATGCTCCTTCCTCTGCATAGCTCCCAGTTTGCGTACTCTAAGGGTAAACCAACAGAGTTTACTTTACACCGCCTGGGGTCAGCAAAATCGAGAAAGCCTTCCTCGCTAAGGAAACTGCTTTATGTTCATTCAACCTGAGTGTATCTATGACTATGAGCATCTGCACACCAATCACAAGGGAATTCCGATGAAACACATCTGGTGCATGAGGAATGAGTACTACAGTCGAAAAATGTAAAATCTGTAGATACTAAATCCGGTCCATCTCTTGTCCGAACAGATAATTTGGCAGTAAAGTGATCAGAAATGTTTTTGTGGATTAAAATATAATCTATATATTAATAAAAGAAAGTTTCTGTATGCCGGTATCCTCTCGTGTTCTTTAACAAATCTATTTTGAAATCCTTGCTCGCGGTTTATATTCAGTTTTAAGCAAAAAAACTCGTCCCCAAAACCAAAAAATACTACCCAATTTCATAAAACACATTAATTCACTTAAATAAATCCTAAATACCTTAAATTATCGCTTAAATTAAAGAAATAACCAAAAAATTTAAAATTTTCCATTCTTGAAATCTCAGAAAAGTGCACAAGAATCGTAACGATAAAAACTCAGTTTTTAGGCCGTTTTTGCGTTATCAATAAATAATCGTTATTACGCATACTGTTGTTAAATACTTATTATTTATATGTTCTCTAATATTTATAAATACTAAAAACCATAATTTAACCATATTTTTATTGGTTAATTTAATAAATATTAATAAAATAAACTTTTGAAATTATGAAACGTGAATATTACGCTCCTAAAACCATGCAATTTTTCAGTGTGAAATCTTATCGTGTCCAAGAGCTAGTGACAGAATTGCAAAGTGATTTTGTAGAGGATGGGCCTTTGATATAAGGTAGATTAGGTAAAGCACAACCGATTAAAAATATTCGCCAGTTCGAGTCTACTTAAGTTTTAATTTTATGAATTTTTGAACTTGTCGATTTTTTGACCATGAAAAAAGTGATATTGTAGAGGATGGGACTTGGTATATAGGTTAATTGGGTTGCCCCCAGCTCATATTCCGATTCCCATCTCGTTTGGAGGTTAGGTTTGACTTTTGGGAATTTTTGAACATGTCGGTCTGATCAAGATGGACAAAGTGATATTGGAGAGGATGGGGTTTGGTATAATGGTGAGATAGGCCACCAAGAACCCTAATTCAGCTGCCCATCTCATATGCAATCACGGTTGCGATTTTGGCGGCTTTTAATTTTGTGGCCATTTTCGGTATGACCCAAGTGATTTTGTAGAACCCAAGATTTGGACCATAGGCTCGTGGCATCTGCCAAATGTTACATTTTCAATCCCATCTCCGTTCCATCAATATTTTCCGTTTAATTGAGAAAAATTGGTTGATGGAAAAAAAACATTTTAATGATTATACAGGGTGTATACCTTTAAGCTTACAAAGCGGCCGGCTGTAGATAGGTTTTGGATAGACGAAGAAAAAATCGTATGGGTGGGGGGGGGGTAAATCTTAACGGTTTAGCAGCTAGGGCGTTTTGAATTTTTTTTGTAGAGGTTTACATATCACCCAGTATTTATGTAACCCTTTGAGCTATTTTCATGAATAGGATACCAGTGTACGTAGAATACTCCTACCTATCTAAAACTGTCAAAATCAAGGATCCAGCTAGCCAACTTCCAGAGCAATGAGTCGTCAAAATTTCGTTTTTTTTAACTAAAATTTCAACTAAAACAACTTTTTCTCCAAAAAATACCTAGTTAACTGATATTTTTTTTTGCAAAATTGGAAAGCTTGGTCAATTCCTATCAATATTGTCTGGACAATTTTTACGCTACGGCCTTTACTTTTGAAGTTATTAGCAAGTTTGATGTTAAAATTTGCCTTATTTGGTGCTTTTTGGCAAAGCTTAGGTGAAAAGGCACAAAAAAGAGCCAATTTTAGCGTTAAAATTGCTTATAACTCCAAAAATAAAAGCCGTAGGATACAAATTGTCCGGACATTATTGATAAGAAATTGTCCAAGCTTTCCAATTTTGTAAAAAAAAATATTAGTTAACTAGGTATTTTTTGGAGAAAAAGGTGGTTTTAGTTGAAATTTTAGTTAAAAAAAACCCAAAATTTGACTTTGATGACTCATTGCTCTGGAAGTTGGTAAGGTGGAAAAAATGGTTTGTACAAAAGTTGTAGATCTTTTTATTACCTACAACTTTTATATTTAACTTTTTTCGATAGGAGGTCTACTTTCGCCGAAAATCGTCCAACGTTGGAAGCCAATATTCGAATGAAACGTTCACCGCATCGTGAAGAGCCGGCTTAAGCCCGGGACACACATTTGCGCACAGCGTGACGGCCGTGTGTTGGAAAACACACGGAGAAAAAGTAAACAAGTAAAATCTTACCAGTCAGTCCCCACATTTCCGCGTCTCCATGTCCGCACCGCATCAAATTTTACTTGTTTATTTTCTCTCCGTGTGTTGTCCAACACACGGCTGTCATGCGGTGCAGACACGGTTCGGATATGTGCAGAGGCGCAACAACTCTGATATTTCAGGGGGGGCCGACTGGATATCCCGGGGGGGGGGGCGCCTATGGATATGTGTGTCCCGGGCTTTAAGAAGCAAACGGAGCCCGCAGCATGAGTGAAAAAGCTGCGCTTTTAAACAACCAGAGCGAATGGGAAACTCGTTTTCTTTTTATTTGGTTTTTCCTCTACATGGAAGAACGGGGAATTCTCTTTAAAATTATCTTAAGGAAGATCGATTGAAGGAGCATATTCCAAATTAAAAATCTGAAATTTGAATACGTTATTTATTGATATCTCATACATTCAATAAAATTTTTTAAAAAACATTGGACGTCTTGCATTCGAGTAATTAGTATTCAATATTCAAGTAAAGGTCGAGTAAAAATGATATTAAACGTGGGAATTTATTGTACATAAAAATGGATAATTCTCCATAACTAGACGTCAAACTGCTTTAAAATTTTGTCAATAATTATAATCAGATTAGAATGTCAACTTTTATTTACAGAATAAATTTGACTTCTATCATGGGAATTTAATTTTACATTCTCTGTCCTTATATTATACTATTTTCAGAGATCGATCCTTCTTAAGTGGTTTGAACGTTTTCGGTTTATCGGTTTATTTTTAAAGGAGATCAATACATGTAATTGTTATGGCATTCTAAAAAGAACCTAGGTGCAAATGATGAAAATGAGTTCGATCACGAGATTGTTGTGTTTGCCGCCCCCTAAAAGTGCCGCCCTCGTGCGGTGCACACTCTGCACGCCCGCACCCAGCGGGCCGGGTTATAATGTATGTTTGTGTATACAATACACAACTACTCATAATATCTGAAATATATAACATAAATATGCCACTAGAGGGGTATATACATCCATTTTAACTCAATTTGCTATATAAAACTAGATTTTACGATTTTTCAACTTCAACTGGAGATGGCAAGGGTTTCTACAACTGGGAAAGAGATGGGCAAGTGGATATGTATTGTAGATGTTGTAACGAACCCTAATATTCAAATCCCATCTCCTACAAAATCACTTGGGTCATACCGAAAATGGCCACAAAATTAAAAGCCGCCAAAATCGCAACCGTGATTGCATATGAGATGGGCAGCTGAATTAGGGTTCTTGGTGGCCTATCTCACCATTATACCAAACCCCATCCTCTCCAATATCACTTTGTCCATCTTGATCAGACCGACATGTTCAAAAATTCCCAAAAGTCAAACCTAACCTCCAAACGAGATGGGAATCGGAATATGTGTTGGGGGCAACCCAATTAACCTATATACCAAGTCCCATCCTCTACAATATCACTTTTTTCATGGTCAAAAAATCGACAAGTTCAAAAATTCATAAAATTAAAACTTAAGTAGACTCGAACTGGCGAATATTTTTAATCGGTTGTGCTTTACCTAATCTACCTTATATCAAAGGCCCATCCTCTACAAAATCACTTTGCAATTCTGTCACTAGCTCTTGGACTATCAGTTGATGTCTGAGATTGGTTTTTATTGTCAAAATTAAATTGAGAAGGTTAAGTTGTAAGAGAAGACGCATTTAATTGAAGCTAACAACATGGGTGTACAGTTTAGGGGATTTTGTTGGATAGTTAAACTAATTTTAATCGAAGTATAATTAATTAGGAAAATATTTTATTAGCACAACTTCCATAGTTGCTAGAATTATAGAGGCGCGAAGTTCACGGGTTCGAGTCTTGCTGGTGGTGCTTGTTTTTATTTTGATTTTTTTTTCTTGTAAAATTTTAAAAATATCTGACTTTTGATCAAAATTATATTTTCTGTCCATAAAAAAATGGCAAAATATCAATTTTGGAGATCAATTTAAACACTAACTACAAGAGGAGAGCCTTAATACCTTGTTTTCATAACAATACCTAAAATCTCTCCATTTTCACTATCTATTTCCATTTTTCTTCTTATAGATTTTAACTTCATATGAAAATGTGCAATCATCTAGAACTGAATCCATCCTCTCCATACATAGATACCCCGAATCAACAATATTAAACAAAAAAAAATTTTCAATCACGAATGCTCTACCAACAAGAATTTTTTGTTAAGGTACTTTTTAATTAAATTATTTGATTGCTCAGTGTCAGGTGTAAAAGTGTACCTCGCTACAACAAAAGTCACTATTATTACAGCCAAATTAGTTTAAGGTACTATTAGCGTGTTAAAAAAAAACATTTTTTTCGATTTTTTTTTCATAAAAGGGTCTATAAATGTGCCGAGAATAAGACTTTCAAATTTCAGGTCCAAATTCAAAATAGAAAAAAAGTTATATCGATTTTTGTATAGTTATGCTGCATAAATTCCTTGTTATATTATTCTAACGCCAATCTTATATCGCGTCTTTCTCGAAATGACATTTTTAAAATTTGCGCAAACTCGGGCTCAGACACTTTTTATCCGATATTAATAAAACTTGGCTCATTTTGTTTATTATAAAAAATAAATTTTTGTCTATGAAATATAAATCCTAAGTTATCATATGTAAAAAAATTTAGCTCTAAAAATTATTTTTTCACTTAAAAAAAATATTTTTTAAAAGGGCTTTTGTAACTTCACTCGCTAAAAGCACCTTAATTATTAATTATAATATTTAATCTTTGTTTTTTCCAGTGGTGATTGTTATTTTATATTTTTTTTGAAGGTTGCAAGGCATTTAATTGTTTTTTTTATATTAAGCATTTATTTTCAGTTTGTTTCTGCCGAGTTTTCTTTGCACTTTCTCTTGTGGTTGAATATTTAATTAATAAAAAAATTCGGCTTAGAGCATGTCATCTTGTTCGGGACCGCAGTTCCTTTCTTAATTAAGTGAACATCGTTGGTGGATGCAAATATTTCGTTGGTGGATGCAAACAGAGAGCTCATTTCCACGTTTTAGGGCTCTATGACATGCATCCTAAGGACAATTTTTTTTCAAAATTATAAGCTGAGTTCAAACTGGTGAAGATCTAGCATACATCGTTAGTAGTTAAAAGGTTCCAAGTACACAATCGGTTCTCTTGCGCGAATTATGGCCATTGGTGGTCGACTGACAAAAATGACAAACAACAGGAAATATATGTGGAGAGGTATGCTATCGTATTCTTTAACAAATCTATTTTGAAATCTTGGCTGAGGTGTTTATATTCAGTTTTAAGCAAAAAAACACGTCCCCAAAACCAAAAAAATACTACCCAATTTCATAAACTACATTAATTCACTTAAATAAATCCTAAATACCTTAAATCATCGCTTAAATTAAAGCAATAACCAAAAAAATTAAAAATTTTCCATTCTTGAAATCTCAGAAAACTGCACAAGAATCGTAACGATAAAAACTCATTTTTTGGGCCGTTTTTGCGTTATCAATAAATAATCGTAATTACGCATACTGTTGTTAAATACTTATTATTTATATGTTCTATAATATTTCTAATTACTAAAAACCATAATTTAACCATATTTTTATTGGTTAATTTAGTAAATATTAATAAAATAAACTTTTGAAATTATGAAACGTGATTATTACGCTCCTAAAACCATGCAATTTTTCAGTCGTGCTAATAAAATATTTTCCTAATTAATTGATTATATTTGGATTAAAATTAGTTTACCTATCCAACCCTATAAACTGTTCGGCCTGTTGTTAGCTTCAATTAAATGTCTGATTTGATTGCATCAAAAGTGTCATCCGATTATCTTTAAGTTGTATCGAATGCGACTATGAAGGATCAAGATATAAATATAATGCGCAGTGCTGTTGTAGGTAGTCCAATGCGATTTTAACTTACAACAAAAAATAATGAAATAGCATTAAATATTTTGTTAAGGATTCATACAAGTCTAGCGGAAAGCATGTAACTATAGAATTTCTAACACCATCAGATCGTTCATTATTGGCCCTACAAGGACCAGAATCAGCAGCTGCACTGAAAAAGCTAACAACGTTTGATTTGAGTAAATTATATTTCATGACAACAACTGTTGCAGACGTGGCTGGTGTAAAGGATTGCCGGATAACACGCTGGCGGATATACTGGAGAAGATGGTTTCGAAATATCAATTCCAGCATCTAAATCGGTACATGTTGCAGATGCCTTACTTGATACTAAGGAGCAAATTGTTAAAATTGCTGGATTAGGAGCTCGAGACTCCTTAAGGTACACATGTTTCAATAATAAAATTTATTCCTGTTTTTATGCCAAGAAAATAATATAAAGCTATAATTTACTTATTAGGCTAGAAGCTGGACTATGCATTTATGGTAGTGATATTGATGCAAATACAACTCCTATTGAAGCAGCATTATCTTGCCTTGTTTGTATGTGAATTCATTTTGTTATATTAAATCCTCTTATTTTTTTTTAATCTTTATACACGTATTTACTTCAAGCAAAATGACGTAGACACGATGATAACTATCCTAGATCAAAGATAATCAATGATCAACTTAAAAATGGCGTACAAAAACGAAGAGTTGGCTTTATTATGAATGATAATGGACCGCGCCGGCACGTGCTGGTGTTGATATATATATATATATATATATATATATATATATATATATATATATATATATATATATATATATATATATATATATATATATATATATATATATATATATATATATATATATATATATATATATATATATATATATATATATATATATATATATATATATATATATATATATATATATATATATATATATATATATATATATATATATATATATATATATATATATATATATATATATATATATATATATATATATATATATATATATATATATATATATATATATATATATATATATATATATATATATATATATATATATATATATATATATATATATATATATATATATATATATATATATATAAATAACGAAAAGATTGGCGTAATAACAAGCAGCGGCTGTCCGAGCCCAAGTATACATAAAAATATTGCTATGGGTTATATTGATGAGAAATTTAAAAAACCTGGGACACAAGTGCAGCTTAAAATTCGTGGTAAATTTTATTCAGCTAATGTATGTAAAATGCCATTTGTACAAGCAAATTGTTATATATTAAATATCCATTGCTCGTCTTAGCAATTCCATTTTGAAATCCTGTTTTTTTTGCTGTTTATTCAGTTTCAAAAAAACATACCAGCAAAACACAAAAATACTACCAAATTTTATAAAATACATAAATTTACTGAAATAAACCCTAAATTAACTAATTAAATTAAAGAAAGAACCAAAAAATGAACAATTTCAATGCACCCGAAAGGTAACGATAACTCAGTTTTTAGGCCGTTTTCCGCGATATTATCAGTAATCGTGGGCATTACCGGCAAATTCAGGGCAAGATTACATCAAAGACCGAGCTGTAAAACAGAAAATATCGCGATATAACTAATATCGATATAATTAAATTCGTAAAATAGAAAAAAACAATTAAATGCCACTGTCACCTATTCAAATATTAAGAAAAAAGCAATAATCACTGGTAAAAACAAGGATTAAATATTGCAGATAACTAATTAAGCAGCCAAATTAAATAATAGTGGGGGTTTTGTACCATTATTTTACCATTATTTTATACATTTTCAAAGCACCCATGTCGTAGAGCCGCTAAAAAGCGGAAGTGTTTGCATCCACCAAACGGACAAAAATTACCTTCAGGACATGCTTTAAGCCGAACTTTTTTTACTTTAAAATATTGCACCACATTAGATGCTTCAAGAGAAATTGCAAAGACAAACTCGATATTCCAAACAACAGAAACAAACTTATTTCAGAAAAACTCACCTTAATTAACACGATCCGATCAAAAATGCCGGCAATTTCATGGCAAAATACAAAATAACATCAGAGACCGGAGCTAGTAAAACACTGATTATATCGCGATATACTATAAATAATATCGATATAATTAAATGCGTTATATAAAAAAAACAATTCCATAAACCTAAATTACTATACTTCAAAAATGAATTAAAAAACCAATCACCACCACCAAAACTGGGAAAAACAAAGACTAAATATTGCAGAATATAATTATTAAACCAAAATTAAATGATAGTGCCTTTTACCTTCTTTACACCCTCACTTTTACACCTGAGACAAACAATTAAATTATTGAATTTAGGCAATAATTCCACACAATTTGAATAATTGCAATAATTCCGCTTAATTTAATATTACAAGGGAACCACACCTGCCAGCACGACCACTTTCACTAGAATCTGCAAATTTACTTGAATTAAATAAAAAAAACCAATCACCACCCAAAACTGGGAAAAACAAAGACTAAATATTGCATATGATAATAATAATGCATCCAAAATTTTAAATGATATTGTACCTTCTTTACACCCTAACTTTACAGCTGACACTTTAAACAATTGAATTTAATCAGCACCGGTAAACTTCACTTATAAAGAAGGAACTGCGGCCCCCCAAAAAATACTTTAATTAACACGATCGATCATGCAACAGGTGTCAGGTGAACATCACCGGCATTTCGTGGGCAAGATTACAATCTATAAAACACATCGATAATTGGTTATATAAAAAATAATCCCCTAAATGCGTGGACACCTTAATCACTTCAAAAATCACTGCTAACCTGAGGAAAACAAAGAATAAACTGCAGATAAAAAATAAAATGCACCTATGCCACCTAATTACGCGAAAAAACCACCTAAATCACTTCAAAAATCACCACAAATAATTAATAATAATGCACCTATGCCACCGCCACCTAATTACGCGAAAATATCGCGAAAAAACCTAGAAAAAACCACTTAATCATTTCAAAAATCACACTAACCTTAGGAAAACAAAGAACAAACTGCAGACAATTAATAAAATGCACCTATGCCACCTGATCACGCGAAAAAACCGCCAAACGCGAAAAAAACCACGAAACAATTAATTATATTAATATTTCAAGCCCGGAACACAGTGATAATGCACCTATGCCACCTAATTACGCGAAAAAAAGCTTAAAAACCCGCGAAAAACCACGAAAAAAATTAATTATATTTATTAATATTTCAAACGCGACACGTTTAAACACGTCCACTTCCACCAGAATTTGCGAATTTACTGGCAAATATAAACTGTATTTTTTGATTTACAGTTTTAGCACATTCCAATCGTTCTTTATATTATATTTTTTTATATTCCCTGCACTCTTCTCCCTCTTTCTCTTATATATATTATTATTAATATTATCCTTCCTTCCTCCTTACTTACTTATAGCAAAAAAAGTGCTGGTGTCAGTGCGGGGAGGCCAGAGTACGGCCCCGCACACACACAGGGGACGACCCACCAGCTCCCTGCCTTTACCACTAAAGACAGGAATGTCCCGAAGAGATATGTTTAAAAGACATTTATATACTGCACAATTGCCAAAAATGTGATCTTGTGAATTATATCACGAAGGGAATTTTTGAAGGCACGATCACAAGTTTCATATAAAAGTATATGAGAAAGGAATATTGCGATCCCCCGAAGTATGCAACGATCGAGTACAACTTTTCACATTTCCCCACAAAGAGGAGCTGCGCTGGGGCTTTTTTGTGGAAAATTTAAGGGATTTATAAACCCGGAATCGATGTAAATTAATTACAATAAAAAAAACCCTTAATCTAAAACCCTTAATCTTTAAATTATCTCAAGGGAAAATATCGAAAATAAATGTTTTTTTTGTGGAAATTGAAAGAATATTCAAGTTTCATATTTCTGCCGCTCTCCTTTGTTGCTAAAAATGTTTTTCATAAACTATTAATTTCTTTGTCACGAATTCGTGATATTATTAACTATAGATTCTTAGGTGATTCTAAACGTGATGGTTTTCTTTGTATGCATTTAAAAATAATCAAGCATGGCGTTAGCTGAAAGAAATTGGCCGTCGATGAATATCAATGAGCGCGTTTAGGCCGAAGTTAATTTAACTGAGCTAGCCAAGTTAACAACGGCATAAACAGCAATTTTTTAGCGCTGTTAGGTAACTTGTCTCTGATTTTTGGCTTAGCTAAAATTTAGCACAGCCAAAATGAATTGACGTTTGCTTGTAAATTTTTATTGTAAGCAAATAATTTAGAAATATTTAAATTACAGAATGAAGATTTTATTATTATTATTCATTTTTTAGCTTTTTATTATTTGTAAAATGGGAAATGTTATTATTTTTGCCTGTTATTAGCTGTAAAATGAAAATTGTTAAATGGCATGCTAGAAACGGTGCTAAGTTAACAGCGCTAATAACAACTCAATAACTCGGGCCTAAACGCGCCCAATGTTTTACATTTTATAATTTGTTGTCGTTTTAATGCAAAATAAATCCAATATATTAATCTATGTTTGTTAATATTATAAATAATATTTGATAAATTATTATCTTGTTTGCTGCTTAAACACGCATTTTCATGTCAATGATGGTGGCTTCCAGTAAAAGCAGGTATATGCAATTTTATCCGTAAATCTAGTGTTAATTGCTAATCTAGAAAATACCTTGTGCCAGATAAAAGTTAAAGAACGGACCTGGCAAGATATTTTGTGATGAATACCCACGATTGCGTGTCCAGGAGATGATCTTTCAACTATCCACCAAGGGAACGAGTACAGAAGGGGTTCTTTTGCGGGAGTTAATTATGCCATTGGTGGTCGATTGACGAAAATGAGGAACAATAGGAAATAGATAAATGTATCCTGCAGACATAGAGAGCCTTTTTTGCCTAGAAAAGGATATTTAAATCAAGATTCGTGCGCACAGGAAAACAAAATTAATGTCATGAAAAGTAGAGGGAGGCTGCAGTCGGCACAGCTTCGAAGTTCTTGAGTGCGAGTGTTGATGGTTGGCGGTTGGTTTTTATTTTGATTTTTTTTTTGGTTAAATTTAAGTTTTATGAATTCGAAATTGATTTAAATTTATTATTTCCATAAAAAAAGGATTAATCTGTAAATATCTCCAAGGAAAAGTACGAAAAAGAATGGTTTCTTATCAAATTATTTCAAAAAAATTGGATCGTGTCGCGCCGAAAACAATTTTTTTTTCTAGCGAAAAAATATTAAACTAAAATCTTCTTTCTTAGTAAGGATCTTTTAGAACAATTAAATAGAGAACAATTAGATATAGACACCTTTCGAGTGTAGCAGAAAGGACTCCAAGTCGCATTAAATCCACTTAAGGAAGATGCACCAACACCACTACTTTATAATTGCATATAATTTTTTGGGTAGACTTGGTAAGAGGAAACTGCTTAGAACAAATTGAAGGAAGAGAGTTTATCTATGTTTTTTTAGTTGTGAAATGGACACGTTATGCTTTTTCTACGTGAAAGACCACCGTGCACTCAGAGGTACGAGTATAGCCCCTTTGTATTTGCATTGAGTACAAGCAATAGTCTGAAAGAGGAAAGAGTTTAATTTTAAAAAGGATTTAGTACCTTACAACTAATGCTGGGCGGAGGGTAAAACACAAGATCAACGTAGGCTGGCCAACCCCAAACGCGGCGAACATTCAGGTGAATTAATTTGCATGATTAGACGCAAAATTTCGTCATTTAATGTCCTATAGACAATGTACTCTATGTCTATCAATCTATGGAGAGCATGTATTCAGTTCTAGATGATTGCACATTTCCATATGAAGTTAAAATCTATAAGAAGATTTCATACTGTAGTGAAAATGGAGACTTTTTAGGTATTGATATGAAAATAAGGTATTATGCTCTCCTCTTGTATTTAGTGTTTAAATTGATCTTCAAAATTGATATTTTATCATTATTTTATGAACAGAAAATATAATTTTGATCAAAAGTCTGAAATTTTCAAAATTTTACAAAAAAAATGAGATAAATGCAAGCGCCACCAGCAAGACTCGAACGCGCCTCTATAATTTTCCCAACTATGGCAGTCGTGCTAATAAAATATTTTCCTAATTAATTGATTATATTTCGATTAAAATTAGTTTAACTATCCAACAAAACTCTCTAAACTGTCTGTCCTTGTTATTAGCTTCAATTAAATGCGTCTTATGTTACAATTTAACCTTCTCAATTTAATTTTGACAATGAAAACTAATCACAGCCCAATGGATCCCATAACATTTCACACTGAAAAATTGCATGGTTTTAGGAGCGTAATAATCACGTTTCATAATTTCAAAAGTTTATTTTATTAATATTTATTAAATTAACCAATAAAAATATGATTAAATTATGTTTTTTAGTAATTAGAAATATTATAGAACATATAAATAATAAGTATTTAACAACAGTATGCGTAATTACGATTATTTATTGATAACGCAAAAACGGCATAAAAACTGAGTTTTTATCGTTACCATTCTTGTGCACTTTTCTGAGATTTCAAGAATGGAAAATTTTAAATTTTTTGGTTATTTCTTTAATTTAAGTGTTAATTTAAGGTATTTAGGATTTATTTAAGTAAATTAATGTATTTTATGAAATTGGGTAGTATTTTTTGGTTTTGGGGATATGTTTTTGTTGCTTAAAACTGAATATAAACCGCAAGCCAGGATTTCATAATAGATTTGTTAAAAAATACGATAGCATACCTCTATATATTTCCATTTCATTTTTGTCAGTCGACCACCAATGGCCATAATTCCCTCAAGAGAACCGATTCTGTACATGTTTCCTTTTAACTACCAACGATGTACGCTAGATCTTCACCAGTTTGAACTCAGCTTACAATTTTGAAAAATCCAAACCCGAAAACGTGATTTAATGAAAGTTAAAGTCCTCTGGAGCTGGTCAAGACTCTCCCTAGGTTGCATGCATGTCACAGTGCCCCTAAAACGTGGAAATGAACTCTCTGTTTGCATCCACCAACGAAATATTTGCATCCACCAACGATGTTCACTTAATTAAGAAAGGAACTGCGGCCCCGAACATGATGACATGCTGTAAGCCGAATTTTTTTTATTAATTAAATATTCAACCACAAGAGAAAATGCAAAGAAAACTCGGCAGAAACAAACTCATTTCTGGAAAATGCATTTTAATTAATACGATCAAAATTGCAGGTGCTACGTGTGCATTATCGGCAATTCCAGAGCAAGACATCATCACAAAACACTGAAAATAAATGCTTGCCACCTTCAAAAAAAATATAAAATAACAATCGCCACTGGAAAAAGCAAAGATTAAATATTATAATTAATAATTAAGGTGATATTAGCGAGGGAAGTTAAAAAAAAAAGAGCCCGAATCTGCGCAATGATAGAGCCTCTCCAGTGCATGAGAAAAACAAAAATCTAATGGTATTTCAATAAAGACTTATTCAGTTGTGCATTCCCACGCCAAAACCGGAAGTAAAGCGTTTTTTTTCCAAAAAATGGCGCGTATTTGAAAAAAAGTTTTAAAAACAGCCTCATTTTCGCGCCCTTTTAAGTCTCGAAACGGGGAAAAAGGAAAAAATAATCACCAGAGCCAGCAACTAACATTACGGACGGTTAACTCGAAATAATTCACTATCCCGGATAGATAGACGGACATATTCTTTCATCATCCAGGAGAAAGGTGCCATTTTTGGAGTGCATAGTGGCAGCTAAAGCTAAATTTTGCTCTCAAGAACCACAAATGCAAACGGCAGCAAGAATAAAGTTAATTTAGATATTTTATGAAAGGATCTGTTCTCATTTAGGATATTCTGACACGCAAATATAAAAAAATTTCAAACAAATCAAATAATATCTAAACTTACATTTCTATGCAATGGAGAAGAGAAAAAAAAACATTCCAACAGTTTTTATAAAATATTCATTAAATATAAACCGTAAAGCTTTAAATTTCATTATTAAACCAATCAACAATTATTACAGATTAATTAATTTCAAATATTACAAAATTATACAACCTCTAAATATGATAAAATTTAAAATTTTACCGTATAACATTTTCACTTTTTGCCTTATCACAATTTCAATTTTCAAAATGGCAGTTTCAACTGCCAAAAAAGTACGGCGATCTGGGAAAATTCTTTTAACCAAACACTTTTTACTTTGGAATTAAGATGGCGTTAGTGTTATTTGCAATTTCAATAGTTTATTTTATTGATATTTATTAAATTAACCAATAAGAATATGGTAAAATTATGTTTTTAGTAATTAAAAATATTATAGAACATATAAATAATAAGTATTTAATAATAATAGGCTAAATAACGATTATTGATTGATAACGCATAAACGGCCTAAAAACTGAGTTGTTGTCGTTATCGTTCTTGTGCATTTTTCTGAGATTTCATGAATTGGAATTTTTCGTTTTTTTGTGATTTCTTTAATTTAACTCATTAATTTAACTTATTTAGGATTTATTTATTTAAATTTGTGTATTTTATATAGTTTGGCAGCATTTTTTTGTTTCGGGGATATGTTTTATTTTACTTAAAACTGAATATAATCAGCCAAACAACAAAATTTCAAAAGAGATTTGCTAAAAAATCTCATAACATATAATATAATTTTGACGAGTGATGCCCCGCTGGAAAGGTTGCTTTTGTGTGATGTAATTCGTAAAAAAAATACAAATTTCCATTTTCTATGTTATTTAATCGAGAAAAACCCCAGTTTCGTATTCATAGAACTATTTCGTACTTAACTTTTTTGCCGAGTACCAATAACTGACCCACATACGAGGCCACAACGCACATAACGCAAAGGGATGCTTTTTTGTTCCTTAAATTAACTTTTACAAAAAAAAAACTGCGAATTGAATTTTTCCCCCATATTTTTATACATAAAGAAAATAAATAAAAAATAAATTATGTAAGCGGTTAAGAGTCGTTGGACCAAATTTTAACTACACTTATCCCTTATATTCGCCTAGTTACCCTTTAATTAGTCGTGTTTTAGGTCAAGCAAAAATGGGACTTTTTTTAATAAAAAAAACAAACCTTGCCAGGATGAGGCGTTTTTCTATACATATATTGAGAGATACATCGTGTGTGTATGAGAGCGTGTCATTTTTATGGTTGCAATGTTAAATAAAATTCATTTAAATCCTTGACATCAGGAATTGAGTGTGTGTAAGATCCTTAAGGGTTTTTTTTATTAAATAAATTAAAAGTCCTTTTAAAGGAGGGAAATCATTCTGTTTTATTTCTTTTACTACACACAGAAAACAAAAATATATTACTACATTTTGAAAAACCAATGAGGTAATTGCGGGTTTAATCTCTGAACAAATTCTTCTAACGAAGGTGTTGCCCATTTCATGGCTAATCTTGCTAAATGTGTGTTCACCACGCTGTAAAACTGAAAAAAATTTGACGATTTGTTAGAACAGTTTGTTTAGAGATTGAAACCGCCATTGCCTCTCACTGATTTTTCAAAATGGACGGAAGCAGTTTATTGTAGCCTTCGGAGATGGTCTTTCAACTATTCAAGGAAACAAGTACAATATCGGTTCTCTTGCGCGAATTATGGCCATTGGTGGTCGACTGATAAAAATGAGAAGCAACAGGAAATATATAGAGGTGTCCTCTCGTATTTTTTAACAAATCTATTATGAAATCATGGCTCGGGGTTTATATTCAGTTTTAAGCAAAAAACACATCCCCAAAACCAAAAAAATACTACCAAATTTCATAAAATACATTAATTCACTTAAATAAATCCTAAATACCTTAAATTACCTCTTAAATTAAAGAAAAAACCAAAAAATTTAAAATTTTCCATTCTTGAAATTTCAGAAAAGCGCACAAGAATCGTAATCATAAAAACTCATTTTTTAGGCCGTTTTTACGTTATCAATAAATAATCGTAATTACGCATACTGTTGTTAAATACTTATTCTTTATATGTTCTATAATATTTCTAATTACTAAAAACCATAATTTAACCATATTTTTATTGGTTAATTTAGTAAATATAAATAAAATAAACTTTTGAAATTATGAAACGTGATTATTAGGCTCCTAGAACCATGCAATGTTTCAGTGGCAAATCTTGCGAGATCCATCTGTAGTTCAGATTTGTTAACGTTTGTGATTGGTTTTTATTGCCATAAATTAAATTGAGAAGGTTAAGTTGTAAGATAAGACTCATTTAGTTGAAGCTAATAACATGGGTGGACAGTCTAGAGATGTTGTTTTGGATAGATAAACTAATTTTAATCGAAATATAATAATAATATAATCTGCCATAGTTGCTAGAATTATAGATGCGCTAGGTTCTCGGGTTCGAGTCTTGCTGGTGCGTTTGTTTTTATTTTGATATTTTTTTCTTATAAAATTTAAGACTTTTGATCAAAATTATATTTTTTGTCAATAAAAAACGGACAAACTATCAATTTTTACGATCAATTGAAATATTAAAGAAAGCAATGTCTTATTTGCATACATGGGACGCATTTTATGTTTCCAACCAACCAATCAAAATAAGTTAGAATAATTAACTTTAAGCGTTTAATTAAATTTATATTAGGGTTAGCTGTTAAGCTAAATAAATTCTTTTTTTAAAACTAAAACAATCCCTATATTTCTCCATAGAGAGCAGTTGCTGATAAAACAAAACACTATATTGACCACCAACTGGAGAAAAGTAGTAAAACATCTAGATTGGATTAAAGAATAGCTTACCTTTTGGGGATATTCCAGCGTTTTCTTGCTTTTGCCTATAATAGCCCTTATGTTTAAAACGTGCTCTGATTTGGACGAGTGATACCTTGTTGGAAAGGGCTCGCCCCCTGAATGCATATATGTCCACCTTTTGGGGATAATCCACCGTTTTCCTGTTTTTGCCTATAATAGCCCTTATGTTTAAAACGTGCTCTGATTTGGACGAGTGATACCTTGTTGGAAAGGGCTCGCCCCCTGAATGCATATATGTCCACCTTTTGGGGATAATCCACCGTTTTCCTGTTTTTGCCTATAATAGCCCTTATGTTTAAAACGTGCTCTGATTTGGACGAGTGATACCTTGTTGGAAAGGGCTCGCCCCCCTGAATGCATATATGTCCACCTTTTGGGGATAATCCACCGTTTTCCTGTTTTTGCCTATAATTGCCCTTATGTTTAAAACGTGCTCCGATTTTGACGAGTGATACTTTATTGGAAAGGGCTCGCCCTCCTGAATCCATATATGTCCACCTTTTGGGGATATTCCACCGTTTTCCTGTGTTTGCCTATAATAGCCCTTTTGTTTAAAATGTGCTCTGATTTGGACGAGTGATACCTTGTTGGAAAGGGCTCGCCCCCCTGAATGCATATATGTCCACCTTTTGGGAATAATCCACCGTTTTCCTGTTTTTGCCTATAATTGCCCTTATGTTTAAAACGTTCTCCGATTTTGTCGAGTGATACTTTATTGGAAAGGGCTCGCCCTCCTGAATCCATATATGTCCACCTTTTGGGGGATAATCCACCGTTTTCCTGTTTTTGCCTATAATTGCCCTTATGTTTAAAACGTTCTCCGATTTTGACGAGTAATACTTTATTGGAAAGGGCTCGCCCTCCTGAATCCATATATATCCACCTTTTGGGGATATTCCACCGTTTTCCTGTGTTTGCCTATAATAGCCCTTTTGTTTAAAACGTGCTCTGATTTGGACGAGTGATACCTTGTTGGAAAGGGCTCGCCCCCTGAATGCATATATGTCCACCTTTTGGGGATAATCCACCGTTTTCCTGTTTTTGCCTATAATAGCCCTTATGTTTAAAACGTTCTCCGATTTTGACGAGTAATACTTTATTGGAAAGGGCTCGCCCTCCTGAATCCATATATATCCACCTTTTGGGGATATTCCACCGTTTTCCTGTGTTTGCCTATAATAGCCCTTTTGTTTAAAACGTGCTCTGATTTGGACGAGTGATACCTTGTTGGAAAGGGCTCGCCCCCCTGAATGCATATAAGTCCACCTTTTGGGGGATAATCCACCGTTTTCCTGTTTTTGCCTATAATAGCCCTTTTGTTTAAAATGTGCTCTGATTTGGACGAGTGATACCTTGTTGGAAAGGGCTCGCCCCCTGAATGCATATATGTCCACCTTTTGGGGATAATCCACCGTTTTCCTGTTTTTGCCTATAATAGCCCTTTTGTTTAAAATGTGCTCTGATTTGGACGAGTGATACCTTGTTGGAAAGGGCTCGCCCCCTGAATGCATATATGTCCACCTTTTGGGGATAATCCACCGTTTTCCTGTTTTTGCCTATAATAGCCCTTATGTTTAAAACGTGCTCTGATTTGGACGAGTGATACTTTATTGGAAAGGGCTCGCCCCCTGAATGCATATATGTCCACCTTTTGGGGATAATCCACCGTTTTCCTGTTTTTGCCTATAATTGCCCTTTTGTTTAAAATGTGCTCTGATTTGGACGAGTGATACCTTGTTGGAAAGGGCTCGCCCCCTGAATGCATATATGTCCACCTTTTGGGGATAATCCACCGTTTTCCTGTTTTTGCCTATAATTGCCCTTTTGTTTAAAATGTGCTCTGATTTGGACGAGTGATACCTTGTTGGAAAGGGCTCGCCCCCTGAATGCATATATGTCCACCTTTTGGGGATAATCCACCGTTTTCCTGTTTTTGCCTATAATAGCCCTTATGTTTAAAACGTGCTCTGATTTGGACGAGTGATACCTTGTTGGAAAGGGCTCGCCCCCTGAATGCATATATGTCCACCTTTTGGGGATAATCCACCGTTTTCCTGTTTTTGCCTATAATTGCCCTTTTGTTTAAAATGTGCTCTGATTTGGACGAGTGATACCTTGTTGGAAAGGGCTCGCCCCCTGAATGCATATATGTCCACCTTTTGGGGATAATCCACCGTTTTCCTGTTTTTGCCTATAATTGCCCTTTTGTTTAAAATGTGCTCTGATTTGGACGAGTGATACCTTGTTGGAAAGGGCTCGCCCCCTGAATGCATATATGTCCACCTTTTGGGGATAATCCACCGTTTTCCTGTTTTTGCCTATAATAGCCCTTATGTTTAAAACGTGCTCTGATTTGGACGAGTGATACCTTGTTGGAAAGGGCTCGCCCCCCTGAATGCATATATGTCCACCTTTTGGGGATAATCCACCGTTTTCCTGTTTTTGCCTATAATTGCCCTTATGTTTAAAACGTGCTCCGATTTTGACGAGTGATACTTTATTGGAAAGGGCTCGCCCTCCTGAATCCATATATGTCCATCTTTTGGGGATATTCCACCGTTTTCCTGTGTTTGCCTATAATAGCCCTTTTGTTTAAAATGTGCTCTGATTTGGACGAGTGATACCTTGTTGGAAAGGGCTCGCCCCCCTGAATGCATATATGTCCACCTTTTGGGAATAATCCACCGTTTTCCTGTTTTTGCCTATAATTGCCCTTATGTTTAAAACGTTCTCCGATTTTGTCGAGTGATACTTTATTGGAAAGGGCTCGCCCTCCTGAATCCATATATATCCACCTTTTGGGGGATAATCCACCGTTTTCCTGTTTTTGCCTATAATTGCCCTTATGTTTAAAACGTTCTCCGATTTTGACGAGTAATACTTTATTGGAAAGGGCTCGCCCTCCTGAATCCATATATATCCACCTTTTGGGGATATTCCACCGTTTTCCTGTGTTTGCCTATAATAGCCCTTTTGTTTAAAACGTGCTCTGATTTGGACGAGTGATACCTTGTTGGAAAGGGCTCGCCCCCTGAATGCATATATGTCCACCTTTTGGGAATAATCCACCGTTTTCCTGTTTTTGCCTATAATTGCCCTTATGTTTAAAACGTTCTCCGATTTTGTCGAGTGATACTTTATTGGAAAGGGCTCGCCCTCCTGAATCCATATATGTCCACCTTTTGGGGGATAATCCACCGTTTTCCTGTTTTTGCCTATAATTGCCCTTATGTTTAAAACGTTCTCCGATTTTGTCGAGTGATACTTTATTGGAAAGGGCTCGCCCTCCTGAATCCATATATGTCCACCTTTTGGGGGATAATCCACCGTTTTCCTGTTTTTGCCTATAATTGCCCTTATGTTTAAAACGTTCTCCGATTTTGACGAGTAATACTTTATTGGAAAGGGCTCGCCCTCCTGAATCCATATATATCCACCTTTTGGGGATATTCCACCGTTTTCCTGTGTTTGCCTATAATAGCCCTTTTGTTTAAAACGTGCTCTGATTTGGACGAGTGATACCTTGTTGGAAAGGGCTCGCCCCCTGAATGCATATATGTCCACCTTTTGGGGATAATCCACCGTTTTCCTGTTTTTGCCTATAATAGCCCTTATGTTTAAAACGTTCTCCGATTTTGACGAGTAATACTTTATTGGAAAGGGCTCGCCCTCCTGAATCCATATATATCCACCTTTTGGGGATATTCCACCGTTTTCCTGTGTTTGCCTATAATAGCCCTTTTGTTTAAAACGTGCTCTGATTTGGACGAGTGATACCTTGTTGGAAAGGGCTCGCCCCCCTGAATGCATATATGTCCACCTTTTGGGGGATAATCCACCGTTTTCCTGTTTTTGCCTATAATAGCCCTTTTGTTTAAAATGTGCTCTGATTTGGACGAGTGATACCTTGTTGGAAAGGGCTCGCCCCCTGAATGCATATATGTCCACCTTTTGGGGATAATCCACCGTTTTCCTGTTTTTGCCTATAATAGCCCTTTTGTTTAAAATGTGCTCTGATTTGGACGAGTGATACCTTGTTGGAAAGGGCTCGCCCCCTGAATGCATATATGTCCACCTTTTGGGGATAATCCACCGTTTTCCTGTTTTTGCCTATAATAGCCCTTATGTTTAAAACGTGCTCTGATTTGGACGAGTGATACTTTATTGGAAAGGGCTCGCCCTCCTGAATCCATATATGTCCACCTTTTGGGGATATTCCACCGTTTTCCTGTGTTTGCCTATAATTGCCCTTTTGTTTAAAACGTGCTCTGATTTGGACGAGTGATACCTTGTTGGAAAGGGCTCGCCCCCCTGAATGCATATATGTCCACCTTTTGGGGGATAATCCACCGTTTTCCTGTTTTTGCCTATAATAGCCCTTTTGTTTAAAATGTGCTCTGATTTGGACGAGTGATACCTTGTTGGAAAGGGCTCGCCCCCTGAATGCATATATGTCCACCTTTTGGGGATAATCCACCGTTTTCCTGTTTTTGCCTATAATTGCCCTTATGTTTAAAACGTGCTCCGATTTTGACGAGTGATACTTTATTGGAAAGGGCTCGCCCTCCTGAATCCATATATATCCACCTTTTGGGGATATTCCACCGTTTTCCTGTGTTTGCCTATAATAGCCCTTTTGTTTAAAACGTGCTCTGATTTGGACGAGTGATACCTTGTTGGAAAGGGCTCGCCCCCCTGAATGCATATATGTCCACCTTTTGGGGGATAATCCACCGTTTTCCTGTTTTTGCCTATAATTGCCCTTATGTTTAAAACGTGCTCCGATTTTGACGAGTAATACTTTATTGGAAAGGGCTCGCCCTCCTGAATCCATATATATCCACCTTTTGGGGATATTCCACCGTTTTCCTGTGTTTGCCTATAATAGCCCTTTTGTTTAAAACGTGCTCTGATTTGGACGAGTGATACCTTGTTGGAAAGGGCTCGCCCCCTGAATGCATATATGTCCACCTTTTGGGGATAATCCACCGTTTTCCTGTTTTTGCCTATAATAGCCCTTATGTTTAAAACGTGCTCTAATTTGGACGAGTGATACCTTGTTGGAAAGGGCTCGCCCCCCTGAATGCATATATGTCCACCTTTTGGGGATATTCCACCGTTTTCCTGTTTTTTCCTATAATAGCCCTTATGTTTAAAACGTGCTCTGATTTGGACGAGTGATACCTTGTTGGAAAGGGCTCGCCCCCCTGAATGCATATATGTCCACCTTTTGGGGGATAATCCACCGTTTTCCTGTTTTTGCCTATAATTGCCCTTATGTTTAAAACGTTCTCCGATTTTGACGAGTAATACTTTATTGGAAAGGGCTCGCCCTCCTGAATCCATATATATCCACCTTTTGGGGATATTCCACCGTTTTCCTGTGTTTGCCTATAATAGCCCTTTTGTTTAAAACGTGCTCTGATTTGGACGAGTGATACCTTGTTGGAAAGGGCTCGCCCCCTGAATGCATATATGTCCACCTTTTGGGGATAATCCACCGTTTTCCTGTTTTTGCCTATAATAGCCCTTATGTTTAAAACGTGCTCTGATTTGGACGAGTGATACCTTGTTGGAAAGGGCTCGCCCCCCTGAATGCATATATGTCCACCTTTTGGGAATAATCCACCGTTTTCCTGTTTTTGCCTATAATTGCCCTTATGTTTAAAACGTTCTCCGATTTTGTCGAGTGATACTTTATTGGAAAGGGCTCGCCCTCCTGAATCCATATATGTCCACCTTTTGGGGATATTCCACCGTTTTCCTGTTTTTTCCTATAATAGCCCTTATGTTTAAAATGTGCTCTGATTTGGACGAGTGATACCTTGTTGGAAAGGGCTCGCCCCCCTGAATGCATATATGTCCACCTTTTGGGGATAATCCACCGTTTTCCTGTTTTTGCCTATAATAGCCCTTATGTTTAAAACGTGCTCTGATTTGGACGAGTGATACCTTGTTGGAAAGGGCTCGCCCTCCTGAATCCATATATATCCACCTTTTGGGGATATTCCACCGTTTTCCTGTGTTTGCCTATAATAGCCCTTTTGTTTAAAACGTGCTCTGATTTGGACGAGTGATACCTTGTTGGAAAGGGCTCGCCCCCTGAATGCATATATGTCCACCTTTTGGGGATAATCCACCGTTTTCCTGTTTTTGCCTATAATTGCCCTTATGTTTAAAACGTGCTCCGATTTTGACGAGTAATACTTTATTGGAAAGGGCTCGCCCTCCTGAATCCATATATATCCACCTTTTGGGGATATTCCACCGTTTTCCTGTGTTTGCCTATAATAGCCCTTTTGTTTAAAACGTGCTCTGATTTGGACGAGTGATACCTTGTTGGAAAGGGCTCGCCCCCTGAATGCATATATGTCCACCTTTTGGGGATAATCCACCGTTTTCCTGTTTTTGCCTATAATAGCCCTTATGTTTAAAACGTGCTCTGATTTGGACGAGTGATACCTTGTTGGAAAGGGCTCGCCCCCCTGAATGCATATATGTCCACCTTTTGGGAATAATCCACCGTTTTCCTGTTTTTGCCTATAATTGCCCTTATGTTTAAAACGTTCTCCGATTTTGTCGAGTGATACTTTATTGGAAAGGGCTCGCCCTCCTGAATCCATATATGTCCACCTTTTGGGGATATTCCACCGTTTTCCTGTTTTTTCCTATAATAGCCCTTATGTTTAAAATGTGCTCTGATTTGGACGAGTGATACCTTGTTGGAAAGGGCTCGCCCCCCTGAATGCATATATGTCCACCTTTTGGGGATAATCCACCGTTTTCCTGTTTTTGCCTATAATAGCCCTTATGTTTAAAACGTGCTCTGATTTGGACGAGTGATACCTTGTTGGAAAGGGCTCGCCCTCCTGAATCCATATATATCCACCTTTTGGGGATATTCCACCGTTTTCCTGTGTTTGCCTATAATAGCCCTTTTGTTTAAAACGTGCTCTGATTTGGACGAGTGATACCTTGTTGGAAAGGGCTCGCCCCCTGAATGCATATATGTCCACCTTTTGGGGATAATCCACCGTTTTCCTGTTTTTGCCTATAATAGCCCTTATGTTTAAAATGTGCTCTGATTTGGACGAGTGATACCTTGTTGGAAAGGGCTCGCCCCCTGAATGCATATATGTCCACCTTTTGGGGATAATCCACCGTTTTCCTGTTTTTGCCTATAATAGCCCTTATGTTTAAAACGTGCTCTGATTTGGACGAGTGATACCTTGTTGGAAAGGGCTCGCCCTCCTGAATCCATATATATCCACCTTTTGGGGATATTCCACCGTTTTCCTGTGTTTGCCTATAATAGCCCTTTTGTTTAAAACGTGCTCTGATTTGGACGAGTGATACCTTGTTGGAAAGGGCTCGCCCCCTGAATGCATATATGTCCACCTTTTGGGGATAATCCACCGTTTTCCTGTTTTTGCCTATAATAGCCCTTATGTTTAAAATGTGCTCTGATTTGGACGAGTGATACCTTGTTGGAAAGGGCACCCCACAAGGAGACCGTTTTGTGCAAATCACGCCATGTATCTTTTGAACTATTGTTTTCCTTAAGGTAGTTACCATGCACAAGCCTGGCCAAAGCAGCAGGGCAGGGTTTGAGAGGGCCTAGAGGCACAGACAGAACACCATCCATGCCCAAAACGGGTTCAGAAATATTCACATCTGGTTGGGGATTGCTCGAAAGGCTGACAACTACGCTTTAAGCAAAACAAAAACACGTCCCCAAAACCAAAAAATATTACCAAATTTCATAAAATACATTAATTCACTTAAATAAATTCTAAATACCTTAAATTAACACTTAAATTAAAGAAATAACCAAAAAATTTAAAATTTTAAATTCTTGAAATCTCACAAAAGTTCACAAGAATCGTAATCACAAAAACTCATTTTTTAGGCCGTTTTTGCGTTATCAAAAAATAATCGTTATTACGCATATTGTTATTGAATACTTATTATTTATATGTTCTATAATATTTTTTATTACTAAAAAACATAATTTAACCATAGTTTTATTGGTTAATTTAATAAATATTAATAAAATAAACTTTTGAAATTATGAAACGTGAAATCTTATCGGATCCATCCTGCAATTCACGCTTGGTATTCATTGTCAAAATTAAATTAAGGCGGTTAAGTTGCAAGAGAAGACGCATTAGTTGAAGCTAATAACATGGGCGGACAGTTTAGAGTAGTTTCTTGGATAGGTAACCAATTTTAATCGAAATATAATCAATTAATTAAGAAAATATTTTATTAGCACAACTTCCACAGTTGCTAGAATTATAGCGGCGCGAAGTTCATGTGTTCGCGTTTGGCGGAGGCCGCTTGCATTTATCTTATTTTTTTTTTGTAAAATTTTGAAAATTTCAAACTTTTGATCAAAATTATATTTTCTGTCCATAAAAAAATGACAAAATATCAATTTTGAAGATCAATTTAAGCACTAAATACAAGAGGAGAGCATGATACCTTATTTTCATATCAATTCGTAAAATCTCTCCATTTTCACTATAGTATGAAATCTTCTTATAGATTTTAACTTCATATGAAGATGTGCAATCATCTAGAACTGAAAACATCCTCTCCACACATAGATACCCCGAATTAACAATATTAAACAAAAAAAAAGTGCAATCACGAATGCTCTACCAGCAAGAATTTTTTTGTTTTTTGTTAATTAGTTTACCTATCCAAGAAAATCCTCTAAACTGCTCGCCCATGTTATTAGCTTCAATTAAATGCGTCTTATCTTACAAGTTAACCTCCTTAATTTAATTTTGACAATAAAAACCAAGACAAGAAATGCAGGTTGGATCTCATAAGATTTCAAGTTTCATAATTTCAAAAGTTTATTTTATTAATATTTCTTAAATTAACCAATAAAAATATGGTTAAATTATGTTTTTTAGTCATGGAAAATATTGTAAAACATATGAAAAATAAGTATTTAATAATAATAAGCTTAATAACGATTATTAAATACACGCGAAAAGTAATGTCCTTTTTATTTGTTATAAGTATTTAAAATCCGTAAAACATTGGAAAAATGAATAAATGCTCAAGTGTTAGCCTCTTACTAATATGAAAGTGAAAAAAATTGCATCTTTTCAGAACTTAATCTCTAATTAAAGATTAAAATGAATAATCTCAAGTTAAAATGTACGTTTTTTGGTAAACGCGCGGATCCTCTATCTAATGGATAAATTTACAATGCGCAGTTTCGCATATTTGCATGAGAAAACTTGAGCACTTCGTATTGTAATTTCTGACATATCATACAGGATCCCTGCGATTGCCAGAAAACGCATCCGATTGAGTATTAGGTGCCTACAACTATGCAATTTTTCACTATACTGTAGATTGTGATAATATGTAAATTCAAAAGTTTATTTTATTGATATTTATTAAATTAACCAATAAAAATATGCTTAAATTATGTTTTTTAGTAACTAAAAATATTATAGCACATATAAAAAATAAGTATTTTATAATAGTAGGGTTAATAACGATTATTGATGATAACGCGAAATCGGTCAAAAACTGAGTTTTTATCATTACGATCCTTCTGCATTTTTTTGGGATTTCATGAATGGAAAATTTTAAATTTTTTGGTTATTTCTTTAATTTAAGAGGTAATTTAAGATATTTAGGATTTATTTAAGTGAATTAATGTATTTTATGAAATTGGGTAGTATTTTTTGGTTTTGGGGATGTGTTTTTTTGCTTGAAACTGAATAAAACCTTTTAACTACCAACGATGTACGCTAGATCTTCACCAGTTTGAACTCAGCTTATAATTTTGAAAAAACCGAGCCCGAAAACGTGATTTAATAAAAGTTACAGTCCTCTGGAGCTAGTAAAAACTCTCCTTAGGATGCATATTATAGAGCCCCCAAAAAGTGGAAATGAGCTCTCTGTTTGCATCCACCAACGAAATATTTGCATCCACCAACGATGTTCACTTAATTAAGAAAGGAACTGCAGCCCCGAACATGATGACATGCTCTAAGGCGAATTTTTTTTATTAATTAAATATTCAACCACAAGAGAAAATGCAAAGAAAACTCGGCAGAAACAAACTCATTTCTGGAAAATGCACTTTAATTAACACGATCAAAAATCAGCAGTGCTACGTGTGCATTATCGGCAATTCCAGAGCAAGAATTTATCACAAAACACTGAAAATAAATGCTTAATATAAAAAACAATTAAGTGCCTTGCCACCTTCAAAAAAAAATATAAAATAACAATCACCACTGGAAAAAACAAAGATTAAATATTATAATTAATAATTAAGTTACTATTAGCGAGTGAAGTTAAAAAAGGCCCTTTTTAAATATTTTTTTTAAGTGAAAAAATAATTTTTAGAGCTAACTTTTTTTACATATGATAACTTAAGATCTATATTTTGTAGAAAAAAAATTATTTTTTAATTATATTTTTTTTTCACTAATATAGAGCGTGTTGAAGTTGAGGTAAAAAAAAGAGCCCGAATCTGCGCAAATAATAGAGCGTCTCCAGTGCATGAGAAAAACAAAAATCGAATGGTATTTCAATAAAGACCCATTCAGTTGTGCATCGAAAAAAAATCACCAGGTTGGGGGGATGCACAGTAGGCATAATAATAAACAAAATGAGCCAAGTTTTATTAATATCGGATAGAGCCAGAGTTTGCGCAAATTTTAAAAATGTCATTTCGAGAAAAACGCGATATAAGATTGGCGTTAGAATAATATAACAAGGAATTTATGCAGCATAACTATACAAAAATCGATATAACTTTTTTTCTATTTTGAATTTGGACCTGAAATTTTAAATTCTTATTCTCGGCACATTTATAGACCATTTTATGAAAAAAAATCGAAAAAAAACATCAGCAGCCAGCAGTATCAGCAGACAGGCATACAGAGGGTGGGACTATAGATTTGCGCGTGACAACTGAATTTTGAGATGGTAGACCATAGTGACCGGATTTTGTGGCCAGACTAATTTGATTGGGGAGGGTTAACAAAATGTTCTTGCTGGTAGAGCATTCGTGAGTGAACATTTTTTTTTGTTTAATATTGTTGATTCGGGGTATCTATGCATGCAGAGGATGTATTCAGTTCTAGGTGATTGCACATATTCATGAAGTTAAAATCTATAAGAAGATTTCATACTATAGTGAAAATGGAGAGATTTTAGGTATTGATATGAAAATAAGTTATTATGCTCTCCTCTTGTATTTACTGTTTAAATTGATCTTCAAAATTGATATTTTGTTATTTTTTTATGAACAGAAAATATAATTTTGATCAAAAGTCTGAAATTTTCAAAATTTTACAAAAAAAAATGAGATAAATGCAAGCGCCACCAGCAAGACTCGAACCCGTGAACTTCGCGCCTCTATAATTCTAGCAACTATGGCAGATTATATTATGATTATATTTCGATTAAAATTAGTTTATCTATCCAAAACAACATCTCTAAACTGTCCACCCATGTTATTAGCTTCAACTAAATGAGTCTTATCTTACAACTTAACCTCCTCAATTTAATTTGTGACAATAAAAACCAATCACAAACGTTAACAAATCTGAACTACAGATGGATTCCGCAAGATTTGACAATGAAACATTGCATGGTTCTAGGAGCTTAATAATCACGTTTGATAATTTCAAAAGTTTATTTTATTTATATTTACTAAATTAACCAATAAGAATATGGTTAAATTATGGTTTTTAGTAATTAAAAATATTATAGAACATATAAATAACAAGTATTTAACAACAGTATGCGTAATAACGATTATTTATTGATAACGCACAAAACGGCCTAAAACTGAGTTTTTGTGATTACGATTCTTGCGCAGTTTTCTGAGATTTCAAGAATGGAAATTTTTAATTTTATTGGTTTTTTCTTTAATTTAAGAGGTAATTCAAGGTATTTAGAGTTTATTTAAGTGGATTAATGTATTTTATGAAATGGGGTAGTATTTTTTTGGTTTTGGGGATGTGTTTTTTGGCTTAAAACTGAATATAAACCGCGAGCCATGATTTCATAATAGATTTGTTAAAAAATACAAGAGGACACCTCTATATATTTCCTGTTGCTTCTCATTTCTATCAGTCGACCACCAATGGCCATAATTCCCGCAAGAGAACCGATTCCGTACTTGTTTCGTTGAATAGTTGAAAGATCATCTCCGAAGCTACAATAAACTGCTTCCGTCCATTTTGAAAAATCAGTGAGAGGCAATGGCGGTTTCAATCTAAAAACAAACTGTTCTAACAAATCGTCAAATTTTTTTCAGTTTTACAGCGTGGTGAACACACATTTAGCAAGAACCATACCAGAAGGGCTTGTGGGAAGCCTAACTTTCTTAGTTTGAAAATTATAATGGAGTGGGAGAGCTTGTCAAATGCCTTACTAAAATTAGTGTACACGCAATCAGTTTGTCAACCGGAAACGAAGCCGTCGGCAGCATGAGAAGTGAACTCGGGTAGATTGGTAGTGCTGGAACGAGCTGCAAGAAAGCCATGTTGATTCGTTGAGATAAGCTTCTTGCAGATAGGCACGACAGGGCGCGATAGGCTCGGTATGACAGAGAGCTTAGCAACTGGTCTATAATTCGATAGTTCACTTTCGTGAATAGGGATTATGAACGAATTTTTCCAAAGAGTAGGGAAGCACCCTTTATTGAGGGATTTTTGAAAAAGGGTTTTGAGTGGAGACTGGGGAACCTCCACACAGGACTTAAGAAGAGCGGGGGGGGGGAATACCGTCAGGGCCGGAAGTGAAGTCGTATGGGAGTTCGTTGATATGTTTCACGATGACGTCACTGGTTATTGATGGAGATAAGCTACGAACCTCTCGGCTTGCAATTATGTGATGAAAATTATTGTCATTAGGTTGGAAGTCAGAAGGAGTAAGAGACTGATGAAAGAATGCTGCAAACATGTTGCAAATCGAGGACATGCTGCAGAGATATTCACGATACAGAGCAAAAGAGAGTGAACGAAATCTGTTATATCAATTAGTAAATGAATTAAGACTCGGAGAATCCTTTCTCTTTAAATAGGTCTTCCAGAATCTATTCTTCTGATTCCTTAACTGCTTCCGCTCATTATTGTACCAAGGTGGAGATGAACTGGGCAATTTTTGGGGCTCAAAAGGTACACAAGAAACGAAGGCTTCGTATAGTACAGCATAAAACCGTGCCACGTCGACATCCAACTCATTAGCGGAAAGCAAACTGTTGAAATCGATCGAGGCAAGCTTAGATGACAGTTCCCCAAAGTTAGCCTTTTTAAAGTTAAAGGCATGGGTTACCACCTCCGGACAAGGATCAGATCAGATACTACCCCCTCTGAGGGGAGTTTTTACTGCTTTCGAATTTTGATGGCAGAGCGCTCAGGGCATTCTGATTTTGAACCAGTGCTGTTGACAGCGATTCAATATCAGCCCTAACACGCCTCGTACTCCTTTTGATATCATCCAATATAGGATGAAGAGAGGCCGAGGAGTTGGAAGTGCAGGTAGCAGTGCCGATAGGATTTAAAATTGACGAATGTAAGTCGTCCATCGAATCTAAGGCATCCATTAGACGGTAGGTTTTGCTGTCAGTTTTGCCACAGTTTTGTCTATGACTGACGGAAAACCTAACGTCTAAGGTGATGACTGACGTAATCCTCCGTATATTTTGATTTCCATTAATCATGACTGATGGAATTGATTGCCGCTTGCATGAACGTGTAATGGCCGCCTAAGGCCATTGCAACCCGGGAAGAAATTTCCTGGAATTTACCCATCAAGGCACCCGAGTTGGTCGCAACAAGAGCAAGAGTGTCAGATAACGAATCGAGCCGGACGTTGATGGATTGAACGCCATCGGCTAACATTTGAAAATGGGGGATATTGCCGGAAAAGGAGTTGAGACGGCCCATGACTGTTTCATGGCCATCAAGAAAAGCATCCGAGATGTCCTTCATCAGCCTCAGGACATGACAGGGCTTAATGTCAGAGCACTCCCGGCAAGTTGACCCTCTAGGGGCCGAAGAGTTGAAATCCGTACTGTCACAGTATATTGTATCGCCTAATAGCTGAGCATTTAAGCTAGTTACACGTCCTTCGATATTAAATTGGCACACAAATCTTGTTTGTACAATAAATTGACCAATTATATGGACACGGACTTTTATTGATTTGCTGGTACCAGCAGCGACAAGCACTTCGCTACCATCGGTATTTGTTGCATGGATTGTTGGACAGAAACCTGGTCCTGATCTACAGCTTGCACCAATTCGTTGTAAAAGGGAAGATATTTTTTAGATAATAATATGGATTGCGAACTGTGAATCTCGACTTACACTGACTCCAGTAACAAGAATATCATTTCGACAATTTTCTGCTGTATCATGAGTGCATCTATGAGCATCTACACACCAATCACAAGGGAATTCCGATGAAACACATCTGGTGCATGAGGAATGCGTACTACAGTCGAAAAATGTAAAATCTGTAGATACTAAATCCGGTCCATCTCTTGTCCGAACAGATAATTTGGCAGTAAAGTGAACTGAAATGTTTTTGTGGATTAAAATATAATCTATATATTAATAAAAGAAAGTTTCTGTATGCCGGTATCCTCTCGCATTCTTTAACAAATCTATTTTGAAATCCTTGCTCGCGGTTTATATTCAGTTTTAAGCAAAAAACTCGTCCCCAAAACCAAAAAATACTACCCAATTTCATAGAACACATTAATTCACTTAAATAAATCCTAAACAACCTTAATTACCACTCAAATTAAAGAAATAACCAAAAAAATTAAAATTTTCCATTCTTGAAATCTCAGAAAAATGCACAAGAATCGTAACGATAAAAACTCATTTTTTGGGCCGTTTTGCGTTATCAATAAATAATCGTTATTACGCATACTGTTGTTAAATACTTATTATTTATATGTTCTATAATATTTCTAATTACTAAAAACCATAATTCAACCATATTCTTATTGGTTAATTTAATAAATATTAATAAAATAAACTTTTGAAATTATCAAACGTGATTATTACGCTCCTAAAACGATGCAATTTTTCAGTGTGAAATGCTGTGGGATCCATCCTACAGTTTACGTCTGTGATTGGTTTTTATTGTCAAAATTAAATTGAGGAGGTTAAGTTGTAAGATAAGACGCATTTAGTTGAAGCTAATAACATGGGTGGACAATCTAGAGATGTTGTTTTGGATAGATAAACTAATTTTAATCGAAATATAATCATAATATAATCTGTCATAGTTGCTAGAATTATAGAGGCGCGAAGTTCACGGGTTCGAGTCTTGCTGGTGGCGCTTGCATTTATCTCATTTTTTTTTTGTAAAATTTTGAAAATTTCAGACTTTTGATCAAAATTATATTTTCTGTCCATAAAAAAATAACAAAATATCAATTTTGAAGTACAATTTAAGCAGTAAATATAAGAGGAGAGCATAATACCGTATTTTCATATCAATACGTAAAATCTCTCTACATTTTCACTACAGTATGAAATCCTCTTATAGATTTTAACTTCATGAAAATGTGCAATCACCTAGAACTGAAAACATCCTCTGCATGCATAGATACCCCGAATCAACAATATTAAACAAAAAAAAATGTTCACTCACGAATGCTCTACCAGCAAGAACATTTTGTTAACCCCCCCCCCCAAATCAAATTAGTCTGACCACAAAATCCGGTCACTATGGTGTACCATCTCAAAATTCAGTCGTCACGCGCAAATCTATAGTCCCAGCCTCTGTATGTCTGTCTGCTGATACTGCTGGCTGCTGATGTTTTTTTTCGATTTTTTTTTCATAAAATGGTCTATAAATGTGCCGAGAATATGAATTTAAAATTTCAGGTCCAAATTCAAAATAGAAAAAAAGTTATATCGATTTTTGTATAGTTATGCTGCATAAATTCCTTGTTATATTATTCTAACGCCAATCTTATATCGCGTTTTTCTCGAAATGACATTTTTAAAATTTGCGCAAACTTTAGCTCTAGCTATAATGCACACGTAGCACTGCTGATTTTTGATCGTGTTAATTAAAGTGCATTTTCCAGAAATGAGTTTGTTTCTGCCGAGTTTTCTTTGCATTTTCTCTTGTGGTTGAATATTTAATTAATAAAAAAAATTCGGCTTAGAGCATGTCATCATGTTCGGGGCTGCAGTTCCTTTCTTAATTAAGTGAACATCGTTGGTGGATGCAAATATTTCGTTGGTGGATGCAAACAGAGAGCTCATTTCCACTTTTTGGGGCTCTATGAGGGCTCTATAGAGGCTCTACCCTAAGGAAAGTTTTTACTAGCTCCAGAGGACTGTAACTTTTATTAAATTACGTTTTCGGGTTCGGATTTTTCAAAAAGCTGAGTTCAAACTGGTGAAGATCTAGCGTACATCGTTGGTAGTTAAAAGGTTTTATTCAGTTTCAAGCAAAAAAACACATCCCCAAAACCAAAAAATACTACCCAATTTCATAAAATACATTAATTCACTTAAATAAATCCTAAATATCTTAAATTACCTCTTAAATTAAAGAAATAACCAAAAAATTTAAAATTTTCCATTCATGAAATCCCAAAAAAATGCAGAAGGATCGTAATGATAAAAACTCAGTTTTTGACCGATTTCGCGTTATCATCAATAATCGTTATTAAGCCTACTATTATAAAATACTTATTTTTTATATGTGCTGTAATATTTTTAGTTACTAAAAAACATAATTTAAGCATATTTTTATTGGTTAATTTAATAAATATCAATAAAATAAACTTTTGAATTTACATATTATCACAATCTAAAGTATAATGAAAAATTGCATAGTTGTAGGCACCTAATACTCAATCGATGCGTTTTCTGGCAATCGCAGGGATCCTGTATGATATGTCAGAAATTACAATACGAAGTGCTCAAGTTTTCTCATGCAAATATGCGAAACTGCGCATTGTAAATTTATCCATTAGATAGAGGATCCGCGCGTTTACCAAAAAACGTACATTTTAACTTGAGATTATTCATTTTAATCTTTAATTAGAGATTAAGTTCTGAAAAGATGCAATTTTTTTCACTTTCATATTAGTAAGAGGCTAACACTTGAGCATTTATTCATTTTTCCAATGTTTTACGGATTTTAAATACTTATAACAAATAAAAAGGACATTACTTTTCGCGTGTATTTAATAATCGTTATTAAGCTTATTATTATTAAATACTTATTTTTCATATGTTTTACAATATTTTCCATGACTAAAAAACATAATTTAACCATATTTTTATTGGTTAATTTAAGAAATATTAATAAAATAAACTTTTGAAATTATGAAACTTGAAATCTTATGAGATCCAACCTGCATTTCTTGTCTTGGTTTTTATTGTCAAAATTAAATTAAGGAGGTTAACTTGTAAGATAAGACGCATTTAATTGAAGCTAATAACATGGGCGAGCAGTTTAGAGGATTTTCTTGGATAGGTAAACTAATTAACAAAAAAAAATTCTTGCTGGTAGAGCATTCGTGATTGCACTTTTTTTTTGTTTAATATTGTTAATTCGGGGTATCTATGTGTGGAGAGGATGTTTTCAGTTCTAGATGATTGCACATCTTCATATGAAGTTAAAATCTATAAGAAGATTTCATACTATAGTGAAAATGGAGAGATTTTACGAATTGATATGAAAATAAGGTATCATGCTCTCCTCTTGTATTTAGTGCTTAAATTGATCTTCAAAATTGATATTTTGTCATTTTTTTATGGACAGAAAATATAATTTTGATCAAAAGTTTGAAATTTTCAAAATTTTACAAAAAAAAAATAAGATAAATGCAAGCGGCCTCCGCCAAACGCGAACACATGAACTTCGCGCCGCTATAATTCTAGCAACTGTGGAAGTTGTGCTAATAAAATATTTTCTTAATTAATTGATTATATTTCGATTAAAATTGGTTACCTATCCAAGAAACTACTCTAAACTGTCCGCCCATGTTATTAGCTTCAACTAATGCGTCTTCTCTTGCAACTTAACCGCCTTAATTTAATTTTGACAATGAATACCAAGCGTGAATTGCAGGATGGATCCGATAAGATTTCACGTTTCATAATTTCAAAAGTTTATTTTATTAATATTTATTAAATTAACCAATAAAACTATGGTTAAATTATGTTTTTTAGTAATAAAAAATATTATAGAACATATAAATAATAAGTATTCAATAACAATATGCGTAATAACGATTATTTTTTGATAACGCAAAAACGGCCTAAAAAATGAGTTTTTGTGATTACGATTCTTGTGAACTTTTCTGAGATTTCAAGAAATGAAAATTTTAAATTTTTTGGTTATTTCTTTAATTTAAGTGGTAATTTAAGGTATTTAGGATTTATTTAAGTGAATTATTGTATTTTATGAAATTCGGTAGTATTTTTTGGTTTTGGGGACGTGTTTTTTTTGCTTAGAACGTAGTTGTCAGCCTTTCGAGCAATCCCCAACCAGAAGTGAATATTTCTGAACCCGTTTTGGGCATGGATGGTGGTCTGACTATTACCGAGTTTCCATGCGAGTCGAGTGGAGTTGCGGTTGAGTTGAAATGACTCTTCAACTCAACGACTAACTCTATGCGTTTCCATTTCTACCTTACGTCTTCCTCCATATTTTTCCACCAATTAATTTTATTATAGATTTTTCTTTAAAAGTATTTATTATATATAAAGAGGCGTGACATTTTCAGTTTTTTACCTTCGCTAATGTGCCGTTTTTAGTTGCATGCGTGAACTCAGTTGAAAATCTTTAACGAAACTCTTAACTTATTCTGTTTCCATGACTCTCATGGAAACTCAGTATATGCCTCTAGGCACTCTCAAACCCTGCCCTGCCGCTTTGGCCAGGCTTGCATGGTAACAAAGAAAAAAATAATTCAAAAGATACATGGCGTGATTTGCACAAAACGGTCTGCTTGTGGGGGTGCCCTTTCCAATAAAGTATCGCTCGTCAAAATCGGAGCACGTTTTAAACAAAGGGCTATTATAGGCAAAAGCAAGAAAACGGTGGAATATCCCCAAAAGGTGGACATATATGGATTCAGGAGGGCGAGCCCTTTCCAATAAAGTATCACTCGTCAAAATCGGAGCACGTTTTAAACAAAAGGGCTATTATAGGCAAACACAGGAAAACGGTGGAATATTCCCAAAAGGTGGACATATATGGATTCAGGACGACGAGCCCTTTCCAATAAAGTATTACTCGTCCAAATCGAAGCACGTTTTAAACAAAAGGGCTAAGATAGGCAAAAATAAAAAAAACGGCGGAGTATCCCCAAAAGGTAAGGTATTCTTTAGTCCAATCTAGATGTTTTACTACTTATCTCCAGTTGGTGGTCAATATAGAGTTTTCTTTTATCAGCAACTGCTCTCTATGGAGAAATATTGAGATTGTTTTAGTTTTAAAAAAAAGCATTTATTTACCTTAACAACTAACCCTAATATAAATTAATTAAACGCTTAAAGTTAATTATTCTAACTTATTTTGATTGGTTGGTTGGAAACATAAAATGCGTCCCATGTATGCAAATAAGACATTGCTTTCTTTAATATTTCAATTGATCGTAAAAATTGATAGTTTGTCCGTTTTTTATTGACAAAAAATATAATTTTGATCAAAAGTCTTAAATTTTATAAGAAAAAAATATCAAAATAAAAACAAGCGCACCTGCAAGACTCGAACCCGTGAACTTGGCGCCTCTATAATTCTAGCAACTATGGCAGATTATATTATTATTATATATCGATTAAAATTAGTTTATTTATCCAAAACAACATCTCTAAACTGTCCACCCATGTTATTAGCTTCAACTAAATGAGTCTTATCTTACAACTTAACCTCCTCAATTTAATTTGTGGCAATAAAAACCAATCACAAACGTTAACAAATCTGAACTACAGATGGATTCCGCAAGATTTGACAATGAAACATTGCATGGTTCTAGGAGCTTAATAATCACGTTTGATAATTTCAAAAATTTATTTTATTTATATTTACTAAATTAACCAATAAGAATATTGTTAAATTATGGTTTTAGTAATTAGAAATATTATAGAACATATAAATAAAAAGTATTTAACAACAGTATGCGTAATAACGATTATTTATTGATAACGCATAAACGGCCTAAAAACTGAGTTTTTGTGATTACGATTCTTGTGCAGTTTTCTGAGATTTCAAGAATGGAAAATTTTAATTTTTTTGGTTTTTTCTTTATTTTAAGAGGTAATTTAAGGTATTTAGGATTTATTTAAGTGAATTAATGTATTTTATGAAATGGGGTAGTATTTTTTGGTTTTGGGGATGTGTTTTTTTGCTTAAAACTGAATATAAACCGCTAGCCATGATTTCATAGTAGATTTGTTAAAAAATACGAGAGGACACCCTTTATATATTTCCTGTTGCTTCTCATTTTTATCAGTCAACCACCAATGGCCATAATTCGCGCAAGAGAACCGATTCTGTACTTGTTTCCTTCCATTTTGAAAAATCAGTGAGAGGCAATGGCGGTTTCAATCTCTAAACAAACTGTTCTAACAACAGTTTTACAGCGTGGTGAACACACATTTAGCAAGATTATGGGTAACACATTCGTTAGAAGAATTTGTTCAGAGATTAAACCCGCAATTACCTCATTGGTTTTTCAAAATGTAGTAATATATTTTTGTTTTCTGTGTGTAGTAAAAGAAATAGAACAGAATGATTTCCCCCCCTTTAAAAGGACTTTTCATTTATTTAATAAAAAAAACCCTTAAGGATCTTACACACACTCAATTCCTGATGTCAAGGATTTAAATGAATTTTATTTAACATTGCAACCATAAAAAAGACACGCTCTCATACACACACGATATATCTCTAAATATATGTATAGAAAAACGCCTCATCCTGGCAAGGGTTGTTTTTTTATTAAAAAAAGTCCCATTTTTGCTTGACCTAAAACACGACTAATTAAAGGGTAACAACTAGGCGAATATAAGGGATAAGTGTAGTTAAAATTTGGTCCAACGGCTCTTAACCGCTTACATAATTTATTTTTTATTTATTTTCTTGATGTATAAAAATATGGAAAATTCAATTCGCAGTTTTTTTTGTAAAAGTTAATTTAAGGAAAAAAAAGCATCCCTTTGCGTCATGTGCGTTGTGGCCTCGTATGTGGGTCAGTTATTGGTACTCGGCAAAAAAGTTAAGTACGAAATAGTTTTATGAATACGAAACTGGGTTTTTTCTCGATTAAATAACATAGAAAATGGAAATTAGTATTTTTTTTACGAATTACATCACACAAAGCAAAACTTTCGGAGTGCTTAAGTGTGTGGTTAAAAATGTTTTAACCTCTGCTTGTGAATTTTCCTTGTTCCCTCCTAAGCGAAAATGTTCATAAATCAAAATTTTCCACCGTAAAATCTCTCGAAAAGAAAAAGGAAAAAGCATTTTTTTTGTTTTTGGTCGTTTGTGTTGTTGTTCAGTAATTTACTTGACTTCCTGACAGTGTGGAGTCATCTCTGACAAACCCGTGTGCGGTGGTTTTAGGGTGGATAAAATATATACACCATAGATGATGATGAGAGAGCTACACACAACGTCCCATACACTTTGCAGCTCCTGCCTTCTCCGTCGTGTTCCTGCTTCTACCTGTCTACAGCCGATCTATGGCAACTAGAGTCGCCGACTTAAGAAGATTTAAATTAGTCGAGAAAATGAACATTAAACATCTTTTAAATTATTGTTTTCCTTAAGGTAGTTACCATGCCCAAGCCTGGCGAAAGCAGCAGGGCAGGGCTTGAGAGTGCCTAGAGGCATAGTCAGAACACCATCCATGCCCAAAACGGGTTCAAAAATATTCATTTCTGGTTGGGGATTGCTCGAAAGGCTAACCAACTAATAACTACCCTAAGGCTAACCAAAAAATACTACCCAATTTCATAAAATACATTAATTCACTTAAATAAATCCTAAATACCTTAAATTTCCACTTAAATTAAGGAAATAACCAAAAAATTTAAAATTTTCCATTCTTGAAATCCCAGAAAAGTGCACAAGAATCGTAACGATAAAAACTCAGTTTTTAGGCCGTTTATTCGTTATCAATCAATAATCGTTATTTAGCCTATTATTATTAAATACTTATTATTTATATGTTCTATAATATTTTTAATTACTAAAAACATAATTTTACCATATTCTTATTGGTTAATTTAATAAATATCAATAAAATAAACTATTGAAATTGCAAATAACACTAACGCCATCTCAATTCCAAAGTAAAAAGTGTGTGGTTATTAAAGAATTTGCCCAGATCGCGCCGTATTTTTTTGGCAGTTGAAACTGCCATTTTGAAAATTGAAATTGTGATAAGGCAAAAAGTGAAAATGTTGTACGGTAAAATTTTAAATTTTATCATATTTAGAGGTTGCATAATTTTGTAATATTTGAAATTAATTAATCTGTAATAATTGTTGATTAGTTTAATAATGAAATATAAAGCGTTACGGTGTATATTTAATGAATATTTTATAAAAACAGTTGGAATGTTTTTTTCTCCTCTGCATTGCATAGAAATGTAAGTTTAGATATTATTTGATTTGTTTGACATTTTTTTATATATGCGTGTCAGAAAATCTTAAATGAGAACAGATCCTTTCATAAAATATTTAAATTAACTTTATTCTTGCTCCCGTTTGCTTGTGGTTCTTGAGAGCAAAATTTAGCTTTAGCTGCCACTATGCACTCCAAAAATGGCACCTTTCTCCTGGATGATGGAAGCATATGTCCGTCTATCCGAGATAGTGAATTATTTCGAGTTAACCGTCCGTAATGTTAGTTGCTGGCTCCTGTATTTTTTTTTTGTGATTCAACCAAATAAAATTAATTTAAATTTTGAGTGTCCAAATTCAATGCAGTATTGGTGTAGATATTAGATACTAAATCAACTAACTTTCATTAAAAAATACCCCAGCTTCACCGGCCTCAGTTGAATCAAGTTCAATTCAATCCGCAAAAGTGGCTTCACCGGTTAAAGTCGAGTTCAGTGCCTGAAATTGTTGTTACTTTTTCGCCAGCTGTCAGAAATGCAAAAGGTCCCTGGAATGGCATTCCACTATTCCAGTTGATTACTCTCTTTTGAACGAGCTTTTATTTTCAAGCTTTATTTCATGTTCGGTTGGGCGAAATCAGACTTTATTTTTCCTGACTTCGGAATGTGAAAATATATGGGAAATCAGGCAAAAATTGAAGCTCAGCAGATTAATTTGCTCGAACTTGCGCAGTTCAGCCGGGGAAGCCGGGGTATTACGCTATTCTTATAACGCGTTTTTCTCGAAATGACATTTTTCAAATTTGCGCAAACTCAAACACTTTTTATCCGATATTAATAAAACTTGGCTCATTTTGTTTATTATTATGCCTATTGTGCACCCCCCCCGAACCTGGTGATTTTTTTTCGGGAAAATGAGGCTGTTTTTAAAACTTTTTTTTCAAATACGCGCCATTTTTTCGACAAAAAACGCTTTACTTCCCGTTTTGGTGGGGGGATGCACAACTGAATAGGTCTTTATTGAAATACCATTAGATTTTTGTTTTTCTCATGCACTGGAGAGGCTCTATTTATTTGCGCAGATTCATGTCAACTTCAACACGCTCTTATACTAGTGAAAAAAATATAACTAAAAAATACATTTTTTTCTATAAAATATAGATCCTAAGTTGTCATAATGTAAAAAAATTTAGCTCTAAAAATTATTTTTTAATTTAAAAAAAAATATTTAAAAAGGGCTTTTTTTTAACTTCACTCGCTAATAACACCTTAATTATTAATTATAATATTTAATCTTTGTTTTTTCCAGTGGTGATTGTTATTTTATAATTATTTTGAAGGTTGCAAGGCATTTAATTGTTTTTTTTATATTAAGCATTTATTTTCAGTTTGTTTCTGCCGAGTTTTCTTTGCATTTTCTCTTGTGGTTGAATATTTAATTAATAAAAAAAATTCGCCTTAGAGCATTTCATCATGTTCGGGGCTGCAGTTCCTTTCTTAATTAAGTGAACATCGTTGGTGGATGCAAATATTTCGTTGGTGGATGCAAACAGAGAGCTCATTTCCACTTTTTGGGGGCTCTATGATATGCATCCTAAGGAGAGTCTTTACTAGCTCCAGAGGACTGTAACTTTTATTAAATCACGTTTTCGGGCTCGGTTTTTTCAAAATTATAAGCTGAGTTCAAACTGGTGAAGATCTAGCGTACATCGTTGGTAGATAAAAGGAAACAGGAACAGAATCGGTTCTCTTGAGGAAATTATGGCCATAGGTGGTCGACTGATAAAAATGAAATGGAAATATACAGTGGTATGCTATCGTATTTTTAACAAATCTATTTTGAAATCCTGGCTCGCGGTTTATATTCAGTTTTAAGCAAAAAACATATCCCCAAAACCAAAAATATACTACCCCATTTCATAAAATACATTAATTCACTTAAATAAATCCTGAATACCTTAAATTACCTCTTAAATTAAAGAAATAACCAAAAAACTTAAAATTTTCCATTCTTGAAACCTCAGAAAAGTGCACAAGAATCGTAACGATAGAAACTCAGTTTTTAGGCCGTTTATACGTTATCAATAAATAATCGTTATTACGTATACTGTTGTTAAATACTTATTATTTAGATGTTCTATAATATTTCTAATTAATAAAAAACATAATTTGACTATAATTTTATTGGTTAATTTAATAAATATTAATAAAAAAAACTTTTGAAATTATGAAACATGATTAGTACGCTCCTAAAACCATGCAATTTTTCAGTGTGGAATGTTATGGGATCCATTGGGCTGTGTTTAGTTTTTATTGTCAAAATTAAATTGAGAAGGTTAAGTTGTAAGATAAGATGCTAATTGTTAAGTTGTAAGATGAATGTAAGATAAGAACTAATTTTAATCGAAATATAATCAATTAATTAGGAAAATATTTTATTAGCACAACTTCCATAGTTGCTAGAATTATAGAGGCGCGAAGTTCATGGGTTCGAGTTTTGATGGTGGCGCTTGCATTTATCTCATTTTTTTTTGTAAAATTTTGAAAATTTCAAACTTTTGATCAAAATTATATTTTCTGTCCATAAAAAAATGACGAAATATCAATTTTGCAGATCAATTTAAACACTAAATACAAGAGGAGAGCATAATACCTTATTTTCATATCAATACCTAAAAACTCTCCATTTTCACTACAGTATGAAATCTTCTTATAGATTTTAACTTCATATGAAAATGTGCAATCATCTAGAACTGAATACATGCATAGATTGATAGACATAGAGTACATTGTCTATAGGACATTAAATGACGAAATCTAATCATGCAAATTAATTCACCTGGATGTTCGCCGCGTTTGGGGTTGGCCAGTCGGGGCTATACTCGTACCTCCTCTGAGCGCACGGTGGTCTTTCACGTAGAAAAAGAATAACGTGCGTGCCCATTTCACAACTAAAAAAACATAGATAAACTCCCTTCCTTCAATTTGTTCTAAGCAGTTTCCTCTTATCAAGTCTACCCAGAAAATTATATGCAATTATAAAGTAGTGGTGTTGGTGCATCTTCCTTAAGTGGATTTAATGCGACTTGGAATCCTTTCTGCTATATTCAAAGCGTGAGGCTAAAACAAAACAAAAAACACGTAACACGTAACAGAAATTGAAGGATATATTCTCACGCACGCAAACGTGCAAATACACACACAAACTATGGCTACACAACGAATTCCACCTAGAAAATGTCGGATACTAGATTCTAGAGTCGAGGACTAGACCAAATGGGACAATGGAACTGTGCAAAAGTGGGTTACAAGATATTTATCTGAAGAGTTCTTGTTTGCTTTGTCCACTGAAGGAGGAAAAATGCCATAAGTTGTACGTATTTAGTGGTGTAATCGGATAAACATGTTCTATTGACTTTTTTATCCTAGAGTAATATAATATGGATGGATTACATAGGACACAAATGCTACCAACGAACTGAACTGATCGAGTGCTGGTAAGGAACTGCATTTATAAATAGGTTGTCCAGGAAGATGGTAACGGTGGAATCTTGTGATCACATGTCGGCCTGTGGTGATCATGACATTGCACCATGTTAGGTAATTCCTAAGGTTGCGTTTTCCACACGAAAAGATGTGACTAGGTTGCCGCAAGAAGCGGAATTGTGAAAATGTAGCGCACTTTCCCTTAGGTGGACTTTTCCTTAGGTGACTTTTGGCACTAGAAACAGAACACAAACGTTTCAGGTGCAGCTAAAAACAAAGGGAATTTGTGAAGATCGATTTTTCTGAAATATTTTAATAGGAAAACATTTATTTTCACATTTTTCCCTGGAGATATTTAAAAATGTTTTTATTTTTTGTAAATCGATTTTATAAAAGAATTAATTCCGCCAGCAGCGCCTCTTTATGAAAAATTGTCTTGTGTCTTTTTAAATATACAAAGAAAACATCACCTATAGAATCACTTATAGAATCTATAGTTAATAATAGCACGAATCCGTGACAAGAAATGAATAGTTATGAAAAACATTTCTTGCAACAAAGGAGAGCCGCAGAAGACTCGAACCTGAGAACTTCGCGCCTCTATAATTCAGTCGTGCTAATAAAATATTTTCCTAATTAATTGATTATATTTCGATTAAAATTAGTTCTTATCTTACATTCATCTTACAACTTAACAATGAGCATCTTATCTTACAACTTAACCTCCTCATTTTTATTTTGACAATAAAAACCAATCGCAGACCTAAACTGCAGGATGGATCCCATATTTTTTTACACTGAAAAATTGCATGGTTTTAGGAGCGTAATAATCACGTTTCATAATTTCAAAAGTTTATTTTATTAATATTTATTAAATTAACCAATAAAAATATGGTTAAATTATGTTTTTTAGTAATTAGAAATATTATAAAACATATAAATAATAAGTATTCAATAACAATATGGGTAATAACGATTATTTATTGGAAATGCAAAAACGGTCTAAAAACTGAGTTTTTATCATTACGATTCTTGTGCACTTTTCTGAGATCTCAAGAATGGAAAATTTTAAATTTTTGGTTATTTCTTTAATTTAAGCGGTAATTTAAGGTATTTAGGATTTATTTAAGTGAATTAATGTATTTTATGAAATTTGGTAGTATTTTTTGGTTTTGGGGATGTGTTTTTGTTGCTTAAAACTGAATATAAACCGCGACCAGGATTTCAAAATAGATTTGTTAAAGAATACGATAGCATACCTCTATATATTTCCTGTTGTTTCTCATTTGATCAGTCGACCACCAATGGCCATAATTCGCGCAAGAGAACCGATTCTGTACTTGTTTCCTCTCCGTGTAAGCGGGCTTGGTATTCGCCTAGTAAACTTTCTGAGATAGGTTCCAGTTTACTTTTTATGGAGGTTGTGAATATTTTATATCCTATAGAAAGTATTGAAATTCCCCTATAGTTCTCACAGCGTAGTTTATACACTTTTTTATGGGTAGCCCTGATCTCATTGTTGTGGAAGTTTTCATCAATAGCTTGAATTTGCCTATTAGATATTTTTCTTTTCTTTTTTTTGCCGTCTTTTTATTCTGTATTCTTTCAGTTTCGCTCTTGTTGGTCTCGATAATGGCACCCCTAGTTTTAGACTTAGGCAAATTGAATCTTTTTTTTTATATATTAACATAATGTAAATGTTTCTGTGTCCATATTTAATTGTTCTCTACCTAAATCTTCTAAAAGATCCTTACTAAGAAGATTTTAGTTTAATATTTTTTCGCTGTCGTCTTCGGCGCGACACGATCCAATTTTTTTGAAATAATTTGATAAAAAACCATCCTTTTTCGTAGTTTTCCTTGGAGATATTTACAGATTAATCCTTTTTTTTATGGAAATAATAAATTTAAATCAATTTCGATTTTATAAAAGTTAAATTTAACCAAATAAAAACCAACCGCCAACCATCAACACTCGCACTCAAGAACTTCGAAGCTGTGCCGACTACAGCCTCCCTCTACTTTTCATGACATTAATTTTGTTTTCCTGTGCACGAATCTTGATTTAAATACCCTTTTTCTGGGCAAAAAGGCTCTCTATCTCTGCAGGATACATTTATCTATTTCCTATTGTTCCTCATTTTTGTCAATCGACCACCAATGTGCGTAATTAACTCCCGCAGAAGAACCCCTTCTGTACTCATTACCTTGGTGTATAGTTGAAAGATCACGCAATCCTGGGTATTAATCACAAAATATCTTGCCATGTCCTTTCTTTAACTTTTATCTGGCACAAGGTATTTTCTAGATTAACAATTAACACTAGATTTACGGATAAAATTGCATATAGATTGCTTTTACTGGAAGCCACCATCGTCATATTGACATGAAAATGCGTGTTTAAGCAGCAAAAAAAATAATAATTTATCAAATATTATTTATAATATTAACAAACATAGATTAATATATTGGATTTATTTTGCATTAAAACGACAACAAATTGTAAAATGTAAAACATTGGGCACGTTTAGGCCCGAGTTATTGAGTTGTTATTAGCGCTGTTAACTTAGCACCGTTTCTAGCATGCCATTTAACAATTCTCATTTTACAGCTAATAACAGGCAAAAATAATAACATTTCCCATTTTACAAATAATAAAAAGCTAAAAAATCAATAATAATAATAAAATCTTTATTCTGTTTTGAAATATTTCTAAATTATTTGCTTACAACAAAAAATTACAAGCAAACGTCAATTCATTTTGGCTGTGCTAAATTTTAGCTAAGCCAAAAAGCAGAAACAAGTTACCTAACAGAGCTAAAAAATTGCTGTTTATGCCGTTGTTAACTTGCCTAGCTCAGTTAAATTAACTTCGGCCTAAACGCGCCCATTGTAATTCATCGACGGCCAATTTCTTTCAGCTAAGGGGACGTCCATAAATTACGTGAGGTGTTTAGGGGGGGAGGGGGTCGAGCCGAATCTCACCAAATCTCACGTGGGGGAGGGGGAGGGTCTCCGCAAATCTCACGTAATTTTTTTCCGCAAGAAACAGTGTAAAATCGCGAGAAAACTGGGTTAAATTAATAGTACAGGTAAATTAAGCCGAAAAAAACGATATAGCGGAAATAATTAGGTACAGGCTGAAAATTGGCAGAGCGCTTCTTTTTATGCTTTTTAATAAGGGGTTATAAAGTCTACCGATTTTCTACTCCGAGAAGCCCACTTTTTAGGGGGTTTTAGCCCTCAAAATGGGTATTTTTCGATTTTTCTGTATTTTTTTTGCAATATTTCTTAATATATTTTTGTTTTTTTCAATTTTAACAATATCTGTAAATGAGAAAATCTTTAAAATCGTCTTTTCGGACCCGCATTTAGATTTCATTCACGAAAATCTTGGTGCAGTATCAGATGAACATGGTGAAAGGTTTTATCAAAACATATTGCAAATAGAGAAGGAATAATGAATCAAAAGTATACGTGATATTATTACTATATTTCGACTCAATAGCAATTGGGTATAAAAATTTTGCACTGCCGTTTACACTGTATTTGTTCACTGTTTCAAATACCATCCAACTGGAACATCCAAAAAAAAGTAAAGAAAATAATTTAAATATCTGGGAATGAAGACGTGATGAAAAATTCTTATCTCTTTATACAATGGTCTGGGAAAAACTGCGAAAGTAATGTATGCATTGACTTATACCACCATTTTTGGACAGATTGCGACCCTACGATGAACTAGTGTGGGGGTCTAAGCTTAAACAAAACAAAAAGGCCTAGAAGCCCAATTGAAAAACCTGGAACCTAATGCGCTCCTAAGAATCTCAAGTGCATAATGTACCCAATCCTACTGCAATCATAGAGATTATATTAAGAATCGGCTCTTTTCACATCAGTCAGAACACATGCTATCTGCGGTGCATTGTCACTACAAAAAGCAGACATTTGCACCAGGCGACATAATTAGTTATCTAAGCATCTTACAGGACTCGAATTTTGAATCGACGACCATCTGCTCTGACATACCTACTAGAGGCCAAGATAGATTTTGAAAACCTTTTGTTATCATTATCGAGAGTTGTGAAGAATGGAAGTCTAACAGATCCGCACTTCTTGAATCTGTATCCTGATGTACAGGCGGCTCAAACGTCAATTTGAGAAGCTGGCTGTGACTTCAGCAGACTCCGCTTTTCTAAGGCGATACGAAAGTAGGAAGCAAACGGAAGGTAGTAGCGATGCCTGATAAATCTTCGAAAAGAAATTATTTTCAGCCAACCAACTTCATTTATTAACTTAATTTGACATTTTGATGCGAACAATAAATTGTTTCAAGAATATTTAAAGAGTTTTTAGAATATTTTAAAACAAACAAATAAATGCAGCGCATGCGGCAATGGCTTTACTCGCGGACTGAAATCCGATAACAGGCGGACAAATTTAATTCGAATTCGCATTGGTGGAGGATACCATTTTCTTATTTCCGAATTTCATGACTTTCGAATCGGATTCCAGGATAACCCCCCTGGGTCTTTCAGTCACAGGTTTTTTACCTAACGATGACATATATAGAAGAATGCTCCGAAGTTTGTATATCTCCAGAGTCATAAATGGCTCTACCATTACTATTCAAACAGTCAAGTCGTTACTCTCTAAAAACGAATCAGTGGATGCCAAAGCCAACCTTCGTATGTCAATATATTGTAAAATTCTAAATTTTTTTATATTCCACTAGCTGGGACCCGGCGCGCCTATGCTGCACCCATAAACCAATAGTAGTAATCAGGTGATACTACTTGTCATACCCTTTCATTTAATACCCATACCGAATGGCTTGCAAAGAAAAAGGTAATCCACCATTTTGTGTTGGCCGCCATTTTAAATTTGGACCGATCGATCTAAAACTTTGGGAATCGTATTTTTTTCGGAAAAAAACCAAAATAATATAGATCTGAGCTCTTTAGCAGTAATTCGAAGAGTACCTCCCATACAAAAGTTCGAATTTTACGGATATCGGTACACTACAGCCACCCGAAGTGTTCGAGATAGAGCAAAATAGACCTCGTAGGAACACCCGCCGTACCCGAAAACCCCTATATACAAAAATTCAGGCCAATCGGATGAGCGGTTTCGGAGTGTATTGAACATTTACAGACATACTTTCACTTTTATATGCTTGCTCTACAAATACACGAGTTTTCTGTTCTCTTGTTAAGAAATCATTATCCCTGTAAGGCACCCTGAGGTTGGTTTCCAAAGGGTAGGCAGAATCACCTGCTAAATGGTAATCCACAGGTATTGTAGTTTATATTGGGTGCATGCCTAGTTGGTGCGGTTATGATTTTGTGGTACTGTTCTTCAACACAAATTATGATTTCTAAAAGCAATCAAGCACAGATTAAGGTATTTACACTAAAAATACGCATAATAGTGTAAATCCTACAAATTTTTTAAAATTTTAAAAATCTCACGTGAGATTGAGGGGGGGGGGGAGGGGGTCGAGCCAAATCTCACGACATCTCACCAAGGGGGGAGGGGGGGTCGAAAAATCGCCAAAATCACCTCACGTAATTTATGGACGTCCCCTAACGCAAAAATAGGGCCAGGCTTGATTATTTTTGATTACATACAAAGAAAACATCACCTTTAGAATCACCTATAGAATCTATAGTTAATAATACCGTGAATCCGTGACAGGAAATTCATAGTTAGGAAAAACATTTTTAGCAACAAAGGAGAGCGGCAGAAAGATGAAACTTGAATATTCTTTCCATTTCCACAAAAAAAAACCCACAAAAAAACATTTATTTTCGCTATTTTCCCTTGAGATATTTAAAGATTAAGGGTTTTAGATTAAGGGTTTTTTAATTGTAATTAATTTACATCGATTCCGATCTTATAAACTCGTAAATTTTCCACAAAAAGACCCTCAACAGCTCCTCTTTGTGGGGAAAATGCGAAAAATCGTACTCGATCGTTGCATACTTGGGGGGATCGCATATTCCTTGTTGAACCTTGCTCATATACTTTAATATGAAACTGCCTTCAGTGCAGTATAGTTTTGCTAGTAAGTAAGAAGGAAAAATATACATAAGAGGAAAGGAAGAAGAGTGCGGGTGTCCCCCCATATTAAATGTATAATAATATTAAGAGATCGAATGGAATGGCATAGTGGGTGGGAAGGGGTCAAAATCATGGCATTCTGTGGCTCCCAACAAGTTGAAGTGAGAAAATGCATGTGCTAAAACGGAGCACTATCAAAAAAATGCAGTTTATTGCCAGTGAATTGGCAGATTCTGGTGAAAGTGGACGTGCTGTCGGACGTCTTATAAAATATTAAATAATTAATTTTTTCTCGTTTTTCACGGGTTTTTTCGCGGTGATTTATTGTTTTATTGTAATTTAAATTGTTTAAAGTGTGCGTGTTGGTTGTCGCGGTGTCTAATGATTAAAATAATTAATTTTCGCGGTTTTTTTTCGTGTAAACAATGCAGTAAACAACAGGATTATTGGATTATCTGCAGTTTCTTCTAAGGTTGGTGGTGATTGTTTTATTAATTTTTTAAGTGATTTAGGTGTCATTTAGAGGATTGTTTTCTGGGATTGCTTTCTATATTACGGCCGGTGATGTCCGCCTGACACACCTGTTGCATTAAGTATTTTTTTGGGGGTCCGCAGTTCCTTCTTTTAAGTGAAGGTGCTTTAAATTAAATTTTTTAATTGTTCAAAGTGCTGAAAACTGAGGGTGTAAAAGGGTGTATTATTATCATTTGCAGTATTTCTTCTGTGTTTTTCTCAGTTTTGGTTGGTGGTAATTGTTTTTTTTGGTAAATGTTCAGATTAACTCCTCCACGCCCGATTTTGATGAAATTTTTACACAAGGTACAGTTGGTTATGTACAACTCAGGTATATTAATAAAAAGTGTCGGTCAAGTCCCGTTATCTTGTTATTCCACTTCAAAGTACCGAAATTTCAAAAATTGAACAGGTCATAATTTCTATATTATTTCACCAATATTGATGAAATTTATACACATTGTATATTTTGATGTGGACAATTTATTTTTGGAAAAAAAAATTGGCACTCAGGCACCGTTAATTTTTTATTTAACTTTATAGTACTTAAATTTCAAAAATCCGATAATTGCCAAAGTACACCACATTTTTGAAATTTGAAATTTATGTTTAATGTATATCTTTGTCTGTATAATAAATTGGTTTTAAAAAAAATTGCCTCCTATATACCGTTATTTTAATACATTTCTAAAGCACGTCATTGTATGGGAGTATGAAATAATAACTGCCACATTCGACTTTTAATTATTTTAAAATTTATATATTTCATATATTGGCAAGTATAAAAATGGTAATTTTCATATTTACACTTTTTAATTATTTGAAATATATGAAATTATATAAATTTTAAAATAATTAAAAGTCGAATGTGGCAGTTATTATTTCATACTCCCATACAATGACGTGCTTTAGAAATGTATTAAAAAAAACGGTATATACGAGGTAAACGGTGCATAAGTGGCAATTTTTTTCCCAAAAATAAATTGTCCACATCGAAATATACATTTGTGTATAAATTTCATCAATATGTGTGACTTTTGAAAAAACCGAAATTTGGCAACTTCAAAATTGTATAGCGGCGAAACGGTGCGTCAGCGGCAATTTATTTTTTCAAAAATAGATTCTACGCACCAAAATACATAAAATATGAAAATTTGAAAAAAATCGGAAAAGAAATATGGCGGTTGGGACGTTCCAAAAAACCGAAATTTGGCAACTTCAAACTCGAATAACGGCGAAACGGTGCGTCAGCGGCAATTAATTTTTCCAAAAATGGATTCTACGCATCAAAATACTTAAAATATGAAAATTTGAAAAAAATCGGAGGTGGGTACTGCAACACTATAGATTTACCATTTTTTTTAATTATTTGTTTAGAAATAGGCCTTTTTGATTGGGATTGTGAGAAATACGACCTTTTGATTAGTCACTTCAAGAAATAAGCCTTTTTGAATAGAATTTTTGGAAATACTTGCAGTGAAGTTTTTTGAGGTTTTGTCAAAAGCAAAAATCCTTTTAGCAAGATTTTTATGTCCACCTATACACTCCTAGTATAACTTTGAGCTAAAATTAAATTTTCTATTGTGTTAGGGCTCTAATACCAAAGTACGAAAGTGCCAAACTACCAAATAAAGCCAACTTTAACATCGAAATTTTCTAATAACTTCAAAAATAAAGGCTGTAACACAAAAATTTTTGGACATTAGTTATAGGAAATTGTCCGTGCTTTGGAAAACAAATATTGACTAACTACGTATTTTTGGGAAAAAAGTTGATAGTTTTGTTAAAAAAACAAAATTTTTGACTCTGATGACTCATTACTGTGGAAGGTGGTAGGGTAGAATCTTCACTTTTACATTTTTAGATAGGTGGGAGTATTCGGCGTGCAGTTTGTAATTTTTTTAAATAAAATATTTTAGTACGGTGAGACTATTTTCTCTAAAAAAACACACTTCAATATAATTCATTAACTAAAGCTGATATAAAAAAACTGATAATATATTTGAAATCAGCGTCAAAAATTAGTTTAGAATGATGTAAAATATTCCATGCAACAGTCATATTGTGGAGCAGTGTTATAATTGGGCCTTCCTTTCGCTTACAGTCACAATTATATGAAACGAAAATTCAGATCGTATTTTGAAGTAAACCTTCTTTTGCTGAGGAAGTTTCGGTTATCCGATCATACTGAAATTTTGCACACAGCTTCAGTTTCGATAACAATATAATATAGTATACTCAATAGATTCAATATGACCACCAAAAAAATGGCTTTCCTTCTCAAGATGCAGAAATACGCCCTTTTGATTGGAATCATAATTTTTTGGAATTTTTTATATGGAAAGTACGCTCTATTTGAACAACATTTTAGGCTCATTTGAGGGACTTTTATGCCATATTTTCAAAATAATTTTAAAATAAAAATAAAGTTAAAACGGGAAATACGCCCTTTTGAACAGACACTCCTCAATTATAAACTAGAGTAAATTAATGTTAACGCTCCACGGGAACGCCTTCGAATTGTTGTTTCGCCAGAGACAATGAGTGTACTGTGTATTGTGCTCGATAAAATTGTGTCGAGTTAGAACAATCTATGAAGTGCAAAGCTTCCCCGAACTTATAACTTAAAGTTTATCATAATTTTCCCCGTAGAATATTTTCTTGAACTTTCTTGAAATTTTTATAAACTTCAAAATATTAAGGAGGAATTAAATTGACAATCAAAGCCAAAAGTTAGTCCTATTTTTTTGGAAGCTCATATTCTACTATATTAAAAAATATTCGAAATATTAAATATTGAATAAAATATGCTCATAGCAAATAGTTATTTCACCCAAAATTGGAAAAACGATTAAATTTCTTGATTTATTATAACGTTAAAATTTTGAGTATTTTGGAACCGAGGTTGGCTCATTGTATTTACTTTACATGTGCTCGATTTGTCCACAATTATAGTGAGCGCACTTTTCGTGGCTCTTGATTGGTCGGCCTGCTCGAAGCGCGGAAATTATACAATACTTAAATGCACAGCAGTCACAAAAACATAAATAGATGATTTTTATATAATTGCGCAAAAACAAAATTGCACATTACATAATGCCAAAAGAGGTGTTGGTGCTTAAGAAATTTCATGTATACTTAAATACGAAGACTTTTATTCAATTTTATTATAATTTTCGTAGGCTCATGGGGAGGGATTGATCCCCTTGATCCCCCCCCTAGCCACGCCACTGGCGTAATCGTTTGTAGTTAAAAGGAAACAAGTACAGAATCGGTTCTGTTGCGGGAATTATGGCCATTGGTGGTCGACTGACTAAAATGAGAAACAACAGGAAATATATAGAGGTGTCCTCTCGTATTTTTTAACAAATCTATTTTGAAATCATGGCTCGCGGTTTATATTCAGTTTTAAGCAAAAAAAGGCATCCCCAAAACCAAAAAATACTACTAAATTTCATAAAATACATTAATTCACTTAAATAAATCCTAAATACCTTAAATCATCGCTTAAATTAAAGAAATAACCAAAAAATTTAAAATTTTCCCTTCTTGAAATCTCAGAAAAATGCACAAGAATCGTAACGATAAAAACTCATTTTTTGGGCCGTTTTTGCGTTATCAATAAATAATCGTTATTACGCATATTGTTGTTAAATACTTATTATTTATATGTTCTCTAATATTTATAAATACTAAAAACCATAATTTAACCATATTTTTATTGGTTAATTTAATAAATATTAATAAAATAAACTTTTGAAATTATGAAACGTGATTATTACGCTCCTAAAACCATGCAATTTTTCAGTGTGAAATGTTATGGGATCCATCCTGCAGTTCACGTCTGTGATTAGTTTTTATTGTCAAAATTAAATTGAGAAGGTTAAGTAGTACGATAAGACTCATTTAATTGAAGCTAATAACATGGGTGGACAGTTTAGAGGGTTTGGTTGGATAGGTAAACTAATTTTAACCGAAATATAATAATAATATAATCTGCCATAGTTGCTAGAATTATAGAGGCGCGAAGTTCACGGGTTCGAGTATTGCTGATGGCGCTTGCATTTATCTCACCTTTTTTTTGTAAAATTTTGAAAATGTTTGACTTTTGATCATAATTATATTTTCTGTTCATAAAAAAATGACAAAATATCAATTTTGCAGATCAATTTAAACAGTAAATACAAGAGGAGACCATAATACCTTATTTTCATATCAATACCTAAAATCTCTCCATTTTCACTACAGTATGAAATCTTCTTATAGATTTTAACTTCATATGAAAATGTGCAATCATCTAGAACTGAATACATCCTCTCCATACATAGATACCCCGAATCAACAATATTTAACAAAAAAAAAATGTGCAATCACGAATGCTGTACTCAGCAAGATTTTTTTGTTAACCCTCCCCAATCAAATTAGGTTAGGTTAGGTTAGATATGGCTGAGCTATTGGTTTAAGCTCATACACTTAGGCCAAAAAGATAGGCCCATTGTGACGCCATAGTGATCCCACTTTAAACCTGATGTTAAAGTGTCGTTTCTTCGCTAAACCATTTCGAGGAAATAATGAATTTCCTGAGTTGCTCTCTCCTGATTCCGGTCCAAAATCCGGATTCTCTTATTCTAAGGGCTGCGATGGTTGCGCTTTCCCTTGCCACAAGATTCAAAGGAGGAAGGTATAAATAACCTAACATTTAGGGCATCTGTAGGTGTGGAGCTAAGTGCTCCTGTTATGCATAACTCCGCACATCTTTGTACTTTCTGTAGTTTGTTTGGCACGGTGGACTTACTCAAGGTTGGCCACCATACTAAGACCCCGTATAGGAGTATTGGGCGTACGATCGCTATGTAGATCCATCGTACTACGTTAGGGGAGAAGCCCCATTTCTTCCCAATGGATTTTTGCAAGCTAAAAGCGCGCTATGTTCGCTTTCTTGACACTTTCAGTATAGAATGGAAAGATTTCCAACTCATGAGGTATCCTGTACACAGACGAATCTAAATCAGAGTTGGAGTTTTGCCATCTCGCTTAAAAATGCTATCCAAACACTTTCTGCTTCTTTTAAACTTTTATTTGTAGTTACAATTCTAACTATTAACTTTTTGTTACACTTATTAATTATTAAATTCTATTGCACATTTATTAACACCACCCTTCGTCTTCGATGGCTCTACAGCCCAATTCGAGCCTTGGCCTCCATCAGCTTCTTCCTCCAGACCTCTCTCTGTTGCGCGCAGCTTGCCTCCAGTTTCTGATGTTGAGGAGTTTTGCTGCATCAGCCTTAACACTGTCTTCCCACCTTGACCGTGGTTTTCTAACTGGTCTTTTGCCATCTGATAGTAAATACAGGGCTTTTTTTGGTATGCTTGAGTCATGCATTCTTTGGACATGGCCGGCCCAACGTATGCGCAGTACTGTAGCTTGGCATGTGTTGAAAGTTTACACTATTTGTATAGATCGTACAATTCGTGATTGTAGCGTATTCTCCATGCGTTATCTTCATTGGTTGGGCGTATATCCTTCGGAGAACCTTCCTCTCAAATATATCCATCTTATCTGCGGACTTTTGGTTTTCAAAAATATATTTTTAAAACGTTGATAATTTTGTCTTTAAATAAGGAATGTAATGTATTTTTGAAGTTAAAAAAAACAAATATTAGTTATTTTTCAAAAAAAAGAAAAAAGAATGGAAGAAATTTTCAAAGTAACAAAAAGAAAAAATGTAATGTAAAAAAAAACTTTATTATTATTATTAATCATTAAAATGACGAAGGCACAATTTTTTGCAACAATTATACTTTATTTATGTCGCGTTTATTCGTTTTTTTTTCGCTAAAAAAAAATAGTTTTTTTAAGAAAGGATAATGCTGCTTCTTTTCCTATAATCATTGTATGTGTTATTTTGTTTTGTTTTACTTATTTTTTTTTTTTTGGTTAATTTCATAAATAATCAATATTAAAATAAATTGTGCATTTTCTTGGTATTTCAAATTATATTCCACTAACTGAGTTCAAACAAAAACAACGTTTACAAAACAAAAAAAAAATAAATTCTTTTTGGAGATAGAATAATTTCAAATGATATTATATTGATGTAATTTATTTTTAATATTTTGGATAAGAATTTTTTTTTTGTTGTTAAGAATTTTCTTCTATGGTTTAACTCTGGTGTTTGTGTTTTTGATTTTTTTTACGTTTCATAATAATTCATGATTTTTTTTCGCCTTGATTATTTTTAAAAATACAAAGAAAACATCTCCTATAGAATCTATAGTTAATAATACCACGAATCCGTGACAAGAAATGAATAATTATAAAAAAATTTACTAAGAAAATTTTATTCAAGCGATTTTTGCAACAAAGGAGAGCGGCAGAAAGATGAAACTTGAATTCTTTCCATTTCCACAAAAAAACATTTATTTTCGCCATTTTCCATTGAGATATTTAAAGATCAAAGTTTTTTTTATTGTAATTAATTAATTTACATCGATTCCGATTTTATAAAAGTCTTAAATTTTCCACAAAAAACCCCCAGCAGCGCTCCTCTTTGTGGGAAAATGTGAAAAATCGTACTCTATCGTTTGCATACTTAGAGGGATCGCAATATTCCTGGGCTCGTATATTTTTATATGAAACTTGTGATCGTCCCTTCAAAAATTCCCTTCGCGATATAATTCACTAAATCACTTTGTAAAGAGTGTGCAGGAAAAATATGGCGCTTTCAAACACATGCCTTTGTTTACTATAAGTAAGGAAGAAGGCATGTTAAGTAATAATATAAGGAGAAAGAGAGAGAGAGCGAAATAAAATAATAATATTAACCGATCGAACATGGCATAGTGCAAATGGGTCAAGTATCAGCATCGGCTCCATTCCCCACAAGTTGAAGGAAGAAAAGTTCAAGCTCAAGTTCAAGTTCTAAAACTGTTGATAACAAAAGACTGGCAGTGGACGAGAAGATTCTAGTGGAAGTGGTCGTGCTGCCGGCGGTGTTCGTCTCTTTAAAAATATTATAATAATTATCGCGGTTTTAGGGTTTATTATTATTATTAACAGTAAGTTTGGGTTTATTGATATTATTAAGTTTATTAATATTATTGTGCGAATTGCAATTAGTTTCTTTTGTGCAAGTGTCGCAATCGCGGTTGTTTTGATTCAAATGCATCAAATTTGCATTTTATAAAGGAACCGCCACCGCCACCATGTGTTTAAGTGAAATGCTGCCGGTGTTCTTGCGATAAAAATATTAAAATAATTAATTTTTTCGCGGTTTTCGGGTTTATTTAATATAATTCGTGGTATAATTGCAATTAGTTTGTGCAAGTGTCGCATTTTATTGTGAGAAATCGCGGTTATTTTCATTCAATCGATCCTAATTTGCCTTTCACAAGGAATCACTGGTGGCAGTGCTTTAAATTATTTTACTTATTATTTTATTGTTAAGTGTCAGGTGCAAAAGTGAGGTGTAAAAGCCACATTTAATTTTTTTGCGTTATTATTATTATCTACATTTATTCCTTGATTTTTCCGGTAATTTTTTTTTGCTTTGGTGATTGTTTGTTTTTATTTGTTTTTTGCTTTGGTTAGTGGTGATTGTTGTTTTTTATGAATTTCTGAAGCCATTTACAGGTGGCATTTAGGGAATTGTTTTTTATTTTGTGCATTTAATTATATCCATTATTAGTGTTATATATCGCAATATTGTCAATTTGCAGTGTTTTATAGCTCGGATTTTGATGTAATCTTGTCCTGAAATTGCCGGTGATGCCCGCCTGACACCTGTTGCATTTTTGATCGCGTTAATTAAAGCGAATTATAGAATATCGAGTTTTCTTTGCATTTTCTATTAAATTACGCTTGGTGCAATATTTATAAATAAAAAAAGTTCGGCTTAGAGCATATGTGTACATACACTGATGGTCTTAATTTTTGGGGCCGCAGTTCCTTTTTCGTGAAGGTCTTTTAATTCAATTATTTAATTGCTAAGTGTCAGGTGCAAAAGTGAGGTGTAAAAGCCACATTTAATTTTTTTGCGTTATTATTATTATCTACATTTATTCCTTGATTTTTCCGGTAATTTTTTTTTTGCTTTGGTTAGTGGTGATTGTTTGTTTTTATTTGTTTTTTGCTTTAGTTAGTGGTGATTGTTTTTTTTTGAATTTTTGAAGTCATTTACAGGTGGCATTTAGGGAATTGTTTTTTTTTATATTACGTATTTAATTATATCGGAATTATTTATATCATATCGCGTATTTTCAATGTTTTGTTAGCTCCGGTCTCTGATGTTATCTTGCCTTCGGATTGCCGCCGGTATTGCATTTTCATTTTCCACGTGTGTCAAGGTTTTCTCATAGCGCTTTTTTTAATCATCATTTTGTTCTCATTTAAATAAATTTACTTTTATGTTATCATGTTTCATACAAAATAATTTATCCTTTTACAAGGTGAAGGTGTCAAGATGGGAATCGGTGGTCGCCATTATCGTGAAAATTATAGTTTTTGTTACAATTTAGTTAATTTCTCACAAGCATCAGAATAAATAATAGTAAATATTCAATTAATAATATTGGCTCCTGTTTGTGTGGCATATAATTTCGCATAATTTTTCTGTGATCTTAAAAAAAATTCAGTCTTCATATATCATTTTTCAAATTGTGTGTGATCGCGAAAATTCCGCTCAAGTTTTGTGATACACGAGAGGCATTTTTTCAATCACACAATTTTCATTTTCTAAGTGTCAAGGGTCTTCTCATAGTTTTGTATCTTTATTATTTTAATATTTAGGCTAGTGCCAAAGGGGATTTAAATGAGGGAACAATAAATTAATAACAAAAAAACTGTAAACTACATAGCAGGGAGGGACCAGCAACGAAATATCCTTAAGGTTATAACTAAAAGAAAAAAAATTTTTAAACTCGAAAAAAAGGGAAATGGTAAAATGGGGAGGCTATTTAGGGGTTGAAAACGATTTTTTGCGATTTGCGGTGAAACATGACCTCCTAGTGAAAAATGTTTAATACAAAAGTTGTAGATAATAAAAAGATCTAAAACTTTTGTATTTAACATATTTTGACATAACCTCAAATTTTCCAAGAAAATGGCGGCGGAAATGGCGATTTTTCAGTTTTTAATTTTTTTCTACCGTAAAAATAATTCAATTGACATGAAAATTTGTAAGAGTATACCTTGTGTTGCGTTAAATAAGCACGATTTTTTTTTGTTTGGAAAACGGATAGTTTCCCAGAAATTAACATTTTTCGAAAACCCTTATCTTGCATGGACAACTTTATTGATGTTTTTTTTTTCGAATTTTGATATTCAATAAGTGCTCATTTAACCATTGAAATGTCTAGTTTCAAATGGTCTATACATTTTGATACTTTATTTTCATTAAACCGCGTAAAATTAGGTAAAACCGAACACCTGATTTTTCGAATCACGTACATAATTCTCGATTTTTTCAATTTTTTTCAAATTTTTTAATTTTTTCTGTTACTTATTTCTCCACTTAAAAAACATCAATTAAATTATTTAAAAATTGTTTTTCAAAGTGAAATTAAATTTTGGTTTTATTTATCAAAAAAAAATCGGCTTTTTTCATAGAATTTTCTACTTTTGAAATTCCTTCATAATTTTTTTTACACTTCTGTTATATGTTGGCTGCTGAAATTTAGTATTTTTTGCTATAGGCTCCATCGCTGCATGATAGAATTATTCTAATCTAGATCTTAATATTTCATTCTAGCAAAAGGAATTAGCAGGAACCAGATTACATGGGATACAACATGTTGTCATTTTGGCCTATCGACAACTTTTCAAGGATATATGCAGGCTAGACGTCGCCGAGCAGCTCTATTTATTGGTATGTAGTTTACAGTCTTTTTGTTTCTTTAGCAAGTATTTTTTAAAAGCATTATAAACAGTTTTTATTACTACGCCAAAGATCTAAGTCGATTCTCTGAGATTATATTTAACCTCAAAGTATTATTCAGCTTTGTATCATCAAGTATAAGAGTAGTATTCTAAAAGTGGTTTATTAATATTAAGCATCGCGATGGTAGTAAGCACTACACCGCCGTGATGAAGACAAAACTCTGTGTATTTACCGTCCGTATTATGATTATTATAATTCTCCTGATCTACGGCTTTGATCCTTCCCATATAACAGCAAATGTTGTGATCTCGATGTATATTGAAATTCCGTACTGTCACAGTATATTGTATCGCCTAATAGCTGAGCATTTAAGCTAGTTACACGTCCTTCGATATTAAATTGGCACACAAATCTTGTTTGTACAATAAATTGACCAATTATATGGACACGGACTTTTATTGATTTGCTGGTACCAGCAGCGACAAGCACTTCACTACCATCGGTATTTGTTGCATGGATTGTTGGACAGAAACCTGGTCCTGATCTACAGCTTGCACCAATTCGCTGTAAAAGGGAATATTTTTTTTAGATAATAATATGGATTGTGAACTGTGAATCACTACTTACACTGACTCCAGTAACTAGAATATCATTTCGACAATTTTCTGCTGTATCATGAGTGCATCTATGAGCATCTACACACCAATCACAAGGGAATTCCGATGAAACACATCTGGTGCATGAGGAATGCGTACTACAGTCGAAAAATGTAAAATCTGTAGATACTAAATCCGGTCCATCTCTTGTCCGAACAGATAATTTGGCAGTAAAGTAATCTGAAATGTTTTTGAGGATTAAAATATAATCTATATATTAATAAAAGAAAGTTTCTGTATGCCGGTATCCTCTCGCATTCTTTAACAAATCTATTTTGAAATCCTTGCTCGCGGTTTATATTCAGTTTTAAGCAAAAAACTCGTCCCCAAAACCAAAAAATACTACCCAATTTCATAAACTACATTAATTCACTTAAATAAATCCTAAATACCTTAAATTAACACTTAAATTAAAGAAATAACCAAAAAATTTAAAATTTTCCATTCTTGAAATCGCAGAAAAGTGCACAAGAATCGTAACGATAAAAACTCATTTTTTAGGCCGTTTTTGCGTTATCAATAAATAATCGTAATTACGCATACTGTTGCTAAATACTTATTATTTATATGTTCTATAATATTTCTAATTACTAAAAACCATAATTTAACCATATTTTTATTGGTTAATTTAATAAATATTAATAAAATATACTTTTGAAATTATGAAACGTGATTATTACGCTCCTAAAACCATGCAATTTTTCACTGTGAAATCTTATCGCATCCATCCTGCAGTTGTGGTCTGTGATTGGTTTTTATTGTCAAAATTTAATTTGAAGAGGCTAAGTTGTGAGATAAGGCGCATTTAATTGAAGCTAATAACAAGGACAGACAGTTTAGATGGTTTTGTTGGATAGTTAAACTAATTTTAATCGAAATATAATTAATTAGGAAAATATTCTATTAGCACAACTTCCACAGTTGCTAGAATTATAGAGGCGCGAAGTTCACGGGTTCGAGTCTTGCTGGTGGCGCTTGCATTTATCTCATTTTATTTTTGTATAATTTTTAAAATTTCTGACTTTTGATCAAAATTATATTTTCTGTTCATAAAAAAATGACAAAATATCAATCTTGAAGATCAATTTAAACACTAAATACAAGAGGAGAGCACAATTCCTTATTTTCATACCAAAACCTAAAAACTCTCCATTTTCACTCTCCATTTTCACTACAGTATGAAATCTTCTTATAGATTTTAACTTCATATGAAAATGTGCAATCATCTAGAACTGAATACCTCCTCTCCATACATAGATACCCCGAATCAACAATACTTAACAAAAAATTTAGGGAATTGTTTTTTTTATATTACGTATTTAATTATATCGTTATTATTTATATGAGCTCATAATTATGAAAGTGGTCTAAGTCATATATTTCTTGTTTCGAGAAATTTAAAGGATTACGTTTGGTTAAGTTAAAAAATATTTTTATACTATGCAACTTTTTAATTTAGAATTTTATTAGTTTTGATTAATGAAAATTTGATATGAATGTGAAAGTTTGTGTCATTCTGATACGGAAATGTTGTTTTTATAGCTTGAATCGACTTAGACCAGTTTCAAAACTAACCGAATGACCTATAAATGATTTAAAGCAATAAAAAAACTATGAGTTTTATTAGAAACAATAATTTTAATGAAATAAATCGTGAGCATTTATTAATTATTTTTGAAAAGTAATCCATTTTTATCATTTTACGCTTTTATCATTATGAGTTTTGAGATTCTTAAAATATTTCGGAAAAACTGGGGGATGTAGGGTAGTAAACTCATAATATCTTTAAGTTTTTCCGTTACTGGCCTAAGTATCTTTGTTATCGTCAGGAATGCGGCTTTCATTTCACTAATAAAAAGAATAGTGTACGATGCGAAATAACTAAAATAAAGGTCTTAGGTATTTGTAAAAAAATATGAAAAAAAAAACAAATTTTTTCCATATATTTTACTGTAGCTCAAAAAGTAGTTAAGGTAATTTTTTCTAAACTTTTCTAACATCTTCAAAAAATTCTTAAAAATATTTTAGAAAAATCCAAGCCCTCTGGTAGCTCGGTTTTTTTGCTATTTACCATTCAAAAATAGGTGTCACTCACTGTTCTGTTTTTACTGCTTTTAGTATTTCAGAATACTAAGAAAAAGATCAGCGATTACCTATTTTTGAATGGTGAAGAGCAAAAAAGCCAAGGCATATAGAGTCTTGGAGTGTTCCAGGAATTTTTAAAGCAGCTTTTGAAGAAGTCAAAAATTTTCAGAAAAAAGGACCTTAACGTCCTCCTTTTTATTTTATAGTGAAACATGTGGAAAAAATTTGCTGTTTTTCATATTTTTTTACGATCTTTTATTTCTGTTTTTTCCCATCGTATACTAACTATTTGCTGTAAACACAATTGAAACCATGACCAAGGCGGTGGCGACGGTCACAGTGATTTCCGGGCTGAAATTCCTTGTGTGAACATAATTGGAGCAATAGTGACCTAATTTTTTTACTAATTCAATTAGTTTTTCATCGAAACTCTCCATTTTTAATTCTATTAAAAAAATTATACCACAATGGCTTTGTTTAATCAAACCAAAAAATAAAAAAATACACAAAAATTATGAAAACATATCTTCAATAGTAAAAAAAACGTTGACAGGCGATAGCTACAAAATAGAAAATAGATTGATTGAGTCGCCATGGTTGGCGACGTGGCCGTACCCGTGGTCGAATTTATGTACACCCTTTTATACAACGCATATTCTATTGGTTTTTGACAGTTCCCGCGAAGGTTATTTCGTCGGTCGCCCCAATTATGTTTACAGCAGTTGTTTTAATTAATGAAAGCCGCACTCCTTACGTTAACAAAGATACCCTATTCGTGGAAATAGACCGTTGTTTCATTACCTTTTAATTCTAAATCAATAAACCACATTTTTTCCTCAAAACCAATATTCAAAAGGCCCTATCTCGAAAACGGACAGAGATAAGCTGCCTCCTTTTTGTGTTTTTTGTCGATCATTTTTTTTCTACTATCTACCATTAACCGTTTGACAAGCTTTTAGGGGATACCCGGTAGAACATGTTATAAGGTTATTTTTCGAGAATCTCATCCATTGAAGCGACAGATCCGCCCACGGTATTTTTTTACTCTTTTTGTCGTAGACCCTTCTAGTGACTTGGTCGAAATACAATCCACTCACAGAATATCCAAGGAACTTGACGGTAGCCTTTTACAAAATTTCATAGGGCTCTATATTCGGTTTTTTATACTTTCTACATTTAAAAGATCAGGAGTGGTTCACCCACCGAGTTACAACCTAATGTTGTTGTTTGCATTATTTAGATAGAATGAGGGAAGGCTCTCATCTGTACGTGCAGTGTATGTGTATCTGCAGGTACGGGGCGGAATCGGATTGGGGAAATGTAAGTTTGGTCAATAAAATTTTCCAAATGATTTAATAATATTTCATCAAAAATAAAACTGCAAAAAAAAATTTAAATTTTTCTCAAATTCAACTTTAATCGTTTGTCTGATAAAACCTATGCAACCCAATATCAAGCAAAAAGCAGAAAATTTTTTTTTTGCAAATTTATTTTATTTAAAGTTGATTTTTCAAAATGTGGGGGTAGTTTGAACCCCTTAAGGGTAGAAAATAATTTATTTTTGCCGGACAATACGCAGACAATCGAATTTGAAGCATATTCTTCTCGTATTTTTTAACAAATCTATTTTGAAATCTTGGCTGAGCTGTTTATATTCAGTTTTAAGCCAAAAAAACACATCCCCAAAACCAAAAAATACTACCCAATTTCATAAAATACATTAATTCACTTAAATAAATCCTAAATACCTTAAATTAACGCTTAAATTAAAGAAATAACTAAAAAATTTAAAATTTTCCATTCTTTAAATCTCAGAAAAGTGCACAAGAATCGTAACGATAAAAACTCATTTTTTGGGCCGTTTTTGCGTTATCAATAAATAATCGTTATTACGTATATTCTTATTGAATACTTATTATTTATATGTTCTATAATATTTCTCATTACTAAAAACCACAATTTAACCATATTTTTATTGGTTAATTTAGTAAATATTAATAAAATAAACTTTTGAAATTATGAAACGTGATTATTACGCTCCTAAAACCATGCAATTTTTCAGTCGTGCTAATAAAATATTTTCCTAATTAATTAATTATATTTGGATTAAAATTAGTTTACCTAACCAACAGCATCCTCTAAACTGTTCGGCCTCAATTTCGATTTCATAAAAGTTAAATTTAACCAAAAAAAATCAAAATAAAAACAACCGCCAACCATCAACACTCGCACTCAAGAACTTCGAAGCTGTGCCGACTGCAGCCTCCCTCTACGTTTCATGACATTAATTTTGTTTTCCTGTGCACGAATCTTGATTTAAATATCCTTTTCTAGGCAAAAAAGGCTCTCTATGTCTGCAGGATACATTTATATATTTCCTATTGTTCCTCATTTTCGTCAATCGACCAATGTGCATAATTAACTCCCGCAAAAGAACCCATTCTGTACTCGTTCCCTTGGTGGATAGCTGAAAGATCATCTCCTGGACACGCAATCGTGGGTATTCATCACAAAATATCTTGCCATGTCCTTTCTTTAACTTTTATCTGACACAAGGTATTTTCTAGATTAACAATTAACACTAGATTTACGGATAAAATTACATATACCTTGCTTCTACTGGAAGCCACCATCGTCATATTGACATGAAAATGCGTGTTTAAGCAGCAAACAATATAATAATTTATCAAATATTATTTATAATATTAACAAACATAGATTAATTATATTGGATTTATTTTGCATTAAAACGACAACAAATTGTAAAATGTTCCTGGATTCACATTGGGCGCGTTTAGGCCCGAGTTATTGAGTTGTTATTAGCACTGTTAACTTAGCACCGTTTCTAGCATGCCTTTTAACAATTCTCATTTTACAGCTAATAACAGGCAAAATTAATAACATTTCCCATTTTACAAATAATAAAAAGCTAAAAAATGAATAATAATAATAAATTCTTCATTCTGTAATTGAAATATTTCTAAATTATTTGCTTACAACAAAAAATTACAAGCAAACGTCAATTTATTTTGGCTGTGCTAAATTTTAGCTAAGCCAAAAAGCAGAGACAAGTTACCTAACAGCGCTAAAATATTGCTGTTTATGCCGTTGTTAACTTGCCTAGCTCAGTGAAATTAACTTCGGCCTAAACGCGCTCATTGATATTCATCGATGGCCAATTTCTTTCAGCTAACGCCAGGCTTGATTATTTTTAAATACATACAAAGAAAACCATCACGTTTAGAATCACCTATAGAATCTATATTTAATAATATCACGAATCCGTGACAAAGAAATTAATAGTTTATGAAAAACATTTTTAGCAACAAAGGAGAGCGGCAGAAATATGAAACTTGAATATTCTTTCCACAGAAAAAAACATTTATTTTCGATATTTTCCCTTGAGATAATTTAAAGATTAAGGGTTTTAGATTAAGGGTTATTTTTATTGTAATTAATTTACATCGATTTTATAAATCTTAAAATTTTCCACAAAAACCCCCGGCGCAGCTGCTCTTTGTGGGGAAATGTGAAAAGTTGTACTCGATCGTTGCATACTTAGGGGGATCGCAATATTCCTTGCTCATATACTTTTATATGAAACTTGTGATCGTGCCTTCAAAAATTCCCTTCGTGATATAATTCACAAGATTACATTTTTGGCAATTGTGCAGTATATAAATGTCTTTTAAACATATCTCTTCGGGACATTCCTGTCTTTAGTGGTAAAGGCAGGGAGCTGGTGGGTCGTCCCCTGTGTGTGTGCGGGGCCGTACTCTGGCCTCCCCGCACTGACACCAGCACTTTTTTTGCTATAAGTAAGTAAGGAGGATGGAAGGATAATATTAATAATAATATAAGAGAAAGAGGGAGAAGAGTGCAGGGAATAACGATTGGAATGTGCTAAAACTGTAAATCAAAAAATACAGTTTATTTGCCAGTAAATTAGCAAATTCTGGTGGAAGTGGACGTGTTAACGTGTCGTGTTTGAAATATTAATAAATATAATTAATTTTTTTGCTGTTTTTCGCGGGTTTTTAAGCGGTTTTTCGCGTAATTAAGTGGCATAGGTGCATTAACACTGTGTTCCGGGCTTGAAATATTAATATAATTAATTGTTTCGTGGTTTTTTTTCGCGTTTCGCGTTTTTTTCGCGTTTGGCGGTTTTTTCGCGTGATTAGGTGGCATAGGTGCATTTTATTAATTGTCTGCAGTTTATTCTTTGTTTTCATCAGGTTAGTGGTAATTTATGAAATTATTAAGTGGTTTTTTCTAGTCTTTTTCGCGATATTTTCGCGTAATTAGGTGGCGGTGGCATAGGTGCATTATTATTAAATATTTGTGGTGATTTTTGAAGTGATTTAGGTGGGGTTTTCGCGTAATTAGGTGGCATAGGTGCATTTTATTTTTCATCTGTTTTCCTCCGGTTAGTGGTGATTTTTGGACTGATTAAGTGGTTTTTTCGCGGTTTTTTCGCGTAATTAGGTGGCATAGGTGCATTATTATTAATCATTTGCAGTTTTTTCATTGTTTTTCTCAGGTTAGTGGTAATTATTGAAGTGTTTAAGGTGTCCACGCATTTAGGGGATTATTTTTTTATATTACCATTTATCGATATGTTTTATAGATTATAATCTTGCCCACGAAATGCCGGTGATGTTCACCTGACACCTGGTTGCATGCATGATCGTGTTAATTAAAGTATTTTTTTGGGGGCCGCAGTTCCTTCTTTATAAGTTAAGTTTACCGGTGCTGCTTAAATTCAATTGTTTAAAGTGTCAGGTATACAGTGAGGGTGTAAAGAAGGTAAAAGGCACTATCATTTAATTTTGGTTTAATTATTACCATCTGCAATATTTAGTCTTTGTTTTTCCCAGTTTTGGTGGTGGTGATTGGTTTTTTTTAAATTCATTTTTGAAGTAATTTAGTTGGCCAGGTTTTAGGGAATTGTTTTTTTTATATAACGCACATTTAATTATATCGGATATTATTTATAGTATATCGCGATATAATCAGTGTTTTACTAGGTCAGGTCTCTGATGTTATTTTGTATTTTGCCATGAAATTGCCGGCATTTTTGATCGGATCGTGTTAATTAAGGTGAATTTTTCTGAAATAAGTTTGTTTCTATTGTTTGGAATATCGAGTTTTCTTTGCAATTTCTCTTGAAGCGTCTAATGTGGTGAAATATTTTAAAGTAAAAAAAGTTCGGCTTAAAGCATGTCCTGAAGATCTTCATTTTTGTCCGTTGGTAGATCCAAAGACCACTTTTTAGCGGCTCTACGACATGGGTGGGTGCTTTAAAAATGTATAAAATAAAATAATGGTACAAAAGCCACTATTATTTAATTTGGCTGATTAATTAGTTATCTGCAATATTTAATCCTTGTTTTTACCAGTGATGATTGCTTTTTTCTTAATATTTGAATAGGTGACAGTGGCATTTAATTGTTTTTTTCTATTTTACGCGATATTTTCTGTTTTATAGCTCGGCCTTTGATGTGATCTTGCCCTGAAATTGCCGGTAATACCCCCACTTTGACACCTGTTTACCTGTTGCATTTTTGATAGTGTTAAATCGTATTAATTAAAGTGAATTTTCCAGATAATTTGTCTGTTCTGTTTTAGAATATCTTTGCATTTTCTCTTGAATTATGCTTGGTGGAAAACTTCGGCTTAGAGCTCTGATAGTCTTTATTTTTTGGGGCCGCAGTTCCTTTTTTAATTAAATGAAGATCTAGTGTACATCGTTGGTAGATGCAAACAGAGAGCTCATTTCCACGTTTTAGGGGCTCTGTGGCATGCATTCCTCCTAAGGACAGTCTTGAACAGCTCCGGAGGACTTTAACTTTTTTTAAGGTACTAGTACACAAATAAAAGCAAAAAAAGAGCAATTTTTAAAAATTTATTTCTCAGAACCCTTAATACATATTAATGTAAAAAATTTTTAAAAAATTATTCCAATCTTAAATTAAACAAAAGAAATTTTTGTTTTTAGTTTCGACTATTTCTACCATTTCTAGATCGCGCCGAAGTCAAGGTCAAGGGAAAATTGATGTTTCCATGGCAGAGAGTAACCCTCCGGATTGGCTCGGCCGATTTTGAAAAATCTTGTTTTATTTTGTTTATTAACATATTCCTTACATATATTTAACAGAATATTTAAAGAAAAAGTCAGCAATTTTATTTTTTAGGGGTAAAAGGGTTAAAAAACAAGTTTCCATTTTAAAATTTTTTTTTTCGTCTACTGAAATGCAACTTTCTATTATCGATTTTTCACTTATGGTGGTAAAAAGATGTGGACAATACATTACTCTTTAAGAATCTTTTTAATTTTTTTGTTCAGACTTGCCAATCCAGAGGGTTACTCTCTGCCATGGAGACATTAATTTTTCCTTGACCTTGACTTTGGTGCCATTTAGAAATGGTACAAATAGTCGAAACTAAAAACAAAAATTTCTTTTGTTTAATTTAACGTTGGAATAATATTTTAAAAAAAAGTTTACATTAATATGTATTAAGGGTTCTGAGAAATAAATTTTTAAAAAATTTTTTTTTCTTTTATTTGTGTACGTAAATCACGTTTTCGGGTTCGGATTTTTCAAAATTTTAAGCTGAGTGCAAACTGGTCAAGATCTAGTGTCCATCGTTGGTGGATGCAAATATTTTGTTGGTGGATGCACACAGATGGATGCACACAGAGAGCCCATTTCCACGTTTTAAGGGCTCTGTGGCATGCATGCATCGTAAGGACAGTCTTGACCAGCTCCAGAGAACTTGAACTTTTTTTAAATCACGTTTTCGGGTTCGGATTTTTCAAAATTTTCAGCTGAGTCCAAACTAGTGAAGATCTGCGTACATCGTTGGTAGTTAAAAGGAAACAAGTACAAAATCGGTTCTCTTGCGGGGATTACGGCCATTGGTGGTCGACTGATAAAAATGAGAAACAACAGGAAATATATGTAGAGAGGCATCCTATCGTAGTTTTTAACAAATCTATTTAGAAATCCTGGCTGAGCTGTTTATATTCAGTTTTAAGCAAAAAAACACGTCCCCAAAACCAAAAAATATTACCCAATTTCATAAAGTACATTAATTCACTTAAATAAATCCTAAATACCTTAAATTTCCACTTAAATTAAAGAAATAACCAAAAAATTTAAAATTTTCCATTCTTGAAATCTCAGAAAAATGCACAAGAATCGTAACGATAAAAACTCATTTTTTGGGCCGTTTTTGCGTTATCAATAAATAATCGTTATTACGCATATTGTTGTTAAATACTTATTATTTATATGTTCTATAATATTTCTAATTACCAAAAAACATAATTTAACCATATTTTTATTGGTTAATTTAATAAATATTAATAAAATAAACTTTTGAAGTTATGAAACGTGATTATTACGCTCCTAAAACCATGCAATTTTTCAGTGTAAAATCTTATCGTATCCATCCTGCAGTTTATGTCTGTGATTGGTTTTTATGGTCAAAATTAAATTAAGAAGGTTAAGTTGTAAGATAAGACGCATTTAATTGAAGCTAATAACATGGTCGGACAGTTTAGAGGATTTTCTTGTATAGGTAAACTAATTTTAATCGAAATATAATCAATTGATTAGGAAAATATTTTATTAGCACAACTTCCATAGTTGATAAAATTATATAGAGGCGCGAATTTCTTGGGTTCGAGTCTTGCTGATGGCGGTTGTTTCTATTTTGATATTTTTTTCTTATGAAATTTTAAAATTTAAGGCTTTTGATCAAAACAATATATTTTTTGTCGATAAAAAAGGGACAAACTATTAATCTTGACGATCAATTGAAACATTAAATACCAAAGGAAAGCAATGAATCCTATGCCTTAATCCTATCCCGGACTGTGCCCACGTAATTTTTCTTATTGAAAGGTGTTGCAACGCACGCGGCCTCTTGCTAGTATTAACAATAAAAATCACACTTACGTTTCCCTTGTTAAATCTGTGGTAGCATATCAGTTCTTGGTGTTGTACAATTAATACTATTACGTTTTATTGTTGCATTAGTAAAAAAGGGGTTTCTCTTCAGTTGTCCCTGGAGTGAAATTGTATTTTCAGGGTCCCAAGAAGGCAGGATGAACTATCGCCTTCCCGGTGCGCCCGGGGTTCATAAGAGTCCATTCCTCAGTTTGTTCTTTAGGATGATCGATTGGTTTCTCATATATGTTTTACAAATAGAATCCATCTAAGAATCGTAAAATTCATTTAATTTTTATATTTATTTACAGCATATGTACACAAGTTTAGTTGATATTCAAAACTAAAAAAGAGGAAGACATCGCTAGAAATCCAATATCAACTATCAAAGGCGAAATACAAATGACGCCGGCAGAAATTTTATATCAAGCAATTTTACCCAATTTACCACAATATATGATTAGCGGTGTCCACGACAGTGGGTGACAGCAAGAGCAAAGGAGCCAACCACGGTAAATTTTCAATATTTGTTTATGTATTTTAAAAAAGATGTTTTATAAAGAAAATATACAAAATACATAGGGCCTTATTGTTGAATCCGCCGGCAGGGAAGTGAATGCGAATTTGACAGGTTCTGATTGTTGAATCCTCCGGCGGGAAAGTGAAGAGAATTTCACAGCGGAAAGTGGAAGTTAAACTAAAAAACCACTTGTTGGAAAGGGCTCGCCCTCCTGAGTTCATATAATGTCCACCTTTTCCGGATATTTCAACGTTTTCTTGCTTTTGCCTATTTAAGCCCTTTTGCTTAAATCGTGCTCTGATTTTGACCAGCGACGCCTCATTGGAAAGGGATCGCCTTCCTGAATCTATATCAATTGAGTTTTCCGGAAAATTCCAAAGCATTCGGGAGTTATGAGCCTTTTTGTAATTTCCCTAGGAAGGGTCCTAAAACGCCCATTATCTCGGGATTTACTGGGTATTTCGGGCTGAAATTTATTTTACAGACTCCTTGAAAGGTGCCTAACTATCACCCATTCAAAAAAGGGCTGCCTCAGAACAATATTATGGTATTTTTAACAAAAATTTTTTTGAAATCCTATTCTTTGGCGGTTTATATTCAGTTTTAAGAAAAAAAACATACCCTAAAACAAAAAAAAGGTGCCAAATTTTATAAAATACATAAATTCACTTAAATAAACCTTAAATAGGTTAAATTAACTGCTAAATATAAAGAAATAACTAAAAAATGAAAATTTTCTATTAATGAAATCTCAAAAAAATGCGCAAGAATCGAAACGATAAAAACTCAGTTTTTAGGCCGTTTTTGCGTTATCATCAATAATCGTTATTAAGCTTATTATTATTAAATACTTATTATTTATATATTCTATAATATTTTTAATTACTAAAAAACATAATTTAACCATACTTTTAGTGATTAATTTAATAAATATCAATAAAATAAACTTTTGAAATTGCACAAATATTACTAGCGCCATCTAAATTTTAAAGTAAAAAGTGTGTTGTTATTAAAAAATTTGGAAAAGGGCTGTAGTGTGAATCTTACATCGGTCTAGCAGTAGGGAATGTATACGACCGCCTGTTTAAAGCTCATATAGCGACCCATATTATTTCGATAAAGCCCACAAATATAAATTAACCCAGAAACTATAAATAAAATTAATTTAAATTTCGAGTCATAAGAAATCTGTTTTGTTTAGGTGTAGATATTAGCTAATATATTAAAAAAATTTATTCAAAGACAACAATCTAAAATCTAAAAGGTTCACGTATACAATACATCGGGTTCCCAAAAAATTGACCTTTTGAGTTTATTTTTAAAATCGTCAAATTTCCACTTAAACTAGAATAATTAAATAAATTCCACCTTTAATCACATTATAAAAAATATTATTTCAATTAAATTTACTTAATAATTTCTCTTACAGGTGAAAATATTTAAAAACAACAAAATTTTTTTTTAATTTGACTCTCGAAGTAAATAACGAAAAATCTCGTTATTGAACGAAATGTCATTATTTTGAACGATGGACGAGAATTATCATGATCAACTGGAGGAATATTCAGCGACTATTTTAATGGGTAAAAACTGTAAGTTAATTTAAATTAATAATGAATATTAATTAAATAATTATTTTCCTATAGAATTATGCAAGAAAATTAAAGGGTGCAAAGATTTTAACCTGGGAAAACATGAAAATAAAATTTTCATATTATGTGACAACGCCATTTGCAATAAAAGAAATTTTTTTTATTAATTTGTGAAACGTACTGCTGTAAGTTTTTCCTTTTATGTATTTCTTAAATTATTTAAAAGGTTTTCTTAATTTAATATTACCGGGATTTATTATTATTATTAAGGGAGAAGATTGCATATTCATACAAAATCATTGCGATCAAGTCAATGGGCGCGTTTAGGCTCGAGTTATTTTAACTCGGTAAAATTAGCGCTGTTAACTTAGCACCGTTTCTATCATGGCATTTGACAATTCTCATTTTACAGCTAATAACAGACAAAAATAATAACATTTCCCATTTTACAAATAATAAAAAGCTAAAAAATGAATAATAAATAATAAAATCTTCATTCTGTATTGAAATAGTTCTAAATTATTTGCTTACAACAAAAAATTACAAGCAAACGTCAATTCATTTTGGCTGTGCTAAATTTTAGCTAAGCCAAAAAGCAGAAACAAGCTAACAGCGCTAAAAAAATGATGTTTATGCCGTTGTTAACTTGCCTAGCTCAGTTAAATTAACTTCGGCCTAAACGCTCCCAATGACAGTTAAAATTGCTTTTTTTAAACGTCGACTGCCACCGGTTCGTGTAATTTGTAATTTTTATCGTTGCGATAATTCTTGTTAAAAATTCATATATTAATAAGATATTAGCGCATTTAAAAATTAAAATATCAATACTTAAATTCCCAATGTGGCCAGGAAATGCTTTTTTCACAGACGCGCGCTATATTTTGTGAACTAGCATGGCTTCAAAAATCTTAGATTTAAATTTTTTTGCTTTCAAGCACCTGGTTTTTAGATGGACTCCAATGGATATGTATAAAGTGCAATCTTCTATAAAACCGAGTAAAAATTGTTATTATTGTCATAGACATGCTAAGGAGGTCTCAATAAAATTAGTGCACTTCAAATTAAATTCCGATCTTGGCCAGGAAAGATTCGTTCTTCGAAGGCCCTACCTTTTATGAAATAGTGGAGTCTTTTTCAGTTTCAAGTAAGCTTTCAATAAAATATTCACATCATCATAAATAGCTACACAGCCTGTTATTGGCCTTGGCTTCCTGCAACATCCTCCTCCAGAACTGTCTGCCCCTGGCTTGGAGTCTCCAATTTCTTTACCTAGGGTTCGCAGATCTTCTTCTACGCTATCTGTATATCACATTTTTGGACGTTCCGTGCCTCTGTGTCTGTCTGATCTCTTGTTCATAATAATTTTTGTTATGCTGTCATTACTGCTACGTTCAACATGTCCTGCCCATCGGATTCTGTTTATTTTTATAGTTTTTATGATGTTTGGATCTTTATACAACTGATACAGTTCGTGATTGTATCTTCTCCTCCAAACACCATTTTCGTTCACTCCTCCATATATTGTGCGCAGGATTTTTCTTTCAAAGCACCCCAGGAGGAGTTTTTCATTACTTCTTAATGTCCAGGTTTCGGATCCATACAGTAGTATTGGCCTTATAAGGGTTCTGTATAGTTTAACTTTAGTCCTCCTTGATATGTTCCTTGTTAAGAAGTGTTTACGTAGCCCAAAGTAGCATCTATTTCCCAGCGCCAATCTCCTTATGACCTCTGCCGTCGTGTCGTTATCTTTTGAGATTAGCGTCCCTAAGTATATAAATTCTTTTACACCTTCGATATTATATGTATCAATTGTCATATTCTGGCGATCATTGCGTCTTTAGAGATCCACATATATTTCGTTTTCTCTTCTTCCATTGCTAGTCCGATTTTTTTTGCTTCTGCGTAAGGCTGCAGTTTAACGTATAAAATATTTGATAATACTTTATATGCTATAGTACGTTCAATAGAGTGATACCTGTATAATTACTGCAGTTTAGCTGATCTCCTTTTTTATGTATAGGGCATACAATGCCCTCGCTCCATTCCGATGGAATTCGTTTCTGGGTCTATATAATATTACTGTGGACGAAAACATGGTGAAAGCGTCTTTTTTTTAATAAATATCGAAGTCGCGATCCAATCTTCTTGCAGCCTTTGGGGCTCTTACAAGCTCTTTATTTTTTTTAGCCAGTATTTTCTAAAATTTACTTTCTTACAGGAAATATATTCTCGGCGGATAAAACAATTTATTGTAAAGGCAATGTGATTCTGGAGGAATTTCAAGCAGCATCTGATAAGACAACAAAATCGTTTACGGTAAGTTTTGTTTAACCTAGAAGTAGAGTAGAGGGGCAGGTTGATGCTGTTATGATACCTTGGATTACCATTTTACTTATTTATATCTTACACCGCGATTGACAGTGGATAAATATTAAACAATATTTTTATGTATTTTTAATAGTTTAAACTGCCACACCATATGAAATCCCTTGGCAACCAACACTGGCAGCTAGACCGATCAGCAATCTTCAACATCGGGGGATCTTTAAACATCGGGGGAGCTTTAAACATCGGGGGATCTTTCAACATCGGGGGATCTTTAAACATCGGGGGAGCTTTCAACATCGGGGGAGCTTTAAACATCGGGGGATCTTTAAACATCGGGGGAGCTTTAAACATCGGGGGAGCTTTAAACATCGGGGGAGCTTTAAACATCGGGGGATCTTTCAACATCGGGGGAGCTTTAAACATCGGGGGAGCTTTAAACATCGGGGGAGCTTTCAACATCGGGGGAGCTTTCAACATCGGGGGAACTTTGGTGTATTTTGAAATGTGAAGCAGATTTTTTGAAAAAATATTTAAGTGGTAAGTACCCTCTTTTAAATATTTTGACCACGTCTTCAAACTGATTGAGATTTTCCAATAACTATGTTTTTCTTTCTTTTTTTCAGTGAATAAAAGTGCCAGTGTTTGTGTGTGAGTGTAGGTCGACAGGGGTATTGGATTTGGGAAAGGCGGTGAGTACCATTATTTTTATTGTTATACATTTAGATCGCGAGTGCTCAAATAGTTTTAAGTTTGGACCTTATAATAGTTTAGTTAGCTTCAGGATGTCTCTTTGCACAGAAAAAAATATATAAACATTCTTTCAGGGTAGTTTGTAGCTTTGGCCAATTATGGCGGACAGTTGCTTTGCTGCAGTTGCCAGGCGGCTCAAGTCGCGGGTCTCCCCCGATTTTTAGCAATCTCTTTAGTGGGTATGAAAGCTGCCATCCGTATATCGAGTGGCGCGTTATACGGATGTCACTTATCTGCCTGATACTGGATGGTCACACCATCGTTTTAGCGTCTCGGGGCGTTAACTCGTTTGTGAGGGGTCGAGCTTAGCGGAGCTCAGGCTGGACGTCATCTTGCAAGCAACTGTGAGTGCTAGGGGCCGAAGTGAAGACATAGGATCGAACGGATACCCTTTCGAGAGGCAGTCCCTTTCCTATGCAAGGCTTATTAGTATTAGATAAGATTGATGCTGGCATATCGTCGATCCCGCACTAACAGGTGTATGTATGCGTACATTTTGTGGGGACACAGGCAACTGTGGTATGGGTGTGGGCTAGCCATATGTGAGCTGGCACATTTCGGGGAAGACAAACTAGCGAAGGGTCGTCTTTATGAAGTATCAATCTTTGGTAGGATGTCACTGGTTGAATTTTTTTAGATATTTAAGTAGGTTTATTCAAAAAAAATGGAAATTTGTCTGTACACAAATTGTGTGTAAAAACTAAATTTGCTACAGGCAACGCTTTCAATGAACCGATGCTATTCTTCCCGAGTCATGGGGCGAACCGTACATTCAGTACTTTCATAGATGTTGAATGCGCTAACACGTATTCAGTCATCTTCATAAGGTATTGAATGGGTCCAGGCAGTGTCAGCTTATGGACTTTCGGCCACATTGAGGGTGTAGCCTGAAGCGGCGCCTGCTTCGAATTATGCCTAGCGAAACGAATTGTGGAGCTACGCGGTAGGTGTATTTTCTTGTTATATTTTTCGCCCTTTGACAATAGGTATTAGATTTTAGAATTTAAGAAAACATGAAAGTGGAGGAGAACTAATTGATGGAAAAGAAATGAACAATCAAGCAGCCGTGTATAGCAAATAAAATGGACATAATTGGAAAATAACTATTATTCAACATAAGCTGAAGCAGAATAAAGAACGAGAAAATAGAGGAAATGCATAACAACGAAACATTAGGATTATCACACCACATTTTAGGTAGATTAGTTCTAAAGCCGGAATCCCAATGCATCCGCTCAGATACGATCCATTGAAACCACCTTTTCCGAACTGCAATATAAGTTCTAAGCAAACTTGGAATTTTAATTTTGACAGCTTAGCGCGGATTGGAACGCAGCGGATGCACTGGGATCCCGCCTTAATTTTTAAGTGACTCAAATAAACATTAGCCAATATTAAACAGTCAAAGCGAATTGTTTTGTTCTGTTTATGGCAACTCAGACCTCTTATTCCCTTGAAAAACATTGTCTCATCTTGTTGTGTCTTCTCTTGTATTTACCTAGGGCGTAGTTTCCGTATTTAGTTTAATTCTAGACCCATTCACTTTCAACGTTGTTTTTAGATTTGATTTTTAGGAATTGTGTTTTTTACCCTTTCTACACTTTTACTTAAAACTATTTTAACTTTACTGAAAATATTAACTTTAATAAAATGAAATTTGAAACAAAAATAATCAAAGGAATTGAAAACTTCAACTGAAAAACAAAAATGGAAACGGAAAACAGCAATGAAGGAATTAAATCAACAAAAAATCAGTGGCGAAGAAGAATATATATGCAAAACAGAAAAACTCGATTAGACATTCTATTATTTTTTATATAAAATATATTTTTTGCTTTTGTTATGATTCCGCTTACAGATTTTCTTCAAGTTACTTCCTTTCCCGTCCAATACCCCCCGTCATTCAACAATCTACAATCAACAATCTTCAATCAACAATCTTCAATCAACAATCTTCAATCAACAATTTTTAATAACAATCTACAATTGACCTAAATTTTTTTTCGGATTTGAGAATCTTGTGATTTTTGTGAATTAACTTTAGCTTTTTATAAAATAAAATTCGATACTATATATTTCTTACTAAACCGTCGTATACGGTAGCAGCGCGAAATACATACTCTGTCGTTTGCAAGAGTTGTTTCGTATAGTTTAAGTCGAGATTTTGGATATAAACGCGAATAGAAAATATAAGAAGAATGCGACCAAAGCAAAAAAAACATAGAACAAGGAGCCCTAAGCCAAATGACACGAAATAACATTGACTCTCAAATAAAACCTGCATTCAACAATCTATTAATAAAATAAACAATTTTCAATCAACAATCAAGAAATCAAAAAAAATATATAGTGTGATCTTGGTGAAATTTTGTGATTTAAGATAAGCGCGATTCGCGAGTGAAATATTTAGTGACGTTCACGTTGTCATTTTGGCTTATGGGGAACTTTTCAACGATATATGCAGGCTAGACGTCGCCGAGCAGCTCTATTTATTGGTATGTAATTTATAGTTTTTTTTGTTTCTTTAGCAAGTATTTTTTAAAAGCATTATAAACAATTTTTATTATTACACCCAAAGTTCTAAGTCGATTCTCTGAGATAAAAGGAGGACAAAAGTCTAAATATTTTTAAATTTGGACGAAATTCGGTATTATAAGGTAATCGATTGATTACGAATTTGATGTCAAAATTTGGAAATTCAAAATGGCGGATCCAATATGGCGGTTCTCATTTTTCAAAATTTGTATTAATAAGTTCAAAACTTATATTTATATGTTTTTGTGTATGCTGAATACGAATTTGATATACTATTTTACATGGCGAATGCAATACTATAAAAATTGTAATAATGACGTCATAAATCGATGTTTTAATTTCTTTCACTATTGTATGTCGGTTGAAAATTTGATATAGACATTTTGTAATTTCAGAATGATCAGTAAAACGGACCAAACACTATATAATTCATTCATTTATTAGACAAAATTGTACTATTGAATCTGACATATTTTTTCAATCTTAATCTATATCGCCAGCCGTTTATTTTTTGGGACTGTTCGTCAGATTATATTTCGAAATCGTTGATGTATCTGCCATTTTGAATTTCCAAATTTTGACATCGAATTCGTAATCAACATGCTCAAAAACATTATAAATACAATTTTTGAACTTATTTCTACAATTTTTGAAAAATGACGTCCACCATGTTGGATCCGCCATTGTGAATTTTCAAATTTTGACATCAAACTCGTAATCAGCATGCTCAAAAATATATATATACAAGTTTTGAACTTATTTCTACAATTTTTGAAAAATGAAGTCCGCCATTTTGAATTTTCAAACTTTGAAATGAAATTCGTGATCAGACGCGACGTCGATAATCTAATTTCACCAAATTTCGTCCAGATTTAACAATATGAAATATGTTCCTGCACTTTTACAGACATTATATTAAAATTGAAATATAGCAGCCGTGGCTCCATCTGTGGTTCACTAACAGAGTTGCGGCTAGTAGCTGAATTTTATCTTTTAATCTTGAAGTAAATATAATCTAGCTTATAAAAAAATACTTGACTTAGTGGTATTCCGTGGAATTCATAACTAATCTCTTAGTTTCGACTGAATTTTATACATTTTTCTCGTTATTATACCATCATTATTGTTTATTTCAATAACAAATGTTAATACGTCCAAGCATTTACAATTAAGTACATACCTGGTGAAACATCCTCCATTTTCAATATTTGGAATCGGTATTGTCTTTATTAATTATATCCACGTTTCAATTCGCACCACGTTTTTTATGCACAAGAGAGCCGAACGCGCGAACTAATAAACAATGGTCAAGTCCGACCTGTTGTGCACTGTGCAGCTTCAGGAAAAAAACAATTGACCGATTCCACTGCCCGGATTTAATAGTGCCAACAGTACTGTATAACTAACCCAAAAGATAAAAATCCCTAGATCGAAACTTTTATTTTCGGACTTTTGTCCACGTTTTCGACAATTCGTGTCCCACTGTTAGCCGGTAATTATGCTACATTCTGAAAAAAAGGAAATTTTAAAATTTCCCAAAAACCTCGATAGAGACCCAGATAGACCCCGATAGAACCTGGGGTCAGGGCCGGCGCTTGGGTTTTTTGCGCCCGGTGCAGTATGCCATATTGCGCTCCATCATCTCCTCATTTTTTTAGATCGCAGTGAAGGGCAATGGAAAAATTGCGCCCCTCTCCAATTGCGCCCGGTGGAAGTGCACTATTTGCACCTATGAAAGCGCCACTCCAGCTTAAGTCCAATTATCTTCTTGTCGCATTGGAGCAAAGCCGAGAATATTTCGTCAAGCCGTGATTTTTCTGGAACTGGAAAAATGTATCTCTAGAGCACGTTTCAATCCATCTTCTGTCACGATCCTGTCAACTCGATCTCAGTTTAGCCTCGTTTCGATTAAATTTCGAATAATCGCAAGATCTACACGATAAGTAAGCTTCCTGGAGAGTCAACTTCCATCATGATTTTACTAGTTTCCTCCAGCTTTTCTGCCATCCTCCTCATACATTCATGAACTTTGAGACTTTCCGATATGTTCTCTATGCTCTAAGATAATTTCCTCGGCCATAGCGCACTCTTCTTCTATAGTCGTAGAGATTTTTTTATTTTTTTATTTTTTGTTTATGTGGAAGACTAGAGCTCAGGGAAAGCCCTTTGTACTGTCGACAATCTATTTTCTTCGTATAGAGTGCAATGTCAAACAGCAAGCTCTAGTCGATAGATAGTGAAGGGGAAGAGAGAAGTAGGAAGGAACTGCCACAACCACCTAACCCCAATCATTTCTATCGCGACTCTGGCATCGGGGCAATGAGAAACAACTCGCTGGAGTGTTATGCCTCCTGAAACGAGTTGAATCCCATTAACCAACCGATGACATGCGCTTGGTGGAGCGGGGCAGTGATAGCGGAAGGCTATGACAGGAGGAATGTAAAGAGGGAAGAAGAAAGAAGATGGAAAAGGCGAAGGACCGTGGGGCTCTGCCGGGATTCGATTCCGGGACCTCTGGGATGGTAGCCAGGCGCCTTACAGTGCTAGCGGAAGGCTATGACAAGAGGAATGTAATGAGGGAAGAAGAAAGAAGGTGGGAAAAGTGAAGGACCGTGGGGCTCTGCCGGGATTCGAACCCGGGACCTTTGGAATAGTAGCCAGGCGCCTTACAGTGCTAGCGGAAGGCTATGACAAGAGGAATGTAATGAGGGAAGAAGAAAGAAGATGGGAAAAGCGAAGGACCGTGGGGCTTTGCCGGGATTCGAACCCGGGACCTCTGTAATAGTAGCCAGGCGCTTTACTCCCTAGACTACCGAGGCCCCCTACGTCAATTTTTCTGGCTTTGTAGTTCTCCCAGAAAAATGAGTAGTGGCCCCTCATTACCCAATTTAAGGGCCATCTAATATCTGTCTTCTGCTTTTCCAGTTCACTGCACTACCAGGAATGTATTGATTGTGGTCCTCTACTAGCGTAAGAGGCGGGGCCTTTGTTTTTAATTTTAATTTCTGAAATTGCGCCCGATGCAAGTGCACCATTTGCATCTATGAAAGCGCCGCCCCTGCCTGGGGTTTTCGATTTTGTATGGCAAAGAACCAGCCCCAGTTCATTAAAAAAAACACGGCCAATATAGGATGTATATATATATATATTTTTTTTTTTCATTATTTCTATTAATATAATATTTATTTATATGTTTTACTTTTTCATATATATTTATTTCTGTACAACAATCTGTAGGTTTTTTCCATCGTATTTTTTTTTCATCCTGTTTTTTTTCTTCTAATTTTCCTTCTAAATATAATAATAACAAAAACAATAATACAATTACTAAACGGGGATTGGGGTTGAACACTTTTATGTAAAGTTTTTCAAATATATTTTATTTTACGTACCGTTTTTTTTTATCAATTAAACTAATAATTTTACTCCTAAATACATAAAATATCTACGCAATCATATACATATATATATAAATATAAATTTAGTAGTAGTAACTTTACATATAATATTATTACCCTCCCTTTTTTTTGTTTAGCCACATAAAAGTACAAAGTTATTTATTTTTTAAAATAATAAACCTAAAAACAACAAAAAATACTAATAGAAAAAAAAATCGTGAGAAGTTTTAAGTATAAAAACAAAATATAATTTAAACATACATGCGTGGGTATGTATAAATATAATATTTACATATATGTATGTAAAAATGTAAATGAAAATTATTTTTGAAAGGATTTTCATTATTATCTTCTTGTGAGCACACTCTTCTCTAATTTTTGTACACCCAACTTTTTCTATACACACGATTTTTATCTTACACGGTTTTTAGTCCGTTCAAAAATCTTATCAACAAAACTAGAGAACTTGCGACGGCTGCGCAGAGAAGGAAAATATTTTTAAACCAAATATGATCTATAGTTTGGTCATGTTAAGTCATATCATAAGTGAACTTTGAATTCTTCTCCGATATAAAATAAATATTCCAAAACACTACTCGCGCGCAAGTGTTAAATTAAAAAAAAAAAACTCTACAAGAATTTTCTAACAAAAAAAAAATAAAAGAAAAATATAAACAAATTATTAAATTATTAATTTACTATCAAATAAAGTAATTTTCGTTTTGTGTGTTGTTTACATTGCGTTTTAATAAAATTAATAATACTTAAATAAAAACAAAATTCAATTTAAAAAAAACATTATTTTTTTTTGTTTGTTATGTTTAGTTTTTGTTGCTTATAGCAAGCACACTTTCATTATTCCCCCATATATATAGTTTATCTCATCTTCATGTATACTTAAATATAAGGAATTTTTTTTTAATATTCTTTTATTTTTTTTTTTATTTTTTTTTATTCTTTAAATCGAAATATATATGTAAATTCTACAATATTAATTCTATTAGTAATTATAATTAATAATAAATTGTATATAAATTGTTTTGGCGCCAAAAAGTTCGATAGTTGGATTTCCTTATTTCTCTTATCATTTAATAATAAATGTGTACGAATATATCGAATTGCAGTATAAATTTTTGTTTTGTAGTTTTTTTTTGCTTTTGTTTTAATTACTAAATTTTTTTTTGTTATTTAGTAACCTATATACTCGTGAATGTGTGTGTATATATATACATATTACATACTAGGATAACTAGCATTCATCTGTGTCAAATTTCATGACAATATCTATTAATCTGTTAATTTCTTTAACTACTCTTCAACTGGCCTGTTAAATGCTTTAACTACTTTTCAACTGGCCTGTTAAATGCTTTAACTACTTTTCAACTGGCCTGTTAAATGATTTAACCGCTTTTCAGCGCGGGCCAGTTAAATTGATTTAACTGTTTTTTAAACATTTCTAATAGTTTCCTTAACTACTTTTCAACTGGCCTGTTAAATGCTTTAACTGCTTTTCAACTGGCCTGTTAAATGCTTTAACTGCTTTTCAACTGGCCCGTTAAATGCTTTAACTACTTTTCAACTGGCCTGTTAAATGCTTTAACTGCTTTTCAGCGCGGCCCAGTTAAATAGCTTTAACTGGGTTTTAAACATTTCTGGTAGTTGCTTTAACTACTTTTCAACTGGCCTGTTAAATACTGTAACTACTTTTCAACTGGCCTGTTAAATGATTTAACTGCTTTTCAAGGCGGGCCAGTTAAATTGGTTTAACTGTTTTTAAACATTTCTGCTAGTTGCTTTAACTAGTTTTCAAAACTGGCCTGTTAAATGCTTTAACTACTTTTCAACTGGCCTGTTAAATGATTTAACTGCTTTTCAGCGCGGCCCAGTTAAATTGGTTTAAATAATTTTCAAACATTTCTGATAGTTTCATTAACTACTTTTCAACTGGCCTGTTAAATGCTTTTCAGTGAATCTGTTAAACTTATTTAAATTAGTTTTCAACAGGTCTGTCAACAATTCAATGTAATTCACGCGATTCATAACTAATACTATTAAAAGGCCAAATCAATTTAACTACCTAGGTTTCAAAACGTCATCGAAGACAAAACTTTTTTGCCAAATTCTAGCCTTGACCTCCTCCACCTTCTTACTCCAGACGTCTCTCTGCTATGCAGCTTGCTTCCTTGTTTCTTTTGTTGAGTATAGTTTTGCTATATCAGAGCTTTAACACCATCTTCTCACCTTAACCGTGGTTGGTCTTTTCCTGTCTGGTGGTAGATAAGGGTTGAGAAGGTTACTACAGGCAAGTAGTACACCACCTCCACGAGCCTCCGAGTTAATATATCTATCCCTCCGAAAAATTTGGAAGGAGGTATCAAAAAGATCGGCATTAAGAATTCCACTGTGTAACCATGTTTCTGTAAAAGCGATTATATCGAAATCACTAGCCGAAGTCGACAGAAACACATTATGGATTTTGGATCTGATTTCCCTCACGTTTTGGTAATAGAGGGAAAGCGTCTCTTAAGTTTTTTTTGGAACCTGTCTAGTGTCAGGAATGCGATGCACACGTGTGAGCCGGAACAAATCATTTTGAAAAGGCACCAGGAGGCCAGAACGTGGGGTCCAAAAGCTTTTCAGCGGTATTGGGCGGTGCAGTCAGAACAAAAGACTCAACCGGATTGGGAGCATTGCTGATCTTTCTACAAAAGACTGTCGCAGGATTAACAGCTTTCAGCTTTTCCCCTTAGGTATTCCTTAATGGCCTCGGACGTAGTTTCAGGGGAGAAACGACAAATGAAAATATTTCGTGGTCTGGGTACCGTTATCAATTTGGCCCCGGTTACCGAAGACTCAGTATTCCTGAGTGCCTGAGAGTTGTAACGACACTAACAGAAGAGGTTGATGCCGCATCCGGTTCTAGGATATAGTTTGAGCCCATTTGGGAGTCGGGGGCGAGGATAGACCGAACAAGTAGAGGGGTTCGCAGTGACAGCATCCATGTTGGTGGCTTTACGACTGCCTCTACGTTTATGATGCTTGCCACGGGGTTTCGGGTTGACAGAAGCCAGCCTAGGGACAGCTTCCACCGAGGGGCTCTCTTCAGGTATTATGGCCGAGCCATTCAAGGCGAAGTTTTCAGCAGAGTTCAGAAATGCACACTCGCGTGCGCATACGAAGTACTTAAAACTCATTTTTGACTCATTTGCGCATACACGAAATTTTTCAAGTACTCACAGCTCACGTGCGTGAGTAATAAGGAGATTGTCAATTACTCACGCACGTGAGCTGTGAGTAATTGAATAACATCGTGTGCGCATATGAGTCGAAAAATGAGTTTTGAGTAGTTCGTGTGCGCACATGAAATTGGAAATACTCATGTGCGCACACGAACAACTTAAAACTCATTTTTCGACTCATGTGAACACACGAAATTATTCAATTACTCACAGCTAACGTGCGTGAGTAATAAGGAGAATTGTCAATTACTCACGCATGTGCGCTGTGAGTAATTGAATAACTTCGTGTGCGCACATGAGTCGAAAAATGAGTTGCGCACACGAACGACTCAAAACTCAATTTTTCCACTCATGTGCACACACACACGAAATTATTCAATTACTCACAAGCTCACGTGCGTGAGTAATAAGAACAAGTAAAGCGCACACAGCTCATGAGTAGTGTGCGTTTTGGCCCATACAAGATTTATCGTACACGCGAGTGTGCGTTTCCGGATTCTTTGGGTTTTTAGGAACAGTATCATTATCCGCAAGAGAAACAGCTGTGGAGCAGGATGCAGAAAGAAGCTGCTCCCTACCTGCGGGGCGCCATCAGATACTGCCACTGCGGTGAGTGGGAGTTTATTCTATCGCAGACGTTGTCAAATTTTTGAGATAGGGAACTTAGGGCATTCTGATTTTGTACCACCGCGATTCAATATCGGCCCGAACACGCCTCGTACTCCTTTTAATGTCATCCAATATATCAACCATCAAAGTAAAGATCCTAAAAGAGTATTCTCATATCCTTTGTAAATACATGTATATATATATATAAACATACATATACACAAAACCTTTTAAAAATTACAATTTTTTTTAATACAATTATTTTATTAATAATATGTATATAGACCGCCATTTTGTTTTTATTATATATGTAATTCACTCAAACCCAGAGTTTTATTTTTTCGGTTTTTCTAGGAAGAGTTTTTCTTTTTTGTTTCTTCTAATTCTTATCAAAGTTATCAAAGTTCTTGTTTTTTTTTTTATTAATTTAAGTACGTGATTCGTGATTTATTTATTTTTTTTTTCATTTTTCTTTTACGCATTTATGATTATCAAAAAAAAAAAAAGAAAAAAAAATACATAATACATTTGTAAATAGACACTTGTTTTTTTTTTATTTTATTTTTTGTTTTTACTTAATTCTTTTGCGCATAGTTTATTTATTTTTTTTTTGTATAATGCGTCGTGGTAATATAGACCTTTTTCATTTATATATATTTATTTATATTTTGTTTTTTTTTTTTGATTTACATTTATTTATTTATTTTTTTTTTGTTTACAATTAAACTTTTTAGGCTTCACAAATACTTTTAGGCATTTTCTTGTTTATTTATTTATTTTTTTATTTTTTTTACTTTTCTTATTAATTTTTTATTTATACATTATTTTTTTTTGTTTTGATTTTTATCCTATTTTCTTATATAAATATTTTTATTCAATACTTTTTTTTGTCTACTACGAATGTATAAAGAGAATTTGTGTTTTTGTTTTTTTTTATTTTTATTTTGTTGGTTGTTTATTACATTATTATTGTTGTTATTGTGTTGTGTTGAATTTGATTTGTGTTTTATCCCTTAATGGTTTTTTTTTTCTCTCTGCTTTTTTTTTTACATTATTTATTTTTATTTTTTTTTTGTATTTATTATTTGCGCGTGTTATATATGTATTTATAAATTTATTACAATTTTAATAATAATAATAATAATAATAATAATAAGGGGAAGGTGAAGATTGGTATGAACAATTTTTTTTAATATTATTGTTGTGAATGTTTAAAAATTTTTTTTTTACTTGTATTGTTTATAATAATAAAACTTTCTTGTTTTTTTTTTACTTTTATCATATACATATATGAATAAAAAAAAAATATCAAGAAAATAAAGGTGAAAAATTGGTATGTTTTTTTTTGTTGTTGTTCATTTTCTTTTTTATTAATAATAATAATAAAAAAAAACTTTCTTTTAATATGTTTTGTTTTTTTGTTTGTATTTTAATAATAAATTTTATTTTCTATATAATTATTAACCAATTTAACACCATTTTAAGTAGTTTTCAGCTTGGCTTTTCATTATTTATTTGTAAACCTATTTTTAATTCATCAACAGATGAGAATTGTTTAACAATTTCTTTTGTCTGTGGCTGATGCTGTTGTTGTTGTTGTTGCTGTTGCTGTTTTTGTTGTTGTTGTTCTATTTGTTGATTATGATGATGATTATTATGATTTTCCTGTTGATTTTCAATATTATTAACAATAGATAATGGTATAGCACCGCTGCTACTACTACAAATTGATGTTGTCTCAATATGATGATTATTTGATTGTATATTTTTACATAAATTTTTACTATCATTATTTGATGTTAAATTAATCGGATTTAACATCATTTCAAAACCGTTATTTTTTGTATTATTATTATTATTATTATTAATATTATTAATATATTTTTTAACCGGTTCAGAATCAGATAATATTTTCATATTTTTACAATTATATTCATGATATTCATCATCATCATCATCATCATCATAATCTGATTCTGAATTAATAATATTATCATTACTATATATTGTTTTAACAGCATTATTAACATCATCATAATCATCATCATCATCATTTAATTTTGTATCAAAAAAATTATTTAATACACTATTAGTTTCTGGCATTTTAATATCAATACCATGTTCAGCACTTATTTCAGCATATGATACTGGTGATGATTTATCATAATCATTATTTAATGAATTAATATCACTACTATAATATGATAATGGTGGCCATTTATAATTATCATTTAATTGTTTCTCAATTAATAAATATTTTCTACGTGATTTATTTATATTATGCCAACGATAGCGTAATTTTTTAAATAATAAATATTCAATTATAATTGCCTCAATAAATAATGATATTAAAAAATTAATAATACCATATATTATTAAATAAATACGAAAATCATAATTTGGTGGCATTACTAATCCAAAACCTTTTTTAATCGTATTAGCTGGATTAATTGCTAAATATATCACAATAATTGTATTTATTATTAATGTTATTAAAAAGAATTGATTTGATATTATTGATTTACGATATGGTTTACCTTTTGAAAATACAAATGCCAATATAATATATTGAAAGCATGATAATATAAATATTGTATAATTTTCATAACATCCTAAATCTGAATCATCATCAGTATCAGTAAAATTGAATGGTATAAACCATTCTTGGCTACGTACATGATACCATCCAATTATTTGGAATGTTGTTGCAACAATTAAATGTAATATTAATGACATAATTGGACTTAATGATATTAATGAGCTTAATGGTGCCTGCTTAACTAATGGACCATTATATGCACCAATTTTACCAAAGAAAAATGCAAAAACTGATATTAAACCTAAATCAATATATAAAAATTGTATATCAGTTAAATTTGAATCAATATTATATAATATTAAAACCGATATAAATTGTACTAAAGAATACGCTGCCATATACTTAAATATACCAAATGATGTTACTAGCGCTGCCCGTCCCTCACGTATTACATTTGGCACACATGCTATTGTTGGACTTTTCGATGTGAATGGTGATGCTACAGATGATTCAGCCTCAGATAATGATATACCAGTATGTGCTGCCTTTAATGCACCACAATCGTTTGCACCATCACCGCACATAGCTACATAATAGCCCAACGATTGTAATTCTAATATTAATGATTGCTTTTGATCTGGTGACATTCTAGCAAATATTGTACCTCGAGTTACAAATTTTGGTAATAGCTCTGGGAAATAATCTTTTATAATCGACCATGTTTTTCCAACCATTGCAAAACGATAATCATTATTATTATTAGTTGATTTATTTTTAGTTCTTGTTAATGGATCATATGCTGTACCATTTGGTTCGGTTGATATACCAAGCTCAACATCACGATGTGTCCATGTATCAATTGTTGATAAACTAACAACGCTATTACTATTTGTTATTAATGAACAAATATCACCATTCCCATTTGGTGTTGTCTGTTGCATTGTATTCGGCTGTTGTTGTTGTTGTTGTTGATTATTTGATATAACACTAGCCGATGTTGGTATATTAGCACCAGTTAAATTATAATATATCTCATATTTTCCTGGTATAGTCGGATGCTGTCTTGTATTAACTGTTATAACACTTTGCTTTTTCGCAATAATACCACAATCTTTAGCAACACTTAATGCTGTTAACATATTATCACCAGTTACCATTACCGTTCTTATACTAGCCGCATTTAAGCTATGTATTACATCTGTTGTATCTGGCTTTAAACGATTCTCTAATATAACAAAACCTTGAAATTCTAAATCGCATTCAACTTTATCACGGCCAATTCTCTGTACACGGGCATATGTCATCTTTTTATCTAATGGCTTATATGCAACTGAGATTATTCTATATCCTTGCTGTGCATATATATCTAATTGATTTAAGTAATTATCTGGTATTGATTCTGGTTTACATAATGTTTGTATCATTTCTGGTGAACCTTTACAGTATACATTGAAATGATTATCAGATAATCGACGTGTTATAACCGACATACGCTGTAGACTGCTTGTAAATGAAAATTCACGAACGATACCAATATCATTTGAACCATATAAATCTTCCTCAGATGATCGCGGTGTTGGAGTTATTGATGGTATTTTATCTGTAATTAAATTAAAAACAATTTTTTTTTAGTTAATTTTAAATTTAGTTTGCTTAAACAGAAAAATTAGATATCATAGAAAATTTAAAATCAAACCAAAAAATTCACTTAGTCGAGACACAATAATTGTCTTTATTTTTAGTTGAGGCACAATTTTTAACGAATTTTATGTAAATGTGTCCCGACTACTTTTACTAATTTTGTTCGGCTGAGGGCGCGATATTTTTAATGGTTTTATTTAGCTTGACCTCGTATATATCGAGTTTCCATGGGAGTCGAGTTGAGTTGTGGTTGAGTTGAAATGACACTTCAACTCAATTACTGAGTTTCCATGAGAGTTCAACCAGAGTTGAACCCGAGATATACATCATGGAAACAGAATGAGTTAAGAGTTTTCGTTAAATATTTTCAACTCTGCTCAACTCAACGAAAATAGGTAGGTTGAATTGAGTTCAAGCATGCAACTAAAAACGGCACACTAGCAAAGGTACAAAAACTGAAAATGTCTCGCCTTTTTATATTAAATAAATACTTATAAAGAAAAATCCATAATAAAATTAATTGATGGAAAAATATGGAGGAAGACGGAAGGCAGAAATGGAAACGCATAGAGTTAATCGTTGAGTTGAAGTGTCATTTCAACTCAACCACAACTCAACTCGACTCCCATGGAAACTCGGTAAATGACTTAACTCTATGCGTTTCCATTTCTGCCTTTTGTCTTCCTCCATGTTTTCCCATACATTAATTTTATTATAGATTTTTCTTTAAAAGTATTTATTAAACATAAATTATTCTCTTCTGACGTCCAAGCGAGGCGCGACAGTTTCACTTTTTGTATCATTGCTAATGTTCCGTTTTTAGTTATGTGCGTGAACTCAGTTCAACCTACCTATTTTCGTTGAGTTGAGCAGAGTTGAAAATCTTTAACGAAAACTGTTAATTGTGTCTGTTTCCATGACGTATAACTCGGGTTCAACTCTGGTTGAACTCTCATGGAAACTCAGTAATATTTGTTTGTTTGTTTGGTTCAAATCTTGCGACAGCTTTTTCCAACTACTTCTACCGATTCTTCTGAAACTTTGCACACACATTGAGTTCCCGTGACAATGAAATCTGACAATTTTGCACAAAAATCAAGATGGCGCGCGAATTTTGCAATTGTGTTCCGATTCCATTGAAAATCGGTATCGGGGGGTTTTTAGGGCAACAAATGACGATTCTGTGATCAAAATTTGAACAATAAAAATGGCGGTGCCGATATGGCGGATGAATTTTGGAAATGTGTTCTAAATCCATTGAAAATCGGTATCGGGAGGTTTTTAGGACCACAAATGACGATTCTATGATCAAAATTTGAACATTCAAAATGGTGGCGCCAATATGGCGGATGAATTTTGGAAATGTGTTCTAAATCCATTGAAAATCGATATCGGGGGGTTTTTAGGACCACAAATGACGATTCTATGATCAAAATTTGAACATTCAAAATGGTGGCGCCAATATGGCGGATGAATTTTGGAAATGTGTTCTAAATCCATTGAAAATCGATATCGGGGGGTTTTTAGGACCACAAATGATGATTTTGTGATCAAAATTTTGAAAATTCAAAATAGCGGATGAATTTTGCAAATGTGTTCTGAATCCATTGAAAATCCATATTGGGGAGTTTTGAAGGTCAAAAATGACCAATATATGGTCAAAATTCGACAATTCAAAATGGCGGCGCCAATATGGCGGTACGATTTTGGCAATTACGATTTGATTTTGACTGAAAATCGCTATTTTGGGGGTGTTTAAGGTCGGAAGTAATGAATTTGTTGTCAAAATTAGGCAATTTAAAATGGCGCTGGCTTTCTGGGTCTTTTAACAGACTAAAATAAAAACATGGGGCGCATAAAAACCTGTCTAACGATTGTGTAATAAAAATAATAATGACCTGCCTAGAAAAAGTCCACAAAAAAAAAATTCCAAGTCCACAAAAAAAAATATATCAAATGCGCCCTATGTTTTTATTTTAGTCTGTAACCCCGAAATGAAAGGGTATGACAAGCACAATACAATTAGAATTCATTTAGAATTCGGTATGGGTATCAAATGAAAAGATATGGCAAGTAGAATACTATTATCTGTGTGGCGTCATTCCAAATTCAAAATGGCAGCCAAAACAAAATGGCGAATTACCTTTTTCTTTACAGCACACTCTGTATGGGTGTATCAAATGAAAGATTGTGACAATTAGAATACTATTAGCTCTGTGGCGTCATTCCAAATTCAAAATGGCAGCCAAAACAAAATGGCGAATTACCTTTTTCTTTACAACACACTCGGTATGGGTATCAAATGAAAGATTTTGACAATTAGAATACTATTAGCTCTGTGGCGTCATTCCAAATTCAAAATGGCAGCCAAAACAAAATGGCGAATTACCTTTTTCTTTACAGCACACTCTGTATGGGTGTATCAAATGAAAGATTGTGACAATTAGAATACTATTAGCTCTGTGGCGTCATTCCAAATTCAAAATGGCAGCCAAAACAAAATGGCGAATTACCTTTTTCTTTACAACACACTCGGTATGGGTATTAAATGAAAGTGTATGACGAGTATAGTACAGTAAGCTGTGTGTGTCATAATTTTAAATCTAATATGACGGTCACTACAAAATGACAAAAGACATTATAATAGACTAAAAAGTATAAAATAAAAAATATAGTTTAAAAAAACTAAAAAATACGCGCTTTTATTTTAAAATTAACTAAAAAGTAAAAAAATAATTTTGAATGTAAAGTTTTTATTGCTCCAAGCCAGAATATAGGAAACAACCGAAGTTTCAAAATGTAAAAAAGCGTAGGACTCTTTACCTATATTCTTATTTTATTAACACCGGAACTTTTCGCTAGCGCCCCACGCTTTTTTTTACATTTCGAAACTTAGATTGTTTCCATATACTGGCTTAGAGCAATAAAAACTTTACATTCAAAATTATTTTTTTTACTTTTTAGTTCATTTTAAAATAAAAGCGTTATTTTTTTAGTTTTTCTAAACTATATTTTTTTTTTAATTTTAAATTACATTCAAATATTTCCGAGGGCTCAGCTCGGCTATAAAAGCAGCTATACCTAATGTCCCCACAAGCTAGTGCCGCAATAGGCTGGGATTTAAAATCTCATCTATATATATCTAAAATAATTTTAAAAATTTTTTCTTCAACTTACCATTTTTTGGTTGTCTAACAATAGTCGGAAATAATAAATCATATTTATTATCATCAGCAACATTTGCCTCCTCAAGTATCCATCCAGTTGATTCGAACATTTTTAAATCTAACGGATCACCTTTCATTTCACGATTCATAATTGTTATTGAATGGCATGTAACCATACCAAATAAGAAATGATCTAATGGTAAACGATCAATATGCTTTAATGGTATTTGAAATTGATTTGTTGTTGATTTTGGTACAACACCCCACATATCTAGGCCATCTTCGGTTAATGTACCAGTTTTATCAAAGCAAACACAATCAATACTACCAGATACATTAATCGATCGCGGTGATATACAATATATATTTTTATTTTCTAAACGTTTCTGGGCATTAAAACGTCCAACGGTCATTGCAGCTGGCAGAGCTGGCGGTACAGCTATTGTTATTAAATCAAGCGATTCAATTGCTATTTTACCAGCAGATACAGCTCGTGTTATCTATAATAAAAATGAAAAAAAAATTAAAAATATACGTATAAGTTTAGTAATAATAATTTTTAATTACCTTTGTAACTAACGTATAAACAAAACCAACACCAGCAATTAGTCCTAATAATGTTATAAATTTATAAGAGTCCTGTTCAAATTTATAATCAACTGGTGGCGGATATAATATTGAACGTATTAGTCCACCCTTTGCCGTTATATTCCCTGTATTAATAACCACAGCCAATACTTTTTCGGAGCCAATATATCTTGTTTGGATTATTTTTGTTCCACTAAATAATGTATGACGGCTGTGCTCTTTAGCATCAAATATAAGATCACGTTTAATTGGTAATGGTGTTTTTGTTACTGGTACACTTTCACCTGCAAAATAAAATATTATAACATCATGCCTTTTTAATGAAATATTATATTACCTGTTAGCATTGATTCATCTAAAATACAATTTCCAGATAATAAAACAGCATCGCATTGCATTGTACAGCCAGATGATGGTATTTCAACAATATCACCTGGTACTAAATATTGCGTTTGAACACGTTCAACTTGTCCATTATCATAAACAACTAGGGCACAATCGCTGTTATGAACAGTATTACGAAGGGCGTCTTGATTCTATAATAATAATAAATTTATATAGGGCAATGCTAAATAATATTTTTAACTTTATATGTAACTTTATATATGTATATAGTATAGTCCCAGCCTGAAAACTTTTTACTCAATCAAAAGTAGAGCCCTCAGCATAAAATAAGGGATATGAGCGTGCTTGCGGAATTTGTGATTGGGAATATAATTGAAAAGTGGTAATAAAGGGGTAATAAAAAAGTCATAAAAGTCAATGTTTAATATTCAAGCAGCAAAATCGCCATAAAAGAAGGGATATAAAATGCATGTCGAATTGTAATTAAGAATATAATTGATAGGTGGTAATAAAGGGGTAATAAAAACGTCATAAAAGTCAATGTTTAATATTCAAGCAGCAACATCACCATAAAAGAAGTGATATAACCGTGCATATCGAATTGTGATTGAGAATATAATTGATAGGTGGTAATAAAGGGGTAATAAAAACGCCATAAAAGTCAATGTTTAATATTCAAGCAGCAAAATCACCATAAAATAAGGGATATAACCGTGCCTATCGAATTGTGATTAAGAATATAATTGATAGGTGTTAATAAAGGCGTAATAAAAACGTCATAAAAGTCAATGTTTAATATTGAAGCAGCAACATCACCATAAAAGAAGGGATATAACCGTGCATATCGAATTGTGATTGAGAATATAATTGATAGGTGGTAATAAAGGGGTAATAAAAACGTCATAAAAGTCAATGTTTAATATTCAAGCAGCAAAATCACCATAAAATAAGGGATATAACCGTGCCTATCGAATTGTGATTTAGAATATAATTGATAGGTGGTAATAAAGGGGTAATAAAAACGTCATAAAAGTCAATGTTTAATATTCAAGCAGCAACATCACCATAATTGAGAATATAATTGTGGCGATATAATTTGCATTTTTAAACAAACAGAGTAACGTTTTGCTCGCTTGTGGTAATAAAAATGAATTGATGCTTGCTTTTGTTTTTGTGCCAGGAACTACATACATACATTATATCTATATATATATATATATATATATATATATATATATATATATATATATATATATATATATATATATATATATATATATATATATATATATATATATATATATATATATATATATATATATTAAAATAAAATAATTTTATCACTTACCTTTTTTGTTTGTATAATAGACATTGTTATACCAAATGCAGACATTAATACAATAACAACTGCATAATAATAATAGCTATATGATATCCATAGGCATACAGAAAATATTTGAAATACATAAAATGGATTTAATACTTCAAGAAATAACAATGTGAATACACCACGAACTGGTATTGTTATTTCATTTAAACCATATACTAAACGTCTTGATAGCTGTTCAATATGCGATAAACCTTTACGTTGATGTAAATAATTACTTGGTATATTAACATCTAGTCCTTTTAATTTTTGAAAACTTTGCGTTTGTATATCCCATATATATCGTAATTGTTTACAACGAAATAATCGTACTGAATCCATATCTTGAAAAAAAAAAAATAAAAATTATATTGTAATTTAAATTTTATTTAGTATAATCGAAATTATAAATATTAAAGACATACTTTTAAAATTTCCAGATGAGAAATGTATTGATAAATGAAATTGTTTATCATCAATTGTTTCATCATAAGGAAAATAATTTTTCCATTCGTTTTTCTCTGATGCGGACATTTTCCTTAAGAAAAAAAAAATAAATAAATAAATTAATTAAATTTATAATTATTAAAATAAAATAACTTACTTAACAGTATCAACATTTAATGTAATAACATCTTTTACATAATATAATGTATGTTTTCCTTGATAATTTTCACGTACAAATACTTTTTCAGCAATATCTAATGGGCATGTACAATGTGTTGCTAATAGTAGCCAATGTCGTCTCCAATGCATAACTAAACGTAACAGGCCACATGTTAATATTATACATATCCAACAGAAGACAGTACGTACTGATGATCTACGATAACCAGTTACTTTCATTTCATCATCTTGATCAGCATTTAATATACCATGGCATGAACGTGAATCTAGAAGTATATATAAAAAAACATAGAATTAGATTTAGTTTTTTAGTTTTTCACCTAAAAAAAAATAAAGATTATTTTGGTATTACAACTAGTCAAGAATGTCAAAAGAGTATTTGTTCTGCAGATCTCAGTATGATTGAAGACGATCGATTTAAATTTTTAGGGTTTAATTTAGTTAGGGTACAATTTTAGTGTCATGCAGAAACTAAATACATATCCAATCAGGTTTACAGGGGCTCAACAAGGGTAATTTTTGGTGTAAATTGCAGTGCCTACTCTAAACAAGGTCATTAGAAAGAACTTAGTCGAAAGTACCTGCCTCGATACCCAGAAATAGGCATCTACCTGCTTTAGAGCTGATATTGAAACCTTATACTATATCAAACGAATAACGAATGGGTCTAGTCGGAATGACAACAGAAAAAAAAACTAAAAAAATACGCTTTTATTTTAAAATGAACTAAAAAGTAAAAAAAATTTTGAATGTCAAGTTTTTATTGCTTCAGCCAGAATATGGAAACAACTTACCTTTCGAAATGTAAAACAGCGTGGGACTATTTTCCTATATTCTTATTTTATTACACCGGAAATTTTCGCCCCACGCTTTTTTACATTTCGAAAGGTAGGTTGTTTCCATATTCTGGCTGAAGCAATAAAAACTTTACATTCAAAATTATATTTTACTTTTTAGTTCATTTTAAAATAAAAGCGTGTTTTTTTAGTTTTTTTAAACTATATTTTTTCTTTTCTGCTTTTTAGTCTATTATATGTCTTCCGCCATTTTGTAGTGATCGCCATATTAGATTTAAATTGACGTCGCACAACTTACTGTACTATACTTGTCATATACTTTCATTTGATACCCATACCGAGGGCCTTGTAAAGAAAAAGGTAAACCGCCATTTTGTATTGACCTCTATTTTGAATTTGGAATCACGTCACATAGTTAATAGTATTCTAATTGTCGCACTCTTTCATTTGATACCCATTCCGAGGGTGTTGTAAAGAAAAAAGTAGTCCGCCATTTTGTGTTGGCCGCCATTTTGAATTTTGAGTGACGCCACATAGCTAATTGTATTCTACTTGTCACACCCTTTCATTTGATACCCATGTTGGGGGTCGGGGAGCACAATAGCAAAATTCGGCCGCCATCTTGGAACCGCCATCTTGATTATTTCACAAACTGGTCAGATTGCATTGTCACACGAACTATACATATGTGCAAAATTTTAAGTTGATCGGTTATATGCAAGTGGGTGAAAATCAAGTTGCAAGATTTGTCTACATACATACATGCATACATACATGTGAAGCTAATATAAAGCGTATAAAAAGAATGAAATAACTGACAAAAATTTATGTATACTTCATCAGTAGGTATGGGGTCAGTTAATTAAGTATACCTCATCAGTGGGTATGGGGTCGGTTGAGCGTGGGAACTAGGCAATAATCGTAGTGTTTGATATCAAGTTCCAATTCATAAAATTTGTTGATAATATGTAAGATTAACTCTAATTACCGGCTTCTATCAAAATTTAACTCTCTGTCTGTCTGGAATGGCAGTCGAATTGGTATTGGAAAAAAGTGAAAGAAACAACAAATCTGGGAAAAATGATTTTGGATACCTTTACTTTTATATGGTTAATTTCTGTTGACAGCTGTCATTAGTCAAAACCGGTTTTTGATATAATATTCGTATTCAGCGGTATCGAAAACCTAAGGATACCAAGTTTCATCTTGAACCGATGGAAATCAAGTGCTCCCAACGCTTGGTTGAACCTAAAAAAATGATAACCCATGTTAAATTCCATTTAAAATTCAACCTGCGTGGGGGACGGGTTATCATTTTGTTTTGACAGGGAAATGACACTTATTTGCTAAAATTCGTCCGCCATATTGGTCCCGAAATTTTCAAATTTATTAGTTTTGATCATAAATTCGTTATTTGCTACCTTAAAAACCCCCCAGATACCGATTTCCATTGGAATCGGAATACAATTGGCAAACTAATCGGCCATATTGTTGCGGCCATTTTGAATTTATAAGTTTTAATCATAAATTCGTTATTTGAAACCTTAAAAACCCGTTTTATTGGAATCGGAATACAATTGGAAAATTTCGTCCGCGGCCATTTTGAATTTATAAGTTCTGATCATAAATTCGTTATTTTCTACCTTAAAACCTTCCAGATACCGATTTTCATGGAAATCGGAACACAATTGGCAAATTTCGGTGGCCATTTTAAACTTTGGTCATATTTCGGCGGCCATTTGTGGAATTCATAAGTTCTGATCAAACATTCGTTATTTACTACCTTAAAAAACCCTAGATACCGATTTTCATTGGAATCGGAACACAATTGACAAATTCGCGTCGGCCATATTGGCGCGCGGCCATTTTGAATTTATAAATTTTGACCACAAATTCGTTATTAGCGATCTTAAAAACCCCTAGAATACCCAATTTCATTGAAATCGGAACACAATTTGGAAAAATTCACATTTGAGTAGCCATTTTGAATTTCGGTCATTTTTCAGCGGCCATTTTGAATTTCGAAGAAAATCGGGCTTCGTGGTGTTTCATGGGAGACCCCCCCAAGGACCTTCGTGCAAAATTTCGAAGCTCTGCGATGACTGGTGCGGCCGCTATAGCGCACACATACATACATACATACATACATACATACAGAAACTTTCTTTTATTTATATAGAAGAAGAAGATTAAATTTAGTCGAACTTTGCGGTAATGATGCATAATTATAAAAAAAAATAATAACGAAAAAAACCACAATCTTAATTTAATATAAAAATTATGTCGAAGCGCGCAATAAATTCAGCCATTAGAGGAAAGATACATATATACTATAATACGAAGTCAAGTGTCGGTATCAAAGTAAATTGAAGGTCTTAGGTAATAATAAAAAAAAAGATATTAATCGTTATTTTATATTTGATACTGATTATGACAGTCTCTCTTCAAATTACGCAATTTAATGCAAACAAGAAACGTAAAATGTGGTGTAAGACATTAACAGGTGTGTGCTGATAACACGATTGCCCATAAATATATAAACTTGAAGGCACTTTATCACTATCTTGTTTCTCTCTGGTTTTTCTGTTTAATCATTATTTTTTTTTTGGGGTGATATAATACCTTAAATTTTATTTTATATAAATTGGCTTGAAATTAATTTTAATAAAGTCTCTATCATCCATTATTAAAATAGACAATAACAATCAACCTTCAAGGATTTTCCTTTTATAACCCTTTACCCATTTATTTTTTTTTTGACTAATATTCTCTATACACATTTCAACAGTCCATTACCACTCTAATATTGGATGTATATGAACAAGTTAGTATATATGCTGAAAAGAAGAACTTATCAAGAAGACTCCGCAACCCCCCGCCCTCCCCCCCGCCGAAAAAAGACGAATGCTGATTAAGCTTAATCAAGTTCAATTAATTATTAAGACTGATGATGAAGAAGACTCTTGATATGGGGTCTGGACGAACCATTAACATTTCAACATATTTTAGCAGCGTTATGTGTGTTGGCAGCTTAATTGGATTGGAATCTCTTTCTAACTATCATAATATATACGCATTCTGTGTGTACCCAACAATTTGATTAATTCAAATTGTTTTGTATTTTGTCATTTTGTTCTTTTTTTTGATTGCTCACGGAATGTGCGTGTAATTGAGTCAGTTTACGATATGAATTATTAATTAATTTGAAATAAGAGTCTTGCTTCTTATGCTGGTGTTCCTCAAGGTTCAATTCTATCGCCCGTACTTTTCCGAATTTTTTTTCGGTTATAAAAGTCAAAGTTCATAGAGCCTGCACATATAAAAAAGGGTGACGTGGTAATAAAAAGGTAATAAAAGCGTAATAAAAACGTCAGAAGGGAGACGTGATAATAAAAGGGTAATAAAAAAGTAATAAAAGCGTCATAAGGGAGACGAGATAATAAAAGGTAAATACAAGAGTAATAAAAACGTCAGAAGGGAGACGTGATAATAAAAGGGTAATAAAAGAGTAATAAAAACGTCAGAAGGGAGACGTGATAATGAAAGGGTAATACAAGAGTAATAAAACGTCACTTCAAATCCACTTAATAAACATGTATATATGAGCCGGTTATTTGCTTTTTAAACAAACATAGTAACATTGCTCGCTTATGGGCTTGAAACACTAACTGCGCATAGAAAAGGTAATTTTGAGATTCCCTTCTCTTATGGTGCGGCCTCTAAAATATGCCAATGCAAAGGGATTTTGAGGAATTGCAAGGATCGAACAAAATCGGATCAAATCGGGCCACATCGGACCAAACCGCAACAAATCGGATCAAATTGGATCAAATCGGATCGAATAGGATCAAATCGGCGCAAATCGCTTCAAATCGGACCAAACCGGAACAAATCGGTTCAAATTGGATCAAATCGGATCCAATAGGATCAAATCGGTGCAAATCGCATCAAATCGCATAACATTGGATCAAATTGGATCAAATCGAATCAAATCGGATCGAATAGGATCAAATCGAATCAAATTCGACCAAATCGGATCAAATCGCATTAAATTGAATTAAATTGGACCAAATCGAATCAAATCGGATCGAATAGGATCAAATCAGACCAAATCGAATAGGATCAAACCGGACCAAATCAGATCAAATCGCAGCAAATCGCGTCAAATTGAATCAAATTGGACCAAATCGAATCAAATCGGATCGAATAGGATCAAATCCGACCAAATCGGATCAAAACGGGTCAATTTCCATCAAGTCGGACCAAATCGAGCCAAATCGGATCAAATCGCATCAAATCGTGTCAAATTGGATCAATTCGGATCGATTAGGATCAAATCGCATCAAATTGGATCAAATCGGAACAAATCGAATCGGATTAAAACGGTCCAATCGCATCGAGTCGAACCAAATCAGACCAAATCGGATCAAATCCGATCAAATCGGAAAAAAATCGTATCAAATCGGACCAAATGGAGTCACATCGAACTGTACGTGCATTGAATTCTGATTAATGAGACTACAAAATTTTTCTGCACATTGGTACGTTCGTTTCTTGTCTTCAGGCACGAAAGGGTAACCGCCGAATAGTCTGTCAACATTGCAGGATAAAACATTTAGTGTATTTGGTGGCGATTGAATCCACCATCTCTCTAACTCGTTGCCTATTGTCATTTGAGTTCTCATGCAAGCAGGGTGGCGCCCACCTGCCACACAGCTCATTAAATTAGCATCTATTGCTTTATTGATTTTTAATATGATACATTTTGTTGAAAGAGCCTTTATAGCCATATCAATCAACACTAGGATTATTGATTTAACTATTGATTGGAGCTGGATTTCGATTTAATTCAATTCATTTAGAGTTTTGATTCTGATATAGACTAGAAGACTAAACTACAAAAAAAAATTATATATATACTCTTCAATTTATTCCATAACTCATAATATTAAAACGCAAATCACTGTGCGCGCGCGTTGTCGGTCGGTCGGTTTTCACATCTATCACATATCATCGCTAATCATGAATTATTGTGTGTAGGCGTAGAGAATGAATACCGCCGTGCCGACACCGCTGATGATTTTGCTGCTGTCGCCTGCGTTAACAGGCGACCGGATCATCTTAAATTAATTCGCGCTCCGCGCAAATAATGACACGACTTTGAATTTAAATTATATAACCATTCACTACACCATACCACACACAATTCATTTCATTTATTCCATTCATTCTCTACTGTCATCACATGAAAATCTGTTTTGTGTGGCCGCAATATGGTTTCATTTATTAAAGCAAACCACCTCCGCCGCCGCCATGTGGAAGTAATTTGATTGCGTTATTAAGCGCACATTTTATATCCAAGTTTTTTTTGTTTTTTTGTTTTTGGGAACACCATAGCATTTCCGGTTAAAGATTTTTACCTGCCCATTATTATATTGTCTGTGTCATAGACTAAAATTTATTTGTACAAGAATTTTTCATTTAATATTTGCACTTGGCGCTGTTTTTACTTCGTTAATATATGGCAAACAACTACCCAAAAAAAATGGTGGTTTTTTGGTGTGTTTAAGCAGTAATTGAAAAATTTCTTTGAATGATTGAATTTTAAATTAAGCGTGATTCAAGCAGAAAAAAAAATTTTTTTTTGTGGTAATTCCTTTTTTATTTTTGGATCATGAATTTTTTTTTTGCACCTGAACACATTAAACTTTCATTGGAAATTAGGCAAGTAGGTGGGATGCTTTGAATAAGAAGAGAAAAAAACAACAAAATCTTTATATATATGTATATATACGGGGGAATAGCGCGAAAAACGCCTTGAAAACTTGTTAATAAATCTCCTAAAGGAATTCGTTGTGTCAATTGTGAGTCACTTTAGAGATTTTTTCCAACAAGGGGATTTTTTTATTGCCCCCAGCAAACAAACGAAACGTGAGATTTATTTTTTATGAAATTAAAGGGGATTTCTTTTTTTATTAAAAAATATAATTTATATTCAGGTGTAATAGTCTCGTTTCGCGCTATTATCTGTTTTTCAAAATCTTACATTTCGTAGAACAATATAATAATAACATCATTGAATATACGATTATGTTATTAAATCCCCATTCAATGAACGTGCATGTAATTTAAATTATTGGAAAATATATTTCGCTCCTTTCTTCGTTTCTAAAATCATCGACAATAACATTTAGATTCCCCCATAATAAGATGTCAGTCCGGCTGATGTCAACTAGGACAGGATTTATTTCAACAAGAGGTGTCATTTTAAATCAACAAAAAATCGCAATATTTTCATCGTAAAAATTTTAATTTTAACTTTAATCTAAAATACAAGCTCTGAGGTTAATAATGGAACCAACCATATCGCTTTAAATCCTAGCCACTGTCTTTCAAGCGTAGGCATACATCTACGAAAACTTAAGAAGAGGCTACGCTATAAACGAATTTTTATATTCTTTGACCGACAAGCGGCGCAATTAGATTCATAAAGTATCATAGGAGACCAAGCCTTTACTGATTTGCCAAACGTGCCCTTGCTGATTTGGGTATTCGTAAGTATTATCAGTATTCTGTATTCAAATTAGTCTTGGTTTAGTCCTGTAGATCATCGAGGCTGATCTCCAGTCCAGCGGCCATTTTGAATTTATAAATTTTGACCATAAATTCGTTATTAGCGACCTTAAAAACCCCTAGATACCCACTTTCATTGGAAACAAAATACAATTAACAAAATTCGTCCGCCATATTGGCATCGCCATTTTGAATTTACAAGTTTTGACAAGAAATTCGTTATTAGCGACCTTAAAAACCCCTAGATATCAACTTTCATTGGAAAGGAAATACAATTAACAAAATTCGTCCGCCATATTGGCCTCGCCATTTTGAATTTACAAGTTTTGACTACAAATTCGTTATTAGCGACCTTAAAAACCCCTAGATACCAACTTTCATTGGAAACAAAATACAATTAACAAAATTCGTCCGCCATTTTGTCGCGGCCATTTTGAATTTACAAGTTTTGACAACAAATTCGTTATTAGCGACTTTAAAAACCCTTAGATACCCACTTTCATTGAAATCGGAACACAATTTGTAAATTGATATTTTGGGTGGCCATTTTGAATTTCGGTCATATTTCGGCAGCCATTTTGAATTTCGAAAATCAAGACCACCACGAACTTTCGTGCAAAATTTCAAAGCCTTGCGATAACTGATGCTGCCCGCTATAGTGGAGAGTAGGTACTCGATTGAATACTCATGAGTAGAATCGAAAAAAAATTATACTCAATGATTACTTTTCACTCGTTCAAAAGTACTCATTTCCTTGAGAATCGATTAGTATTTTTTTTTGATATTTCTGCGAACTGCCTTAGTTTATGCATTACTCGATTTTCGACTGCCAAATATTTATATATGTAGTTTACATCCCGAGTAAAAACATGCATATATTAAACAAAGGCCCACCTGCCACACAGGTATGCATACGCTACCGCTACAGGCGAAAAAAATTTTAAAATTTACCCGCCTCTATTACAGATATAATGAATTTAGTCGTAATCAACCATTCCAAATGCGAGTCTCGTTTTACCAAGCGCGGTCCCGCAACTAAGTACTAACCAAGTCTAATGCTGCTTGACCTACGCAATCAAACGAGAGCCGATATACTCAGTATGCTTAATGGCACCCTTTTTATTTTTAAAGTCCCAATTTTGCTTTCTTTAGTATAAAAAAGTGTGAGCGTGTACCATGCTTCCTTTTGGACTACTCCTCGTTCGTGCCTATAGCGCCGGCTGCATTTGGAAAAGTAGAATTTTTACTAAGGCGTACCGTGCTTGTTACGGGTGCGATGCAGGCGTTTCGATGCGTGTCCGTGCCTGTTGCAAGCTAAAAACGGGTGAGTTTTTTTTACTCACGAGTACCGTGTCTGTTTCATGCTAAGTACGGGGCGAGTCCTATTTTTCTAAGGCGTAAATTGGAACTCTTTTATTGCACAGAAATTTGTAAAGAATTGAGTACCGTGATTCTGTTAGAGTTGAGCCAGACTTACACGAGGCAGTACATTTGTCTCTTACACGATGGTAAATTGTACTGAGGCCTCAATTTTTTTTTGAAATGTCCCGGTACAAAAATAATGTCCTACTGGTATATGAGCGTGTATCGAGATAAATGAAGGGAGGTGTGTGATTGTAAATTACATAACTTAAAAAATAAACATTTAATATTGCGCTATTATTACTACTAATATTTAAATACCTTGTAATAGCCGTTCCGATATAATAGGACCATCATCTGGTATCCCATCATCAATTTCATTAAAACGTCGATTATTGCGATTACGTCCAATTATTTTAAAATTGGAATATTGACCCCTTTGGAAGCCCTTTGAATTCGGTGTTGACGGCATTTTTATTGTTTGTTTTTTTTTATTTTATTTATTTAAAACAATAATTTATTATTTTAATTATTATTATTATTATTATTAAGTAAGTAGTAGCAGTAGTTGTAGTAATAGTAGTAGTTTATTTTCTTTTCCCCTTTTTTTTTGTTATAATTTTAATTGTCTAATAATTTTATTAATCACAAAATACTCTTCTTCTACACTTACACTATTACAAAAAAAAAATAGTTTTTTTAACTTTACTTTTTATTTATTTTTTTTTTTTTTATTTTTTTTTTTTTTGAGTTTTAATTAATATTTGGCTACACAAAAACAATTCTTGACCGTGTCGTTTTTATTTTTTATATTAAAAGTATATTCTTAAAAGTTTTTTTTTTATTTTTTTTATGTATTTTGTATATTTAAAAAATAAATATATATATAGTCACAAAAGTAGAGACAACCGTGTACACACACGCGAGATATGGATCACCTTGTTTGTTTATTATTGTTTTTATTTAGTATTATTATTTTATAATTATTTATATTTTTTTTTTGCACAACGTAAAAATTTTTAATCACAAATAAAATATTTAAAATTCCGTTTATTTTTCTTAATATATTAATAATATTTATAATAATAAAAAAAAACACACACAATCACAATATTTTTTTATTTATTGTTTTTTTTTTGTTTTTAAATTTAAATTTTTATAATGCGCGATTTTATCACTTCACTTTATTTATTTTTAAATTGTTTTTATTTTTAAAAGTTTTTTTTTTATTTTATAGTTAAATTATTTATAATTTTGTGGTTTTTTTTTGTTTTTTTAGTTTATTAATAAATAATATTGGTAGTTTTGTTTTTAAAAATTGCGAGATTTTTGTTTTTTTTTTTAATTTTAATTAATTTTTATAATTTTTAATTTTGGTTTTTGTTTCTTTCTTTTTTATATAATTTTTATTTAAAATTATTATTTTTTTTTTTAAAAATATAAAAAAACACCGAAAATATTATCTTTGTTTTTTTTTTTTAAAAATCGATTTGTTTTTTTTTGTTTTTAGAGTTTTAATTAGTAATATTAAATTGTTTTTTTTTTAATTTAAACTTAATCTTAGTAATTAATTTTTTCGTTTTTAAACTTTTATTATGTTTTTTTATTTTTGTTTTTTTTTTAATTTTTTTTTAAATATGCCAGTTTTCCGAGAATTATGGTTTATAAACAAAAGATTTATTTTGAACTGTTTTTTTTTTGTTTTGGTTTTTTCTGTATTGTTTTGTGTTTTATTTTTTTTTTTGTTAAAATCAAAACTTAATTTTTTATAATAGTAAAATTATTTTTAAAAGGAAATAATTTTTTTTAAATATTCAATTTTTTTTTTGTTTTTTTTTGCTATTGTTGTTGTATTATAAAGAAGCACTTGGTATCGTCTTGAAGGTTCAATTTAAAATGTTTTCGTAATCGGTAGATTTTATCTTTTGATATTATGTTTTGTTTTTGTTTTTTTTATATAAAATTGATGATATATATATTTTTTTTGCTGTTGCTGTTGTTACTGCTGGCTGCTGTTTTAATTATTGTTATCAAAAAAAAAAATCATATATATAGGTGGATCGCGCGTGCTCTCTTGTGATAGGAAAAAAAGCTGCGTCGTCGTCTTGGTCTTGGTTTTGTTTGATGGTTGAGATTGATTGTGTGAATAGTTTTTTTTTGTTTGTTTTTTTTTTAGAAAATTTCAATTATGTTTTTATTTTTTTCTCTCTTTCTATAATAACTATATGTTTAAAGGCATATATATATTAAGATTTAGTTACGAATTTTTGATTTTATATATTTTTATTTATTTGATTTTTTTGTAAGTCTTTTTTTTTGTATTTTAGTCCACCTTATTTTTTTTTCTGAATTGTTTTTATTTATTTATTTATTTGTTTATTTTTTTTTTGTTTTTAAGTAAATCTTTGCTTTAAGCCACTTCTCGGAAACTGCACATTTTTAACTACGTATACAATGAATTTGTTGTTATCTACTAAGAACTTAGAATAAAATTCATTCCTGGTTGCGCGCGCTTCTTATATTATTCTTTCTTTATTTTATTGTTTATTTTTTTTAATTCGTAGTTTTTTTAGCTTATCTTTTCTCTGTGATATATGAGCTGTTTTAGATAATCTTTTATTTCCAATAGTTATTTCAATTTTATTTTGTTTTGTTTCTTTAAGGATGGCGAAGGTTTTTTTTTTAATTTTTTCTTATATCAGCTGTTTTTTTTTTTTTAATTTCCAGAGTTGTTGTATCTTGTATCGACTGGGGCTGGTTCTGGGGCTGGTTGGGGGATGATTTTTTGTTGTTTCCTTTTTCTATCCGTTTATTATATGTTATCCTTTTTAAAAAGGCCCTTGTTTTTTTTGTTCAATACAGATATGGTTGATGTTTAATTATATAACGTTTAATCCATCCAAAAGGGTCCGATATAATAATATATATATATTTTACCACACAGTTTTACTTTCCCGATCTAACTATATCAAAATAGTCGTTTTTTTTCTTTCTTCTTTTTTGTTTTTTTCTTCCAAGGATTAATGTGTAGAGAAGGGTGAAATTTTTATTTTTTTTAGCTATTTAATAATTACTGATGTAATTTTATTTTATATATTCTCTTCTTCTCGACCCGAAAAAACAATTAAAATTCTTTTTGTTTTGGTATTTCTTGTTCATAAAAAAATAAACCAAAACCCAAAATTTTTTATAAAAATTTTTTCGTTTTATAATTTTATATAATATTTATATATTTAATTACTTTTATTTTCCTTGTTGTTGTTATTTTTTTTTGTATGCTGCTCATAAATATAATTTATATATTTTGTTTTTTTTTTGTGGTTATTTCGTTCTCTCTCTCTTCTCTATCCTTTCACGTTCTCGTAATGAATCTTTTTATTTTTATTTATTATTTTGTTGTTGTTGTTGTTTTGTGTTTTTATATTTTTATTTATTTTTAAAAATAATTAAATCCGTTTTTTTTCGTTTTTTTTTCTTCTTTTGTTTAATTTTGTTTCAATTTCACACAAAATAATTATATATATATATCTTTTATTTAATTAACAACTGCTATCTAAACATTGCTAGCAGTTGTCAGTCTATTGATATTATATTTATATAATAATTATATAATTGTTGTAATTTTTGTTGCATTATAATATTATCAAATATGTGTCAGTCACCGGGCTCTGGCTTAACTCTCCAACCGATTAATGGTAAATCAAATTTTATTTTAATAATTTGCATAATAGAATAATTAATATTTATTCTATTTATAATAATAATAATACGATATTTATTTTGATTATTTAAATTGTTATTAATATTATTATTTATATATTTATTATTATTATTTATAATATTATTAATATTATTGCTGTTGCTGCTGCTATATATATTATAATTAATTAAATTATCAATTAATGATGATGATTGTTTTTGTTTATTTATATCTAATATTGTTATATTTATAAATATATTTAATATTATTAATATAAATGCAATTAATAATGTTAATTTAATATTTAAAATATTATTTTCACATTTACTATTATTATCATTCAATTTATAATTATTATTTATTATATTATTATTATTATTATTATTATTATTAATAATAATATTTCCGCCTCCTCCGCCGCCTCCGTCAAATTTTAATTGTTCAATAAATTTATTTAATTTATCAATTATAATATTTGTTGTTGTTAATTGATCCGATTTTTTTATTAATTTAATATAATTATCATGCACGTGCCTTTCCAATAATTTTGAATTATTTAATAAATATATTGAATTTTTTATAATTGTTTTATTATAATCAATTATATTTATTTTTTTATTTGTATTTCCAGAAATCATTACGTTTTGAACAAAAAATTTTTTTATGGAAATTGTTTTTTTTTGTTTTTGTATTTTTTTTGTTTTGTTTTTTTTTGATTTACTTTTACTCTTTTTCTTTGTCCTTTTTTTATATATATATATTTTTTGTGTGGGGTTTTGTTTTAGTGTTTTTGTTTTTTGTTACTATTTGGTTTTTTTTTATTTAATAAAAAAAATTGGGGATTCTTTCGTTATTTTAATTTTTTATTTTTAAAAATAACACTTACTTCACCTTTTTTTTGTATATACTATCTTGTCTTGTGTCACTTAATTATTTTGTTTATAGTTAGGAATTTTAAATTTTTTCGTTTTTGTGTATTATAAACTTATAAACACTTTTTTTTTATAAACACTCCTAATAAACACTTTTTTTTTATAAACACTCCTAATAAACACTTTTTTTTTATAAAACACTTAATAAACACTTTATTATATAAACACTTTTTTACTTTAAAAAAAAATATCTAAACAATGTCTGACTGGGGTTTTTTTTTCTCGTTTCGTAGAAATAATAAAATTTAATTTGTTTTTTTTTAATTAAATATTAATATTGCTTTTCCGTAGCACACAAAGTTTATTACAATAATATTAATTTTTTTATCTTATATTTTGTTGTTGGTATATTTATATTTTATTTATTAAAACTTCTACAGTTCTTTTTCACACTATTTCTTTTTTTTTAATTTATTGTGTTATTCTGCTTTTTTCTCTCGATTAATTCGATTTTGCGATCTTATTGAAATTCACTCTTTTTTTTAAATTTATAAGTTTCACACAAAAAAATAACACAAAAAAAATACGAACAAGTCTTTTTTTTTGTTTTGTTATTGTTGTTGTTGTTATTAATAATTATTATTATATTTTCGTTTTTTTGTTTTGTTTTTATTTAATATTATTTTTTTTTAAATTGTTTTTACTTTAGTTTTATTTCTTCTAAAAAAAATTTTTTTTTTAAATTAATAACTGATATTTATTAATACTTTTAGACTTAGGACTTCTAAGAGCACGATATAGCATACATTTCCTAATTAAACTCATGTTTATATTATTAATTATAAATATCGTCCTTTTATTAATAAACGACATTCATGCGGTTTTTGATTTTTTACTTTTAATTGGAGGAAATTTTTTTTTTAGTTTAATATTTTTATATTTTATTTTTTAATTTTTTTTTTATAGTTTAGAAGAACACAAGTTTTTTGTATTGTTTTTTTTTTATTTTTATTGGAGAAATATTTTCTATATGTTTTGTTTTTTTTTTCTTTTTTTTATTATCACTTGAATTTAAATTTATCTTGCATCACTGAAAAAAAAAATTAATTAATATTATTTTTATTTATTTTTATTTTTTTCTAAGTTTAAGTAAAGTTTTTTTGCACACTTTTTCGGTTTTTTTTGTATATTAATTTAGTTTTATATATATAATATATTTTATTTTTTTTGATTTTAAAGTTTTCTTTTTTTTTTATTTATTTATTGCACACAATATGGAAGCGAAATTCTTTTTTTATTTTAAGTTTTTTTTTTATTTTAAAAGTTCTTCTAGCATATTGTTTTTTTTTTAATTTTTATGCTATTTTAAAATTATTAAAATAAAAAAAAATTATTTATCCTTGTTAAATTTTTTTTAAAAAATACTTCTTGATTTTTTTTGTTGTTGTTGTTTTGTATTATATTACAAATACATTTTGTATTTGATTTATTTTTAGATTTTTAGACTAGACTTTTCCTTTTTGTCTTTTGATTTTATTTTATTTTTGTTTATTGTTTAATAATATTAAGGATATACACGAATATATAATCCACAAAAATTTGTGCGTCGTTTTTTGTTTTTTTTTATAATAATAAAAAAAATACAGACTGCCTGTTGTCCTTTTTGATTTAACTGTTTGCTGCCTTTCAAATATACTAAAGAAATGCTTTTTAGCGCCCCAGGAGTGAGAAAATCAATACTTCTCTCCTTTATATATATATATATATATAAGGAAAGGATATATTCTGTGTGACCTTTTTCTTTTCTTTCTTAGAAATATATGTATTTAGATCTATCGCAATATAGAGTTATCCCTCTTCTTCCTTCCTGGTTTATTTAAACTGATTATCCTTTTTGGGCTCTGTGCGTGGGTGTGTGAATAAAAACAGGTTTTAAATATAGATTTAATGGTTATTTTTGTGTATATGTGTAGGACAATTTCTAAGTATTTTAAAGGACACAATCTTTCCTGATTTTTATAATAAAAAGGTTCTTTGCTACTATATGTTTTCTATGTATCACACATATTATTATACCAATGAATATATACGCACATATATTTAGTTGTGTATTTTTAGATGGTATATATGGATATATCCTTATTCTGAGAATATATATTCTTGTTAAGGATTTTCTCTTTTGATTTTTTTTTGCTTTTTTTCTTTTTTTTTATTTATAATATTAAAAGCGTTGTCCTGATTCTTCTGGATAGAGTAGTATATCGTTCAAGTTTTTATTTTTTTATTTATTTATTTTTTTACCTGTTCTATTTTATTTTTATTTATATTTTTTTTGTTTTTTACCATGACACTATGATAGTATGAGAGATGGTCAAATAGTATTATTTATATTTTTTTTTGTTATTTATTAAATTCTTTATTATGATATTTATAGTTGTTAAAGTTTGGGATTTTTTTTATATATATATAAATACACGAAAACTATAAGGCATAAAAAAAATTCCTTTTTCACTTTTTCTTAATTAAATTTTTATTAATTTTTGTTTTTTAGAAATTTCAAACTACAAAATCTTCAGATTAAAAATGATAAAAAACAAACTTGTGATTTTTTTAATATAACACTGTTTTCTTTATTATTATTATTTATTTATTTTTTTATTTATTTATTAATTTTTTTTTTTTGGTAACCGCTTTATGTTTCATAAAAAATATAATGACGAATAATTTCGTTGATATTGTTGTCATGCAACAGTAACATACAATATATCCGGGGAAAAGTTTATTTTTTTTTGTTTTTTAAATTTTTCGGAGGGTTTCTCCTTGTATTTTTATAATTTTTTTTTTAGTTTACGTAGAAAATAAATTTCACTTTAATATTTTTTTCATGTAAATTAACATGCTTTTTTCGTCCTGTCGTTGTCTCTGCTATCCAGGATTATTTTTTTTTGTGTATATAACCTTTTTTTCAATGTTTTTTTTTTGCTTTATTTTTTTTCAAAAAATCACTTTATCTAAAATTTTGATTTTATCTATTTTCTATATAAAAAAAAATCACGCAAAATTTTTTTTATTAGAACACAAAAATAATAATAAAAAAAATTATTACTATCGAATACAAAAACAAAAACACCGCTAAAAAAAAATTCTCTATTTTTTTTGCACACCGCGAGAAACACAGCCGCTGAGATTTTTATTATATTATTATAAAAATTGTTGTAACAAAAAAAATAAAAGAAGAATTTTTGCGTAATATTATTATTCACTTCGCAAAAAACAAAGTTAAAATAATGAAGATATGTTGTAACCATTTACTTTTTATACATATATATATACATATTTATATATATTTATATATATACTGACGAGGGAAATTTTTATTTTCTTTTATTTTTATTTTTTATCATACAAAATTAAAACGTGTATTCATATCGGTAATAACTGCTAAAAAAACGTGACAAAATCTAAATTTCAGCGTAATATGAGAATATATAATTTGTGTGTGTGTGTCTGTCTGTAACAACAACAATACAATTAAAATAAAAAAAAAATGAAAAATATATAGATATGTATAATATAACTTTACTACGCTCCGTAACTTTAAAACGTGCACACGTTATTATTTCACGTGAAATTTTTCTTATTTCATCGGGGTTTTTTTTTGTGTGTCGGCGCTTGTCTTTGAAAAAATAAAAAAATCCTTTTTTTTACTGCATATATTTCTAAAAAAAGAATCCTTGAATGGATGAATAATATAAATATAAAAACGTAAAAATCGCGATGATAAAATTTGATTAAAAAAAAGAAAACTTTTTTCTTCTCGCTTTTTTCTCTTCTAACCTCAATTTTTGTGTATTTTTTTTTTTAATAAATTTTAAAAGAAATTTTAATTTCATATAATTTTATCTCTAAACTGAAATTTTTATCGCGAAAGAAAAAACGCAGCTTTTTTTTTTGTTCATTATTATTTATTTATTATTTCAATAAGAACCGCGCGCGACCGGACGACACGCACATTTGTAACCGCATACGGGTGCTAATAGTAAAATAAAAATGCTTGTTGCCGCAAAAAAAAAAATAAAAAGGTTTCTTCTTTTATAATATTAAATTTAAAACAACACACAAAAAAAATACCGAAAATTCTCACTTCCAAGCCTTGAAGAAAGCCTTGTTCAATAACCAAAAAAAAAATAAAAACGAATTTAATTCTAAAATAAATTTTTAGGCAAACACACACAATTTTCCTTAACAAAATTTTTTAACTTTATTTATTTTTTTTTATTTTATTAATTTCTATTAAAAAAAATTTTTTTTGCGTTCACAATGACCACGTATAATAATTCCTTTGAATTTTAATCCTTTTAATTTTATTATTATTTTTTTTTGTTATGATAAGAAAAAAAGGATATTTTCTTTTTGTTTTTTCGATTTAATAATAAAATATACCAGGAATAATATATTCCACAAAAGAGGTTATAAAAAAAATTTTTATTATATTTTTTAGTCAATTATAAAAATATAATTGCAAAAATTCGGCTTTTAGTAACTACGCATACTCGAAGAGTTGACGTTAACTAAAAATGTGTAATTTACTTTGAAAATTTTGTCATTCTTGGTGTACTCTTTTTTTTTTGTTTTTTTTTCTTTCATTTTTGCCTTTTAAAAATATATACTTGAGAGAGTAAAAACGGGCAAGCAAAACCATATACTATATAGCAACAATATTAAAAAGAGTAAGTGTTTTTTTTCGCTCTATACCTATCCTATATATATATATAATATAAGTAAAGGATAGAAATAAGAGAGAATATTAGTTAAAAAGAGAGATCAAGTTTTCCATCATCGCTATGACGTTTTTATTTTTCAGTACAAAAAAAAAAGAAAGGTCAAGAACTTCTGAGTAAAATTGTAGAGTGGGGATTGCATGCTATATGCAACACTATATTAACATCACTAGCCCTCTCTTTCTGTAATACAACGAAAGAATGAAACAACTATATATATATATATATATATATATATATATATATATATACAATCTATAATTTTGCACAGTGACGCATTATATACAATACATACATAAGTATTCTCTCTTTCTCTTAATATTACGGAGAAGCACATGTTTTCGCAGTATACGAAAAGCTTTTTCAAGTTTTATTTTTGATTTTATATTAAAAAGCTTTTTAGTATTACCATATGTAAAAGCTTTACCTCGATCAGTTCTGTAATATTTGACAAGATCACTGATCGGCATTTTACACAAACACACACACAGTATTATCCATATATCATCCTGAAAGCAAGGACTCAAACACCTAAGTACAAAAAATAAGTTTTTTTTTGTTGTTTCCTGGCAAAAAGCTTTTCAGTATATATTCAAAAGCTCAGTTAAATTTTTGTAAAGTAAAATGATCATTGATCAAGGATCATTGCAAAAAAAGTCTAGAATTTGCTAAAGATAATTAAAATTAATCGCCGGTTTTCTACGTTCTATAAAATTTCTACAAAACTCCAGTAATGCTCCGTTGGAAGCATATTTGGCAATGCTCAATATTTGCTTCCCTTGAACAGTGCTCCCAAGTTTTCTCGCTGGGCTTCTCTATGGTCAGCAAGATATTCGCCGGTTTTCTACGTTCTATAAAATATCTAAAAACTCCAGTAATGCTCCGTTGGAAGCATATTTGGCAATGCTTAATATTTGCTTCCCTTGAACAGTGCTCCCAAGTTTTCCCTCTATGGTCACGATCGTTAACTTTTTACGAGAGCTTTTAAATTTCACTCACACTAATCCTGGTAACACTTAATTTTGAAAAAGAGCTTTTGTTTCATGAAAGTTTGTCAAGAATTCTCTGTTGCTATATGAGTCTTTCGGTTCCATATGCTACTCTATATGACAAACTATATTTGTGACAAGGCATAATTAAGATTTTTTTTTTGTTTAAAAGTATTTAGCTTTAGCTTCGCTTAGAACCTTCTAAAAACCTTAGCTAAAATAATTTTTAAAATTTGTAGGGAATATACGTTTTCTTTCAGGATAAACAAGCTTTTTCATGTGATGTAGAGAAGTAGAGAGAGAGACGGGGACAGATATATGGTTTATACGCTTTGGTAAAAGACTATGTATTTGCATACAACCTATGGTTGTTTTTTTAAGAGAGAAAGCGAGAGAAAAAAAAACAATTCAGAGATTTCCACACAAAATTTCTCTTAAAATGTCTCTTAATATAATCCAGAATCTATCTCTTTCTAGCATTTTTGCGAAATAATCCACATGCATGGCAACTACTATATAACAAAATTCGCGAAACGCACTATCTGTCGGTATATGCTCCTTTCTCCTTCTCTATCTTTCTATCATTTTGCGCAAACATGTGCTTTTTGCGAAAAAAACAAAAAAAAAATAAATATACAGTGAGTCACAGACATTCCATATGCTTGAGAAAAACTTTCATACTATCACACGCTCTTGCACTTATATAGAAAGAAGAAGATAACAAAAAAAAAACTAGGGAATTGACCGTTTGACGTCACAAAACTTATTGAAATTTTTTTTTACCTTTTTTTTATTTTTCATTTTCGTTCAGGTGAGTTTTGTTTGAAATGCAAAAAGCTGCATATCGCAAAAGCTGTGAAAGCTTAAGGTTTGTGCGCTTTTAGAAAATAATTTATAATATGTTTTAGAATGTTTTGTAGATGGCATTGTCTGTCGCAGGAGTAAAAAAGGAGGAGGAGGAGTCGAAATTTATAGTTTAAAACAAAATTCATTGAAAATATTTATTATGAAGTGAAATTTTCGTGCTTTGTACGTTTTTTTAAAAGCTTTATATTAACTTCGATTTTTCGATTACGTCCCGATATCCGATGATGCTAAAATTTGGCAAACACCTTTGGTTCTGGAGGCAATATAATATGGTGTATTCAATTTTATGGTACATTCAAAATGGCGGCCACAAATGGCGGATTACCTTTTTCTTTAAAACCCCTCCGACATGGGTATCAAATGAAACAGTATGACAAGTAGAATACAGCAAGCTATGTGACGTCATTTTAAATTCAATATGGCGGCCACAAATGGCGGATTACCTTTTTCTTTACAACCCCTCCGACATGGGTATCAAATGAAAGAGTATGACGAGTAGAATACAGTAAGCTATGTGACGTCATTTTAAATCCAATATGGCGGCTTCAACAAAATGGCGGATTACCTTTTTATTTACAAACCCCCCCCCCGCCATGAGTATCAAATAAAAAGTCTGATGAGTAGAATACAGCAAGCTATGTGACGTCATTTTGAATCCAATATGGCGGCTTCAACAAAATGGCGGATTGCCTTTTTCTTTACAACCCCCCCCCCCCGCCGACATGGGTATCAAATGAAAAGTCTGATGAGTAGAATACAGTAAGCTATATGACGTCATTTTAAATCCAATATGGCGGCCAGCACAAAATGACGGATTACCTTTTTCTTTACAACCCCCCCGCCCGCCGACATGGGTATCAAATGAAAGAGTCTGATGAGTAGGATACAATAAGCTATATGACGTCATTTTAAATACAATATGGCGGCTACCATGAACAACCTCTCGATATGGTTATCAAATGAAGGGTTATGATACGTAGAATACGATTAGCTATGATAGCAAAATATGTGACGGCGTTTTTAAGCCGGTCATCACAAAATGGCGCATGAGACTAAAAGGTGGAAAATAAAAAAAAATAAAATTTTTTTTTAAAACAAGCTTTTATTTAGATAAACTAAAAATTATCAAATAATAAAAAAAAGTTTTTAAATATACGTTAATAAGATGAACTAATAATATAAAATAAATATATATCCAGAATTTGATAAAGCACTCCCAAGCTTTTACTTGTAGTTACATACAGGTGGATTAAAAAAAATTATTTTATACTTTTTAGTTCACCTTATTAACACGCATATTTAAAAACTTTCTTTTATTATTTAATAATTTTTAGTTTATCTAATAAAAGCTTGTTTTTAAAAAAAAAATTTATTATTTTTTTTTTTATTTATAAAATTTGGAAAGGCTTCTTAATAAAAAAAAACAGCTTTAATCGAGATTAAGGCGGTTTTCATTTGTTTCTTTTTTTTATTATTATTATTTAAGACACAACAAAAGCTTATCGTCAAGCTCTATTTTTTTTTTGAATTTGTTTTTATTCTATAACAGCGAGGATGGATATAGGCCGATGTTCACATTTTGTTTGATTGCGCACGTTTTTATTTTATTTTTTTTTTTATTTTTTGTTTTGCAGAATAAAATAAAATAAATAAAAATAAAATTGGATAAATGGGGAGGGATTGCAAAATATACACGTGTATATTATTTCACTACGTCTAAAAAAATAAAAAAAAATAAAACAAACATGCCTTATACTATATATATAGTTGAACCACACACTTTTCGTTTTTTAAGTGTGTGCAACTTTGTGATACTATACATATTAATAAAGTATTATTATTTTTTATTATCTAGATCAGTTGATATTTCTTCTGATAAGCTTTGTCTATATGTTACGCATGGCATAAAAAATTACACAGGAAATGCATATTTATTATTTTAGTGAGTTTATATATAGCTATAATAGTGTAATATTTTTTTTTTTCATTAACATTTTATTTTTATTCAATATTTTTGCTCGAATAATATAATAATAATCGATATTTTTTGGTCTGTATCCACATTAATAAATAGCCTTGAACTGGGGTAGGGTGAGGTTAGTTATAAAAAAAAATATAAAAAATCGTGTATTTATTTTTTTTAACTTTTAATATATGCTATAATACTTGCTTAGAGATATAGTGGAGTAGAAGACGAGTATATAGAATGACGTTTGAATTTTTTTTAGATAATAATTTCTGTATTGATCTAGATTTAACTTGATTTTGGTTTAGTCATTCTTTGAGATTATTTTATTGTGGAACGTATATATATATACGCAGATATTTTTGCTACTATAAATCCTGGTTTGTAAGATATTATTTTTTCTTTTTTTTTTGTTGTTTTTAAGTCCCTTTTTCGTTTTTATTTAGTTAACAATAAGAATACAAAATTGGATATAAAATAAAATTTATTACAACCTTCAGGGATTAGACCACTCTTGAAAATCGTATTTCTAAAGATACATTCAAAATTTCAAGTGAATCGGTTGAAAATTGCCTAAGTTAAGGTCCATTTATAACTACAGACTTCGAGCGTGCCAGACACGCATCGTGCCAGACACAAAATAATATTCTTCTATACAGTGTGTATGTACGTATTTACATCAACCCCGTGACACGACCGCGCAGACGTGAACAGACACGGGCCGTACCCGGCCAGTATTTGCGAAAAGAATATTTTGTCTGCGCGGTTCATGTCTGTACGTGTCTGTGGGTGTCTGTCGGGCAATATGAATAGACCATCGGAACTGTGCAGACATTTTTTTTGTTTTCTTTACGAAATGGATAACATTTTCAACAAAAATATAACTAGTGTCTGGTCGTCTGACACGGCACGATAGATGTGAATAAACGGCGTCTGTCGGTGTGTCGGACACGGCTTGTGTCTCTCTAGAGGGGCATAACCCCTTAATAAAAAGTCTTTCAATAAGAGGTGTCATTTTAAATCAAACAGAAAACCGATATATTTTGTAAAAAAAAATGATTATATTTTTATTTTATTCTAATAGCAGCTCTAATATTGTCTATTGCAACATAAGATGAATAAGATGAGTATGTACCGATACATATCTAAAAACCTCCTAGTTTTTACTTGTCAAATATTGACAGTTGTAATATTGACATTTCAAAAAATGACGAAAAATTTAAAATGACACTTCTTGTTGAAAGACCCTTTATCACTATAGTTTCTTATTTCTAAAATCGTATGATATCATCGAAAATATCATAAAGCCACCATTTTGCTCCCGGGGTTGACCACTTTTTATTTTTTCATCTGGTACTATACGTGGAAACCATTCTGGACATAAACGGCGTTTTAAACAACATCAGCCGCTTTATAATACAAAAGCAATTAATTGAAAGTTATGTTACTATCAGCGCCCTTAGCGGACAATATTGGAACTTTTTTTTTTGTGGAATGAACACGTCACAGCTTAAAATCTAAAAATATTGATTCGTTACCAGAATATGCCCGGATACGACGCCATTTTCTTGATTATCGAATTCTTCGAACGATATTTTTTCTTTTGTACAATGTTAACAAACATGATTTGACATTTCTCAGCTGATTGTCATAACTGCCATTTTGTATAAGACAATAGAGGCATTCCTGTGTGGATGAATATACGTTTTATAGTTTTTTTGGGGCTACTTTTAATAAAAAAAAAAGTTTGATTATCATCTATTTAGCGTCTGGTAACTATGTAATATTAAAATAAAAAAAAAACAATTACTTAAAGAAAACGTCACATTTGAAAGATTTCGTTAATTTGTTAATACTTAATTTTTACCAATCACAAAAAAAAGCAAACAATGAATGATAAATCACAAATTTCTGTTTCTCAATGATGATTATTCAATATTATGAAGAAAAAAAATGCATAAAATGTTTGTAATTAATTAATGAGAGAAAATTTTCAAACAAAATATTGAAAGGTGAAAAAGACAACAACGAAAAAAAACGGCCAATGTTCAATTTCTTATATCCGTTTACGTTTTTAATTGTTTTGAATGACTGTGATTGTAATTTTAGTTTTATTAGAGAATTTTATATAACAATATTTGTGAGATGGTTGTTGTCATATGATAATGATATATATGATTTTAAGTAAAGATATATTTTTAATTATACTATATTTGTTTTTGCAGAATTGTGTATCTCATGCTTAGATTAATAATAGATGCATTTGTCGGAAATATGCTAATAAGGGGAAAATAATAATTGCAAAGCGTGATGACAATCGATTAAAACACAAGAAGATTAAACTGATATAATTAGTTCTAGACCAAATTTTACTGGAATGAATTTAGTATTAAACAATGAAATGGGGCAGGCCAGGGTGTAAGCGCGCTTTAAGCGAGTTTTTAAGTATATGCTTGAGCAGAGTATAGGCTAACTAACATTCCTTAGTCAGATTGATTCTATTTTGGTTCTAAAAGTCAAAGTTCATAGACCCTGCACATATAAACGAAGGGAGACGTGATAATAAAAGGGTAATACAAGAGTAATAAAAACGTCAGAAGGGAGAAGGGTAATAAAAGAGTGATAAAAACGTCAGAAGGGAGACGGGGTAATAAAAGAGTAATAAAAACGTCAGAAGGGAGATGTGGTAATAAAATAGTAATAAAAATGTCAGAAGGGAGACGTGGTAATAAAAGGGTAATAAAAGAGTAATAAAAGAGTAATAAAAACGGCAGAAGGGAGATGTGGTAATAAAAGCGTAATAAAAACGTCAGAAGGGAGACGTGATAATAAAAGGGTAATACAAGAGTAATAAAAACGTCAGAAGGGAGACGTGGTAATAAAAGGGTAATAAAAAAAGTAATAAAAACGTCATAAAAATCCACTTAATAAACATGTATATATGAGCCGGTTATTTGCTTTTTAAACAAACATAGCAGCATTGCTCGCTTATGGGAACTTGAGACACTCACTGCGCATAGAAAAGGTAATTTTAAGATTCCCTTCTTTTATGGTGCGGCCTCTAAAATATGCCAATGCAAAGGGATTTTGAGGAATTGCAAGGATCGAACCAAATCGGATCAAGTCGCACCAAATCGGATCAAATTAAACCAAATCGGATCAAATTGGTTCAAATCGGATCAAATCGGATCAAATCGGACCAAATCAAACCAAATCGGATCAAATTCGTTCAAATCGGTTCAAATAAAATCAAATCGGATCAAATTGAACCAAATCAGATCAAATTGGAACAAATTGGATCAAATCGAACCAAATCGGACCAAGTTGGATCAAATAGGTTCAAATCGGACCATCAAATGGGACCAAATCGGATCAAATCGAACCAAAACAGATCAATTCGGACCAAATCGATTCAAATCGTATCAAATCGGACCAAATCAAACCAAATCGGATCAAATTGGTTCAAATCGGATTAAATCGAACCAAATCAGATCAAATCGGACCAAATCAAACCAAATCGGATCAAATTGGTTCAAATCGGTTCAAATCAAATCAAATCGGATCAAATCGAACCAAATCAGATCAATTCGGACCAAATCGGTTCAAATCGGATCAAATCGGAGCAAATTGGATCAAATCGGACCAAATCGGATCAAATTGGACCAAATCGCTGCTGTGAATGATTCTAATTTTTTTCAGTATACCATAGAATTCACCAGTAAAATGCAATGGGAGTTCTGTGGCTTACTTTTTCTATAAAAAATGTGACGTTACCATCCATTAAAAATATATTTCAATTTTTTCCGCTAGGGGCGCTAATATTAGTATAAGTTTGAATCAGTACCGTTTAGTGTCGTTACTAGTATTATATGCATTTATATGCAGCCACAATAAAAGCCATGGGTAATATTCCTTCAGAGCCTATTATAATTTTTATTATTGTTTTTATAGTTTGTTTTTTTTTGTTTGTTAAATAACAAAATTTCAATGAGCACGTAAATAGGAACTTGTTTTTTGTTCATGGTGTTATATATTTCACGAGTAGCTCGTAAAAAAAGCTCTTATCCGACCTAAATAAAACAAGTTTTAAAAACACCACACGCTCAATGATCGTAATTATTATTATTTATTGATAAAAGTGCTATTTTAAATGCATTTCTAAAGTAACAACTACAATATGCGCATTGGTAGTGTATGGTATGGCAATCATCGACATCGGGGGATATTCACGTTTTTATTGCCTTTTGCTTAAGCCCGGACTGGCGGAGAGTGGTTTTATTTGGTCGTAATTTTATTTACTAAGTAACTTTTATAGTTTTTTTTTTTGCGAAATTCGATGTTTATTTATATATGTATTATGATGTTTGTGTTAGCAACAAAAATATTGTAAAAAAAAATACTTGAGATATTTAAAAAAAAAAAAAATTGGAAATTCAAATCAGTTAAAACCAGATCGAACCACACTTGGTAGGAATACGGGCAGAGTAAAAACATTTTCCACCTGTCATATTTTATCCGATCAAAACAAAAAAAAACACAATACCGCCTATATTACCTGTAACTATTAAGGTAACTGCACAGTAACAACTTCATCAAAAAAAAAACCACCCAAAAAACCTTGATCATATTCTCTGCAATAAAAACACAATTATATATGGTTTTTATTTGAATAACCTTCTTTTAGCGTGACACAACAAAAAAACGTTGTAAAATCCCTCAAGGCGGCGGCTCCGCGGCATCGGTCTTTTGTTGCATTTTGTGTAATTACAAAACCCTCCTCCTTATCATAATTAACATCATCTACGTGAGCTATTAGTAACTAGCAAGCAAATTCTATAGATTATCGCTAGCTTTAATGGCATTGTAAAAGAAATTAAGCCAACCATGCCAAGAAAAAAAATTTTTTTTTGTTTCTGTTTTATGATTTATTTGGGCACAGGTGTAATTGCAGAGAACGTGTTTGCATTGAAATTTTTTGAATTATGAATATGTTTTCTTGGGTTTTTTTTGATTCGATTTTTATTTATTGTGTCTCGCGTTACTGAGACAGAGAGAGAGGGTGATCGAAAAAATACGAAAACGAATTTTTGTATTTAAATTGAAAGATTTATGCTCAGCGAAAACAAAAAAAAATTTAGATTCCATCGATTAAGAGATATAAAAAGATATATAGGTGTGGTCTACAGCTTAGAAACAACTTGATTTTAGTATAATGATTTAGGAGATTTCATTTAAAACACGATAGCGACTCTGATTTGGATCCATCTATAATGTACAGGACAACATCATGGTCCTTGTCGGGTTGCAATTCTGCCTATATTCCTTATATTTAGGTCAGTTTCGGATATTTAGGTCAGTTTCGAAATTTAATTTTGTGCCCAGTATATTCCTGTGTCTGTAGGTCTTCTTGGGATGTATACGTACTGAATCGGTTCGACAAGCTCCAATAGTCCTAAATGTAAAATCAACCAAGCCTTATGGCCTAATAGGCTTAGGCAATAGCTGGCGGCTATGTTGAGCTCGTTAGAAAGTCGGATTTGAGAAGTAAGAGCAATCGGCTTAAAAGAAGGGAAATTACGGCAGGGAGCATGTGGAATTGTGATTGAGAATATAATTGGGAGGTGGTAATAAAAAGGTAATAAAAGGGTAATAAAAAAAGTCGTTGCAAAGATGCCTGAACAAAGGTTGCAGCTGGGCAGTAAACTGACAGTCAATCTAGGCAAAACTGAGCTAATGATATTCACTTTTAACATGCGGAATTGTGATTGTGAATATAATTGAGAGGTGGTAATAAAAGGGTAATTAAAAAAGTCGTTGCAAAGATGCCTGAACAGAGTTAGCAACAGGACAACAAACTGGCAGTCAACCCAGGCAAAACTGAGCTGATGATATTCACTTTTAACATGTCGAATTGTGATTGTGAATATAATTGAGAGGTGGTAATAAAAGGGTAATAAAAAAAGTCGTTGCAAAGATGCCTCAACAGAGTTAGCAACTGGGCAGTAAACTGGCAGTCAATCTAGGCAAAACTGAGCTAATCATATTCACTTTTAACATGTAGAATTGTGATTGTGAATATAATTGAGATGTGGTAATAAAAGGGTAATTAAAAAAGTCGTTGCAAAGATGCCTGAACAGAGTTAGCAACTGGACAACAACAAACTGGCAGTCAATCTAGGCAAAACTGAGCTAATGATATTCACTTTCAACCTTCTCAGTTCGTATGGGCATACCCCTCATACCCATATCCTTCAGACGAAGTTTCATCTACAAATATTATTGATCGACGACACGGCTCCAAGACGTCAGAGCGCGTCGGCAGGGGTTCCAGTTATAAGGGCACTGCATGAGGCTAGGTATTTAGTGTAAACTTTGGTAGAGAGAGAGAGCAGATGCAAAAGTACATCAAGGGCGTTCGTGGAACATGTTCTCATCGCAAAGGACCACATCTTTGCTTTGTTGGAGACGCGCAATCTCTTTTGTCGAAATTCTTTCTACACAGATGTTTAAATTACAAGATTGCACGAAATTTGTCAGCAATCATGCGCATGCAGCAATACCGACAAAAAGATTAAATTTCTTACAAAATAATAAAATCATATGTGAAAAAAATAAAATCAAACCATTACTCATTTCTTTTACTGTTGAAGAATGGAGTGAATGTGGGGTGTTACCTTGATATTAAAAATATCGTTGATCCATATATAAGTTAACCAGTTTTTTTATTTTGTCAAGTATTTCGATATCACAGGTATTATTCAGCGCTAAAAAAAATATTGTATAGTATTGCAAAATTTCGGTTGGCTGTTTTTTGTTTTTTTTTGCTCTTGATTATAATACAATTTCTCAATATTCGAGCTTTGTCCAATAAAATATTTCATCAATTAATTTAAAATATATTTTTTTTTGTTTTTTTTGAAATGTCAAACGTTTAAAGTGCAGTTGTTTCTCATGTGATATTAAAAGAATTGAGAAACAAAAGGAAATAAAAAGGCGGGGAAAATTTAAAAAAAAAATTGCATGAATTTTTTCTGTTATAAAAGTTATAAATAAAATTTTTTTTGGGGATCGAGGAAGAGAATTTTATAATTAAGATTTTATAACTTGAGACGGCAATTTGAAGCTTGCTGACATTTAACTAATATTTTAAATAATATTTAGAAAAATAACAGACATGGAGAAATGCAGTTTTGTTTTTCTCCCCCGTAAAAGATTTTTAAATTATGAATTTATTATTATTCCAAGACGTTTTAGTTATATACTATCGATCACTACCCAATCGGAATAAACTGACTGAGTTAGAAAATAGAAATTAGCACTAGTGTGAAATTGATTAGTTCCAGCACTGGTGCCAAAGTAATCATGTTAGTAGTTTTTTTAGTTCAAAATAAATTAGTTCTCAAAGTTCTTCAAAAAGAATCAGTTCTCTAAGTAGCTCAAAATGAATTAGTTCTCCAAGAACTTCAATATGAATTAGTTCCCCCAGTATAGTTCAAAATGAATTAGTTCTCCAAGAACTTCAAAAAGAATTAGTTCTCCAAGAACTTCAATATGAATTAGTTCCCCAAGTAGTTCAAAATGAATTAGTTCTCAAAGTGAATTAGTTCTCCAAGTAGTTCAATATGAATTAGTTCTCCAAGAACTTCAAAATAAATTAGTTCTTCAAGTAGTTCAAAATGAATTAATTCTCCAAGACCTTCAAATTGAATTAGTTCTCCAAGAACTTCAATATGAATTAGTTCCCCAAGTATAGTTCAAAATGAATTAGTTCTCAAAGTGAATTAGTTCTCCAAGTAGTTCAAAATGAATTAGTTCTCCAAGAACTTCAAAATAAATTAGTTCTCCAAATAGTTCAAAATGGATTAGTTCTCCAAGAACTTCAAAATAAATTAGTTCTTCAAGTAGTTCAAAATGAATTAGTTCTCCAAGTAGTTCAAAATGAATTAGTTCTCCAAGAACTTCAAAATATATTAGTTCTCCAAGTAGTTAAAAATGAATTAGCTCTCCAAGAACTTCAAAATATGTTAGTTCTCCAAGTAGTTCAAAATGAATTAGTTCTCCAAGAACTTCAAAATATATTAGTTCTCCAAGAATTTCAAAATATGTTAGTTCTCCAAGTAGTTAACAATGAATTAATTCTCGAAGTGTTTCAAAGTAATGCAGAGAGGGGGCAGGGCAATTGACTCCATCGTAGTACAACGCTTTACAAAAGTAGTGGGTTGTTTTCATGTATCCAACTGAGAACTGCTACTACCTCCTTAGAAAGTAGTTATTCTCCTAGCCCTAGAACTACTTCCCTTTCCTATTGGGAGTCTAAAAATCAAACACGCGCATTATACCACCTTCCATAAAATAAAAAAAAACAAAAATCTTTGATCTAATTTCAACAATACAAAAAAAAAGTAGAGAAGTACATTTTGTGATAATCAATCAACCAAAACGAAATCAAGTAACACAAAAAAAACCACACATAAAAATCTTTGATCGTTATCCCTCTCTCCCCCACTTGAACTAATCTCAAATTATAACAAATGACCATAAATAATATATATTAAAAGGAAGACAAGCCTTATACAACCGACGACGTGATAAAAGAAAGATTTTTTATTTTTGATTAAAATTTATTTCTTTCCATTATTATTTTTTTTTGTTTTTTGTTATACTACAGAAAAATCGCGTCGACACCTTATCACACTTCCTTGATTGTGTCTCAATCGATTTTCAGTAAAAAAAAAATTGTGTGTTAATAATCTCACACGTTGTTATAAATATAAAGCAAAAACAAATCAATCGATTGACGACAATTTATATGCCCTAAAACAAATCAGTTAAATCTGGATCTGGTGGCATTTTTACTATCTATTAGCCCATGGATTACTAGCACCGCGCCGCGATGACTTAAGCACACCTGGATTGGAATTAGTTATTATTAAAACATCAAGCGTCGGTTTTTTTTTGTTTTGATTTAGTTGAGACCCAAATACTAATTAAATGGCAGCAGCCAGAGACGTTTGGAAACAAACTTGTACGTGATGTGAAATTTTTTAAATAAATTAAAACTATCCAAAAAGAAACACAGAAAAATTTTTTGAATCTTTTTGCCAAGCACACGCGATTAGTTTCCATTGTTGGGAGGAGGAGGTGGAGGAGAGATAGAGTAGTTTTCATTATCAGACAAAAAGCATTTTCGTCATGGTTCGTTCAATTCGATTGAATTTGGGCATTTATTTTTTTTTTTAAATTCAAATTAAATTTAATAATTAACAAAAAAAAATAAAGGAAAATGTAAAATATATTTTAATTTCCGCTCTTTAATTAATTATAGCCCGTATGTCTCGAGAGAGAGAGAGTACATGCGGAATTCGGAATTTCATGTGTGACGTATTAAACATGGCGGACCGAAATTTTGATATATGTCATTTTGCACGCTCATACACCCTTCTTTAATGGGTGATGTTGGTGCTTGAATATTAAACATAAAAACTGTGTTAAACTCCACCTCAAATATTACCATTAGGATTAAGACATTTAGATATTAATATTAATTTAATTAAATTCGAATTGAAATTTGCAAAGAAGTAGAAACATTTGTAAGGTTTAACTTTTTATTTTTATTTGATGCATGTGATTCACAGGCAAAACCAGCTTACCAAGCATTAAGTCTCAATTGCCTTAAGTTAAGGGCAGACTTTGAGTTTAACCAAGTCTGGGCAGTTTTGTAAACAGCCAACATTTTTTGAAGAAATAGCCATCGACTCACGTAAACCAAACAGGTCATGGTGAGCAAATGCTATTTCATTATGTAATGGGAGTGGGTATAAATCCAAAATAAATTTTTTACTACTTAATTTATTTTTTGTTTGTTGTTTAGATTTGTTATTTCAGGCAGGGCCAACGAAATTGGCATAGGGCGGGAATCGTTGGTTTCTTCCACTTTCTCTCTGACAACTGCTTCCTAGTATGCTAAGTATACGACGCACGATCAATGCTCAACAGAGTCATCATACGTCAAATGCTAGTAGCCTAGTGAGAGCCAACAAGGAGAACACAAAATCGCAGCACCGCTAAACTTGCACTTTCTACGTTTTTTCTCTCCGCATCCACATTGGCTGCGCTACATTTTTTGGTGGTTCCATCCAGGAAGTGCAGTTGCTTGCTGCTGAATTACGTGTTTCTGTTTGTCTCGGTTATTGCGTTGTCACATTAATTCTTTGGGAAAAATAAATCTGAGATCTACAACATGGCTTCTTTGGACGAATTACTGGTCAAAGCGAAGACCATACGAGGAAGAGTGGATAAGGAAATTGAAAATGGAAAAAAAACAGCACTGATAAAACGTACGCAAGGTTTTTTCGAATCGAAAATTACCACATTGAAGAAAGCATGGGAAGACTTCGCAGCCATAGATTTGCAAATTATGCAACAAATCGGTTTAGATCCAGCAAAGCAACCAAGCTCATATATAGAAGAGGACCATTATAGCAAGGTGGAAGCAAAATTCACCGACTATATGAGCGAATTGATAGAAGGTCTGCGAAATTTTACTACTGCAAATGATAGCACCTGCAGTGAAGCAAATCCAATCAATACAACCATCGTACATCAGGAATCCTCGTCTCTCCCCAGAATATCTCTACCAAAATTCAATGGTGATTTTGATATGTGGAATTCATTTCATGACCTCTTTGTGTCATTAGTTCACCAAAATCCAAATCTGAAACCAGTACAAAAATTATATTATTTGAAAACGTCTTTAGTCGGAGATGCCGAACGCATTTTAAGACACGTACCCATCACAAATGAGGATTTTGCACCAGCATGGAATAAATTAAAGGAAGGATTTGAAAACAAAAGAATCCTTGTAAACCATCAGTTGAAGCGTTTAATGAGTCAACCAAAACTAAATACAGAATCCAAGACGGGTTTGAAGGAGCTGATAGAGACCACCGAGGAATGTCTACAGCAACTCAAAAACCTCAAGGTTGACACGACTTCATGGGATGTACTACTCATTCACATATTAGTTCAAAAATTACCCTTTGTCACACTCAGATATTGGGAAGAGAAATTGGGGTCTCAAAAAGAGTTACCAAGCCTCACACAATTCATACAGTTCATAGGCGTTCGAAGACAGGTGTTGGAATCCATTGCAGACACTATCAGTCCAAAGAATGAAATTTCGAAACCGTCGAAATTAAGGGAAAAAACCGCGTCATATCATATCACGAAGGGGAACAAATGTCCAGCGTGTGAAGGAAAACATTACGTATGCAATTGTCCCACATATAAGCAAATGAATCCAAACACCAGATCCCGCATTATCAAATCCGCAGGACGCTGTCTAAATTGTCTCTCAAACAACCATACCCAAGCCGAATGCACAAGCAGATTTAGCTGCCTCATGTGTAAACAACGACATAACACATCGCTCCATGTTGATAGGAAACAACAGGATGCGAACCAAAGGGAAAGGGATACACCTTCTACAAGCAAGGATCAACCCAATCCAACACCAGCAAATAGTGAAGATCACAGATCTAACACCGATCAAACCACTCACGCATTCATCACAAGTCAAAACGTTCACGCACTTTTGTCCACAGCATTAGTAGCGTTCAAGGGCAAACATGGAGAGAGACATGTTCTTCGGTGTCTCATAGATCCAGGCTCACAATCCTCATTTATCACTCAGGCTGTCTGCAAAAGATTAGGGGCCAGCTGCACACCGGCATCAATGATAATCACTGGGGTAAACACCAGCACTGCGGGGAACGCAAACAAGCAAACTACGTTACAGTTGCAAGGATGCAATCCAGACACCCCACAAATCACGGAAACCTTCTTCGTTCTTCAAACAATAACAGATCCTCTTCCAAAATATAGGATCCAAAAACGGGATCTCGGACACATAGTGGGACTCCCATTAGCCGATTCATCTTTTTGGAAGCCAGGACGAATAGACGCCTTACTAGGAGTTAACGTATATACACAAATTCTACTGGAAGGAATAGTACGAACAACAAAAACAGGCCCACTAGCGGTCAACACCATTTTCGGTTGGATTGTACTCGGTCCAACAGCCAGTGTACCAAATAGCAATCCGGTCACTTTGGCAGTCACAACAGAAACCCTAAGCCAACAGATCTCAAGGTTTTGGGAAATCGAAGAAATCCCATCAACATGTATGCTCACTGAGGAGGAGGAACAATGCCAAGAATTGTATAAGACCTCCCACAAACGCCTTAGCGATGGCAGATATGAAGTAAAACTACCATTCAAAAACAACGAGTTGCCGATGTTAGGCGAATCCAAACAACAAGCACTCAAACGATTCAATGCGCTGCAAAGGAAATTTCAGAGATGTCCTGAGCTAGCTAAAAACTACACATCATGTCTAAACGAATACTTAGAATTGGGTCACATGGAAATGGTGAAGTCAGATGACGGAAACCCGCAATACTACATCCCTCACCACGCTGTGCTCAAGGACAGCACTACCACGAAACTACGGGTAGTGTTCGATGCTTCATGCGAAACCTCTAACGGAAAATCTCTAAATGAATGTTTAGCAAAGGGACCAAGCCTACAACAAAAACTTTTTTCAATCCTGCTAAATTGGCGTAAACATAAAATTGTCATAACAGGAGACATCGAGAAGATGTATCGAATGATTTGGATTCACCCAGACCACCGCAATCTTCAAAGAATAATTTGGCAACATCCAACGGAATCAAGATTACAAGAATATAAACTCAAAACAGTCACCTTTGGCACAACGTCCGCCCCGTATTTAGCAGTCAGGACACTACATCAGCTGGCAGAGGATGAAAGAAATAGATGGCCCCTAGCTTCAAGAGCCACCCTGACAAACTTCTACGTTGATGATCTCCTAACAGGTGCAAATAATGTAACCGATGCAAAAAATCTACAATTAGAGATGATCGACATGATGAAATCAGGGGGATTCAATTTAAGAAAGTGGGCAAGTAATCATCCAGCTTTACTGTGTCATTTACCAAAGGAGTACCTCCAATTATCGGACAGCCTACCACTCGGTGATGAAGAACATATAAAAACCCTAGGAATTCGATGGCACCCTTCATCAGATAACTTTACGTTTAAGTTGACAGCATACCCACAGAACAAGGCCTTTACAAAGCGAACACTGCTATCAGAAATAGCATCGCTTTATGATCCACTAGGGTGGCTATCACCCATAATTATTGTAGCAAAAATATTGATCCAGGAACTGTGGATCACAGGTTGTTCATGGGATACTCAAGTCACTACTTCTATGGCCCACAAATGGACAGAATTCAAAGGGGATTTGGAGAAGTTGAGTCAATTAAAGATTCCCAGATGGATTTGTTACAGTCCAAATGCTCACCTCCAATTGCATGGATTTTGTGATGCCTCAAATAAAGCGTATGCAGCAGTTGTTTACCTACGCGTTGAAGTTAACAATCAAATATCAAGCACGTTGCTAACGTCCAAGACCAAGGTAGCTCCAGTCAAACCGACAACGATACCACGATTAGAGCTAAATGCAGCCTTAATTTTGGCACGACTTATTAAAACTATCACCAAAGATATGGAATTCGAACACGTACCAGCAGTTGCCTGGACAGACTCCACAATAGTTTTACAATGGATCAAGGAGCATCCGTCGCGCTGGAAAACGTATGTCGCCAACAGAGTTGTGGAAATACAAGACACACTAAAATACGACAATTGGCATCACATTCCAACAAACCAAAACCCAGCAGACATTGCCTCAAGAGGCACCACAGTCCTGAATCTTCAATCAAATACGCTGTGGTGGAAGGGCCCGGACTGGCTAAGTTATCCTGAAGACAAGTGGCCAAGGTTTCAAAAAACCTCCAATAACACAGATTTAGAAGCTAAGAAACCAACATGTCTCACAATCAACACTGCAATAGATGACGACATATTGCTAAGGTATTCGTCCTTCACGCGACTAATACGAGTCGTCGCCACGATACTTCGATTTATTAGAAGGTGTCGAAGAACATCTGTACAGCAGTTCAAATTTGTATCGACGAACGATTGGACCCAAGCTGAAGGTGTGGTGTTTCGTTTAGTACAACAAAGGGAGTTCAAGGAAGAATATACCAACCTAGTGAATAACGGTCCACTACCAAGTAAGAGCAAGCTCCTACAACTCAATCCTTTCATAGACGAGCATGGGCTACTCAGAGTCGGAGGTCGCTTACAAAATGCCAACATCAACTTTAATACAAGGCATCCGCTCATATTGCCAAGGGATCATCACGTAACTCGCCTACTCATTGATAAAATTCACAAGGAAACAATGCACGGAGGATGCTCGCTAGTGTTAGCAACAAGTCGTCAAAAATTTTGGATATTAGATGCTAGACGCGTCATAACAAGCCAAATTCATAGATGCATCACATGTGCACGTCATCGAAAGGAGAAAATCACCCAGTTAATGGGCAACTTACCTGATGCAAGAGTAAATGTGAGCAGACCCTTCAGTAGAGTAGGTATCGACTATGCCGGGCCAATCACCATAAAAACATCAAATTTTCGAAAGGCAAAACAATTCAAGGCTTACTTTTGCATATTCGTATGCATGGCTACAAGAGCAGTTCACATTGAACCAGTGTCGTCATTGGCATCAGAAGCTTTCCTCGCCGCGTTAAAGCGATTTGTTTCTCGAAGAGGACTGTGCACGGATATATTTTCAGATTGCGGAACGAATTTCGTTGGAGGTAAAACACAACTCGAAAAGGACCTACGAAAGGCTATTGCAGAATCAACACCAATAGCCGTAGAATACTTATCGTCTAAGGCGATAAGGTGGCATTTTAATCCACCCGCAGCTCCGCACTTTGGCGGAATATGGGAGGCTGGAGTAAAGTCCATTAAATACCATCTACGTAGAAGCTTAGGTAATGCCATCTGCACCTTTGAAGAGTTGACCACCATATTGACACAGATTGAATGTTGTTTAAATTCTCGACCGTTATCATACATCAGCAACGATCCAAACGATATATTTATACTAACGCCAGGACATTTTCTAATTGGTGAGGCACTCAATGCAATTCCAGAACCAGATCTCACAGATGAAAAACTACCTCCTCTACAAAGATGGAAACATCTCCAACAGCGAGTTGGACAATTTTGGAAAAATTGGTCCAGGAGTTACCTCCACCAGCTTCAAAACCGACCCAAATGGTTAACGCAAAAGAAAAACTTAAAGATAGGAGACATTGTTTTAATACAAAATGAAAATTCTCCTCCAACATATTGGCCACTGGGTAAGGTGGAACAAGTATACCCAGGTAAAGATGGACTCATTAGAGTGGTACAAGTAAGAACGCAAAACAGTACCTTCAAAAGACCAGTTTCAAAATTAAGCCTATTGCCAGTAGAGTCCTCGTCAATAGAAGAAGGGACAACAAACATGGTGTGACGTTGCACGTTACTTGTGTACGTGTCCTGTCTTGTGTCGTCTTTGTAAAACAAAACAAAAAAACATAAGCTAACAGTTTAATTTCTAGGAATATTACGCACCAGATGGAGTGTTAATAATCCTAGAGGAAATTTATTTCTCGCCACCAGGAAGTCCTAATCCGAGCTTCTTCGAGACAAGTCCTGAGAAGGTGCCCGACGTTTCGGAAAGGGACAATGAACCATCAACGTGCAGGAATGTCACTGAAGGTTCCATAACCACTCATACCCATCCTTGTTTAAAGGAACCTGCCGTGATCAACGGAGCATGGAGGACAAACCTAGAGGTCCTACGTGTAACTACTACCATCAAGGAGTTCCACATGAGGATGGAAAACACTTTCCAACGTTTTTTAACGAAAGAAGGTGTCAGCATCTACCTCACAAGCGAGGTAAACAGGCGCATCAACCCTGAAGAAATAAAGAAACATAATATTAATATATTTATTAAATAGATTTTTATTAAATTTTTATTGCCCGTTTTATTACCATTTTATTACCTTTTTATTACAACCTCTCAATTATATTCTCAATTACAATTTCACATGCACGGTTTAATTTCTATATTTATGGTGATGTTGCTTGAATATTAAACATTGACTTTTATGACATTTTTATTATCCCTTTTATTACCACATTTCAATATTATATTCTCAATCAGAACTCCACATTTATAGTTCACATGACATGTTTTTATTACCACTTTTATTACCCTTTTATTACCACTATTATTACCCTTTCATTACCACCTCTCAATTATAATCTAAATTTCACATGAGCACGTTCATTTCTCTTGTTTTATTGCATGGGGTCTACTCCATCGGTTCCCATCCAATACTACATGCGGAAATGAACACTGCATAGCCTTCGATGATTAACCAGAAGATGACTTCCTTGATTATTATGCTAATAGGCGACTATATATGACAGAAAGCAGAGAATTTTTTTTGTTAAAGGAGAGAGAAAACATGAAAGACAGAAATTCAAAATGGAAGCAGAAATATGGTTGAATTTTGCCAATTTTATTCCGATACCAATAAAAAAATTTACCTTAGGTTTTTTTAAGGTAGCAAATAACGATTTTTTTTGGTCAAAACTTATAAATTCAAAATAGCTGCGCCAATATGGCCGACGAATTTGCAAATTGTGTTCTGATCCCAATGAAAATTGGTACGTGGGGTTTTTTAAGTTAGCAAAAAACGAATTTATGATCAGAAATTATAAATTCAAAATGGCCGTGCCAATATGGCGGACGAATTGTGTTAATTTTGTTCCGATTCCAATTAAAGTTGGTATCTAGGGGTTTATAAGGTCGCAAATAACGATTTTTTTTGGTCAAAACTTATAAATTCAAAATGGCCGCGCTAATATGGCCGACGAATTTGCAATTTGTGTTCTGATCACAACGGATTTTTTTAAGGTAACAAATAACGAATTTATGATCAGAAATTATAAATTCAAAATGGCCGTGCCAATATGGCGGACGAATTTTGTTAATTTTGTTCCAATTCCAATGAAAACCGGTATATGGAAAATTTAAGTTAGCAAATAACGAATTAATGACCAAAAACGTATAAATTCAAAATTATGGGACTAATATAACGGACGAATTTTGACAAATAAGTATCATTTCCCGGTTAGCAGGTAGATTGTTAAATAGTTTAAAAATCAGAAAATCTTGACATTCTGAGCCTTATATTCTGAGAGTCATGTGACATTGCAAGTGAAGTGACACTCAAGGAATGGTATTCCCCGAGACGACTTAGAGACATCTCTCATATATAAATTGCCAATATTGCATGGGGCATTCGCAAAGTGGAATGAAGGTTGTTATTAACTGCGTTTCCACTCTGGGAATACCTGTTCGAAATTGTGGTGACAATCAATCGAGAAATGTCATGTGAATGATTCGACTCTCAGAATAAGCCCATCTAGCTACAAATTTAAAAACATTGAACATAGTGTATCCTGAAGCTCTCTAAGCAATCAGTTCAGAATATTGATCAACAAGGTTTTTTTTTTGAGGTAAAATGGTAAGGAGAAGCGGAAAAATGACGAAACGGGTTTCAGCTATATCTTATATTTAAAAATTTAAAAAAAAACATGTAGAAGAAAAAAAAGGATATATGATTTTTAAATGAAAATTGAAAAAAAAAATATAGTTTAAGTGAATAAATATAAAACTTACCCCATTTTAGATTCATCATAAATGTATTTTTAAATTTTAATCTTTCCCAAATTAATTTTGACATTATTGTTTTTGTCCTTGCTCCTCTTCTGGCTCTGCTCTTTTTTTATTGTTGTTATACAAAATAATTATTTATTGACTATTATTATTATTAATAAAATAAAAACACCAAAACAGATTCCACAAAACACTTTTTTTTATTATTATTATTATTATTAAAAATTATTTTTCACTTTTCTTTTTTTTTCATTTACTTAAATATTTTCAAATGCACATTTATATTATTTATTTATTAAAAAACAGCCTAATTTATCCCCCTCCACTATTTAATAGTATTATTATTATTTTATTTACTTTCACCTGAGTGAGAATTTGAGTTTTTATTTTTGATTTTGGGTTTTTTCCTTTTTTTATTTTGTATTAAATAATTTTTTTTTGGAATTTTTTTTTGTTGTATTTTTTGTTTTTTTATTTAAAAATTATATTTTTTTTTGGTGTTTTGTAATTTTTTTGGGAAGCATATATTAAACAACGAATAATAAAGTTAGATGATAACAATAAAAAAAAACAGGTTAACAACTGCTTAAATAACACCGAAAACTCTCCCTTTTTCGGCGCGGCAAAGAAGTTTTTTTTTTAATCTTTTTTTTTATAAGAAGTGCAGAAAATAAATATAATACTATGCACACCCTGATTTAACCGTGAAGTTTATTATATTATTGCTTAAATATTGTTTTTTGGGTTTTTTTTTAAAGGTTTCTCTTTATTTTTTTTTCACTCTTTATTATTGTTTATTTTTGTATTTTTTTTTTTTTGGGAATTTATGTTGTTTTTGGAATTATTTTTTTACCCAAAAAAAAAACGTATTACAACATTAATATATTAATAACACTAGTTTTATATGTTTTTACTGGTCCCCTTGCAAAAATTTTTAATAAATTCAAAAAAAAAAACAAAAAAAAACGTAGGGTATTTTAATTTAATAATATTAATTACAAATTTTAATTTATTTACTTCAACAAAAACGCGTAAAATAATAAATATTTAAATAATATATTTTATTAAAAAAAAATTTTTTTTAAATAAAAACAAAAAAAAATAACTCGAAATTAAAAAACACTTTACTTTTTAGTTTAGAGAATAAATAGCGAATTGGGCATGCGCGGATCGCTCCAATTCAATAACTGTGATGCCGGGCCTGACTCTAAAAACGATCAACCGGACTAAAAAGTCGATACCACTATGCCACAATCTGTTGCTGTACATTTAGCGTATATATTTGAGCGGGATCCCATCTCTGGATCAGACAGTTAAGCTTTCGAAATAAAACGGCTGCAGTCCATAACAACAACAACAACAACAACAACAACAGCAGCAACAAAAACGAAACAACAAGAAGAAATATACGACAAATATTTTTTTTTTCGTTGATATAAGTATAAAAGTAAAGCAGCACGTTTTCACTACCTCTCTCTCTGTACGTGTCTCTCTCTCTCTCTGTATGTCTCTTCTCATATAATATCTCTGTTTTTCCAGGGCGCGCAGTTTAGTGCGAAGCACTGATCTTCTATCGCACTGCGATACTGTGTATTGCAGTTTAAGTCGGGGCTTTTATTTTTTACTATTATTATTTTTATTTTTTTTATATAGATTTTAATTATTTTATTTATTTTTGTGTTGTTGTTGTAGAGCAGTACTAACGTCAGATACTTATCAGTGATATTTTTAGGTGTACAATATAATATAGTAATGAAGAAAAAAAATACCCTAAGTAATCTAGATATCGCGCATGGCTATGATATCGTTACACTTTATAGCAACAATTGTTAGACACTGGAAAATTGTTTAATTTTATTTGTATAGAGATAGAGAGAGAAAGAGAAAAAAAAAGATATGCAGATATATAAACGAACAAGCCCCCCGTTTGCGTCCCCCCCCCAAAAAAACCATCCGTTCATTGTGGTGCATACATATCCCGCTGCGTACACGAGCGGTATTATTCCTCTTCTAATAATCTGAATCTTCATTATATTGTCGCAGGTTGAAAATTTCCCCTTTGGATTTGATTATTTTTTGATTTGATTTTGATTGAAAATTAACTTTTAATATTTTTTGCACCACTTATAAAAAAAAATCACTGCACTAGAAAGATTATTATCAGTGCACAACGACAACACCACGAGAAAAAACAACAACAACTTTTATACATTTTTTTTAATATTATAAAGTTGTGTGACGACGTCACTGCGTTTTGTGTTTATTATTATTATTATTATATTAACAAAAGGACAAACTAATAAACTTGTTAAATATTTATCCTATTCCTCTTCATTTTCTTGGTTTTTTTTTTTTTGAAAATGCATTTTTGTTTTTGTTATCACCTAGCGCATCTTCAACAACAAGAGAGAATAAAACATTTTTACATACTCTTTAGAGATAAGAAAAAACACAAAAAAAAACACTCAAAGATATCTTCTTAAAATCTCAGAAAGATTGATGCTATTTCTCGTATATATATATATATATATATGCATAAGTTCTATCTTAGTGGAATGCACAATATGTCTTGACTCTCTATATCCCTCTCGTCGTGTGTATCTCTATCTCTATTTTTTAAAAAGAAAATGCAACACCACAAGATCATCGATCGTGTCAAAACAAAACTCGATCGATCGTTGATCGTTGATCGAAGATTATTGATTATTATGTATTTTCTTTCTTCAATTTTTCTTTCTTTCTTTCTTTCTTCGATCTCGTTTTAATTTGTTTTTTTTTGTTTTTGAATCTTTATTATTACCATTGAACACCGGAGGGGGGGGGGGGTGATGATGGATATCTGAACCATTTCATCATTTTCTGCATCTTAATTTTTTTTTTGATATACTAAAACCGAAAAAAAGATCAAAAAACCCTGGTAACAGGTGGTACCAGGTTTTATTAGAGTTAAGAGGATTTAGAAAGAAGAAAACAGAAAGATACACACGCAATAACAAAAAAAAAAACTTAAACCATGGAAAATACAATCCACAAAGACAAGTTTTTAAAACGATCGACGTTTTTTTTTGTGTCGTTAGTACTTGATTCTTGTGAACTTAGTGTTTCCATGTGAGATAGAAGGAATGATAAGAGGAGTTTTTTTTGCTGTTGAAGTATCTTCGATATACATAATTAATTATTATTATTATAGGAATTGGGTATCAAATTTTAAGAATTACCAATATTTTTTTTAGCCCCGTTGATTTAATGGTCCTTTATATAATTTCAAATTAAAATTAAAACATGGCAGGTTTTTCACATTAATAACAAAAACGTAAAACCACACTTCTTCTAATTCTAAAAAAACTTAACAGCTTGTGGTAAAATATGTATGTAACTTAAACTTGCTTGAATATTAAAAATTTGACTTTTATTACGTTTTTATTACCCCTTTATTACCCCACCTTTAAATTGCCGTGTTTTTTTTTAATCTGTTCTGTTCTGTGCTGCGTACAGGGTCTATACAAACTGGAGCGCGTTCAAAAACCTTACTATGGTTAACAATGGTTAACTATGGTAAACTTTTGTCGTTCAAAAACTCCGTGGTTAACTACGACATAACCACGAGCATAGTTTTTTGGCGTTCAAAAACTCTCGTGGTTAACCATGGTGTAGTTAAATTTTAACCCTGCTCGGGAGCATGGTTAGCGATAGTTAAGAAGAAGAAGAATAAAAACAACTCTCTGACAGTTGTTTTAATGTAAACACAGGAACAAATCAAAGTGGGATTTGTGGGATTATTGCAAATAAATAATTAATGAAATATTTGACGCAATTATCGGGGACTATTTTATGGAAAATTTTGTTTTTATTTTTTTTCTTCTTTAACCTGTAGTTAACCACGGTGCGTTCAAAAACCTCCATGGTTAAACATAAACTTTCGTGGTTAAGTGAAGTGATGCAGCATAACCACAGCTTACCTCGTGGTTTACCATAGTAAGGTTTTTGAACGCGCTCCTGTTGTCCTCGATAATTATCCAGAACATTATCCAGCACAAAGGGAAATTTTTAAATTTCCCTTTTTTCACATACACTTTTTTAACCTGACACAGTTGGACAAATAAAATAAAATTTGTTTTGTTTAACTGAAGGATAAAAACGAGAAAAATTAATGGTAGAGATAAATCTGTGGTGCTAAGGCAAAACCCAATATGCTAACAGTCTCGAAAGTTTATGAATGAAAATGTTCCCCAAAAGCCAAAATTGTAGACTGATTCTCTTAAATAATTTAGATCAAAACTAAAGAGTCCGATATGTTCATATGCTTACAATACTGCGATGGCCCAATCCAATATTACATGAACCAATATCGACAATTAGTAAAATCGGAGCACAATTGGTAAATTTAACCATATTTGGGCGGCCATTTTGAATTTCGGTCATATTTCGGCGACCATTTTGAATTTCATTTTGAAAGTAAACAATACAAATTCTTTGATTTTTCACATCTACGTCATTGTATATTTCTTTTTTCTATATCAACAATAGTTTTTGAGCTGCAACTCAAAAACACTATTAACTAATGCCGTGTTTTTTTAATCTGTTCTGTTCTGTGCTGGAACAGCGTCCATGCAAAATGTTGTCCCTGATAATTATCGAGAACATTATCCGGCACAAATGGAATTTTTAAATTTCCCTTTTTTTCTCACATACGGTTTTTAATTTGACAGTTAACAAATAAAGTAAAATTGTTTGTTTACTGAATGAAAAACGAGAAAAATTAATTGAAAGATATAAATAAAACCGATTTTTATGCAATATTAGAAGAAATTAAAATGCCCAAAAGACGTAATTTATGTAAATAAAAATGAAAATTTACATTGCCGTTTTTTTAAATGTTCCAGGACAGAATAGAATAGATTAAAAAAACGCACCTAATATTATATTCTCAATCTGAATTCCCCCACATGCCTGCTAATTTCCCTTCCACATGACGTTTTTATTACCCATTTTATTACCCATTTTATTGCTTATTATGCTAATGGGCGACTATATGACAGAAAGCAGCGAATTTTATATTTTTTAAATATTTTTTGTAATCGTTGATTTAATCATTTTAAATTAAAATTAAGACTTTGGGGGGGGGGGGTTCACATTAACAACAAAACGTAAAACCACACTGTACCTTCTTCTACGTACTTTAAAATCTTGACAGCTTGTGGTAAAATGTGTAACAAAAAAAGTTTTTACCAGAAAATATACTTAATCAATTGTTTATGTAATACACAAAAATTCATTGGGGGAATAATGGCCGCCCCTCCCCCCACGCACAAAACATTTTTTAATTTTGATTTTTACCAGTCACAGCTTAGGGGATGACGTGCAACATTTGCAATTTCATCATAGGCCTTCTTACATACTGTTCATGGCATAGCCAACCTCTAGCGAATCTGATCTTCGCAAAAAAAAAATACTTCTTCTTTTTCTTTAGTGAGGTATAGCGTCCAAAAGTACCGCTGTCACTCACTTAGCTTATTGTGCTACCGTCCCTATACCGTCTAGCCTAGTCCAACTAATGTCTTGTGTTGTGTTGGTCTCGGATCCCTCCATGCATAGTCGATAGATGTCATCTTCAAAAATTCTCATTCTTTTCAGTGGCATAGAAAATGGTGTGCGACTCTACTAAGGACCCATGGACCCAGACTCCTTGACTCAGGTAAAGAAATTGGATTAAGAGGAAAAATGACGAAGTGAATTATTATATCCCCCAGTTCGTGAATAGGCATGGGGAGGTTATAGGGCATAATGTCCGGACGAAAAAGAAGACGCGGAGCACATGGTGTGTGTGTGTTCATGTGCTAAAATGCTTGTGTTTTGATAAATTTGTTTACTTTTGCGCCTAAAAGCAGTAAAAATCTATTCAATAAAAATTATATTTGTTTATTTAAAAAAAAACTCACCATCGATTATTAATATTTAAGAAAATTATTATTGACGATACACCATCAGAAATTCAAAAGCCTAGCTAAAAAAAAGTAATAAAGAAATCGTCTAGCGTCCATCTCATCATACACATATGAAAAGAACACTTTTCGCCAAAACATATGCAATTTGTAAAAAAATTTAAAGTTTACGTTGTTAAAAGAACAAGATTCGCGGAGTTCCTATAGCTATACTAATAAACACACACACTTTCCCGGCTGAAATGGCGCAAAAGAAAGTCAAAGCCTCCGGGAATATGTGCCGAGTGTCTTCCTAGGAAACAAAGGATTTGGTTCTTGAGGCGATTAATAAATAGCTTCTCCATCTTTAAAGCACCCGGTACGGACGGGCTCCAGAAATTACCCGAGTTTTCAATACTGTGGCTTTAAAAAAAATGGAGATTTTAAAATCTCATTGAGAGAGTTTGGATCGTTGGAGAGGAACAAAGGTCCTTAATATTTCCACTCCCCCCGTTAACAAAATTTAATATTTCTCATCTGTAATAAAAGGAAATAAAAGGATATCATACAAGAATCGGTTAAAAAAAGTGTGGAGATTTTAAAATCTCCTTTAGAAAATTTAGTTTGAATACCACGATTTTAACCCTCAAGGAAAGCACTACAGTAAATTTGAGATATAGAATAGGTTTAGAATACCCTACGTGTATTTTTGCCGGTCGGCGCAAAGGCTGTGACGCCCCCCGGTAGTATGCCAAATTACCAGATGAAAAAACAAGGAAAACCGTCCGCTAGATGAAAACTCGACCTAAGCAGAACTTTTATACCCTATAAATAACCGGTTAAGCTGGCGGGATGCCTTTTTAGGGCTCTAACCTAATGCTAGGCCGTTGGTTTATCTAGATTTATCAACTTAGCACAGAAAAACAGAAGAGAAAAATAAGATATCACAGAAAATTTAAAATCAAACAAAAAATTGACTTAGTCGAGACACAATTGACTTTTCCTTAATTTATTGAATCTCCATGAGAGTTTCCATGAGAGTTTAACCAGAGTTGAACCCGAGTTATACGTCATGTACTGATTTTCCATGCAGTGTTTACTCTGAGTTTACTCAGATTAATCGCACATGGAAACGGGGATTGAGTAAAGTTTCGTTAAATCCAAGTAAACTCGAAAAAACCAGTCCGATTTAGCCGGGTTTTGCATAAGTGAGTGTTGTTTTTATTGAAATGTGTCCCGACTACTTTTGTTCGGCTGAAGGTGATATTTTTTATAACTATTGTCGTAGTTTCATTTAACAGCATTATAAAAAAACATTATTTCAATTAAATTTACTTAATAATTTCACTTACAGATGAAAATATTTAAAAACAATAATTTTTTTATTACACTCCCTAAGAAAATAACGAAAAAACACGTTACTGAACGAACTGTCATTATTTTAAACATGACACAATGAACGGAAATTATCACGTTGTTCAACTGGGGAATATTCAGCGGCTATTTTAATGGGTGAAAACTGTAAGATAATTTAAATTAATAATGAATATTAATTAAATAATTATTTTTCTATAGAATTATGCAAAAGAATGAAAATGGGGGCAAAGATTTTAACATGGAAAAAAAATGAAAATAAAATTCTCATATAATTATGTGAATGCGACGACGCCATTTGCATTAAAAAAAAACTTTATATTAATTTGGGAAATATTCTGCTGTAAGTTTTTCCTTTTATGTATTTCGTAAATTATTTAAATGTTTTCGCAAAATTTAATATTATCGGGAATTTTTATTATTAGATATTATTAAGGGAGAAGATTATTCATGTTCAAACCGAGTCATTCGCAAGGTCAAGTATAGAAAAAAATATATGAAAAATTGAAATGTTTCCAAAATGGCGTCAAAAAAAGGCCAAAAACAGTTTTTTGCGTTTTAAGAAAAAATTAGATTTTGTACAAAAAACAAAAACGGTTTATATAAAATTTGTAGAACTGAAGTAATGCGCATTTTCTCGGGGAAAAATTGATTTATTGATCCGATTGTGGTACAAATGCAATGTGCGCACAAAAAATAACTAATAGCACAACTCTTCCAGTATATTTTGAGTCTAAAAACGTTTCTGTAGGTATTGATGGCTATGAGCTAATCGAATTCGGCAACAAAAGTCTCTTTTTCGAAAAAACCGTATTTTGCAAAAACTATTTATTATTTTGCAAATTTTTTAAAAAAAAGGCTGCTATTGCACTCCCCAAGGGCTAGACTTTTCACGAGTTTCATTACAAAATGGTTTTTTTTTGGTAAAAGATATGAGCATTTAAAAAAAACGTGATTTTTAGGGGTTTTTTTGCAATTACTCCTTTATTTGTTTATGTATTGACATCAAACTGGTGTCATTTTATTAGTTTAAAAAAAATCTCTACAAACTTTATATAAATCGTTTTTTTTTGTACAATGTGTAGTTTTTTTCTTAAAACGCGAAAATCTGTTTTTGGCCTTCTTTTGACTCCATTTTGGAAACTTTCCGAAAAGGCCTACGAGTACCAAAAGTAGTTCATCAAATTCTACGAAATTTTTCCAAATCAGTTGAGGTTTTCTTTGCGCATGTGGGCAAATGAAAATTACACACAAATAAACATTGCGCACAACGGGATAAGAAATGCGCTTATGTATTTTGACATTTCCCCTTCGAAATCTGTTGTTATTCTCACTGCGCATGGAAAATGCGATTTTTGAGAAATCTTGAATATGGATCGGACTCTATCATGAAAACGGTCCCCCCCGCCCCCCTCCAAAAAGTTAAATTTGAAATTTATAAGAATGCAATAAATAGATATACATATATATTTGTTCATATATTAGGTACAATATAATAACTAAAATAAAAACAAAATAAAAAAATAATAATAATAATAATAAAAAATAAAAACTAACAAAAAAATATATCAATTTCCATTTTTTAAAAAAAAAAAATCTTTAAAAAAAAATCACTTGCAAAATTCAATTATACGTTTTGTTTTTTCTTTACGTTTTTTTCATGTTCCGTGTATTATGGGCGTTCTTCTTGTGTGTAAATCGTTTTTGCCATTTCCCTAAGCATTTTTTATTTTATATATTATGAAAAACAGAGAGAGTGAGAGAGAGAGAGTATTTCTTATCTTTCTTTTTTGTTAGAGAAGAAAGATGATGAAGAAAAAAAATTAATCTAAACTTTTATTATTTTCACCGGAACGGCTTGAATGGCTTGAGTAACTCAGAAGCGTTCCAGCATGATTCGGTTTTAATTCATGCGGATTAACATCAAGCTTCTCATGTATACGATCTGGCTCAATAACTAGAGCACCATGTGGTCCTCTAGTTAAATGGCCATGATTAACAATATTTTCACCAATATGATGATGATGATGATGTTTCCCGGTAGTAGTAGTAGAAGAAGATGATGATGATGATAATGAAGAATGATGACTGCCACCACTATCGTTTTGTCCAGAAATATGATGTATTTGTCCAATATTAATAGCTGCTCCGGCACTAGTAGTGCTAGGAGATTGATAGGCGCCGCTGCTTGTGCTGCTGCTGCTGATAATGCTGCTAATGCTGCTGCTACCATCGTCAATATTATGCTCAATTGATTCTGATTCAATTGATGATTGTTGTTGCTGTAATGATTGATCCGATGAATGTAATCCCATACCGATATGTGCACCCTTTAAATGTCCCATATCATGATGTGATCCCTCAATACCATCAATTATTGATTCATCACTTGTGCCATGCTCATTACTAGAAATATTATCAATATTATATTTTTTTATACTCTTTTCATAATATTTCGAATGTTCAAATTGTATTAATATTTCTCGCAGGCGCGGTATATCCAATTCAATATTTTCCGAATTTAAGCTCTCAACAAAATCCGCAATACTTTTATCATTTAATTTCTGATTTGGACCTTGGATAATTCTTAACAAATCCATCAATTGCTCCTTATCATGCTGTGAATTCTTCTCTTGTATATTTTTTAATAATGTTACAATTTTATGATTCATCATAATTCGCATATTTTTCGTATGTTCTGAATCAATTATCGAATTTGTTTCATTGCGATTATTTAAGAAATTCAATAAATCTGGTACATCATTATGAGGTATTAACAAATCATCAATATCATCATCTAAATCCCCGGGATTATTAAAGCGATTCTTTTCGCATGATGAGCATGAGCAATTATTTATGATTTGTACACGCTTTAATAATTGCGCCGGCGTATCAGGATGATTCTTTTCACATTCCAATGTAACATGATGCCATGTTGTATCTGATGGCTGGCAGCTATCACAGTATGGTACAATAACCTAAGAAAAATAATAAAATAGAATTAATATTTGTTTTTGTGTATTTTTGTAATTTTGTTTTTATATAAACAAACCTCTCCAGGATCTGATGGTTCAGTATGGGGTATTGAGTAGCTGAAGCATGCTCCAACGCATACGTTGTTATCAATTTCTTCTGATTTACAACCTGGGTAACTAATAACTTGTTTTATTTGAAGCGTTTTACACCATGAATGTTTATCTGGATATAACACAATGTTGTGAACCTAAAATTTATATAAAAAAAATATAATATTATTCAGTAAGTATTTTTAGACTTGCGAGCTGCAACCTAAACATTTTTAGATTGCAATCCCCGAGTCTGGGACAAATTTAGGCGAAAAAAACCAAAAAAAAAACACTCAATAGACCGGTTCTCGTGCAATTGCAGAGATCAAGCAGCATTGAGCGTGATAACTACTAAGTTGGGAGACCGCGTTACACTCACGTTTAAAAATATAAAGTTTTCAACGCTGCCGCAGTTATTTCTCGCATATCAACGCCGGAATTCTCTAATTTTTTAGCCTCTATTTTCCATTCGGGGTAAGGCAAGTCGTTGGATGCCCCTTGTGGGGCTTGTAGGGTAATCCACACGAGGTCTGCAGTAAGGCTAGCCAAATAGGAGCCCTATCTGCACCCCCCCGTAAAAATGGTAGTCTGATAGCAGCTTTTGGGAGCTCTACACAAGCTCCTGCTAGTTCCCGAACCCTCCCATTCTGCTTGTGTGTGTTCGAGTGAAAGAGGTAATATAGGCAAACGCTTTGAGCTCGAGTGCAAGAGTTATTATGGTCCGCAACATAAAAGAAGGTAATCTCAAAATCGCTGTTTCTATGCGCAAATGAGATGAACCTCTCAAGTCCCTGCAAAAGCGAGCAATGTCACTCTTTTCGTACGCTAACTCATTTCCATTCGTTTATGGTGCGGAAACATATAAGTAAAAAGCTTTATTTTAGTACGCTGAAAGAGTCACCTACCACTGAATTGGTTAAAAAAAAGTGGAGATTTTAAAATCTTCTTTAGAAAATTTAGAAAGTTTGGATTCGTTGGAGTAAGAAAGGTTCTTAAAATCCCCCACCCCCTGCTCCCTTCCAAAACGAAAGGAAATAAAAGGATATCGTACAAGAATCGGTTAAAAAAAAGTGGAGATTTTAAAATCTCCTTTAAAAAATTTAGAAACTTTGGATTCGTTGGAGTAAGAAAGGTTCTTAAAATCTCCCCACCGCCCTGCTCCCTCCCAAAAAGAAAGGAAATAAAAGGATATCATAAAAGAATCGGTTAAAAAAAAAGTGGAGATTTTAAAATCTCCTTTAGAAAATTTAGAAAGTTTGGATTCGTTGGAGTAAGAAAGGTTCTTAAAATCTCCCCACCGCCATGCTCCCTCCCAAAAAGAAAGGAAATAAAAGGATATCATAAAAGAATCGGTTAAAAAAAAGTGGAGATTTTAGAATCTCCTTCAGAAAATTTAGTTTGTATGCCACCGATTTTAACTGTCAACGAAAGCACTTTAGGGCGCGCACTACAAATTTCTTGAATATAATTATAATTTCTTTGATTGATAATAATAATAATAATAATAATAGAATAAAATCAATTTTACTTACTTTATGCTCTCTATGCGCATCGGCAACAAAATTAACAAGTCCTAGAACGATTCCAAATAAAAAAATCGTCCTCCAGACTAATTCATCTCTAGTCATTTTCTATAAATTTAAAATTTAGATTTAGATTAATATTAAATTAGTTAAACATAAAATAAATATTAACTTATATTTAATTAAAAACAATCTCAATGGGGGTTTTTTTTTTGTGGTGTAAACGTATTAATTAAATTTTTTTTTCTTTTTTAAATAAAAATTACAAAATTTTTACACAATAATAATATTAAATATTCTCTCTTTTTTTTTGTTTTTTTGTCTATATCTCTCTTTCTCTCTGCGTGTGCGCGAGCGCGGTACTTGTTAACCTTCAAAAAATCTGTTCAATACTAATTTTTTCTTTATCTTCATCTAGGGTACATAGATAGAGTGTTGTATTATATTATAAAAAAAAAACAAAAACAATCTTAAAAATCAGAATATAACACCTGTGAATCGAGTGAAGCTTTTCACCTGTGCGGCAACTAGCACAGGCCCACTGCCTCCCTACTGCAAAAAAAACCAGCATCTGTCCGTCTGTTAATTTACAACAACAACAACAAAACATACCTATATATATATAAAAGAAATGATATGTTATCTTCCCCTTCTTCCTTTCGTCCTCTTAATTTTTTTTTGTTTTTTTTTCATATTAAACAAAATGCAGGTGTGCTATTGAGTGGAGGGGGGGGGGGCAGAACAGGTAAAATCATATAGAGTCTCACCGATTTTAATAAAACTTTAGCGAGAAAGAAAGGCAACAACAACAAAAAAAACGCTCTTTGATAATTTATGGAATATGCAAATTACACAAAACGTAGTTAGACAACTTATTTTTGTTTTTTTGGTTGTCGTCTGGTTCTTCTATACTTCTTTTTACTATCTTTGAAATTGATTTAAGGTGTGATGGAAATACAACAGCAACAAAATAAAAAAATTAAAAAACAAAAAAAACTAAAAAAGAAATAAGGTAAAAATATCAATAAAATCTGAGATAATAGTGAGTGACTCCATACAGGTGGACATGGGTTCGTTTTATGAAGAGAGAAAGAGAGTCATGGACGTAATTTTTTTTTTTTGATAAAACAATTTTTTTTCTCATTCACATTTATTAATATTATTATTTTTTTTTTGTTTTGTATTTTATATATTTTCGCGATATTTTTATTAAGTTTTATTTATGAATGAAATTTGTTTTTTTTTTGCAAAAAAAATGTATCACGTTCAGAGGTGATGATATTAATGGGCATCAGGCAAAATTTTGTAGATATATACCCAAGAGTTATTTAGTGGCTTGTAACTAAGTCCAAAAAAAGTCTGTGACATTTTTTTTAATGTTATTTTAATCGTAATTTATTTATATGATTGGCAGTTAATATATTTTATTAAGGATATTACGAATTTTATTAAAAAAAAAATGGTGATACAGAGTAGTTAGTGGATTGAATGAGTTGCTGAGGAGGTTTCGTTTTGAAATTGTTTTATATTACAAAACTATACCGTTTTAATATTTTTTCGATTAATGTTGCTTTATTATTAGTAATTATAAAAGAAAATACACCTTCCGAAAACAGCAAATTCATTTCAAATTGCCGCTGCAGCTGGCTTGGCAATATTATTAGCGCATTTTTGTTAAACCAAAATTTTATAGTACAGTAGTCAGATTGTTTGTGGCCCTATTGTGGGTTAATTGTTTGAGGATTGTTGCAGTTAGAAAGGTCCTTAATACCCCCCTCCTTCTCCGCCCTCCAGAAAAGAAAGAAAATAAAAGGATCTCATACAAAAATCGGTTAAAAAAAATGGAGATTTTAAAATCTCCTTTAGAAAGTTTAAAAAATTTGGATCGTTGGAGTAAGAAAGGTCCTTAAAATCCCACCCCAACCCCCCCCCCCCACACCTACGGGGCGCAATATTTCTTTATTATAGTCAAAAATTCGTCATGTCCCACGACTCGAAATTCAACATAATTCGACGTGACTTTCTTTAAATCAAACGACATGTCACGTGACACAACTTGACTTTCAGCATAATTTGACGTGACTTTTTTTAATTCAATCGACTTGTCACGTCACACGACTCAACATTCAGCATAATTTGACGTGACTTTTTTTTAACTCAAACGACTTGTGTCACGTCACACGACTCGAAGTTCAGCATAATTTGACGTGACTTTTTTTTTAACTCAAACGACTTGTCACGTCACACGACTCGAAATTCAGCATAATTCGACGTGACTTTCTTTAACTCAAACGACTTGTCACGTGACACAACTCGACTTTCAGCATAGTAGCTAGAGGGGGTAATGATGAAATTAGACGAATTCTAGTTTCGATAGTGGCGTGTATGTGAGTCGACACGAACATGTAAATATTTTGAGCCGGAACAAGAGCACCCATTCCCCCCGTTTTCAAGGATGCTGAACACGATGGCGTTGTTAGAATTTCTTTTTAGGGTTGCGTAACCCCCCAAACGGCCAAAAACCACTCCAAGAGGGGTTAAGCGCGATTTACACGGTTTCCTTGTAAAACAAAAAAATCATACTTTATTTTTTTGTGTTATTAATATTATTTCTTAAATGGCGCCTAAACAGTTCTTGTAGGACTCTCGGGGGCAATGAGTATATACTCGGGCCAATGAGTATATACTCGGGCCAATTAGTATCTATATACTCGGACCAATGAGTATATACTCGGGCCAATTAGTATATACTCTGGTCAATTAGTATATACTCGAGCCAATGAGTATATACTCGGGCCAATGTGTATATATTTACCTAGCCAATTTACTGATTAAATTTTCTATACAAAAACGCTTTAATAATAACATGAAATGGTAAATCTATAGAGTTGCAGTACCCACCTCCGATTTTTTTCAAATTTTCATATTTTATGTATTTTGATGCGTAGAATCCATTTTTGGAAAAATTAATTGCCGCTGACGCACCGTTTCGCCGTTATTCGAGTTTGAAGTTGCCAAATTTCGGTTTTTTGGAACGTCACAACCGCCATATTTCTTTTCCGTTTTTTTTTCAAATTTTCATATTTTATGTATTTTGGTGCGTAGAATCTATTTTTGAAAAAATAAATTGCCGCTGACGCACCGTTTCGCCGCTATACAATTTTGAAGTTGCCAAATTTCGGTTTTTTCAAAAGTCACACATATTGATGAAATTTATACACAAATGTATATTTCGATGTGGACAATTTATTTTTGGGAAAAAAAATGCCACTTATGCACCGTTTACCTTGTATATACCGTTTTTTTTAATACATTTTTGTAAAGCACGTCATTGTATGGGAGTATGAAATAATAACTGCCACATTTGACTTTTATATATATATAAATTTTAAAATAATTAAAAGTCAAATGTGCTCGTTATTATTTCATACTCCCATACAATGACGTGCTTTACAAATGTATTAAAAAAACGGTATATACGAGGCAATTTTTTTAAGTAACGGTGCATAAGTGGCAATTTATTTTTTCAAAAATAGATTCTACGCACCAAACTACATAAAATATGAAAATTTGAAAAAAATCGGAAAAGAAATATGGCGGTTGTGACGTTCCAAAAAAACCGAAATTTGGCAACTTCAAATTCGAATAACGGCGAAACGGTGCGTCAGCGGCAATTAATTTTTCGAAAAATGGATTCTGCGCATCTAAATACATAAAATATGAAAATTTGAAAAAAATCGGAGGTGGGTACTGCAACTCTATAGATTTACCCATGAAATTTGTTAAAACAGTGAAATGATCAACTTAAAAAAAAAATTAATTCTTTTAATTGTATAGACACAAAATTCTTGCCCAATTCAACATATTTTTTTTTTGTTGAAATCAAATCTTAAATTGTAAATCATAAATTTTATAAATAAAAAAAAAATGCATATGAAAATTAACAAACTACCAAACAAAATATAAAATTTCTTTGAAAAAGTCTTTTTTGTATTTTGTTTTTTTTTGTTTTTGTGTATATGTATGTAAAAAAAACAAAAAAGCAAAAAACAAAATACCTGAAGTAAATTTTTTTTTTAAGAACAAAACCGTAAAAAGAATGGGTTTTTTTCATGTTGTTTTTTGTTTGTTTTTTTTTTCTTCTTTTGAACGAAAACAAGTTCACCTACATATAACCCCATTGAGAATTTTGTTTTTTGTATTTTTTGGCAAAGGGAAAGGTATGATATAATCGGTCTCTAACTGTATACAACGTGATATGGTTTATACTTTACCTCAATTTTTTGACTTTCAACACGAAACTGATGAACGCAGGCTTAATTAATAATAATAATAATAATATAATCCAGGTATTTTTCGATTTCTTTTTTTTTTTATTAATAATTAAATTGTGTATTATTGCCACCAAAATTGTTTTAACTAATTTATTTATTTTATTTTATTTTTTTATTTATTTAATTATTTTGCGCACACTAAAAACACATAAACTGTTTTCACCACAAGTTTTTTCCTTTTGTATAAATTTTTATGTACACGATCTTATATATATTAAAAATAATAATAATAATAATATATTGCACTTTATTTTTTAACTTTTAATTAAAGTTTTCCATATTTTATTAAATTAAAACATAAAACCACACTCATCTATATAATATATATATTATATATGGAAGCATTTATATAGAAATATTGTTTTTCCCTTTTTCTTTTTGTTTTATTTTTTTTCTTTTTTTTTTTGAAATGAATATCCAAAATAAATTAAAATATCAAAATGTTAATCATTTAATTATTGTTAATTTAAGAAATTTTAAAACAGGATTAGAGCCTTTTTTAAATTCATCTTCCTCAATTGGTGACGTGACCTCAAAATATAGAGGCGTTTCGCGCACGCTTAACATTTCTTGCCCAACAAAGTCGGACAAGCAAATTGCGTCGTTGTGTCGTACGTAATCGCACAGATTGACCACAGCTTTTTAAGAGCAGCAGCACACAGTATATAGTAGTGCGCGCACGCTGGGGCCTCTTTACAAATAAATAAGAAGCAAAAAAAAAATTAATAATAAATAAATAAAAAAAAATGTAAAACGTAATTACAGAAAATTTCTTCTGTGTTTTTTTTTTCAATTTAGTTCTTTTTATTTTATTTTTTATTATTATTATATTATTTATCTTTTTTAGTAGAGTAGAGTCAACTTTTAAATTACAAAAAAAAAAACAAAAAATTACAAAAAACAACCAGCAAAAGACACGCAAAAGAATATGTGAAAATTGCAACTTGAAACTTTGTTATATATATTGTATATATCTATACGTATATATATATATATATATATATATTTTATTTGTTACTTTGTTGTTGTTTTATATATGCCAAAACCGGGATATGTGGAAGCGAGGAACTTTAAAAGATAACGAATTACAAAAACATAAAACGAACTACTAAAAAAAACAAAAAACAACAACCAGGGATACCGCGCGCGCGTGCAATACACCAACAAAACCTGACCACAAGCCCCCAACAAACGTCGTTTTGAATTACTGCCGCGGTTTACCTTCTTGCTGACTTGTGGTGCTTGTTGCCCAAGGCGGCCAGCCCCCTCTCCTCCGTGAACACCGTGTCAGCCCCATTCTCTACACCATTCCCCTCACCCCCCCGCTCCGCCCCGCCGCCCCACCACCACCACCCCGCCCGCCCCCTCTCACTACCTTGTTTTTTCCAAGTATACGGAATAATTCTACCATCTCTAATGTGGTTTCCACCAGCTTCAAGCTCTACGTTATAGAGCTCAAGCAAAACCCAGAGCCGCCAACAAGTATAGTAACCAGGCAGCCAACCAGCACCACCAGCATCCAATACATAACAAAATCCGTGTTATGGCCAGTTTTTCCGCAATATCACAGTGATGCTCTTGTTACTATATACCACAACGGTGAGATGTTACTATAGATTTCTCTTTTTTATCCCACATACCCCACACACTCTTCTTTAATGTCAACTTAAAAAATAAAAAAACATTTCATTCAGATTTCAGACCTCGACAATCTTTATAACACAAGTCCCACCGAATATCCGGAAAAGACCATCAGGTGATTTCTTTCCTCTATCTTTATTGTATATATATACATACAGGTTCTCTCTACTTAGTTAACACTGAACAGTCAGATAAGTTCTACATCAATTTTCTCTATACTATTCGCTATACTAGTAGTTTTTTAACATGTATTTAAAATTTTCTTAAAGTAGTTAAAATCCACCTTTTTTCACCTATCCATAAAAAAGAGAGAAGAACTACTTGTTTCCATTCAATTGATTCATGTTACTTAACAACAATTTGTTTTTGTTTTTTTTGTTGTTAATAGCGAGACGAAATTTTACTTTGGACAAGACTATCAATGTCCAAGAGTAGTGAATTGGTTTTTTTTTAAACATTTAAAAAAAAAGCACCAAGCTCTCCCACAAAAAAATATCCGGACTTGACCTGATAACCCTATGTGATATCAATTTTTGCTATCTTCTCATTAACAACAACAAAAAAAAAACATTTATTAAATAATAAAAAAAAGTTAAAAAATATCAAACGTGTTTTGACTACACTACCGATAGGCTAGGCGCCACATAATTTATATATATATATATTTTTACATACATTAATACTATCACACACGGCCACGGATCCAAACCAAAGAAGCAATAATATATAGTAAAAACCGCAAAATCCTTTTTAAATACATATACGTAGTTGTAATTGATTTATGAAAAAGATAAGAGATTTTAGCTAGCAGCAATTTTGGAAAGATTAAAATCGTCATATTTTATATATATTTGATAACGAAAAATAGAATTAGCAACATATGTATGCCTAGAGACGATATTTTGTTTAATTACTATTAAATCGAAAACGTTTACAACTTTACATATGCAACTGGTTAAGCGCATAGTCATCAATATTATTAATCTCTATATAAGTTATATTGGTCCCATTAACTTGAGATATTTGAACCATTTTACCAGGAAAACTTACCCAAAAGATATGTAGCAGGCCCCCTGAATGATGTAAGCACTCTGGAAAGGGTAGACGACATCCAGTTAACGCCCGCGAGTTAACTGCGATATTATAAACTGTGATAAACTTATGAGTCTCTCTGGTAAAATAAACCCATATGAAATAGCCTTAAAAAGGTAAATCCCCTCATCAAAAATTAATATTAGTGAAACAGTTTTTTAAAAATATACTGATATTAGAATGATAAAATCCGTCCGGCCCCGCCATTTTGAATTTATAGGTTTTCACCATAAATTCGTTATTTTTAACCTTAAAAACACCAACATACCGAATTTTATTAGAATCGGGACACAATTGACAAAATTTGTCGCCCATATTGGGCCCGCCATTTTGAATTTATAGGTTTTGACCATAAATTCGTTATTTTCAACCTTAAAATCACCCAAATACCGACTTTTATTGGAATCGGGACACAATTGACAAAATTTGTCGCCCATATTGGCTCCGCCATTTTGAATTTATAATAGTTAGCCATAAATTCGTTATTTTCGAACTTAAAACCCCCCAGATACTGATTTTCATTGCAATCGGAACACAATTGGCAAATTTTTGCACGGCCATTTTGAATTTCGAGCGCAGCCATTTTGAATTTAAAAAAAAACGGAGCTTCGCGAGGTGCTTGCAAAATTTCATAGTTCTACTATAGCGCACACATACATACATACATACAGAAACTTTCTTTTATTATTGGCCTCGATTCCCAGATCCGGAGGATAGGAATTGAGTGCGGATTTGACACTTTGCGATTCTCAAATCCGCAGTATCAGCGGGTGCACACCACGAACACCAACGAAAACAAAAAGAAGTGCTAGGAAAATTCCTTTTATAGAGCCAAGTTTGGAGTCAAGTTAACTTGTCAAGTTCTTGACTTGAGTTCTATAAAAGATATGGTCAAAGCACTTTTTGGCCAGTTTACGCCAAGTTTTCGTGGCGTTCACTTCGTCGGATCGGTGCTCGATGTCTCGCTTTCTCGTTCTCCAGAGAGAGAGAGAGGTCGCTTTATCTCACACTTTCTCTCTCTTGATAAGCTCTTCATAAAGTTGGGATGTGTCCTGTGTGGACGGCAACAATAGAAGCAACAGGTGTTATAAGAATAACGCCCTTGATGTTTTCTTGCACCTGCTCCCTCCCGACCATCACACCAAAAAATCCAGCCTAAAACAGCGCCCTTAGACTGAAGGAATCCACGGAACATCTTGGATTTGCTACCCGAGGGTATGGTCGCCACAGTCACAGACTCCATCTCCCTACGATTGACCTTCAGGAAGGATTTCTTCGTCGATATACCCTCAAGAAGGCAATAGAGAAACGGTCTCTTGGCTAGCCAAACGTGGACGCACGAGCGCGTAGTGCAGGCGGATATGCCGCCTTATTCTCGTTTTCGAGTGACGTGACAGATGTCACTTGTACTTTAAATTGATATCCTCATTGTCAATCTAAGAGACTCCTGGCAACTATGTCAACAAACGTCGTATTCTAATTATCGAAAGGTGGCGTGTGAAGTCACATTTTCCTCGATACGTTTGTAGGTATCGACATTTTCATAGCACCGCGTCCCTCGTTGTCACGTGACTCGCCAACGAGAATACCACTTATGATGTGTCCGAATTTGACCCGAACACGGCATACTTAGGAACCTTCGCCCCAATACCAACCGTACGTGGCTCTCAGGCAACATCCTGCTGAAGGTGTCTGTCTATGCACTGTTGCATGGACAGGTGAAGGGTCATCAAGCTGCACTTGCCTGGCCATGTAACAGACTGAATATGGCGAATCTAGAGAGGATATGCACGATAAAACCTGCAATACCAAGTTCTAAACAATCGTAGGTAAAAAAAAATCAACAATATTTTATATATGAACGAAATTTAATTTAATATTCCCTCATTCGCTGAGTGTGTATAGTTATATAACAAAATAGATGAATATATATATATATTTATATAAGAATTTAGGAGAAGGTAGAACACACACTAGGCTTTAGCTGCTCTAATAATATCAACAATATTTTGTGCTTGCTTCATTGTTGGGGCATCAATCATTTGCTTACGAAAAACAAAGGCGCCCTATAAAGATATAAAGAAACATGTCATTCTATTTTTTTTTAAAGAATATATAAACCTTTCCAGATTTTTGAAATTCTTTAAAAGCAACTAGCAGCTCTTCAGCCCATTGAGCTTTATCTGATGGTGGCAGAAATGCTTGTTGAACAATTTCTATTTGGCTAGGATGGATCACTTGCTTTCCAGTATATCCAAATGAAGCTCCTTGTTGGCAGTTAATTATAAGACTGTCCGTATCTTTAAAATAACACATAGTGGTGGCATGTTGAGGATGTTTATTATATATTTATATTAAAAATACCTTCTAGATCAATATGTACCATATCAATAGCTTCAAGATTAAATGCTTTTGCAATTAGTACAACTCTCTGACGGGCATATAAAACTTCGTCTGATGTTCTTGTTCGTGATGCACCTAGGCTAGCGCATAGATCATCACTACCAAATACAATACCAGCTAATCTAAATGGACTATTTTGTGATAATTCAATTCCTTTACGGCATATATCTGGTAGATCTATGATACCTAAGCAATTTTCAGCATAGAATATCAAATCGATCTTTTTGGTTTTTTTATAATATTTTTTTAAATTATCATTGAAATAATTGAATTCCTTAATTGTATTTAATTTTGGTAAATAAATTGTATCTGGTGTTTCTTTAGCTGATAATATAATATTAATATCATCAACAAAAAAATCCGATTCAACTGGATTAATTCGTGCACCACAATCAGAATTTTTAATTAATTTCTTTTGTATAAATGATGCAATTGTTGTTCTAGCATCATTTTTTCTATTAAATGCTACACCATCTTCGCAATCTAATATAACGCTGTCTACTTTTAAATTAAGTATTTTATTTAATTTTCTTTCATCATCACCAGGAACATAGAGCAATGCACGTCGTAATTTTTGCGCATGAATGTTTCGCTGATAAGAAATTAATAAAAAAAAATTTTTTTTTATTTAAAATTATAAAAGTATTTATTTTAAATATAATAATTACTTGCAAATTGATATTTTTAATATTTAATTGTATATTCCTTAATAGAATTGCTTGAAACATCCTTGCAGTTTTTATTTTTTTTAAAATATGGTTGTAAATACCGTTTTTCAACGTAAACAAAAGATGAATTATGCCACAAAATATCCTTAATTTATATGGCAGTACAATAATGAACGTTTTTGTTTTTTTGACAGCTGTCTCTTAGTGCAAAAAAAAACAAAATTCCTCCTCCTATAAAAAAAACCCGTAATATTTGTATCAACAAAACTTTTCTAATATTATTGATTAATTTGTTATATAAAATAAAATTTAAATATGAATTAATTTTTATATTAATTTAATAAAATTAAGTCAATTTTATATAATAATAAAAACTCACAAAGAATTACACCCGTGAAAAACAACAAATCTTGATTACACAAAAAAAAATATTTGACAGATAGAATACCGTGGGTTTATGTATTTGCTTAAAAATACCCCTACATTTCGCAACTGACATGTGTATATAGGGAAATTTTAACATTTTTCTCTTATTGTGAACAAGAAGTAGACAGTCCCAGGAGGCGGCTTCTTTTCATCCATTATAATTATTATTATTAAAAAGAAAAAAAAAAACAAAATATAATAAATACAAAATTCCTGTTGCGCGGCGCGATTGTATAAATGTATAAAAGTTATAAAATTAATTAAAAAATGTCACTATTTGTATATAAATTGATTAAATTTTAGTTTTTATTTTGATTATATTTTTTGTGTGCGGAGGAAAGGACGTCGTACATGTGTGAAAAAAAAGTGCAAGAAAATAGCGAGAGCCCCAAAAATTTTATAAATTTTACAACATCCAAGCATTTTAAATTATTATTTTCTAATTAAAGAATAATTGTGCCCACAAAGCTATAGTTTCTTTTATATTGTGCATAATTACCTAAGAAAATATTATAAAAATAACAAAAAAAATGTCAGAATTATTATCAGAAAATGTTTCTAAATTAATGGAATTTATGGGTAAGAAATTTTCATTTGAATAATACTTATTTATAACAAATAAAAAAAACAACCCAACAACAACATCTATTTTTATCCTCAAGGTCTTGACAGGATAACAGCAGAAAATCTCTTAAGGATAAATAATCATAATTTGGAACGGGCTATAAACTACCATCTTATGAATGATACTGAATACGCAGTCGCTGGCTGCAGTAGCCAGGTGGTTGTTAACGATGCACCAGTATCAGCAGCAGTAGCAGCTGTTGATCCTAGCACTGCAGTTAGTGAGAGTGCATCATTACCAGATGATGATGATAATAATATAAGGGCACCAATTCCACCAAAGCGTGAACAATTAATATTACCAGAAGATGATAATTTCCGGCATCGTAAGAGACGAGCACCAGTATTTACAGTTTGTCCATTACGGAATTTTGCTAGAGAAGCTGAAATGCAGGAGCAACAATTATCATGGTATATGGAAAATAGGGATGCAATTGAAGCTAGAAAAACACATAGATTAAAGGCGAAACGTTCAAGACTGGAAGATTTATTTTGTCCGCCAATTGATTTATTATTTTGGGGAACATTTCAGGCAGCTAGAGAGCATGCTGTTACTAAAAATCGATGGTTAATTGTTAATTTACAAGATAATGCTGAATTTAAGTCACAAATACTTAATCGTGATATTTGGACTGATCCAGCCTTAAAGGATATTATATTGAAATATTTTGTTTTGTGGCAGGTGTGTTTTTTATATAATTATCTGTTTTTATGTGATCTTATTTATCTTTGTCATTATAATATAATTCTACATAGGTATCAGTGGACAATGCTGATGGGTTAAGATTTCAAACATTCTATCATGTCGAGAATTTACCATATGTATGCATTATTGATCCACGAACAGGTGAAAAGAAGCTAGCATGTGATGTAGTTACACCACAAACATTCACAACAGAATTAATGGATTTTCTTGGTGATAATTTATTTTCACTTGAACCGGTAAGTGTTTAAAATATCATAAATATCGTATTTAAGTTGATTTTATATCAAATCATCATCATTAATTGCTCCATATACTACTATTACAATCCGCGGAAAGGTAGTTTCGCTATCTTAAGCTGGCTTGGATTGTAAAGTCGAAATTCTTTTGTTTGTTCGCTGTATCCCATGAATATGCACTCGTTGCATTTTTGAGCCAATTTGTTTCGTTGCAATTTCGTTATATAGGCCATGGTCTTGCAACCAAACACGCGTAGAGATGATAGATTCGGCTTTGTATTTCACCAACGTTCTTCTGGTGTGATGTTCTTTATGCCACGGCATGAAATTCGGTTAATCAAATACACCGCTGTCATTGTTGCCTCTGCGCCAACGATTCATCCTTTCTGCTACTCCATTTTGTTCAAGTGTATGTGGTACTGTCCTCTGATTTTGAATGAAGATGAAAGACTTTTATTTCTAGACTTTGGTTTGTATATGCTCGTCTGTGTTTTTACGGACGAGCCCGGACTGCACCGCACAAGCTCGCGCTGCACCTGAATTTACCGACTCGCGGCGGATACTACGCACCGCTACAAACTTGCCTGTGCCTTCACGGGCGACACTCTTCCCACGGTGGTCCGTATCTGTCCGCAAAACCGTGGGAAGCCAGCTAAAGGTGCGGTGCGGTCCGAGGTCGGCCGAACGTGATAATCCGCACAATCGCGCACCATGGGAAGCCAGCTTTAAAGGGCCGAATTTTTTTTTTAATAATAATGGCTTCGTCCATGAACAGCGACATTTGATTCTCCCCAACGCTGGGTTTTATAGTAGGCATAATCCTTTGTTTGTGGGTAAATAAATAGATTAAGGCATGCCCAACGTGCCTTTCACACTCGTGCCACTGCTTTGTGGAGCTTGATGGTATTTCCAATATTTTCGATGGTTCAGCAAATGTCCGGCCATCGTGATTTTAGATCTAAATTCGAATCTAACCTTTTACTGGATTATATCTACTATTTCAAGCTTTACTATTCCCAAGCGCTATAAGAAAACGTTTCTAATCCTTGAATAACTGCAAAAAAAAAGTCCGGTTGTGTGGTTCGTTCTTCCCCATGACGCAATTCATTTGCCTTCTCGTTGCTCTCGGTGTACCTGTGACCGGACACCACCTATCCAAGGCGCTCCTTTTGACAGATTGAGACACCAGCTTGGACGTTATACAGGCCGCTCCTAGTACTTTGATAGCCTTTAACTAATGGAAATAAAAGAGTACCTCAGGCTTTGAGGATTGCTACCAGTTTCACCTAAAGGATACTGGCAGAGGAAGGAGACTCTGATTTGGTGGCATTTGTTTTTAGAGTTGTAAGCAAGGTGTAGAGTTGCCTCCAGTGCAATTGGAGGCCCAATTAGCGCTTTGGCGCGCACATTTTTGATGCCACAAACTCGTGGATCTAAAGTTAGGTGGTTGTTTAATCGGCTATGTCGTAAGTGTAAAGCCATTCTGTGGAGTTTAGCTTATCAGCGTTCTGACCTCTCGTCTGGAAATATCTTGAAAGTCTTCCAGAACGTAGCTGCCTCACACTAGACTTTGAACTTGGCTTTGACTATAAGTGAAGTGTTTTCCTCTCGTTTGTTGGCACAGCTGTGGCAAAAGGCGTTGTACGGAATATCCAGCTTGGGTAACATTTTTTTTTTTTATGTGATAGTCTAAGCTCAGGTGTCACCCTTTGTACTACCAGTCCGTCATGTCATGTCGTACACGTCATGGTGCAATGTCTAGTAGTAAGCTTAGCTCGAAGGATAGAGAGAAAGATAGGATAGATTAGGGGGAGTCGGGAGGGTGTTGGAGGAGATGGTGGTGGACCTTGCGTTTGAACTCTTGGGTGTTGTATGAGTTCGGGAATGCTGACTGTGGAAGGTTGTTCCACAGTCGAGTTGTTCTTGTTATAAACGAATTTCTAAACCGGAGTGTGCGCGAAGATGAGGGCTGTAAACTGTGAGAGTGAGCCGAGCGGGCAAGTCTTGTATTGCGGGGGAAATATTGCCGTGGAGGCATAAGGTTACTTATTTCAGTGGAGCAGTCGTTGTGGTAAAAACGGTAAAATTTTGCAAGGGCTGCTACATTCCTACGATGGCTTAGTGAGTCAATTGAAGAGCAAATAGCGCTATCACCAATAAGTTTGAGAGCGCAATAAGTTTGAGAGCGCGGTTTTGCACCTTGTCCAGCCAAGCTAAGGTGGTTCTAGGGGCCCCGGCCCAGATATATGAGTTGTATTCGAGGCGGGGACGAATGTAGGACTTGTAGATTGTAGCCCTGGCCGACGGCTGGAGAAGGAATTTGCACCTTTTGAGGAATCCCAGGCATTGTGATGCTTGTTTAGCAATTTGGAATATGTGATTATTCCAGGGCAGATCTTCGGCTAATGTTATGCCTAGGATATTTAGAGACGGTTCTGCCGTTAAGTTCTTCTTGCCCACTGAAATAGAAGGAGGGTCGGAGCGAGTTTTATTGGATATGAGACAGTACTTTGTTTTGGATGCATTAAATTCAACACGGTTCTTGCGGCCCCAATCAAGAATTAGTTTGATGTCCCTGTTGATTGAATTACACATGATTTCACGGTGATGCAGACAAGGTCTGGCGCGTGCTTGTCTTACATTATCGAAGCCATAGGAGTATCGTAGAGTACCGTCGTCAGCAAAGCTGTGAAGTGAGTTGGTGGGGATTGAGAGCAAGTCATTGATAAAAATTAAGAAGAGAGCTGGTGATAGAATTGAGCCCTGGGGAACACCTGCGGAGATGGTGTGGGGGTTGGATTCGACGCCATCCAATACTACCTTGATTGAACGGCCAGAAAGAAAGCTCTTAATCCAGTTCTTTAGAACAAGGTCAATACCAATAGCTTGGAGTTTGGTCAATAGGGCAGGATGCCATACTCTATCGAAAGCCTTGGAGATATCCAGAGCAACCAGGCCAGATTCACCAAATCGGTGTATACTTTGGTTGAGATGTTCGATTAGGCAAACAAGGAGGTCGCCAGTAGATCTTTTCGATCTAAAGCCGTACTGCTTGTCGTCCAATATTTGGTTGCATTCCAGATATTCCACAAGGTTTCTGTTTATTATTGTCTCCATGACTTTGGAGAGAATAGAAGTGATTGCTATTGGGCGGTAGTTAGCGGGGTCACTAGCGTCTCCTTTTTTGGGTATAGGCTGAACATGGGCGAGTTTCCAAGAGTCAGGATAGACCCCGGAGAAGTATGAAAATGCGAAAAGTTTGCGCAGAGGTTTAGCCAAAGGTGAGGCACATTTTTTAAGAACCATAGGGGGAATATTGTCAGGGCCAGTGGATTTGTTGGAGTCAAGCTCCTTGAGACACCTATACACTTCACGCGTCCTGAAGAAAATTTTGTCCATTGAGTGAGCGGAACACTCGACGGTGGGTGGTTGCATGTCAGCATCGGGTAAGGAAGAATTAGCGGCGAACAGAGATGCAAGTAGGTCGGCCTTGGGTTTGCTTTCTGTTATCACCTGCTTATTGTGAATGAATGGAGGTGTTGTATGTGAAGTGAAATTCTTTCTGATGGAGGTTACCAAGGACCAGAAGCTTTTGCTGCCAGCAGTGGAGTTAATGAGTTTCCCTCTCAGTCTGTCATCGAATAATTCTTTGACTTTCCTGATGGTGGATTTACAGGAATTTCTCAACCTGATGTACTCGCGTCGAGATGTTTCGCTCGGCGAATGTCTGTACTCTCTGTAGGCGGTTTCTTTAGTTTGAATTGCGTTCATACACTCCCGATTAAACCATCCATGCGGCCTAGGCCTGGTCCCCTATGGGCCAATATCCCGTGATTACTGCCGTTTCTGGCAATATCTCGTCGGGGTCTTTTTATGAGGCAAAAATAGGTGTTTTAGGCTGCCGACCATCTCATTCTCCGAGCCCCGCAGGTAGATATCTTGCGTGGCTAGGAATCGTTTTCTTAGTTTATTTACATTTCGTTTTTTTTTTCGTTATTTAACCTAATTTAGCAAATGCTAATTAAATTTATAACCGGAATTGCGATACTTCATACATGTTTTTTTTTTGTGTTTTGAAATTTATTTATTATACATATATAGAAGGAGCAAAATTATGTTAATGTACCCCAGCCAGGGCCGAGTACTTCAAAATCAATGCAAAAAACATCAACAATAACAAAGCCATCAGCAACAGCAACGACGACAACAACAACATCTATATTATCATCAACAATAACAACACATTCATCAACATCATCATCATCAACAACAACAGATAATAATCGATCAGAATTTCAAATGTCTGAATTATCAGAGGAAGATCAGCTAAAGCTTGCCATTAAGAATTCACTTAAAGAAACAAAAGCCGCCAATAATAGTCGTGATGATCGTGAAAGTTGCTTATTTGGAACAGATTTGGATGATACAAACAGTGATAATGAATTATCAGATAATGATAATGATATTGCAACAGCAGAAACATATGAAACATATTTAGGCGATAAAAAAGGTGATTTTGGAATTTTTTTGTCGTATATAATAACTATTTTTTATCTATTTATTTTTTTTTTTGATATAAATATAGATCCATTAACACGCATTCAATTACGATTGCCGGCTGGTGAACGTATTGTATTAGAATGGCCTAAATCGACAAAAATACGTGCCATTCATTTGTATGTTGTATCAAAATATCCAGAAATTGCCAAAGATCCCTATAAAATAATAACAGCATTTCCGAGACAAAATATACTTGAGCTTGATGATAAATTGTCATTGGAAGATGCTAAATTACATCCAACTGCTATATTACACATACATCCTGATGATTAGATTATTATTAATTATTATTATTATTTTTTTTTTTCTATAAATAAATTTTTAAAATTATTTTACTTTAAATAAAAAAAAACAAAACAAACATTTAATAAAGTTTCCGTTTTTTCCTACTATATATATGTATATTTTGTACAATTGGTTGTATCAAGTAATTTTTATGTATGCTTTACGTTTTTCTCTCGTTTCTTTTAATTTTTTTTTATTGTCTAACATCCACAACAATATTCAACCACCACAATTCTATATTCCAATTCTTGTCGTTGCGTTTTTATATGTCTATTTTTTTACTGACTATATGAATACTACAAATATTATCTGAATGTGTAAATGTTTAAAAAGTGAATCTTTGTTTACAACAAAAAAAAATGAGAACAAAAAGAATAAAAAAAAGAAAATCGAAATCAGAAAAATAACTGATTCAATAAAAATAATAAATAAATGGATATTTAAATGATTGGTACTAGTATGAGTTTTATTCATAATCATTGGCTATTGCTGCAGCCCCTGCTGTTAGCCTTGGCCTTCTCTCAAGTATTTATCTTTCATTGATTCTCGGTCTTAGCTCGTCCGTCTTTGGAGACCGTGTGGGTTCAAATTGAAACCCAAAAAGTTATTTTGTTATATAGCTTAAAAGCCCCAGTCCCCCGCTGGGTTATGTGTCGGGCCTGAGTATCTGCGCTACCATTCGATTTGGTCGGCGGTGGATGGATTCTGCATTTACTTGTTATAAAAACAGATAGTAGTTTTATCGTGTTCTTATTCTTACTGAATAGTTTAAAGTGTGAAGTACAGATCTAAAACTGTAGGCAAAACAAGCGTAAGGCATTGCCAACAGTAGTTCCGAGCCACAAACTACACCTTACAAGATGACCCACGTCCTGGAAGATGTATTGGGCTTGACGAAGAGATTCTGCGGACCCTGGTGGAGCAATACACCATCACAACCATTGACGAACTAGCAGAGAAGAATTTGGTGTCATTCAACCGTTCCATCAACACCTTCATGCCATCGGGAAAGCCAGGAAGCTGAGTCGATATGTTCCTTACCAATTTTCCAGGTATAATCACGCGAAGAGAGTGGTATTAGCATGGAACGCCAACGCTTGAAGAATAACAAAGCCCCGGAATCTCGGAACTCTTTAAAAGGGAAGCATAATGGTAGTAGAAAAATTGCATGAACTAATCACCAAAATATGGATGGAGGAATACTTACCGAACGACTGGAAGGAAGACATAATGGGCCTTATCATGGTTGGCGCGGCGAAAAAATGACAGCGCCGTTTGTCGTTGTCATTTTTCGTATAATAGTTGGCGAATGCAGCGACATGACAATTTTCGATAAAAACCTTATGGTTGTCACTTGAAAATGTTTGAACATTTCTTATAATTAAAAAAATTTAAAAACAGTCGTGAAAAACGTAACTATGTCTCTTAAAAAGTCCAACTGTGATACGCCTGAAGGCGTTTTCCCGACAAATGTCAGTTTTTTCGAGAACTATGATTCCGTTTTACAGTCGCCGCGCCATTTCTCACTTCAAGCGCCAACCATGATCAGGCCCAATTAGCCCTATCCATAAGAAAGGGGATAAACTACGCTGTGGGAACTATAGGGGGATTTCATTACGTTCGATAGGATATAAAATATTCACAAACTCCATAAAAAGTATGCTGGAACCTATCTCAGAAAGGGCCGGTTTTACACGACCGGACCCCGAACAAACAAAACGAACGAACAAGCTGCTAATAGGTTCCCATCTATGTCTTTGCAGTTCTCCGTCCTTAGCTGAAACTTATTGGTGAATTGGCGAGTTTCTTTGTACGCTTGTCTAATAATCCCTTCATTGAAGTCGATGTACTCCCGGTGGCTCTGGTTTCTCTCTTCAATTGGGGCTATACACTTCTGATCAAACCAGTCAACTCTAGTTTGTCTGGGGGCCCAACCTAGTGCCTCTTCTGCAGCCGCCTTTATGCTGCTTTTAATTTTCTCCCATTTGTCGTTGATGTTGGGCTGTTCTTCTGCCTCTATCAAGTTATGTACGACAGCTTGCTGGTAGGCATGTCTTCTTTCTTCCAGTTTTAGCTTATCTATATCGTATTTTGGTTGAGTTTGTCCCCTATGCGATTTGGTTGTTATCCGGGTTCTAAATTTCACCTTGACTAGATAAGTGGTCTTGAGCCACAGCACGCTCCTCTCATTGTTCTAATGTCCAGTATACTCGTGGCCCCTCTTCTCTCAATTAGGACATGGTCAATTTGATTATTTGTTTCCTCGTCTGGTGACTGCCACGTCATCTTATGAATATTTTTGTGCGGGAACATTGTTGAACTTACTACCATTGGGGCTACGTAGACTAGTCATGATTACTATGTAGTAAAACCGATTTTTAAGAAGAGAGAGGTGAAGGGGCGGCATACTCACCCCGCCCCTTCACCCCTGTCTTCTTAAAAGTCGGCTTTACTACATAGTAATCATGACTAGTCTACGTAGCCCCATTGAGTTTACGCCTGCGAGATTGATCAACCTACTACCATTGTCATTAGTAGCGTTGTGTAGAGTATGCCTTCCTATGACTCCTAGGAAACTCCTCTTCTTTTCCTACTTTGGCATTCATATCTCCAAGCACAACTTTAATATCATCTGAAGGTATTAACCTGATGGCGTTTGTTAGCTCTTAGTAGAATTCCTCTTTTTCTTCATCTGAATTCTCTTCTGTGGGAGCATGGACGTTTATCAGACTAATGTTATGTAGCCTTGTTTTGATGCGAGGTGTGCATATTCTATTGCTTACTGGCTTGAAGTCCAGAATCAGTGATTTCAATTCCTTCTCTACTATCGTATCAAGGCCACTCCAAACTCTCTTCTTCCATTCGGTGATCCACTGGAGAGTATCGTGTGGGCTTTAAGATCCATGACGGTGATTAGACTGTTCGTTCCTACGTACGTTCCTCACGAGCTTTTAGATGAACGGGGAAGTGGAGATGACGCCCTTCATCATCTCCACTTCCCCGTTCATCTAAAAAGCTCGTGAGGAACGTACGTGGGAACGAACAGTCTAATCACCGCCCATTATATCACTATGGGTCCATTTGGTTTCTTGAAGAGCTGTGATCTTTGTCATATTTTTTAATTAATTAACAATTAACACATCTCGACACAAATGCCCGAGTAAAGCCGGAATTACACTTTTGTGTTGTGGTGTGTCGTGGCGGTCTGTGCCCAATCAGAAACGCCAAATCGGGACGCGCCACACCACAACACACCATAATAATGTAATCAGTCCCATATAAAATATATGAATTAGATCCACGACACAGAGCGCCACGACACACCACAACACAAAAGTGTAATTCCGGCTTAAGAGTTTAGAGAACATTCTAACAGATGCCTTCCAAGTTAATTAAGGGCTCAAATAAGGGGATGGACTGGCGCCTATGCTATTTAACCTAGTCTTTTAAGCAGTCATCAAAAAGGCGTCAATTCAACGAAACTAAACGCTGGTAAACAAATCCGCTCAGGCAGGTCAGTCAAAGCAGTTAAGAAATGCTACTCAGAGATTAAAGAAGTAGGCTTGACAATCAACGAGGAGAAAACCAAGGTAATGCTGTAGACACGAGTAAATGGTGTTTATTCTCGTTGGCGAGTGACGTGACTACGAGGGGCGCGGTGGAATGAAACTGCCGATACCTACAAACCTATCAAGGGAAATATCACTTCACACACCACCTTGCGACAATTAGAATACGACGTTTGTAGATCTAGCCGCCAGGAGTCTCTTAGATTGACAATGAGAATATGTACCAATTTAAGGTCGAAGTGACAACAGTCACGTCACTCGACAACGAGAATAAGGCCCAATAGAGCAACGATAGGTAGCAACCTGACGATGGATGAACATAGGTTCGAAGTAGTGGACCATTTCCCATACCATAGACTTAGTGACGTTCATAAAACTCAATTCGCTGGGCTAGACATGTCGAGCGCATGCCAGAAGGCAGAGCAGCAGAGAAGATCTTCACTGGCATCATCGAAGGAGAAAGATCCGTAGGCAGGCCGAGGGAAAGATGGAAGGATGCGGTTGTAGCAGATGCGGAGACATTACTCCACATATCGAACTGGAAAACTTCAGCCAGAAATCTAGAAGACTGGAGGAAAAGATTACGAGGAGGCCAAGGTTCGAGTTGGGGGCTGTAGCGCCATTGGAAGAAGGCAGTGTGATCCAAGGAGATAAGGGAGAGTCAACTTGTGTTGAAAGTAAAGCAAACTAACTTGATAATAATTAAAGACACAAAATATTATATTATTTACCACATATTTATTGTTTTTATTTCGATAAAATTTAATGAAAATTGGCAATACATTTTCATTATTATTATTATTACACATTAAATAAAAAAAAACATCCTCTAAATAATTACACTAGTCTCTAAGATACAAAAATATCCACCTGTACACGTGTGTTTCCTTTCTTCATAATCATTCAATATATTTACAATTTCAATTTCTTATTTACTTTTATTTTTTCATATCCATTTTTAATAATAGTTGAGGAAAACAAGAAAAAACTAATAACAAAATATTGTATATATTTAGTCTTTTTCATAATGTTGTAAAAATATATTTTATATATATAAGGAATATTTATTTTCTTCATTTTGCTTTTGTTATTGGTTTTTTTTAAATAGACAGGGACACCCGGTTGGTTATATACGAAGGTGTAATCGATCATATTTGTGTATGTTTTCACTTTTAAAAAAAAATTAATGTTTTTTTTTCATAAATTTGTATCTAATATTTTCAGTCTTAATAAATTATTTGTATTATATATATGTATATATTTATTAAATGAGCGAGATTTTTTTTTTGTTTGTTTCCGTGATAAATTTTTAACGAAATAAAATTATGTTTTGTGCAATATTATAGATTTACAAAAATTGATTGATTTTATATTTCTCGCGACTCTGCAGCAACCGGGATGATCCAGTCCTGGCCTCTCGAAGATTTTATTAAATTTAGTTTTATGTGTGTGTGTGTGTGTTTTATATATCAATCATCAAAAATTTATAGGAGAGATTGATTGGATATTTTATTTTATATATATATATATAGCCATTTAAGGATCATGTTTAACATTCATAAAAAAATTAACAGTTACTAATATAATACACGCACATGACCATAATAATACAAATATTAACCATCCAGTATTTCTAAATGGGCTACGAAATTCATTAACAATACCTTGTCCCAATAGATCTGTGCATGTTTTACGTGCTGAATAAACAAGAGCAATTGGTATTAAATATTGTATACCAGTGCCAGCATATGATCCAGTAAAACTGACTAGACTAGCTAAGCTATCAGTAAAATATGTTATCATAATTGGTGGGCATATAGCTAATAATGGAAAAAATAATCTACGTAATACGAAATTATATGAATCGATACGTGACATATCTAAAAATAACGTTTGTAAATTATTACGTAATGTAATAGCAATTATTGGAAAGCTAGCTGATAATGTAAAAACTGGAAATAACGCTAGAAAATATTCAATTATTTTTAATACAATCGATGTCTGATCGGGACTTGGCACAAAATTCAATGTATATAAATCCTCTAATGTACTAAACGCAAATGCACCAGTTAATGCAAGAAATAAATAAAATGAACATATTAATGTATAATCAAGCGACATTAATGATTTAATACGTTCCTTATCATTAATTGGTGCTATTAAGCTTGGTAATGAATGATGGCACATAAATGAATAAACGCATGCGCCAAATAATGATGGTAAGCCCATTATATTAGCTGGTTGGGGATGCCCAGATGGACCATTTACAAATAAACGATGTATAGCAATGCTAATCATAATTGTGAATGCTGTAATTAAATAATTGTAAAAAAAAAATAATAATAACAGAAAAAAAGTTATTCCTTACCTAACCAGCGTAGCAGCACTGTTAATACTTGTATATATTTGGTTTTTTGAACATTAAAGAATGTGAATGGTCCTAAAAACCATATAAATCCAATTAATGATAAACGATATACATCTAAACGTGTTAATGTACGATCATTCCAGCATAGCTCGTTGTCTAATGAGTCTGATGTTTCATTTGCAGATATATTCGCTGGTGAGCTGAAATTGGATTACATTTTGGTGTATCTATGGATTTCCTTTATTCAAGTGTGCAATTTTATCCTAGTTTTTTTGTTTTTTTACTATGTAGGAAAATATAAGCTCACCCAATTATACTAGCAAATTTGTCCTGTCCTGTCATTGATTATTGTCAATATTTAACCCTTATATAGTGCCGAAGGCAATACATCGTCGTTAATTGCACTGATGCGTTTGCCGGATTGATGAAAAAGGATAGGGAAACAAGCAACAAGAGGGTATATAGGTCTAGTCTATGCCCTCTAGGTTCTTATATAGGTCTATGTTTTCTAGGGTCTTGAGGACGATAACCTTCACATGGACCCTTCTCCAGGAATGAGGTACGTAGATGTAATGTAGGTATCTCTGTAGATTGGTAAAGGCCATGGACCCACAATGTCATCCGTCTGGGATTCTTTTATGCATGCCTGGTGACTTATGCGAGAAGATTCACGCTAATATCTTGCAAACGGAGGTGCTGGCGATCCTGAATGCCTGCCAGATAATGACCCTCTCGAAACTACACAAGGATGTACCATGGGAGTTTACATAGGCCTCGGTAGTCTAGGGAGTAAGGCGCCTGGCTCCCCGAGGTCCGGGTTCGAATCCCGGCAGCACCACGGTTCTTCGCCTTTCCCACCTTATTTCTTCTTCCCTCCTCATTCGTCCTGTCATAGCCTTCCGCTAGCACTGCCCCGCTCCACCAGCGTATGTCATCGGTTGGTTGATGGGATTCAACTCGTTTCAGGAGGCATCATTAACACTCGAGCGAGTTGTTTCTGGTTGCCCCGATGCCAGAGTCGCGATAGAAATGGTTTTGAGTATGTGGCAGTTCCTTCCTTCACTTCTCTCTTTCCCTTCACTATCGATCGACTAGAGCTTGCTGTTCGACATTGTACTCTATACGAAAAAAAAAATATTGTCGACAGCACAAAGGGCTTTCCCTGAGCTCTAGTCTTCCACATAATAAAAAAAAGAGAGCCAAATCTCTATAAGAGCTCTTGGTGCAGTGATGATGCACTCCAAGCTAATGGAAGTGATGCAGAGCTGAGATAGGTACGCTAATTAGACAGCATAATAATGGATTCAAGGACATAGGGATATAGACTACTACGAAAAATCCAATTACGTAGCCAAGCAGGCAGCTTCTCTCTGGGGATCAGATATCGAGATGGTTGGCAGTTCAGTAAGCGCGGTCAAAAACGCTACTTTCAACCACCAGCTGTTATTGGCCAGCCAAAGATTGGGGACCTGGTCTACTTACAGCAAAGAAAGATCAATGGGATCTCCTAAGCAATGAGATATTGCCAGAATATCGGTAATCTTGACGAGATATTGGCTCATAGAGACCACACATTGTCAAGCTGGGTATCCCACCCAACGTCTGTTCCCATAGATGCGATTTACTTCCTGTGTAAATGCCCAGCTCTAGCCAAAGCCAGGTAGCACACACTAGCCAGTTACCCTCGTAGTAAACTTGAAAGATATCTCCAGACTAGAAAAGATCAGAATACTGATAGCTTCCTAAACTCAACAGGATGACCTTGAACATTCGCCACAGTCGATCAAACAAGCACTTAGCTTTAGGTACACGAGTTTATGGGATCAAACCGGCGCGCCATATCATGTACTGAAGGCAGACGTGTACTAATATAAGGGACTTAATTGCTTCGCCTCCGACACTAAAAAAAGGGCTAAGAAGTTCTAGTCTGTGTGATAGAAAAATATAAAATAAACTCTGTATTAAAAAAAAGGAATACGACAATACCTTCAGCAGGTTTAAAAATACACAAAGAAAAAAAAAGGATAATTATGTATATTGTTAAAATTCTAATAACTAAATCCGCTTACCATATAACATCACGTAATGATTTCGAAACGGCAGCTGAATAAATGCTTAAATCTCCATACAAATATATAGCAATGCATAAATAAAATAATATTCTTCCAAAATCATTAAAAAACAATCCAGCCATCTCGCCCAATTCAATTTTATTGTCTAGAACATAATAGCGTGATCTTTGGGAGAAAAGCGGTGTATGCTCAATGCTAGAATCGGACATATCATTAGCTAATGGTGCCGTTTCAGTTACTTCACTTTCAAATTCATCCTCTTGTAATGCCTTTAAATAATTAATAGTTTGTAATATTTAAATATCATTTTATTTTTTTAATAATAGCGCTAAGAAAGAATGGAATTGTTGTTTTTAAGAAAAATTGTAGAGGTGCTTACCCGATCCCTCTTTAAAAATTGTAGCCTCCTCCAGTGCATAACAGCATTTGCACATGCCATTGCCTCAATAACAAATGTAACCGTAACATAACTAATAAATGCTAAAAATGTTATAACAACTAGACCAAGCGCCCATCCAGCCTTAAAGAAGACTGCGGGAAGTGTTAGGGCTCCAGTGCCCACAATTAAGTTGAAAACGAATATCAATCCGATCTGTGTTTTGGTGGGATTTATTATTTAATATTCTAATTAATAAAAAAAAACAAACAAACCCAGGATGGATATTCATCTCGTCTAGAGACTCTGTATGGCATTTTTATTTATTTTATATATTTTTTTAAATAATTTTTCTTTGCCTCTTTGTTTAAAAAAAATACACAAAAGGAAAACTTTTTCCCCCACTATGAATAATTTTTTTATCAGTGATGTGGTATAGATTTTACTAATTTATTCTACTACATGGATATTAAAATATATATTTATTTTTAGAAAAGAATTCTTTAAATACTATTAATTTGCGACATTTGTTTGAAAATGCAAATTTATTGAGAAGTGAACCGAGTGAAGTAAAAAAAAGTTTTTGCACGACTTGTCACTAGAATAAAAAAAATTTGTTTTGTTTAAGATATGTCAAATTATTTATCGGATGTCGCAATCCTGTATTAGCGTATACTAAAACCAGTGTTATTTTTTCCCTTGGTTTGTATCTATGGTTAGGGAAATTTTTATATATTCTCGAGTCCACCGTTTCTCAACGTTTTTAGTGTATTTCCCGAGGTAATGGGTGCTTAAAGGCCCCCCCCCCCCTTGGGGAAATCACTAAAAAGGTCCCCACACCCGAACCCATTGGAATTTTTGGGAAAACTCAACTGTTCTGGATTCAGGGGAGCGAACCCTTTCCAACGAGGCCCCACTCTTCGAAATCGGAGCACTTTGCCAAAAAAGTGCAAAAAAATGCCAAGGGGTCCCTTTGCATTTTTTGCGATTTTGGGCCATTTTTGGAGGTGCCCTTTTTTGATGGGAAATTGTTAGGGCCCTCCTAGGGAGGCTGTAAATTAAATTTGACATCGGTCTGACCGGTATTTCCTGAGATAATGGGTGTTGAAGGGCCCTCCTGTTGAAGCCACAAAAGGGCCCATAACTCCCGAACCCGTTGGAATTTTCCGGAACAGACAACGGTTCTAAATTCGGGGGAGCGAACCCTTTCCAACGAGGCCCCATTCGTCGAAATCGGGGCACTTTGCCAAAAAAGTGCAAAAAAATGCCAAGGGTACCACCCCTTTGCATTTTTAGCGATTTTGGGCCATTTTTGGAGGTGCCCTTTTTTTGATGGGAAATTGTTAGGGCCCTCCTAGGGAGGCTGTAAATTAAATCTGACACCGGTCTGACAGGTATTTCCCGAGGTAAAGGGTGCTTAAGGGCCCCTTGGGGAAATCACTACAAAGGTCCTCACACCCGAACCCATTGGAATTTTTGGGAAAACTCAACTTTTCTGGATTCAGGGGAGCGAAGCCTTTCCAACAAGGTATCACTCGCCAAAATCGGAGCACGTTTTAAATAAAAGAGCTAAGATAGGCAAAAACAAGAAAACAGTGGAATATCCCGAAAAGGTGGGAAATTGTTAGGGCCCATTGTAGGGAGTCTCATTCCGGGATTACCAGTAGCCCTTTGAAGCTGCAAATTAAATTTCACCCCGGAATCACCAGTATTTCCCGAGATAATGAGCATTTTCGAACTCTTCCTTGGGTGAGTCACAAAAACGGTCATAACTACCGAACCTCTTGGAATTTCCAGGAGGACTGAATTGTTCTATATTCAGGAGAGAGAGGCCTTTCCAGCGGGGCATCACTCGTCAAAATTATATTATATGTTATGAGATTTTTTAGCAAATCTCTCTTGAAATTTTGTTGTTTGGCTGAGTTTTAAGCAAAAAAACATACCCCGAAACAAAAAAAATGCTGCCAAACTATATAAAATACACAAATTTACTTAAATAAGCCCTAAATAAGCTAAATTAATGAGTTAAATTAAAGAAATCACAAAAAAACGAAAAATTCCAATTCATGAAATCTCAAAAAAATGCACAAGAATCGTAACTATAAAAGCTCAGTTTTTAGGCCGTTTTTGGGTTATCAATCAATAATCGTTATTAAGCCTATTATTATTAAATACTTATTATTTATATGTTCTATAATATTTTTAATTACTAAAAAACATAATTTTACCATATTTTTATTGATTAATTTAATAAATATCAATAAAATAAACTTTTGATTTTTTCATAATATTTCAATTCACTAACGCCATCTAAGTTCCAAAGTAAAAGGTATGTGGTTGTATCAAATAACTGGCCGAATTTTTTTGACAGTTGCAATTGCCATCTTTGAAATTGTGAAATTGAAAAGTGAAAATGTTGTGCGGAAAAAAATTTAATTTTATCATAATTAGAGCACGTATAATATTGAAATATATGAAATTAATTAATCATTAATAACTGTTGAGTGATTTAGTAATGAAATTTAAAGTGTTAAGGTGCATATTTAATGAATATGTTATAAAAACTGTTGGAGTGTTTTTACTCCATTGCATAGAAATGTAAGTTTAGATATAATTTGATTTGCTTGAAATTTTTTTATATTTGCGTGTCAGGAAATCCCAAATGAGAACAAATCCTTTTATAAAATATCTAAATTAACTTTATTCTTGCTGCCGTTTGCTTGTGGTTCTTGAGAGCAAAATTTATCTTTAGCTGCCACTATGCACTCCAAAAATGGCACCTTTCTCCTGGATGATGGAAGAATATGTCCGTCTATCCGGGATAGTGAACTATTTCTAGTTAACCGGTCGTAATGTTAGTTCCTGGCTCCTGTATTTTTGTTTTTGGTGATTCAACCACATAAAATTAATTTAAATTTTGAATGTTCATATTCAATGCAGTATTGGTGTAGATATTAAATACTAAATTAACCATCTTTCATCAAAGACAACAATCTTAAATGGTTCATGAATACAATACATCACCTTCCCAAGAAATAATATCAAGGGAGAAGATTTCATATTTAAACAAAAATCATTGCGATCAAGTCGACCATAGCTGCACAGTTAAAATTGCTTTTTTTTTAACTTCAATTCCCAAAGGTTCGGGAAATTTGTAATTTTTATCGTTGCTATAATTCTTGTATCCATATATTAATAAAATACTTTATCTAGAACTAGGGTAGAGGGTGGCAGGTTAATATTGTTAGTATATGATACCTTTGATTATCGTTTTACTTATTTATATCTTTAACCATATCACGATTGACAGTGGATAAATATTAAACAATATTTTTATGTATTTTTAATAGTTTAACATACCACTCCGTGCGAAGTCCGTTGGCAACCAACACTGCAGCTAGAGCGATCAGCAACCTTCATCGAGAGGAGCTTCGATGTATTTTAAAATGTTAAGCACATTTTTTGAAAAAATATTTTAGTGGTAAGTACGCCTTTTAAATATTTTGACCACTTCCTCAAACTGATTGAGATTTTCCAATAACTAATTATGTTTTTTCTTTCTTTTTTTCAGTGAATAAAAGTGCTAGTGTTTGTGTGTGAGTGTAGGTCTACGATAGGGGTATAGGATTTGGGAAAGGCGGTGAGTACCATTATTTCTATTGTTAGACATTTAGATCGCGAGTGCTCAAATAGATTTAAGTTGGATCATATAATAGTTTAGTTAGCTTCAGGATTTATCTTTCCACAGAAAAATATATAAACATTCTTTCAGGGTAGTTTGTAGCTTTGGCCAATTATGGCGGACAGTTGCTTTGCTGCAGTTGCCAGGCGGCTCAAGTCGCGGGTCTCCCCCGATTTTTAGCAATCTCTTTAGTGGGTATGAAAGCTGCCATCCGTATATCGAGTGGCGCGTTATACGGATGTCACTTATCTGCCTGATACTGGATGGTCACACCATCGTTTTAGCGTCTCGGGGCGTTAACTCGTTTGTGAGGGGTCGAGCTTAGCGGAGCTCAGGCTGGACGTCAACTTGCAAGCAACTGTGAATGCTAGGGGCCGAAGTGAAGACATAGGATCGAACGGATACCCTTTCGAGAGGAAGTCCCTTTCCTATGCAAGGCTTATTAGTATTAGATAAGATTGATGCTGGCATATCGTCGATCCCGCACTAACAGGTGTATGTATGCGTACATTTTGTGGGGACACAGGCAACTGTGGTATGGGTGTGGGCTAGCCATATGTGAGCTGGCACATTTCGGGGAAGACAAACTAGCGAAGGGTCGTCTTTATGAAGTATCAATCTTTGTTAGGATGTCACTGGTTGAACCTTTTTAGATATTTAAGTAGGTTTATTCAAAAAAAATGGAAATTTGTCTGTACACAAATTGTGTGTAAAAACTAAATTTGCTACAGGCAACGCTTTCAATGAACCGATGCTATTCTTCCCGAGTCATGGGGCGAACCGTACATTCAGTACTTTCATGAGATGTTGAATGCGCTAACACGTATTCAGTCATCTTCATAAGGTATTGAATGGGTCCAGGCAGTGTCAGCTTATGGACTTTCGGCCACATTGAGGGTGTAGCCTGAAGCGGCGCCTGCTTCGAATTGCCTAGCGAAACGAATTGTGGAGCTACGCGGTAGGTGTATTTTCTTGTTATATTTTTCGCCCTTTGACATTAGGTATTAGATTTTAGAATTTAAGAAAATGAAAGTGAAGGAGAACTAATTGATGGAAAAGAAATGAACAAGGAATCAGCCGTAGAGTAAATAAAATGGACATAATTGGAAAATGACTATTATTCAACATCAACTGAAGCAGAATTAAGAACGAAAAAATAGAGGAAATGAATAGCAACCAAACATTAGGATTAGCACACCACATTTTAGGTAGATTAGTTCTAAAGCCGGGATCCCAATGCATCCGCTCAGATACGATCCGTAAGCACCATTGGAACCACCTTTTCCGAACTGCCCCATCTAAGTCCTAAGCAAACTTCGAATTGTAATTTTGACAGCTTAGCCGATTGGAACGCAGCGGATGCACTGAGATACCGCCTTAGTTTTTAAGTGACTCAAATAAACATTAGCCAATATTAAACAGTTCAAAGCGAATTGTTTTGTTCTGTTTATGGCAACTCAGACCTCTTATTCCCTTGAAAAACATTGTCTCATCTTGTTGTGTCTTCTCTTGAATTTACCTAGGGCGTAGTTTCCGTATTTAGTTTAATTCTAGACCCATACCACTTTCAACGTTGTTTTTAGATTTGATTTTTAGGATTTGTTTCTTTTTTCCCTTTTTACATTTTTACTTAAAACTATTTTAACTATACTTAAAATATTAACTTTAATAAAATAAAATATGAAACAAAAATAATCAAAAGGAATTGCAAACGTCAACTGAAAAACAAAAATGGAAACGGAAAAAAAGCAATAAAGGAATTGAATCAACAAAAAATCAGTGGCGAAGAAGAATATATATATATATATATATATATGCAAAACAGAACGACTCGATTAGACATTCTATTATTTTTTATATATAATATATTTTTTGCTTTTGTTATGATACCGCTTACAGATTTTCTTCAAGTTACTGCCTTTCCCGTCCAATACCCCCCGTCATTCAACAATCTTCAATCAACAATCTTCAATCAACAATCTTCAATTAACAACCTTCAATCAACAATCTTCAATCAACAATCTTCAATCAACAATCTTCAATCAACAATCTTCATTCAACAATCTTCAACTAACAATCTTCATTCAACAATCTTCAATCAACAATCAACAATTGACCAATTTGTTTCGAATTTGAGAATTTTGCGATTGGCGGATTAACTTTAGCTTATATAAAATGAAGTTCGACACACACTATTTCTTACTAAACCGTCGTATACGGTAGCGCGATACTCTTTCCTGTACGGGAGTTGTTCGTATAGTTTAAGCTCTGGAAATAAACACGCGAATAGAATAGAAAAAGAAAGCGACCAAACAAAAACATAGAACAAGTAGCCTTAGGCCAAGTGACACGAAATAATGGACTCTCAAACAAAACCTGCATTCAACAATCTATAAATAAAATAAACAATTTTCAATCAACAATCAAGAAATCAAAAAATATATATAGTGATCATGGTGAAGTTGTGCTTGAGATAAGAGCGATTCGCGAGTTAAGTACCTTAAGCCTAGTTAGAAGTCTAAATTTTAATAGTAAATTTTTGCGTTTATATAAGGTGCCACGCTATCACTTGGCTTATGGGGACCTTCCAAGAATATATTTGTGCACACTACCTGTATCGCATTTCCAAATCAGGCCTCAGCCGTTTCTTTCAATATACATATTCGCAAGTCGATGTCGCGAGCAGCTTTATATTGCGTAAGTAGTTTAGGGCCTTTCTCTGAAAAGCTCCTTATTTCTTTATATAATATTTTTATACCCTTTATATTAGCTTCACCTGTATCTTGTATCCGAAGCTTCCCGGATCCCCAAATGAATGATTTTTTGGGGATAATTTTGATGGTTTTTGGGGGTCCAAGTGCGCTTGGGATAAAAAAATTGTTCAGGCAAAAGTTTCTTACTTTCCTGCGGAGAATCAAGAGTGTGAAAAAAATCCGGGTTGCCATTTTAAATTTTAGATTCACCCCCACCCCCTGCTAGGGGGTGAGATTTGTGTGCAAACGATTCCACCCACCAAATTGAGCAACTTTCGCTCGAAACTTTTTTCAAGATCACTTACCGTTCAGCAAATATCGGACCGTTACCGGACTTTTGCCACACCCTGTATTTCTTAAAAATCCGGACTTTTTTTTAAACCAATTCCTTAACCATTTCATTCTTTTAATTGCATATTATCGTTTCCTTATACTTTTATATGTGTGGGCACCCAGGGCCAGAAATGGGCATTTCCCTTTCAAAGGGCCCTAGTGGCTTGTGGCTTCACCGGTCGGGAGCGTGAAAATATCGTTTAGGGCCTACGGTTTCTGAGAAAAACGCGTTTTTGTGTTTTTTGCCCCTTGGTGATCCCAAATTAAGGCCCAAAATCGTCTAGGACGCAGGATTTCCGAGAAAAACGCGTTTTTATGTTTTTGGTCATTTGGTGATTCCAAATTAAGGCCAAAAATCGTCTAGGACGTACGATTTCCGAGAAAACGCGTTTTTGTATTTTTGGCCCCTTGGTGATCCCAAATTAAGGCCCAAAATCGTCTAGGACGCACGATTTCCGAGATATACACGTTTTTATGTTTTTGGTCATTTGGTGATTCCAAATTAAGGCCAAAAATCGTCTAGGACGCACGATTTCTGAGAAAAACACGTTTTTGTGTTATTGGCCTGTCGTTGACATCTGCGATCGTTTTTCACATTATCCCTTTCGTCTTTGCAATATGTATACAATGTGATGTGAATTACGGATCTTGTACTGAAAGTCGAATCGTGTGACGTGACAAGTCGTTTGAGTTGAAAAAAGTGACATTTTAGTTGAATTATACTTGACTTTCAGCACATGGCCAATAAACTCAACTTAGCACTTCCACTCTAGCCTCTTGTGCTAAAAGTCGTGATTCGGCGAAAACGTCACTTTTTTTAAACTCAAACCACAGTATACAGAAACACAAGGTAATGTAAAAGAGACTGACAGCTTCGAATATCGTAGAAAAATGTGACGTCACCCAGTGACCTATTGCAGAAAAACAACAACAATTTCGGATTTTATATGGAAAGAGGTCACTGAGTAACGTCGCACTAAAACGATATTCAGACTTTTACATTACCTTGTTTCTGTATACGCGTGAACTCAAACGACTTGTCACGTCACACGACTCGACTTTCAGCACACGCTCATTCGATTTTCTCTCGATCCGATTACGACAATTTTCCTGATAATTTTTGTTTTTCAAAAAAAAAATATTCTATACTTTTAAATAAAACACAAATATATATATTTTTTTTTAAATAATTTTTCTTATGTTGGAAACTGTTATTTTTGTACGTAAGATATAAGGATGCTTACATGAATAATATTCGAACCGAGCTTACTAATTAACTGAACATTTTTCAAAATGCTATTTATTTTTTTATTTTTAAATTCTTTAATAATTTCTTTTTTGCTTCTACTTCTAAAAATTTGTCACATTTTATCTAAAGAAAAGTTAAATATAAGACACAAAAAAAAATATAGTTCTGAGAAAATTTGCAAAATTATTTCTGTTTTTTTTTAATTTGAATTAGTTTTTAAATATTAGCAAAAAAAAAACAAAAAAAAAACTATCGAAATAAACGATTTATGATTCTGCTTTAAACATACAATATTTTTTTTTATTATTATAATTTCAAATTATGGTAGCAAAAGGAAATCGATCGTTTTTATATTTTTTTTTAAATAGTATTAATTTATATTTTATTAAATATGATTCAAGAAAAATCTTTACTTTTCGAAAATTCAAGTAATTCTATTTTATAGTATGTATTCGGTTTGTTTTATGAACAACAATGGAACAATATTAAAGCGAAAAAATTATTTGTATTTTTACAAGCTATTCTTAATGGTTTTTAAAATGTTTTTTTTTCTGTGCAAACTTCATTTTATTATAAAAATAATTGAAAAGAAAATATGGTTGTATGGTTTGTTTGTTTGTTGTTTTTTTTTCGATATAATTTCAATATTTTAAACTGTTTCATTTTTATTCATTCATTTCATTCTTGAAAACTTATTTTTTTAAAATTATTAAAAAAAAAATCTTAAATATTTTAAGTCTTTATGTTTTTTTTTTTAGGTTACTGTATCTTTCATTCTGTTTTTTTTTTGATTAAACTATTAATAAAACAGAATACTATAAGTATTATATTGTGTAGTTAATTTTTATAATTGCACAAAACTGATTATATTTAAATTTTATTTAAAAACAAAAAAAAACAAAAGGAAAAGAAATAAAACAAAAAATTATGCGTGAATTTTAAAACCATATTTTCTTAAAGACAAATGATATGCTATAAAAAAAAAGTGATGTGGAAAGTGTTTTCTTCTGTTTTTTTTTTTATTTATTGCTGTTATTTTTTGTTAAAATAATAATTACAATCCATATACTTCGTGAGCTTTCTCGTAATCGTGACGCATTTTTTCACGTAATGCCTTAACATCCTCATCTATTCTTACTATGAGACGTATTTTCTGCAATTATAATAATTTATTATTATTACAATTTATTAATAATTGATATTAATAATTTAATTTACCGTTGCCTTGTCGCCTGGGGTATTCATCCATAACCAAATCATATAACCAGGAATGCATAACATTGATGACAATGCTGTAAACCAACCAAATACATGTGACCACCATGGATAGCTATAGTCTAAATATTTAACTGGTGTCCATTGTATCAAATTGAAAATGAATACACCCTAGTTTAAAAATAAATAATGTTTGATTTAGTAATCAAAAAGAGCAAATAAATTAATATTTATAGTAAAAAAAAATAAATAAATAAACAACAAAAATATTTACCACACAAATCATTGGTGTAGTTATAGTCCAACAGAATTTCCACCAAATAAGCGGATAATATCCAATCATTTCCTTAATACCATCATAAAATCTATCAACACCATATGCCCATGATATCGAAACGCATTCAAAGAATATAAGAAATAGTAAGCAGAAGCCACTTACTGCATATGAATCCAATATTTGAAAGACGTACATACCACCCTGTATATGTATATAAATAAATTTAATATAATATCTATTATTGCTCTTAAGCCTGAACTATAATATACGTAGTTTGACGTACGTTTTTAACGAACATACACGTACGCATGGTACAATAATTACAAGGTAAGCTCATAAGGGTCCCGTGACCTCACTCAGATCTTAAGTCACAAGGGAAAAAAGCTTTCACGTGACGTCACTTAAATCTTTTCTAATGTAAAAGGCGTAAAAGCTTTTCAAGATGGAAACAGAGCTTTTCATTATGAGCCTACCTTGTATTATTGTACCATGCACGTACGTATTGTACCTTGACATACAATCGGCTATAATAATCGCAATAAAAACTGTTTGAAATTGAGTCTGAATACAACAAATATGCTACGATTTTGACATTATAACGCCGTCAACGGGGGATCCAGGACCCATAAAACGGCGTTATACTACGCTTAACGAAACATTAACGAAAACAATTATTGTACATGTGATGTACGTTTATTATAGCCAATCATTTACCAAGTTTATAGCAGCAAAATTAAATCGATTTAACTCAAGATTACGCCAAAATTTCGAATTAACGTATAAACGAGTATTTAATATCGAAGATTCTCACAATTGCATTCTTAAAACTTTGGCTTAAGCCAAAAAATTTCGGTTTAAGCCATAATTCGAATTATCCCGTTTATATGAAAATTTTTTTTGGATTGATCCATAAATCGAATTATTTTTGTTGTAGCTATAAACTGAGCTCTAGTCTTCCACATAAAAAAAAAAAAAGAAAAACTAGGTAATTAATTTTCATCATAGAGCCCTGGGAACGCCACAGGGATTGACGTACGTTATTTCACGTCTATTATAGTTCCGGGATTTATTCTGGTTGTCACTTCACCATAGTGAGAAATTGCACCATTAAAATATCAAGTGAGAAAAATCTCACTTACAAAATTTCAAGCGAGAACAATTGTCACTGAATTCGCCATTTCTTGATGTCAGTGTGACAACTGTAATTCGCCTTATCTCACTGAAATGTTACTTTTTTACAAAACCATAACAGCATTTTTGTCTCACTTCGCCATTTGTCAACATTAAGGGGACATTTCCCTCTGTGGGCCTAAAAAATTACCAATTTTCAAGATTTTTTTTCTCGTTAAGGCCGGTTTTACACGACCGGACACCGAACAGACAAATCGAACGAACAAACTGGGGTTTATGGGGAAGAGAGTGAGAGAGGACGATGGAAAACCGGCGCCTCTCTCACCCTCTTTCCCATAAACCCCAGTTTGTTCGTTCGTTTTGTCTGTTCGGTGTCCGGTCGTGTAAAAGGGCCCTAACGAACAAAGCAATTCCACTGAACTTTTTTTTATTGTTTTTATTTATCATATTACATATCTTTTTTCTCTTACATATTTTTTTCGGATCATAAAAAATATTTTTTATCCCCTCAAAGGCGATTATCTAATAATGACATATTTTTTCGCGGTGGCAGAGATTCAGATCAAACGGTTCAAAATATTTCCCTCAAAGTTGTTCTAATTATTTGTCAAATACATATGTCATTTCAGTATAGACCAATAATTTTGATTTGTTTTTTTTTGTTCAAAAGTTATAAAAAAAATAGAGGTAAAAAAAGTCCAAAAAAATGGCACATTTTTTCAAATGTCCGCCATTTTTTTTTTTTTTGGAATTTTAAAAAAACTGTCTATACCGAGCGCCATATTGTACAATTTAAGAAAATGTGAAAATTTTTGATTTCAGGTCACGTGTATAACCAGGATGACGTGTACGCCAAGAACGGCGATCTTTGATGGCGTGGAGGGGGGATAAAAAATATTTTTTATGATCCGAAAAAATTATGTAACTTACTTGAAGGATGAATAAAAACAATAAAAAGAAGTTCAGTGGAATTGCTTTGTTCGTTAACGAGAAAAAAAATCTTGAAAATTGGTAATTTTTTAGGCCCACAGAGGGAAATGTTCCCTTAAGTGACAACCAGAATAACGGCCTATATTTTTAAAAAAAAAAAAACAAATGTTAAAATATGAATCAAAATAATGCTTAACCTGCGATATACAAGATAGACCAACTAAGTAACTAAGTGCGCATACAACAGCAATAAATATTTCTTTGCGTTTCCTTAATAATTGTGGCCATTCATCAATAACAGCTGTTATAAAGCCTTCCATTGTGCAAAATTGTGAATCTAAACCAATTAGCAATAGCATAAAGAAGAATAGGCATGACCATAGTGGTGATCCGGGCAGTTGTAATACGGCTGATGGATAAGCCAAGAAGGCTAGTCCAGGACCTAGATTTTTTTTTTGTAAAGATTATTTTGGTCCAATTTAAGTATATTAAAATAATTAATATTAATAATTTATACCTGATGCTGCCACTTCAGCAACTGGTCTCTGCTGTTCGTGTGCCATAAATCCGACAACTGAGAATATCACAAAGCCAGCAAACATACTAGTACTTGAATTTACAGAGCAAACAATCAGTGCGTCCCTATTTTAATTAAATAATAATTAAAACGATTTTATAAATTTATATATTAAATAAATAGAAAATAATTTACTTGTAAACATTGTTAGTAAATTTATTGTAACTTCCTAATGCGACCAGCGTACCCAAACCGAGACCATATGAGAAAAATATTTGCGTTACAGCATCAATCCACACCTAAGATTATAAATAATATTAATTATTTAATTATTTATATTTATATGGGCTCTAAACAGACACATTCCGTTCCGTTCCGTTCGTTTTTAATAGCCGTGCTCATTTTCTGCCTTTTTTTTACTCGTATTTACTTGGAACTACTCCTGCTCTCACAGATATATAGGTTTTACTCACATCAACAAATTTTGCGTTCCTTTAATTTTTTTTACTCCGGAGTACTCAAAAGTAGAAAAGGAACACACAGTTATTGTCTCGTGCACAATGAGAAATTGAATTTATTTTTTCTACGCCTCTGTTAGAATACACAGGCATTCTGATATTACTTTTAGTTACGGAATTAGCAGCATTCCACACCCGTGTGGAATATTCATTCCATCACTTGTTATAGAATGACTACTAGTGGCGACATCTGTTCCTCGTAATCCAAGAATATGATTTATTAATTAAAGAGAAAAAAAAGATTTATTAATTAAAGAAAAAAGGATTATTTCAATAAATAAACAATCAATGATGTTCTACTAGAATATTTTTGCTTTAAATAAACTATTCAATTATTAAATTGTAGAAAATAATAGCATTTTTTTAATTAAATTTTGCGGCGGCCATCTATTAACAAATTATTAAATTACAAAATTGTTATGAATGAACACTCCCTACTAATACGTTATTTAGTGTTGCTGTGCCTTATACATTATATTTTTGACAGTAGCTTTACTTTAGGTATTTTTTTCTTTACAAAATATTAATAAAAAGTAATTAGAGGCGTAGAAAAAGTATAGTCTGCCAAACTTAGCCAAACTTCCACTTGTGCGGAATATGCATCATTCCAAACTTGTTACAGAATATACTATTATGTTTCGTCTTGTTCATTCCACTGCTTAATTCTGTATTTGCATCTCATGTCAAAATTAAAGAATATCAGTTAAAGTTGGCTCAACTTCAACTTCAAAACTCAAATTTAATTTTATTTCCGAAATTCGGACATTTTTAAAAAAATTGTCCGAAATATGCAACTTAACACTGTGCACTTAGTCAAAATTAGCACTTTAACATTGTGAACTCGGCATAAAAGTTGGAAATTTTACATTTCCATATAAATTTTCCATAAGACGAACGGGGAGCGGTGTAGCCCCACAATCAAGCGGACGGAACGACAAGAAAAAAAAACAAACAAAAAACGAGCGGAATCAGACGAAACGGATTGGCTCTGTTTTGAGCTTTATATTTCTTATGTTATTGTTAATAACTAATTTTTATGTTCTTACCTCTGATTCGCTTAATTTTGAGAAATTTGGTATAATATAAAATTTAATGCCTTCAAGGGCGCCTGGCAATGTTATTCCACGTATTAATAATACAGTTAATAAAAGATATGGGAATAATGCAGTAAAGTAAACAACTTTTCCGGTCCATTTAACACCTTTCCAAATGCAAAAATAACATAAGATCCATACAAGTAATAGGGTACCAGCTAATTCCCATCGGATACTGCCAATATGCTCAATACCGGGCGAGATCATAAGTGCACGTCGTCTAATATTATAAAAATTAAAAAAAAAATAAAAAAATAAAAATTATTATTATCTCGTATAAATTAAATTCGTAATTAAATAATTATATTTAATTATAATTACTCCCAAAATTCCTTAACGGGATCAGTCAATTCCGATGCAGAAATATTAGTTCCAGTTGTAAGCGAGCAAACTTTTGTTAAATTTCCGGTAGCTTTACTTAATTGTTCCCAACAATGTAATTGATTCCTTTCGTAAGGATTAACGCAATTTTCTGTATTCCAATAATTGCTGCACGTTCGCCATGGTACATCTTAAATATTTAAAGAATATAATATATATTTTTTTCTATTTGTTTTTTAATTCTTAATTTAAATTACCAGCTCTCATGGACATAAAAAAATAGAATATTGCCCAAGCTAAAATGACAATGTAATAAACATTCATCCAGCACGACATTACAGCAGCTGCATATCCGATTCCTTAATATATTAAAAAATTATAATTAATTTTTCTTTCTGTTGAATCTATTATAGTTTTATTTAATTTATTTATTTATTTTTGTAAATAATCACCTTTAAAAATTGGCGCAATCTTAAAAACTCCCAATCCACCTATTGTTAACATTTGCCCTAATGCTAATTCCATAAAGAACATTGGTATACCGGCTAATATTAATGTTAAAAAGTATGGAACTAAAAATGCACCACCACCATTTTTATAGCATAAATATGGAAATCGCCAGACATTTCCCAATCCAATAGCTAGACCGACAACTGATAGTATAAAATCTAGCTTGCTGCTCCATGATCCTCTTTCAGGCAGTGTAGATACCTTAACAACCTTTTTTTTTAAAAGAAATTAAACAAAAAAAAATTAAAATTATTATGGTTATACAGTGTTGTGTTTTTTTTAAACAAAATTTTATTCACTTGATGATGTGATGATATTGTTGTTAAATCTGCAGGATTTTTTAGTACAGGCATTTCAATTGTTTCCTCTTGTTTTTTTCTCATGTTCAGAGTTTCATCCAATCCTTCAACACCACTTTCGTCTGTCATAATTGAACCGATGATATTAATTGTTTTTCTGTGAATTAAATAATAATAATAAAAAAAATAATAAAGAAAACTAATTTAGATTATTATAACAGGCATTAAAAATTATTAAACCCTAGATATCCACTTTTATTAAAATCGGAACACAATTGGCAACATTCGTTGTCCGCCTTATTGGCCCCGCCATATTGAATCTAAAAGTTTTGATCAGAAATTCGTTATGTGCTACTTTAAAACCCCCTTAATAGCGATTTTCATTGTAATCAGAATACAATTGTCAAATTTGTCGGCCGCCATATTGGCGTCGCCAATTTGAATTTATAAGTTTTGACAACAAATTCGTTATTTACGGACCTTAGAAACCCCTAGATATCCACTTTTATTAAAATCGGAACACAATTGGCAAATTCAATTATATTTGCGCGACCATTTTGAATTTTGGGCCATATTTGCGCGGACATTTTGAATTTGAAAAATCGGGCTTGGAGCGGCATCATGGGAGAGACCTTCACGCACTTTTATTGGAATCGGACACACAATTGACAAGATTCGTCCGCCTTATTGGCCATTTTGAATTTTTATAAGCTTTGATCATAGATTCGTTATTTGCTACCTTAAAACCCCCCAGCTTCCGATTTTCATTGGAATCGGAATACAATTGGCCATATTGGTGCGGCCATTTTGAATTTATAAGCTTTGATCATACATTCGTTATTTGCAACCTTAAAATCCCCCAGATATAGATTGGAATCGGAACACAATTGGCAAACTCATCGACCATATTGGTGCGGCCATTTTGAATTTATAAGTTTTGATCATAAATTCGTTATTTGCTACCTCAAAAAACCCCAGATACCGATTTTCATTGGAATCGAAATACAATTGGAAAAATTCGTCCGCCATATTGGCGCGGGCATTTTGAATTTATAAGTTCTGATCATAAATTCGTTATTTGCTACCTCAAAAAACCCCAGATACCGATTTTCTTTGGAATCGATACACAATTGGCAAACTCCTCGGCTTTTAGGGGCGGACCATTTTAAATTTATAAGTTTTTTGACCACAAATTCATTAATTACGACCTTAAAAACGCCTAGATACCAAATTCCATTAAAATCGGAACACAATTGAAAAATTCAACCATATTTGGGCGGCCATTTTTAATTTCGGTCATATTTCAGCGACCATTTTGAATTTCACTTTGAGAAAGTAAACAATAAAATTCTTTGATTCTTCTTCATCTACGTCATGGTATATTTCTTTTTTCGATATAAACAATAGTTTTTGAGCTGCAACTCAAAACTGTATGCCATAATTTCGTTATCATCGGTTTTTTGTCATGGAAGCAAACTTACACAGACGCATTAACATCAAAATTATTTCCTAGCACTTTTTTTCTTAAAGCTTATTCGTTTTTTTTTGTATTTTTGTGCAACAAAATGGACAATAATTAATTTATAAATGTAACCTGTCACCAGGAAACCCACTAAAAATTATTATACAGAATAGTTATTATATTATTTTAATATCTCGAATTTAATAATAAAACCCCTAAAAACCTGCAATAATTTTAAATGTTATCTCCAGAAATTACTTATAACAAAAAAATTCGTTATTATTTTATTTATCAAATGCTCAAACCAAATTATTAAATATTCTTTTTCAATACCGCCATATTTTTTTTTTATAATTATCAAAATTTATTTGAATTTAAAATAATTAAATTTGAATAATTTAAACATGATTTTTCTGCTATTTAATTTGAGAAATATTTAATATAAATTAAGTTCTGACATTTCGGCTTATTTTTAACGCGATTTCAAAAAAGGAGGAGGTTGCATATCGACGCGTAGGTAATTTTTGATACATTGTGATTAGTTTTTTTTTTAAATTTAAAATGGCGATGAATTTATTTTTATGAAATATATAATTTTTTTTTTATTAATAATTTTGTTTTAAAAAATTCTTTTTTTCTTATAATAATCACAGACCTACAAATTAAAAAATTTTTTTTTTCCTTTTTCGATTTCAGCACTGATTTTTTGGGTTTTGAGGCCTCTTAATCACGAATCTGAAATCGGGTTTTTTCTATTACGTCAGAGTTTTTGCACAATACACATTTATGAAAATGTACAAATGTTCAAATGGACAGAATGGACAATGGGCAAATAAGAGTATTTGCTTCCATTATGTAGAGTAAAACTGCCTTTAAACTTCTTTTTGACGAATCAATAAAGAGTCTACAGTCATTTACATCGTATTTTATGCCGTACATCATCCCTAATCCGGGAATGTCTTTGCAATAGACGAGATCTGCATGTTTCGCAAAAAATTGTGAGAATTCCTTCTCTCTTTTCCGGGGTACCAGCAGAATGAAGTTTTTCTGTTGCAATCTCGAACCAAGAAATTCCGCGGCATTTTTAGGTAATCCTAAATCTATCGTCAAATCATTCAATTCTAAATGATTAAACTGTTGTGGTTGAGAAAAGAGCTCAAAATTAGGATCTAGATTTCGCCTGGTCTTCTGGGCAAGAACTTTCAGATGCATAGTATATAAGTATAAGATTTTTTGTTCTTTCTCATTTTAAAATTGCCAAACATTGATGATTTTGCATACAAAAAAAACATGTTTCCATCTTTATCTTCTAGAGATTAACTGAACGAAATTGTAATTCTGCTAGAGGTTAACTGAACGAAATTGTAATTCTGCTGAACCTTCGTAGAAAACGCAATCTTCAATTGTCAACCTTGAATGGCGATTTCTCGGTCACCGTTGGTCGTACGGAGATTATTAAAAAAAAAGAAATTTCTCCGTTTTTTTAAGAACTTTCTTTTTTCTGAACATTTATGGTATAGTATATATCCAGGATGCCGGAAAAAAAGTTACAACCGTATTAATAAAAAAAAAGAAAAAAACGTGTTTTCGAAAAAAATTAGTTTTGTTTTTCGATTATTTTTTTGAATTACAAATGGTAAAAAAAAATTAAAAAACGCATTTCGATGGGAAATATAATTTTCTACAAAAAAGTATTTATAGTAAAAATTTCGAATTTCGCTTTGTTTTTGAATTATTTCGAAAAATCGGAAAAAGGAGGTACTTAGGGTCGGCGCTCAAAAACCCATCCCTCAAAAAAGGGGCACTTTGTGATTTTATCATATTTTAGGTGTTCAACTAACATATTAAACAATAAAAAAAATTTAATGCAATTTTTCCTTACTATTTTTGATTTTTCCATAATTTTATCTGTCTAAAATTATTATGAAATAATAAAAATGCAATTTCTTCAATATTCTGACGTGATGGAAACTTTTGACTATTTTTCCCGTAATCAGTATCCACAAAATATAGGAGAAACAATATTTGAACATTAAAAAGGTTTTTCGTTGTAGGTCTGTGTAAAATTCAAGAAATAATATGAAATTATTTTAATTTTTGTTTATTAAAAATATAAAATGGCGCACTAAAAGAGATGGAACAGTTCAACATCTATAGTTTCTGTAGATACTCTTTATTAAAATAAATATTAGCCGTGTTTCATTTTCCTGGGGTAACTACACCGGTGTACTTTGGACTAGATCCAACTACCCCAGCTCATATGTTGGAGCTGTAGTGGGATTCCGTATCGATTTAGAGTTTAGAGCTTAGAGAAACTCTAAATTGAAAGTGTTTCTCTAAGTTAGAGTAGTTGGTATTCTGTAAGCAACTTAGAGCGAAGTACTAAATCATCGTGGGAATTTATTACATTTTTATGAAAAAACACATTCATTAACGATCACTAAGTGTCAGTTGACATTGGAGGTTTGGAAAATATATTAGTAAATTTTTTTTTTCAAGTAATAAAATTATGAATAGGGAAAATATATAATTATTATTTTCGAATTGAGAAGGAGAATAATAACAAGAAAGAAGAAGTTTTTTGATTCCCTAGAAAATTAGAAATGAAAAAACAAAAAAGCATTTTTTTGGAATACTAAAAAATTAACATTGTATATTAATGTCATATTATTAAATAATATGTTTGTATTTACATTTCTAATAATTTACAACTCTACACCGGTTCTAAGTAACAGTTATTTACGTATTTTTAACTATTTTTCCGCTTTTTTCTTTTTTTGACATGAGATTTCCCGTTTTTTTCATTTTTCTCAAGTGAGTTTTGCCGTTTTTTTTTATTTGGCTCACATGAGAGTAAAATCAAACTCTAAGTTAGAGGAAAAAAGCGTTACAGAATCGCTTATTTACTCTAAATTTAGGCAACTCTGGTACAAAAATTTAAAACAGTCTATTACAAAGATGTGTTTTTTTTCTACTAGATGGCGCATAAGGTCCACTTAGAGTGCTCAAATCTACTCTAAATTTAGAGTATTTTCGGCTAGAGAATATCATTTACTCTAAATTTAGAGATTTTATTCTAAAATCTAAACTCTAAATCGATACGGAATCCCACTACAGATGATTAGACTTAGTTACAATTTTTTTTTTGCAAAAAGATGGCGCCTTTAAAATTTTAAGGTTATGTTATTTTCAATTTTTCGGTTATATCAATCATTAAGCGCGTTTTTTTTTGAAGTTGTCATTTAATGATACCATTGATAAAACCGAAATTATTCTAAACAAAAAAAAAGAAGTTTAAAGAAATTAAATAATGTCCAATTAAATTAGTGAAATTGTTATTAACGAAAAAAAAATGTAAACTCCCATTTTTATGCAATTGATTATTATCATTTTGAGGTTACAAACTACACCGAAATAAAAAAATGCGTTTCATTTTCAATCTACTCCAGAGTAGGTACTCTGGTGTAGGTACACCAGGAAAAAGAAATTGTGAAATTATGATTATGAAATAATCCCATAATTTGTAAATATGTATAATTCCTTTTTTTTATATTATTTCAGATAATATTCTTCTTATGAGCGCTATGCCAGAAGAATAGTGGACAAACTATAATAGCATACAAAAAAACTTATAAACTACAACTAAGAAATGGATTAAATTTGCATTAAACAATTTTTTGGATTTGTGATTATATTTCACCAATATAATTATTATAATTGATTTTTTTTTATGAAACACACGATTTAATAATTTATATCTAATTAAGTAATAATAAATTAAAATTATATTAAGTAAATAAAGCAGGCGGTCAAAAAAGCAATATCTCCGCCCAACAATATTACTTAAAAAAATTTTTTTTTGCTTAAAACATAAATAAATAAATAAAATAACATCCAACCATACTCTACCTGAAAAATTTAAGTGTATAAAACTCCAAATCCTTTCAAAATAGATTTTTTTTTTATAAAAAAAAAAACAAAAAAAAAACCCCAAAAAATAAATCACTAATATAGGAAGAACAAATTAACTAGCACACCCTATGGTGTTGGGGCGGTGTGTGGTGATGATAAATAATAAATATTTTATTATTCTGTACGGTTCACTCTTAAACTAAAATCGCCTTAACTTTAACTAGTGAATTGTATGAATATAGTAACAAGCCTAGCATCATTTAAAATGAATCTGTACTATCTAGTCTCGATCCCTCCTATATAGAGAGACAGCACCTACATTGGTACATTATTATATGAATGGGTTGCTTTTCTTAACAAGTGATGTCCGGTATGCCACGCCAGTGCGCTCCCTACTTTTTTTCGTTTGCCTCTAAAGTAGCAAGCGTTTTTTTTTTCGTTGGTCTTTTTAAGCTATTATACCAAAATGTCCCAAATCAATTTCGGTTCTATCTTTAAAATGGTAAAAATGTTTAAAAAAAAAGGAAAGCTCGATTATATCTATACATATTTTTAAAAGAATCTCTTTGTATCTTCTCTATGTACATATATACATTCATTTTTAAGGGTGGATTATTTTATGTCTTGCATTGGGTGATTTCCAGTATAAATTCGTGAGGCATTTCCGTGAGCCTCTTTCGGATTTAGCCAATTTGTAGTCTACACATAAATGCTGACACACAAATATAAGTTAATTAAACCAGTTTTAAACAGAATTTAAACTGGCCCTAATCTATATGGTTGAACATCAATTGACTAAGCTTTAGAAAACGTTTGTTTTATTTTGCCGAATGTATAGTTATTAATTTATTTTTAACTCAATGGGATTTATACTAAGAACACTCTTAAAAGCTTCGTTAAGTATCGTTAACTGCATATCGTTATGTTACACTAGATTTATGCTGAGATTTAGTAACTACATTATGCTGATAATTACCTTATATACATATATTACAGTACAATCTAATCTCAGTCGAATATTGTACGAATTGTACATAATATATTAAATATTAATTTTATTTTCCTTCGGTGCGTGTATAGGATATGTTACTACAAATGTCGGATAGCAGCCGATATATAATAATTATCCTATTAAGTTGCATATTATCCTCACACTCTTTCCCCCTTTTTACTAAATCAATTCAAAGTGATGGGGGCACATTGTGTAGTGTGTATAGGCTGATGGTATCATCGCCTTGCCTCGCCTTATTAAGTGATAAAAAAAAAATACGGTCGCGGAGCCCCAAGTTCCCCCTATTTTATTTCTAAGTTCCGGTTGTAAAATGTGAGAGACATTTTGTTTTTTTTGTTGTATTTTGATTTCGGTCTTTTATTTTAGTTTTTTTTTTATTATTTTTTTTTTTGATCCGCAATTGTGTTGATGTATATCACCGCATTTGGAATATGAGCGTTTATTAATATTATTATTATTAGAGTAAGTGTGACACGGATATCCGGGGTGGTAAATATACTTATATATTTACACACACACACACACATCTATATATATATATATATATATATATATATATATATATATATATATATATATATATATATATATATATATATATATATATATATATATATATATATATATATATATATATATATATATATATAGGAATAAATATGTTTTATATGTTATATTTTCGAGTTTAAACAATAAATTCAATATTTTAGCTGTTTTTCCTTTTCTACTTTTTTTTAGTACTTGTGAGCAGAGCAGAAAAGGAACGCAAAATTTTTTGATTTGAGTACAACCAAACCTAACATTTTTGATATTATTTCATTTGTATAAAAATAAAAATTATAATTTACAATGGAAAATTTTCAAAATAAATCGAAAGAATAATTTTAGATAAATTTTTACAATTGAAATTTTATTTATGATTTTTTTTATATGAAGAAACAAACTCAAAACAATTAAAAGCCATCTATAGGCTTTTCAGTAAAGTAAAAAATAACACAATATATACTCCAAATGTGAACTTTCCTCTAGCGGATTTCAATTGCGTAACTACAAGTGTTATTTACTCGTAATGTTAAAGCAAGAGTATTTGCGACTATTCTCTAGTAAGAAATATAGTAGAAATTAGCAGAAAAGGAACGCAGCTAGAGTACTTGCGAGTACGAAATAGTTAAAAATTAGCAGAAAAGGAACACGCATATTATTTTATAAAAAAAAACGTGTGTCTGCGTAGCCCTATTAAATATAATATAAATTATATTACTGTGTAGTAATGAAGTAAAATTATGGGGTCAACACTGCCTTAGATTTTTTATTACAGTTAAAATTAATATGTTTAATTCCCCTTTTGTTAGAGTACAATATATATATATATATATATATTTTTTTTTCATGTGGCATGTGGAATGACTTAAATAATAATTTTTGGATTTCTTTTTCCGATATATACACCTGTGTTTTTGAGAGAAAAATTGGAAGGGATAGTATTTTTTTTCTGTTCTTTTAAGATATGTAATATGTGTCAATAGCCCTTTTCTGCTCTTTTTTACTCGTATTTACTTGGAACTACTCCTGCTCTCACAGAGAATTCATAGGTTTTACTCAAATCGACAAATTTTGCGTTCCTTTAATTTTTTACTCCGTAGTACTTAAAAGTAGAAAAGGAACACGGCTTATATTACTCCATAAAGACATCAATTAGCAATCTATCTTCTTCTATATAAATATAATTGCAGTGTCTGTATGTAATTTCAAAATAATTGTCATTTTTTAATTTCCTATGGCTATTTACATGATATTAAAACAAAATCGAAGTATTTTTAAATTTTTTTGTCTGTATGTCTGTATGTCTGTCTATTTGTCCGGGCTAATCTCGGAAACGGCTAATCCGATTTCGATGGGACTTTCACTGAAATATTCAATACTTTCATGGGCATGTTTTAGGTTATTTTTTACTCGGTTCCGACTATCGGGGATCCGATTATCGGTTCCGATTATCGTGTCCGACTATCGGATTAGACCGAAAACTTCTACAGATAATCTAAGGAAAGCAAGGGAATAACAATGAAGGACGATTAGTAATTTTACCATCCTCGCTATATGTATACCGCGCTGTATGCACGAAGGCATTCACAATCCGACTGTCGGATCAGACCGGATAATCGAAGGAACACGAATGAAATGCTGTCACTGTGAGAGGTTGTTGTTTCAACTTTGCGAAAAAAAATACTGTGGAGTTTATGGTTTGCCATCTACGCAAATAATAATCGTTAAAAGAAGGTGGCGATGAACCTTGCGCTTGTACTATTGGATGTTGTAGGAGCTCGGAAATACTGACTGCGAGAAATTATTCTACAGTCGAATTATGTACCCAAAAATCATGTTTCGCAGATTTTTTTTTCATTATACCTACATTTTTCCTATCCAGGACACACATAAGTTTTTTTTTTATTAAAAGGCGTTGCAACAACGCACGCGGGTTTTAGCTAGTTTGTCAATAAAATACAAGTTATTTACCCTTAACTATCCCAATAAGCTGGGTTTTATCTTCTCGTAAGAGTCAAACGGCAATCAAAGTGATATGAACACGTGAGACTATATGTCTAAATCAGTCTGATATAGCCAAAACCAGGGGCGGCGCTTTTATAGGTGCAAATGGTGCACTTGCACCGGGCGCAATTAGACAGGGCGCAATTTCAGAAATTAAGATTTAAAAAAAAATTTAAAATATCGAAAAAAAAATTAAAAAGCGTTCCAGTGCCTTCATTTTCATATATTAAAGGAACTGCACAGAGTGTTTTGTGTCTTTTTCCATTGTCCTTCGCAAGATGTGGCCAATCCAATTCCATTTTATTCGCATGATTTCGTCGTCGTCTATCATTTCTTGGACGGCACGGTGCCATAGTTCTTGATTTGTTCGTTCGTACTAGTCGTACTATTATAGATCAATAATTCGGAGAGAGAAACACTTGAAATATGAAAGTTTGGAGAACCACACAGGGACCTCTATTATGGAGATTGGAGTGTATAGGTCTATAGATTTGCGGAGCCCAGGACTGTGCTGGAAACGGCTAGGGAAGCTCAACGAAAAACATCCTGGAGCAGATGACGAAGCTGGGGGATGTGTAGAGCATGGTGGCACAGTGGCACTGAAGGCCATCTACCAGAAGCTTAAGCAGTAACGAAGTTTAAAAAAAACATCGTTAGCGGGAGAGTTTTATGAAGTTAAACCGCAAGCAATCCCAGCACAACTGCAAGATCGAGAAACAAATCCTGATTGGACGCAGGCGGGGGGACGGTTTTATATGTGCAAATGGTGCACTTGCACCGGGCGCAATTTCAGAAATTAAGATTTAAAAAAAATTTAAACTTTGAAAAAAAAATTGAAAGGGCGCAATATGGCATACTGCACCGGGCGCAATATGGCATGCTGCACCGGGCGCAATCTGGCATGCTGCACCGGGCGCAATATGGCATACTGCACCGGGCGCAATATGGCATACTGCACCGGGCGCAACAAAAAAAAAACCAAGCGCCAGCCCTGCTGATACTGCCAAAACAATGCCCTTGGAGTACACCTGAGTGTTCCCAAATCAAAAATTATTCTTCTTAGCGTGACCGATTTATCGATGGTTTGAATGTGATTATTAATTTGAACACCTTGGCTCCGGACAATATGGAACTCGTCCAGCTATTTGATAATAATCAGCCCAGCTTGGTCTCTTGATGACACATACTGCGTGCACTGGATCACCATGGCCCGCGTAGGGTGAACTCTTCAAGTATACTCGTCTCGCTGTTGGGGCGCAGTTAGAAAGGAGGTTAGTACACTGATTGGCTTGATTACCGGACATGTCCTAAATTACCATCTATGAAGGATCGGAAGTACACAGATATCAAAGATATCTGTAGGTTTTGTTTCGAGGAAAATTAGACTCTACCATTTCGTACTCTCTTGTCACTTTCCTGTCATAATTAGATTTAGATTTTTACTACTAAAAAATATTTTTTTTTTAATATTTTATAATTTAATCCTTCCGCTTCTAAACTGCATATAAACTTCGAATCGACATAAAAATATAAAAATTCAACTAGAAACTCTCTATCTTATAAAAAAAAATACGTTATAACTGTTTTTTAATAAATGGGAAAACAATATTCCAACGAGACTTACCTAGAAACTGATAAAAATTTACTCCTTTTTTTCAAAGACTGTTAATTTAAAAAAAAAATGATTTCCTCTCGTTAATATTAGATATTTGATACTTTCACTGTTTATATTTAGTTTTTGTATCGAAAAAACCCAGAAAAACTATGGATATTTTTGCAGGATTTTATTAATTTATGTTTTTATTTACTAATAATGGGCACCCAATAAATAAATCACTGAATGTTATTACTTTAATTAAATTTAATTTCTGTTAAAATAACGAAACCACACTTTTTGTATGTAACAAAATCAAAGGAATTTTATTATTTTCACTTTTTTTTTTCTATAATCCATTCGTTTTATTTATTAAAACTTTGCACTTAACTATTTTAATTTCTCATCAATTCTTTTTTTTTTGTGTTATTTTATCTATTTTTGTTTTTATATAGTGTAAGTTTTACTTTATTTGTAGTTTTTTGTTTTTAATATAATTTAAGTAGATAAGTACATTTTTCATATGAATTCCTTATATTTTTGTATACATTCGACCGTTTTGCTACCGGTTGTGGATTCAAACAGATTGGGAATGAACACCTCTCGAACACTTAACAGCCTGTACTGGCTAAACATTCACTGAATAAATTCCATTCAGGGGGCCCCACTTGGCTTGACTGATTCTGATTGTTGAAACATCACAAGTAGAAATATACTCTCTATAAGATCGTGTTGTAGTTTTTTTTTCTATTGTTGTATCTATCCCCATATTTTTTGGGGGAGGACCATAGGTGTAAACAGCTCAGTGTATAGTTCTGTTGCACTATATTTAACCCCTCCACTTTAACCCTACTATATATTATTATTATGGAGACCCCCCCCCCACCACATTCTGTGTGCATAAAAATTCCGTTTGTTTTTTTTGCTACATCTTTTTTTGTTGTTGTTGTTTCTGTTGTAAATAGTGATGATGATGGGCTGCTGCTGCATATGTTGTTAAACAATACACTATAGAAAGAAAATTGTTCATTTTTATCTCTCTCTCCCACCTTTTATTAAACTACATGGCTTTACCTCCTGTTTTTTTGTTTATATGAGCAAGGATTCACATCGGGGCCATCTAAGCGACTTATCCTCCTTAGCCTTCATTCCTTATCATTTATTTTTACATCCAAGTGATGTAGTAGTCCTGGTGTAATTTATCCTTTTCGTCATAACATACAAAAGAAATAACTTTTCTATCCCAGAGAGGAGAGCATAATTATCTCAGCTTAGGCCGGGTGCAAAGGATCTACCAACGTGCATCCTTCCTCCTTTTTGTTTTGTTGCTATTTATATGTAACAATTCTGCATTGTGTAAAAAAGTACTTTGCTAAAAAAAAATGCACACGGGAAATATTCAAACTGTGTCCTTTTTTGTACACATATATATATATGAAAAGGGCCATGTGATCATCATAATATACATAGAGTGAAGCCTTGAATTTATGTTTCTTCTCATTCGAATTTTTCTAGTTCTTCTTAGCTATTATTATAATTGTAAAGGAAAAACATTTGCAGCCATCGAATCTAAGCATAAAAAAAATATAGATTAAAAAAACTAAAAAATACACGCTTTTATTTTAAAATGAACTAAAAAGTAAAAAAATAATTTTGAATGTAAAGTTTTTATTGCTCCAAGCCAGAATATAGGAAACAACCTAAGCTTCAAAATGTATAAAAGCGTTGGACTCTTTACCTATATTCTTATTTTATTAACACTGGAACTTTTCGTTAGCGCCCCACGCTTTTTTTACATTTCGAAACTTAGATTGTTTCCATATACTGGCTTTGAGCAATAAAAACTTAACATTCAAAATTATTTCTTCCTTTTTAGTTCATTTTAAAATAAAATCGTATTTTTTAGTGTTTTTTAAACTACATTTTTTATTTTCTATTTTTTTAGTCTATTACATATATGTATGTGTTCTGACATTTTTTAGTGACCGCCCTATTAGATTTAAAATGACGTCAAAAAGCATACTATACTATACTCGTCATACACTTTTATTTGATACCTATATCGAGGGCGTTGTAAATAAAAAGGTAAACCGCCATTTTGTGTTGGCCGCCATTTTAAATTTGGAATGACGCAACAAAGCTAATGGTATTCTAATTGTCACAACCCTTGCATTTGATACCCATACCGAGTGGGGTGTAAAGAAAAAAGGTAAACCGCCATTTTGTGGTGGCCGCCATTTTGAATTTGGAAAGACGCCACACAGATAATAGTATTCTATTATCATATCCTTTCATTTGATACTCATACCGAGTGGGTTGTAAAGAAAAAGGTAAACCGCCATTTTGTGGTGGCCGCCATTTTGAATTCGGAATGACGCCACACAGATAATAGTATTCTACCTGTAACGCTCTTTCATTTGATACCCATGTCGAGGGGGTTCGGGGGGTCGGGGAACACAATAGCAAAAATCTACCGCCATCTTGATTTCCTTACAAAAGGTCAGATTGCATTGTCACTCGAACTATGCATATGTGCAAAATTTGAAGTTGATCGGTTATATAGAAGTGGGTCAAAATCAAGTTGCAAGATTTGTTTACATAGAACATACATACACACATACATACATACATACATACAGGTGAAGCTAATATAAAGCGTATAATGACGTCACACAGCTTAATGTATTCTACTAGTCATACTCTTTAATTTTATACCCATATCGAGGGTGTGTAAAGAAAAAGGTAGTACGCCATTTTATGTTGGCCGCCATTTTGAATTTGGAATGCGCCATAAGGCTAATTGTTTGATATTTTTTTTTTATGTGGAAGACTAGAGCTCAGGGAAAGCCCTTTGTACTGTCGACAATCTATTTTCTTCGTATAGAGTGCAATGTCGAACAGCAAGCTCTAGTCGATAGATAGTGAAGGGGAAGAGAGAAGTAGGAAGGAACTGCCACAATCACCTAACCCCAACCATTTCTATCGCGACTCTGGCATCGGGCAATGAGAAACAACTCGCTGGAGTGTTATGCCTCCTGAAACAAGTTGAATCCCATCAACCAACCGATGACATGCGCTTGGTGGAGCGGGGCAGTGCTAGCGGAAGGCTATGACAGGAAGGAAGGTGGGAAAGGCGAAGGATCGTGGGGCTCTGCCGGGACTCGAACCCGGGACCTCTGGGATAGTAGCCAGGCGCCTTACTCCCTAGACTACCGAGGCCCCTTTTGTCATACCCTTTCATTTGATACTCATGTCGGGGGTCGGGGAACACAACAGCAAAATTCGGCCGCCATCTTGGAACCGCCATCTTGATTATTTCACAAAATGGTCAGATTGCATTGTCACGCGAACTATACATATGTGCAATATTTAAAGTTGATCGGTTATATTGGTTAAAATCAAGTTGCAAGATTTGTCTACATACATACATACATACGTGATATATTTTCTTCTTTAATCTATACTAGTAAAAAAACCCGCGTGCGTTGCAACGCCCTTAAATAAAAAAAGTTTATGTGTGCACTGTCCGCGGTAGGAAAAAAGTGAAAGAAACAAAAAATCTGGAAAAAATGATTTTGGATACCTGTCATATGGTTAGTTTCTATTGACGGCTGTCATTAGTCAAAAACCGGTTTTTGGTATGATATTCGTATTCAGCGGTATCGAAAACCTAAGGATACCAAGTTTCACCGTGAACCGATGGAAATCAAGTGCCCAACGCTTGGTTGAACCTAAAAAAAATGAAAACCCATGTTAAATCCCATTTAAAATTCAACCTATGACGTGATAGACGGTTTATAATTTTGTTTTTATCTTTTCGGTTAGCCGCTACCCTGCCCCCTTCTTACTTACACAGCTTCCGTCCCGTTCTTACCGATCGATGGCATCGTTTAACCTCGTGATGGCAGTGGAGGGTCCCCTCCCTTTTCTTTGTAATTTTGACGATTTACCTTTAATTAGTCGAGGATTTTATAGGTACACTATCGCGTGGCAAATTACACTATGTTCAATGTTCTTCCATTTGGAGCTAGGATGTCAAGATTCAGATTTCCCAACACTTGAATAACCTACATACAGCCTGACAGGGAAATGACACTTATTTGCTAAAATTCGTCCGCCATATTGGCCCCGAAATTTTATATTTATTAGTTTTGATCATAAATTCGTTATTTGCTACCTTAAAAACCCCCAGATACCGATTTTCATTGGAATCAGAATAGAATTGGCAAACTCATCGGCCATTTTGAATTTATAAGTTCTGATCATTAATTCCTTATTTGCTACCCTAAAAAACCCGAGATACCGATTTTCATTGTAATCGGACCGCCATTGGCAAATTCGTCGTCCATATTGACGCGCCCATTTTGAATTTATAAGTTTGGATCATAAATTCGTTATTTGCTACCCTAAAACCCCCTAGAGACCGATTTTCATAGAAATCGTCGGAACACAATTGGAAAATTTCGGTGGCCATTTTGAATTTCGGTCATATTTCGGCGGCCATTTTGAATTTATAAGTTCTGATCAAACATTCCTTATTTACTACCTCAAAAAACCCCAGATACCGATTTTCATTGGAATCGGAATACAATTGGCAAATTCCGATCAGCCATATTGGCGCGGCCATTTTGAATTTATAAGTTTTGACCACAAATTCGCGTTTAGGGACCTTAAGAACCTCTAAATACCCACTTTCATTGAAATCGGAACACAATTTGCAAATTCATATTTGGTTGGCCATTTTGAATTTCGGTAATTTTTCGGCGGCCATTTTGAATTTCGAAAATCGTGCTTCGAGGTGTTTCAGGGAAGACCCCAACGGACCTTCGTGCAAAAAGGAATCGATTGACAACATTCATTCGGGGCTCTTGAATCCTGTCGCCACCTCTTCCTGCACTTGTAACCTCTCAGCTTCTCTTCATCCTATACTGGATGATAGTAAAGGTAGAAACAGAATGGCACGGAGACCGTGGCGGAGTCCGCCGCTCAGAGAGTTTCCCATACATTTAATTTGTCCGCGCCGCCTGGGGAGAAATTAAATGTATGGGAAACTCTCTGAGCGGCGGACTCCGCCACGGTCTCCTTGCCATTCTGTTTCTACCTTAAATGGAGTACGAAGCGTTTCGGGCAGATATTGAATCGCTGTAGTGGTACAGAATCAAAATGCCTTCAACTCTCGGTCTTCAAAATTTGAGCGCGTCTTCGTTGAGAAAAACTCCCCCTCTGCGGCGGTGGTGTCTGATGGCGCCCTGCAGCGCCAGGGTAGCAACTTATTTCCTCATCCGGCTCCACGGGTGCTTCTCCTTCAGAGAGTGTTATCCTCCAACAAGCTGCCAGCAACCAAATCGCGCCAGGTTTTAAGGCGCGTCGCAAAAGTCGTAGGAATGGTCGTAGTCGCCAAGCCACCATTTTTGAAGGTGTCTCATTAAGTTCCTCGTTCCACGTTCTAGAGACAGAGTCAACCTCTAAGCTGGTCTCGATATCACCCTATTCCCCTCCAATAGTTGGTGGTCCTCCGGTCACTGAAGCTACAGATTCTCTGGGACCTTGCATCCCTCTGGTTACTGTGCCAAGACCTATGAATATTTTCATCTCGCGATTCTCTCCTGAAACCAAAGTGGAGACTACCTGTGAGTATCTAAGAATGAAATCTAAGCCTGTTGCTTCTTTTGTTTTATCTGCTTTGCCTGTTACTGCCGAGATTCTTCTGGACCCTGGTTTCTGGCCCGTTGGTGCTGGTGATGATATCATTGGCTCCAGGTTTAGCTCCTTGAGGATCGATAAATGATCCAAACGGCTTAAAGGAGAATCACTCCCGTGGACGCAGCGAACCCGCCAGAGCCTCCTTTTTCACTACTAGGTGGAGCGGAGGGAGGTTCAGTAGGGCCTCCATAGCCGCAGTCGGACAGGTGCTTTTAGTCCCTGTGATACCAAGACAGGCCAGTCTTTGCACCCTGGCCAGCTTAATCATAGCGCCCTTTTGTTTGGTCTTGACCCACCATGCGATGGATGCATACGTGACCATGGGCCTTACAACCGTGTCGTATATAGCCAAAACATTACCCTCGGCTTTTCCTACAAATTGACGACAAATATGGAGAAATGTAATTGCCTTAGCAGTTACTTTCTCAATCTGGGGTTTCCAGGAGAGCTTTTGATCCAGGATTATGCCTAGATATTTAGCCTCCTTTGAGACCGCCCTCATTGAAGAGGGATCCCGAAAATTCCCCTTCACTGGGGCAATGATCGGCACCCTGCTGCATGGGTTCGCAGGAAATGTCCAACCGGCCTTGTAGGTCGGCCTGTTGGGGGGCTATGGAAGCCCCAGAAGTGGTTGGAGCGTTGAGAGGTGCTCCATCCTCAATTAGTTTTATTTTGAGTATCAATATTGATCCCACGAGTTGCGCGAGAAAGGACAGTCGCCCATGGCAGAGCTCCGCATTACCATTGGAAGGCTAATTTAAACCGGAGGTCACCTGGGTATCCGGAGTCCATCGTTAGTAGTACACTCACGCAGTACCTTTTATCTCTTCAGCACGATTGTTTACACCTTGGGATTGCGTGTATCCATCTTAGTCAGGGCATCCTTACGGGGGCCACGCAAGCCTCACCACCACGACAAGGTGTAGATATATCGACGAGGTAAGAATAGGGTACGAATATGTCATGTATTCATAAACCGTTAAAATTTCTTAGGGAAATAAATGTATCGACATTTATTCCTTGAGAAAAGGCTAAAATTTTATCAAAAGCGACATCTGCGTGTCATTAAAAAAACTCGATATTTCTGCTGTGATTTCTTGACTCTAGCATTACGGTTACGGAAATCGCTACAGAAAATATTTCTGAGCGATTTCTTGACCATTTTTTTTTGAGAAGATAGAAAATGTACGAAACGAATTGCTCGTTAAAGCCCGGTATGCAAGGCTCAAGGAATTTGCTCAAGAAAACCTTTGCATTTATTTCCTTAAGAAAAATTAAAACCAGTTCAGAAATTTTGACAGTTCCTTTTTTTTTCATTGCAAACATTACATAAATTGTTTTATGACTGTTTGGAATCAATGAAATTGTTTTAATTAATAAGGAATTAAAAAAGAATTAAAAAAATAATAACAAAAATTAATAAAATTTTATTTTTAGTATTGCGGAAAGTTCCTTTCAATTTCAAAAAACAGCTGACATGTCATGTACTCATGTACCGTTAAAATTCCTTCAAGAAATAAATGAATCGACACTTATTTCTGGAGGAAAAACTAATATTTTATCAAAAGCGACATCTGCGTGTCATTAAAAAACACGATATTTCTGGTGTGAATTTCTTGACTCTAGCATAAAATCGCTACAAAAAATATTTCTGAGTGATTTCTTTACCATTTTTTTTTTGCATAGGTTTAAGATAGGCAAAGAAATTTCTTGAGCCTTGCATACCGGGCTTTATTAGAGAAGATAGAAAATATATGAAAGGAATTGCTCGTTTAAAAAACGGTAGCGGTAATTATTTTGTGTATATTATACCCGGGACAGACTAGCACCATTAATGACGAATATGACGTCAGAATGACGTAGACTCTATTTTACTTCCATACCTTTTATATGGGTCTACGTCATTCTGACGTCATATTCGTCATTAATGGTGCTAGTCTGTCCCGGGTATTAAACATATTGACAATGCCTCTTTAAATTTTTTATAAGCCATAGAAAGAAATAGTGATTTAATTGTTTTCATATTCTAAAACACTACATTGTATTTATGCATGCCAGCTAATAAATGTTTTTTTTTGTTAAATCTAAACTGCTATTCCTAGATTATTTCAACAACAACAACAAAAAAAAGTCAAGCGCTTAATAACAGGAAGGGCTACAAATGCTGCTTTTCATACTCCATTTTTCAATGTACTTTAGTAAGATAAAATAGCGTGTAAACAATTTAAGCCTATATCTGGTTATCTGTTATCTGTTGTTTAGTGGATTGCGCCCAGCCACGTTAATTTACATCTCCCTACTTCTATTCTACCCACTAACTAATCTCTGGTACTAATGCCCACCCATTTTTATTTACACTTTTGGTGTTTCATATGTGGATTAAACACATTTTAACAACACACCAAAAAAAAGGGGGTGAGATACTATGGAATATATTTTATATGTGCGACCATTTATGATAGAGGAGGTTCAAATCCGAGAGAAATGAATATGGAGTATGTAATGGGTCACCTGTCATATGGAATGACTTATGACTATTTTATAGCTTTGAATAGGTGGCAAATTTGTTGCTCCACTTATGTATATAGAATGGCTCTGGGAGGATTGGGATAATCTATATATTATGGGTAAGAGAATATAATTTAAGATAATTTCTGTTTGCCTGCCTCGGCCTGAATATTCCTTCTTCATATACATACATATATACTTCCAGGCCCTCTATACGTTTCTACGAGAGTTTAACCCTTTCATAACTTTTATTACTATCTGTATGTATATGTTGATGTATCTCACACATTGTATATGGTAACAAATTTTATTTCATTCCATAGTTTCTATTGTGAGAAAGTTGTAACGGAATTTGGGTCATTCGCGAATAGAGACAAAGATTCATGCCTGTTTGAAGCTATGAGAAAGTTTTCATTTTGAATTATAACTAATAAATGATAGCGCGCAAAAGGTTTTAAACACAATTTTGTAAAAACATAGCTTGAAAAGTGAAGAAATTAAGAGTTATTGTAGATACAAATATTATGAAGGTATGAAATTGCACAAAATATATCTTTTATATTTTTTTTGATGTGAACTCTCTTAAGCTCTGTTGTCACCCTTTGTAGTACAAGTTTGTCATGCTAAGCTTAGCTCGAAGGATAGAAAAAAGATAGGATAGGTTAAGGGGAGTCTGGGGGATGCAGGAAAAGGAGGTGGTGAACCTCGCATCCCAGCTATTGGATGTTGTAAGAGTTCATTTTTTAAGCTGCTGGCTGGGCCACAGAGATGCAACCGTCCGGGCTCAGGGTTAGCAGGAGACAGCCTGGTCGGAGTGTTATGCCTCCTGAAACAAGTGAATCCCGCTAACCAGCCGACAAAGGCTTTGACACCGTCAGTACCAGACTACGGAGAGGTCTATGCGGAACTTTGGTACACCCTATTATTAACCGGTTAAGTCGGCGAGGTTACTCTTCTCAATATTAAGTAAATTTTAACTATAATATTATATTCTTCATAATTCTCAATCGTTCTTATACGCATTTTTCTTAAATATATTTGATTCTAGAAGACTTCGCCCGTCTACAATGTTATATAAACCTAACTGCTATTAAACCCTCTCTAATTTTATTTAATGTAGCAAGCAACTCTTTAATGAATAGTCATCCCTCCAATTTCATAAAAATCTTTAAAATTATTAGGTTTATATTCTGTTAATCAAAATAATAGTTTATGATTATTTCATTTTATTCTAACACTCCGCGTGCGTTGCAACGTCTTTTAATAAAAAAAAACGTATGTGTGCACAGTCCCGGATAGGCAAAAGGTATAATGAAAAAAAAGAACAAATCTGCAAAGCATGATTTTGGGGAAACATAAACAAAATTAGAGTGTATTTAAACCTATAAAAAATATGTTACAACCTTTTTAAAAATTTGATGTTGAGCGCCACCTATCGGAAAAATTTTGTACTACGTGCATTTTAGACAAACGCATAACACCTGTGACACATACCCCATCATAATGAAAGTAACCTTCATTAAATACCCGTGACACATATATCATCATAATGAAAGTAACCTTCATTATCGTGGCAAAAACCCACCATAATGAAAGTCTAAAATGAAAGTATATTTACCTTCATTTGGACTGTAATTTCGGTTAAGTGACATCTATTGGAAAATTTGAAACTACATTTTAAATTAAAATAATTTGATTTGACGTTAATTAAGCAACAATTTGCATTGATGCTTTCTGTACTACATTAAGAAATATTTTTTTTAAATATTCCAAATTAAAACAACTTAAAATTAAAGCAAAAAACCATGCAGGTTTATATCCACACTAGATATGCCAGATGCAAATGAAAGTAAAGTGTAATGTGTCACCCCATAATTTCCTTGATCATCATAATGAAAGTTATCATCATAATGAAAGTATAGTGTGTCACAGGTATTATTTAATGTTGCAAGCAACCCTTTATTGAATAGTCATGCCTCCAATTTTATAAAAATCTTTCATATTATTAGGCTTATACTCTGTTAATCAAATTAATAGTTTATGATTATTTCATTTTATTCTAACATTTCTTAGTTTCCATTAAAAATAACGGTAATGACAGTTTACTGCCATCTATGTAATAATGTCGGAAAATCTTAATTAAATATATTAATAATTTCTCTATCCGCTACTAAAGGCGCTGTATGCAGATTATTTTTTTTTCTAAATTCTAATTTTTGGTTCAGGTTTGTTCCGCTGGAAAAATTTCCTCATTCACGTCGTTTTCGTTTCGTTAGCCGGTCGTGTGAAGGTGCGTGTCTCACGATTTGTGACTTTTTTTCTTCTTTCATATAAAAAAAGTGGATTTCTGATCTAAATTTCTTTTTCACAAAGTAAATCGCCGCCATTTTGTATGGCGAAATTTATTATTAAATTTTCAATTCATTTCATATAAAATTAATTTACGATTTGATTGAGAATTTAATCGATTTATGAAGTGAATTGAAAAAGTTAAAAAAAAAAATAAGATTGGAAAGAAGCTTTTTTTTTTAGTTTAATTATTTAGAAAAAAAAATTGTGATTCTCTATTTAATTTATATTTTATTTATTCTTATTTGTGCAATTAGGTCTATGTGAGCTGCGAAAACACGTTATTATCAAGAATTAAATATATATATTATTACGATAAAATTATCCGAGACTAAATTCGTTTGCGATTTTTTTGTGTGAACCAAGAACGAAACTAATCAAGCATCATCATGTATCCAAACGGATTTAATCCTGGGCAGCCTTTGTAAGTGATTTAATTAATTATTATATTAAGTAAATTGCGATTTTTTTGCGTTTTAAATAAAATTACTTAATAATTACATTGGTATTGATTTGTGTGAGAAGTAACATTCATTAAGTGGCCGCCATTTTGTTTTTCGCCATTAGTTTTTTTTTTCATTTTGAACCAAGTGATGTCTGCACCGGAATCAATTAATAATTTATAGGGAATTATTACCAGCAATGTTACAACATGAAATTGCTTTAGCAAAAGGATATTGATTGGTTGGAGATAGAATACTCGAGTATATAATTTAATAATGACTTGTTAAAAACCAGATTTCGCATATAGGAGAAAATCCCGTAAGAAAGGGTTTCCTAGGAGAGGTGGGAAACGTCATGGATAGGGAACATGATTTACTTTCTGTGGCCTTTTTTTTCATTTACTTTTGCCCATTTTCTAATCGAAAATCATTTTTAAATGAGAAACGGGCATTTTCTTGCTTTTGTTGAATTTTTTTAAGTAATAGTTGTAGTATGGAGCCCAGAACTGGGAAGTAGATTTCAAGCGTTATTTTTTTATGTTTAACAATAGGCTACAACACTTAATGGATAACTACTCGTGTCTTTTAATCACCACTGCTTTTGTTTTTAGTATCGTCTAACAAATTTGTCTGTTTTTTTTAAATTTCCTATTAGCTACGGACCTAGACCTGATCGGCACAATCAATATAATAATCGAACTGGTGGAGAAGGACCAATTCCTGGATCTGGTGGTGTTTTTTCTTCATCAATGGGATTTAACGGAAATAACGCTGGGTACCCGGATTATATGAATAATCGCGGAGGATTTAATGGTCATGGAGGTATGGGAGCACCCGGTATGACTGCAGGAACAAAAGGGGGAATGATGCGCACTGGCGGAAATCATTTTTATCCACCAAAACCAAATATGAATGGGTATCAGAATGGTTTCCAGCGTAAACCAAATTTCTTTCCAAAACAAAATAAACCATTTTATCAGAATAGCTTGACTTATAATAATGGTAATGGTAATGATATATTAAAATCACCAGCAAATGAATTTTTATCAAAAGAAGAAAGAGCAAAATTACAAAGTGAAAAAGCAAAAAATCCTGGCAAAAGTTTAATCAAACCAATTTGGGAAAAACTAGAGCCATTCAAAAAGAATTTCTTCAATGCACATCCAAAAACATTAGCACTTTCCGAACAGGATTTGCTTAACTTACGTAATGATCTTCAAATAACCGTTGTTGGCAATTCAGTACCATTTCCCAGTTCTTGTTTTGAGGAATCATGCTTTCCAGAATATGTTGTAAAAGAAATGAAAAATCAAGGCTTTTTAAAGCCAACTGCTATACAATCACAGGGTTGGCCAATTGCGTTATCTGGGCGCGATTTAGTTGGTATTGCCCAAACTGGTTCTGGTAAAACATTAGCATATATGCTACCAGCCATGGTTCATATATCCCATCAGCAAAGGATTTCTCGAGGTGATGGCCCAATTGTTTTGGTTTTAGCACCAACACGAGAATTAGCGCAACAAATTCAAACAGTTACTAGAGATTTTGGTTCGCAATCAAATCCACAAATTCGTCATACATGTATTTTTGGTGGCAGTCCAAAGCAGCCACAAGCTCGTGATCTAGAGCGTGGTGTTGAAGTTGTTATAGCAACACCTGGACGTCTTATTGATTTTCTTGAAAAGGGCATTACAAACTTAATGCGCTGCACTTATCTTGTCCTCGATGAAGCTGATCGTATGCTTGATATGGGATTTGAGCCTCAAATTAGAAAAATAATTGAACAAATTCGTCCTGATCGGCAAGTTTTAATGTGGAGTGCAACATGGCCAAAAGAAGTACAAGCATTGGCTGAAGATTTTTTGAATGACTATGTACAGATCAATATTGGTTCGTTAAATCTTGCTGCCAACCATAATATCAGGCAAATGATTGATATTTGTCAAGAAGATGAAAAAGAAGGAAAAATTGTTAATTTATTAACGGAAATCGCTGCTGATCATTCAAACAAAATTATTATATTTGTTGAAACAAAGAAAAAAGTCGAGGATATATTGCAAATAATTAAGAAGGAAGGACATACAGCAACATCAATACATGGGGATAAGTCACAGACAGAAAGAGATTTGGTACTACAAGATTTCCGTAATGGAAAATCGTCGATCTTAGTTGCTACTGATGTTGCTGCACGCGGTCTAGATGTTGAAGACGTTAAATATGTTATCAATTATGATTATCCTAACTCATCTGAGGACTATATTCATAGAATTGGTATGTTTGTTTAAATGAATTTTTAATGTAAGAAACTAGTTACGATTGTTTTTTTTTGTTTAATTTAGGTCGTACTGGTCGTTGTCAACAATCGGGAACTGCGTATACCTTTTTTACACCAGGCAATGCTAAACAGGCAAGAGAATTAATTAGTGTTCTTGAGGAAGCTGGACAAACTCCCCCTGCAACTTTACTTGAATTAGCCCGTGTATCTGGAATGGGTAAAGGGAGAAATACTCTTAATCCAAATACAAAGCGCTGGACACCACGCCCCAATGGTATGACATATCCTACATCACAAAATGATGAGCATAAACAAGGTGGAGATATGATTGTGAAAAAAGTATTTCAAAATAAGACATGGAATGGTCCACCAAGGGAAGATGAAAATAGACAATGGAGAAATTATAATAATAATTCATGGGCGCAGAATCCTGGTGTACCAACTAATATTGATAATGGAGCCGATAAGCAATTCCGGCAATTGCAGCAACGTCGCGATGGTACAATGCCACCACGTTTTCATAATAATCCACAAAATCCTGGCGGATTTGTTCCACATCAGTATCGTGCAGCGAATAATTTTATGCGCCCAAGTCCAGCTTACAATCCAAATGGTCAGATGCGTTTTAATGGCATTAAGAAGCGTCCAGATTTTCATCAGACAACAACATTCTATAATAATAAACAAAGAGATGACGTTGCAGTACGTAATAATACTGGATTAACTACACAAGCTGGTGGGCCAGCATCACCAAACGGAAATATTGTTTATTCAGATAAAGTATATACTAATAATGGATCACCGGCTCACGAATATACACCCATACCTACTCCTCCACAATCAGCAATTTATTCAAGCGCACCACCAACAGCACAATCCCCATCAAATCCTGCTACAGCAGCTGTAACCGCCGTTGGATTACCATATATGATAGATGCAAGCGTTCAGAATATAATGGGTAAGTGTTTGTTATTTCGCTTTTAAATAATATATATATATATACAATGAGCTATATATATATAGAAAACAAAAAGAAGAGCTTACGAAGAATATATTTTCAATTCTAAATAATTTTAAAGAGAATAATATTTTTGAATTTTTGCACAACTTCTTTATTGAAGGTAATCGTTACCACCAAAATACTCATGGTGCAATTGGGCTACGCGGTCTAAGACAAAATGCACAAAATACGGCACAATTGTCATCAACCATTAATCCTTGTGGATTTCAAAATTTTACAACCCAAACCCTTCAGGGTTAGTACAAAAAGAAATATAGAATTAAAAGGATTTTATCTTTTAACATAGTTTCCACTTCTCATAAAAAATATTTATAAATATAAATATATATATGCCTTGAGTTTAATATAACAATTAACACGGCTTTTTCATATTCTCATTTTGATAAGATTAAAAAAAAAATGTATAAGTTTTTTTTACCGATAAAAGAATAATTTTTCGTGGGGAAGTTGTACAGAGGAGAATTTATTTATTTTTTATCATTACTATTTTTATGTGTTGAAATTAATATTATCACATTTATATATATTAATATATTTGACAATAATTTTTAACTGCAATTTTGTTTGTGATTGTTTTTTTCAACATACATGTGGCTTTTTTGCGTTAGAGTAATTTAGCAAGTTCTACGGCAATGCAAGCTACAATTCATAGATGGAAACTCTGTGGCTATCGCGGTTAAAGACGCCAGCTAATTGTGGTTATATTTTGTCAACGGATTTAAGTTTTGAGCGGGCGACCGGAGGGCTTCGAGAAATCTTCATTCCATCAGGGAGGTTTTTTTTTTGGTTCGTCTTAAGCCGGCTACTCACACGCCTGCCGCAGGGGCAATTTCGGGCGCACGGCAGTCGGGCCAATTTCAGAGGGGCAATTACCTAGTAGATGCCCATGAAATTGCCCCTGCGGCAGGCGTGTGAGTAGCCGGCTTTAGTACAAGGCCACAACGCAGCCATCGCACCTAGCAAGGACAGAATTTGACCATCGAACACTAAACCTAAATGGTGTTATGTGCAGTGCTAGATGGCTGCGTTGTGGCCGTGCACTTAGTGTGCAGGATACCTTATACGCTGTGTGGATAGCTTCAGATCGCTGAGGATTCTATTTGGGCTGGCTGTGATCCATCTGCCGCTCTTGAGGACCATGGCAGATTTGTCTTTTTGGCTTCCTTCCTTCGATCTTCTCTTTAGAAGGAGGAAGGCATGATCTATATTAATAAAAGAAATTTTAAATATTCTATAAATTCGAACAGGACTGATATAAGATGAGATATTAATGTCTAATATAAAATTGCGTATAGCTTTTCATTTTTTTGGGAAGAGAGCATTTGATCGCATTTTCAGATTAATCCATTCAGGTTAATCCATTTGTGTGTATTTTTAATGGAAGATAAAATTCATCTTAACTTCACTATGTTTCAAATTATCATTGTCCTTTGTGATTAGTTTTTATTATTAATGTATTTGCTTAAGGATATCCTCATTTAATATCAATATAGGTATCCTCTCTTCAACTTCCACCACTTATGTTAATTATATTATAAGATTACTAATAGTTTTAAATTTAATATCATTTTACAGCTCCATATGGTCAATATCCATCAGGATATTTTCAGTATACATCACCAACAGCAACAGTTCAACAGTAAATTGTGGCAACACCCAGAAAAAAATCTCAGGTTGGTTACAAACTTTTTGTATACTATTTTTTTTTTTAAATTTTTATTATATTTGATTATGGAAAAAATGAAATCTAACCTAATTATCGATGTAGGCCCTAAATTAACAATCATTATATCTGAGGAAATTACGCTATAAACGAAAGTTAAAAAAAGCCATAAATTTAAGTATTTCATTTTTCCAAATTTGGAGTATATATTATATATATATATATAGTCCAGTCACAGATTTTTTTTTTTGCGAATATCGTTAATTATATTAAGGAAACTTAAAAGAAAACAAAAAGTAAACATTTAAATTAATAAAGAAAAAACATGTATATTTAAAATAAAAAAAACATTCCTTTCGAAAATTGTCAAAAAAGTAATCCTGCTTTTTATAATTGAATTATTAATTTAATTGAAGTTAAAAAAAAATAGCAATAACGAAGAACAAACAAAATAAGTATTTATTGAATTTTTTATTTTCTCTCAAATTGAAATTGAGGCTCAGGTTTCATTCCGTTCTTTGCTTCAAAATATAAAAAAGAAAAGAATTAATTAACAAAGAAATTAACTAATTAAGCTTTTCCTTTTTTACATTATTAAAATTAAATAAATTAAAAACAAAACAAAAAACAAAGCAGTGGATCTGCATTTCTCTTATTTTTTGAGTGAAAGCTGCAGGATGGCAATTTTTTAGTAGGAGTTCCAATTTTGAGACAAAAAATATAATATTCTGTTTGATTAGAACATGTCACAATGATTATTTTTTGTTTCTTTTTTTGCAAATAAACAACAACAAAATTAACTTTTAAAAAAAATAATAAATGTTGTAAACAAGGAGAAATCTAACAGAAAATACACGTATGTAATATTAATTAAGAAAATAATAATAATAAATAAAAAGAAACAAAACTTCAGAAAATTATGAACTAATGGATCTAGTGTGAATATTTTTAATTTTAACAAATTATATTTAAATAAAATGAATTAATTTTCAAAAGCTGTATAATATTGAAATGCACTGAAATAATGATATTTATATATAAAAAAAAAATAATGAAAATTTATTAGTTCAAAACGAAAATATGAAAATGAATATAAAAAAAAACAGAAGAAGAAAAACATTTTCGTAAAACGTGGTTATTAAAGTGAAAATAAGAATAAAAAAAATATAGGTAAAAAAGAAGAAAAAAACTTTTTGATAATAAAAAAAACAAAAAAGGGAAGAAATTAACATTTAAGTAAAATTAAGATTTTTGAAAGTGTTGAAAAAGAAAAACCAAAACAAAAACAACAAAGAAAGGGGAAAAAAATAATTTAATTTTTTTTTGTTTCATTTTCTTATATATATTTAAAAGAAACGAAATAATAGAAGGATTCATTTTTTTACTATGTTATAATAAAAAAAACTAATAAGCGGAGTTATGACATAAAAACAATTTTTTTCTCTTGAATATAAAAATATATATAAAATATTTAAAAACACAAATGAAAGATTTAAAGAAGAATTTGAGAGTTATTGAAATAACAGATTATAATAATTTTGTTTATGCGTTGTTTAGGTATTTATTAACAAAACAAAAAAAAATTAGCCTTTTTAAAAAGAAATATGTATATAATAATGAAAATAAAAACGACAAGCTTTTTTATCAGAGAAAGAAAAAGAAAAATATTAAATAAAATCTTGCTTAATCACAAGAAAAACTATATTCGAAAAAAAATTGGGCGAAAACACAACATAATTCGAAACATTTTTTGTGTAAGGGCTTATTATAAAAAAAATAATTAAAATGGAGAAACTCTTTATATTTTAAAAAAAAAAGTAAAGCACAAATAAAAAAAATAAAAAAAAACGATCATCGATAATATATATTTCAGGCATAATATTAAAACTAAAAGAAGTAGAAAATTGAATGAGGGAGGTTGAGAGGGAACAAAAAAAGGTTATGAATCACAAAATAATATAAAACAAAAAAGAGTTGACTTTGCAACATTTTTAAAACGAGAAAAAATTACCGAGTGTTTTAATTAAATTAGAGTGAAAAAAATATATAAAACGAATAAGTTATGTTTCTCTAAATATTCATATTATTAAGAGGAACTATTCTTTCTTATTATATTTTTCTTTAATGAAAAAAAAAATAATTAAAAAAAAAACCACTCCCCGTACTAGACGACATCTATATGTTCGTCATTTTACATAGCCCACCTTCTTAAAAAAAAAACGTTACAGACAAAAAAATAAACAAAACTTGTGTGAAAATAAAATTAAATAATCAGCCGTGAATTGGTATATATAAATATATTAAAAAAATATTCAAAGAATTGCTTTAAGGAGTATCCACACATATCAGGGCCGTGCCCGGGACGTCACAGGGTCGTGTTCTGTCATGTGTGTGTGTGTTGACGAGCCCGTGCCCGGACATTTGTGAACGAGTAAAGGTAGATTCACACACATTACCGGGACGTGTCAGGGCTGGGATAGTGACATTCGAGGCCCGTTCGAAAGAAACTATTCACACATCTCAGGAAATTGAATCCGTGCTTTCAGTACACAATTTCATTCCAAACTACGTTAACAAAATTTAAAGTTTTTAGCAATTTCGATTGCATCCTTTAATACCGAAGAACTGGCAATTATTGCACAAACGAAATAATAAAAATAAACGAAGATATAAGCCAAACCCTTAATGATCTAACCTGCTGCTCAGGGTGGAATTGCCACAAGCGAAGCTTTCCGTATTAGGGCAAAACATATTTTAGTTCCGAAGTTGGCTCTGTTCCTTGGCAATAATTAAAAAAAAGTATTCTAAAATTTAAATTATAATTCTATAAAAATTCAAAAATAGCAACTGAAATTAATGAAATAAATTAAGAACTATTTAATTTTTCTCCGATTTCTTTCCAAATGCCATTCTTTATTTTTGGGCATTCACATATTTTGGATACGACAAATCATACAAAATTTTATTTCCCCGTACTAATTCAATTAACATTTCGTTGTTTAAGAAACGTGCCATCGCCCGGTGTCTGTGTTTTTCTAAAAAAAAAATATCATCGACAACGATTTTCTAAAACACAGTCTGGTCCCGGACACTAAATCCCGGCATTGCCACGGAGAAGTGCGGACGCGCTCATTTATAAAAGTCTTCCGATGAAATTTTTTTCCGTCCCTGACACGTTTCGGTAATGTGTGAATAATCTACCTTAAAGGAGTGTCCACACATATATCAGTGTTCCGTCAGGGGTTCAAAAAAAAATATCGGTGCGTACATTTTATATGAATTCGTTCACACATGTCCGTGTCCGGGCCGGAGTAAAAATCGAACGTTGCGGGGACGTCCTTGATGTGTGTGGATACTCCTCGATTCGATTTTTTTATATACATATAAACAATTCTACGGAAACGCTGATTAGAGAGAGCTAGTCAATTTCATTTATAATTTTTTTGTGTGTTGTTTTATTAATTTTTCAATTTAATTTTTTCTCAAGTTTTTTTCTTTCAAAAAAAATAAAAATCAATTATTATAGAGCATAAGATAATAAAATTTGATCTCATATTTTCTTATATCACAGTCGTGTCGATAATAATAGTAATAATAAATAATATTAATAATAATATTAATAAATAACAAAGATATGAAACAATATACATCAATGAAAAAAATAAAAAGAAAAATAACATTTTTTCGAGTGATATAGATAGAGCACGCACCGCATGTCTTTATATTAAAAAAAAATAATAAATAAATAAAACGGCAATATAATAAATTCTTATATTATTGGTGGAAAATAATAAAAAAAAATAATAAAACGAACATACTTTTGCTACTGTTAAAAATTATTTTATTTAAGTCGGATACTCTCGTTTTTATTAAATTTACAATCATAATTAAAAACATCATAGATACATAACAAAAATGGCATCGTAATAATACAAAAACAAAAATAGTAATTGCGTTTTAATAATAATAATTAAAAAAAAATGATCATAAATTAAAACCCTGCGCGCGACAATAGATAGGTTCACGGCATAAATATGGCGTTTTGCGGTGTATTTTTTAACGTAAACTCGTAAGTTTATGACTCCCTAAGGCAAAATAAAAATATAATTCGGTACTTGTCGATTTCCGTGCGTTATTCTTACGGGATTTTCAAGACATTTTCAAAAATTTTGCTTATAAAAAGTGCGACACTCTAGTTCCTGTGTAGTAGCGAGAGCGATCCATCCATTAAGGACCCCATAAACGAGCGCGCTCCATCCATTCACCACGCCATGCCAAAACCTCACACGGTCCTAACAGGAAATGTACACATTACGGAATCTATGCAGAAAGTGTGGATATCCTACCTATTCTCTTTTTTTCCTGCTGGGGGTGTGTAGGGTATATTGTCCAACAACAAACAATCAGCCTTTTTTTCGTTGTCGAGTGACGTGATCTACAAACGTCGTATTCTAATTGTCGCAAGGTGGTGTGTGTGTGTGTTAAGTGATATTTCTCTCGATACGTTTCATTCCACCGCGTCCCTCGTAGTCACGTCACTCGCCAACGAGAATAATCACTAATAACCTATACCCAGATATATGCCACGCAGAAAAAAATTTTGTCGTATGAAAATTTTCAAGTGGATTTATTATAAATCCAGAGCGTAAAGCTCTCGGCATAAGACTGCGCTGAGCTTCTCCCGTAAAATAGTGATTCATAAAAAAAGCTTTGAAGCTATCTCCCAAACAGACAGCTTGGTCTGCCGGCGCCTGTATTCCAACTACAGATTTAGATATTCAATTGATTAGAAATCCATGATGTGAATGTACTTCGGCACAAATGTGCCGAGATGCAAATATACTTGAAATATAATATATTTTTCATATAAAGTTTACCAAGCACAACCATGAACTCCATTTTAAAGCCTGCACTACACTACTCGCGAAGTTAGTCGAAGTCGAGAGTGTAGAAGAATCACTTCGATTCACTTTGTGTAACTTTATTCGCCTGGGGCGACTTCGCATTTTTGGCAGTTTTTACGACCGAATCAAAGGACTCGGAAGGCGCTATCTCGTGTGTGTATCCCCAATTTTGTACCTGGTTCAATGGACAAGCAACAATGGAGCGCTCGTATATGGGGGGCCTTAAAACATCTTGTTCAACCGTGTGAATGGGGAACTTGACTGTATATGGAGCTCAATATGCTTGTGTGCACAAAGTGTAGGATTTGAATTTTTATAAACAAAACAATCGCAAAAATAGAATGAAGTTAAAACTAGTATCTTCTTTTTAGTTATTTCATTTTGTTTTTCTCATCATATTCTGTGGATTACAACAATGCAAAAAAACAAATAATAATTATAAATTTAAAATACAACAAAAATGAAAAGAATTTAATTAATTACAAATAATATAATACTAATTTATCTGTGATATAAAACCAGTTGATCATTATTACAGCGCGTGAAATGAGTGAATCATTTTTTAAACAAAAAAATTGTATTCTTTTTTTTTTGAAAAAAGATCAAGAAAATATAAGTTATGCTTAAAAAAAATCAACAAAAATAAATTGAAAGGAGAAAGTAATAATTGTATAATGTAGCTCTATTTCTTTTTTGTGGGACGGAAAACCCAGTTCATATTTAAAAGAATAATATAAGTAATTAATATTATTATTGATAAATATCTCGTTGTTTTATCTTCAAATTTTTTAAATAAGGTGATTTATTAGGACATCATTTTTTTTTGTCATACCAGCTTGGTTGATGATGAGAACGTTCGGGATGACCCAGAACTGTTAACTACTACTTATAGCATCGAAAATATTCACCAAATGCTGCTGGACAATCGTCCAATTAAGGCTAGAGAAATAACAAATCGTATCTGCATTATCGAAAGAAAGTGTTTTATCTTTATAAAAGTCGTCGTAGTTATCAACTATGCATGCATTTTCTATTATAACTATGCTCGCCACCCCAGGGGTAGGCAGTACAGAAGTCGTGTTTCAAGTTATCTGTTTCGAGTTTCCATTGAACTTTTTTTTAATTTTTATAAAACTCGTAAAAAATGAGTTGAAACGACTTCTGTGCTGTCCTGCCTCTGTGATTTCTTTCTAATTCTCGCAGAGGTAATATACTTTTACTATTTTGATTATTAAAAAATATTGCTTCTCTCGGTATTTCGCTAGCAAAGCACAATAATAACACCCCTTCAAAGGCTAGTGATTTATAATAATAAAAGAAAGACGCAAAACATGATGTTTGACTTTTGCAGGATTTTTTTTTATTTTATTTTAAGTGTGCAAACATAAATCTCAAAATTTGTCATCTCGAACGTATTATAAAAATGAAAACAGTCCTTTTTTTACGTACAAAAAGAATAATATCAATTAGGAATTATTTTTTTTATTATACATATACGTATTATTAATTAAAAAAAAACCTTCTCCTTTCAAAAATGGAAAAAGTTGATTGTCAGAACTAAAATAGTTTTTTTATGTCGTGTATATTCTATTTTTTTTTTTAATTAATTAATCGCGTTTTTTTTGTTATAAATAAACAAGCCAAAAAAAATACTTAAGAAGATTCAGATTTAAATGAAAATAATTTTCTTTTGCTTAAAAAAACTTATTTTCGCTTGTATTTTTTGGTGGGGATATATTTAAAAAACAAAAAAAAAGTATTAAGACAAAAAATAGACTCAAGTAAATTTTTTAAATAATATATTAATAACAAACATAATATATATATAAATACTACTATATATATATTTTCGATTGATCGACTGATTTATTAAACGGATAAAAACGATTTCAAAAAATAAATAAAAAACACTTGAAAAAGACACAAAAATTCTCTTTCTAAACAAAAATGAAATATTAATTAATAATTTTCTATTTAAATTGCAATAATAATAATTAATAATTGTATTTTCACGGTTTTTTAATTTATCGATCTGTTCTTATATCCCTTAAAGAAGTTATAAATTTTAAAAAATAAATGATTGATATATTTCTTGCTTAGATATTATTTCTAAAAAATAACAAAAAAAACATTTCATCTCTGTGGCGGCAATTTAAGTAGAAAATTTTTTAAAATAAAAAATTAATTTTAAAAATTTAATCAAGAAAGAAACAAGTAAAATAGGTGTAGAAGAGCATATTTATGTATAAAAAAAAACCTACAGGCGGATTTCGGGGTAGAATCAATCAATCAACAAAAAAAAACACAAAGTAAATTTTGTGTTTTATTTTAAATAAAAAAAACATACATAATAGCTAACTCTAAAAAAACAAGTAAATGAAAAAGAAAAAATATGTACAAACATAAAAAAGTAAATAATAACATACGAAGAGTGTATAACGCGTCACAATATATAAAACGAGTAAAAAAAATATGGAAAAAACCTAGTAAAAACAACAAAACAAACATCATCCAATTAAAAAACAAAAGCAAAATAATTGAAAACAGGTAAAAATCTGCTTTTTTTTAAAATGAAAATAAAAAAAACAAACAAATTACATTAAGAAGAGAAAAAATAATTGTTTAAAAAAAAACAAAATAACAATTATAATAACAAAAAATATTTTAAAAAAATAAGTCTTGAAACGTTCGTGATAATACTTGTGATGTCTATACAAAAAAAAAATTGAATAATAATAATAATTACGTAAAAAATTATTAACTAAACGATAAATCTACCTAAAATCGCCGTAATACAAAACTAAAAATGTTAAAAAAAAATTGAAGAGTTTATAGAAAGAAAAACAAAAATTAATAAAAAAAACGACTTAAGAAAAAATATGAGGCTTAAGTAGTAATTATATAAAAACAAAAGAACATAAAATATCTTTTCTATAATAGTTACTTTCTTTTCTATTGTTTGTTTTTTTTTTAATTTAGTTTCCAAAATGTCAATATAGAAGTATTTTTTTTTGTATAACCAATTTAAAAAAAAATACAATGGTTGATAATAAAAATTCAATTTACATAAAGCATATCTCTCAGACAAAACAAAAAAAAAAACGAGAAACAAAATTTTAAACATAAAAAATCCAAGTAAGAAAACAAACACTAAAAAAACATTTTGTGTATGGTTCCTTTGAAGAGAAGTGATAAAAAAATATTTAAAAAAAAAAGAAAAACCTTTTTCAATAATAAATAAAAAAAAAATAATAAATAAAATAAAGAGGTAAATAAAACAAAAACAAATAGTAGCAAAAGATATAAAAAAAATATTGTTTTTTTTTAAAGTAAAAATAAAAACATAGGGTTTTATAATAGCTGTTAAAATGCAAGACTGAATTTTTCTTTTTTCTTATTTTTTATTTTTCAATTAAATTTTAAATATAAAAAGAAACCCTAGGTTTATATATATATTCATAATTTTTTTTGCATATAAAGAAAATAATAAAAAAAACTTTATAAATATGAATTTATAAATACCACTCACAAAACAAGCGTCAAAAAGCCAATCCCCTTTTTTTTAATAATAACTTATTTATTTAATTCTTTTTTTGTTTATTCAAAATGACATTGAAAATGCAATTCTTTATTTAAGAGTAACATTAATGAAAGATTAAAAACAAAAAACAAATTGGTTTAATTTTTGTTTTTTTTTTTAAAAAAATAAAAGAAAAAAGAAAAAGTAAATATATACGGAAAATTTAAGATTTAGATAGAAACAATTTTTTTTTCTATGAAATAACTAAAAAAAAAAAGTTAATAAATTAACTAAATTCGAATATAAAAACCCATTTTTCTCCCCCTTCCACATACACATTGGTTACTACATGGGAGTCGAGTCTTTGGCATTAATTGAATAGTTTTCAAAGCAAAACAATTTTTTTATTTTAAAATTTTTAATTAACATACCATTACCGTTTAAACGAATCTCGCCCCCAACCCAACGGCATTTAATAAACTATGCTTGAGCGTTGTGGACGGCAACATTAATAATAGCCCGTCCACATGACAAGGTTTTTTGTTCGCGCATACTCCTTTCCCCGTAACATTAGCTGTGTTTAATCAGAGACCACCGAAAAAAATATAAGCAAGTTGGAGCAGCAAATTCAGATCAAGAAATCTCATGAAATACTTTTCAGGCAACAATTCTCAAAATGACTTGTCAGAAGTTCAATCTGTCAGTTTTTAAAGTAACATTTGAATTTTATTTATCGATACTTTTATATATCTAATACCGCGTACGAGAAAAATTCAAAATTTTCATGAGAAGCAAAAAACTGCTTTTTATGTCTTCTCAAGTATTTACCGTGAATTAAAAAAATAGAAAAAACTGAATTAATGGAAGCGTTTGATGATTCATCTGATTCAAATATTTCGTTTTTATATCGTTGCCGGTTTTGTGACAATTGACAAACAGCTGATTGCGCTTGCCCCACCAACAAAAAAGTAGAAAACCGTGCTCTAGCTCAACTTTAGAGCAGGCTCATGAAAAAAACACAAATCAGAGCAACTTCAGGCAAGTTAGAGCAACCGAATTGCTCATGAAACAAATTTTCCTGAGATATCTCGACCTAGAGCAGCTCATTAAACACAAGTATTTTATGCAGTTTTGACCGTGTGCTGGCACAAGTTGCGCAAACAAAATGGCCCATGAAAGCGGTATTTCAAATAAATATTAGCTGTGTTTATTGAGACCGAAAAAAAGCAGAGCAGCTCAAGGCAGCTCACAGTAGAGCAGCTGTCAAAAAACAATCAGGCAAGTTGGAGCAATTCAGAGCAAGAAATCTCATGAAACACTTTTCGGGCAACAATTCTCAAAATGACTTGTGTCATTGTGTGGAAATTTTAATTTTAGTTTTTAATCTATTTAAAATATTAAATTTAAACTCGTATTGTGGTCTGGCGTGTAACTGTAATTTATTTTTAACAGTTTTCGATTAACTGTTGCCGTTTTGTGACAGTTGACAAACAGCTGATTGCTTGCCCGAAGTTGCTATAGCAGAAAACCGTGCCTAGCTCAACTTACAGCAGGCTCATGAAACACAAATCAGAGCAACTTCAGGCAAGTTAGAGCAACCGAATTGCTCATGAAACAAATTTTCCTGAGATATCTCGACCTAGAGCAGCTCATTAAACACAAGTATTTTATGCAGTTTTGACCGTGTGCTGGCACAAGTTGCGCAAACAAAATGGCCCAAGCGGTATTTCAAATAAATATTAGCTGTGTTTATTGAGACCGAAAAAAAGCAGAGCAGCTCAAGGCAGCTCACAGTAGAGCAGCTGTCAAAAAACAATCAGGCAAGTTGGAGCAATTCAGAGCAAGAAATCTCATGAAACACTTTTCGGGCAACAATTCTCAAAATGACTTGTGTCATTGTGTGGAAATTTTAATTTTAGTTTTTAATCTATTTAAAATATTAAATTTAAACTCGTATTGTGGTCTGGCGTGTAACTGTAATTTATTTTTAACAGTTTTCGATTAACTGTTGCCGTTTTGTGACAGTTGACAAACAGCTGATTGCTTGCCCGAAGTTGCTATAGCAGAAAACCGTGCCTAGCTCAACTTACAGCAGGCTCATGAAACACAAATCAGAGCAACTTCAGGCAAGTTAGAGCAAGCGAATTGCTCATGAAAAACCTTTTCCTGAGATATCTAAACCTAGCTCAACCTAGAGCAGCTCAATAAACACAACTATTGATTTGTTTATTTTTTTTTTCAATGGTTACTTGAAATATAAAAGACCATCTTTGTACAAAAGAGGCTGCGCGAGCAAAGACCGTGTCGTGTGATTGGACCATTATGCTTTATTTTACTAGGTGGGGTGAAAAGTAACCTTCTTGACCGCCAGAATGCGCTGCTACTGCAAAAAAGGTTATGGTGCCTTGAAGTCCGTTCATATTGAGGCAAACATGTCAAATTTCAGTGCGATACTGTCTTTAGTTTTGTTTTGACGTGTTTGTTGACGTGTTTGGCATCATGTTGAGTATGGACAAAAACGATTTTCGTTCTCTCATAAAACATTATTTTTTGAGAGGCAAAACGACGTAGGAAACAAAAGAAAAGTGGGATAAATATTATAGGGGTAATGCTCCGTCAGATTACACCGTCAAATATTGGTTTCGAGAGTTTCATGGTGGCCGCAACTCCACTACCGATCAAGTCGTTAACTGTTACTGTGTTTCCATGAGCCAGTGTAGAGTTTTCATTAAGTAAACAGAAACCTTTTTCTCTCAACATCACTCGACGCCGTTTCCATGGCAGTTCTGGGTTCAACTGACAGATAAATAATTTTGCATTTTTTTTACTACGCCAAAGACTTTATCTCATATAGTACGTAAGAAAAAAAAAGATATTCTCATGACAAAAATAACTTAAGTTCTTCTGTTATTATAAAATCTCAATTCTTCTTGACAAAACTTTTATTTATTATATATTAAACTATAAATATAAATGTATAATTTTCCTTTTAAATGTTAAGTTTAATAAAAGAGAAAAAAACAAAATAAGAATAAAACAAAACAAAAGTAATAAAATTCTTATAGGCTTAAGATGTGCAGTGCTGATTTTATTATATTTATATGACATTGAACATACAAAAAAAAACATACTGAAATGTTTTTGTCAAAGATAAACGGTTCTTTGCACAAACAAAACAAAAAATATTTACCTGTGATGAAATAATATATAAATTTTTATTTTCTGTTTTATAATTATTATTAAAGAAAAAAAACGCAAAAATAAAACTACGAATTAAGGAAAAAAATGATGAATGTATATTTTTTTCTCGTACATAATTTTTTAAAATAACAAAAAATGAAAAAAAATTATTTTTTATTATAACAAAAAAAAAAATAAAATAAAAAATAAAATGTTAAAACCTATGATTGTCTACAAAAGAAATATAATGATTATATATTTACATATATAAAAAAAAATAAAGAAACATTTATTATTGAGTTTTAAAAAAGAAAAACATTTAAGAAATAAAACAAAATAACATCGAAAAAACGATAAATGTCATATAAAAAAACAAAAATCATCACAAAATTTATTTTCTTTTTTGTTTCACGGAATATTTTTTTTTAAAAAAAAAAAGAAACAAATGCAAATTTAATTACAAAAAGAAAAAAAACAAACCCGAATCCATAAATTATGTTTTTGAACAAGCAAATCAAAAAGTTTTTGATAAAATTATAAAGAAATAAAAAATACAAACAAATAAATAATATATATCAGCAAAAAAGTGCATTTCTTGTATTAAATACAGTATTAGTACATAAAACATAAAAGAATATTAAAAAAAGAATAACATAATTAATGTAAACTCCAAAACAAGTAGTGTGTATTTTATATATTTCCCCCCTTTATGTTTCTTTTTTATATATTTTTCCTTTTTTTGTTTAAAAATTAGTGGTGAATAATAATTTTATTTTATATTTATGATATAAGGAAATTTTCATTGTATCTTTTTTCTCTCATGTTTGTAATAATAAAAATACATATAGTGTTTGAATGATGATATAAAAATATATAAAATTTTCAAACGAAGGAAAATAAATATTGTTTATTATCACAAATATAGTTTGTTTTATTATTTGCTTTTATCTACGTTCCCCTGAACAGATCTCTAACTAAGAAGGTATCCACGTACTTAAACAAATGAAGACCTTGGTATCACCGCCATCCCCGCACAACCACCCAGCCACCCACAATCGGCGCAAGAAAATCAAAAAAAGGAAACTTAAAAAAAACACGTCGTAGACTACCTTGGGCCTTATTACTGAATACGGTTCGATTCAAACTTCGCAAAATTGTGCAACAAAATGCCAAGGGGTTCCCCTTTGCATTTTCCGCGATTTTCCGGAAATTCTGGGTCGGCCCTTTTTTGGATGGGAAATTGTTAGGGACACTCTGGGAGGCTGTAAATTGAATTTCACCCCGGGCTCGGTGAAATTGTTAGGGCCCTCCTAGGGAAGCTGTAAATTAAATTTGACACTGGTCTGACCTGAGATAATGGGTGTTGAAGGGCCCTCCTTGTGAAGCCACAAAAGGGCCCATAACTCCCGAACCCGTTGGAATTTTCCGGAACAGACAACGGTTCTGGATTCGCGGGAGCGAACCCTTTCCAACGAGGCCCCATTCGTCGAAATCGGAGTACCCCTTTGCATTTTTTGCGATTTTGGGCCATTTTTGGAGGTGCCCTTTTTTTGATGGGAAATTGTTAGGGCCCTCCTAGGGAGGCTGTAAATTAAATTTTACACCGGTCTGACCGGTATTTCCTGAGATAATGGGTGTTGAAGGGCCCTCCTTGTGAAGCCACAAAAGGGCCCATAACTCCCGAACCCGTTGGAATTTTCCGGAACAGACAACGGTTCTGGAAATCGGAGCACTTTGCCAAAAAAGTGCAAAAAAATGCCAAGGGATTTTTGGAGGTGCCCTTTTTTGATGGGAAATTGTTAGGGCCCTCCTAGGGAGGCTGTAAATTAAATTTTACACCGGTCTGACCGGTATTTCCTGAGATAATGGGTGTTGAAGGGCCCTCCTTGTGAAGCCACAAAAGGGCCCATAACTCCCGAACCCGTTGGAATTTTCCGGAACAGACAACGGTTCTGGATTCGTCGAAATCGGAGCACTTTGCCAGAAAAGTGCAAAAAAATGCCAAGGGATTTTTGGAGGTGCCCTTTTTTGATGGGAAATTGTTAGGGCCCTCCTAGGGAGGCTGTAAATTAAATTTTACACCGGTCTGACCGGTATTTCCTGAGATAATGGGTGTTGAAGGGCCCTCCTTGTGAAGCCACAAAAGGGCCCATAACTCCCGAACCCGTTGGAATTTTCCGGAACAGACAACGGTTCTGGATTCGTCGAAATCGGAGCACTTTGCCAGAAAAGTGCAAAAAAATGCCAAGGGATTTTTGGAGGTGCCCTTTTTTGATGGGAAATTGTTAGGGCCCTCCTAGGGAGGCTGTAAATTAAATTTTACACCGGTCTGACCGGTATTTCCTGAGATAATGGGTGTTGAAGGGCCCTCCTTGTGAAGCCACAAAAGGGCCCATAACTCCCGAACCCGTTGGAATTTTCCGGAACAGACAACGGTTCTGGATTCGCGGGAGCGAACCCTTTCCAACGAGGCCCCATTCGTCGAAATCGGAGTACCCCTTTGCATTTTTTGCGATTTTGGGCCATTTTTGGAGGTGCCCTTTTTTTGATGGGAAATTGTTAGGGTCCTCCTAGGGAGGCTGTAAATTAAATTTTACACCGGTCTGACCGGTATTTCCTGAGATAATGGGTGTTGAAGGGCCCTCCTTGTGAAGCCACAAAAGGGCCCATAACTCCCGAACCCGTTGGAATTTTCCGGAACAGACAACGGTTCTGGATTCGCGGGAGCGAACCCTTTCCAACGAGGCCCCATTCGTCGAAATCGGAGTACCCCTTTGCATTTTTTGCGATTTTGGGCCATTTTTGGAGGTGCCCTTTTTTTGATGGGAAATTGTTAAGGCCCTCCTAGGGAGGCTGTAAATTAAATTTTACACCGGTCTGACCGGTATTTCCTGAGATAATGGGTGTTGAAGGGCCCTCCTTGTGAAGCCACAAAAGGGCCCATAACTCCCGAACCCGTTGGAATTTTCCGGAACAGACAACGGTTCTGGATTCGCGGGAGCGAACCCTTTCCAACGAGGCCCCATTCGTCGAAATCGGAGTACCCCTTTGCATTTTTTGCGATTTTGGGCCATTTTTGGAGGTGCCCTTTTTTTGATGGGAAATTGTTAGGGCCCTCCTAGGGAGGCTGTAAATTAAATTTTACACCGGTCTGACCGGTATTTCCTGAGATAATGGGTGTTGAAGGGCCCTCCTTGTGAAGCCACAAAAGGGCCCATAACTCCCGAACCCGTTGGAATTTTCCGGAACAGACAACGGTTCTGGATTCGCGGGAGCGAACCCTTTCCAACGAGGCCCCATTCGTCGAAATCGGAGTACCCCTTTGCATTTTTTGCGATTTTGGGCCATTTTTGGAGGTGCCCTTTTTTTGATGGGAAATTGTTAAGGCCCTCCTAGGGAGGCTGTAAATTAAATTTTACACCGGTCTGACCGGTATTTCCTGAGATAATGGGTGTTGAAGGGCCCTCCTTGTGAAGCCACAAAAGGGCCCATAACTCCCGAACCCGTTGGAATTTTCCGGAACAGACAACGGTTCTGGATTCGCGGGAGCGAACCCTTTCCAACGAGGCCCCATTCGTCGAAATCGGAGTACCCCTTTGCATTTTTTGCGATTTTGGGCCATTTTTGGAGGTGCCCTTTTTTTGATGGGAAATTGTTAGGGCCCTCCTAGGGAGGCTGTAAATTAAATTTTACACCGGTCTGACCGGTATTTCCTGAGATAATGGGTGTTGAAGGGCCCTCCTTGTGAAGCCACAAAAGGGCCCATAACTCCCGAACCCGTTGGAATTTTCCGGAACAGACAACGGTTCTGGATTCGTCGAAATCGGAGCACTTTGCCAGAAAAGTGCAAAAAAATGCCAAGGGATTTTTGGAGGTGCCCTTTTTTGATGGGAAATTGTTAGGGCCCTCCTAGGGAGGCTGTAAATTAAATTTTACACCGGTCTGACAGGTATTTCCTGAGATAATGGGTGTTGAAGGGCCCTCCTTGTGAAGCCACAAAAGGGCCCATAACTCCCGAACCCGTTGGAATTTTCCGGAACAGACAACGGTTCTGGATTCGCGGGAGCGAACCCTTTCCAACGAGGCCCCATTCGTCGAAATCGGAGTACCCCTTTGCATTTTTTGCGATTTTGGGCCATTTTTGGAGGTGCCCTTTTTTTGATGGGAAATTGTTAAGGCCCTCCTAGGGAGGCTGTAAATTAAATTTTACACCGGTCTGACCGGTATTTCCTGAGATAATGGGTGTTGAAGGGCCCTCCTTGTGAAGCCACAAAAGGGCCCATAACTCCCGAACCCGTTGGAATTTTCCGGAACAGACAACGGTTCTGGATTCGCGGGAGCGAACCCTTTCCAACGAGGCCCCATTCGTCGAAATCGGAGTACCCCTTTGCATTTTTTGCGATTTTGGGCCATTTTTGGAGGTGCCCTTTTTTTGATGGGAAATTGTTAGGGCCCTCCTAGGGAGGCTGTAAATTAAATTTTACACCGGTCTGACCGGTATTTCCTGAGATAATGGGTGTTGAAGGGCCCTCCTTGTGAAGCCACAAAAGGGCCCATAACTCCCGAACCCGTTGGAATTTTCCGGAACAGACAACGGTTCTGGATTCGTCGAAATCGGAGCACTTTGCCAGAAAAGTGCAAAAAAATGCCAAGGGATTTTTGGAGGTGCCCTTTTTTGATGGGAAATTGTTAGGGCCCTCCTAGGGAGGCTGTAAATTAAATTTTACACCGGTCTGACAGGTATTTCCTGAGATAATGGGTGTTGAAGGGCCCTCCTTGTGAAGCCACAAAAGGGCCCATAACTCCCGAACCCGTTGGAATTTTCCGGAACAGACAACGGTTCTGGATTCGCGGGAGCGAACCCTTTCCAACGAGGCCCCATTCGTCGAAATCGGAGTACCCCTTTGCATTTTTTGCGATTTTGGGCCATTTTTGGAGGTGCCCTTTTTTGATGGGAAATTGTTAGGGCCCTCCTAGGGAGGCTGTAAATTAAATTTTACACCGGTCTGACCGGTATTTCCTGAGATAATGGGTGTTGAAGGGCCCTCCTTGTGAAGCCACAAAAGGGCCCATAACTCCCGAACCCGTTGGAATTTTCCGGAACAGACAACGGTTCTGGATTCGCGGGAGCGAACCCTTTCCAACGAGGCCCCATTCGTCGAAATCGGAGCACTTTGCCAAAAAAGTGCAAAAAAAAACCAAGGTCCCTTTTTTGGATGGGAAATTGTTAGGGGCCTTCTATGGAGGCTGTAAATTAAATTTGACACCGGTCTGACCAGTATTTCCTGAGATAATGGGTGTTGAAGGGCCCTCCTTGTGAAGCCACAAAAGGGCCCATAACTCCCGAACCCGTTGGAATTTTCCGGAACAAGCAACGGTTCTGGATTCAGGGGAGCGAACCCTTTCCAACGAGGCCCCATTCGTCGAAACCGGAGCACTTTGGCAAAAAAGTGCAAAAAAAAACCAAGGTCCCCTTTGAATTTTTAGCGATTTTGGGTAAATTTTGGAGGTGCCCTTTTTTTGATGGGAAATTGTTAGGGGCCTTCTAGGGAGGCTGTAAATTAAATTTGACACCGGTCTGACCAGTATTTCCTGAGATAATGGGTGTTGAAGGGCCCTCCTTGTGAAGCCACAAAAGGGCCCATAACTCCCGAACCCGTTCGAATTTTCCGGAGCAGACAACGGTTCTGGATTCGCGGGAGCGAACCCTTTCCAACGAGGCCCCATTCGTCGAAACCGGAGCACTTTGGCAAAAAAGTGCAAAAAAAACCAAGGTCCCCTTTGAATTTTTAGCGATTTTGGGTAAATTTTGGAGGTGCCCTTTTTTTGATGGGAAATTGTTAGGGCCCTCCTAGGGAGGCTGTAAATTAAATTTTACACCGGTCTGACCAGTATTTCCTGAGATAATGGGTGTTGAAAGGCCCTCCTTGTGAAACCACCAAAGGGTCCATAACTCCCGAACCCGTTGGAATTTTCCGGAACAAGCAACGGTTCTGGATTCAGGGGAGCGAACCCTTTCCAACGAGGCCCCATTCGTCGAAATCGGAGCACTTTGCCAAAAAAGTGCAAAAAAAACCAAGGTCCCTTTTTTGGATGGGAAATTGTTAGGGGCCTTCTATGGAGGCTGTAAATTAAATTTGACACCGGTCTGACCAGTATTTCCTGAGATAATGGGTGTTGAAGGGCCCTCCTTGTGAAACCACAAAAGGGTCCATAACTCCCGAACCCGTTTGAATTTTCCGGAACAAGCAACGGTTCTGGATTCAGGGGAGCGAACCCTTTCCAACGAGGCCCCATTCGTCGAAACCGGAGCACTTTGGCAAAAAAGTGCAAAAAAAACCAAGGTTAACACCCCTTTGAATTTTTAGCGATTTTGGGTAAATTTTGGAGGTGCCCTTTTTTGTATTGGAAATTGTTAGGGGCCTTCTATGGAGGCTGTAAATTAAATTTGACACCGGTCTGACCAGTATTTCCTGAGATAATGGGTGTTGAAGGGCCCTCCTTGTGAAGCCACAAAAGGGCCCATAACTCCCGAACCCGTTGGAATTTTCCGGAACAAGCAACGGTTCTGGATTCAGGGGAGCGAACCCTTTCCAACGAGGCCCCATTCGTCGAAACCGGAGCACTTTGGCAAAAAAGTGCAAAAAAAACCAAGACCCCTTTGAATTTTTAGCGATTTTGGGTAAATTTTGGAGCGGCCCTTTTTTGTATTGGAAATTGTTAGAGGCCTTCTATGGAGGCTGTAAATTAAATTTGACACCGGTCTGACCAGTATTTCCTGAGATAATGGGTGTTGAAGGGCCCTCCTTGTGAAACCACAAAAGGGTCCATAACTCCCGAACCCGTTGGAATTTTCCGGAACAAGCAACGGTTCTGGATTCGCGGGAGCGAACCCTTTCCAACGAGGCCCCATTCGTCGAAATCGGAGTACCCCTTTGCATTTTTAGCGATTTTGGGCCATTTTTGGAGGTGCCCTTTTTTGATGGGAAATTGTTAGGGCCCTCCTAGGGAGGCTGTAAATTAAATTTTACACCGGTCTGACCGGTATTTCCTGAGATAATGGGTGTTGAAAGGCCCTCCTTGTGAAACCACAAAAGGGTCCATAACTCCCGAACCCGTTGGAATTTTCCGGAACAGACAACGGTTCTGGATTCGCGGGAGCGAACCCTTTCCAACGAGGCCCCATTCGTCGAAACCGGAGCACTTTGGCAAAAAAGTGCAAAAAAAACCAAGACCCCTTTGAATTTTTAGCGATTTTGGGTAAATTTTGGAGCGGCCCTTTTTTGTATTGGAAATTGTTAGAGGCCTTCTATGGAGGCTGTAAATTAAATTTGACACCGGTCTGACCAGTATTTCCTGAGATAATGGGTGTTGAAGGGCCCTCCTTGTGAAACCACAAAAGGGTCCATAACTCCCGAACCCGTTGGAATTTTCCGGAACAAGCAACGGTTCTGGATTCGCGGGAGCGAACCCTTTCCAACGAGGCCCCATTCGTCGAAATCGGAGTACCCCTTTGCATTTTTAGCGATTTTGGGCCATTTTTGGAGGTGCCCTTTTTTGATGGGAAATTGTTAGGGCCCTCCTAGGGAGGCTGTAAATTAAATTTTACACCGGTCTGACCGGTATTTCCTGAGATAATGGGTGTTGAAAGGCCCTCCTTGTGAAACCACAAAAGGGTCCATAACTCCCGAACCCGTTGGAATTTTCCGGAACAGACAACGGTTCTGGATTCGCGGGAGCGAACCCTTTCCAACGAGGCCCCATTCGTCGAAACCGGAGCACTTTGGCAAAAAAGTGCAAAAAAAACCAAGACCCCTTTGAATTTTTAGCGATTTTGGGTAAATTTTGGAGCGGCCCTTTTTTGTATTGGAAATTGTTAGAGGCCTTCTATGGAGGCTGTAAATTAAATTTGACACCGGTCTGACCAGTATTTCCTGAGATAATGGGTGTTGAAGGGCCCTCCTTGTGAAACCACAAAAGGGTCCATAACTCCCGAACCCGTTGGAATTTTCCGGAACAAGCAACGGTTCTGGATTCGCGGGAGCGAACCCTTTCCAACGAGGCCCCATTCGTCGAAATCGGAGTACCCCTTTGCATTTTTAGCGATTTTGGGCCATTTTTGGAGGTGCCCTTTTTTTGATGGGAAATTGTTAGGGCCCTCCTAGGGAGGCTGTAAATTAAATTTTACACCGGTCTGACCAGTATTTCCTGAGATAATGGGTGTTGAAGGGCCCTCCTTGTGAAACCACAAAAGGGTCCATAACTCCCGAACCCGTTGGAATTTTCCGGAACAGACAACGGTTCTGGATTCGCGGGAGCGAACCCTTTCCAACGAGGCCCCATTCGTCGAAACCGGAGCACTTTGGCAAAAAAGTGCAAAAAAAACCAAGACCCCTTTGAATTTTTAGCGATTTTGGGTAAATTTTGGAGCGGCCCTTTTTTGTATTGGAAATTGTTAGAGGCCTTCTATGGAGGCTGTAAATTAAATTTGACACCGGTCTGACCAGTATTTCCTGAGATAATGGGTGTTGAAGGGCCCTCCTTGTGAAACCACAAAAGGGTCCATAACTCCCGAACCCGTTGGAATTTTCCGGAACAAGCAACGGTTCTGGATTCAGGGGAGCGAACCCTTTCCAACGAGGCCCGGAGCACTTTGGCAAAAAAGTGCAAAAAAAAACCAAGGTTAACCCTTTGAATTTTTAGCGATTTTGGGTAAATTTTGGAGCGGCCCTTTTTTGTATTGGAAATTGTTAGAGGCCTTCTATGGAGGCTGTAAATTAAATTTGACACCGGTCTGACCAGTATTTCCTGAGATAATGGGTGTTGAAGGGCCCTCCTTGTGAAACCACAAAAGGGTCCATAACTCCCGAACCCGTTGGAATTTTCCGGAACAAGCAACGGTTCTGGATTCGCGGGAGCGAACCCTTTCCAACGAGGCCCCATTCGTCGAAATCGGAGTACCCCTTTGCATTTTTTGCGATTTTGGGCCATTTTTGGAGGTGCCCTTTTTTTGATGGGAAATTGTTAGGGCCCTCCTAGGGAGGCTGTAAATTAAATTTTACACCGGTCTGACCGGTATTTCCTGAGATAATGGGTGTTGAAGGGCCCTCCTTGTGAAACCACAAAAGGGTCCATAACTCCCGAACCCGTTGGAATTTTCCGGAACAAGCAACGGTTCTGGATTCGCGGGAGCGAACCCTTTCCAACGAGGCCCCATTCGTCGAAATCGGAGTACCCCTTTGCATTTTTAGCGATTTTGGGCCATTTTTGGAGGTGCCCTTTTTTTGATGGGAAATTGTTAGGGCCCTCCTAGGGAGGCTGTAAATTAAATTTTACACCGGTCTGACCGGTATTTCCTGAGATAATGGGTGTTGAAGGGCCCTCCTTGTGAAACCACAAAAGGGTCCATAACTCCCGAACCCGTTGGAATTTTCCGGAACAAGCAACGGTTCTGGATTCGCGGGAGCGAACCCTTTCCAACGAGGCCCCATTCGTCGAAATCGGAGTACCCCTTTGCATTTTTTGCGATTTTGGGCCATTTTTGGAGGTGCCCTTTTTTTGATGGGAAATTGTTAGGGCCCTCCTAGGGAGGCTGTAAATTAAATTTTACACCGGTCTGACCAGTATTTCCTGAGATAATGGGTGTTGAAGGGCCCTCCTTGTGAAACCACAAAAGGGTCCATAACTCCCGAACCCGTTGGAATTTTCCGGAACAGACAACGGTTCTGGATTCGCGGGAGCGAACCCTTTCCAACGAGGCCCCATTCGTCGAAACCGGAGCACTTTGGCAAAAAAGTGCAAAAAAAACCAAGACCCCTTTGAATTTTTAGCGATTTTGGGTAAATTTTGGAGCGGCCCTTTTTTGTATTGGAAATTGTTAGAGGCCTTCTATGGAGGCTGTAAATTAAATTTGACACCGGTCTGACCAGTATTTCCTGAGATAATGGGTGTTGAAGGGCCCTCCTTGTGAAACCACAAAAGGGTCCATAACTCCCGAACCCGTTGGAATTTTCCGGAACAAGCAACGGTTCTGGATTCAGGGGAGCGAACCCTTTCCAACGAGGCCCGGAGCACTTTGGCAAAAAAGTGCAAAAAAAAACCAAGGTTAACCCTTTGAATTTTTAGCGATTTTGGGTAAATTTTGGAGCGGCCCTTTTTTGTATTGGAAATTGTTAGAGGCCTTCTATGGAGGCTGTAAATTAAATTTGACACCGGTCTGACCAGTATTTCCTGAGATAATGGGTGTTGAAGGGCCCTCCTTGTGAAACCACAAAAGGGTCCATAACTCCCGAACCCGTTGGAATTTTCCGGAACAAGCAACGGTTCTGGATTCAGGGGAGCGAACCCTTTCCAACGAGGCCCCATTCGTCGAAACCGGAGCACTTTGGCAAAAAAGTGCAAAAAAAAACCAAGACCCCTTTGAATTTTTAGCGATTTTGGGTAAATTTTGGAGCGGCCCTTTTTTGTATTGGAAATTGTTAGAGGCCTTCTAGGAGGCTGTAAATTAAATTTGACACCGGTCTGACCAGTATTTCCTGAGATAATGGGTGTTGAAGGGCCCTCCTTGTGAAACCACAAAAGGGTCCATAACTCCCGAACCCGTTGGAATTTTCCGGAACAAGCAACGGTTCTGGATTCAGGGGAGCGAACCCTTTCCAACGAGGCCCCATTCGTCGAAACCGGAGCACTTTGGCAAAAAAGTGCAAAAAAAAACCAAGACCCCTTTGAATTTTTAGCGATTTTGGGTAAATTTTGGAGCGGCCCTTTTTTGTATTGGAAATTGTTAGAGGCCTTCTAGGAGGCTGTAAATTAAATTTGACACCGGTCTGACCAGTATTTCCTGAGATAATGGGTGTTGAAGGGCCCTCCTTGTGAAACCACAAAAGGGTCCATAACTCCCGAACCCGTTGGAATTTTCCGGAACAAGCAACGGTTCTGGATTCAGGGGAGCGAACCCTTTCCAACGAGGCCCCATTCGTCGAAACCGGAGCACTTTGGCAAAAAAGTGCAAAAAAAAACCAAGGTTAACCCTTTGAATTTTTAGCGATTTTGGGTAAATTTTGGAGCGGCCCTTTTTTGTATTGGAAATTGTTAGAGGCCTTCTAGGAGGCTGTAAATTAAATTTGACACCGGTCTGACCAGTATTTCCTGAGATAATGGGTGTTGAAGGGCCCTCCTTGTGAAACCACAAAAGGGTCCATAACTCCCGAACCCGTTGGAATTTTCCGGAACAAGCAACGGTTCTGGATTCAGGGGAGCGAACCCTTTCCAACGAGGCCCCATTCGTCGAAACCGGAGCACTTTGGCAAAAAAGTGCAAAAAAAAACCAAGGTTAACCCTTTGAATTTTTAGCGATTTTGGGTAAATTTTGGAGCGGCCCTTTTTTGTATTGGAAATTGTTAGGGGCCTTCTATGGAGGCTGTAAATTAAATTTGACACCGGTCTGACCAGTATTTCCTGAGATAATGGGTGTTGAAGGGCCCTCCTTGTGAAACCACAAAAGGGTCCATAACTCCCGAACCCGTTGGAATTTTCCGGAACAAGCAACGGTTCTGGATTCAGGGGAGCGAACCCTTTCCAACGAGGCCCCATTCGTCGAAACCGGAGCACTTTGGCAAAAAAGTGCAAAAAAAAACCAAGGTTAACCCTTTGAATTTTTAGCGATTTTGGGTAAATTTTGGAGCGGCCCTTTTTTGTATTGGAAATTGTTAGGGGCCTTCTATGGAGGCTGTAAATTAAATTTGACACCGGTCTGACCAGTATTTCCTGAGATAATGGGTGTTGAAGGGCCCTCCTTGTGAAACCACAAAAGGGTCCATAACTCCCGAACCCGTTGGAATTTTTGGGAAAACTCAAGTGATCTGGATTCAGCGGGCGCTATGGAGAGAGGAAGCATCTGCGAAAGGCCAAATGTAGAGCATAATTAATATTTCTGCAATTCGCGGTTGTTATCCTCTGACCTCGAACAAAATTTTGTTCACGATTCTGCGCACAAATTCTCATCTTTATAAGAATTTCTTTTCTTTACTTTTTAACTTTGTCTATTAATATAATTTCAATTTCGTTATGGCATATATATGTATGTAATATCATGTGGACAACTGAATAGAGATTTGCGCAATTATTATTATTGTTCGCCGTGTTGCGGTGGGTGTTGTGGGTGGTTCACGGTGGTAACGCGACCAGACTGTTGTGTAAATGAATGGAATTGTGTAACCTATAAAAAGACACTAAAAAAAATCGCATAATTTTTTTTATCGTTTATATAAATGTATTATATCTACTCGTCAAGCAAATCGATAATGAAAATGCGACTTATAAAAATAGCGACAGTGTTGCCTTCCTCTTGCCATTTTTTTTTCGCTCGAAATTATATTATATGAGATATTGACTTTCTATTGAAAATCATAAATTCCAATCAAAGAAAATTATTATTGGTTATAAAATAATCCACCTTAACACCAATACAACTGTTGTTGTAAAACATATCCCAATGTATGCATTAAATTGCAACGTGCACAGCGTGTGCAGCTTAAAAGGTATAAAAGGAGCAGAAATGAGGGTGTTTAGTTTTTTTTTTGTTTTTGTTTTGTATACATATACTGAGGAGGGAGAAGCCACAATTTCCTATTAAAGTAAAAAAAATAATCGATAGATATACGCTACCATAATGAAATTAGTTCACTTCAATCTGGTTTTGAATGTAAGCAAACAAATAAACAATTTATCTGGTTTAGTTCCTCGCGAGTTCCGTGTTGTAGGTTGAAGGTACTCCATTCAAACAATTTTTTTTCCACCGAGAAATATTTCAAGACGTTTTGTTTTTTTTTTGTCGATGGTCGGTCAATTCGAATAATCGAGTTTAATTTAATTAATTAATATTGTTGATAAATCTATTTTAAATATTTTTGTTTCATAAATTTAATTAACAAAATTAACTTCATTATGACTTTTCAAAATTATCAAGGTGCAGACGGTGAGTACAGGATTAATCTTTCAGTCTTAATATACTCAATTATTAAAATGTGTGTTAATCTGGTTTAAAAGAATTAAAAAAATTTATTTGTAATGTTAAAGTGTGCTTTTTAACTTGATTTGTTTTTAAATTTAATTTAATTGTGAATAATTAATATTAAAAGAACCGTTATTAACTTAAACAACAAAAAAATTTACACAGAAATGACCAAAGAAGTTAAACTACAAAAAACAATGAAAAGTACTTTTGGAATTTGCCTAGTTAAGGGAGAGGTAAGTGATTTATAAAATAGTAAAATTTGATTAAATTAAATTAACAAAAAAAAACACGAAACATATTTTCCTTCATAAATTATAAGGATATTATGGCGGCGGCTATGAAATTTAAATCCAATTAAGTATTTCTCATTGAATCATGGTTGGTAGGCAGGTGAAGGGCTGCCTCTAGGGCGACCGGAGGCTCAATTAGCGCTTGGCGCGCCGTTTTTTTGCCTCACAACTCGTGTACCTTATGTTGAATGGTTGTTTGGTCGGGGGTGTGAGACGGATACCGAAAGCCATCCTGTGGAATTTATAGGAAGCTTTACAGTGATCTGATCTCCAGTCTGGAAATCTCTTTTAAATCTTCCAAAACGTAACTGCCTAGTGTGGCGCTGCCTGGCTTTAACTAAAGCTTGGCACTTATTATAGCCTCGACACACGCACGCATTTATGACGAAAATTCATCATTAATTAGGAATATGAACCTCATTCAATTAGGAAAACCGATTAGGCAAATTTTCGTTAATCTAGTACGAAATCTCAAAAGAGAGCCATCTGTCGAACGATAGATCATGTTAAAAAGCCCGCTTTTAGGCCCGTTTTTCCAGAGTCAGCTGATTTTTTTATTTTAATTTTCCTTGAAAATTAATAAAAAAATATTACTTTTTTCCATATTAAAAAATTAAATATTACTTGTTTCCCTTCCATTGGGGCAACAACGTACCAAAAGATATAATTTTTTTTATTTTTCGTTCTCTGACATTTTTCACTACACCACAACTGTCATAATATATGTAATGAGGTATTTTAACGTGTCTCACCCCCCGTAAGGGCGTTCGTCATAAATTAGGAATTTTCGTCATATTTTGATTGCCGTGTGTCGAGGCTATAATACCCGGGACAGACTAGCACCATTAATGACGAATATGACGTCAGAATGACGTAGACTCCATTTTACTTCCATATCTTTTATATGGGTCTACGTCATTCTGACGTCATATTCGTCATTAATGGTGCTAGTCTGTCCCGGGTATAATAACACAAGATTACAGGAAGTGAACAAGTGTTTCTCTCTCTCGTTCGCCTCCCCGCAGCTACGACAACAGACGTTGAACGGGATATGCCCAACTTGGCAGCGTGGTTTCCAATGGGCCAATGTCCCGTGATGATTGCCGTGATTCTGGCAAACGTCTCGTCGGGGCGTCTGTTTAAGAGGCCCATTGTTTTTTCTTTGTTATAAGTCGGCCAAGTCGCCCTAGATATAGTGCAGGTCTCTAGTGCTCTCCACTTTTGGCTGGCTACTAGCAGAAGGTGATAGTCAAAAATAGCATTTTTGACTCCATCTATTTGGGCTACCGACCATCTCGGTCTCCGAGGCCCGAAGAGAGACTCCCTGCTTGGCTAGGTAGTCGGCTTTCTCTTTCGCCTCTATGTTCCTATGACCGAGAATCCAGACGAGAGTCACGTTGTGCTTTCTACCTAGCCTATCTAGCTCAGCCCTGCATCGCTCCACTAGCTTGGAGCCCAATCTTACTGAATCCAAAGCGTTTTATAGAGGCTTGGCTGTCTATGAAAATTCCAATACTACATCCTTGTGTAGGTTCTCAGTTCATTGTCTGGCAGGCCTTCACGATCGCCAGCACTTCAGCTTGAAAGACACTAGCGTACACCGGCAGGTGCCAGGACAGTGAACTGTTAGTGGTCTCTAGATAATACCCTGCTCCGACGCCCTCTGACGTCTTGGAGCCGTCGGTGAATATTCGTACATCGAACTTTCGCAGGACGTCTCCGTTTCTCCATTCTCTTCTTGAGGTTAGTTCCACGCAGAAATCCTTCCTAAAGGTCAATCTGGTGGGAAGGTAGTCTGTGGTTGTAGCGACCATACCTTTCTGTAGCAGATTCAAAATATTGCTATGTCCGTAGGGTTTTGAAGTCCAGGCCCCGGACTCCCTCAGTCTGAGGGCACTACACGACGCTACATGTTTGATGTGATGGTCGGGGGGGGGGGGGGTAGTAGGTACAAGAAAACGTCGAGAGCTTTCGTGGGGCATGTCCTCATGGCCCTGTTGCCCCTGCTGTTGCCGTTCGCTGGACCCTTCCCAACTTTATGACGTTATAGGTCCTGCTCAGCACTGGCCAGCATACTAGCGACGCTTACGTGAGAATTGGGAGTACCACAGCTGTGTACATCCACAAGAGGACAATCTTTGGCCTAAGACCCCATAATTTGCCAAAAGTCTTTTTGCAGGCGTAGAAATCTAGAGCTCAGATAGGCATGTTGAGCTGATGACAGTAAAGCGGATGACCCTTTCTAGTGTCTTAAGCACGAATGATGTCAGGCTAATCGGCCTATAGTCATTCGCAGATTCGTGACCTCTTCTTCCTATCTTTGGGATGAAGACACGACCCTCGCCCGTCTCCAACTCACCAGGACATACCCGATTTGTGCAGGTGTACTGTGGCTGGTTTTAGCTGCACAACTAGCAATTACCTCCACACTAGAGGCAAGGAAATTTTTGTTTTTTTTTTGTTTTTGGTCCATAAAGATCCCACGAATAATTGAATCATAATTTTGCGCTTTTAATCTTACAAATAAAAATGTGCACGAAGCTTAGAAATACCTGATACCTAAACTAAACCCAAATTAATATTATATTTACAGGTTTTAGATTCACCTGGTGGCAAAATATCAGGTTTATTTATCAAGGATATACACCCACAGAGTATAGCTTATAATTGTGGCAAGCTAAAGGTAAAAAAAATACATACTATGCGTACTATGCACAAAGTTTAAACATTTTCCCAACATTATTTAAAGATTGGTGATCGGATATCTTTAATTAATGAAAATGATCTTCGGGATACTGCTGAAGAAAAAATGATAGAATTAATTCGAGCAGCTGATCAAACTATAACACTACAGTTGCATGCATATGATAGTGTAATTATTAATTGAGTTTTTTTTTTACTTATTTTGATATAATAATACAAAACATAATCATTTTAGGGTAAGAAAACCATGAAAGAAATGTCAAATTCTAACAATGACAATTCTATGATGTCGAACAAGAATGACACCACAACAAATGACCGAAATCAAAATGGTAATAAGAATAGTGCAAGAAGACAAAAAAGGCAATTAATAATTAATTATATTTAATATTGATAGGTTATACGACATCATCAACAAATGAAAGCAACAACAATCAACAAAAATCATCATCAAATGCTGCCGTAGAAAGTGATGATGATGATGAAGATACAAGAGATATGACTGGTCGAATGTACACTGAGGGTGGTGTTGAGGTAAATTATTTATTTATTTACTAGTAAAAAAAACCCGCGTGCGTTGCAACGCCTTTCAATAAAAACAGTTTGTGTGTGCAACTTCTCGGTGAATTGGAATTCCTACATACAGCTGACCGGGAAATGACACTTAGTTGGCAAAATTCGTCGATCAGATTGGCCCTGAAATTTAAAATTTATAAGTTTTGATCATAAATTCTTTATGTATTACCTTAAAATCCCCCAGATACCGATTTTCATTGGAATCGGAATACAAATTGGCAAACTCATCGGCCATATTGGTGCGGCCATTTTGAATTTATAAGTTTTGACCACAAATTCGTTATTTGTAACCTTAAAAACCCCTAGATATCCACTTTCATTGGAATCGGAATACAATTGGAAAAATTCGTCCGCCATGTTGGCGCGGCCATTTTGAATTTATAAGTTCTGATCATAAATTCGTTATTTGCTACTTCAAAATACCCCAGATATCGATTTTCATTGGAATCGGAACACAATTGGCAAATTCGTCGGCCATATTGGCGCGGCCATTTTGAATTTATAAGTTTTGACCACAAATTCGTTATTAGCGACCTTAAAAACCCCTAGATACCAACTTTCACTGAAATCGGAACACAATTTGCAAATTCATATTTGGGTGGCCATTTTGAATTTCGGTTATATTTCGGCGGCCATGTTGAATTTCGGAAATCGGGCTTCGAGGTGTTTCATGGAAGACCCCCACGGACCTTCATGTAAAATTTCGAAGCTCTGCGATGACTGGTGCGCCCGCTATAGCGCACACATACATACATACATACATACATACATACATACATACATACAGAAGCTTTCTTTTATTAATATAGATTTATTAGGCCAAGATAAGCATACTTACAAGTTAAATCACAAAGTAAATGTATAACTATTGAATTAATGCTCGTTATCTAAAACTGAATGTTTGTCTGTCTGTACGCAATAGTCTCCTACACCGTGTAAGCGATCTTAATGAAATTTTAACCATGTGTGCTATTTTTACATTAAAAGAAACAATATAGGCTATTCTATTACTTTCTAAAGCCATTCCTAGATGGTGCTGTCATGGAGAGCTTCGTTGAAAATCATCGCAGGGCTTTGAAGTTTTGCATGAAGGCCCGTAGGGGCTCTCCCATGATGCACCTCGAAGGACGATTTACGAAATTTAAAATGAAATATGACGGAAATTCAAAATGGCCGCAGAAATATGGTTGAATTTGCCAATTTCATTCCGATTCCAATGAAAGGGTGTATTCTAGGGGCTTTTAAGATCGCAAATAACGAATTTTTGGTCAAAACTTATATAAATTTAAAATGGCCGCACTAATATGGCCGACGATTTTGCAAATTGTGTTCCGATTTCAATGAAAATCGTTATCTGGAATTTTTTAAGGTCGCAAATAACGAATTTATGATCGGAACTTACAAATTCAAAATGGCCGCGCCAATATGGCCGACGAATTTTGTTAATATTGTTCCGATTCAAATGAAAGTGGGTATCTAGGGGTTTTTAAGATCGCAAATAACGAATTTTTGGTCAAAACTTATATAAATTTAAAATGGCCGCACTAATATGGCCGACGAATTTGCAATTGTGTTCCGATTTCAATGAAAATCGTTATCTGAAATTTTTTGAGGTAGCAAATAACGAATTTATGATCAGAATTTACAAATTCAAAATGGCCGCGCCAATATGGCCGACGAATTTTGTTAATATTGTTCCGATTCAAATGAAAGTGGTTATCTAGGGGTTTTCAAGGTCGCAAATAACGAATTTTTGATCAATCGGTATATCGGAGTTGTTAGGAGTTAGTCCGACGTTGGAATTATTTTAAGGAACTATGCAAGGACACTGCTGTGCATATAATATTTAGCTGCAATAACAATATTTTATAATAATTTTAGATCGATCGTGCATCTGCTGGTAATGTTAAAAGAAGCAAGGCAGAAATAGAAGCCGATAAGGAAACTGAAGACGAATTTGGTTATACGCAAGGTAATTCACATTGACATTAATTAAAGAATAAAAAAATGTATTAAGGCAAATTTTTTTTTAGCTAAAATAAAGAAGAGATATGGAAACCTAGGATCGGTACATAAAACTGAAGTGATACGACAGCTTAATACACCATTGGGTCTAGCATTAGCTGGTCATAAGGATAAAACAAAAATGTGCTGTATTGTTGCTGGTGTTAATCCGGCTGGTGTAGCTGCAACAGCTAACTTAAAAGCCGGCGATGAAATATTAGAAATTAATGGAAATGTTTTACAAAATCGTTGCCATTTAAATTCATCGGTTATATTTAAGTCATTGCCTGGTGAGAAAATGGTTTTTGTTGTATTGCGGTAAGTTTTAACATATTTTAATATCATATACCGATTTTATAGTATTTTTTTTTTATTTTTTTTTTTTGAATAGAACAAACAACTTGAAGTCACTCTCTGTTAAGCCTGTTGATAAATTTGCTGCTGTTGTTGATCCAGTAATGTTAATTAACAATTTTTGTTTAAATATTTTAATTGGTATCAAAATTTCCAGACTGAATATCTATTTACTTCGTATAAAAATGTAAGAGGTGTACAAATACAAAAGACTGGCGTAAGCCTCGGAATAATGGTTATCGCTGGAAAACATTCAGAAGTTGGCAATGGTATTTTCATATCAGATCTACAGGATGGCTCTAATGCTGAATTGGTATAATATGATTTAACAATCAAAAAAAAAAAGATTATAATAATATTAATTTACAAAAATCAATTGCTTTTTAGGCTGGCCTTCAAATTGGTGAAATGATTTTAGCAATTAATAAAGATATCCTTGTTGAGGCCGATTATGATTCAGTAAGTACTCATTTGTTATCTACCTAATTGATAATGGTGCCTTCAAATAGGCTGTTGGTCTTTTAAGAAGAGCAGAAGGTGTTGTTAATTTAGTTGTTGCTAATCTACAAAGTGAAGAACAATTAGCAGAAAAGGAGAAAGCCGAAAAGGCAAAGGAGGAAAAGAAGGCGGGTAAGATAGATTTTAAAATAGATATACTATATATGAAAAAAGGATAGCACAACTCTTGCATATTTATAATTTTATTAGCACCACCACCAGAACCGGAAAAGCCGCAAGATCCAGCAACAGCCGATATAAAAACTAATAAAAAGACTTTAATTGAAATAAAAGCAGAAAAGAAACCATTGGGATGCCTTGTAGCTGGCGGAAAAGATACATTAGTGACGGTATAATGTTATATGTTACCCGTTAATATCTGGGCACAAATTAAAAAATTAATTATGTTTTTGTTTTTTTTTTTAGACGGGCGTAGTAATAACTCATATTGTACCAGATGGGGTATTTGGAACTGATAAACGTTTACAAATATATGATCAAATTTTAGAATTCAATGGCACTCCGTTAAATGCAGCTGAAATGTCTGGATTAAAATGTAGCCAATGGTTCTTTTTACCATATGAAAAGGTGACTACTAAAATGCTATCAATTTTCAAAGATATGTAATTAAAATTGATTATGTTATTTTTTTTTTGTTTTATTAGGTAACACTTATGGTATGGAGAAATGATCCACCAGAAGTTGAAACACATAATATTGAAGTAACAAAAAAACCTGGAAAGGATTTTGGTTTATCATTACAAGGAAATTGCCGAGGTGTTGTTATAAGAGAGATTGTAAGTAAAATCGACAATCTATTAATAAGGGACAATGCTCCATTTGGCACCTAATCCTCTATACCTGGGATATGGCCAACAACAAGTCGATCGCTCGTGATGTCTTCATGTAACGTGTTACAATTGTACGTCAACATAACGCAGCAGCAAGGTCGAGCTTCCTTTTTTGTTTAGTAACAAAACCCTTAATTCGTCGTCCATTTCACTTGGCCTCTGCAAATATCTTGAAATCTATTTTGTCTCTGTTGTTACATTTATTTTCTACGTTATTGGACTTTCCTTCAATGGGGGCGCGTTTAGGCCCAAGTTATTTTCTTCTTCTTCTTTAATGGCTCTACAACCGGGATCCGGTCCTGGCCTCTCGCAACTGTTCTCTCCACCGGACCCGATTCTGAGCCGATGTCTTCCAGTTTGGCATCCCTAAGCTCTGAGCGTCCTGGTCTATGCCATCCTTCCAGCGGAGGTTGGGTCTCTCTCGCATAATAAAAAGCAAAAAAAAAACTAATAATATTAATAAAATCTTCATGCTGTATTAAAATATTACTAAATTATTTGCTTACAACAAAAATTTACGTCAAACGTCACTCCCTTTTGACAGTATTGAGCTGTGCTAAATTTTAGCTAAGCCAAAAACCAGAAATAATTTAGCTCACCTGCTCCCCATGCTATAGAAATAAGAGTTACCTGTCTTTTTATAATCCACATAATCTTGCAATATACCTATGTATTATTTTATTTTAGACACCAGCTGGATATGCTGATATTGAAAATAAAATGCAGAAAGGCGATATCATTCGTAAATTAAATGAAGAGGTTCTAGAAGGTGTATCATTCGAGGGATGCATGGCATTGTTCCGTGCATTAACTGGAAAAATAGTTTTCGAAGTTGTACGGCCAAAGCCAACATGCAGAACTAAATAAATTTATTAATATGTAGTTATATTTTGTGCAAGCAAAATAAAAAAAAAATAATAAATCTGTTCAGTAAATGTCTTTTTATACGCTTTATATTAGCTTCACCTGTATGTATGTATGTATGTATGTAGACAAATCTTGCAACTTGATTTTCACCCACTTGCCATATAACCGATCAACTTAAAATTTTGCGCATATGTATAGTTCACGTGACAATGCAATCTGACCAGTTTGTGAAATAATCAAGATGGCGGTTCCAAGATGGCGGCCAAATTTTGCTATTGTGCTCCCCGACCCCCGACATGGGTATCAAATGAAAGGGTGTGACAAGTAGAATACAATTAGCTATGTGGCGTCACTCAAAATTCAAAATGGCGGCCAATACAAAATGGCGGACAATTTTTTCTTTACAACCCACTCGATATGGGTATCAAATGAAAGGAAGTGACAAGTAGAATACTATTAGCTCTGTGGCGTCATTCCAAATTCAAAATGGCGGCCAACTCAAAATGGCGGACAATTTTTTTCTTTACAACACCCTCGGAATGGGTATCAAATGAAAGGGTGCGACAATTAGAATACTATTAACTGTGTGGCGTGATTCCAAATTCAAAATAGAGATCAACACAAAATGGCGGTTTCACTTTTTCTTTACAAGGCCCTCGGTATGGGTATCAAATGAAAGTATATGACAAGTATAGTACAGTAATCTGTGTGACGTCATTTTAAATCTAATTTTGCGATCATTACAAAATGGCGGAAGACATATAATAGACTAAAAAGAAAGAAAATAAAAAATATAGTTTAAAAAAACTAAAAAAAATACGCTTTTATTTTAAAAAGAACTAAAAAAAAAAATAATTGTAATTGCTCCAGCCAAAATATGGAAACAACCTACCTTTCGAAATGTAAAAAAGCGTGGGCCGCTAGCGAAAATTTCCGGTGTTAATAAAATAAGAATATAGGAAAAGAGTTCCATAATCTCACTGATTGTGTGGATGAATTTTTTCAGATACTAATATCACCATGTCATCCGCATAGGCAACTGCCTTTATTCTGTAGCTCTCTAGTGTCTTTACGATATCGTCCATATGGCCATGAGCCAAAGCAGAGGCGAGAGGGCTCCACCCTGAGATGTACCGCGGCGCGTCCACTTTGTGACTTATTTCCCCATCTGCTATGGATGATTCGAGTTTCCAGCATGCGAAGGATCCATTTACTAATTCAAGTATGGATCCCGGATACAGCCAGGGCCTCCCGGATGGCTTCGGTGCTGATGTTGGTAAAAGCACCTTATATAATCTAGGAAGGTTAATACCGGTAAACTGTTTGTATTCTAGGAACTATTCCATGGTTTGCGTTACTTCGTGAAGAGCACTGGCCTTTTAGGGGTATTTTCATTATGTTTCGTTTTATTACCTTTTTTATTACCCTTATATTACCTTTACCTACTTTTCAAGTGGTTTACTACAAAACACCAACATCTTAACATGCCTTTTAGGTGTATTTTTATTATATTTCGTTTTATTCCTCTTTTTATTACCATTTTATTACGCTTATATTACCTTTACCTACATTGGTTTGTCTTTTTAATCATATGAAATTTTCATGGTGCTGTGTATTTTTCACGTTTCCCCGTTTGATATAGGATGGTTGACAGGGTTGCTTAGAGAGAAATTTGCCTAGCCTGGCCAACTTACCCAGACTCGCTTCTATAGCATGACAACGATCCCTCCATGATTGAATTTTTGCGGCCTTCACCGCTTTCTTATATACAGCCTTAGAGAGTCCTTGTAGGATTTCCAATATTTGTGTCTATAGCAGATAGGTATATATTAAAAATCTCTCTGGTTTCTCTGACGTTTTTTTCATATTTTAATAATATTTCATCGATAATGGATTAATAATTATGATTAATAAAATATACTTATCGACAATGCATTTTGTTTTAACCAAGATAAGCGCAGCGCGTACGTATTTTCTGAGATGATAAAATTACCCCATATTTTTTGCAAAATTCTTCGACTTTTTTATCCTAACCTTGCGATAAAATTTAAAACAAAAAAAAAACTAAGAAAGAAAGAAAGAGAAACAACAAAATCTTATCATTATTTTCTGAAAATTCATCATACAGAATTTCGTGCAACATTCATAGAGTATGAAACAACAGGAAATAAGAATGGAGGGGAGGACCTTCTTGTGATTGCGATAACATATAGTCTGAGAGTCATGCATCTTTTTTTCAGTTGTTTCTAATAATTATGAAGTGATATGTATATATATTGTATATATATATCCATTATCCACTATTTTTTATCTAAAGGTCCAACTGAGAAGTTAAATTATTTTGGATGCTACATTTTGGATTATTAATTTTAAAAAGAAAACGTTAAACAAACAAAAAAATGAATATACTAAAACTAGTTTGCGCGGCACTCTTTTGGACAAGTGTAGTACTTAATAATGCATTTATCCTGGCAGGAAGAATATCTAGTGATCGTAAAACAACACAAAGACAGTGTGAATTGCCAACAATCAAGAATGGTATGGCTAGAATCCGAAATCGTGGAAAATTAATTAGATTCCAATGCATTAAATCGTACACATTAATCGGCAGCCCATGGGCAGGATGCAGTAGCGGAAAATGGGATAGCCCCATACCGGTTTGTGCAAGTAAATAGTGATTGAAAATCAAGTTTTAATAAAATAAAAATCATAAACGTTTTTTTTTCTCTCTAATATAAAATTACAAAACAAAAATAATAATAATAAAAAAAACTAAAACAATAACTAGAAAATGGATGCTCTGCTATAAAATCACCTGAAAATGGTATCGTAATGACTGAGAATGGTATTTTGACACGGCTATTCTGCAAGGATCATTATGCAGTAGCAGGAGGCACAGTCACATACTGTGATGGAGCTAATTGGGATAGACCGCTAGGAAATTGTCGCTGTAAGTAAATATATAATAAAACGAAAAACACTTTTTTTTAATATATTTTATGCAATTTTTATTTAATTATCTGTCAAAGCGACAAATGACAGCTCCCCAAAATGGTGTGATTTCGAAGTTGATGATATGTGCGGCTGGACGCACGATGAATTGCATGATTTCGAATGGAAACGCGTTTTGGGCGGCAGTGTTTTAAAACGTGTCCGTTCTGGGCCACAATTTGATCATACAACAATGACACCAAATTCTGGTCATTATATGCTAGTAGAATCTGTTAATCAACAGCTCGATGATAAAGCTAGATTAATATCACCAATTTATCCGGCAAATCTAAGTATAAATGCATGCTTTAGATTCTATTATCATATGTATGGGGCAACTGTTGGCGCTCTGCGTGTTTATATAAAACCAATTTCAGTTGATATGGAAACAATATTAGAGGATGCCAGGTTTAGTATATTAAAAAAAATGAAATAAAAAAATATATAATCCCAAAAATAAAAAAAAACTCATTTGTGATTTTATTATAGGTATCTTTTCTTTGAAATATCTGGTAACCAAAAGAATTTATGGAAAGAGGATGTTATATTTATTGAAAAACTCGATGAGGATTTTCAAATCATTTTCGAAGGAACAACTGGTGTTAGCCATTTAAGTGATATAGCCATCGATGATGTTGCTCTTCTACATGATCAAGAATGTTCAAATGAAGAATTTCGCTCAACAAATAAACCAGAAATTGAAGAAAGTAATATTTTAAGCCTAGTATGCTTTTCGTACGGAATTTCGCTCTCTGTAGAGAATCCATATAATCAGTCTGAATTCTGCTTAGCCGGGAGAGTTATGTAGACAATGTAAACGTGACTGATGTAACAATGACTGTTTGGACACATCACACTCCCGAAACAAATTTTGTTCGCATAAAAGAGGTAAACGTCAAAATTTCCGCTCGAGAAAATAATAAATTTCATTTCTTGGCTTACGGAAAATGAAACCACAGTATACGGTTTCTGTATAACGTGAATGAAACGAAAAGTCTTCACTCAGAAAAAACCGCCATCCATTTTCTAGAGCAAGAAAGTTCATTTACGGTCTAAATTCAGGCTGAACTGCGTACTGATTTTATGGTTGGAATTCAGACCGCCCTCCAACCTGAACTCCGCACACTTTTTTTTACATGCATTTTAAAGGGCAGTCTAAATTCCGCACGAACAGCATACCAGGCTTTAATGTGTAAATCGATAAAAAAAAATCACATATTACACTAATATTTAAACGTTAATAGCTGGTGGAGTTTACGATATACAATCGTGTAAAAATCGATGCACAGAAAAATCTCCCCAAGATGAGCCAATATCTACTAAGACTATTAATGGTGGAATCATAAAATCATGCGATTGTCATCCAGAATGTGAAGATACAATGTCATGCTGTTCAGATTATAGAAATTTATGTTCTTTTGGTGGTTAGTTTTTATTTATTTATTTATTTTTTTTAATATGTTAACAATTTTAATTTTTTTTTGATATTTATAATACAATTTTAGATACGGATGATGATAATAATGCTGATGATGCATTAACAACTGATAAATCATCACAAATATCTGAAAATATTGAGCATATTGGTGAAAAGAATGAGTCTACAACAAAATTTTATGAACAAAATTCAACTATTTATTATACGACAAAGAGAACAACAATAATACAAACAACAAAATCACAAAGAATTGACTCTGATACAAGTTTTTCAATAACAAAATTATATAGCTCATCGCCTGGGACAGTTTTAAAGCCAAAATATGAATACCCAAACACCATTGATTTTACAACAACAACGCATGCTTATACAACTACATCTGATAATAATTTTGTTAATGATGATAATAAAGTAGAAGGACAAGCAAGTAAGTAAAAAAAAACTAATATAGTATTTATTTTATTTATTTTTTATCTAACAAAAATTTAAAACAGAATGGATATTAGAATCAATCTCAGATAGGGTAGTAATACCAACATGGGCAATTATTCTCCTATCAACAATTTTAGCAGCTATTATAATATCCATAGCTGGATTTTTGCTAAGCTATTATCGAAAAAATTATGGACCAGATAACTATAAGAAAAATGCCGAAGTTGCTAGCCGTAATGCAAATGAAGAATTTAGTGAAATACGTTACTTAACATCTGACGAGCATTTAGATTTCACACTTCAAACTCCAGAAACTATAAATTCATCGCCAATCTAGCGATGTACTAAAAAAAAATTTGTTGTACTAAACAAAACAAAAATCAAGGTTACTAGGTTCCTTTTTTATATTGGTTTAATTAATCTATAAGAAGAAAGAAAAAACTAATTATAAAACTATTTTGCTTCTATATATATTAAATTATGTTTGTAATCTCGATAATATGCATTTTAATGTAATAATTATGACATAAGTAAAATGAATTTAATCTAAAGAGGAAATTAATTATTTATACTTAAGGTAAGACACGAATTTTTTGTAATTTATTATATCCACATAGCGACGACAAACTAGTTTGTCATTGATATTAAAGTGCCGATAAATGAAAATTGCAATTTTCCGCATAATTCGTCACAATTATGATGATTCAAAGTTGTGAAATCAATCAATTGTGGCCGTGTCAGCACACCGGCAGAGACAGGTGCTTAAAAGGTATTTTGCTACTTAAGATAAATTGTGTAAGTCTCAGTTGAGAAGTCAGTCTGGATAGATCGTTCGCTATTCTACTAATATTAATTATAAAAGGTAAGTGTTTTGATATTTTTTTTTGTTAAAAGCAATATTTAATATTGTGCCGATATGAAAAAAGAAATATACGGATAATATTTATTGAATATTGCATGAATGTTATGCGAGTTTCATTGTTTTTTTTTTGTTATTCAATTTGTGTGAAATATTAAGAATTAATTTTCAATTTTAAAAAAAAATATAAAATAGTAGTTTTCTTCCTTAATAAAACCCTAAATTTAAATATAATATCTTCTTGCAAGTGGAAAGCAGTTTTATTTATAAAAAAAAATAGTTTAAGCTTACTCCCAAAATTAGGCAATCATTTTTTTATTTTACCGGTTCTACACGTTCAACTTTTTCATTCAATTTTTCGATATTCGAACTATCAGATTTCTTGACTTGAACGAAACCGGTATCTACATACGCGTTCAACTTTTTCTTTGAACTTTTACAGTACAGTATTAGTTCTTCTAGATTTCCCCAAAGCATTTGACTCTGTGGTTCACTCGCATCTCCTCCATAAACTTAGTCAATGGTATCACTTCTCTTCTTCTTGTGTTCGTCTTTTCTCTTCGTTGTTCGGCATAATAATGTTACATCCTCTTTCCTTAGAGTACCTGCAGGTGTACCTCAGAGTTCGGTCCTTGGTCCTTTGCTTTTCTCCCTCTATATTTACGATCTTCCATCCGTTATCCGTCACTGCTCTTTTCATCTCTATGCTGATGACCTCCAGCTATACATCTCGTGTCCTCCTCATCAGATTGGATTTTGCGTCTCTTGCGTCTCAAATTAACGAGTGGACTTCTAGTAATTTCCTTAAACTAAATCCAATTCAACAGGGAGAGAATTTCATAAAAGAATAGGGGTATTCATGTCATTTTGCAGTTGTGCAAAGAATCGTAGTTTCGTAGTTTTGTAGCTTTGTTCGCATGAAGGTCCGTTTAAAGTTTGAATTATTATTGACGCCGGATCGCAATTCACACAACCGAGCTGTCAAAAAGCAAACTACGAAACAACCAAGTGAAATTGAAAGGCTTTTCAGCTTCGTAGTTGCGACTAGTTTCGTAGTATCCAAATGTATGAAAATAAACTACGAAAATCTACGAACTACGATCAAAGTGAAATGTGACAAGAATACCCCTAATATTATCGCTGGTAAAGTAGTTTAAACTTTAAAGGTGCTCCCAAAATTAGGCAATCATTGCCACTAGTAAAATTGCTCTAAAAATTTCCTATGCTTGACGTATATATTTGAGAGATGAGATAGTTAAAGCTAAAATGCATTAAGCGAAACAGAGATAAATATAAAACATTCGATAATTTTTTGTTTGTTAATTTTGCTCTATCCGGTTGGATTTTCTAATGCACGCTAATTCTATTGCTATGCTCTTTTTACTAAAACATTTTTTTTATATGTGACTTCGCTCTACACATGATGCTAGCGGCAGAGGCGCAGACGCTGACTTCATTTCCTTAGGAGGCTTTGTGACGTGAGGTTACGTTCTTATAGTAATAGGGAATTCCGGCTTTTTTGTTTCGATTCATTCATTGTGATTCCTTACGAAATAAATCACTCGAATTAAGCTATTAATTTATTCTAATATATAATATATAAACCGATATTTATTTTATTTAAAAGGTAAAAGCACAATAATAAAAAAAAACTTGCGGTCATATTTTTTCATTAAAAAGCCGCCATATTACGGTCATTTTTTCTTTGTTCTAATCACATTTTCTTAATTTTCAGATCCAAAAAACATAAAAGATGCCACAGCTACAGAAGCCAGCACCGGAATTTAAGGGACAAGCAGTAATAAATGGTAGCTTTAAGGAAATCAAGCTCTCTGATTACAAAGGGAAATATGTAGTCCTATTCTTCTATCCTCTTGATTTGTAAGTATAATTAATGTCCAACAATAAAAGATTTTAATTAATATTAACTTGAAACTAATAATAAATATTACAGTACATTTGTTTGTCCAACGGAAATTGTTGCATTTTCGGAAAATGCAAAGAAATTCCGCCAAATTAATTGCGAAGTAATTGGATGTTCAACCGACAGTCACTTTACTCATTTGGCATGGATTAACACTCCCCGAAAGCAAGGTGGCCTAGGCGAAATGGACATCCCATTATTGGCTGATAAATCGATGCAGATCTCGCGTGATTATGGTGTATTAGATGAAGAAACCGGTATACCTTTCCGTGGGCTATTTATTATAGACGGAAAGCAAAACCTTCGTCAAATTACGATTAATGATTTACCTGTTGGTCGTAGCGTAGATGAAACATTAAGATTGGTTCAAGCTTTTCAATATACCGATGAGCACGGTGAGGTATGCCCAGCTAACTGGAAGCCCGGTGATAAAACTATGGTTGCAGATCCAGAAAAATCAAAAGCATACTTTAGCTCCGTTTAAGAACAAAACAAAAAAGCATAAACCGCTCTTAAAGAACGAATAAGTTCTTTAAATATAATACCATTGCCGTTATTGTAGTGTTTAAAAATTAAAATAAAAAACAAAACTTCATTAAGCCTTTCATAACAATAAAAAAAGTATCAAATTCGCAACAAATGAATTTTTTTTAAGTGTTTCTTTCAATTCTATAGTATTTAGCCTTCAATATGTTACCCTCTCCACACACAGTTATCTGGAATCTGAGAATCTGCGCGTCATCGGGACTTTTCATGCAATTATTATGTGATCAAAGTGAGCTTGAAAATTGTGAAATTAATTATTACGTAGGGATGAGTGTTGTGTAATCAAAAATTTTCCGGTTATATTCCTGCAGATGAAAAAAGAATATAACTTCTATGGTCTATTCCCCAATATTATATTAAAAATCGCCGGCATTATTAAATTAATAAATTTTGACCTTGAATCAATTCAAATGTGTCATGTATGCTGCCTAGAAACGTGCTCTAATCTGTAGCAAAAAAATCTTACACACGAGAAAAGATTTTTTTTTATTTAATATTAGTGTAGATGAAAAGAATGGATGTGTTCATGAAATTATCTCGAAAATGAGATTAGAATGTTTTATTTATGTTGATTAAAAACGTGACTACGTTCATTAACATTTTTATCTGAAAAAAAAGTGCTAACCACGTATAGATTAGAATTTACCACGCGGTTCCTGTTTGTCATAGCATGGGTTTTTTTATGATTGAAGTATGTATGTACTTGCTGGTATTTCTTTGAATTTACTACTGGCTTTAACGAAAGTCTGCGGAAACCAATTAAAAATTTAAATGTTAAATTTTTGTTAGCAGTGGCGGATACCATCCATCCAATGGCCCTACAGCCCAAATCGAGCCTTGGCCTCCTCTAGGGCATTTATCCACGTTTGACGGTCCCTTGCAGCATGTCTCCAGTTCCAGATGTTCAGCATTTTCTCTGCGTCAGCCGTCACAGAGTCTGTCCATCTCCTCCTGGGTCTGCCTACTGGTCTATTTCCTGAAATTTCTGATGTCAAGCCGTTTTGGGATGCGATTGTCCTCCATCCTGACTACGTGACCGGCTAGTCTTAGTCTGTTAATTTTTATTAAAGTTGAGAGTTCTGGATCGTCAAAAATTTCATACAACTCGCTGTTGTATCTCCTTCGCCATATCCCATCCTCTCTGGTTGAGCCTATTATACACGTGAGGACATTTATCTCAAACTTGTTGACTCGTTCCTCTATGTCTTCGGTCATGGTCCAAGTCTCGCTGCCATAGCAAAGTACTGGTCGTATTACGGTTTTGTAGAGTGAGAGTTTTGTTTTTCTGTGCACAAATCTTGAGTGCAGTATTTGTTTTGGAACGGTTGGTAGGTGGAACGTACTTTTGTCACAAGGAGACCTGGGTATCGTCCGATGGTAGAACGAGAAATCAGATAGATCACGTGACCGTCAGTCACAGATGGAGAACTATTCTGGAGGATGTCAGGAGCTTTAGGGGAGCAGGCACTGGAAGTGACCACCATTTGGTAGTAGCAACTATCCGTCTAAAAATCGCCGCAATCAGAAACGACCAACGCGATGCCATAAACCGTAGACCTTCTGCGGGAGAGCATTAAAAGGCGAGAATTTGCTGGGAAACTGCAACAAAACTTAAACCAGCAAACCGTTTCTGACGACACAGATATTAAAGAGCTGTGGAGCACAACAAAAGGCGCTATAATAACAGCAGCGGAAACAAGCATCGGTTATGTGATGTCCAAAGAAACCAGCAACACTGGATCTTCGGACAGGGCCTGGCAAAAAATAGAACGCAGGAGGGCCCTCAAAAATAACGTGAACTCTACAAGCGATCCGGAAAGACGCCACCAACTTTCTTTAAATAATTTAATTTCAATTTAAAAGGGAAAACGCTGCAATACATTTTACTCCATTTGTGTCCGTTTGAATCTTGGCAAACGGCAAATTATTTCCATATTAGAATTTTTATTTAATGACGAAATCAACGCATAGATGGCGCTCAGAGATTATAATATCAGTAATTTAACTTTTAATATTTTTATTAATTAATAGGTTAATTGTTACTCGAAGTAATAAATATTATTAAAATTGGAATTCTTTTTTTGTAAATGATATAAAAACCTGAAGAAAAAACCAAAATTATTTTATATTTTTATATTTCCACCGAAAATTCAATAGATACATACATGCTTTTACACTCAACTTCCAAGAAAAACAAAATTATAATTTAGTTCTTATCTAACAGAATTTTAAATTAAGCTAAATTTCTAATAATTATTATAGATTTTAAATTTAATTTTAGAATGAGCTCATTACAATTTAAATAAAATTAAATTTCAATTCTATTTAGCCTGATGATATTCGAGTCTCGAAAAACATATTAAAGAACCAACTATTGGTACTTTGAGGATGAATCTTTTCATCTGGTAATATATTTAATTATCCAGATCTACTCTCACAAACATTAACGCACGCCTAGAGCAAGAGGCACGACACGGGAGGGTAGGTTATAAAATGAGAATTCATTCGATTCTTTAATAGAAATTTACACGAGTTTATATTTAATATTTAATTTAAAATTATTAAAAAAATCCGAAAGAAAAGGCCAATTTCTGTAATATTGAAATATGTATGGAATAAATCTGCAAAATCGAAGTTAGGTTTTTTAAAAGTTGCGAATTCACCAAAAATCATATTAAAAACAAATTCTCACCAACACATAAATATCGGAACTGTCAATTTCTGATATTAAAATTTCAATGTGTTGTCAGTCCTCGTATAAATATACAACATTTTGTGAATGTATTTATAGAAAAATTGAAAAGAAATTCCCAAAAACAACCTAATACATGCAAGTTTCCAGTAGGTGAATATGCGTACATCTGGCTCTACCGAATTTATGTTATGGCAATTTTTAGTTATGTTTCTGCATTCGGGAGAATGCAACACCAGGCAAATGTTGGCAGTACTCGTCCGCCATTACGCGACTGGCTATTTTGCACGCGTTTTAAGAACGAAAAATACTCTAAAAACCTCGAAAATATCCAATAGATAAACATAAAAAACTTATCTATATATATATAAAGATTATCTTTATCAATTAATATAAAAATTTCATTGTTAAATTGCCATAAATAAAGGGAAAATTTAGATTAAAAATACGTGAAGGAGAATCGACAAAAAAGTTTCCCCAAGTCTCCACACTGGGCATCTGAAAACTGAAAAGCAAGAAGAAGACTACGTTTTTTGAAAAGTTCACGTCGTGGACAAAATTTATGTAAAATTATTAAAGATTTAAATATATTTAAATAATTATATATTGAACAGTAAAAAAAACAATATTGGATTGCGTCTTTAGATGGATTAACTTAAATAATGGAAATAGTATGAAACAAATCGGGGGTGGAGGATATTTTTTTTTATAAATACACGATACAAAAAAGCATTAATCAAGAGAGAAGGGCAAACAAAACCCAAAGATCTACATAATATTAAGTGCGTGAATTTTATTAAAGTTACTAATAAATAATTGGGTGAAGAAAATTACAAAATTGTGACGCAAGAAACTTAAAAGCAGAAATTTTTTTTTATCAACTAGGGCCGTGTAGAAGCAAAATGAAGCGCAAATCTGAGATGTCAAATTTCTTTTAAGGCTTGACAAGTGCAAGAAAGGACCTTAAATATAAATTATATTTGCTATTTGCTGGAGTTTCTTTACTAATAGCTTGAGATTAATTCATTGAAGAGTATATTTACATATTATTAAGGCAGATTTATTTTGCTTTTAACACGCGCCAACGAAAAATCCAATTTTGCTAAAAGATTGAAACAGATGTTTATGCAAATATAGTTTAAATACCGGCTTCTAGTATTATAAATTCACAGTAATATATTCTAAATTGTGTGTAACTGAAAATGCCTTATAGAAAACAATAAACTGAGTGCATAGAGTGAAAAGAAGTTACTTAATTTAATAAAAAGCAAAGAATCCTTCAAAACTGCGACCTATCATTCCAACACAAACAAAACAAGAAATCAAAAGGTTTAAATAGTACCAAATCACCACCATTTAATAATAAACATACCTCAGCTACTAGGATTGTCTTAACAAAATTATAATTTTATACATGTAGCATCTGAATTTAAAAAAATACCACAGAATTTTGAAGCTAATGTTCCATGTAAAACAAGGAAGACGCATTGTTCATACTAGAACTTGCAGTATTATAATATATTACATATAGGCATATATATATAATAAAGTTTTGAAATAAATACAGTATAGAATTTAAAAAAAATAAAGTGCCAAGAGGAAAATCTTCACATAAAGCTTTCTATCGACTTTAAATGAACAACGAGTCGATTGCTGAGCTGACACTCCGACTACAAAAAGCACTGGACAGCAATTATGATGTAAGTAAATATTTCTAACCTTTATTTTATAATTTTATGAAAATACCCGTTGCTTTATAATCCTTAATCACATCATTTACCTCTACACTCCATTATTCCTACGTTATGGCTCCCTGTGCTGAAAGTGGAGTCGTGTTTCGTGACAAGTTGTTTGAACTAAAGAAAGTGACGTTTCAGTCGAATTACGACTTTCAGCCCAGGGGCCTAGAGTGGTTGAGTTTAGGCCCCTCACGACACACCACTCGACTTTCAGCACAGGGGCCCATGTTTTTATCTTTTATTTAAATGGTTTTCCACAATAAAATTACAACAATCATCTGTACATCATCTTAGTTGCTTAACTTTTGTCCTACACTGCATATGCTATGAAAATACCCGCTGCTTTATAATCCTTCTTCATCACATAATCACTAAATTAATCTTCTCATTACCCCTACATTATAACAAAATGTCCAAAATATATAAGGCTTTGAATTCAAAGCCACCCAAGTACAGGATTCTAATTTATAAAATTTAACATAATTATGTGCATTTGCCCGTTATTATATTTCCTTACAGGTTATCGATTTGGGAACGGTTTTATACGTTATATGCGAACTGGAGGGGGCAACGATTACAAAAGAACAATTGGAAACCACCAGACTTGCTAAATATATAAATCAATTAAGACGAAGAACATGGTCTGAGCAGCTTGCACGTCGAGCTAAAAATTTATTAAAAAAATGGCGTGAAATGGTTATACCAACAATTGCGTCCCAGCCAACATTGCAACAGCCACAACAACAACAGCAGCAGAACCAACAAATATCTCAAATACAGCAGAAAACCTCATCTTTACAATCTTCATCACAGTCGCATTTACATGTATCGGTATCACAGCCAACATCTCCAGTTCAATCCCATGAAACTATTAAAAAATATAATGCGCCCCGGCATTCTGGACAAGTTCGAAATTCAGATAATAGCTCGTTACCAGAATATCCTAGTAGTAGCAGCAGTAGTATGAAAAATATACCCAGAAAATATCAACAATCAAGCCTTTCAAATGGAGCTGGATATCGTGGTAAAATAGAAGATCAAGTGACGGGATCACAGCCAGGAAAAATATCAGGAGATACCAAATCCATACAGAATGTTCAAACTAAAAAGCAGCCAATTAGTTTTACAAATTTAATTGATCGTCATTTACATTCGCAATTGCAATCCGGTTCAAGATGTAGCAGTACTGGTGTATATTTGGTTGATGATAATCGGTCACAATCACCGAAAACGCTGCCTCGTATACCAAAAATATGCCGTGATCGACAATCGCCAATGATAATTGAGCATTCTGTTAGCCCTTTGGAGCCTGATCAAAGTTCAAATCCAAGCCGAGAAAATTCATTGGCACCACCACCGTCCATTGTTGGTGGCACAGCGTCCTTGGCCGCCATAAACAATAATAACACAATCAGCAGCTGTAGTAGACTGATTAATGGTGATCATACAGCACCATCAATTGACTTGCACGACTTAAATTCAAACTCGAATTTGCCAATAAACGTGGATCCTATAATCGGTGCACAGCATCATGCAGAAAATCGTTCAAGTGAACATCGCAAAAGCAAAAAACATAAAAAAGATAAAAAACGAAGCAAACATGAAAAAAATCAAGATGCTATAGCATCTAGTAAATTACAACCACCATTCACAGATCCTGTTTTAAATGATGAGGCAAATATTTGTGGAACATTTCCAATGCAGGAAAATTTATCGTTATCAAATAGTTCGCTTAGTATATTTCCTGGCAGTAGCACCAATGTTACAACTATGAATACAAATCGTGGTACTGTAACAACTATACAAAATCCTGAATCAGAATTAACATTTGCTGGTAAATTTAAAAGTTCATCATCAGCTGGAAATCTCAATACCACAAGCGGTGCAACAATTGCTGATGTTAGTAATGATAGTATTTTGGTACGGGATACGCCAGCATCTGTTGGAAACACGCTAGGGGCAAGCGCGGACACCACTGGGGGTTATTCAGCTGTGATAGGGGCAACCAAATTATTTCAAAAGCATAAGGAAAGTGATACAATCATAATAGAAAGTCGAAGCTGTTCTCCATTCACACCAATCGGTGCCCCATTTCAAGATAGTTCATCATCATCTAGCACAACAAATCAGGATCTAATTGATGTTGCTAGTCAAGATAGTAGAAGTCGTGGACAAGATGAAAATTTTACAAATCAATCAAAATCTGTACAACAGCCACAACAGCCGATCGTTCTACAAACCCCAGCTAGAAATGAAGAACCGTTAAAGCCAAGCAGTATAGAAACTGATTCAAAAACTCCAAAGAAACGAGGCCGTAAAAAAGGTTCCAAAGGTGCGGATGCAATGTTGGCACAATTAAGCAATCAGCTGGATAGTAAACTATTAACATTACCATCGCTATCTGGTAGTAAAAAAGTTAAAACAACAAAAGAACTATTAGCAGATATTCAAAATCGTCGATTGGGTTCTGCAACATCATCACCAACTCGTCATTCGCAATCAAGACCACCATCAACTTGTTCCGGTATGTTATACTAATAATAAATAGTTGTTATATCGGATAATAACTAAATAATTTTTTGTGTTAGAACCCTCATCGCAATCTCCAAGCACCTCAGATGCGTGTTCAACAAATGCTACAGTATCAACAGTAGCACGATCAACGCCAGATCAACATATTTCAACAAATCCACCACAAGTTGGTGAGTCTTTTATTTTTGTGTTTTTGTATTTCCTTATCACTATTAGCATTTGAATGTGGAAGATAGATTGTGTGAGCGTACAAGAATGTTTTTATGCATGGTAAGAAGTCATGGCATTTATTGTCTTTCAAGGGTGATGTTGCTTTGTTGGGTGATGAGCCTTAAAAAAAAGTAATTCAAGCAATTCTTCTTCACTGCGGCCACTTCTTGGCATATTGTACTACATGCGTATATACCTCTATTTGTAGGCCAGACCGCTTGAAAACGGTCAGAAGTCTGCTTAGTGGTTTGTCGCTTGAATTTGACAGTTCCAGCAGAGTCTCGTTAAACAACGAGAAGAAGGGCAGACTTGTCCTCCTTAAGGCAGCAAAGTCTGCAGGCGGGATCTTCCGCTCTTCCTATCCTCCATATGTGGTGAGGGCATAGTGTCTGGGATGAAACAGGAAGGAACCGGTTAGAGTTGCGCCGATTCCGGACCGATGAATACAATGTTTGAGCTCTATTTAGCCAGGGCATACGCTTTTTAATTCGTCCACAAAACTCCCACAACAATGGTAGGAACGGGAAGGTCTATCCTGGCATAGCCTCCATATTAGCGTCCTGATTTGCATCATCTTTTCTGCGGAGGTTTGGTTTACCTTGCTGCCGCAGTCTATAACTCCTACTACGGAGGTTCCTCATTACTGTTACAAGCTAGATGTCCTATCGCTGGTTTTTAACCTTGTCGAACAATGCTAAAGCGGTTTTCGAGGCGCCATAAAAACAAGTTGGATTCCAAGCGGGGCCGAATATGGGTCTTGCAGATTGTAGCCCGGTCTGCTGGCTGAAGGAGGAACTTGCATATCTTAAGAAATCCCAGAAATTGCGATGTTTTTTGGCGATTTGAAAAATATGGGCATTTCCATCGCAGATCCTCGGTTAAAGCCTAGGATATTAAGAGATGGATTTACCGTTAGATTCTTTAAATTCTCTGACCTTTCTCCTATCATCGTCTGTATATATAATAAGCGGGGAAGCCACCTCCTGTTCGATGGTCGAAGTCAGCGTTCCGTAAAAAGTATATGTTGCACATCTGTACATTAGTTAACATGCGTGCAACTAACTAAAAATGAAAGTAGGTATCTTTACTTAAGCTCGACAATATTAACATCTTCAGAGCTTGTTAAAAGTGTTGATTTCATCACTCTATGTATGTATGACTTCTTTTTTGTTTTGACTTGCATTTATTATATATATATATACATATAAAAATTAATAATATTTTAAACAAACAAAAAATTATTTTTTAATGTTGTTCATATAGGTGAAGAGTCTGGTAGTAGTTCCAGCTCGCCACCAGATGGGAAAAAATTAATTGGAACAGAAACACAGTTAGTTACGCGGTCAGAAAATGGAACGCAGCAGGATACAAATTCGGTTGAGGAATATATAAAAAATTTAGCAAGTCAATTACCTCCAATGAGTTCTGTTAAGATAGAATGGGATATCTATAAGGAAGAATATATATGTACATGTACATTAAGAGAAGTTGAACAAGTTAAAGTTGAATTAACTGATAAAAATAATGATGAAGAATCCTCCTCGCCAACAGACACAGGCACATGGACAAATATTAATAAATCACCGGTTCAGATATCTGAAAATAATTTTCTGTTACCTGCACCATCATTACCAGCACCGCCTCCACCACCTCCACCGCAGATTAAGGCAAAACCCCCATCACCATCATCTGCAAAAGCAATTAAGAAACCAGTTAAATCAATATTTGATTTAGATTACGATGAAGAAAATGATCCTTTACATACATTTGTTGAAGCTGCCAAAACTGTTGCACAAGCCGATAACAGTGGTGGCACCATTGATAGTAAGAAAATAAAAAATGATATACCAAATAATGAAACAGAAGAAACTACTGAATTGTCAGGTAAACAAATAATCAAATCAAATACAGTAGCAGCAACTGAATCTGTTATTATTAGTGTTGAAACACCGCAACAAATACCAATACCGTTATTTCCACAATTTGAAATTGTTGAAGATGCCGATTGCATAGCAAAGCAACGATATGAAATTCAGCCTAATCATATAACAAAATTTCATATAAATATGTTGCATAATTGTTATATACCAAATGTAAATGGTAATTGGGATGATTCTGAATCAAAAAATATTGATGATGATTCCATTAGCTTAGCAAATATTGATACAATAATAACGGATGGTCTTTATGAGCGTGTCGTACCACAATATAGTCATATGATAATGGATAGAATACCCAAGGATCTGAGTCATGTACAGTTTAGTAAAAACTATAAAAATAAAACATTTAGATTAAAAATAAAAAGGAAACGCTCAAGCTCATCATCAACATTATCTGATGATACAAATACAAAAGGTAGACAACGACGAAAGAAACGTACTAAAACAAAAGATGATTTTGATGTTGATTTACCTGAAGTTGATTGTGATAAGAAAGATGAAATTCTATTATCTATTCCTGCTGCTAATGATGATAATGATGTGGGGAATAAAATTGATAATAATAATTTGGTGTCAAATATGGATACAGCTAGTGTTTGCATAGATGATAGTGTAGATAAAATTGTTGTTGTTACTGTTGATGATTATGATGATTCCGGTATGATTAAATCAGAACCAATTAAATATTATGATGATGACGTTGGTAATGATGATGATGATGATGATGAAACGGACCAAGTTAATAATTCTGATAATAATAATAAAAATATAATAGAGCTAAATACCGAACAAGAAGACACTATGGCTGTTACAGGCAGTAGAACTAATGATAATATTAATATCCTACCGCCATTTCAAGCAGTAAATAGTACTGATAGTAATCAAAGTAGTCGACGTAGTAGTAGTTGTAGTAATTCTAGTTTCAATGCTAATAATATAAGCTGTAATAATAGTAGTAATAATAATATCAATGACAATGATAATGAAAATAAAAATGATTATGATAATGATGATGATGATGCATCAATTGAACATAATAATAATACCGATGATGATGATAATATCGATGATGACGATGATGATTATGATAATGATGATTTTCATGAAATTGTTACACATGATATGACATCATCAATATCAACAACAAGTCAAAAGCATATTGTTCTTACTATTAAAAAGACACCAAGTAAAACAACACCACAATCATCACCATCATCTATAACATCATCATTGGGCAATATTAATGATATAAATAATAAAAAACGCAAACAATTAAAACTTGATAATAGTTCAACTTTAACTGATAATCAAAAATGTAATAATATTGATGATGATATTGATGGTAACAATGGTGGTGATGATAATGATGAAGTTAATGATAATAACGATGATGTTAATAAAAATATTGATACAAATTTCATCAATGATAACGAAAATGATGTAATGGCTGTGGAAATTGATACTGTTATTAGTTTTAATATTAATGATAATCATAATAAATTTGATACTGATAATTCTGGTAATGCAATAAATATAAATCAAACAACAACACCAACAAATATAACAACAATAATAAATCAAACAATAACACCAACAACATCTAATGAAACAACAACAACAACACCAATTCCTACATTAACAACAATAACATCAACATTAATTAATGATAATAATGATGTTAATGAAACAAAATTTCTATCAGCCAATTGTATAAATGATAAGGAGACTGCAAATATAAATAATAATAATTCAGAAAATATTAAAATCGATAATGATAATAATATTAAAAATATTTCATCTAGTCCAAAATATAATATTGGAACTGATTCAGTACCAGATGATAATGCTAATAATGATGATGATGATGATTATAAAGAAGATAATGATGAAGATGATAAAAATAATTGTTTACCCGATGATAATAACAGCCTCCTACTTAGCTTTAATAATTTAACAGATGAAAATCGTACTGGAATCCGTAGAAATATAACCAACGGTCAAATACAACAATTTAAAGAATGGCATGAAGTGCTTCAAGTTCGTTCTTATAATGATGAACTACTAACCATTTTGCCTTATGTAGTTATTGATTGATTACTATTATTATTATTATTATTAATAATTTTTATTTTAAATTCAGTTCAATACCCCCCCTTCATTTTCTTAGTTATTATTCATAATATTATATTTAAATACAAAACTGATATAAAAAAATAAAAAAAAAACAACACAAAAATAAAACAAACAAAATGAGCATTTTTATCCTGTTCATTATTATATATATATAAATATATATATTATGTTAATTTAGTTTTCTCTGTTCTTTTCTAGTTTATTACATGATAAATTCACACAAATTTTACCTTTTTAAATTTTAATTATTATTTCCCCCTAAATTATTTTTAAGAAGAAACAAAACAAGATAAATATTATTATTTAGTTATTTGTTGCTCTTCGTACAACTCAGTCACTATATACTTAAAAAATATATACTATTATTATATGTGTAAATAGATTCCCCCTTTTTTTTATATTTAATTTCTGCATGCAGTAAATGTATTTCTTTTTTTGTAGCAGGGCCCTAACGAGTAGTTAAATATTATTGATTACACCGGTCAACACAAATTTTGAGTCTCGAAGTCTTCGTATCTGATTTGTATTTCTGACACATTACTAATTAAAGAAAAAATATAGCTTTACCTGAAAAAGTTTGCTTTTGTAAATGACAGAATGGAAGTGTTGATGAAAACGTTCACCTTTTTCTTGCTAGCAATCATCAATGTTTTTTTTAAGGGACATTCTGTAATATATGTGTTTAAAGTTAACAAGAGTAGTTGAAAACAAGCTGTTTGCAATTTATTGTCAGCTATGTTGTTTTCGAGAAAAGCATGACAAAACTCCTTTGAGGCTGTCACATGCTTGACTTTCGTGAGTGAGCTACTGACAGCTAAGAGAAAGGTACTTTAGGGGACTAGACCAGGTATACGGCATATGTTATTGAAATCATTTGTTACCTGACTATTATAGACAAGTCAAGAATTATAGTTTCGTCTCACAAATAGTTGTCGAACATCTGTTTTAATTAGGCACAGCCAAGTATTCACGATTGTTACATTGCTTATGGAAGTACGTAGGATTTATTTTATGTTGCATAGTTCATTTGTTATTAACAATTTTCTAACGATTTTTTAGGCAAATTTTCCACTTTAGAAGTGCGCCTTTTTGCCAAAAACCAATATATCGAAAAAATCCTACGTAATTCTATAGACAATGTATTTCTAAAGATACATTCAAAATTTCAAATGTATCGGTTGAAAATTGCCTGATTAGTCCGGCCGTGGACCCTGGAAAAACGGAGACGTCATCGCAAAAACACTGCACAGCCGCCATTTTGAACTGAATCGCTTCAAAAAAATTATTGTATACAGTCACTGATATGTATGATCAACACCCTTTTTTGTAATCTCGAATTATTTTGTAATTCTTCTGAAAAAAAAATCCCCATAAAAGCCTATTTTTCCAGCCTCGAGAGTGGCCTAACCCCTTAAATAATATTGAAAAGCTACAGAATCTTAACGGAACAATTTTAACGAATTGCTTCTAGTTGTATAGCTATGTCGGTTCTGACGCAGTAACATTATCTGTTGTAGCCCAGAATATCAAAGCTAGTGGCGATATCTCTAGAATATTAAAGCTCAACGAAAGCTTTTAAGTCCATCCAAAAATCACCACAAAGGTTGCTGTCCAAGCTTCAACAGCACTCGTAGATTTCGTCGTTGTAAAGTCTCAAATCGTCCTCTCTCATATAAGGAGCTTAACAATACTTCAATGCTCATACAAAAGCCGAAATATGTGTTGATCATTGTTAATGGTACAAAAGCAAAGTTTTCCAAGAGTCAACGATGGTTTTAGTTATTTTTTTTTGGTATAAAGGCTTAGAAGATCATTATTAAAATAGAAACTCAGAAAAAAAAATTATTTTTGTTGACCTGTGTTATCGGAAATAATAAAATGTCAATTTCAATTACATTATTTTGTGATTTCATGAGACAATTTTACTACTTACAATTGATTTGATCAAAATATATATTATAAACTGATACGTATATAAATGCACAGAATAATAGTGCTGTTTAATTTCCTATATATAACATTAGATCTTCAAGCTTATCTCCAATTACTTCATTGGTCACATTTTCTTCTGTATCTTTGTTTAAGATAGCTTCCTTCTTTGGCCCCTGTGCTTAAAGTCGAGTTGTGTTTCGTGACAAGTCGTTTGTGTTGAAGAAGGTGATGTTTCAATTGAATTACGACTTTCAGCATACCGTTTTTTTTAGTGAAAATCGAACCAACCGTTTGAGTTGAAGAAAGTGACGTTTCAGTTGAATTACGACTTTCAGCATTGGGGGCCTAGAGTGGAGATGCCAAGTTGAGTTTAGGCCCCTGTACTAAAAGTCGTGATTCGACTGAAGCGTCACTTTCCTCAACTCAAACGACTTGTCGTGTCATGACGACTCGACTTTCAGCATAGGGGCCATCGTATTCTTTCTATAAAAAGGAGATCCCGCCCAAGATCGTGTTGTGCAGATTCTGATGTTACAGTTTATTATGTACAGCTTCCTTTGGGTTGACAAAGAACGGATTATAGCAAGTAGCTTTGAAAAAGAATCCTTTTATTTTATTTTTTCATATATAAGCGCGAAGAAGTTCTACAAAAAAATATCGTCACATTCCGGACATGATTAGCTCAATAGAAGAAAGGCACCAGGTTGCTGCCTAATTTATTGGTTAAGAACTAGATTTTATTATTGTTTCCTTTTCTAGTTTTAATAATGTAATTTACGTTCATATATTTGTTTTCCGTTTCATGTTTCTGAAGATAGGGAAATTAATCAAAATTAAAATGAAGGTATCTAGAATTAAAAAAAAATGAACAAAAAGCAATTCAAGCAGGTGATGGGGAGGGTGAAAACGGGCATCTATTTTTTTAAGTTAAATTAGATACGAGCTGGTTTCTGGGTAATATATTGAACATACTACAACTAAAGTTTTGTTCATTGGTGGTATAAACTAATCATTTTTTCTTTTTTTTTATATATTAATAAACGGCAAATAAAACACTATTATATTTGCAAAACACTTTTATATAATTTTTGATCAAATCAATAAAATCGTAATGGAATAAGAAAAGATCGAACAATTTATAATTGTTGAACGCTTTATTTATAATTCCAAATCCTGCTGTACAAAAAAAACATTACATTCGGCTCAGGTTTAACCATACTATATATTATTTCGTGAATTCCTTGTAAGTTTTCTGTTGATATTTTTACTCTCAGCATTTTCTATATGTTCCAAGATGCCTATTATGATGTAATCTACAAATCAGAAAATAACATAAAACAAACCAACAACAACAAACAAAATTATTATTATATTGTAGATTATGATGATAAAACAGACCCCGAAATAGTAATTAATTAAAAAAGGAATAATAATAAATGAATATCGGAAGCTTATTGAAATGTAATATAATAAAAAAAACAAAAACAAAACAAACAAAAAACTATCTGTATAGTTCTCAATATAAAAATAATACCATAAATAATATGTTAGGGGAAAAAAATGATATGTTAAAAATAATTATTAAAAAAGAATTCTTTGTTATTTATAATTTTATTAAAGAATATAAACTTTTTTTCAAAAGCAAATTGAAAGGTGATGCTACTAAGTTCCCTTTAAATGGATTTAGTTTTTTTTTTGTTTTTAAGAAAAAACTTATGTAAAATAAAATTAAAAAGAAAAACAAAAAAAAAATAAGAGAGAACAAGGAGTACTTTTTATATTCTGGTTGTTTGCAGATATAAATTTTTGAATTTATGTATTTCATAATAAAAATAAATAATTAATAATAAAAACAAAAATCAAATAAAATAAAAAAAAACTTGTTTCAAAGAAAAAGTTTTAAGAAATCTTCATCTTTATTTTATTTTTCTTCTTTTGTTTTTTTTATTTAAAAAAAAAAATAAAACCGAAAAAAAGAACAACAAAGAAAAATATCAATGAAATTTTTTGATAAAAACGCTTGTTAATTTTTTTAATGATTAGTGTAATATTTAATGAATTAAATTAAATAATATAATTAAAACATTTTAATATGATAACGATAATTAAGGTACCGTGTTTCAATGAACCCGTTTCAATTGCTGCATAATATGTCTCGTGAAATATTTATATTGATTAACCACATACATCACATCCAATGGCGTTATAGCTTAAATCGTTGCCTTGGCCTCCTCTAGGCAGGGCATTTTTCCAAGTTCAGCATGTCTCCAGCTCCGAATATTGATCATTGCCCCTGCGTTAGCCGCCACCGAGTCGATTCATCTCCTCCTGGGTCTGTTCACTGCCCTATTTTCCAAAATTTAATTTATCCCCCCGATCCAAATCATAAATTTAGTCATTACTATCCTTTGGATTTATATCATATACTTACAAACATATCGAGGAAAATATCACTTCACACGACAACACGCGACAATTAGAATGTTTATCCATCTAGTCGCCAGATTGATAATGAGAAATACTATGGTTCTCTATTTTCAGTGAGATAAGGCGAATTACAGTTGTCACTGATATCGAGAAACGCAAATTCAGTGACAATTGTTTTCACTTGATGATTGTGAGACTTTTGTCATTTGATTTTAAAGGTGACATTTCTCACTTTTCCAATAGGGAAAGCAAGTAAGCGCCGTAGAATTTTACGCTGCTGTCTGTTGCTGGAGCTCGACAAAAAGTTGCCACGCTCTAGCCAGCTAGTTTTTCCCCCAGGCCAAAAAGTGCCCAACGTGCCTAAAGAAGTTTTCACTTCAAAAAGTTGAAAGGATTCTCAAGTAAAATAACGGAAAACAGGAAATATAAAATATTTATTAACATATTTATTATGTTTATTTCTCTAATTTATTATCATTCCATTGGTGCTAAATTGTCGTAAATCTCTTCTACTCCCTCTAACGCCTTTAGCTTCTGAAGAAATGTTTCATATCCTTTTAAATCCTTTTCGGGGACTGTTACATATGCCTGTCAAAAAAAGTAAGTAATAAATACACCCATGCAACAATTTAAATAATAAACAATATAATTGCATTACTTTTGGTATGAAAACATGTTCAGCGCTTTCCACTTTATATCCCATTCCAGTTAAATCCGAGCTTATACGATTAATTTGCACAGGATCACAGATAAACTAAATTTAAAATTAGAATAATATGATAAATATAAGCAATTATCCTTACATTAACAATTCCTTTTTCAAAGTCGACAATTTCAACTTCTTCTGCGCCACATTCAATAGCATGTTCAGTACATAATTCTTCTAGGTAATCTTTTTGTTGGATTTTTTCTTTTATTTCATTATTAATAATTAATTCAACTACACCTCTATTTTCAAATAAATGCGATGCATCAACAAATGTAGCACTGTAAGTAAATTAGTTACTTATTAATATACATTATATATATAGCAATAAAAAAAATCTTACCCGGCCTTTTTAATAACTGGAGCCATTAGCATTTTGGTTGCCGCAAAATTATCCGTATATAAAATACAAATTAAATATATTTTATTAAAAGCGCGCATTTCTAAAATATGTTTCGTTATTTGTAATTTATTTTGTTCACATTTTTTAATAGTATTTTGAATTGTTGACATTGGCATATTCTTTTGTACAGCATTATCAATAGCCTGTCGAAGACTAGAATTTATAGCTGGATTAGAAGATCCTCCTTCTACAAACATATATTTTTATATATAGAATTATTTGATATAAAATACTTACCTTGTATAGCTAAACGAATTTGCCTTGATAATTTAGTAAATATTGCGGCCCTTTGACCATCTTTTAATGCCTTAATATGTTTTATATTGGCCCATTTTGAATGTCCAGCAGAAAGGTATGATGTTGTACATAATTTTAAAACTGGTATTTTTGTAATATTTAGCGTTTTTGTAAATAATTTTAATGCGATATATGGTAATAAGCTCATTTCTTTTAATTTATTTGTAATAACCTAAAATTTTTTAATTGACAGTACACATTTTGTTTTTTTTATTGGTACATATTACGTACGGAGCCATCTATTTGTCGAATCGAAGAAATGCTATTTTTTTTTCTAAATAGATTCTCTACCTATTATCCTTTGTCATCTGTCAAATGTAATATTTGTGTCGATGTAAAAGATACCCCAGGACGTGGAAGTGATGATTTTATTTAATTTATTAGTTTTTAATACGTCTTTTTATGATTTATAATTTTATTATTATGTATATAAAATTATAATTTACTTGTGTTTTTTTTTTGTTCATAAGAAACTTCAGTTCAAATAGAGTTTGACATATAAATCCTCTGTGCGTCTATCTTTTGTGTGTAGCATCATTTTTGGTGGTTGATTTTTTTTTGTTCAAAATAATCTACCCTAATTTCGTGTTTATAGTAATAAAAAAATATTTTCTTTTGTTGATAAAACATGGATAAATTACGTCGTGTATTGAGCGGTGACGATAATTCAACTGATGAGGAAAGTAGCATTATTAACAATGTGAGTCGCATCATAATCTCATTTTTATTTTCACTTAATATCATCCATCAGAAGATTAAATCATATATTCTGTTTAAGATCAACACAATACATCTAATTATTGCATTTTTTTTCTTAAAAATTTCATATTTTAACAGCTGAATGATGCGTCTACACTAAGCTGGTCAACCAGAATTAAAGGATTTTGTATATGTTTCGTTATCGGCATATTACTGTCATTTTTGGGGTCATTCGCTCTATTCCTTAGAAATGGTCTGGTTGTTTTTGCAGTATTTTATACGCTGGGAAATTTAACATCAATGGCAAGGTAAAATAATAATAGTTTATTATAATTATTATTTTATTTTTTTTGCGAATTTTCTGTTATGTATTTATTTTTGGTATTTAAATTAAAATCACAGCACATGCTTCCTTATGGGGCCACTTAATCAGCTGAAGAAAATGTTTGCATCAACACGCATTATTGCTACTATAATAGTTCTTGTTACATTTATTTTGACATTAGTGGCAGCAATTAAGGTATTTTTATTATTTTTTATTTATTTATTTAAAAAAAAATCTATTTATATTACTTTTCACAACTGATAGTGTACAGCACCTAAACCTTTTAGTTATTAGTAAATATGTGTTTATGATATACCAAAAGGATTTTATAAATTACTAAGTTAAATTTGGTAGCCTAATTTAGTATGGCACGAGCCCACTTTGCGACATGCTCGTTTATCTTAAAAATTTTCTAACCTTTCTTGTCGGTCTCGGTAGCCTACGGTTTACGAGGCAACCAAAAGACGTCATGCGACCCCTGGTTGCTATACATATAACAAGGCCAAGTTTTCCCAGCCTTATGGTGGGACCACACTACGCGTATGTCCCTGAAACCTTTTCGAAGAATTGTACCTGAATCATTAAAATGTTTGAGAAGGCCTTCTTTTGGTATAGATTTCAAATAATTGGTATCATAAATGAAACCAATTCGTTCATAATATTCATTGAGCGCTTTGAATCGACATTCGGTGTCACCTATGATAGCATCTAGGTTAGGTTCGGTTGAAGGGGCTGCTCCCCCACTAGGGATCCCACTTAGGCACACCATTGGGTCCATTGTGATGCTATTCTAGTGTTGGGACAAAATTTAGGCCAATTCAAGCCATTTGGAGCTTTTAGTAAAGCGACAGAGGTAAAAAAACACCAGTGTTTTGCAGCTCACTCAATCAAGGAAAGGTGAGCCAAGGAGGGTCCCTCTTTTCCTAGTGAGGGCCGGGCATGTACAGAGAAGATGGGGGGCAGTTTCTTCCTCATCCTCATTGCCACAACTTCTGCATAAGTCATTGTGGGGAAGTCCCAATCTTTCGGCGTGCGGGCCAAAGGGACAGTGACCGGTCAGCACCTTCACTACATAGCTTATCTCTTCTTTGTTCAGCTGAAGAGATTTTGAACGCTTTGCGTCCAAGGTCGGCCATATTGTGTGAAGAATGCGGCACACTGTTGCTGTGGTCCATCTCAGCCCGGCTCGAGCTAAGCTGATTTTTCTCACAGCCAGTTTATAGGTGGCTAAGGGCATTGCCATCTGGGTTAAGTGGGATGTCCTTTCCAATACGGTTTCCTGTCTAGCAAGCTCATCTGCCCTACAGTTTCCCCTAATCCCTGTGTCCAGGAACCCAACACAGCTATATAAAACTGAATGGCAGTCTCACACAGAGACCTGCGGTAGTTCAGAACAGTCGTGGACGTTGTAACGACAGAATTAATAGCCTTGAGGGCCGCCTGGCTATCCGATGGAATACATAATATTCTTATGAGATATATTATTTATCTTCAGTCATTCGAGAGTCTTCCAGAGAGCAGTGACTTCCGCCTGGAAGACGCGCAGAACATGCGTGCTTGTCAAGCATGCAGTTACGTTTGATGTCGCCTTTACCCTTTCTTCGATATTGAGTCTCCAGTTTCGTTTTGGGTACAGAATAAGACTCAAGTACTTAGCTGACTGGGATAGGCTCAGTACACGACCGTTGATTGAGAGTGTGGGCTACAAGGGGTATTTTCTAGTCCTAATGGTGAAAAGCATCAGTTCTCTCTTTTCCGGGGGTTCGCGGATATCCTGCATCTATTAGGCATGCACTAACCTTTCTAAGCGCCATCTGATGTTGCACCGTGGTAGTTGTTTCCACTAACGCCTCTACAGCCGCTTATACAGCCGCATCAGCGACTGCTGTTGCGGCTGCTGCTGAGATAGCAGGGGTTCCGGAAAGGTAAAACATTAAAAAAAAATAATATATCTCCCATACATAAATTTCATTTTAGCTAAATGCAACCTAATTTATATTACTTGGTACATATAGTATACGTTTTAAGGGCATGGTCATCATCTGTGTTAAGTTTATTTTTTTTAAATTTAACTATTTTATAAGTTATATTTTTTCTTATTACAATTTGCATTACTGTTATCTAATTTCAGCACAAAGCAGGATTGGCATTAATTTTTATAATAATCCAATCATTAGCAATGACATGGTATTCGTTATCGTACATTCCATGGGCTAGAGATGCTGTTAAGAAGACTATTACAACCTGTGTTGTTTAAATAAAATAATAATAATAAACAAAGTGCCTTCAAATACATATATTCTATATCCTTTTTTTTGAAACTATATACACTCGGTCAAAAAAAAACGAATTGCTTTAACGTATACATTTTTCTCTTGTAATTTTTTGATAAACAGTTTTCTATCAATCGGTTGATATAGATATCGGTTTTTATACATATATATAATGTAAAAACATAATTTTTACTATAAAGTTTTTTTCTATTAAGTCCCTTGTAAAAATATAAGAAATGAAAAGAATATCTCATCACTAAGCCTTTAGTCGTGTCTCGCTAAAAACAAGAAATTACGTATTTTTGATTCATTTTTAAACAGTAAGTTATATTAAAGTTTAAGTAAGTATTAAATATATCCGAAATTATAATGGATGTAAGTTTTTTATTTTATTTTTATTTTCACTTTTAAACAATTTCTTTTTTTTTCTTCAAGCTATTTGCATTCCATCCATCCAATGGCGCTACAGCATAAAACCGAGCCTTGGCCTCCTCTGTGTCAGCCGTCCCCGAGTCTCTCCATCTCTCCCTCCGCGACTTTTATTTCCCGAAATTTTTGTGTTACCATATGAGCCCTCTCTTCTCTGGAAATCTACAACTATTTGGTTATATACATCTACATTCCTTTCCCAGGTTTTCTACAGGATTTGTTTTAAGGTCAGGAGCTCCCTATTCCACTAAATGCTGACTATCAATTAGGCTATTAGTATTATTTTATCAGTCACTGTATAGGAATAAGTGTATCATGAATTGGCAGTACGTTTAGTCTTAACGCATATATGAGATAAACTAGAAAGAAGCTATTAAATAATTGTAAAAAAAAATATAATTGTGTATTTAAAGAACGCAAGGCAGAAGTGAAATTTCGCGTACAATAATAAAGAACATATAAACATATGAAAACTTGACGTCAATATATTAACGAAATAATAATCTTTAATACACAATCTTAATTTTTTAAATAATTCGACTCGTCATTTTTACTTTACCGATGCGTGTGCCATATATGAACAAATTTAAATAAATTGTAAATATTTTCCTGCTGGTTTGGTAGAATTTATTTATATGGCATTACTTAAGCCCTAGACAGACATGTGATTTCGATATCATAATAATAAAATCATGATATCAAAATATACTATAAAGATACCTTTACATTATGTGATTTGTTATATGATTTTACTGTGAAAATTACGATTTGATAGTCCATCTGACTTCTTAATGTGTTAACACGTAATTTTGACCAAGTCAAAACAGAAATATTCAATGCAAATTTTAACAGATAGTCGTATGACATGTCAAAAACAAATGTCATTTGACATTTTAAGTTTAGGTTTGACTTCATTGACAGTAAAGTCATATGACAAATCATATAATGTAAAGGTACCTTAAGTAGTGACAGACATAATATTATGATATTTTTGACAGTGCTATGTTTGACAGTAGGAATTTTAATTTTTAATTTGAAACTGAATGTTTTTGCAAACACATTCGAAATTACATGTTTGAAATGAAAGTGGATTTCGGTTTTATTTAATACAAAATATTAATATAGATTAAGAATGAACGTTTAAAAGACGTAAATTGTTAATTACTATGCTATACCTGGTGAGAAAACGCAAATTTTATAGATTTATGATATTTCCGCTATACAAAAATAGCGCTGCTCTTATTAGAAGGTACACATATCATGTTTATATTATGAAAATTGGCTGTGTTTCAATATTATGTTAATATCATGTTGTTGTGCCTCGATATTATGATATAAGGGTGACCGACAAATACAAATATCATAATATTATAGTTATTGTGATATCGAAATCACAGGTCTGTCTAGGAGGGCTTCAATTACTATCATGGCTGTCGCAGTCAGCTACTTTGTTAAAGCAGTGTGGAAAATGGCTCTTTTGGCGGTGATCTTCGCGAAATTCATCAGCTTAAGTTGTTAAAATCCAAAATTTTAAACGAAATAAAGTGGAAACTAAATTGTTAGTGGACTTTTGCATTCATTCGATTATGAAATTAATGTTACAAAACTTTCACATTGGCAGTTGTAAACGATTGAGAAGGCAACTGTCCGTTTCATACAACTGTCCTTGTTTTTGTTTTCAATTCTGAATTCACTCGTACCTGCTCGAATCTCCAGAAAGGGAGAAGGGAACTTTCAGTTCAAAATCCCCGGAACGAGAGCAAGAAAGTTTCACTTCAAAAAAAACTCATTATTAAGGCTCTTAGCGCAAACTAACATCAAAGTTTGACTTAGTAATAACAATTGATTTAGTTTTCTATAATGTATGTAGTTTTATTCTCACTCAAAACTATTTTCGATATAACATATCATTATATTCTTGTTTACTAAGTATCCCAAAGCTCATTCGCTTCACCAATTGTGTTTGGTAGGCGCGAAGATAATGTTTCAGGTAAAAATAATGTCGCTGTTCCCGTCATTAATATTGACACTGCCATTATAACCATTGGAACGTATGAAGGTGCATAAAATACCTAAAATTAAATTCAATATATTTAAATAATGATATATTTATTTAATTATATAATTTACCAAAATCATTAGCTGTGGTGCTAATAAACTTCCACATCTTGCTGCAAATCCGCATAATCCAAGAGCAATACCACGGCATATTGTTGGAAATAGTTCACTACAATAAATAAACATGCCGCAAAAACTTGATACAGCTAAACCTTTAGCTATCAATGCAATTATAATTAGAGACCATTCTTTAATAAAATAAAAAAAAGGAAAAAAACAATTTAAAATAATTGAAAAGTAAAAAAATATAAATAAATTAATTTCTTACCTTTGCTTGGACTGCTTTCTGCCAATGATAATAAGCCCATTGTTATACATAATATGCTGTTAACATATTGGTACACTGCCATTGGTATTCGTCTACCAAATCTTGATAAGACAAAATATGCAAGAATATAAGAGATAGCTTCAATGGCTGCACCAACTAAGAAATTAACGTGACGCTGTCCAGCTAAACTTGGTAGAAAGTATAGAATACCGTAATATGACAATGTTACGCTAAACCTATATTATGATTCAAGCAAAAATTTCGTTAAATTTTTATATTTAAATTATGTTTATATATATATATTTTTATTTACCATACGAAAATCATAATAAATAAATGTTTTCTTAGTGGCTTACTTCGCACCATATCTAACATTCCGCCCTTTTCACGTAACTCTTCGCTTCCACGTCTTCCATGCCTTTCTTCTGCTTTATCACCTAATGTTACTTTATTGCAGTCTTCTAAAATTTCGGTATCTTTGTTCTTTTGGGCTATTTTATGAGTTAAACGAAATGATTCCTTGTATCTACCCCTAGCATATAGCCAGACAATTGATTCTGGGATTATCCTTAAATTACACGAAAAAAAGCGTTGTTATATATTAAGTTAAAAATTATTAATTGATAAATGTATATACCAGAAATAAAGTAAACTTAAAACTGTTGGTGTAACTAAAATTAATGTCAATGTTCTCCATGATCGAACAAAGTATGCTACACCACCAAGTATACCAAGTCCAATTGCCCAATTTAGCTCCCAAAATACAGCAGCAGCTGTTCGATAACGTGCCGGGCAATATTCTAACATTAAAGTGTATGAACAATTTTGCAATCCCTGTATAAAGAATCCTTGCAGGACACGCAGAAACATGAATAGTTCCAAATTATATGAGAAGTACATTCCGATTGCCATAACACCTTGAAGGTACATACAGGCTAATACAAGTTTCTTTCGTCCCCACAGATCGGCTAATGTTCCGCAAATTAAGGCACCCAAGGTTACACCAACAAAATACAGAGTGTTTATTAATGGCATTATAAGTTTTCTGTCACATACCAGCGCCCACTGTGGAAAATGTTTAATAAATATAAGGGAGAGTAAAGTAAAGGTAGATTATTACTTCAACAACAACGGATCTGTCGTCCACTTCATCGAATTCGTAACCACTTGGGCATTCTGTTCCGTTAATGATTGTTCCACATGTCGTTTTAGCATCATCCTAAAGTAGAAATTAGAAATGTTATAATAAAACTATATTGCTTGTTATCGTTAACTTATAATATGCTTTATTAATGTTTTAATTATTTTTATATGTTAATCTGGATATATGTAGAAGAAGTCAACAGACCCATTCTAGTTACCATAAATTGTGGACGAGGAAAAGCGATGCTGTTTTTTTTTCAAGTCAGCAATTTTTCGATACAAGTCAAGCTATAGGTTTCCATCTTTACAACACGCTCAGATAATGCAGCTGATATATCAACAACAGTGGAAACAGTTTGAAAAAGTTAGGTAATTTAAAAATATTTTATAGTAGTTACTTTGAGATGAGCTTGTACCTTTTGACGTGAACACGTCTGTAAGTATGCGCTGCCATGACACACACAGCCGATAATAACGAAATTATGGCATACAGTTTTGAGTTGCAGCTCAAAAACTATTGTTTATATCGAAAAAAGAAATATACCATGACGTAGATGTGAAAAATCAAAGAATTTGTATTGTTTACTTTCAAAATGAAATTCAAAATGGCCGCCGAAAGATGACCGAAATGCAAAATGGCCGCCCAAATTAGGTTGAACTTTTCAAATGTGTTTCGATTTTAATGAAAGTTGGTATCTAAGGGTTTTTAAGGTAGTGATTAATGAATTTGTGGTCAATACTTATAAATTAAAAATGGTCGTGCCAATATTGCCGACGAATTTGTTTTCCGATTCCAATGAAAATCGGAAGCTGGGGTTTTTTTAAGGTAGCACAAATAACGAATTTATGATCAGAACTTATAAATTCAAAATGGCCGCGCCAATAAGACCATACGAATCTTGTCAATTATGTTCCGATTCCAATAAAAGTGCGTGGAGGTCTCCCTTCCATGATGCCGCTCGAAGCTCAATTTTAACGAAATTCAAAATGGCCGCGCAAATATGACTGAAATTCAAAATGGCCGCGCAAATATAATTGAATTTGCCAATTATGTTTCGATTTTAATGAAAGTGGGTATCTTAGGGGTTTTTAAGGTCGAAAATAACGAATTTATGATCAAAGCTTATAAATTCAAAATGGCCGCTACAGTAATTCTTTAAAAATCCCCCGATATGGGTATCCAACGAAAGAGAATGACAAATAGAATACAGTAAGCTATGTGACGTCATCTTAAATCCAATATGGCGGCCACCACAAAAATAAATGAAAGAATATGACGAATAGAATATAGTAAGGTATGTGACCGTATTTTAAATCCAATATGGCGCCCAACACGAAGAATTCCTCGATATGGGAATCAAATGAAGGGTTATGATAAGTAGAATACAATTAGCTGTATTAGTAAGATATGTGACGGCATTTTAAATCGAATAAGGTGGCCAACCCAAAATGGGGCATAAGACTTAAAAAGTGGAAAATAAAAAAAGCAAGCAAATTTTAAAAGCAAGCTTTAATTAGATAACCTAACTAACCAAAGTTTATAAATATGCGTTAATAAGATGAACTAAAAAGTATAAAATAATTTTTTTTAATCCACCTGTATGTGTAACTATACAAGTAAAAGCTTGGGGCGCTTTTTTAACAAATACTTCAGATATTATAACAAAAATGAAAAAAAATATTATGATTTAACTATTAAATATGAAAATTAAATAGGATAGAATTTGATAGAATTGGTTTCATTAATTCTTATCTGTAAAAAGCGAAACGAACTGGCAAATCAATATTTTTTTTGTGAATAATTTATTGATTATAACTACACCCAATCATATATATAGTTATATCGAAATAATATAGTCACTAGGTTTGACCCTGATGATAACTAATATATTGCCCCGCAACTAACATACGATTCCAATATGTGATAATTATATTAAGAAATGAAATTCCATTATTATTTAATCTAACGTTAATATAATTAAAAGATTTGATTGAAAAATTGATAAATAAACAAAAAATCAAGAGGTCAGTAAGATTATATGCGTTTATTCTATGGCTAGATCGGATCTATATGTATTTGTTATATAATATTATGAATGAAGTTATTTATGATTTAGAAAAAAAACAAAAATAAAAAAAATAATTATGTAAACAAAAAACAAATGAACAAAATAGCAAAACAGCAAAGAAAATAAATAAATAAAAAACCAGCTTCGATATTCATAAAATTGAATAATAATCTATTTGGGTATATTTGTCACGTAACATGTGTTTATATTTTCGATTGTGTGATAGCCCAAGATTCTAAAAAAAAAATACAAAACCATAAATATTCGATTATCTAGCACATGTGGCTTGATAACATATTGTATCATTTCAACAAGATAACAACAACAACAAAATTGGATAAGGTGAAAAAATAATTGGAACCCAAACGCCGGTATGAGGATCGTAAACCAAATTCCTGAAATCGAGAGAATTTTACACAGATAGATTTTAATCAGGTAGAATTTTTCATTTTGTTAGACGACCTGCACAAAAGACAAATTTAAGGTAATATTATATATATATATGGTACCTGAGAGGGGATGAGCAAATAATATTTATTTATATATTGTAGTCGAAAAAGAGGTAGAAAGACTTACCCGACAGTAGAAGCTCGGCGTATAGGCGTGAAATGACGTTATTGTATGATTAATCCCAACATTGATACTATTGAGACACAACAGAACAATAAGAATCACCTGAAATTTACCTTTCTTTTCCAAGAGACTGTTTATTATATCTTTTAGATCACTCATGGTGCGCGGTTTAAGGTTTTCGGTTTTTTTTGTTTTTTTTTGTTTTTTTTTATTTTCTAATATCACTTCTCTTCTGCATTAACTTCGGCTCCAGTCTAAAGAACGAAAATGCTGCACAGTTCAAAACGAAACTGTGTTATCACTACTAAAAGTCCGCGTTTATGTCCTAAGTTCAATTTATGGCTTCACATTACAGCAGTTCCATTTTTTTGTTTTTTTTTGAATAGTTTAAGGCTCGATTTTTTTAGGACGTTATATTCCCGTGTAATAGTATAGACAATGTACACAAAAAATATTTTTAATTAGTCCACAAGGTTTTCGTTTTTCTATTGATAGTGAATTATTATTGTTTGTTGATTATCGTTTTTTTGGGGAAACCCGTGATTGTATATAGTTTTTTTTTCCTTCGTCAACGTCGTTATCACAACCATTCCCCCTATCGCCAGGGTGATATCAGGCAGCAGGCTACAATATTAATAAAAGGCTGAACAAACACTCAATGTTTCACTTGAATGCTCTCTATTTTACTTAAATATGCCACAAAAAGCTTCAATATAATTTCACAGAAAATTTTCGTTGGTTTTTTTTTTCAAAAAGAAGTTACACAACAAACGATCCCTGGCATCGGGAAGCATCTGCTGTTTTATGTTCGTTTTTTAACTCCAAAAATATGCACGACATTCTTATGGATTACCACACAAGTATTTTTTTTCGTCTTGTTATTGTTTTTTTTAACTTAGTGTTGTTATTTTAACTTAATTTCATTATTTATTATAAAAAAAAATAGATCGGAAAGGGATCCTGTTACGTACAATCTTGCACCAAATGCGTCCTTCTTTTGCCCTTTTTGTGTCTATTTTTTTATGTATGTAAAAATAAACTCTTCTCCGTGGAGAGTTGAAAGATATCGTCTTAATTATGTTCTGGTTTACGCGGTATATATGTTCTCTGCCTTTCCTCACCCTAAAATCGAGTCTGTTTTTGGCGCAAAATAAACTGATACTGAGCTGAACTTTTCAAAACGTATGATTCCATTCCGTTTATTTTTTTTTTCTTATTTTATCCTGGGGTAATTGACCTGAAGTAAAACGTTCTAAGATCAGTCGATTTACAACCGGTCAAAATCGGGACAAAAAAAAAAGAATAAAAAATTTTATTTTAAAATGGTAAAAGAGAGCTTTGGACGAGAATATTTTCGTTTCACCTTTTTTTTTTAAATTGTGCCGCGAGCGATCGAGTAGCGAGCAGCGACGCGAAAGGAAATTTTACTGAGACTTGAAAGAAGCCAGTCCAGGTATTCTCCATGGCTCTTTGCAAACGTAATTAGTATTCTTTCTTTTTTAGACTCAAAAAAAGTGTACTTTCTCTCCTTTAACCAGTTCTTATGTGCGATCACTTTTTTTTATAATTTAAGCACACTACTTGCCAGCTCGCAAAGGTAGCATTTGTGCGTACATAATCGGACTTTCATTGATATACTTGTAATGATTGTAAAATGTTTATTTAATTTGCCTTTTCATTTTCCTGATATCGATGGTGTAATTCATATCATATTACATCAGAATGAATTATGATTAAAAAAAAATTCTCTTAAACATTCCAAGCATACTTGTGCGAGAAGAATTCTGAGCGTAAAAAACGATGTTCAATGCACATGAATGACTGTGATTTATTTGTACAATATGCCTCCAAGAAAATAAGCCAAACAGACGACTTCAAGGACATATTATGCCTTTAAATACTATTTCCTTCGTTGTCACATTTATTATTATTTTTTTTTGAATGATGTCTGGTTATTCCTGCTTGCTTAAGATAAATGTATTTTAAGCATAAATTAGAAAAAAAAATAATGGATGCAAATAAGTAAAGCACACCCAAATGGTTTATGTCGTTCCGTTCGACTTTCTGTGTTATTTACAATGTGGTGATTACTTTCGGCCATGGGACTGCTCACTTGGACCATGATTAATGAGTTCCATACCTTCTCTAGTCTATTAATAAATTTTTGCTTTACAATTTTTAGTCATTCCTGCAGTTTTTAAGTTTGTTTTATTTTGTAAGTCATGTGCGGATATTTATTTTTCGACGTCTGGGAATTTCTATTGTGGACTGAATGAAGTATTGAGGACGGCATGTATTTCTTTTAAAGCAAACTATTTGATCATTTGGATTATGACGTAATGAGTATTTTCTATAGTTCTGCTATCAGTATTTTTTTTGGTTCTAAATTATTTTATTTATTATTACGATGGCTTTAATTATGTTAGTACTAGCAAAAACCCGCGTGCGTTGCAACGCCTTTAAATAACAAAAGATTATGTGTGCACAGTCCGCGGTAGGAAAAAGGAATAATGAAAAAAAGCACAACTCTGCAAAAATTGATTTTTGGGTACATATAAAAATTTAGAGGTATTGATTTATATTGATTTGATAAAATATATCACATACATTTTATTTTATACTTTTTAGTCTATTATATGTTTACGCCATTTTATGGTGGCCGCCATATTAGATTTGAAATGACATCATACAGATTACTGTATTATAATCGTCACACCTTTTCATTTGATAACCATATTGAGAGCGTTGTGAAGAAAAGTAATCCGCCATTTTGAATTTGGAACAACTAATTGTATTCTACCTGTCTTACCCTTTCATTTGATACCCATGTCTGGGGTCGAGAGAGACAAATACAAAAATCGGCTGCCATCTTGGCACCACCATCTTTATTTTTTTACAAAAAGGTCACATTTCATTGTCAAGAAAACTACGCATATGTGGAAAATTTGAAATTGGTCGGTTTCAAATGGTGGGTGGCATTAATAATTTTATACGCAATAATAACGAACTCCCATACAAACTTTCATCCCCTATTTCAACCCCTTCAGGCCTCTTTTCGTGACAAAAAATAGCCTATGTCCTTCTCCAAGGTCTAATCTATCTCTGTACCAAATTTCATCAAAATCGGTTCAGCGGTTTAAGGTCCGTTTATATCTACAGACATCGAGTGTGCAAGACGCGAACCGTGCCGGACACCGACAGACGCCGTTTATTCACATCTATCGTGCCGTGTCAGACCACAGACACTAGTTATATTTTTGTTGAAAATGTTATCCATTTCGCAAAGAAAAGAAAAAATATCTGCACAGTTCCGAAGGTCTATTGGGATTGCCCGGGGAACACCCACAGACACGTACAGACATGAACCGCACAGGCAAAATATTCTTTCCGCAAATACTGGCCGGGGGTACGGGTCGCGTCTGTCCACGTCTGCACGGTTGTGTCACGGTCGATTTGAATACCAACATACACACTGTATAGAAGAATATTATTTTGTCTGGCACGCTCGATGTCTGAAGATATAAATGGACCTTTATGCCTGAAAGCGTAACAGACAGAGAGACAGAGTTACTTTCGCATTTATAATACTAGTAAGGATAATTTGAACACATGTTTTTCGGAAATAGTATCATGTCGGCTTCAATACCCCTTTAGCTAATAACATGAATTTTATCTCTTTCTAACTTAAGCATTAAATTGAAAATAAGTCACACTAACGCTTGAATAAATTTATATATTCCAGCATTATTTATATTTGCTTGCTAAACCAGGAGCCCAGTCGACATAACATCCTCAAAGTTTGTCGGAAAAACAAAATCATCTCAAAATCAACGCCTATCATAATCGTCACTCCATCCATAACCCCAGCAACCATGGACATTATTAACGGCGTTCACGACGGTAGATGACAGCAAAGGAGCCAACCACGGTAAATTTTCAATATTTGTTTAACTTCAAAATAATTAAATTTTCTTTAATTTCCATTTCCAGGATGAAGTAAATCTCCAAAGCTGGTATCATAAGCATCACTGCCATCCGCCATCCCGCCAACAACCTGTGCAAGTAAATCAACGGACGATGGAAAGGAATCTTCAAAAAAACACCTCGAACAGCGAAACACAAAACGAGCTAGATGCATCAAATTAACAAAAATAATAAACAATTCGTGAAAGTAATTAAAATGTACGTGTTGGTGAAATTTATTTTATAATCTCAAGAAATAAATTGTTTTCTTAATTTTAAAAAAAAATCATTCTTCTTTTTCCTTGCGCCATTGTCATCCACCGATCTTATTAAGAAATGAGTCGCCTGTACATACCTCTGTTTAAAGCGAGGACTCGAACCAATTTACAGCTTAGTCGCACACCTGAAATTATGATTTTTTTCTCTTAACTGCCAATTACGCTGCCAACCAACCAACCAGCGCGCAATCACATTCGAAACACAAAATGGGGTTTTTATCTACATATATTTTATCTATGTCAACAAAGTTTAAAAAACAATAAACGAAAGTGAATTAATTTATAAAATGTACATGGCAAAAATTTATTTTATCATCTCAAGAATTAAATTTTTTTGTCATCCACCGAATTTTTATTATGATATGGATCCACACTCCCCTCTAGCTGCGAGAACTCGAACCAGTCACACATACCTGAAATTATTTTTTTTCCTCTTAAGTTTCTCAAAAACGTAACACAAATTTCTTGGTTTCATCAGGATTTGCACCAGGGTATCATGAATTGCAGGCAGCAAGTCGACAGACTCAACTCAGGGCACAGGATCAGCTGATCGCACCTCCTCTTAATAAAATGAATAGCTCACAATTGCATTTTTAACTATTTCCATCTTTCACGAAATATTTTTCTTTCATTCTAAATAAAATATCGAGTTCCCCAGTCTCGCATTCCTGAAATTTTTAAATTTCCTAGTCCGCTTGCTTGCCTGAGAAATTAGTTCATATTTTGTACTGAATTTCTTGGTTTTCACCCGGGCATCATAAATGGCAGGCAGCAACTCGACAAATTTTTCTGATGGCACAGGATCAGCTGATCGCACTTCCTCGCAATAAAATGAAGGTTCACAATTGCATTTCCAACTATTTATGCCATTTTAAAACTATTTCCATCTTCCTCCAATTGTTTTTCTCTCATTCCAATCCAATCCGACCGCGTGCTTGACTAAAATAATTTTTGTTAAGGTTTTGTATGAAATTTCTTGGTTACGCCAGGATTTGCACCAGGGTATCATGAATCGCAGGCAGCAAGTCGGCAGCCTCAACTCAGGGCACAGGATCAGCTGATCGCACTTCCTCGCAATAAAATGAAAGGTTCACAATTGCATTTCCAACTATTTATGCCATTTTAAAACTATTTCCATCTTCCTCCAATTGTTTTTCTCTCATTCCAATCCAATCCGACCGCGTGCTTGACTAAAATAATTTTTGTTAAGGTTTTGTATGAAATTTCTTGGTTACGCCAGGATTTGCACCAGGGTATCATGAATCGCAGGCAGCAAGTCGGCAGCCTCAACTCAGGGCACAGGATCAGCTGATCGCACTTCCTCGCAATAAAATGAAGGTTCACAATTGCATTTCCAACTATTTATGCCATTTTAAAACTATTTCCATCTTCCTCCAATTGTTTTTCTCTCATTCCAATCCAATCCGACCGCGTGCTTGACTAAAATAATTTTTGTTAAGGTTTTGTATGAAATTTCTTGGTTACGCCAGGATTTGCACCAGGGTATCATGAATCGCAGGCAGCAAGTCGGCAGCCTCAACTCAGGGCACAGGATCAGCTGATCGCACTTCCCATTAATAAAAAAAAATAAAGATTCACAATCGCATTTTTAGCTATTTCCTTCTTATTCAATATGTTTTTGTCCCATTCTAATTCATATATCAAGATGGTAGCAAGCAAACTGTCAATCAAATAAAATAAAGAAACAAAATTCTAGCAGAAATATATATTTTTCGAATAACATATACAAAAAACTTTAAAGCTTTGCTTAAAGAACACCGACACACATAGTACCAGGGGTGTCTCGTGTCTGCTGTTAGATAAATTCGTTTATGGATCCTTGGCACCTGCCGCGGATCAATATTTTACAATTAACCGAATTTGAAGGAAGTGAGATCATCATTAGAAGGAAATAAGTCAATTACCGTGGTTATAGACACGTCGTCCTTCAGTAATCAATCAACCTTTCCATCTCACGAATATCTATCCTGGTTAAACACCACCGTGCATCCATTTGCCCATTAACATCACCATTGCCACCATAGCCAGAAGTTAATCGGCATTTACCATCAAATCAACAGATAAACACTCTAATTTAATCATCCTGCGGTTGTTCAGAATCCGCAACAACCAGTCTCGTGCTTAGTGTATCAAAAATTTAATAAAATCATTGTTAATATATAAGTCAAATATCCCACCTAGCTAAAAAGTGTATGTATAAAGGTGTTTTTAATAATGAAAACCACACGAAAAATTTATTTTATTAAAATAAATGCTATTAGAATAATAAAAATAATCTTTTATTTATAATTTTATTTAATTTTTGAAATTGGTCAAAGATTTTCTTTAAATATCTTCGGTTAAAATGTACGTTTTTTGATAAGCGCAGGGATCCTCTATCTAATGGATAAATTTACAATGAGAAGTTTCGCATATTTGCATATAAAATTTTCCACACTTCGCATTGTAATTTCTGACATATCATACAGGATCCCTGCGTTTACCAAAAAACGTACATTTTAACCTCGGGTTACATTTAACCTAAGATTAGAGATTAAGTTCTTTGAAGTATGCAATTTTTTGACGATATATGCTCTGATTCTATTTTTTCTTAGAAAGCAAATCTTTTATCATTTTTGCCAAATTATAAACAAAAGATTATTTTTATTTTTGAAAGCATTTATTTTAATAAAATAAATTCCTTGTGGGTTTCATTATTTTATTTGTTGATGGTAAATGTCGATTAACCTTCTACATGGGCGGGTATGGCGATGGCAACTAATGTCTACACGGTAGTGGTCAAACAAGAGCCGTGTTCCTTTTCTGCTCATTTTTACTCGTATTTACTTGGAACTACTCCTGCTCTCACAGAGAATTCATAGGTTTTATTCAAATCGACAAATTTTGCGTTCCTTTAATTTTTTACTCCCGAGTACTGAAAAGTAGAAAAGGAACACGGCTATTGTTGTAGCCATCCGTAATATGATAGAAAGGTTAATTGATTACTGAAGGTGAACGTCTCTATACCGATGGTTGGTAATGGATTTAATTCTTTCTAATGACATTTTCACTTCCTTCAAATTCGTTTAATTGTAAAATATTGATCCGCGGCAGGTGCCAAGGATCCATAAACGAATTTATCTAACAGCAGACACGAGACACCGCTGGTAACATGTGTTCTTTAAGCAAAGCTTTAAAGTTTTTTGTATATGTTATTCGAAAAATATATATTTCTGCTAGAATTTTGTCTCTTTATTTTATTTGATTGACAGTTTGCTTGCTACCATCTTGATGTATGAATTAGAATAGGACAAAAACATTTTGAATGGGAAGGAAATAGTTAAAAATGCGATTGTGAATCTTTATTTTATTTTATTAATGGGAAGTGCGATCAGCTGATCCTGTGCCCTGAGTTGAGGCTGCCGACTTGCTGCCTGCGATTCATGATACCCTGGTGCAAATCCTGGCGTAACCAAGAAATTTCATACAAAACCTTAACAAAAATTATTTTAGTCAAGCACGCGGTCGGATTGGATTGGAATGAGAGAAAAACAATTGGAGGAAGATGGAAATAGTTTTAAAATGGCATAAATAGTTGGAAATGCAATTGTGAACCTTTCATTTTATTGCGAGGAAGTGCGATCAGCTGATCCTGTGCCCTGAGTTGAGGCTGCCGACTTGCTGCCTGCGATTCATGATACCCTGGTGCAAATCCTGGCGTAACCAAGAAATTTCATACAAAACCTTAACAAAAATTATTTTAGTCAAGCACGCGGTCGGATTGGATTGGAATGAGAGAAAAACAATTGGAGGAAGATGGAAATAGTTTTAAAATGGCATAAATAGTTGGAAATGCAATTGTGAACCTTTCATTTTATTGCGAGGAAGTGCGATCAGCTGATCCTGTGCCCTGAGTTGAGGCTGCCGACTTGCTGCCTGCGATTCATGATACCCTGGTGCAAATCCTGGCGTAACCAAGAAATTTCATACAAAACCTTAACAAAAATTATTTTAGTCAAGCACGCGGTCGGATTGGATTGGAATGAGAGAAAAACAATTGGAGGAAGATGGAAATAGTTTTAAAATGGCATAAATAGTTGGAAATGCAATTGTGAACCTTCATTTTATTGCGAGGAAGTGCGATCAGCTGATCCTGTGCCATCAGAAAAATTTGTCGAGTTGCTGCCTGCCATTTATGATGCCCGGGTGAAAACCAAGAAATTCAGTACAAAATATGAACTAATTTCTCAGGCAAGCAAGCGGACTAGGAAATTTAAAAATTTCAGGAATGCGAGACTGGGGAACTCGATATTTTATTTAGAATGAAAGAAAAATATTTCGTGAAAGATGGAAATAGTTAAAAATGCAATTGTGAGCTCTTCATTTTATTAAGAGGAAGTGCGATCAGCTGATCCTGTGCCCTGAGTTGAGTCTGTCGACTTGCTGCCTGCAATTCATGATACCCTGGTGCAAATCCTAATGAAACCAAGAAATTTGTGTTACGTTTTTGAGAAACTTAAGAGGAAAAAAAAAATAATTTCAGGTGTGTGTGACTCTAAGCTTAGGTTCAAGTTCTCGCAGCCAGAGGGGAGTGTGGGTTCATATCATAATAAAAATTCGCTGGATGACATGAAAATAAAAAAATGATTTTTTTTAAATTAAGAAAAGCAATTATTTTTGCCATATACATATATATTTTATAAATTAAATCACTTTCATTTATTGTTTTTTAAATTTTGTTGACAAAGATAAAATATATGTATGTAGATAAAACCCCATTTTGTGTTTCGGATCTGCTTGCGCGCTGGTTGGTTGGAGGATGATATGCTCAGGACACCAGCTCTGGAGATTTACTTCATCCTCTTTAATTTATTCCACTGGAAATTAAAGAACATTAATTATTTATATTAAACAAAATAATTGAAAACTTACCGCGGTTGAGTCCTCTGCTGTCTGTCAGCCACCTTTGTCATGGTCACCGCTGCTAATCTTGTCCTTGGTTGCTGTGGTTGTGGGTAGAGTGGCAGCGACTACGATGATAGTGGTGTTGATTTTGAAATAATAAGATATCGCGCAGCTTGAAGGAAGGTATTTCCACAATAAATTTATCCTCGTTTTTCCGCCAAACTTTAAAGATTTTATGTCGACCGGCTCCTCGTTTAGACAGCAAATTATTATAATGCTGGAATTATAAATTTGTTCAAGGGTTAGAGATAAAATTAAAGTCAAGAAAATATTTCGAACGAGATTGGAAATAGTAAAAAAATGCAATTGTGGACTTTTAAAACTCTTCTTCTTCGATTTTGTGAAGGTGCTAAATAAGTTAAATTAACTACTAATTTTAATTCGTGAAATCTGTAACCACAGCAGGAGCCTAGTTGTTGAAACTGCTTATCGTTTCAAAATCGAAGCCAATATCGTAATCGCCCCTCAACCCGAGCATCATGCGACATAATTAGCGGCGGCGTGACTCCAGAAAACAAAAATATGGCTGAGAGTAAAGGAATCTTTCAAGATAATTGATTTTCTTTAATTTCTAGTGCAATAAATTAGGGATGGAGCACCTACTAATGCAGCAGACACCCCACCAACCACCAAAGGCTAACGCTAAATAGACATCGGAAAGGAATCTTAAAAAAACATCGACCACCACCACGTATCAAATAAATAGTAATAAAGCTAATTAAAATGTACATTCTCATATTTATTATGTTTTTGAATTTCTAATAAAACTCACGGGGTAAAGAATGTGTGTATTATTTGTTAAAAGTATTTAAAATAAATAAAACATTGAGGCAATTATCAAAAGTCTGGTCTTCTTTTAATTCCGTGTAAATGAAAAATTGCATAGTTGTAGGAGTCAAATTTCTAACCTAGAGTTGATTTGCACGTTTTCTGGTGAACGCACGGATCCTGTATGATATGTCAGCGATTACAATGCGAAGTGTTGAAGTTCTTTCATACAACTGCGCATTGTAAATTTATCCATTAGATAGAGGATCCCTGCGTTTACCAAAAAGCGTGCAATTTAACCTAGGATTAGATTTAACTATTAGTTAGGGATTAAATTTAACCGCAAAAATTAGATTCTTAAAAGTATGCAATTTTTAATTTTGATGTGTGATAATTAATTTCAAAAGTTTATTTTATTGATATTTACTAAATTAATCAATAAAAATATGGTTAAATTATGTTTTTTAATAATTAAAAATATTATAGAACATATAAAAAATAAGTATTTAATAATAATAGGCTTAATAACGATTATTGATGGTAACGCCAAAACCGGCCTAAAAACTGAGTTTTTACCGTTACGATTCTTATGCATTTTTTTGGGATTTTATGAATTGGAAATTTTGATAATTTAACGTACTAAAGGTTTATTTACGTAGATTTATGTATTTTATAAAGTTTGGCGGTACTTTTATGTTCTGGGGATACGTTTTTTGCTTAAAACTGTATCTAAACAGCCAAACACAGGATTTCAAAATGGAAACGCTAAAAAATACCTAATAGCATCTAATTAATTTTGACGAATGATGCTTTGTTGGAAAGGGCTCGCTCCGCTGAATGGGGAGAAACGGGTTCGGGAGTTATGGGCCCTTTTGTGGCTTCAAAGGGAGGGCCCATCAGCACCCATTATCTCGGGAAATAAATCAACGGGTTCGGGAGTTATGGGCCCTTTTGTGGCTTCAAAGGGAGGGCCCTTCAACACCCATTATCTCAGGAGATACCGGTCAGACCGGTGTCAAATTTAATTTACAGCCTCCCTAGGAGGGCCCTAACAATTTTCCATCAAAAAAAGGGTACCTCCAAAAATGGCCCAAAATCGCTAAAAATGCAAAGGGGTACACCCCTTGTCATTTTTTTGCACTTTTTTGGCAAAGTGGTCCGATTTCGACGAATGGGGCCTCGTTGGAAAGGGTTCGCTCCCCCGAATCCAGAACCGTTGTCTGTTCCGGAAAATTCCAACGGGTTCGGGAATTATGGGCCCTTTTGTGGCTTCACAAGGAGGGCCCTTCAACACCCATTATCTCAGGAAATACCGGTCAGACCGGTGTCAAATTTAATTTACAGCCTCCCTAGGAGGGCCCTAATAATTTCCCATCAAAAAAAGGGCACCTCCAAAAATGGCCCAAAATCGCTAAAAATGCAAAGGGTTACCCCTTGGCATTTTTTTGCACTTTTTTGGCAAAGCTCCCCCGAATCCAGAACCGTTGTTTGTTCCGGAAAATTCCAACGGGTTCGGGAGTTATGGGCCCTTTTGTGGCTTCACAAGGAGGGCCCTTCAACACCCATTATCTCAGGAAATACCGGTCAGACCGGTGTCAAATTTAATTTACAGCCTCCCTAGGAGGGCCCTAACAATTTCCCATCAAAAAAGGGCACCTCCAAAAATGGCCCAAAATCGCTAAAAATGCATTTTTTTGCACTTTTTTGACAAAGTGCTCGGATTTCAACGAATGGGGCCTCGTTGGAAAGGGTTCGCTCACCCGAATCCAGAACCGTTGTTTGTTCCGGAAAATTCCAACGGGTTCGGGAGTTATGGGCCCTTTTGTGGCTTCACAAGGAGGGCCCTTCAACACCCATTATCTCAGGAAATACCGGTCAGACCGGTGTCAAATTTAATTTACAGCCTCCCTAGGAGGGCCCTAACAATTTCCCATCAAAAAAAGGGCACCTCCAAAAATGGCCCAAAATCGCTAAAAATGCATTTTTTTTTGCACTTTTTTGACAAAGTGCTCGGATTTCAACGAATGGGGCCTCGTTGGAAAGGGTTCGCTCCCCCGAATCCAGAACCGTTGTTTGTTCCGGAAAATTCCAACGGGTTCGGGAGTTATGGGCCCTTTTGTGGCTTCACAAGGAGGGCCCTTCAACACCCATTATCTCAGGAAATACCGGTCAGACCGGTGTCAAATTTAATTTACAGCCTCCCTAGGAGGGCCCTAACAATTTCCCATCAAAAAAAGGGCACCTCCAAAAATGGCCCAAAATCGCTAAAAATGCATTTTTTTGCACTTTTTTGACAAAGTGCTCCGATTTCGACGAATGGGGCCTCGTTGGAAAGGGTTCGCTCCCCCGAATCCAGAACCGTTGTCTGCTCCGGAAAATTCCAACGGGTTCGGGAGTTATGGGCCCTTTTGTGGCTTCACAAGGAGGGCCCTTCAACACCCACTATCTCAGGAAATACCGGTCAGACCGGTGTCAAATTTAATTTACAGCCTCCCTAGGAGGGCCCTAACAATTTCGCATAAAAAAAGGGCACCTCCAAAAATGGCCCAAAATCGCTAAAAATGCAAAGGGGTGCTTGGCATTTTTTTGCACTTTTTTGACAAAGTGCTCCGATTTCGACGAATGGGGCCTCGTTGGAAAGGGTTCGCTCCCCCGAATCCAGAACCGTTGTTTGTTCCGGAAAATTCCAACGGGTTCGGGAGTTATGGGCCCTTTTGTGGCTTCACAAGGAGGGCCCTTCAACACCCACTATCTCAGGAAATACCAGTCAGACCAGTGTCAAATTTAATTTACAGCCTCCCTAGGAGGGCCCTAACAATTTCCCATCAAAAAAAGGGCACCTCCAAAAATGGCCCAAAATCGGTAAAAATGCATTTTTTTTGCACTTTTTTGACAAAGTGCTCGGATTTCAACGAATGGGGCCTCGTTGGAAAGGGTTCGCTCCCCCGAATCCAGAACCGTTGTTTGTTCCGGAAAATTCCAACGGGTTCGGGAGTTATGGGCCCTTTTGTGGCTTCACAAGGAGGGCCCTTCAACACCCACTATCTCAGGAAATACCAGTCAGACCAGTGTCAAATTTAATTTACAGCCTCCCTAGGAGGGCCCTAACAATTTCCCATCAAAAAAAGGGCACCTCCAAAAATGGCCCAAAATCGCTAAAAATGCAAAGGGGTACCCCTTTGCATTTTTTTGGCAAAGTGGTCCGATTTCGACGAATGGGGCCTCGTTGGAAAGGGTTCGCTCCCCCGAATCCAGAACCGTTGTCTGCTCCGGAAAATTCCAGCGGGTTCGGGAGTTATGGGCCCTTTTGTGGCTTCACAAGGAGGGCCCTTCAACACCCATTATCTCAGGAAATACCGGTCAGACAGGTGTCAAATTTAATTTACAGCCTCCCTAGGAGGGCCCTAACAATTTCCCATCAAAAAAAGGGCACCTCCAAAAATGGCCCAAAATCGCTAAAAATGCATTTTTTTGCACTTTTTTGACAAAGTGCTCGGATTTCAACGAATGGGGCCTCGTTGGAAAGGGTTCGCTCCCCCAAATCCAGAACCGTTGTTTGTTCCGGAAAATTCCAACGGGTTCGGGAGTTATGGGCCCTTTTGTGGCTTCACAAGGAGGGCCCTTCAACACCCATTATCTCAGGAAATACCGGTCAGACCAGTGTCAAATTTAATTTACAGCCTCCCTAGGAGGGCCCTAACAATTTCCCATCAAAAAAAGGGCACCTCCAAAAATGGCCCAAAATCGCTAAAAATGCATTTTTTTTGCACTTTTTTGACAAAGTGCTCGGATTTCAACGAATGGGGCCTCGTTGGAAAGGGTTCGCTCCCCCGAATCCAGAACCGTTGTCTGCTCCGGAAAATTCCAGCGGGTTCGGGAGTTATGGGCCCTTTTGTGGCTTCACAAGGAGGGCCCTTCAACACCCATTATCTCAGGAAATACCGGTCAGACCAGTGTCAAATTTAATTTACAGCCTCCCTAGGAGGGCCCTAACAATTTCCCATCAAAAAAAGGGCACCTCCAAAAATGGCCCAAAATCGCTAAAAATGCATTTTTTTTGCACTTTTTTGACAAAGTGCTCGGATTTCAACGAATGGGGCCTCGTTGGAAAGGGTTCGCTCCCCCGAATCCAGAACCGTTGTTTGTTCCGGAAAATTCCAACGGGTTCGGGAGTTATGGGCCCTTTTGTGGCTTCACAAGGAGGGCCCTTCAACACCCATTATCTCAGGAAATACCGGTCAGACCAGTGTCAAATTTAATTTACAGCCTCCCTAGGAGGGCCCTAACAATTTCCCATCAAAAAAAGGGCACCTCCAAAAATGGCCCAAAATCGCTAAAAATGCATTTTTTTTGCACTTTTTTGACAAAGTGCTCGGATTTCAACGAATGGGGCCTCGTTGGAAAGGGTTCGCTCCCCCGAATCCAGAACCGTTGTCTGCTCCGGAAAATTCCAACGGGTTCGGGAGTTATGGGCCCTTTTGTGGCTTCACAAGGAGGGCCCTTCAACACCCATTATCTCAGGAAATACCGGTCAGACCAGTGTCAAATTTAATTTACAGCCTCCCTAGGAGGGCCCTAACAATTTCCCATCAAAAAAAGGGCACCTCCAAAAATGGCCCAAAATCGCTAAAAATGCATTTTTTTGCACTTTTTTGGCAAAGTGCTCCGATTTCGACGAATGGGGCCTCGTTGGAAAGGGTTCGCTCCCCCGAATCCAGAACCGTTGTCTGCTCCGGAAAATTCCAACGGGTTCGGGAGTTATGGGCCCTTTTGTGGCTTCACAAGGAGGGCCCTTCAACACCCATTATCTCAGGAAATACCGGTCAGACCGGTGTCAAATTTAATTTACAGCCTCCCTAGGAGGGCCCTAACAATTTCCCATCAAAAAAAGGGCACCTCCAAAAATGGCCCAAAATCGCTAAAAATGCATTTTTTTGCACTTTTTTGACAAAGTGCTCGGATTTCAACGAATGGGGCCTCGTTGGAAAGGGTTCGCTCCCCCGAATCCAGAACCGTTGTCTGCTCCGGAAAATTCCAGCGGGTTCGGGAGTTATGGGCCCTTTTGTGGCTTCACAAGGAGGGCCCTTCAACACCCATTATCTCAGGAAATACCGGTCAGACCAGTGTCAAATTTAATTTACAGCCTCCCTAGGAGGGCCCTAACAATTTCCCATCAAAAAAGGGCACCTCCAAAAATGGCCCAAAATCGCTAAAAATGCATTTTTTTGCACTTTTTTGGCAAAGTGCTCCGATTTCGACGAATGGTGCCTCGTTGGAAAGGGCTCGCTCCGCTGAATCCAGGGCCGTTGTTTGTTCCGGAAAATTCCAACGGGTTCGGGAGTTATGGGCCCTTTTGTGGCTTCACAAGGAGGGCCCTTCAACACCCATTATCTCAGGAAATACCGGTCAGACCGGTGTCAAATTTAATTTACAGCCTCCCTAGGAGGGCCCTAACAATTTCCCATCAAAAAAAGGGCACCTCCAAAAATGGCCCAAAATCGCTAAAAATGAAAAGGGGTGCTTGGCATTTTTTTGCACTTTTTTGGCAAAGTGCTCCGATTTCGACGAATGGGGCCTCGTTGGAAAGGGTTCGCTCCCCCGAATCCAGAACCGTTGTCTGCTCCGGAAAATTCCAGCGGGTTCGGGAGTTATGGGCCCTTTTGTGGCTTCACAAGGAGGGCCCTTCAACACCCATTATCTCAGGAAATACCGGTCAGACAGGTGTCAAATTTAATTTACAGCCTCCCTAGGAGGGCCCTAACAATTTCCCATCAAAAAAAGGGCACCTCCAAAAATGGCCCAAAATCGCTAAAAATGAAAAGGGGTGCTTGGCATTTTTTTGCACTTTTTTGGCAAAGTGCTCCGATTTCGACGAATGGGGCCTCGTTGGAAAGGGTTCGCTCCCCCGAATCCAGAACCGTTGTCTGCTCCGGAAAATTCCAGCGGGTTCGGGAGTTATGGGCCCTTTTGTGGCTTCACAAGGAGGGCCCTTCAACACCCATTATCTCAGGAAATACCGGTCAGACAGGTGTCAAATTTAATTTACAGCCTCCCTAGGAGGGCCCTAACAATTTCCCATAAAAAAAAGGGCACCTCCAAAAATGGCCCAAAATCGCTAAAAATGCATTTTTTTTGCACTTTTTTGACAAAGTGCTCGGATTTCAACGAATGGGGCCTCGTTGGAAAGGGTTCGCTCCCCCAAATCCAGAACCGTTGTTTGTTCCGGAAAATTCCAACGGGTTCGGGAGTTATGGGCCCTTTTGTGGCTTCACAAGGAGGGCCCTTCAACACCCATTATCTCAGGAAATACCGGTCAGACCGGTGTCAAATTTAATTTACAGCCTCCCTAGGAGGGCCCTTACAATTTCCCATCAAAAAAAGGGCACCTCCAAAAATGCCCCAAAATCGCTAAAAATGCAAAGGGGTACGTACCCCTTGGCATTTTTTTGCACTTTTTTGGCAAAGTGCTCCGATTTCGACGAATGGGGTCTCGTTGGAAAGGGTTCGCTCCCCCGAATCCAGAACCGCTGTCTGTTCCGGAAAATTCCAACGGGTTCGGGAGTTATGGGCCCTTTTGTGGCTTCACAAGGAGGGCCCTTCAACACCCATTATCTCAGGAAATACCGGTCAGACCGGTGTCAAATTTAATTTACAGCCTCCCTAGGAGGGCCCTAACAATTTCCCATCAAAAAAGGGCACCTCCAAAAATGGCCCAAAATCGCTAAAAATGCAAAGGGGTACGTACCCCTTGGCATTTTTTTGCACTTTTTTGGCAAAGTGCTCCGATTTCGACGAATGGGGCCTCGTTGGAAAGGGTTCGCTCCCCCGAATCCAGAACCGTTCTCGTCAAATTTAATTTACAGCCTCCCTAGGAGGGCCCTAACAATTTCCCATCAAAAAAGGGCACCTCCAAAAATGGCCCAAAATCGCTAAAAATGCAAAGGGTACCCCTTGGCATTTTTTGCACTTTTTTGGCAAAGTGCTCCGATTTAGATAGGAGGGCCCTAACGATAGGAGGGCCCTAACAATTTCCCATCAAAAAAAGGGCACCTCCAAAAATGGCCCAAAATCCCTAAAAATGCAAAGGGTACCCCTTGGCATTTTTTTGCACTTTTTTGGCAAAGTGCTCCGATTTCGACGAATGGGGCCTCGTTGGAAAGGGTTCGCTCCCCCGAATCCAGAACCGTTGTCTGTTCCGGAAAATTCCAACGGGTTCGGGAGTTATGGGCCCTTTTGTAGCTTCACAAGGAGGGCCCTTCAACACCCATTATTTCAGGAAATACCGGTCAGACCGGTGTCAAATTTAATTTACAGCCTCCCTAGGAGGGCCCTAACAATTTCCCATCAAAAAAGGGCACCTCCAAAAATGGCCCAAAATCGCTAAAAATGCAAAGGGGTACCCCTTGGCATTTTTTTGCACTTTTTTGGCAAAGTGCTCCGATTTCGACGAATGGGGCCTCGTTGGAAAGGGTTCGCTCCCCCGAATCCAGAACCGCTGTCTGTTCCGGAAAATTCCAACGGGTTCGGGAGTTATGGGCCCTTTTGTGGCTTCACAAGGAGGGCCCTTCAACACCCATTATCTCAGGAAATACCGGTCAGACCGGTGTCAAATTTAATTTACAGCCTCCCTAGGAGGGCCCTAACAATTTCCCATCAAAAAAGGGCACCTCCAAAAATGGCCCAAAATCGCTAAAAATGCAAAGGGTACCCCTTGGCATTTTTTGCACTTTTTTGGCAAAGTGCTCCGATTTCGACGAATGGGGCCTCGTTGGAAAGGGTTCGCTCCCCCGAATCCAGAACCGTTGTCTGTTCCGGAAAATTCCAACGGGTTCGGGAGTTATGGGCCCTTTTGTAGCTTCACAAGGAGGGCCCTTCAACACCCATTATTTCAGGAAATACCGGTCAGACCGGTGTCAAATTTAATTTACAGCCTCCCTAGGAGGGCCCTAACAATTTTCCATCAAAAAAAGGGTACCTCCAAAAATGGCCCAAAATCGCTAAAAATGCAAAGGGGTACACCCCTTGTCATTTTTTTGCACTTTTTTGGCAAAGTGCTCCGATTTCGACGAATGGGGCCTCGTTGGAAAGGGTTCGCTCCCCCGAATCCAGAACCGTTGTCTGTTCCGGAAAATTCCAACGGGTTCGGGAATTATGGGCCCTTTTGTGGCTTCACAAGGAGGGCCCTTCAACACCCATTATCTCAGGAAATACCGGTCAGACCGGTGTCAAATTTAATTTACAGCCTCCCTAGGAGGGCCCTAATAATTTCCCATCAAAAAAAGGGCACCTCCAAAAATGGCCCAAAATCGCTAAAAATGCAAAGGGTTACCCCTTGGCATTTTTTTGCACTTTTTTGGCAAAGCTCCCCCGAATCCAGAACCGTTGTTTGTTCCGGAAAATTCCAACGGGTTCGGGAGTTATGGGCCCTTTTGTGGCTTCACAAGGAGGGCCCTTCAACACCCATTATCTCAGGAAATACCGGTCAGACCGGTGTCAAATTTAATTTACAGCCTCCCTAGGAGGGCCCTAACAATTTCCCATCAAAAAAGGGCACCTCCAAAAATGGCCCAAAATCGCTAAAAATGCATTTTTTTGCACTTTTTTGACAAAGTGCTCGGATTTCAACGAATGGGGCCTCGTTGGAAAGGGTTCGCTCACCCGAATCCAGAACCGTTGTTTGTTCCGGAAAATTCCAACGGGTTCGGGAGTTATGGGCCCTTTTGTGGCTTCACAAGGAGGGCCCTTCAACACCCATTATCTCAGGAAATACCGGTCAGACCGGTGTCAAATTTAATTTACAGCCTCCCTAGGAGGGCCCTAACAATTTCCCATCAAAAAAAGGGCACCTCCAAAAATGGCCCAAAATCGCTAAAAATGCATTTTTTTTTGCACTTTTTTGACAAAGTGCTCGGATTTCAACGAATGGGGCCTCGTTGGAAAGGGTTCGCTCCCCCGAATCCAGAACCGTTGTTTGTTCCGGAAAATTCCAACGGGTTCGGGAGTTATGGGCCCTTTTGTGGCTTCACAAGGAGGGCCCTTCAACACCCATTATCTCAGGAAATACCGGTCAGACCGGTGTCAAATTTAATTTACAGCCTCCCTAGGAGGGCCCTAACAATTTCCCATCAAAAAAAGGGCACCTCCAAAAATGGCCCAAAATCGCTAAAAATGCATTTTTTTGCACTTTTTTGACAAAGTGCTCCGATTTCGACGAATGGGGCCTCGTTGGAAAGGGTTCGCTCCCCCGAATCCAGAACCGTTGTCTGCTCCGGAAAATTCCAACGGGTTCGGGAGTTATGGGCCCTTTTGTGGCTTCACAAGGAGGGCCCTTCAACACCCACTATCTCAGGAAATACCGGTCAGACCGGTGTCAAATTTAATTTACAGCCTCCCTAGGAGGGCCCTAACAATTTCGCATAAAAAAAGGGCACCTCCAAAAATGGCCCAAAATCGCTAAAAATGCAAAGGGGTGCTTGGCATTTTTTTGCACTTTTTTGACAAAGTGCTCCGATTTCGACGAATGGGGCCTCGTTGGAAAGGGTTCGCTCCCCCGAATCCAGAACCGTTGTTTGTTCCGGAAAATTCCAACGGGTTCGGGAGTTATGGGCCCTTTTGTGGCTTCACAAGGAGGGCCCCTCAACACCCACTATCTCAGGAAATACCGGTCAGACCGGTGTCAAATTTAATTTACAGCCTCCCTAGGAGGGCCCTAACAATTTCCCATCAAAAAAGGGCACCTCCAAAAATGGCCCAAAATCGCTAAAAATGCAAAGGGGTACCCCTTGGCATTTTTTTGCACTTTTTTGGCAAAGTGCTCCGATTTCGACGAATGGGGCCTCGTTGGAAAGGGTTCGCTCCCCCGAATCCAGAACCGCTGTCTGTTCCGGAAAATTCCAACGGGTTCGGGAGTTATGGGCCCTTTTGTGGCTTCACAAGGAGGGCCCTTCAACACCCATTATCTCAGGAAATACCGGTCAGACCGGTGTCAAATTTAATTTACAGCCTCCCTAGGAGGGCCCTAACAATTTCCCATCAAAAAAGGGCACCTCCAAAAATGGCCCAAAATCGCTAAAAATGCAAAGGGTACCCCTTGGCATTTTTTGCACTTTTTTGGCAAAGTGCTCCGATTTCGACGAATGGGGCCTCGTTGGAAAGGGTTCGCTCCCCCGAATCCAGAACCGTTGTCTGTTCCGGAAAATTCCAACGGGTTCGGGAGTTATGGGCCCTTTTGTGGCTTCACAAGGAGGGCCCTTCAACACCCATTATCTCAGGAAATACCGGTCAGACCGGTGTCAAATTTAATTTACAGCCTCCCTAGGAGGGCCCTAATAATTTCCCATCAAAAAAAGGGCACCTCCAAAAATGGCCCAAAATCGCTAAAAATGCAAAGGGTTACCCCTTGGCATTTTTTTGCACTTTTTTGGCAAAGCTCCCCCGAATCCAGAACCGTTGTTTGTTCCGGAAAATTCCAACGGGTTCGGGAGTTATGGGCCCTTTTGTGGCTTCACAAGGAGGGCCCTTCAACACCCATTATCTCAGGAAATACCGGTCAGACCGGTGTCAAATTTAATTTACAGCCTCCCTAGGAGGGCCCTAACAATTTCCCATCAAAAAAGGGCACCTCCAAAAATGGCCCAAAATCGCTAAAAATGCATTTTTTTGCACTTTTTTGACAAAGTGCTCGGATTTCAACGAATGGGGCCTCGTTGGAAAGGGTTCGCTCACCCGAATCCAGAACCGTTGTTTGTTCCGGAAAATTCCAACGGGTTCGGGAGTTATGGGCCCTTTTGTGGCTTCACAAGGAGGGCCCTTCAACACCCATTATCTCAGGAAATACCGGTCAGACCGGTGTCAAATTTAATTTACAGCCTCCCTAGGAGGGCCCTAACAATTTCCCATCAAAAAAAGGGCACCTCCAAAAATGGCCCAAAATCGCTAAAAATGCATTTTTTTTGCACTTTTTTGACAAAGTGCTCGGATTTCAACGAATGGGGCCTCGTTGGAAAGGGTTCGCTCCCCCGAATCCAGAACCGTTGTTTGTTCCGGAAAATTCCAACGGGTTCGGGAGTTATGGGCCCTTTTGTGGCTTCACAAGGAGGGCCCTTCAACACCCATTATCTCAGGAAATACCGGTCAGACCGGTGTCAAATTTAATTTACAGCCTCCCTAGGAGGGCCCTAACAATTTCCCATCAAAAAAAGGGCACCTCCAAAAATGGCCCAAAATCGCTAAAAATGCATTTTTTTGCACTTTTTTGACAAAGTGCTCCGATTTCGACGAATGGGGCCTCGTTGGAAAGGGTTCGCTCCCCCGAATCCAGAACCGTTGTCTGCTCCGGAAAATTCCAACGGGTTCGGGAGTTATGGGCCCTTTTGTGGCTTCACAAGGAGGGCCCTTCAACACCCACTATCTCAGGAAATACCGGTCAGACCGGTGTCAAATTTAATTTACAGCCTCCCTAGGAGGGCCCTAACAATTTCGCATAAAAAAAGGGCACCTCCAAAAATGGCCCAAAATCGCTAAAAATGCAAAGGGGTGCTTGGCATTTTTTTGCACTTTTTTGACAAAGTGCTCCGATTTCGACGAATGGGGCCTCGTTGGAAAGGGTTCGCTCCCCCGAATCCAGAACCGTTGTTTGTTCCGGAAAATTCCAACGGGTTCGGGAGTTATGGGCCCTTTTGTGGCTTCACAAGGAGGGCCCTTCAACACCCACTATCTCAGGAAATACCAGTCAGACCAGTGTCAAATTTAATTTACAGCCTCCCTAGGAGGGCCCTAACAATTTCCCATCAAAAAAAGGGCACCTCCAAAAATGGCCCAAAATCGGTAAAAATGCATTTTTTTTGCACTTTTTTGACAAAGTGCTCGGATTTCAACGAATGGGGCCTCGTTGGAAAGGGTTCGCTCCCCCGAATCCAGAACCGTTGTTTGTTCCGGAAAATTCCAACGGGTTCGGGAGTTATGGGCCCTTTTGTGGCTTCACAAGGAGGGCCCTTCAACACCCACTATCTCAGGAAATACCAGTCAGACCAGTGTCAAATTTAATTTACAGCCTCCCTAGGAGGGCCCTAACAATTTCCCATCAAAAAAAGGGCACCTCCAAAAATGGCCCAAAATCGCTAAAAATGCAAAGGGGTACCCCTTTGCATTTTTTTGGCAAAGTGGTCCGATTTCGACGAATGGGGCCTCGTTGGAAAGGGTTCGCTCCCCCGAATCCAGAACCGTTGTCTGCTCCGGAAAATTCCAGCGGGTTCGGGAGTTATGGGCCCTTTTGTGGCTTCACAAGGAGGGCCCTTCAACACCCATTATCTCAGGAAATACCGGTCAGACAGGTGTCAAATTTAATTTACAGCCTCCCTAGGAGGGCCCTAACAATTTCCCATCAAAAAAAGGGCACCTCCAAAAATGGCCCAAAATCGCTAAAAATGCATTTTTTTGCACTTTTTTGACAAAGTGCTCGGATTTCAACGAATGGGGCCTCGTTGGAAAGGGTTCGCTCCCCCAAATCCAGAACCGTTGTTTGTTCCGGAAAATTCCAACGGGTTCGGGAGTTATGGGCCCTTTTGTGGCTTCACAAGGAGGGCCCTTCAACACCCATTATCTCAGGAAATACCGGTCAGACCAGTGTCAAATTTAATTTACAGCCTCCCTAGGAGGGCCCTAACAATTTCCCATCAAAAAAAGGGCACCTCCAAAAATGGCCCAAAATCGCTAAAAATGCATTTTTTTTGCACTTTTTTGACAAAGTGCTCGGATTTCAACGAATGGGGCCTCGTTGGAAAGGGTTCGCTCCCCCGAATCCAGAACCGTTGTCTGCTCCGGAAAATTCCAGCGGGTTCGGGAGTTATGGGCCCTTTTGTGGCTTCACAAGGAGGGCCCTTCAACACCCATTATCTCAGGAAATACCGGTCAGACCAGTGTCAAATTTAATTTACAGCCTCCCTAGGAGGGCCCTAACAATTTCCCATCAAAAAAAGGGCACCTCCAAAAATGGCCCAAAATCGCTAAAAATGCATTTTTTTTGCACTTTTTTGACAAAGTGCTCGGATTTCAACGAATGGGGCCTCGTTGGAAAGGGTTCGCTCCCCCGAATCCAGAACCGTTGTTTGTTCCGGAAAATTCCAACGGGTTCGGGAGTTATGGGCCCTTTTGTGGCTTCACAAGGAGGGCCCTTCAACACCCACTATCTCAGGAAATACCAGTCAGACCAGTGTCAAATTTAATTTACAGCCTCCCTAGGAGGGCCCTAACAATTTCCCATCAAAAAAAGGGCACCTCCAAAAATGGCCCAAAATCGCTAAAAATGCATTTTTTTGCACTTTTTTGGCAAAGTGCTCCGATTTCGACGAATGGGGCCTCGTTGGAAAGGGTTCGCTCCCCCGAATCCAGAACCGTTGTCTGCTCCGGAAAATTCCAACGGGTTCGGGAGTTATGGGCCCTTTTGTGGCTTCACAAGGAGGGCCCTTCAACACCCATTATCTCAGGAAATACCGGTCAGACCGGTGTCAAATTTAATTTACAGCCTCCCTAGGAGGGCCCTAACAATTTCCCATCAAAAAAAGGGCACCTCCAAAAATGGCCCAAAATCGCTAAAAATGCATTTTTTTGCACTTTTTTGACAAAGTGCTCGGATTTCAACGAATGGGGCCTCGTTGGAAAGGGTTCGCTCCCCCGAATCCAGAACCGTTGTCTGCTCCGGAAAATTCCAGCGGGTTCGGGAGTTATGGGCCCTTTTGTGGCTTCACAAGGAGGGCCCTTCAACACCCATTATCTCAGGAAATACCGGTCAGACCAGTGTCAAATTTAATTTACAGCCTCCCTAGGAGGGCCCTAACAATTTCCCATCAAAAAAGGGCACCTCCAAAAATGGCCCAAAATCGCTAAAAATGCATTTTTTTGCACTTTTTTGGCAAAGTGCTCCGATTTCGACGAATGGTGCCTCGTTGGAAAGGGCTCGCTCCGCTGAATCCAGGGCCGTTGTTTGTTCCGGAAAATTCCAACGGGTTCGGGAGTTATGGGCCCTTTTGTGGCTTCACAAGGAGGGCCCTTCAACACCCATTATCTCAGGAAATACCGGTCAGACCGGTGTCAAATTTAATTTACAGCCTCCCTAGGAGGGCCCTAACAATTTCCCATCAAAAAAAGGGCACCTCCAAAAATGGCCCAAAATCGCTAAAAATGAAAAGGGGTGCTTGGCATTTTTTTGCACTTTTTTGGCAAAGTGCTCCGATTTCGACGAATGGGGCCTCGTTGGAAAGGGTTCGCTCCCCCGAATCCAGAACCGTTGTCTGCTCCGGAAAATTCCAGCGGGTTCGGGAGTTATGGGCCCTTTTGTGGCTTCACAAGGAGGGCCCTTCAACACCCATTATCTCAGGAAATACCGGTCAGACAGGTGTCAAATTTAATTTACAGCCTCCCTAGGAGGGCCCTAACAATTTCCCATCAAAAAAAGGGCACCTCCAAAAATGGCCCAAAATCGCTAAAAATGAAAAGGGGTGCTTGGCATTTTTTTGCACTTTTTTGGCAAAGTGCTCCGATTTCGACGAATGGGGCCTCGTTGGAAAGGGTTCGCTCCCCCGAATCCAGAACCGTTGTCTGCTCCGGAAAATTCCAGCGGGTTCGGGAGTTATGGGCCCTTTTGTGGCTTCACAAGGAGGGCCCTTCAACACCCATTATCTCAGGAAATACCGGTCAGACAGGTGTCAAATTTAATTTACAGCCTCCCTAGGAGGGCCCTAACAATTTCCCATAAAAAAAAGGGCACCTCCAAAAATGGCCCAAAATCGCTAAAAATGCATTTTTTTTGCACTTTTTTGACAAAGTGCTCGGATTTCAACGAATGGGGCCTCGTTGGAAAGGGTTCGCTCCCCCAAATCCAGAACCGTTGTTTGTTCCGGAAAATTCCAACGGGTTCGGGAGTTATGGGCCCTTTTGTGGCTTCACAAGGAGGGCCCTTCAACACCCATTATCTCAGGAAATACCGGTCAGACCGGTGTCAAATTTAATTTACAGCCTCCCTAGGAGGGCCCTTACAATTTCCCATCAAAAAAAGGGCACCTCCAAAAATGCCCCAAAATCGCTAAAAATGCAAAGGGTACCCCTTGGCATTTTTTTGCACTTTTTTGGCAAAGTGCTCGGATTTCAACGAATGGGGCCTCGTTGGAAAGGGTTCGCTCCCCCGAATCCAGAACCGTTGTCTGTTCCGGAAAATTCCAACGGGTTCGGGAGTTATAGGCCTTCACAAGGAGGGCCCTTCAACACCCATTATCTCAGGAAATACCGGTCAGACCGGTGTCAAATTTAATTTACAGCCTCCCTAGGAGGGCCCTAACAATTTCCCATCAAAAAAGGGCACCTCCAAAAATGGCCCAAAATCGCTAAAAATGCAAAGGGGTACGTACCCCTTGGCATTTTTTTGCACTTTTTTGGCAAAGTGCTCCGATTTCGACGAATGGGGTCTCGTTGGAAAGGGTTCGCTCCCCCGAATCCAGAACCGCTGTCTGTTCCGGAAAATTCCAACGGGTTCGGGAGTTATGGGCCCTTTTGTGGCTTCACAAGGAGGGCCCTTCAACACCCATTATCTCAGGAAATACCGGTCAGACCGGTGTCAAATTTAATTTACAGCCTCCCTAGGAGGGCCCTAACAATTTCCCATCAAAAAAGGGCACCTCCAAAAATGGCCCAAAATCGCTAAAAATGCAAAGGGGTACGTACCCCTTGGCATTTTTTTGCACTTTTTTGGCAAAGTGCTCCGATTTCGACGAATGGGGCCTCGTTGGAAAGGGTTCGCTCCCCCGAATCCAGAACCGTTCTCGTCAAATTTAATTTACAGCCTCCCTAGGAGGGCCCTAACAATTTCCCATCAAAAAAGGGCACCTCCAAAAATGGCCCAAAATCGCTAAAAATGCAAAGGGTACCCCTTGGCATTTTTTGCACTTTTTTGGCAAAGTGCTCCGATTTAGATAGGAGGGCCCTAACGATAGGAGGGCCCTAACAATTTCCCATCAAAAAAAGGGCACCTCCAAAAATGGCCCAAAATCCCTAAAAATGCAAAGGGTACCCCTTGGCATTTTTTTGCACTTTTTTGGCAAAGTGCTCCGATTTCGACGAATGGGGCCTCGTTGGAAAGGGTTCGCTCCCCCGAATCCAGAACCGTTGTCTGTTCCGGAAAATTCCAACGGGTTCGGGAGTTATGGGCCCTTTTGTAGCTTCACAAGGAGGGCCCTTCAACACCCATTATTTCAGGAAATACCGGTCAGACCGGTGTCAAATTTAATTTACAGCCTCCCTAGGAGGGCCCTAACAATTTCCCATCAAAAAAGGGCACCTCCAAAAATGGCCCAAAATCGCTAAAAATGCAAAGGGGTACCCCTTGGCATTTTTTTGCACTTTTTTGGCAAAGTGCTCCGATTTCGACGAATGGGGCCTCGTTGGAAAGGGTTCGCTCCCCCGAATCCAGAACCGCTGTCTGTTCCGGAAAATTCCAACGGGTTCGGGAGTTATGGGCCCTTTTGTGGCTTCACAAGGAGGGCCCTTCAACACCCATTATCTCAGGAAATACCGGTCAGACCGGTGTCAAATTTAATTTACAGCCTCCCTAGGAGGGCCCTAACAATTTCCCATCAAAAAAGGGCACCTCCAAAAATGGCCCAAAATCGCTAAAAATGCAAAGGGTACCCCTTGGCATTTTTTGCACTTTTTTGGCAAAGTGCTCCGATTTCGACGAATGGGGCCTCGTTGGAAAGGGTTCGCTCCCCCGAATCCAGAACCGTTGTCTGTTCCGGAAAATTCCAACGGGTTCGGGAGTTATGGGCCCTTTTGTAGCTTCACAAGGAGGGCCCTTCAACACCCATTATTTCAGGAAATACCGGTCAGACCGGTGTCAAATTTAATTTACAGCCTCCCTAGGAGGGCCCTAACAATTTCCCATCAAAAAAGGGCACCTCCAAAAATGGCCCAAAATCGCTAAAAATGCAAAGGGGTACCCCTTGGCATTTTTTGCACTTTTTTGGCAAAGTGCTCCGATTTCGACGAATGGGGCCTCGTTGGAAAGGGTTCGCTCCCCCGAATCCAGAACCGTTGTCTGTTCCGGAAAATTCCAACGGGTTCGGGAGTTATGGGCCCTTTTGTGGCTTCACAAGGAGGGCCCTTCAACACCCATTATCTCAGGAAATACCGGTCAGACCGGTGTCAAATTTAATTTACAGCCTCCCTAGGAGGGCCCTAACAATTTCCCATCAAAAAAAGGGCACCTCCAAAAATGGCCCAAAATCGCTAAAAATGCAAAGGGGTACCCTTGGCATTTTTTTGCACTTTTTTGGCAAAGTGCTCCGATTTCGACGAATGGGGCCTCGTTGGAAAGGGTTCGCTCCCCCGAATCCAGAACCATTGTCTGTTCCGGAAAATTCCAACGGGTTCGGGAGTTATGGGCCCTTTTGTGGCTTCACAAGGAGGGCCCTTCAACACCCATTATCTCAGGAAATACCGGTCAGACCGGTGTCAAATTTAATTTACAGCCTCCCTAGGAGGGCCCTAACAATTTCCCATCAAAAAAAGGGCACCTCCAAAAATGGCCCAAAATCGCTAAAAATGCAAAGGGGTCCCTTGGCATTTTTTTGCACTTTTTTGGCAAAGTGCTCCGATTTCGACGAATGGGGCCTCGTTGGAAAGGGTTCGCTCCCCCGAATCCAGAACCGTTGTCTGTTCCGGAAAATTCCAACGGGTTCGGGAGTTATGGGCCCTTTTGTAGCTTCACAAGGAGGGCCCTTCAACACCCATTATTTCAGGAAATACCGGTCAGACCGGTGTCAAATTTAATTTACAGCCTCCCTAGGAGGGCCCTAACAATTTCCCATCAAAAAAAGGGCACCTCCAAAAATGGCCCAAAATCGCTAAAAATGCAAAGGGTACCCCTTGGCATTTTTTTGCACTTTTTTGGCAAAGTGCTCCGATTTCGACGAATGGGGCCTCGTTGGAAAGGGTTCGCTCCCCCGAATCCAGAACCGTTGTCTGTTCCGGAAAATTCCAACGGGTTCGGGAGTTATGGGCCCTTTTGTAGCTTCACAAGGAGGGCCCTTCAACACCCATTATTTCAGGAAATACCGGTCAGACCGGTGTCAAATTTAATTTACAGCCTCCCTAGGAGGGCCCTAACAATTTCCCATCAAAAAAAGGGCACCTCCAAAAATGGCCCAAAATCGCTAAAAATGCAAAGGGTACCCCTTGGCATTTTTTTGCACTTTTTTGGCAAAGTGCTCCGATTTCGACGAATGGGGCCTCGTTGGAAAGGGTTCGCTCCCCCGAATCCAGAACCGTTGTCTGTTCCGGAAAATTCCAACGGGTTCGGGAGTTATGGGCCCTTTTGTGGCTTCACAAGGAGGGCCCTTCAACACCCATTATCTCAGGAAATACCGGTCAGACCGGTGTCAAATTTAATTTACAGCCTCCCTAGGAGGGCCCTAACAATTTCCCATCAAAAAAAGGGCACCTCCAAAAATGGCCCAAAATCGCTAAAAATGCAAAGGGGTACCACCCCTTGGCATTTTTTTGCACTTTTTTGGCAAAGTGCTCCGATTTCGACGAATGGGGCCTCGTTGGAAAGGGTTCGCTCCCCCGAATCCAGAACCGTTGTCTGTTCCGGAAAATTCCAACGGTTTCGGGAGTTATGGGCCCTTTTGTGGCTTCACAAGGAGGGCCCTTCAACACCCATTATCTCAGGAAATACAGGTCAGACCGGTGTCAAATTTAATTTACAGCCTCCCTAGGAGGGCCCTAACAATTTCCCATCAAAAAAAGGGCACCTCCAAAAATGGCCCAAAATCGCTAAAAATGCAAAGGGTACCCCTTGGCATTTTTTTGCACTTTTTTGGCAAAGTGCTCCGATTTCGACGAATGGGGCCTCGTTGGAAAGGGTTCGCTCCCCCGAATCCAGAACCGTTGTCTGTTCCGGAAAATTCCAACGGGTTCGGGAGTTATGGGCCCTTTTGTAGCTTCACAAGGAGGGCCCTTCAACACCCATTATTTCAGGAAATACCGGTCAGACCGGTGTCAAATTTAATTTACAGCCTCCCTAGGAGGGCCCTAACAATTTCCCATCAAAAAAAGGGCACCTCCAAAAATGGCCCAAAATCGCTAAAAATGCAAAGGGTACCCCTTGGCATTTTTTTGCACTTTTTTGGCAAAGTGCTCCGATTTCGACGAATGGGGCCTCGTTGGAAAGGGTTCGCTCCCCCGAATCCAGAACCGTTGTCTGTTCCGGAAAATTCCAACGGGTTCGGGAGTTATGGGCCCTTTTGTGGCTTCACAAGGAGGGCCCTTCAACACCCATTATCTCAGGAAATACCGGTCAGACCGGTGTCAAATTTAATTTACAGCCTCCCTAGGAGGGCCCTAACAATTTCCCATCAAAAAAAGGGCACCTCCAAAAATGGCCCAAAATCGCTAAAAATGCAAAGGGTACCCCTTGGCATTTTTTTGCACTTTTTTGGCAAAGTGCTCCGATTTCGACGAATGGGGCCTCGTTGGAAAGGGTTCGCTCCCTCGAATCCAGAACCGTTGTCTGTTCCGGAAAATTCCAACGGGTTCGGGAGTTATGGGCCCTTTTGTGGCTTCACAAGGAGGGCCCTTCAACACCCATTATCTCAGGAAATACCGGTCAGACCGGTGTCAAATTTAATTTACAGCCTCCCTAGGAGGGCCCTAACAATTTCCCATCAAAAAAAGGGCACCTCCAAAAATGGCCCAAAATCGCTAAAAATGCAAAGGGTACCCCTTGGCATTTTTTTGCACTTTTTTGGCAAAGTGCTCCGATTTCGACGAATGGGGCCTCGTTGGAAAGGGTTCGCTCCCCCGAATCCAGAACCGTTGTCTGTTCCGGAAAATTCCAACGGGTTCGGGAGTTATGGGCCCTTTTGTGGCTTCACAAGGAGGGCCCTTCAACACCCATTATCTCAGGAAATACCGGTCAGACCGGTGTCAAATTTAATTTACAGCCTCCCTAGGAGGGCCCTAACAATTTCCCATCAAAAAAAGGGCACCTCCAAAAATGGCCCAAAATCGCTAAAAATGCATTTTTTTTTGCACTTTTTTGACAAAGTGCTCGGATTTCAACGAATGGGGCCTCGTTGGAAAGGGTTCGCTCCCCCGAATCCAGAACCGTTGTTTGTTCCGGAAAATTCCAACGGGTTCGGGAGTTATGGGCCCTTTTGTAGCTTCACAAGGAGGGCCCTTCAACACCCATTATTTCAGGAAATATCGGTCAGACCGGTGTCAAATTTAATTTACAGCCTCCCTAGGAGGGCCCTAACAATTTCCCATCAAAAAAAGGGCACCTCCAAAAATGGCCCAAAATCGCTAAAAATGCAAAGGGTACCCCTTGGCATTTTTTTGCACTTTTTTGGCAAAGTGCTCCGATTTCGACGAATGGGGCCTCGTTGGAAAGGGTTCGCTCCCTCGAATCCAGAACCGTTGTCTGTTCCGGAAAATTCCAACGGGTTCGGGAGTTATGGGCCCTTTTGTGGCTTCACAAGGAGGGCCCTTCAACACCCATTATCTCAGGAAATACCGGTCAGACCGGTGTCAAATTTAATTTACAGCCTCCCTAGGAGGGCCCTAACAATTTCCCATCAAAAAAAGGGCACCTCCAAAAATGGCCCAAAATCGCTAAAAATGCAAAGGGTACCCCTTGGCATTTTTTTGCACTTTTTTGGCAAAGTGCTCCGATTTCGACGAATGGGGCCTCGTTGGAAAGGGTTCGCTCCCCCGAATCCAGAACCGTTGTTTGTTCCGGAAAATTCCAACGGGTTCGGGAGTTATGGGCCCTTTTGTGGCTTCACAAGGAGGGCCCTTCAACACCCATTATCTCAGGAAATACCGGTCAGACCGGTGTCAAATTTAATTTACAGCCTCCCTAGGAGGGCCCTAACAATTTCCCATCAAAAAAAGGGCACCTCCAAAAATGGCCCAAAATCGCTAAAAATGCATTTTTTTTTGCACTTTTTTGACAAAGTGCTCGGAAGGAGGGCCCTTCAACACCCATTATCTCAGGAAATACCGGTCAGACCGGTGTCAAATTTAATTTACAGCCTCCCTAGGAGGGCCCTAACAATTTCCCATCAAAAAAAGGGCACCTCCAAAAATGGCCCAAAATCGCTAAAAATGCAAAGGGTACCCCTTGGCATTTTTTTGCACTTTTTTGGCAAAGTGCTCCGATTTCGACGAATGGGGCCTCGTTGGAAAGGGTTCGCTCCCCCGAATCCAGAACCGTTGTCTGTTCCGGAAAATTCCAACGGGTTCGGGAGTTATGGGCCCTTTTGTGGCTTCACAAGGAGGGCCCTTCAACACCCATTATCTCAGGAAATACCGGTCAGACCGGTGTCAAATTTAATTTACAGCCTCCCTAGGAGGGCCCTAACAATTTCCCATCAAAAAAAGGGCACCTCCAAAAATGGCCCAAAATCGCTAAAAATGCAAAGGGTACCCCTTGGCATTTTTTTGCACTTTTTTGGCAAAGTGCTCCGATTTCGACGAATGGGGCCTCGTTGGAAAGGGTTCGCTCCCCCGAATCCAGAACCGTTGTCTGTTCCGGAAAATTCCAACGGGTTCGGGAGTTATGGGCCCTTTTGTGGCTTCACAAGGAGGGCCCTTCAACACCCATTATCTCAGGAAATACCGGTCAGACCGGTGTCAAATTTAATTTACAGCCTCCCTAGGAGGGCCCTAACAATTTCCCATCAAAAAAAGGGCACCTCCAAAAATGGCCCAAAATCGCTAAAAATGCAAAGGGGTACCCCTTGGCATTTTTTTGCACTTTTTTGGCAAAGTGCTCCGATTTCGACGAATGGGGCCTCGTTGGAAAGGGTTCGCTCCCCCGAATCCAGAACCGTTGTCTGTTCCGGAAAATTCCAACGGGTTCGGGAGTTATGGGCCCTTTTGTAGCTTCACAAGGAGGGCCCTTCAACACCCATTATTTCAGGAAATACCGGTCAGACCGGTGTCAAATTTAATTTACAGCCTCCCTAGGAGGGCCCTAACAATTTCCCATCAAAAAAAGGGCACCTCCAAAAATGGCCCAAAATCGCTAAAAATGCAAAGGGTACCCCTTGGCATTTTTTTGCACTTTTTTGGCAAAGTGCTCCGATTTCGACGAATGGGGCCTCGTTGGAAAGGGTTCGCTCCCCCGAATCCAGAACCGTTGTCTGTTCCGGAAAATTCCAACGGGTTCGGGAGTTATGGGCCCTTTTGTGGCTTCACAAGGAGGGCCCTTCAACACCCATTATCTCAGGAAATACCGGTCAGACCGGTGTCAAATTTAATTTACAGCCTCCCTAGGAGGGCCCTAACAATTTCCCATCAAAAAAAGGGCACCTCCAAAAATGGCCCAAAATCGCTAAAAATGCAAAGGGTACCCCTTGGCATTTTTTTGCACTTTTTTGGCAAAGTGCTCCGATTTCGACGAATGGGGCCTCGTTGGAAAGGGTTCGCTCCCCCGAATCCAGAACCGTTGTCTGTTCCGGAAAATTCCAACGGGTTCGGGAGTTATGGGCCCTTTTGTAGCTTCACAAGGAGGGCCCTTCAACACCCATTATTTCAGGAAATACCGGTCAGACCGGTGTCAAATTTAATTTACAGCCTCCCTAGGAGGGCCCTAACAATTTCCCATCAAAAAAAGGGCACCTCCAAAAATGGCCCAAAATCGCTAAAAATGCAAAGGGTACCCCTTGGCATTTTTTTGCACTTTTTTGGCAAAGTGCTCCGATTTCGACGAATGGGGCCTCGTTGGAAAGGGTTCGCTCCCTCGAATCCAGAACCGTTGTCTGTTCCGGAAAATTCCAACGGGTTCGGGAGTTATGGGCCCTTTTGTGGCTTCACAAGGAGGGCCCTTCAACACCCATTATTTCAGGAAATACCGGTCAGACCGGTGTCAAATTTAATTTACAGCCTCCCTAGGAGGGCCCTAACAATTTCCCATCAAAAAAAAGGCACCTCCAAAAATGGCCCAAAATCGCTAAAAATGCAAAGGGTACCCCTTGGCATTTTTTTGCACTTTTTTGGCAAAGTGCTCCGATTTCGACGAATGGGGCCTCGTTGGAAAGGGTTCGCTCCCCCGAATCCAGAACCGTTGTCTGTTCCGGAAAATTCCAACGGGTTCGGGAGTTATGGGCCCTTTTGTGGCTTCACAAGGAGGGCCCTTCAACACCCATTATCTCAGGAAATACCGGTCAGACCGGTGTCAAATTTAATTTACAGCCTCCCTAGGAGGGCCCTAACAATTTCCCATCAAAAAAAGGGCACCTCCAAAAATGGCCCAAAATCGCTAAAAATGCAAAGGGTACCCCTTGGCATTTTTTTGCACTTTTTTGGCAAAGTGCTCCGATTTCGACGAATGGGGCCTCGTTGGAAAGGGTTCGCTCCCCCGAATCCAGAACCGTTGTCTGTTCCGGAAAATTCCAACGGGTTCGGGAGTTATGGGCCCTTTTGTGGCTTCACAAGGAGGGCCCTTCAACACCCATTATCTCAGGAAATACCGGTCAGACCGGTGTCAAATTTAATTTACAGCCTCCCTAGGAGGGCCCTAACAATTTCCCATCAAAAAAAGGGCACCTCCAAAAATGGCCCAAAATCGCTAAAAATGCAAAGGGGTACCCCTTGGCATTTTTTTGCACTTTTTTGGCAAAGTGCTCCGATTTCGACGAATGGGGCCTCGTTGGAAAGGGTTCGCTCCCCCGAATCCAGAACCGTTGTCTGTTCCGGAAAATTCCAACGGGTTCGGGAGTTATGGGCCCTTTTGTGGCTTCACAAGGAGGGCCCTTCAACACCCATTATCTCAGGAAATACCGGTCAGACCGGTGTCAAATTTAATTTACAGCCTCCCTAGGAGGGCCCTAACAATTTCCCATCAAAAAAAGGGCACCTCCAAAAATGGCCCAAAATCGCTAAAAATGCAAAGGGTACCCCTTGGCATTTTTTTGCACTTTTTTGGCAAAGTGCTCCGATTTCGACGAATGGGGCCTCGTTGGAAAGGGTTCGCTCCCTCGAATCCAGAACCGTTGTCTGTTCCGGAAAATTCCAACGGGTTCGGGAGTTATGGGCCCTTTTGTGGCTTCACAAGGAGGGCCCTTCAACACCCATTATCTCAGGAAATACCGGTCAGACCGGTGTCAAATTTAATTTACAGCCTCCCTAGGAGGGCCCTAACAATTTCCCATCAAAAAAAGGGCACCTCCAAAAATGGCCCAAAATCGCTAAAAATGCAAAGGGTACCCCTTGGCATTTTTTTGCACTTTTTTGGCAAAGTGCTCCGATTTCGACGAATGGGGCCTCGTTGGAAAGGGTTCGCTCCCCCGAATCCAGAACCGTTGTCTGTTCCGGAAAATTCCAACGGGTTCGGGAGTTATGGGCCCTTTTGTAGCTTCACAAGGAGGGCCCTTCAACACCCATTATTTCAGGAAATACCGGTCAGACCGGTGTCAAATTTAATTTACAGCCTCCCTAGGAGGGCCCTAACAATTTCCCATCAAAAAAAGGGCACCTCCAAAAATGGCCCAAAATCGCTAAAAATGCAAAGGGTACCCCTTGGCATTTTTTTGCACTTTTTTGGCAAAGTGCTCCGATTTCGACGAATGGGGCCTCGTTGGAAAGGGTTCGCTCCCCCGAATCCAGAACCGTTGTCTGTTCCGGAAAATTCCAACGGGTTCGGGAGTTATGGGCCCTTTTGTAGCTTCACAAGGAGGGCCCTTCAACACCCATTATTTCAGGAAATACCGGTCAGACCGGTGTCAAATTTAATTTACAGCCTCCCTAGGAGGGCCCTAACAATTTCCCATCAAAAAAAGGGCACCTCCAAAAATGGCCCAAAATCGCTAAAAATGCAAAGGGTACCCCTTGGCATTTTTTTGCACTTTTTTGGCAAAGTGCTCCGATTTCGACGAATGGGGCCTCGTTGGAAAGAGTTCGCTCCCCCGAATCCAGAACCGTTGTCTGTTCCGGAAAATTCCAACGGGTTCGGGAGTTATGGGCCCTTTTGTGGCTTCACAAGGAGGGCCCTTCAACACCCATTATCTCAGGAAATACCGGTCAGACCGGTGTCAAATTTAATTTACAGCCTCCCTAGGAGGGCCCTAACAATTTCCCATCAAAAAAAGGGCACCTCCAAAAATGGCCCAAAATCGCTAAAAATGCAAAGGGGTACCCCTTGGCATTTTTTTGCACTTTTTTGGCAAAGTGCTCCGATTTCGACGAATGGGGCCTCGTTGGAAAGGGTTCGCTCCCCCGAATCCAGAACCGTTGTCTGTTCCGGAAAATTCCAACGGGTTCGGGAGTTATGGGCCCTTTTGTGGCTTCACAAAGAGGGCCCTTCAACACCCATTATCTCAGGAAATACCGGTCAGACCGGTGTCAAATTTAATTTACAGCCTCCCTAGGAGGGCCCTAACAATTTCCCATCAAAAAAAGGGCACCTCCAAAAATGGCCCAAAATCGCTAAAAATGCAAAGGGGTACCCCTTGGCATTTTTTTGCACTTTTTTGGCAAAGTGCTCCGATTTCGACGAATGGGGCCTCGTTGGAAAGGGTTCGCTCCCCCGAATCCAGAACCGTTGTCTGTTCCGGAAAATTCCAACGGGTTCGGGAGTTATGGGCCCTTTTGTAGCTTCACAAGGAGGGCCCTTCAACACCCATTATTTCAGGAAATACCGGTCAGACCGGTGTCAAATTTAATTTACAGCCTCCCTAGGAGGGCCCTAACAATTTCCCATCAAAAAAAGGGCACCTCCAAAAATGGCCCAAAATCGCTAAAAATGCAAAGGGGTACCCCTTGGCATTTTTTTGCACTTTTTTGGCAAAGTGCTCCGATTTCGACGAATGGGGCCTCGTTGGAAAGGGTTCGCTCCCCCGAATCCAGAACCGTTGTCTGTTCCGGAAAATTCCAACGGGTTCGGGAGTTATGGGCCCTTTTGTAGCTTCACAAGGAGGGCCCTTCAACACCCATTATTTCAGGAAATACCGGTCAGACCGGTGTCAAATTTAATTTACAGCCTCCCTAGGAGGGCCCTAACAATTTCCCATCAAAAAAAGGGCACCTCCAAAAATGGCCCAAAATCGCTAAAAATGCAAAGGGTACCCCTTGGCATTTTTTTGCACTTTTTTGGCAAAGTGCTCCGATTTCGACGAATGGGGCCTCGTTGGAAAGGGTTCGCTCCCTCGAATCCAGAACCGTTGTCTGTTCCGGAAAATTCCAACGGGTTCGGGAGTTATGGGCCCTTTTGTGGCTTCACAAGGAGGGCCCTTCAACACCCATTATCTCAGGAAATACCGGTCAGACCGGTGTCAAATTTAATTTACAGCCTCCCTAGGAGGGCCCTAACAATTTCCCATCAAAAAAAGGGCACCTCCAAAAATGGCCCAAAATCGCTAAAAATGCAAAGGGGTACCCCTTGGCATTTTTTTGGCAAAGTGCTCCGCTTTCGACGAATGGGGCCTCGTTGGAAAGGGTTCGCTCCCCCGAATCCAGAACCGTTGTCTGTTCCGGAAAATTCCAACGGGTTCGGGAGTTATGGGCCCTTTTGTAGCTTCACAAGGAGGGCCCTTCAACACCCATTATTTCAGGAAATACCGGTCAGACCGGTGTCAAATTTAATTTACAGCCTCCCTAGGAGGGCCCTAACAATTTCCCATCAAAAAAAGGGCACCTCCAAAAATGGCCCAAAATCGCTAAAAATGCAAAGGGTCTTGGCATTTTTTTGCACTTTTTTGGCAAAGTGCTCCGATTTCGACGAATGGGGCCTCGTTGGAAAGGGTTCGCTCCCCCGAATCCAGAACCGTTGTCTGTTCCGGAAAATTCCAACGGGTTCGGGAGTTATGGGCCCTTTTGTGGCTTCACAAGGAGGGCCCTTCAACACCCATTATCTCAGGAAATACCGGTCAGACCGGTGTCAAATTTAATTTACAGCCTCCCTAGGAGGGCCCTAACAATTTCCCATCAAAAAAAGGGCACCTCCAAAAATGGCCCAAAATCGCTAAAAATGCAAAGGGTACCCCTTGGCATTTTTTTGCACTTTTTTGGCAAAGTGCTCCGATTTCGACGAATGGGGCCTCGTTGGAAAGGGTTCGCTCCCCCGAATCCAGAACCGTTGTCTGTTCCGGAAAATTCCAACGGGTTCGGGAGTTATGGGCCCTTTTGTAGCTTCACAAGGAGGGCCCTTCAACACCCATTATTTCAGGAAATACCGGTCAGACCGGTGTCAAATTTAATTTACAGCCTCCCTAGGAGGGCCCTAACAATTTCCCATCAAAAAAAGGGCACATCCAAAAATGGCCCAAAATCGCTAAAAATGCAAAGGGGTACCCCTTGGCATTTTTTTGCACTTTTTTGGCAAAGTGCTCCGATTTCGACGAATGGGGCCTCGTTGGAAAGGGTTCGCTCCCCCGAATCCAGAACCGTTGTCTGTTCCGGAAAATTCCAACGGGTTCGGGAGTTATGGGCCCTTTTGTGGCTTCACAAGGAGGGCCCTTCAACACCCATTATCTCAGGAAATACCGGTCAGACCGGTGTCAAATTTAATTTACAGCCTCCCTAGGAGGGCCCTAACAATTTCCCATCAAAAAAAGGGCACCTCCAAAAATGGCCCAAAATCGCTAAAAATGCAAAGGGTACCCCTTGGCATTTTTTTGCACTTTTTTGGCAAAGTGCTCCGATTTCGACGAATGGGGCCTCGTTGGAAAGGGTTCGCTCCCTCGAATCCAGAACCGTTGTCTGTTCCGGAAAATTCCAACGGGTTCAGGAGTTATGGGCCCTTTTGTGGCTTCACAAGGAGGGCCCTTCAACACCCATTATCTCAGGAAATACCGGTCAGACCGGTGTCAAATTTAATTTACAGCCTCCCTAGGAGGGCCCTAACAATTTCCCATCAAAAAAAGGGCACCTCCAAAAATGGCCCAAAATCGCTAAAAATGCAAAGGGTACCCCTTGGCATTTTTTTGCACTTTTTTGGCAAAGTGCTCCGATTTCGACGAATGGGGCCTCGTTGGAAAGGGTTCGCTCCCCCGAATCCAGAACCGTTGTCTGTTCCGGAAAATTCCAACGGGTTCGGGAGTTATGGGCCCTTTTGTAGCTTCACAAGGAGGGCCCTTCAACACCCATTATTTCAGGAAATACCGGTCAGACCGGTGTCAAATTTAATTTACAGCCTCCCTAGGAGGGCCCTAACAATTTCCCATCAAAAAAAGGGCACCTCCAAAAATGGCCCAAAATCGCTAAAAATGCAAAGGGGTACCCCTTGGCATTTTTTTGCACTTTTTTGGCAAAGTGCTCCGATTTCGACGAATGGGGCCTCGTTGGAAAGGGTTCGCTCCCCCGAATCCAGAACCGTTGTCTGTTCCGGAAAATTCCAACGGGTTCGGGAGTTATGGGCCCTTTTGTAGTTTCACAAGGAGGGCCCTTCAACACCCATTATTTCAGGAAATACTGGTCAGACCGGTGTCAAATTTAATTTACAGCCTCCCTAGGAGGGCCCTAACAATTTCCCATCAAAAAAAGGGCACATCCAAAAATGGCCCAAAATCGCTAAAAATGCAAAGGGGTACCCCTTGGCATTTTTTTGCACTTTTTTGGCAAAGTGCTCCGATTTCGACGAATGGGGCCTCGTTGGAAAGGGTTCGCTCCCCCGAATCCAGAACCGTTGTCTGTTCCGGAAAATTCCAACGGGTTCGGGAGTTATGGGCCCTTTTGTAGCTTCACAAGGAGGGCCCTTCAACACCCATTATCTCAGGAAATACCGGTCAGACCGGTGTCAAATTTAATTTACAGCCTCCCTAGGAGGGCCCTAACAATTTCCCATCAAAAAAAGGGCACCTCCAAAAATGGCCCAAAATCGCTAAAAATGCAAAGGGGTACCCCTTGGCATTTTTTTGCACTTTTTTGGCAAAGTGCTCCGATTTCGACGAATGGGGCCTCGTTGGAAAGGGTTCGCTCCCCCGAATCCAGAACCGTTGTCTGTTCCGGAAAATTCCAACGGGTTCGGGAGTTATGGGCCCTTTTGTAGCTTCACAAGGAGGGCCCTTCAACACCCATTATCTCAGGAAATACCGGTCAGACCGGTGTCAAATTTAATTTACAGCCTCCCTAGGAGGGCCCTAACAATTTCCCATCAAAAAAAGGGCACCTCCAAAAATGGCCCAAAATCGCTAAAAATGCAAAGGGGTACCCCTTGGCATTTTTTTGCACTTTTTTGGCAAAGTGCTCCGATTTCGACGAATGGGGCCTCGTTGGAAAGGGTTCGCTCCCCCGAATCCAGAACCGTTGTCTGTTCCGGAAAATTCCAACGGGTTCGGGAGTTATGGGCCCTTTTGTAGCTTCACAAGGAGGGCCCTTCAACACCCATTATTTCAGGAAATACCGGTCAGACCGGTGTCAAATTTAATTTACAGCCTCCCTAGGAGGGCCCTAACAATTTCCCATCAAAAAAAGGGCACCTCCAAAAATGGCCCAAAATCGCTAAAAATGCAAAGGGGTACCCCTTGGCATTTTTTTGCACTTTTTTGGCAAAGTGCTCCGATTTCGACGAATGGGGCCTCGTTGGAAAGGGTTCGCTCCCCCGAATCCAGAACCGTTGTCTGTTCCGGAAAATTCCAACGGGTTCGGGAGTTATGGGCCCTTTTGTAGCTTCACAAGGAGGGCCCTTCAACACCCATTATTTCAGGAAATACCGGTCAGACCGGTGTCAAATTTAATTTACAGCCTCCCTAGGAGGGCCCTAACAATTTCCCATCAAAAAAAGGGCACCTCCAAAAATGGCCCAAAATCGCTAAAAATGCAAAGGGGTACCCCTTGGCATTTTTTTGCACTTTTTTGGCAAAGTGCTCCGATTTCGACGAATGGGGCCTCGTTGGAAAGGGTTCGCTCCCCCGAATCCAGAACCGTTGTCTGTTCCGGAAAATTCCAACGGGTTCGGGAGTTATGGGCCCTTTTGTAGCTTCACAAGGAGGGCCCTTCAACACCCATTATCTCAGGAAATACCGGTCAGACCGGTGTCAAATTTAATTTACAGCCTCCCTAGGAGGGCCCTAACAATTTCCCATCAAAAAAAGGGCACCTCCAAAAATGGCCCAAAATCGCTAAAAATGCAAAGGGGTACCCCTTGGCATTTTTTTGCACTTTTTTGGCAAAGTGCTCCGATTTCGACGAATGGGGCCTCGTTGGAAAGGGTTCGCTCCCCCGAATCCAGAACCGTTGTCTGTTCCGGAAAATTCCAACGGGTTCGGGAGTTATGGGCCCTTTTGTAGCTTCACAAGGAGGGCCCTTCAACACCCATTATCTCAGGAAATACCGGTCAGACCGGTGTCAAATTTAATTTACAGCCTCCCTAGGAGGGCCCTAACAATTTCCCATCAAAAAAAGGGCACCTCCAAAAATGGCCCAAAATCGCTAAAAATGCAAAGGGGTACCCCTTGGCATTTTTTTGCACTTTTTTGGCAAAGTGCTCCGATTTCGACGAATGGGGCCTCGTTGGAAAGGGTTCGCTCCCCCGAATCCAGAACCGTTGTCTGTTCCGGAAAATTCCAACGGGTTCGGGAGTTATGGGCCCTTTTGTAGCTTCACAAGGAGGGCCCTTCAACACCCATTATTTCAGGAAATACCGGTCAGACCGGTGTCAAATTTAATTTACAGCCTCCCTAGGAGGGCCCTAACAATTTCCCATCAAAAAAAGGGCACATCCAAAAATGGCCCAAAATCGCTAAAAATGCAAAGGGTACCCCTTGGCATTTTTTTGCATTTTTTTGGCAAAGTGCTCCGATTTCGACGAATGGGGCCTCGTTGGAAAGGGTTCGCTCCCCCGAATCCAGAACCGTTGTCTGTTCCGGAAAATTCCAACGGGTTCGGGAGTTATGGGCCCTTTTGTAGCTTCACAAGGAGGGCCCTTCAACACCCATTATTTCAGGAAATACCGGTCAGACCGGTGTCAAATTTAATTTACAGCCTCCCTAGGAGGGCCCTAACAATTTCCCATCAAAAAAAGGGCACATCCAAAAATGGCCCAAAATCGCTAAAAATGCAAAGGGTACCCCTTGGCATTTTTTTGCACTTTTTTGGCAAAGTGCTCCGATTTCGACGAATGGGGCCTCGTTGGAAAGGGTTCGCTCCCCCGAATCCAGAACCGTTGTCTGTTCCGGAAAATTCCAACGGGTTCGGGAGTTATGGGCCCTTTTGTGGCTTCACAAGGAGGGCCCTTCAACACCCATTATCTCAGGAAATACCGGTCAGACCGGTGTCAAATTTAATTTACAGCCTCCCTAGGAGGGCCCTAACAATTTCCCATCAAAAAAAGGGCACCTCCAAAAATGGCCCAAAATCGCTAAAAATGCAAAGGGTACCCCTTGGCATTTTTTTGCACTTTTTTGGCAAAGTGCTCCGATTTCGACGAATGGGGCCTCGTTGGAAAGGGTTCGCTCCCCCGAATCCAGAACCGTTGTCTGTTCCGGAAAATTCCAACGGGTTCGGGAGTTATGGGCCCTTTTGTGGCTTCACAAGGAGGGCCCTTCAACACCCATTATCTCAGGAAATACCGGTCAGACCGGTGTCAAATTTAATTTACAGCCTCCCTAGGAGGGCCCTAACAATTTCCCATCAAAAAAAGGGCACCTCCAAAAATGGCCCAAAATCGCTAAAAATGCAAAGGGGGTACCCCTTGGCATTTTTTTGCACTTTTTTGGCAAAGTGCTCCGATTTCGACGAATGGGGCCTCGTTGGAAAGGGTTCGCTCCCCCGAATCCAGAACCGTTGTCTGTTCCGGAAAATTCCAACGGGTTCGGGAGTTATGGGCCCTTTTGTAGCTTCACAAGGAGGGCCCTTCAACACCCATTATTTCAGGAAATACCGGTCAGACCGGTGTCAAATTTAATTTACAGCCTCCCTAGGAGGGCCCTAACAATTTCCCATCAAAAAAAGGGCACATCCAAAAATGGCCCAAAATCGCTAAAAATGCAAAGGGTACCCCTTGGCATTTTTTTGCACTTTTTTGGCAAAGTGCTCCGATTTCGACGAATGGGGCCTCGTTGGAAAGGGTTCGCTCCCCCGAATCCAGAACCGTTGTCTGTTCCGGAAAATTCCAACGGGTTCGGGAGTTATGGGCCCTTTTGTGGCTTCACAAGGAGGGCCCTTCAACACCCATTATCTCAGGAAATACCGGTCAGACCGGTGTCAAATTTAATTTACAGCCTCCCTAGGAGGGCCCTAACAATTTCCCATCAAAAAAAGGGCACCTCCAAAAATGGCCCAAAATCGCTAAAAATGCAAAGGGTACCCCTTGGCATTTTTTTGCACTTTTTTGGCAAAGTGCTCCGATTTCGACGAATGGGGCCTCGTTGGGAAGGGTTCGCTCCCCCGAATCCAGAACCGTTGTCTGTTCCGGAAAATTCCAACGGGTTCGGGAGTTATGGGCCCTTTTGTGGCTTCACAAGGAGGGCCCTTCAACACCCATTATCTCAGGAAATACCGGTCAGACCGGTGTCAAATTTAATTTACAGCCTCCCTAGGAGGGCCCTAACAATTTCCCATCAAAAAAAGGGCACCTCCAAAAATGGCCCAAAATCGCTAAAAATGCAAAGGGGGTACCCCTTGGCATTTTTTTGCACTTTTTTGGCAAAGTGCTCCGATTTCGACGAATGGGGCCTCGTTGGAAAGGGTTCGCTCCCCCGAATCCAGAACCGTTGTCTGTTCCGGAAAATTCCAACGGGTTCGGGAGTTATGGGCCCTTTTGTGGCTTCACAAGGAGGGCCCTTCAACACCCATTATCTCAGGAAATACCGGTCAGACCGGTGTCAAATTTAATTTACAGCCTCCCTAGGAGGGCCCTAACAATTTCCCATCAAAAAAAGGGCACCTCCAAAAATGGCCCAAAATCGCTAAAAAAGCAAAGGGTACCCCTTGGCATTTTTTTGCACTTTTTTGGCAAAGTGCTCCGATTTCGACGAATGGGGCCTCGTTGGAAATGGTTCGCTCCCCCGAATCCAGAACCGTTGTCTGTTCCGGAAAATTCCAACGGGTTCGGGAGTTATGGGCCCTTTTGTAGCTTCACAAGGAGGGCCCTTCAACACCCATTATTTCAGGAAATACCGGTCAGACCGGTGTCAAATTTAATTTACAGCCTCCCTAGGAGGGCCCTAACAATTTCCCATCAAAAAAAGGGCACCTCCAAAAATGGCCCAAAATCGCTAAAAATGCAAAGGGGGTACCCCTTGGCATTTTTTTGCACTTTTTTGGCAAAGTGCTCCGATTTCGACGAATGGGGCCTCGTTGGAAAGGGTTCGCTCCCCCGAATCCAGAACCGTTGTCTGTTCCGGAAAATTCCAACGGGTTCGGGAGTTATGGGCCCTTTTGTGGCTTCACAAGGAGGGCCCTTCAACACCCATTATCTCAGGAAATACCGGTCAGACCGGTGTCAAATTTAATTTACAGCCTCCCTAGGAGGGCCCTAACAATTTCCCATCAAAAAAAGGGCACCTCCAAAAATGGCCCAAAATCGCTAAAAAAGCAAAGGGTACCCCTTGGCATTTTTTTGCACTTTTTTGGCAAAGTGCTCCGATTTCGACGAATGGGGCCTCGTTGGAAAGGGTTCGCTCCCCCGAATCCAGAACCGTTGTCTGTTCCGGAAAATTCCAACGGGTTCGGGAGTTATGGGCCCTTTTGTAGCTTCACAAGGAGGGCCCTTCAACACCCATTATTTCAGGAAATACCGGTCAGACCGGTGTCAAATTTAATTTACAGCCTCCCTAGGAGGGCCCTAACAATTTCCCATCAAAAAAAGGGCACCTCCAAAAATGGCCCAAAATCGCTAAAAATGCAAAGGGGTACCCCTTGGCATTTTTTTGGCAAAGTGCTCCGCTTTCGACGAATGGGGCCTCGTTGGAAAGGGTTCGCTCCCCCGAATCCAGAACCGCTGTCTGTTCCGGAAAATTCCAACGGGTTCGGGAGTTATGGGCCCTTTTGTGGCTTCACAAGGAGGGCCCTTCAACACCCATTATCTCAGGAAATACCGGTCAGACCGGTGTCAAATTTAATTTACAGCCTCCCTAGGAGGGCCCTAACAATTTCCCATCAAAAAAAGGGCACCTCCAAAAATGGCCCAAAATCGCTAAAAATGCAAAGGGTACCCCTTGGCATTTTTTTGCACTTTTTTGGCAAAGTGCTCCGATTTCGACGAATGGGGCCTCGTTGGAAAGGGTTCGCTCCCCCGAATCCAGAACCGTTGTCTGTTCCGGAAAATTCCAACGGGTTCGGGAGTTATGGGCCCTTTTGTGGCTTCACAAGGAGGGCCCTTCAACACCCATTATCTCAGGAAATACCGGTCAGACCGGCGTCAAATTTAATTTACAGCCTCCCTAGGAGGGCCCTAACAATTTCCCATCAAAAAAAGGGCACCTCCAAAAATGGCCCAAAATCGCTAAAAATGCAAAGGGTACCCCTTGGCATTTTTTTGCACTTTTTTGGCAAAGTGCTCCGATTTCGACGAATGGGGCCTCGTTGGAAAGGGTTCGCTCCCTCGAATCCAGAACCGTTGTCTGTTCCGGAAAATTCCAACGGGTTCGGGAGTTATGGGCCCTTTTGTAGCTTCACAAGGAGGGCCCTTCAACACCCATTATCTCAGGAAATACCGGTCAGACCGGTGTCAAATTTAATTTACAGCCTCCCTAGGAGGGCCCTAACAATTTCCCATCAAAAAAAGGGCACCTCCAAAAATGGCCCAAAATCGCTAAAAATGCAAAGGGGTACCCCTTGGCATTTTTTTGGCAAAGTGCTCCGCTTTCGACGAATGGGGCCTCGTTGGAAAGGGTTCGCTCCCCCGAATCCAGAACCGCTGTCTGTTCCGGAAAATTCCAACGGGTTCGGGAGTTATGGGCCCTTTTGTGGCTTCACAAGGAGGGCCCTTCAACACCCATTATTTCAGGAAATACCGGTCAGACCGGTGTCAAATTTAATTTACAGCCTCCCTAGGAGGGCCCTAACAATTTCCCATCAAAAAAAGGGCACCTCCAAAAATGGCCCAAAATCGCTAAAAATGCAAAGGGGTACCCCTTGGCATTTTTTTGGCAAAGTGCTCCGCTTTCGACGAATGGGGCCTCGTTGGAAAGGGTTCGCTCCCCCGAATCCAGAACCGCTGTCTGTTCCGGAAAATTCCAACGGGTTCGGGAGTTATGGGCCCTTTTGTGGCTTCACAAGGAGGGCCCTTCAACACCCATTATTTCAGGAAATACCGGTCAGACCGGTGTCAAATTTAATTTACAGCCTCCCTAGGAGGGCCCTAACAATTTCCCATCAAAAAAAGGGCACCTCCAAAAATGGCCCAAAATCGCTAAAAATGCAAAGGGGTACCCCTTGGCATTTTTTTGGCAAAGTGCTCCGCTTTCGACGAATGGGGCCTCGTTGGAAAGGGTTCGCTCCCCCGAATCCAGAACCGCTGTCTGTTCCGGAAAATTCCAACGGGTTCGGGAGTTATGGGCCCTTTTGTGGCTTCACAAGGAGGGCCCTTCAACACCCATTATCTCAGGAAATACCGGTCAGACCGGTGTCAAATTTAATTTACAGCCTCCCTAGGAGGGCCCTAACAATTTCCCATCAAAAAAAGGGCACCTCCAAAAATGGCCCAAAATCGCTAAAAATGCAAAGGGTACCCCTTGGCATTTTTTTGCACTTTTTTGGCAAAGTGCTCCGATTTCGACGAATGGGGCCTCGTTGGAAAGGGTTCGCTCCCCCGAATCCAGAACCGTTGTCTGTTCCGGAAAATTCCAACGGGTTCGGGAGTTATGGGCCCTTTTGTGGCTTCACAAGGAGGGCCCTTCAACACCCATTATCTCAGGAAATACCGGTCAGACCGGCGTCAAATTTAATTTACAGCCTCCCTAGGAGGGCCCTAACAATTTCCCATCAAAAAAAGGGCACCTCCAAAAATGGCCCAAAATCGCTAAAAATGCAAAGGGTACCCCTTGGCATTTTTTTGCACTTTTTTGGCAAAGTGCTCCGATTTCGACGAATGGGGCCTCGTTGGAAAGGGTTCGCTCCCTCGAATCCAGAACCGTTGTCTGTTCCGGAAAATTCCAACGGGTTCGGGAGTTATGGGCCCTTTTGTAGCTTCACAAGGAGGGCCCTTCAACACCCATTATCTCAGGAAATACCGGTCAGACCGGTGTCAAATTTAATTTACAGCCTCCCTAGGAGGGCCCTAACAATTTCCCATCAAAAAAAGGGCACCTCCAAAAATGGCCCAAAATCGCTAAAAATGCAAAGGGGTACCCCTTGGCATTTTTTTGCACTTTTTTGGCAAAGTGCTCCGATTTCGACGAATGGGGCCTCGTTGGAAAGGGTTCGCTCCCCCGAATCCAGAACCGTTGTCTGTTCCGGAAAATTCCAACGGGTTCGGGAGTTATGGGCCCTTTTGTAGCTTCACAAGGAGGGCCCTTCAACACCCATTATCTCAGGAAATACCGGTCAGACCGGTGTCAAATTTAATTTACAGCCTCCCTAGGAGGGCCCTAACAATTTCCCATCAAAAAAAGGGCACCTCCAAAAATGGCCCAAAATCGCTAAAAATGCAAAGGGGTACGTACCCCTTGGCATTTTTTTGCACTTTTTTGGCAAAGTGCTCCGATTTCGACGAATGGGGCCTCGTTGGAAAGGGTTCGCTCCCCCGAATCCAGAACCGTTGTCTGTTCCGGAAAATTCCAACGGGTTCGGGAGTTATGGGCCCTTTTGTAGCTTCACAAGGAGGGCCCTTCAACACCCATTATTTCAGGAAATACCGGTCAGACCGGTGTCAAATTTAATTTACAGCCTCCCTAGGAGGGCCCTAACAATTTCCCATCAAAAAAGGGCACATCCAAAAATGGCCCAAAATCGCTAAAAATGCAAAGGGGTACCCCTTGGCATTTTTTTGCACTTTTTTGGCAAAGTGCTCCGATTTCGACGAATGGGGCCTCGTTGGAAAGGGTTCGCTCCCCCGAATCCAGAACCGCTGTCTGTTCCGGAAAATTCCAACGGGTTCGGGAGTTATGGGCCCTTTTGTGGCTTCACAAGGAGGGCCCTTCAACACCCATTATTTCAGGAAATACCGGTCAGACCGGTGTCAAATTTAATTTACAGCCTCCCTAGGAGGGCCCTAACAATTTCCCATCAAAAAAGGGCACATCCAAAAATGGCCCAAAATCGCTAAAAATGCAAAGGGGTACCCCTTGGCATTTTTTTGCACTTTTTTGGCAAAGTGCTCCGATTTCGACGAATGGGGCCTCGTTGGAAAGGGTTCGCTCCCCCGAATCCAGAACCGCTGTCTGTTCCGGAAAATTCCAACGGGTTCGGGAGTTATGGGCCCTTTTGTGGCTTCACAAGGAGGGCCCTTCAACACCCATTATTTCAGGAAATACCGGTCAGACCGGTGTCAAATTTAATTTACAGCCTCCCTAGGAGGGCCCTAACAATTTCCCATCAAAAAAAGGGCACCTCCAAAAATGGCCCAAAATCGCTAAAAATGCAAAGGGGTACCCCTTGGCATTTTTTTGCACTTTTTTGGCAAAGTGCTCCGATTTCGACGAATGGGGCCTCGTTGGAAAGGGTTCGCTCCCCCGAATCCAGAACCGTTGTCTGTTCCGGAAAATTCCAACGGGTTCGGGAGTTATGGGCCCTTTTGTAGCTTCACAAGGAGGGCCCTTCAACACCCATTATTTCAGGAAATACCGGTCAGACCGGTGTCAAATTTAATTTACAGCCTCCCTAGGAGGGCCCTAACAATTTCCCATCAAAAAAGGGCACATCCAAAAATGGCCCAAAATCGCTAAAAATGCAAAGGGGTACCCCTTGGCATTTTTTTGCACTTTTTTGGCAAAGTGCTCCGATTTCGACGAATGGGGCCTCGTTGGAAAGGGTTCGCTCCCCCGAATCCAGAACCGCTGTCTGTTCCGGAAAATTCCAACGGGTTCGGGAGTTATGGGCCCTTTTGTGGCTTCACAAGGAGGGCCCTTCAACACCCATTATTTCAGGAAATACCGGTCAGACCGGTGTCAAATTTAATTTACAGCCTCCCTAGGAGGGCCCTAAAAATTTCCCATCAAAAAAAGGGCACATCCAAAAATGGCCCAAAATCGCTAAAAATGCAAAGGGGTGCCCTTGGCATTTTTTTGCACTTTTTTGGCAAAGTGCTCCGATTTCGACGAATGGGGCCTCGTTGGAAAGGGTTCGCTCCCCCGAATCCAGAACCGTTGTCTGTTCCGGAAAATTCCAACGGGTTCGGGAGTTATGGGCCCTTTTGTAGCTTCACAAGGAGGGCCCTTCAACACCCATTATTTCAGGAAATACCGGTCAGACCGGTGTCAAATTTAATTTACAGCCTCCCTAGGAGGGCCCTAACAATTTCCCATCAAAACCCCTTGGCATTTTTTTGCACTTTTTTGGCAAAGTGCTCCGATTTCGACGAATGGGGCCTCGTTGGAAAGGGTTCGCTCCCCCGAATCCAGAACCGCTGTCTGTTCCGGAAAATTCCAACGGGTTCGGGAGTTATGGGCCCTTTTGTGGCTTCACAAGGAGGGCCCTTCAACACCCATTATTTCAGGAAATACCGGTCAGACCGGTGTCAAATTTAATTTACAGCCTCCCTAGGAGGGCCCTAACAATTTCCCATCAAAAAAAGGGCACCTCCAAAAATGGCCCAAAATCGCTAAAAATGCAAAGGGGTACCCCTTGGCATTTTTTTGCACTTTTTTGGCAAAGTGCTCCGATTTCGACGAATGGGGCCTCGTTGGAAAGGGTTCGCTCCCCCGAATCCAGAACCGTTGTCTGTTCCGGAAAATTCCAACGGGTTCGGGAGTTATGGGCCCTTTTGTAGCTTCACAAGGAGGGCCCTTCAACACCCATTATTTCAGGAAATACCGGTCAGACCGGTGTCAAATTTAATTTACAGCCTCCCTAGGAGGGCCCTAAAAATTTCCCATCAAAAAAAGGGCACATCCAAAAATGGCCCAAAATCGCTAAAAATGCAAAGGGGTGCCCTTGGCATTTTTTTGCACTTTTTTGGCAAAGTGCTCCGATTTCGACGAATGGGGCCTCGTTGGAAAGGGTTCGCTCCCCCGAATCCAGAACCGCTGTCTGTTCCGGAAAATTCCAACGGGTTCGGGAGTTATGGGCCCTTTTGTGGCTTCACAAGGAGGGCCCTTCAACACCCATTATTTCAGGAAATACCGGTCAGACCGGTGTCAAATTTAATTTACAGCCTCCCTAGGAGGGCCCTAACAATTTCCCATCAAAAAAGGGCACATCCAAAAATGGCCCAAAATCGCTAAAAATGCAAAGGGGTACCCCTTGGCATTTTTTTGCACTTTTTTGGCAAAGTGCTCCGATTTCGACGAATGGGGCCTCGTTGGAAAGGGTTCGCTCCCCCGAATCCAGAACCGCTGTCTGTTCCGGAAAATTCCAACGGGTTCGGGAGTTATGGGCCCTTTTGTGGCTTCACAAGGAGGGCCCTTCAACACCCATTATTTCAGGAAATACCGGTCAGACCGGTGTCAAATTTAATTTACAGCCTCCCTAGGAGGGCCCTAACAATTTCCCATCAAAAAAAGGGCACCTCCAAAAATGGCCCAAAATCGCTAAAAATGCAAAGGGGTACCCCTTGGCATTTTTTTGCACTTTTTTGGCAAAGTGCTCCGATTTCGACGAATGGGGCCTCGTTGGAAAGGGTTCGCTCCCCCGAATCCAGAACCGTTGTCTGTTCCGGAAAATTCCAACGGGTTCGGGAGTTATGGGCCCTTTTGTAGCTTCACAAGGAGGGCCCTTCAACACCCATTATTTCAGGAAATACCGGTCAGACCGGTGTCAAATTTAATTTACAGCCTCCCTAGGAGGGCCCTAACAATTTCCCATCAAAAAAGGGCACATCCAAAAATGGCCCAAAATCGCTAAAAATGCAAAGGGGTACCCCTTGGCATTTTTTTGCACTTTTTTGGCAAAGTGCTCCGATTTCGACGAATGGGGCCTCGTTGGAAAGGGTTCGCTCCCCCGAATCCAGAACCGCTGTCTGTTCCGGAAAATTCCAACGGGTTCGGGAGTTATGGGCCCTTTTGTGGCTTCACAAGGAGGGCCCTTCAACACCCATTATTTCAGGAAATACCGGTCAGACCGGTGTCAAATTTAATTTACAGCCTCCCTAGGAGGGCCCTAAAAATTTCCCATCAAAAAAAGGGCACATCCAAAAATGGCCCAAAATCGCTAAAAATGCAAAGGGGTGCCCTTGGCATTTTTTTGCACTTTTTTGGCAAAGTGCTCCGATTTCGACGAATGGGGCCTCGTTGGAAAGGGTTCGCTCCCCCGAATCCAGAACCGTTGTCTGTTCCGGAAAATTCCAACGGGTTCGGGAGTTATGGGCCCTTTTGTAGCTTCACAAGGAGGGCCCTTCAACACCCATTATTTCAGGAAATACCGGTCAGACCGGTGTCAAATTTAATTTACAGCCTCCCTAGGAGGGCCCTAACAATTTCCCATCAAAACCCCTTGGCATTTTTTTGCACTTTTTTGGCAAAGTGCTCCGATTTCGACGAATGGGGCCTCGTTGGAAAGGGTTCGCTCCCCCGAATCCAGAACCGCTGTCTGTTCCGGAAAATTCCAACGGGTTCGGGAGTTATGGGCCCTTTTGTGGCTTCACAAGGAGGGCCCTTCAACACCCATTATTTCAGGAAATACCGGTCAGACCGGTGTCAAATTTAATTTACAGCCTCCCTAGGAGGGCCCTAACAATTTCCCATCAAAAAAAGGGCACCTCCAAAAATGGCCCAAAATCGCTAAAAATGCAAAGGGGTACCCCTTGGCATTTTTTTGCACTTTTTTGGCAAAGTGCTCCGATTTCGACGAATGGGGCCTCGTTGGAAAGGGTTCGCTCCCCCGAATCCAGAACCGTTGTCTGTTCCGGAAAATTCCAACGGGTTCGGGAGTTATGGGCCCTTTTGTAGCTTCACAAGGAGGGCCCTTCAACACCCATTATTTCAGGAAATACCGGTCAGACCGGTGTCAAATTTAATTTACAGCCTCCCTAGGAGGGCCCTAAAAATTTCCCATCAAAAAAAGGGCACATCCAAAAATGGCCCAAAATCGCTAAAAATGCAAAGGGGTGCCCTTGGCATTTTTTTGCACTTTTTTGGCAAAGTGCTCCGATTTCGACGAATGGGGCCTCGTTGGAAAGGGTTCGCTCCCCCGAATCCAGAACCGTTGTCTGTTCCGGAAAATTCCAACGGGTTCGGGAGTTATGGGCCCTTTTGTAGCTTCACAAGGAGGGCCCTTCAACACCCATTATTTCAGGAAATACCGGTCAGACCGGTGTCAAATTTAATTTACAGCCTCCCTAGGAGGGCCCTAACAATTTCCCATCAAAAAAGGGCACATCCAAAAATGGCCCAAAATCGCTAAAAATGCAAAGGGGTACCCCTTGGCATTTTTTTGCACTTTTTTGGCAAAGTGCTCCGATTTCGACGAATGGGGCCTCGTTGGAAAGGGTTCGCTCCCCCGAATCCAGAACCGCTGTCTGTTCCGGAAAATTCCAACGGGTTCGGGAGTTATGGGCCCTTTTGTGGCTTCACAAGGAGGGCCCTTCAACACCCATTATTTCAGGAAATACCGGTCAGACCGGTGTCAAATTTAATTTACAGCCTCCCTAGGAGGGCCCTAACAATTTCCCATCAAAAAAAGGGCACCTCCAAAAATGGCCCAAAATCGCTAAAAATGCAAAGGGGTACCCCTTGGCATTTTTTTGCACTTTTTTGGCAAAGTGCTCCGATTTCGACGAATGGGGCCTCGTTGGAAAGGGTTCGCTCCCCCGAATCCAGAACCGCTGTCTGTTCCGGAAAATTCCAACGGGTTCGGGAGTTATGGGCCCTTTTGTGGCTTCACAAGGAGGGCCCTTCAACACCCATTATTTCAGGAAATACCGGTCAGACCGGTGTCAAATTTAATTTACAGCCTCCCTAGGAGGGCCCTAAAAATTTCCCATCAAAAAAAGGGCACATCCAAAAATGGCCCAAAATCGCTAAAAATGCAAAGGGGTGCCCTTGGCATTTTTTTGCACTTTTTTGGCAAAGTGCTCCGATTTCGACGAATGGGGCCTCGTTGGAAAGGGTTCGCTCCCCCGAATCCAGAACCGTTGTCTGTTCCGGAAAATTCCAACGGGTTCGGGAGTTATGGGCCCTTTTGTAGCTTCACAAGGAGGGCCCTTCAACACCCATTATTTCAGGAAATACCGGTCAGACCGGTGTCAAATTTAATTTACAGCCTCCCTAGGAGGGCCCTAACAATTTCCCATCAAAACCCCTTGGCATTTTTTTGCACTTTTTTGGCAAAGTGCTCCGATTTCGACGAATGGGGCCTCGTTGGAAAGGGTTCGCTCCCCCGAATCCAGAACCGCTGTCTGTTCCGGAAAATTCCAACGGGTTCGGGAGTTATGGGCCCTTTTGTGGCTTCACAAGGAGGGCCCTTCAACACCCATTATTTCAGGAAATACCGGTCAGACCGGTGTCAAATTTAATTTACAGCCTCCCTAGGAGGGCCCTAACAATTTCCCATCAAAAAAAGGGCACCTCCAAAAATGGCCCAAAATCGCTAAAAATGCAAAGGGGTACCCCTTGGCATTTTTTTGCACTTTTTTGGCAAAGTGCTCCGATTTCGACGAATGGGGCCTCGTTGGAAAGGGTTCGCTCCCCCGAATCCAGAACCGTTGTCTGTTCCGGAAAATTCCAACGGGTTCGGGAGTTATGGGCCCTTTTGTAGCTTCACAAGGAGGGCCCTTCAACACCCATTATTTCAGGAAATACCGGTCAGACCGGTGTCAAATTTAATTTACAGCCTCCCTAGGAGGGCCCTAAAAATTTCCCATCAAAAAAAGGGCACATCCAAAAATGGCCCAAAATCGCTAAAAATGCAAAGGGGTGCCCTTGGCATTTTTTTGCACTTTTTTGGCAAAGTGCTCCGATTTCGACGAATGGGGCCTCGTTGGAAAGGGTTCGCTCCCCCGAATCCAGAACCGTTGTCTGTTCCGGAAAATTCCAACGGGTTCGGGAGTTATGGGCCCTTTTGTAGCTTCACAAGGAGGGCCCTTCAACACCCATTATTTCAGGAAATACCGGTCAGACCGGTGTCAAATTTAATTTACAGCCTCCCTAGGAGGGCCCTAACAATTTCCCATCAAAAAAGGGCACATCCAAAAATGGCCCAAAATCGCTAAAAATGCAAAGGGGTACCCCTTGGCATTTTTTTGCACTTTTTTGGCAAAGTGCTCCGATTTCGACGAATGGGGCCTCGTTGGAAAGGGTTCGCTCCCCCGAATCCAGAACCGTTGTCTGTTCCGGAAAATTCCAACGGGTTCGGGAGTTATGGGCCCTTTTGTGGCTTCACAAGGAGGGCCCTTCAACACCCATTATTTCAGGAAATACCGGTCAGACCGGTGTCAAATTTAATTTACAGCCTCCCTAGGAGGGCCCTAACAATTTCCCATCAAAAAAGGGCACATCCAAAAATGGCCCAAAATCGCTAAAAATGCAAAGGGGTACCCCTTGGCATTTTTTTGCACTTTTTTGGCAAAGTGCTCCGATTTCGACGAATGGGGCCTCGTTGGAAAGGGTTCGCTCCCCCGAATCCAGAACCGTTGTCTGTTCCGGAAAATTCCAACGGGTTCGGGAGTTATGGGCCCTTTTGTAGCTTCACAAGGAGGGCCCTTCAACACCCATTATTTCAGGAAATACCGGTCAGACCGGTGTCAAATTTAATTTACAGCCTCCCTAGGAGGGCCCTAAAAATTTCCCATCAAAAAAAGGGCACATCCAAAAATGGCCCAAAATCGCTAAAAATGCAAAGGGGTGCCCTTGGCATTTTTTTGCACTTTTTTGGCAAAGTGCTCCGATTTCGACGAATGGGGCCTCGTTGGAAAGGGTTCGCTCCCCCGAATCCAGAACCGTTGTCTGTTCCGGAAAATTCCATGGGGTTCGGGAGTTATGGGCCCTTTTGTAGCTTCACAAGGAGGGCCCTTCAACACCCATTATTTCAGGAAATACCGGTCAGACCGGTGTCAAATTTAATTTACAGCCTCCCTAGGAGGGCCCTAACAATTTCCCATCAAAAAAGGGCACATCCAAAAATGGCCCAAAATCGCTAAAAATGCAAAGGGGTACCCCTTGGCATTTTTTTGCACTTTTTTGGCAAAGTGCTCCGATTTCGACGAATGGGGCCTCGTTGGAAAGGGTTCGCTCCCCCGAATCCAGAACCGTTGTCTGTTCCGGAAAATTCCAACGGGTTCGGGAGTTATGGGCCCTTTTGTGGCTTCACAAGGAGGGCCCTTCAACACCCATTATTTCAGGAAATACCGGTCAGACCGGTGTCAAATTTAATTTACAGCCTCCCTAGGAGGGCCCTAACAATTTCCCATCAAAAAAGGGCACATCCAAAAATGGCCCAAAATCGCTAAAAATGCAAAGGGGTACCCCTTGGCATTTTTTTGCACTTTTTTGGCAAAGTGCTCCGATTTCGACGAATGGGGCCTCGTTGGAAAGGGTTCGCTCCCCCGAATCCAGAACCGTTGTCTGTTCCGGAAAATTCCAACGGGTTCGGGAGTTATGGGCCCTTTTGTAGCTTCACAAGGAGGGCCCTTCAACACCCATTATTTCAGGAAATACCGGTCAGACCGGTGTCAAATTTAATTTACAGCCTCCCTAGGAGGGCCCTAAAAATTTCCCATCAAAAAAAGGGCACATCCAAAAATGGCCCAAAATCGCTAAAAATGCAAAGGGGTGCCCTTGGCATTTTTTTGCACTTTTTTGGCAAAGTGCTCCGATTTCGACGAATGGGGCCTCGTTGGAAAGGGTTCGCTCCCCCGAATCCAGAACCGTTGTCTGTTCCGGAAAATTCCAACGGGTTCGGGAGTTATGGGCCCTTTTGTAGCTTCACAAGGAGGGCCCTTCAACACCCATTATTTCAGGAAATACCGGTCAGACCGGTGTCAAATTTAATTTACAGCCTCCCTAGGAGGGCCCTAACAATTTCCCATCAAAACCCCTTGGCATTTTTTTGCACTTTTTTGGCAAAGTGCTCCGATTTCGACGAATGGGGCCTCGTTGGAAAGGGTTCGCTCCCCCGAATCCAGAACCGCTGTCTGTTCCGGAAAATTCCAACGGGTTCGGGAGTTATGGGCCCTTTTGTGGCTTCACAAGGAGGGCCCTTCAACACCCATTATTTCAGGAAATACCGGTCAGACCGGTGTCAAATTTAATTTACAGCCTCCCTAGGAGGGCCCTAACAATTTCCCATCAAAAAAAGGGCACCTCCAAAAATGGCCCAAAATCGCTAAAAATGCAAAGGGGTACCCCTTGGCATTTTTTTGCACTTTTTTGGCAAAGTGCTCCGATTTCGACGAATGGGGCCTCGTTGGAAAGGGTTCGCTCCCCCGAATCCAGAACCGCTGTCTGTTCCGGAAAATTCCAACGGGTTCGGGAGTTATGGGCCCTTTTGTGGCTTCACAAGGAGGGCCCTTCAACACCCATTATTTCAGGAAATACCGGTCAGACCGGTGTCAAATTTAATTTACAGCCTCCCTAGGAGGGCCCTAACAATTTCCCATCAAAAAAAGGGCACCTCCAAAAATGGCCCAAAATCGCTAAAAATGCAAAGGGTACCCCTTGGCATTTTTTTGCACTTTTTTGGCAAAGTGCTCCGATTTCGACGAATGGGGCCTCGTTGGAAAGGGTTCGCTCCCTCGAATCCAGAACCGTTGTCTGTTCCGGAAAATTCCAACGGGTTCGGGAGTTATGGGCCCTTTTGTGGCTTCACAAGGAGGGCCCTTCAACACCCATTATTTCAGGAAATACCGGTCAGACCGGTGTCAAATTTAATTTACAGCCTCCCTAGGAGGGCCCTAACAATTTCCCATCAAAAAAAAGGCACCTCCAAAAATGGCCCAAAATCGCTAAAAATGCAAAGGGTACCCCTTGGCATTTTTTTGCACTTTTTTGGCAAAGTGCTCCGATTTCGACGAATGGGGCCTCGTTGGAAAGGGTTCGCTCCCCCGAATCCAGAACCGTTGTCTGTTCCGGAAAATTCCAACGGGTTCGGGAGTTATGGGCCCTTTTGTAGCTTCACAAGGAGGGCCCTTCAACACCCATTATTTCAGGAAATACCGGTCAGACCGGTGTCAAATTTAATTTACAGCCTCCCTAGGAGGGCCCTAAAAATTTCCCATCAAAAAAAGGGCACATCCAAAAATGGCCCAAAATCGCTAAAAATGCAAAGGGGTGCCCTTGGCATTTTTTTGCACTTTTTTGGCAAAGTGCTCCGATTTCGACGAATGGGGCCTCGTTGGAAAGGGTTCGCTCCCCCGAATCCAGAACCGTTGTCTGTTCCGGAAAATTCCAACGGGTTCGGGAGTTATGGGCCCTTTTGTGGCTTCACAAGGAGGGCCCTTCAACACCCATTATTTCAGGAAATACCGGTCAGACCGGTGTCAAATTTAATTTACAGCCTCCCTAGGAGGGCCCTAACAATTTCCCATCAAAAAAAGGGCACCTCCAAAAATGGCCCAAAATCGCTAAAAATGCAAAGGGGTACCCCTTGGCATTTTTTTGCACTTTTTTGGCAAAGTGCTCCGATTTCGACGAATGGGGCCTCGTTGGAAAGGGTTCGCTCCCCCGAATCCAGAACCGTTGTCTGTTCCGGAAAATTCCAACGGGTTCGGGAGTTATGGGCCCTTTTGTAGCTTCACAAGGAGGGCCCTTCAACACCCATTATTTCAGGAAATACCGGTCAGACCGGTGTCAAATTTAATTTACAGCCTCCCTAGGAGGGCCCTAACAATTTCCCATCAAAAAAGGGCACATCCAAAAATGGCCCAAAATCGCTAAAAATGCAAAGGGGTACCCCTTGGCATTTTTTTGCACTTTTTTGGCAAAGTGCTCCGATTTCGACGAATGGGGCCTCGTTGGAAAGGGTTCGCTCCCCCGAATCCAGAACCGCTGTCTGTTCCGGAAAATTCCAACGGGTTCGGGAGTTATGGGCCCTTTTGTGGCTTCACAAGGAGGGCCCTTCAACACCCATTATTTCAGGAAATACCGGTCAGACCGGTGTCAAATTTAATTTACAGCCTCCCTAGGAGGGCCCTAACAATTTCCCATCAAAAAAAGGGCACCTCCAAAAATGGCCCAAAATCGCTAAAAATGCAAAGGGGTACCCCTTGGCATTTTTTTGGCAAAGTGCTCCGCTTTCGACGAATGGGGCCTCGTTGGAAAGGGTTCGCTCCCCCGAATCCAGAACCGCTGTCTGTTCCGGAAAATTCCAACGGGTTCGGGAGTTATGGGCCCTTTTGTGGCTTCACAAGGAGGGCCCTTCAACACCCATTATCTCAGGAAATACCGGTCAGACCGGTGTCAAATTTAATTTACAGCCTCCCTAGGAGGGCCCTAACAATTTCCCATCAAAAAAAGGGCACCTCCAAAAATGGCCCAAAATCGCTAAAAATGCAAAGGGGTACCCCTTGGCATTTTTTTGCACTTTTTTGGCAAAGTGCTCCGATTTCGACGAATGGGGCCTCGTTGGAAAGGGTTCGCTCCCCCGAATCCAGAACCGTTGTCTGTTCCGGAAAATTCCAACGGGTTCGGGAGTTATGGGCCCTTTTGTAGCTTCACAAGGAGGGCCCTTCAACACCCATTATTTCAGGAAATACCGGTCAGACCGGTGTCAAATTTAATTTACAGCCTCCCTAGGAGGGCCCTAACAATTTCCCATCAAAAAAAGGGCACCTCCAAAAATGGCCCAAAATCGCTAAAAATGCAAAGGGGTACCCCTTGGCATTTTTTTGGCAAAGTGCTCCGCTTTCGACGAATGGGGCCTCGTTGGAAAGGGTTCGCTCCCCCGAATCCAGAACCGCTGTCTGTTCCGGAAAATTCCAACGGGTTCGGGAGTTATGGGCCCTTTTGTGGCTTCACAAGGAGGGCCCTTCAACACCCATTATCTCAGGAAATACCGGTCAGACCGGTGTCAAATTTAATTTACAGCCTCCCTAGGAGGGCCCTAACAATTTCCCATCAAAAAAAGGGCACCTCCAAAAATGGCCCAAAATCGCTAAAAATGCAAAGGGTACCCCTTGGCATTTTTTTGCACTTTTTTGGAAAAGTGCTCCGATTTCGACGAATGGGGCCTCGTTGGAAAGGGTTCGCTCCCCCGAATCCAGAACCGTTGTCTGTTCCGGAAAATTCCAACGGGTTCGGGAGTTATGGGCCCTTTTGTAGCTTCACAAGGAGGGCCCTTCAACACCCATTATCTCAGGAAATACCGGTCAGACCGGTGTCAAATTTAATTTACAGCCTCCCTAGGAGGGCCCTAACAATTTCCCATCAAAAAAGGGCACCTCCAAAAATGGCCCAAAATCGCTAAAAATGCAAAGGGGTACCCCTTGGCATTTTTTTGCACTTTTTTGGCAAAGTGCTCCGATTTCGACGAATGGGGCCTCGTTGGAAAGGGTTCGCTCCCCCGAATCCAGAACCGTTGTCTGTTCCGGAAAATTCCAACGGGTTCGGGAGTTATGGGCCCTTTTGTAGCTTCACAAGGAGGGCCCTTCAACACCCATTATCTCAGGAAATACCGGTCAGACCGGTGTCAAATTTAATTTACAGCCTCCCTAGGAGGTCCCTAACAATTTCCCATCAAAAAAAGGGCACCTCCAAAAATGGCCCAAAATCGCTAAAAATGCAAAGGGTACCCCTTGGCATTTTTTTGCACTTTTTTGGCAAAGTGCTCCGATTTCGACGAATGGGGCCTCGTTGGAAAGGGTTCGCTCCCCCGAATCCAGAACCGTTGTCTGTTCCGGAAAATTCCAACGGGTTCGGGAGTTATGGGCCCTTTTGTAGCTTCACAAGGAGGGCCCTTCAACACCCATTATTTCAGGAAATACCGGTCAGACCGGTGTCAAATTTAATTTACAGCCTCCCTAGGAGGGCCCTAACAATTTCCCATCAAAAAAAGGGCACCTCCAAAAATGGCCCAAAATCGCTAAAAATGCAAAGGGGTACCCCTTGGCATTTTTTTGCACTTTTTTGGCAAAGTGCTCCGATTTCGACGAATGGGGCCTCGTTGGAAAGGGTTCGCTCCCCCGAATCCAGAACCGTTGTCTGTTCCGGAAAATTCCAACGGGTTCGGGAGTTATGGGCCCTTTTGTAGCTTCACAAGGAGGGCCCTTCAACACCCATTATCTCAGGAAATACCGGTCAGACCGGTGTCAAATTTAATTTACAGCCTCCCTAGGAGGGCCCTAACAATTTCCCATCAAAAAAGGGCACCTCCAAAAATGGCCCAAAATCGCTAAAAATGCAAAGGGGTACCCCTTGGCATTTTTTTGCACTTTTTTGGCAAAGTGCTCCGATTTCGACGAATGGGGCCTCGTTGGAAAGGGTTCGCTCCCCCGAATCCAGAACCGTTGTCTGTTCCGGAAAATTCCAACGGGTTCGGGAGTTATGGGCCCTTTTGTGGCTTCACAAGGAGGGCCCTTCAACACCCATTATCTCAGGAAATACCGGTCAGACCGGTGTCAAATTTAATTTACAGCCTCCCTAGGAGGGCCCTAACAATTTCCCATCAAAAAAAGGGCACCTCCAAAAATGGCCCAAAATCGCTAAAAATGCAAAGGGGTACGTACCCCTTGGCATTTTTTTGCACTTTTTTGGCAAAGTGCTCCGATTTCGACGAATGGGGCCTCGTTGGAAAGGGTTCGCTCCCCCGAATCCAGAACCGTTGTCTGTTCCGGAAAATTCCAACGGGTTCGGGAGTTATGGGCCCTTTTGTGGCTTCACAAGGAGGGCCCTTCAACACCCATTATCTCAGGAAATACCGGTCAGACCGGTGTCAAATTTAATTTACAGCCTCCCTAGGAGGGCCCTAACAATTTCCCATCAAAAAAAGGGCACCTCCAAAAATGGCCCAAAATCGCTAAAAATGCAAAGGGGTACCCCTTGGCATTTTTTTGCACTTTTTTGGCAAAGTGCTCCGATTTCGACGAATGGGGCCTCGTTGGAAAGGGTTCGCTCCCCCGAATCCAGAACCGTTGTCTGTTCCGGAAAATTCCAACGGGTTCGGGAGTTATGGGCCCTTTTGTAGCTTCACAAGGAGGGCCCTTCAACACCCATTATCTCAGGAAATACCGGTCAGACCGGTGTCAAATTTAATTTACAGCCTCCCTAGGAGGGCCCTAACAATTTCCCATCAAAAAAGGGCACCTCCAAAAATGGCCCAAAATCGCTAAAAATGCAAAGGGGTACCCCTTGGCATTTTTTTGCACTTTTTTGGCAAAGTGCTCCGATTTCGACGAATGGGGCCTCGTTGGAAAGGGTTCGCTCCCCCGAATCCAGAACCGTTGTCTGTTCCGGAAAATTCCAACGGGTTCGGGAGTTATGGGCCCTTTTGTGGCTTCACAAGGAGGGCCCTTCAACACCCATTATCTCAGGAAATACCGGTCAGACCGGTGTCAAATTTAATTTACAGCCTCCCTAGGAGGGCCCTAACAATTTCCCATCAAAAAAAGGGCACCTCCAAAAATGGCCCAAAATCGCTAAAAATGCAAAGGGGTACCCCTTGGCATTTTTTTGCACTTTTTTGGCAAAGTGCTCCGATTTCGACGAATGGGGCCTCGTTGGAAAGGGTTCGCTCCCCCGAATCCAGAACCGTTGTCTGTTCCGGAAAATTCCAACGGGTTCGGGAGTTATGGGCCCTTTTGTGGCTTCACAAGGAGGGCCCTTCAACACCCATTATCTCAGGAAATACCGGTCAGACCGGTGTCAAATTTAATTTACAGCCTCCCTAGGAGGGCCCTAACAATTTCCCATCAAAAAAAGGGCACCTCCAAAATGGCCCAAAATCGCTAAAAATGCAAAGGGGTACCCCTTGGCATTTTTTTGCACTTTTTTGGCAAAGTGCTCCGATTTCGACGAATGGGGCCTCGTTGGAAAGGGTTCGCTCCCCCGAATCCAGAACCGTTGTCTGTTCCGGAAAATTCCAACGGGTTCGGGAGTTATGGGCCCTTTTGTAGCTTCACAAGGAGGGCCCTTCAACACCCATTATTTCAGGAAATACCGGTCAGACCGGTGTCAAATTTAATTTACAGCCTCCCTAGGAGGGCCCTAACAATTTCCCATCAAAAAAAGGGCACCTCCAAAAATGGCCCAAAATCGCTAAAAATGCAAAGGGGTACCCCTTGGCATTTTTTTGCACTTTTTTGGCAAAGTGCTCCGATTTCGACGAATGGGGCCTCGTTGGAAAGGGTTCGCTCCCCCGAATCCAGAACCGTTGTCTGTTCCGGAAAATTCCAACGGGTTCGGGAGTTATGGGCCCTTTTGTAGCTTCACAAGGAGGGCCCTTCAACACCCATTATCTCAGGAAATACCGGTCAGACCGGTGTCAAATTTAATTTACAGCCTCCCTAGGAGGGCCCTAACAATTTCCCATCAAAAAAGGGCACCTCCAAAAATGGCCCAAAATCGCTAAAAATGCAAAGGGGTACCCCTTGGCATTTTTTTGCACTTTTTTGGCAAAGTGCTCCGATTTCGACGAATGGGGCCTCGTTGGAAAGGGTTCGCTCCCCCGAATCCAGAACCGTTGTCTGTTCCGGAAAATTCCAACGGGTTCGGGAGTTATGGGCCCTTTTGTGGCTTCACAAGGAGGGCCCTTCAACACCCATTATCTCAGGAAATACCGGTCAGACCGGTGTCAAATTTAATTTACAGCCTCCCTAGGAGGGCCCTAACAATTTCCCATCAAAAAAAGGGCACCTCCAAAATGGCCCAAAATCGCTAAAAATGCAAAGGGGTACCCCTTGGCATTTTTTTGCACTTTTTTGGCAAAGTGCTCCGATTTCGACGAATGGGGCCTCGTTGGAAAGGGTTCGCTCCCCCGAATCCAGAACCGTTGTCTGTTCCGGAAAATTCCAACGGGTTCGGGAGTTATGGGCCCTTTTGTAGCTTCACAAGGAGGGCCCTTCAACACCCATTATTTCAGGAAATACCGGTCAGACCGGTGTCAAATTTAATTTACAGCCTCCCTAGGAGGGCCCTAACAATTTCCCATCAAAAAAAGGGCACATCCAAAAATGGCCCAAAATCGCTAAAAATGCAAAGGGGTACCCCTTGGCATTTTTTTGCACTTTTTTGGCAAAGTGCTCCGATTTCGACGAATGGGGCCTCGTTGGAAAGGGTTCGCTCCCCCGAATCCAGAACCGTTGTCTGTTCCGGAAAATTCCAACGGGTTCGGGAGTTATGGGCCCTTTTGTGGCTTCACAAGGAGGGCCCTTCAACACCCATTATCTCAGGAAATACCGGTCAGACCGGTGTCAAATTTAACTTACAGCCTCCCTAGGAGGGCCCTAACAATTTCCCATCAAAAAAAGGGCACCTCCAAAAATGGCCCAAAATCGCTAAAAATGCAAAGGGTACCCCTTGGCATTTTTTTGCACTTTTTTGGCAAAGTGCTCCGATTTCGACGAATGGGGCCTCGTTGGAAAGGGTTCGCTCCCCCGAATCCAGAACCGTTGTCTGTTCCGGAAAATTCCAACGGGTTCGGGAGTTATGGGCCCTTTTGTAGCTTCACAAGGAGGGCCCTTCAACACCCATTATCTCAGGAAATACCGGTCAGACCGGTGTCAAATTTAATTTACAGCCTCCCTAGGAGGGCCCTAACAATTTCCCATCAAAAAAGGGCACCTCCAAAAATGGCCCAAAATCGCTAAAAATGCAAAGGGGTACCCCTTGGCATTTTTTTGCACTTTTTTGGCAAAGTGCTCCGATTTCGACGAATGGGGCCTCGTTGGAAAGGGTTCGCTCCCCCGAATCCAGAACCGTTGTCTGTTCCGGAAAATTCCAACGGGTTCGGGAGTTATGGGCCCTTTTGTGGCTTCACAAGGAGGGCCCTTCAACACCCATTATCTCAGGAAATACCGGTCAGACCGGTGTCAAATTTAATTTACAGCCTCCCTAGGAGGGCCCTAACAATTTCCCATCAAAAAAAGGGCACCTCCAAAAATGGCCCAAAATCGCTAAAAATGCAAAGGGGTACCCCTTGGCATTTTTTTGCACTTTTTTGGCAAAGTGCTCCGATTTCGACGAATGGGGCCTCGTTGGAAAGGGTTCGCTCCCCCGAATCCAGAACCGTTGTCTGTTCCGGAAAATTCCAACGGGTTCGGGAGTTATGGGCCCTTTTGTAGCTTCACAAGGAGGGCCCTTCAACACCCATTATCTCAGGAAATACCGGTCAGACCGGTGTCAAATTTAATTTACAGCCTCCCTAGGAGGGCCCTAACAATTTCCCATCAAAAAAGGGCACCTCCAAAAATGGCCCAAAATCGCTAAAAATGCAAAGGGGTACCCCTTGGCATTTTTTTGCACTTTTTTGGCAAAGTGCTCCGATTTCGACGAATGGGGCCTCGTTGGAAAGGGTTCGCTCCCCCGAATCCAGAACCGTTGTCTGTTCCGGAAAATTCCAACGGGTTCGGGAGTTATGGGCCCTTTTGTGGCTTCACAAGGAGGGCCCTTCAACACCCATTATCTCAGGAAATACCGGTCAGACCGGTGTCAAATTTAATTTACAGCCTCCCTAGGAGGGCCCTAACAATTTCCCATCAAAAAAAGGGCACCTCCAAAATGGCCCAAAATCGCTAAAAATGCAAAGGGGTACCCCTTGGCATTTTTTTGCACTTTTTTGGCAAAGTGCTCCGATTTCGACGAATGGGGCCTCGTTGGAAAGGGTTCGCTCCCCCGAATCCAGAACCGTTGTCTGTTCCGGAAAATTCCAACGGGTTCGGGAGTTATGGGCCCTTTTGTAGCTTCACAAGGAGGGCCCTTCAACACCCATTATTTCAGGAAATACCGGTCAGACCGGTGTCAAATTTAATTTACAGCCTCCCTAGGAGGGCCCTAACAATTTCCCATCAAAAAAAGGGCACATCCAAAAATGGCCCAAAATCGCTAAAAATGCAAAGGGGTACCCCTTGGCATTTTTTTGCACTTTTTTGGCAAAGTGCTCCGATTTCGACGAATGGGGCCTCGTTGGAAAGGGTTCGCTCCCCCGAATCCAGAACCGTTGTCTGTTCCGGAAAATTCCAACGGGTTCGGGAGTTATGGGCCCTTTTGTGGCTTCACAAGGAGGGCCCTTCAACACCCATTATCTCAGGAAATACCGGTCAGACCGGTGTCAAATTTAACTTACAGCCTCCCTAGGAGGGCCCTAACAATTTCCCATCAAAAAAAGGGCACCTCCAAAAATGGCCCAAAATCGCTAAAAATGCAAAGGGTACCCCTTGGCATTTTTTTGCACTTTTTTGGCAAAGTGCTCCGATTTCGACGAATGGGGCCTCGTTGGAAAGGGTTCGCTCCCCCGAATCCAGAACCGTTGTCTGTTCCGGAAAATTCCAACGGGTTCGGGAGTTATGGGCCCTTTTGTAGCTTCACAAGGAGGGCCCTTCAACACCCATTATCTCAGGAAATACCGGTCAGACCGGTGTCAAATTTAATTTACAGCCTCCCTAGGAGGGCCCTAACAATTTCCCATCAAAAAAGGGCACCTCCAAAAATGGCCCAAAATCGCTAAAAATGCAAAGGGGTACCCCTTGGCATTTTTTTGCACTTTTTTGGCAAAGTGCTCAGATTTCGACGAATGGGGCCTCGTTGGAAAGGGTTCGCTCCCCCGAATCCAGAACCGTTGTCTGTTCCGGAAAATTCCAACGGGTTCGGGAGTTATGGGCCCTTTTGTGGCTTCACAAGGAGGGCCCTTCAACACCCATTATCTCAGGAAATACCGGTCAGACCGGTGTCAAATTTAATTTACAGCCTCCCTAGGAGGGCCCTAACAATTTCCCATCAAAAAAAGGGCACCTCCAAAAATGGCCCAAAATCGCTAAAAATGCAAAGGGGTACCCCTTGGCATTTTTTTGCACTTTTTTGGCAAAGTGCTCCGATTTCGACGAATGGGGCCTCGTTGGAAAGGGTTCGCTCCCCCGAATCCAGAACCGTTGTCTGTTCCGGAAAATTCCAACGGGTTCGGGAGTTATGGGCCCTTTTGTAGCTTCACAAGGAGGGCCCTTCAACACCCATTATTTCAGGAAATACCGGTCAGACCGGTGTCAAATTTAATTTACAGCCTCCCTAGGAGGGCCCTAAAAATTTCCCATCAAAAAAAGGGCACATCCAAAAATGGCCCAAAATCGCTAAAAATGCAAAGGGGTGCCCTTGGCATTTTTTTGCACTTTTTTGGCAAAGTGCTCCGATTTCGACGAATGGGGCCTCGTTGGAAAGGGTTCGCTCCCCCGAATCCAGAACCGTTGTCTGTTCCGGAAAATTCCAACGGGTTCGGGAGTTATGGGCCCTTTTGTAGCTTCACAAGGAGGGCCCTTCAACACCCATTATTTCAGGAAATACCGGTCAGACCGGTGTCAAATTTAATTTACAGCCTCCCTAGGAGGGCCCTAACAATTTCCCATCAAAACCCCTTGGCATTTTTTTGCACTTTTTTGGCAAAGTGCTCCGATTTCGACGAATGGGGCCTCGTTGGAAAGGGTTCGCTCCCCCGAATCCAGAACCGTTGTCTGTTCCGGAAAATTCCAACGGGTTCGGGAGTTATGGGCCCTTTTGTAGCTTCACAAGGAGGGCCCTTCAACACCCATTATTTCAGGAAATACCGGTCAGACCGGTGTCAAATTTAATTTACAGCCTCCCTAGGAGGGCCCTAACAATTTCCCATCAAAAAAAGGGCACCTCCAAAAATGGCCCAAAATCGCTAAAAATGCAAAGGGTACCCCTTGGCATTTTTTTGCACTTTTTTGGCAAAGTGCTCCGATTTCGACGAATGGGGCCTCGTTGGAAAGGGTTCGCTCCCCCGAATCCAGAACCGTTGTCTGTTCCGGAAAATTCCAACGGGTTCGGGAGTTATGGGCCCTTTTGTAGCTTCACAAGGAGGGCCCTTCAACACCCATTATCTCAGGAAATACCGGTCAGACCGGTGTCAAATTTAATTTACAGCCTCCCTAGGAGGGCCCTAACAATTTCCCATCAAAACCCCTTGGCATTTTTTTGCACTTTTTTGGCAAAGTGCTCCGATTTCGACGAATGGGGCCTCGTTGGAAAGGGTTCGCTCCCCCGAATCCAGAACCGTTGTCTGTTCCGGAAAATTCCAACGGGTTCGGGAGTTATGGGCCCTTTTGTAGCTTCACAAGGAGGGCCCTTCAACACCCATTATTTCAGGAAATACCGGTCAGACCGGTGTCAAATTTAATTTACAGCCTCCCTAGGAGGGCCCTAACAATTTCCCATCAAAAAAAGGGCACCTCCAAAAATGGCCCAAAATCGCTAAAAATGCAAAGGGTACCCCTTGGCATTTTTTTGCACTTTTTTGGCAAAGTGCTCCGATTTCGACGAATGGGGCCTCGTTGGAAAGGGTTCGCTCCCCCGAATCCAGAACCGTTGTCTGTTCCGGAAAATTCCAACGGGTTCGGGAGTTATGGGCCCTTTTGTAGCTTCACAAGGAGGGCCCTTCAACACCCATTATCTCAGGAAATACCGGTCAGACCGGTGTCAAATTTAATTTACAGCCTCCCTAGGAGGTCCCTAACAATTTCCCATCAAAAAAAGGGCACCTCCAAAAATGGCCCAAAATCGCTAAAAATGCAAAGGGTACCCCTTGGCATTTTTTTGCACTTTTTTGGCAAAGTGCTCCGATTTCGACGAATGGGGCCTCGTTGGAAAGGGTTCGCTCCCCCGAATCCAGAACCGTTGTCTGTTCCGGAAAATTCCAACGGGTTCGGGAGTTATGGGCCCTTTTGTAGCTTCACAAGGAGGGCCCTTCAACACCCATTATTTCAGGAAATACCGGTCAGACCGGTGTCAAATTTAATTTACAGCCTCCCTAGGAGGGCCCTAACAATTTCCCATCAAAAAAAGGGCACCTCCAAAAATGGCCCAAAATCGCTAAAAATGCAAAGGGGTACCCCTTGGCATTTTTTTGCACTTTTTTGGCAAAGTGCTCCGATTTCGACGAATGGGGCCTCGTTGGAAAGGGTTCGCTCCCCCGAATCCAGAACCGTTGTCTGTTCCGGAAAATTCCAACGGGTTCGGGAGTTATGGGCCCTTTTGTAGCTTCACAAGGAGGGCCCTTCAACACCCATTATCTCAGGAAATACCGGTCAGACCGGTGTCAAATTTAATTTACAGCCTCCCTAGGAGGGCCCTAACAATTTCCCATCAAAAAAGGGCACCTCCAAAAATGGCCCAAAATCGCTAAAAATGCAAAGGGGTACCCCTTGGCATTTTTTTGCACTTTTTTGGCAAAGTGCTCCGATTTCGACGAATGGGGCCTCGTTGGAAAGGGTTCGCTCCCCCGAATCCAGAACCGTTGTCTGTTCAGGAAAATTCCAACGGGTTCGGGAGTTATGGGCCCTTTTGTGGCTTCACAAGGAGGGCCCTTCAACACCCATTATCTCAGGAAATACCGGTCAGACCGGTGTCAAATTTAATTTACAGCCTCCCTAGGAGGGCCCTAACAATTTCCCATCAAAAAAAGGGCACCTCCAAAAATGGCCCAAAATCGCTAAAAATGCAAAGGGGTACCCCTTGGCATTTTTTTGCACTTTTTTGGCAAAGTGCTCCGATTTCGACGAATGGGGCCTCGTTGGAAAGGGTTCGCTCCCCCGAATCCAGAACCGTTGTCTGTTCCGGAAAATTCCAACGGGTTCGGGAGTTATGGGCCCTTTTGTAGCTTCACAAGGAGGGCCCTTCAACACCCATTATCTCAGGAAATACCGGTCAGACCGGTGTCAAATTTAATTTACAGCCTCCCTAGGAGGGCCCTAACAATTTCCCATCAAAAAAAGGGCACCTCCAAAAATGGCCCAAAATCGCTAAAAATGCAAAGGGTACCCCTTGGCATTTTTTTGCACTTTTTTGGCAAAGTGCTCCGATTTCGACGAATGGGGCCTCGTTGGAAAGGGTTCGCTCCCCCGAATCCAGAACCGTTGTCTGTTCCGGAAAATTCCAACGGGTTCGGGAGTTATGGGCCCTTTTGTAGCTTCACAAGGAGGGCCCTTCAACACCCATTATCTCAGGAAATACCGGTCAGACCGGTGTCAAATTTAATTTACAGCCTCCCTAGGAGGGCCCTAACAATTTCCCATCAAAAAAGGGCACCTCCAAAAATGGCCCAAAATCGCTAAAAATGCAAAGGGGTACCCCTTGGCATTTTTTTGCACTTTTTTGGCAAAGTGCTCCGATTTCGACGAATGGGGCCTCGTTGGAAAGGGTTCGCTCCCCCGAATCCAGAACCGTTGTCTGTTCCGGAAAATTCCAACGGGTTCGGGAGTTATGGGCCCTTTTGTAGCTTCACAAGGAGGGCCCTTCAACACCCATTATTTCAGGAAATACCGGTCAGACCGGTGTCAAATTTAATTTACAGCCTCCCTAGGAGGGCCCTAACAATTTCCCATCAAAAAAAGGGCACATCCAAAAATGGCCCAAAATCGCTAAAAATGCAAAGGGGTACCCCTTGGCATTTTTTTGCACTTTTTTGGCAAAGTGCTCCGATTTCGACGAATGGGGCCTCGTTGGAAAGGGTTCGCTCCCCCGAATCCAGAACCGTTGTCTGTTCCGGAAAATTCCAACGGGTTCGGGAGTTATGGGCCCTTTTGTGGCTTCACAAGGAGGGCCCTTCAACACCCATTATCTCAGGAAATACCGGTCAGACCGGTGTCAAATTTAACTTACAGCCTCCCTAGGAGGGCCCTAACAATTTCCCATCAAAAAAAGGGCACCTCCAAAAATGGCCCAAAATCGCTAAAAATGCAAAGGGTACCCCTTGGCATTTTTTTGCACTTTTTTGGCAAAGTGCTCCGATTTCGACGAATGGGGCCTCGTTGGAAAGGGTTCGCTCCCCCGAATCCAGAACCGTTGTCTGTTCCGGAAAATTCCAACGGGTTCGGGAGTTATGGGCCCTTTTGTGGCTTCACAAGGAGGGCCCTTCAACACCCATTATCTCAGGAAATACCGGTCAGACCGGTGTCAAATTTAATTTACAGCCTCCCTAGGAGGGCCCTAACAATTTCCCATCAAAAAAAGGGCACCTCCAAAAATGGCCCAAAATCGCTAAAAATGCAAAGGGGTACCCCTTGGCATTTTTTTGCACTTTTTTGGCAAAGTGCTCCGATTTCGACGAATGGGGCCTCGTTGGAAAGGGTTCGCTCCCCCGAATCCAGAACCGTTGTCTGTTCCGGAAAATTCCAACGGGTTCGGGAGTTATGGGCCCTTTTGTGGCTTCACAAGGAGGGCCCTTCAACACCCATTATTTCAGGAAATACCGGTCAGACCGGTGTCAAATTTAATTTACAGCCTCCCTAGGAGGGCCCTAACAATTTCCCATCAAAAAAAGGGCACATCCAAAAATGGCCCAAAATCGCTAAAAATGCAAAGGGTACCCCTTGGCATTTTTTTGCACTTTTTTGGCAAAGTGCTCCGATTTCGACGAATGGGGCCTCGTTGGAAAGAGTTCGCTCCCCCGAATCCAGAACCGTTGTCTGTTCCGGAAAATTCCAACGGGTTCGGGAGTTATGGGCCCTTTTGTGGCTTCACAAGGAGGGCCCTTCAACACCCATTATCTCAGGAAATACCGGTCAGACCGGTGTCAAATTTAATTTACAGCCTCCCTAGGAGGGCCCTAACAATTTCCCATCAAAAAAAGGGCACCTCCAAAAATGGCCCAAAATCGCTAAAAATGCAAAGGGGTACCCCTTGGCATTTTTTTGCACTTTTTTGGCAAAGTGCTCCGATTTCGACGAATGGGGCCTCGTTGGAAAGGGTTCGCTCCCCCGAATCCAGAACCGTTGTCTGTTCCGGAAAATTCCAACGGGTTCGGGAGTTATGGGCCCTTTTGTGGCTTCACAAGGAGGGCCCTTCAACACCCATTATCTCAGGAAATACCGGTCAGACCGGTGTCAAATTTAATTTACAGCCTCCCTAGGAGGGCCCTAACAATTTCCCATCAAAAAAAGGGCACCTCCAAAAATGGCCCAAAATCCCTAAAAATGCAAAGGGTACCCTTGACATTTTTTTGCACTTTTTTGGCAAAGTGCTCCGATTTCGACGAATGGGGCCTCGTTGGAAAGGGTTCGCTCCCCCGAATCCAGAACCGCTGTCTGTTCCGGAAAATTCCAACGGGTTCGGGAGTTATGGGCCCTTTTGTGGCTTCACAAGGAGGGCCCTTCAACACCCATTATTTCAGGAAATACCGGTCAGACCGGTGTCAAATTTAATTTACAGCCTCCCTAGGAGGGCCCTAACAATTTCCCATCAAAAAAAGGGCACATTCAAAAATGGCCCAAAATCGCTAAAAATGCAAAGGGGTACCCCTTGGCATTTTTTTGCACTTTTTTGGCAAAGTGCTCCGATTTCGACGAATGGGGCCTCGTTGGAAAGGGTTCGCTCCCCCGAATCCAGAACCGTTGTCTGTTCCGGAAAATTCCAACGGGTTCGGGAGTTATGGGCCCTTTTGTAGCTTCACAAGGAGGGCCCTTCAACACCCATTATTTCAGGAAATACCGGTCAGACCGGTGTCAAATTTAATTTACAGCCTCCCTAGGAGGGCCCTAACAATTTCCCATCAAAAAAGGGCACCTCCAAAAATGGCCCAAAATCGCTAAAAATGCAAAGGGGTACCCCTTGGCATTTTTTTGCACTTTTTTGGCAAAGTGCTCCGATTTCGACGAATGGGGCCTCGTTGGAAAGGGTTCGCTCCCCCGAATCCAGAACCGTTGTCTGTTCCGGAAAATTCCAACGGGTTCGGGAGTTATGGGCCCTTTTGTAGCTTCACAAGGAGGGCCCTTCAACACCCATTATTTCAGGAAATACCGGTCAGACCGGTGTCAAATTTAATTTACAGCCTCCCTAGGAGGGCCCTAACAATTTCCCATCAAAAAAAGGGCACCTCCAAAAATGGCCCAAAATCGCTAAAAATGCAAAGGGGTACCCCTTGGCATTTTTTTGGCAAAGTGCTCCGCTTTCGACGAATGGGGCCTCGTTGGAAAGGGTTCGCTCCCCCGAATCCAGAACCGCTGTCTGTTCCGGAAAATTCCAACGGGTTCGGGAGTTATGGGCCCTTTTGTGGCTTCACAAGGAGGGCCCTTCAACACCCATTATCTCAGGAAATACCGGTCAGACCGGTGTCAAATTTAATTTACAGCCTCCCTAGGAGGGCCCTAACAATTTCCCATCAAAAAAAGGGCACCTCCAAAAATGGCCCAAAATCGCTAAAAATGCAAAGGGGTACCCCTTGGCATTTTTTTGCACTTTTTTGGCAAAGTGCTCCGATTTCGACGAATGGGGCCTCGTTGGAAAGGGTTCGCTCCCCCGAATCCAGAACCGCTGTCTGTTCCGGAAAATTCCAACGGGTTCGGGAGTTATGGGCCCTTTTGTGGCTTCACAAGGAGGGCCCTTCAACACCCATTATTTCAGGAAATACCGGTCAGACCGGTGTAAAATTTAATTTACAGCCTCCCTAGGAGGGCCCTAACAATTTCCCATCAAAAAAAGGGCACCTCCAAAAATGGCCCAAAATCGCTAAAAATGCAAAGGGTACCCCTTGGCATTTTTTTGCACTTTTTTGGCAAAGTGCTCCGATTTCGACGAATGGGGCCTCGTTGGAAAGGGTTCGCTCCCCCGAATCCAGAACCGCTGTCTGTTCCGGAAAATTCCAACGGGTTCGGGAGTTATGGGCCCTTTTGTGGCTTCACAAGGAGGGCCCTTCAACACCCATTATTTCAGGAAATACCGGTCAGACCGGTGTCAAATTTAATTTACAGCCTCCCTAGGAGGGCCCTAACAATTTCCCATCAAAAAAAGGGCACCTCCAAAAATGGCCCAAAATCGCTAAAAATGCAAAGGGGTACCCCTTGGCATTTTTTTGGCAAAGTGCTCCGCTTTCGACGAATGGGGCCTCGTTGGAAAGGGTTCGCTCCCCCGAATCCAGAACCGCTGTCTGTTCCGGAAAATTCCAACGGGTTCGGGAGTTATGGGCCCTTTTGTGGCTTCACAAGGAGGGCCCTTCAACACCCATTATCTCAGGAAATACCGGTCAGACCGGTGTCAAATTTAATTTACAGCCTCCCTAGGAGGGCCCTAACAATTTCCCATCAAAAAAAGGGCACCTCCAAAAATGGCCCAAAATCGCTAAAAATGCAAAGGGTACCCCTTGGCATTTTTTTGCACTTTTTTGGCAAAGTGCTCCGATTTCGACGAATGGGGCCTCGTTGGAAAGGGTTCGCTCCCCCGAATCCAGAACCGTTGTCTGTTCCGGAAAATTCCAACGGGTTCGGGAGTTATGGGCCCTTTTGTAGCTTCACAAGGAGGGCCCTTCAACACCCATTATCTCAGGAAATACCGGTCAGACCGGTGTCAAATTTAATTTACAGCCTCCCTAGGAGGGCCCTAACAATTTCCCATCAAAAAAAGGGCACCTCCAAAAATGGCCCAAAATCGCTAAAAATGCAAAGGGTACCCCTTGGCATTTTTTTGCACTTTTTTGGCAAAGTGCTCCGATTTCGACGAATGGGGCCTCGTTGGAAAGGGTTCGCTCCCCCGAATCCAGAACCGCTGTCTGTTCCGGAAAATTCCAACGGGTTCGGGAGTTATGGGCCCTTTTGTGGCTTCACAAGGAGGGCCCTTCAACACCCATTATTTCAGGAAATACCGGTCAGACCGGTGTCAAATTTAATTTACAGCCTCCCTAGGAGGGCCCTAACAATTTCCCATCAAAAAAAGGGCACCTCCAAAAATGGCCCAAAATCGCTAAAAATGCAAAGGGTACCCCTTGGCATTTTTTTGCACTTTTTTGGCAAAGTGCTCCGATTTCGACGAATGGGGCCTCGTTGGAAAGGGTTCGCTCCCCCGAATCCAGAACCGCTGTCTGTTCCGGAAAATTCCAACGGGTTCGGGAGTTATGGGCCCTTTTGTGGCTTCACAAGGAGGGCCCTTCAACACCCATTATTTCAGGAAATACCGGTCAGACCGGTGTCAAATTTAATTTACAGCCTCCCTAGGAGGGCCCTAACAATTTCCCATCAAAAAAAGGGCACCTCCAAAAATGGCCCAAAATCGCTAAAAATGCAAAGGGGTACCCCTTGGCATTTTTTTGGCAAAGTGCTCCGCTTTCGACGAATGGGGCCTCGTTGGAAAGGGTTCGCTCCCCCGAATCCAGAACCGCTGTCTGTTCCGGAAAATTCCAACGGGTTCGGGAGTTATGGGCCCTTTTGTGGCTTCACAAGGAGGGCCCTTCAACACCCATTATCTCAGGAAATACCGGTCAGACCGGTGTCAAATTTAATTTACAGCCTCCCTAGGAGGGCCCTAACAATTTCCCATCAAAAAAAGGGCACCTCCAAAAATGGCCCAAAATCGCTAAAAATGCAAAGGGTACCCCTTGGCATTTTTTTGCACTTTTTTGGCAAAGTGCTCCGATTTCGACGAATGGGGCCTCGTTGGAAAGGGTTCGCTCCCCCGAATCCAGAACCGCTGTCTGTTCCGGAAAATTCCAACGGGTTCGGGAGTTATGGGCCCTTTTGTGGCTTCACAAGGAGGGCCCTTCAACACCCATTATTTCAGGAAATACCGGTCAGACCGGTGTCAAATTTAATTTACAGCCTCCCTAGGAGGGCCCTAACAATTTCCCATCAAAAAAAGGGCACCTCCAAAAATGGCCCAAAATCGCTAAAAATGCAAAGGGGTACCCCTTGGCATTTTTTTGGCAAAGTGCTCCGCTTTCGACGAATGGGGCCTCGTTGGAAAGGGTTCGCTCCCCCGAATCCAGAACCGCTGTCTGTTCCGGAAAATTCCAACGGGTTCGGGAGTTATGGGCCCTTTTGTAGCTTCACAAGGAGGGCCCTTCAACACCCATTATTTCAGGAAATACCGGTCAGACCGGTGTAAAATTTAATTTACAGCCTCCCTAGGAGGGCCCTAACAATTTCCCATCAAAAAAAGGGCACCTCCAAAAATGGCCCAAAATCGCTAAAAATGCAAAGGGTACCCCTTGGCATTTTTTTGCACTTTTTTGGCAAAGTGCTCCGATTTCGACGAATGGGGCCTCGTTGGAAAGGGTTCGCTCCCCCGAATCCAGAACCGTTGTCTGTTCCGGAAAATTCCAACGGGTTCGGGAGTTATGGGCCCTTTTGTAGCTTCACAAGGAGGGCCCTTCAACACCCATTATCTCAGGAAATACCGGTCAGACCGGTGTCAAATTTAATTTACAGCCTCCCTAGGAGGGCCCTAACAATTTCCCATCAAAAAAAGGGCACCTCCAAAAATGGCCCAAAATCGCTAAAAATGCAAAGGGTACCCCTTGGCATTTTTTTGCACTTTTTTGGCAAAGTGCTCCGATTTCGACGAATGGGGCCTCGTTGGAAAGGGTTCGCTCCCCCGAATCCAGAACCGCTGTCTGTTCCGGAAAATTCCAACGGGTTCGGGAGTTATGGGCCCTTTTGTGGCTTCACAAGGAGGGCCCTTCAACACCCATTATTTCAGGAAATACCGGTCAGACCGGTGTCAAATTTAATTTACAGCCTCCCTAGGAGGGCCCTAACAATTTCCCATCAAAAAAAGGGCACCTCCAAAAATGGCCCAAAATCGCTAAAAATGCAAAGGGGTACCCCTTGGCATTTTTTTGGCAAAGTGCTCCGCTTTCGACGAATGGGGCCTCGTTGGAAAGGGTTCGCTCCCCCGAATCCAGAACCGCTGTCTGTTCCGGAAAATTCCAACGGGTTCGGGAGTTATGGGCCCTTTTGTAGCTTCACAAGGAGGGCCCTTCAACACCCATTATTTCAGGAAATACCGGTCAGACCGGTGTAAAATTTAATTTACAGCCTCCCTAGGAGGGCCCTAACAATTTCCCATCAAAAAAAGGGCACCTCCAAAAATGGCCCAAAATCGCTAAAAATGCAAAGGGTACCCCTTGGCATTTTTTTGCACTTTTTTGGCAAAGTGCTCCGATTTCGACGAATGGGGCCTCGTTGGAAAGGGTTCGCTCCCCCGAATCCAGAACCGTTGTCTGTTCCGGAAAATTCCAACGGGTTCGGGAGTTATGGGCCCTTTTGTAGCTTCACAAGGAGGGCCCTTCAACACCCATTATCTCAGGAAATACCGGTCAGACCGGTGTCAAATTTAATTTACAGCCTCCCTAGGAGGGCCCTAACAATTTCCCATCAAAAAAAGGGCACCTCCAAAAATGGCCCAAAATCGCTAAAAATGCAAAGGGTACCCCTTGGCATTTTTTTGCACTTTTTTGGCAAAGTGCTCCGATTTCGACGAATGGGGCCTCGTTGGAAAGGGTTCGCTCCCCCGAATCCAGAACCGCTGTCTGTTCCGGAAAATTCCAACGGGTTCGGGAGTTATGGGCCCTTTTGTGGCTTCACAAGGAGGGCCCTTCAACACCCATTATTTCAGGAAATACCGGTCAGACCGGTGTCAAATTTAATTTACAGCCTCCCTAGGAGGGCCCTAACAATTTCCCATCAAAAAAAGGGCACATCCAAAAATGGCCCAAAATCGCTAAAAATGCAAAGGGGTACCCCTTGGCATTTTTTTGCACTTTTTTGGCAAAGTGCTCCGATTTCGACGAATGGGGCCTCGTTGGAAAGGGTTCGCTCCCCCGAATCCAGAACCGTTGTCTGTTCCGGAAAATTCCAACGGGTTCGGGAGTTATGGGCCCTTTTGTAGCTTCACAAGGAGGGCCCTTCAACACCCATTATTTCAGGAAATACCGGTCAGACCGGTGTCAAATTTAATTTACAGCCTCCCTAGGAGGGCCCTAACAATTTCCCATCAAAAAAAGGGCACCTCCAAAAATGGCCCAAAATCGCTAAAAATGCAAAGGGGTACCCCTTGGCATTTTTTTGGCAAAGTGCTCCGCTTTCGACGAATGGGGCCTCGTTGGAAAGGGTTCGCTCCCCCGAATCCAGAACCGCTGTCTGTTCCGGAAAATTCCAACGGGTTCGGGAGTTATGGGCCCTTTTGTGGCTTCACAAGGAGGGCCCTTCAACACCCATTATCTCAGGAAATACCGGTCAGACCGGTGTCAAATTTAATTTACAGCCTCCCTAGGAGGGCCCTAACAATTTCCCATCAAAAAAAGGGCACCTCCAAAAATGGCCCAAAATCGCTAAAAATGCAAAGGGTACCCCTTGGCATTTTTTTGCACTTTTTTGGCAAAGTGCTCCGATTTCGACGAATGGGGCCTCGTTGGAAAGGGTTCGCTCCCCCGAATCCAGAACCGCTGTCTGTTCCGGAAAATTCCAACGGGTTCGGGAGTTATGGGCCCTTTTGTGGCTTCACAAGGAGGGCCCTTCAACACCCATTATTTCAGGAAATACCGGTCAGACCGGTGTCAAATTTAATTTACAGCCTCCCTAGGAGGGCCCTAACAATTTCCCATCAAAAAAAGGGCACCTCCAAAAATGGCCCAAAATCCCTAAAAATGCAAAGGGGTACCCCTTGGCAATTTTTTTGCACTTTTTTGGCAAAGTGCTCCGATTTCGACGAATGGGGCCTCGTTGGAAAGGGTTCGCTCCCCCGAATCCAGAACCGCTGTCTGTTCCGGAAAATTCCAACGGGTTCGGGAGTTATGGGCCCTTTTGTGGCTTCACAAGGAGGGCCCTTCAACACCCATTATTTCAGGAAATACCGGTCAGACCGGTGTCAAATTTAATTTACAGCCTCCCTAGGAGGGCCCTAACAATTTCCCATCAAAAAAAGGGCACCTCCAAAAATGGCCCAAAATCCCTAAAAATGCAAAGGGGTACCCCTTGGCAATTTTTTTGCACTTTTTTGGCAAAGTGCTCCGATTTCGACGAATGGGGCCTCGTTGGAAAGGGTTCGCTCCCCCGAATCCAGAACCGTTGTCTGTTCCGGAAAATTCCAACGGGTTCGGGAGTTATGGGCCCTTTTGTGGCTTCACAAGGAGGGCCCTTCAACACCCATTATCTCAGGAAATACCGGTCAGACCGGTGTCAAATTTAATTTACAGCCTCCCTAGGAGGGCCCTAACAATTTCCCATCAAAAAAAGGGCACCTCCAAAAATGGCCCAAAATCGCTAAAAATGCAAAGGGGTACCCCTTGGCATTTTTTTGGCAAAGTGCTCCGCTTTCGACGAATGGGGCCTCGTTGGAAAGGGTTCGCTCCCCCGAATCCAGAACCGCTGTCTGTTCCGGAAAATTCCAACGGGTTCGGGAGTTATGGGCCCTTTTGTGGCTTCACAAGGAGGGCCCTTCAACACCCATTATCTCAGGAAATACCGGTCAGACCGGTGTCAAATTTAATTTACAGCCTCCCTAGGAGGGCCCTAACAATTTCCCATCAAAAAAAGGGCACCTCCAAAAATGGCCCAAAATCGCTAAAAATGCAAAGGGGTACCCCTTGGCATTTTTTTGCACTTTTTTGGCAAAGTGCTCCGATTTCGACGAATGGGGCCTCGTTGGAAAGGGTTCGCTCCCCCGAATCCAGAACCGTTGTCTGTTCCGGAAAATTCCAACGGGTTCGGGAGTTATGGGCCCTTTTGTAGCTTCACAAGGAGGGCCCTTCAACACCCATTATCTCAGGAAATACCGGTCAGACCGGTGTCAAATTTAATTTACAGCCTCCCTAGGAGGGCCCTAACAATTTCCCATCAAAAAAAGGGCACCTCCAAAAATGGCCCAAAATCGCTAAAAATGCAAAGGGGTACCCCTTGGCATTTTTTTGCACTTTTTTGGCAAAGTGCTCCGATTTCGACGAATGGGGCCTCGTTGGAAAGGGTTCGCTCCCCCGAATCCAGAACCGCTGTCTGTTCCGGAAAATTCCAACGGGTTCGGGAGTTATGGGCCCTTTTGTGGCTTCACAAGGAGGGCCCTTTAACACCCATTATTTCAGGAAATACCGGTCAGACCGGTGTCAAATTTAATTTACAGCCTCCCTAGGAGGGCCCTAACAATTTCCCATCAAAAAAAGGGCACCTCCAAAAATGGCCCAAAATCCCTAAAAATGCAAAGGGGTACCCCTTGGCAATTTTTTTGCACTTTTTTGGCAAAGTGCTCCGATTTCGACGAATGGGGCCTCGTTGGAAAGGGTTCGCTCCCCCGAATCCAGAACCGTTGTCTGTTCCGGAAAATTCCAACGGGTTCGTGAGTTATGGGCCCTTTTGTAGCTTCACAAGGAGGGCACTTCAACACCCATTATCTCAGGAAATACCGGTCAGACCGGTGTCACATTTAATTTACAGCCTCCCTAGGAGGGCCCTAACAATTTCCCATCAAAAAAAGGGCACCTCCAAAAATGGCCCAAAATCCCTAAAAATGCAAAGGGGTACCCCTTGGCAATTTTTTGCACTTTTTTGGCAAAGTGCTCCGATTTCGACGAATGGGGCCTCGTTGGAAAGGGTTCGCTCCCCCGAATCCAGAACCGTTGTCTGTTCCGGAAAATTCCAACGGGTTCGTGAGTTATGGGCCCTTTTGTAGCTTCACAAGGAGGGCACTTCAACACCCATTATCTCAGGAAATACCGGTCAGACCGGTGTCACATTTAATTTACAGCCTCCCTAGGAGGGCCCTAACAATTTCCCATCAAAAAAAGGGCACCTCCAAAAATGGCCCAAAATCGCTAAAAATGCAAAGGGTACCCCTTGGCATTTTTTTGCACTTTTTTGGCAAAGTGCTCCGATTTCGACGAATGGGGCCTCGTTGGAAAGGGTTCGCTCCCCCGAATCCAGAACCGCTGTCTGTTCCGGAAAATTCCAACGGGTTCGGGAGTTATGGGCCCTTTTGTGGCTTCACAAGGAGGGCCCTTCAACACCCATTATTTCAGGAAATACCGGTCAGACCGGTGTCAAATTTAATTTACAGCCTCCCTAGGAGGGCCCTAACAATTTCCCATCAAAAAAAGGGCACCTCCAAAAATGGCCCAAAATCCCTAAAAATGCAAAGGGGTACCCCTTGGCATTTTTTTGCACTTTTTTGGCAAAGTGCTCCGATTTCGACGAATGGGGCCTCGTTGGAAAGGGTTCGCTCCCCCGAATCCAGAACCGTTGTCTGTTCCGGAAAATTCCAACGGGTTCGGGAGTTATGGGCCCTTTTGTGGCTTCACAAGGAGGGCCCTTCAACACCCATTATCTCAGGAAATACCGGTCAGACCGGTGTCAAATTTAATTTACAGCCTCCCTAGGAGGGCCCTAACAATTTCCCATCAAAAAAAGGGCACCTCCAAAAATGGCCCAAAATCGCTAAAAATGCAAAGGGGTACCCCTTGGCATTTTTTTGCACTTTTTTGGCAAAGTGCTCCGATTTCGACGAATGGGGCCTCGTTGGAAAGGGTTCGCTCCCCCGAATCCAGAACCGCTGTCTGTTCCGGAAAATTCCAACGGGTTCGGGAGTTATGGGCCCTTTTGTGGCTTCACAAGGAGGGCCCTTCAACACCCATTATTTCAGGAAATACCGGTCAGACCGGTGTCAAATTTAATTTACAGCCTCCCTAGGAGGGCCCTAACAATTTCCCATCAAAAAAAGGGCACCTCCAAAAATGGCCCAAAATCCCTAAAAATGCAAAGGGGTACCCCTTGGCATTTTTTTGCACTTTTTTGGCAAAGTGCTCCGATTTCGACGAATGGGGCCTCGTTGGAAAGGGTTCGCTCCCCCGAATCCAGAACCGTTGTCTGTTCCGGAAAATTCCAACGGGTTCGGGAGTTATGGGCCCTTTTGTGGCTTCACAAGGAGGGCCCTTCAACACCCATTATCTCAGGAAATACCGGTCAGACCGGTGTCAAATTTAATTTACAGCCTCCCTAGGAGGGCCCTAACAATTTCCCATCAAAAAAAGGGCACCTCCAAAAATGGCCCAAAATCGCTAAAAATGCAAAGGGGTACCCCTTGGCATTTTTTTGCACTTTTTTGGCAAAGTGCTCCGATTTCGACGAATGGGGCCTCGTTGGAAAGGGTTCGCTCCCCCGAATCCAGAACCGTTGTCTGTTCCGGAAAATTCCAACGGGTTCGGGAGTTATGGGCCCTTTTGTAGCTTCACAAGGAGGGCCCTTCAACACCCATTATTTCAGGAAATACCGGTCAGACCGGTGTCAAATTTAATTTACAGCCTCCCTAGGAGGGCCCTAACAATTTCCCATCAAAAAAAGGGCACCTCCAAAAATGGCCCAAAATCGCTAAAAATGCAAAGGGGTACCCCTTGGCATTTTTTTGCACTTTTTTGGCAAAGTGCTCCGATTTCGACGAATGGGGCCTCGTTGGAAAGGGTTCGCTCCCCCGAATCCAGAACCGCTGTCTGTTCCGGAAAATTCCAACGGCTTCACAAGGAGGGCCCTTCAACACCCATTATCTCAGGAAATACCGGTCAGACCGGTGTCAAATTTAATTTACAGCCTCCCTAGGAGGGCCCTAACAATTTCCCATCAAAAAAAGGGCACCTCCAAAAATGGCCCAAAATCGCTAAAAATGCAAAGGGGTGCCCCTTGGCATTTTTTTGCACTTTTTTGGCAAAGTGCTCCGATTTCGACGAATGGGGCCTCGTTGGAAAGGGTTCGCTCCCCCGAATCCAGAACCGCTGTCTGTTCCGGAAAATTCCAACGGGTTCGGGAGTTATGGGCCCTTTTGTGGCTTCACAAGGAGGGCCCTTCAACACCCATTATCTCAGGAAATACCGGTCAGACCGGTGTCAAATTTAATTTACAGCCTCCCTAGGAGGGCCCTAACAATTTCCCATCAAAAAAAGGGCACCTCCAAAAATGGCCCAAAATCGCTAAAAATGCAAAGGGCCCTGGCATTTTTTTGCACTTTTTTTGGCAAAGTGCTCCGATTTCGACGAATGGAGCCTCGTTGGAAAGGGTTCGCTCCCCCGAATCCAGAACCGTTGTCTGGTCCGGAAAATTCCAACGGGTTCGGGAGTTATGGGCCCTTTTGTAGCTTCACAAGGAGGGCCCTTCAACACCCATTATCTCAGGAAATACCGGTCAGACCGGTGTCAAATTTAATTTACAGCCTCCCTAGGAGGGCCCTAACAATTTCCCATCAAAAAAAGGGCACCTCCAAAAATGGCCCAAAATCGCTAAAAATGCAAAGGGGTACCCCTTGGCATTTTTTTGCACTTTTTTGGCAAAGTGCTCCGATTTCGACGAATGGGGCCTCGTTGGAAAGGGTTCGCTCCCCCGAATCCAGAACCGCTGTCTGTTCCGGAAAATTCCAACGGGTTCGGGAGTTATGGGCCCTTTTGTGGCTTCACAAGGAGGGCCCTTCAACACCCATTATCTCAGGAAATACCGGTCAGACCGGTGTCAAATTTAATTTACAGCCTCCCTAGGAGGGCCCTAACAATTTCCCATCAAAAAAAGGGCACCTCCAAAAATGGCCCAAAATCGCTAAAAATGCAAAGGGGTACCCCTTGGCATTTTTTTGGCAAAGTGCTCCGATTTCGACGAATGGGGCCTCGTTGGAAAGGGTTCGCTCCCCCGAATCCAGAACCGCTGTCTGTTCCGGAAAATTCCAACGGCTTCACAAGGAGGGCCCTTCAACACCCATTATCTCAGGAAATACCGGTCAGACCGGTGTCAAATTTAATTTACAGCCTCCCTAGGAGGGCCCTAACAATTTCCCATCAAAAAAAGGGCACCTCCAAAAATGGCCCAAAATCGCTAAAAATGCAAAGGGGTACCCCTTGGCATTTTTTTGCACTTTTTTGGCAAAGTGCTCCGATTTCGACGAATGGGGCCTCGTTGGAAAGGGTTCGCTCCCCCGAATCCAGAACCGCTGTCTGTTCCGGAAAATTCCAACGGGTTCGGGAGTTATGGGCCCTTTTGTGGCTTCACAAGGAGGGCCCTTCAACACCCATTATTTCAGGAAATACCGGTCAGACCGGTGTCAAATTTAATTTACAGCCTCCCTAGGAGGGCCCTAACAATTTCCCATCAAAAAAAGGGCACCTCCAAAAATGGCCCAAAATCCCTAAAAATGCAAAGGGGTACCCCTTGGCAATTTTTTTGCACTTTTTTGGCAAAGTGCTCCGATTTCGACGAATGGGGCCTCGTTGGAAAGGGTTCGCTCCCCCGAATCCAGAACCGTTGTCTGTTCCGGAAAATTCCAACGGGTTCGGGAGTTATGGGCCCTTTTGTAGCTTCACAAGGAGGGCCCTTCAACACCCATTATCTCAGGAAATACCGGTCAGACCGGTGTCAAATTTAATTTACAGCCTCCCTAGGAGGGCCCTAACAATTTCCCATCAAAAAAAGGGCACCTCCAAAAATGGCCCAAAATCGCTAAAAATGCAAAGGGGTACCCCTTGGCATTTTTTTGCACTTTTTTGGCAAAGTGCTCCGATTTCGACGAATGGGGCCTCGTTGGAAAGGGTTCGCTCCCCCGAATCCAGAACCGTTGTCTGTTCCGGAAAATTCCAACGGGTTCGGGAGTTATGGGCCCTTTTGTAGCTTCACAAGGAGGGCCCTTCAACACCCATTATTTCAGGAAATACCGGTCAGACCGGTGTCAAATTTAATTTACAGCCTCCCTAGGAGGGCCCTAACAATTTCCCATCAAAAAAAGGGCACCTCCAAAAATGGCCCAAAATCGCTAAAAATGCAAAGGGGTACCCCTTGGCATTTTTTTGCACTTTTTTGGCAAAGTGCTCCGATTTCGACGAATGGGGCCTCGTTGGAAAGGGTTCGCTCCCCCGAATCCAGAACCGCTGTCTGTTCCGGAAAATTCCAACGGGTTCGGGAGTTATGGGCCCTTTTGTGGCTTCACAAGGAGGGCCCTTCAACACCCATTATTTCAGGAAATACCGGTCAGACCGGTGTCAAATTTAATTTACAGCCTCCCTAGGAGGGCCCTAACAATTTCCCATCAAAAAAAGGGCACCTCCAAAAATGGCCCAAAATCGCTAAAAATGCAAAGGGGTACCCCTTGGCATTTTTTTGCACTTTTTTGGCAAAGTGCTCCGATTTCGACGAATGGGGCCTCGTTGGAAAGGGTTCGCTCCCCCGAATCCAGAACCGCTGTCTGTTCCGGAAAATTCCAACGGGTTCGGGAGTTATGGGCCCTTTTGTGGCTTCACAAGGAGGGCCCTTCAACACCCATTATCTCAGGAAATACCGGTCAGACCGGTGTCAAATTTAATTTACAGCCTCCCTAGGAGGGCCCTAACAATTTCCCATCAAAAAAAGGGCACCTCCAAAAATGGCCCAAAATCGCTAAAAATGCAAAGGGGTACCCCTTGGCATTTTTTTGGCAAAGTGCTCCGATTTCGACGAATGGGGCCTCGTTGGAAAGGGTTCGCTCCCCCGAATCCAGAACCGCTGTCTGTTCCGGAAAATTCCAACGGCTTCACAAGGAGGGCCCTTCAACACCCATTATCTCAGGAAATACCGGTCAGACCGGTGTCAAATTTAATTTACAGCCTCCCTAGGAGGGCCCTAACAATTTCCCATCAAAAAAAGGGCACCTCCAAAAATGGCCCAAAATCGCTAAAAATGCAAAGGGGTACCCCTTGGCATTTTTTTGCACTTTTTTGGCAAAGTGCTCCGATTTCGACGAATGGGGCCTCGTTGGAAAGGGTTCGCTCCCCCGAATCCAGAACCGTTGTCTGTTCCGGAAAATTCCAACGGGTTCGGGAGTTATGGGCCCTTTTGTAGCTTCACAAGGAGGGCCCTTCAACACCCATTATTTCAGGAAATACCGGTCAGACCGGTGTCAAATTTAATTTACAGCCTCCCTAGGAGGGCCCTAACAATTTCCCATCAAAAAAGGGCACCTCCAAAAATGGCCCAAAATCGCTAAAAATGCAAAGGGCCCTGGCATTTTTTTGCACTTTTTTTGGCAAAGTGCTCCGATTTCGACGAATGGAGCCTCGTTGGAAAGGGTTCGCTCCCCCGAATCCAGAACCGTTGTCTGGTCCGGAAAATTCCAACGGGTTCGGGAGTTATGGGCCCTTTTGTAGCTTCACAAGGAGGGCCCTTCAACACCCATTATCTCAGGAAATACCGGTCAGACCGGTGTCAAATTTAATTTACAGCCTCCCTAGGAGGGCCCTAACAATTTCCCATCAAAAAAAGGGCACCTCCAAAAATGGCCCAAAATCGCTAAAAATGCAAAGGGGTACCCCTTGGCATTTTTTTGCACTTTTTTGGCAAAGTGCTCCGATTTCGACGAATGGGGCCTCGTTGGAAAGGGTTCGCTCCCCCGAATCCAGAACCGCTGTCTGTTCCGGAAAATTCCAACGGGTTCGGGAGTTATGGGCCCTTTTGTGGCTTCACAAGGAGGGCCCTTCAACACCCATTATCTCAGGAAATACCGGTCAGACCGGTGTCAAATTTAATTTACAGCCTCCCTAGGAGGGCCCTAACAATTTCCCATCAAAAAAAGGGCACCTCCAAAAATGGCCCAAAATCGCTAAAAATGCAAAGGGGTACCCCTTGGCATTTTTTTGGCAAAGTGCTCCGATTTCGACGAATGGGGCCTCGTTGGAAAGGGTTCGCTCCCCCGAATCCAGAACCGCTGTCTGTTCCGGAAAATTCCAACGGCTTCACAAGGAGGGCCCTTCAACACCCATTATCTCAGGAAATACCGGTCAGACCGGTGTCAAATTTAATTTACAGCCTCCCTAGGAGGGCCCTAACAATTTCCCATCAAAAAAAGGGCACCTCCAAAAATGGCCCAAAATCGCTAAAAATGCAAAGGGGTACCCCTTGGCATTTTTTTGCACTTTTTTGGCAAAGTGCTCCGATTTCGACGAATGGGGCCTCGTTGGAAAGGGTTCGCTCCCCCGAATCCAGAACCGTTGTCTGTTCCGGAAAATTCCAACGGGTTCGGGAGTTATGGGCCCTTTTGTAGCTTCACAAGGAGGGCCCTTCAACACCCATTATTTCAGGAAATACCGGTCAGACCGGTGTCAAATTTAATTTACAGCCTCCCTAGGAGGGCCCTAACAATTTCCCATCAAAAAAAGGGCACCTCCAAAAATGGCCCAAAATCGCTAAAAATGCAAAGGGCCCTGGCATTTTTTTGCACTTTTTTGGCAAAGTGCTCCGATTTCGACGAATGGGGCCTCGTTGGAAAGGGTTCGCTCCCCCGAATCCAGAACCGTTGTCTGTTCCGGAAAATTCCAACGGGTTCGGGAGTTATGGGCCCTTTTGTAGCTTCACAAGGAGGGCCCTTCAACACCCATTATCTCAGGAAATACCGGTCAGACCGGTGTCAAATTTAATTTACAGCCTCCCTAGGAGGGCCCTAACAATTTCCCATCAAAAAAAGGGCACCTCCAAAAATGGCCCAAAATCGCTAAAAATGCAAAGGGTACCCCTTGGCATTTTTTTGCACTTTTTTGGCAAAGTGCTCCGATTTCGACGAATGGGGCCTCGTTGGAAAGGGTTCGCTCCCCCGAATCCAGAACCGTTGTCTGTTCCGGAAAATTCCAACGGGTTCGGGAGTTATGGGCCCTTTTGTAGCTTCACAAGGAGGGCCCTTCAACACCCATTATTTCAGGAAATACCGGTCAGACCGGTGTCAAATTTAATTTACAGCCTCCCTAGGAGGGCCCTAACAATTTCCCATCAAAAAAAGGGCACCTCCAAAAATGGCCCAAAATCGCTAAAAATGCAAAGGGGTACCCCTTGGCATTTTTTTGCACTTTTTTGGCAAAGTGCTCCGATTTCGACGAATGGGGCCTCGTTGGAAAGGGTTCGCTCCCCCGAATCCAGAACCGCTGTCTGTTCCGGAAAATTCCAACGGGTTCGGGAGTTATGGGCCCTTTTGTGGCTTCACAAGGAGGGCCCTTCAACACCCATTATCTCAGGAAATACCGGTCAGACCGGTGTCAAATTTAATTTACAGCCTCCCTAGGAGGGCCCTAACAATTTCCCATCAAAAAAAGGGCACCTCCAAAAATGGCCCAAAATCGCTAAAAATGCAAAGGGGTACCCCTTGGCATTTTTTTGGCAAAGTGCTCCGATTTCGACGAATGGGGCCTCGTTGGAAAGGGTTCGCTCCCCCGAATCCAGAACCGCTGTCTGTTCCGGAAAATTCCAACGGCTTCACAAGGAGGGCCCTTCAACACCCATTATCTCAGGAAATACCGGTCAGACCGGTGTCAAATTTAATTTACAGCCTCCCTAGGAGGGCCCTAACAATTTCCCATCAAAAAAAGGGCACCTCCAAAAATGGCCCAAAATCGCTAAAAATGCAAAGGGGTACCCCTTGGCATTTTTTTGCACTTTTTTGGCAAAGTGCTCCGATTTCGACGAATGGGGCCTCGTTGGAAAGGGTTCGCTCCCCCGAATCCAGAACCGTTGTCTGTTCCGGAAAATTCCAACGGGTTCGGGAGTTATGGGCCCTTTTGTAGCTTCACAAGGAGGGCCCTTCAACACCCATTATTTCAGGAAATACCGGTCAGACCGGTGTCAAATTTAATTTACAGCCTCCCTAGGAGGGCCCTAACAATTTCCCATCAAAAAAAGGGCACCTCCAAAAATGGCCCAAAATCGCTAAAAATGCAAAGGGCCCTGGCATTTTTTTGCACTTTTTTGGCAAAGTGCTCCGATTTCGACGAATGGGGCCTCGTTGGAAAGGGTTCGCTCCCCCGAATCCAGAACCGTTGTCTGTTCCGGAAAATTCCAACGGGTTCGGGAGTTATGGGCCCTTTTGTAGCTTCACAAGGAGGGCCCTTCAACACCCATTATTTCAGGAAATACCGGTCAGACCGGTGTCAAATTTAATTTACAGCCTCCCTAGGAGGGCCCTAACAATTTCCCATCAAAAAAAGGGCACCTCCAAAAATGGCCCAAAATCGCTAAAAATGCAAAGGGGTGCCCCTTGGCATTTTTTTGCACTTTTTTGGCAAAGTGCTCCGATTTCGACGAATGGGGCCTCGTTGGAAAGGGTTCGCTCCCCCGAATCCAGAACCGCTGTCTGTTCCGGAAAATTCCAACGGGTTCGGGAGTTATGGGCCCTTTTGTGGCTTCACAAGGAGGGCCCTTCAACACCCATTATTTCAGGAAATACCGGTCAGACCGGTGTCAAATTTAATTTACAGCCTCCCTAGGAGGGCCCTAACAATTTCCCATCAAAAAAAGGGCACCTCCAAAAATGGCCCAAAATCGCTAAAAATGCAAAGGGGTACCCCTTGGCATTTTTTTGCACTTTTTTGGCAAAGTGCTCCGATTTCGACGAATGGGGCCTCGTTGGAAAGGGTTCGCTCCCCCGAATCCAGAACCGCTGTCTGTTCCGGAAAATTCCAACGGGTTCGGGAGTTATGGGCCCTTTTGTGGCTTCACAAGGAGGGCCCTTCAACACCCATTATCTCAGGAAATACCGGTCAGACCGGTGTCAAATTTAATTTACAGCCTCCCTAGGAGGGCCCTAACAATTTCCCATCAAAAAAAGGGCACCTCCAAAAATGGCCCAAAATCGCTAAAAATGCAAAGGGGTACCCCTTGGCATTTTTTTGGCAAAGTGCTCCGATTTCGACGAATGGGGCCTCGTTGGAAAGGGTTCGCTCCCCCGAATCCAGAACCGCTGTCTGTTCCGGAAAATTCCAACGGGTTCGGGAGTTATGGGCCCTTTTGTGGCTTCACAAGGAGGGCCCTTCAACACCCATTATTTCAGGAAATACCGGTCAGACCGGTGTCAAATTTAATTTACAGCCTCCCTAGGAGGGCCCTAACAATTTCCCATCAAAAAAAGGGCACCTCCAAAAATGGCCCAAAATCCCTAAAAATGCAAGGGTACCCCTTGGCATTTTTTTGCACTTTTTTGGCAAAGTGCTCCGATTTCGACGAATGGGGCCTCGTTGGAAAGGGTTCGCTCCCCCGAATCTAGAACCGTTGTCTGTTCCGGAAAATTCCAACGGGTTCGGGAGTTATGGGCCCTTTTGTAGCTTCACAAGGAGGGCCCTTCAACACCCATTATCTCAGGAAATACCGGTCAGACCGGTGTCAAATTTAATTTACAGCCTCCCTAGGAGGGCCCTAACAATTTCCCATCAAAAAAAGGGCACCTCCAAAAATGGCCCAAAATCGCTAAAAATGCAAAGGGGTACCCTTGGCATTTTTTTGCACTTTTTTGGCAAAGTGCTCCGATTTCGACGAATGGGGCCTCGTTGGAAAGGGTTCGCTCCCCCGAATCCAGAACCGCTGTCTGTTCCGGAAAATTCCAACGGGTTCGGGAGTTATGGGCCCTTTTGTGGCTTCACAAGGAGGGCCCTTCAACACCCATTATCTCAGGAAATACCGGTCAGACCGGTGTCAAATTTAATTTACAGCCTCCCTAGGAGGGCCCTAACAATTTCCCATCAAAAAAAGGGCACCTCCAAAAATGGCCCAAAATCGCTAAAAATGCAAAGGGGGAAATACCGGTCAGACCGGTGTCAAATTTAATTTACAGCCTCCCTAGGAGGGCCCTAACAATTTCCCATCAAAAAAAGGGCACCTCCAAAAATGGCCCAAAATCGCTAAAAATGCAAAGGGGTACCCCTTGGCATTTTTTTGGCAAAGTGCTCCGATTTCGACGAATGGGGCCTCGTTGGAAAGGGTTCGCTCCCCCGAATCCAGAACCGCTGTCTGTTCCGGAAAATTCCAACGGGTTCGGGAGTTATGGGCCCTTTTGTGGCTTCACAAGGAGGGCCCTTCAACACCCATTATTTCAGGAAATACCGGTCAGACCGGTGTCAAATTTAATTTACAGCCTCCCTAGGAGGGCCCTAACAATTTCCCATCAAAAAAAGGGCACCTCCAAAAATGGCCCAAAATCCCTAAAAATGCAAAGGGGTGTACCCCTTGGCATTTTTTTGCACTTTTTTGGCAAAGTGCTCCGATTTCGACGAATGGGGCCTCGTTGGAAAGAGTTCGCTCCCCCGAATCCAGAACCGCTGTCTGTTCCGGAAAATTCCAACGGGTTCGGGAGTTATGGGCCCTTTTGTGGCTTCACAAGGAGGGCCCTTCAACACCCATTATCTCAGGAAATACCGGTCAGACCGGTGTCAAATTTAATTTACAGCCTCCCTAGGAGGGCCCTAACAATTTCCCATCAAAAAAAGGGCACCTCCAAAAATGGCCCAAAATCCCTAAAAATGCAAAGGGTACCCCTTGGCATTTTTTTGCACTTTTTTGGCAAAGTGCTCCGATTTCGACGAATGGGGCCTCGTTGGAAAGGGTTCGCTCCCCCGAATCCAGAACCGTTGTCTGTTCCGGAAAATTCCAACGGGTTCGGGAGTTATGGGCCCTTTTGTAGCTTCACAAGGAGGGCCCTTCAACACCCATTATCTCAGGAAATACCGGTCAGACCGGTGTCAAATTTAATTTACAGCCTCCCTAGGAGGGCCCTAACAATTTCCCATCAAAAAAAGGGCACCTCCAAAAATGGCCCAAAATCGCTAAAAATGCAAGGGTACCCCTTGGCATTTTTTTGCACTTTTTTGGCAAAGTGCTCCGATTTCGACGAATGGGGCCTCGTTGGAAAGGGTTCGCTCCCCCGAATCCAGAACCGTTGTCTGTTCCGGAAAATTCCAACGGGTTCGGGAGTTATGGGCCCTTTTGTGGCTTCACAAGGAGGGCCCTTCAACACCCATTATCTCAGGAAATACCGGTCAGACCGGTGTCAAATTTAATTTACAGCCTCCCTAGGAGGGCCCTAACAATTTCCCATCAAAAAAAGGGCACCTCCAAAAATGGCCCAAAATCGCTAAAAATGCAAAGGGTACCCCTTGGCATTTTTTTGCACTTTTTTGGCAAAGTGCTCCGATTTCGACGAATGGGGCCTCGTTGGAAAGGGTTCGCTCCCCCGAATCCAGAACCGTTGTCTGTTCCGGAAAATTCCAACGGGTTCGGGAGTTATGGGCCCTTTTGTAGCTTCACAAGGAGGGCCCTTCAACACCCATTATCTCAGGAAATACCGGTCAGACCGGTGTCAAATTTAATTTACAGCCTCCCTAGGAGGGCCCTAACAATTTCCCATCAAAAAAAGGGCACCTCCAAAAATGGCCCAAAATCGCTAAAAATGCAAAGGGTACCCCTTGGCATTTTTTTGCACTTTTTTGGCAAAGTGCTCCGATTTCGACGAATGGGGCCTCGTTGGAAAGGGTTCGCTCCCCCGAATCCAGAACCGTTGTCTGTTCCGGAAAATTACAACGGGTTCGGGAGTTACGGGCCCTTTTGTGGCTTCACAAGGAGGGCCCTTCAACACCCATTATCTCAGGAAATACCGGTCAGACCGGTGTCAAATTTAATTTACAGCCTCCCTAGGAGGGCCCTAACAATTTCCCATCAAAAAAAGGGCACCTCCAAAAATGGCCCAAAATCCCTAAAAATGCAAAGGGGTGTACCCCTTGGCATTTTTTTGCACTTTTTTGGCAAAGTGCTCCGATTTCGACGAATGGGGCCTCGTTGGAAAGGGTTCGCTCCCCCGAATCCAGAACCGTTGTCTGTTCCGGAAAATTCCAACGGGTTCGGGAGTTATGGGCCCTTTTGTAGCTTCACAAGGAGGGCCCTTCAACACCCATTATCTCAGGAAATACCGGTCAGACCGGTGTCAAATTTAATTTACAGCCTCCCTAGGAGGGCCCTAACAATTTCCCATCAAAAAAAGGGCACCTCCAAAAATGGCCCAAAATCGCTAAAAATGCAAGGGTACCCCTTGGCATTTTTTTGCACTTTTTTGGCAAAGTGCTCCGATTTCGACGAATGGGGCCTCGTTGGAAAGGGTTCGCTCCCCCGAATCCAGAACCGTTGTCTGTTCCGGAAAATTCCAACGGGTTCGGGAGTTATGGGCCCTTTTGTGGCTTCACAAGGAGGGCCCTTCAACACCCATTATCTCAGGAAATACCGGTCAGACCGGTGTCAAATTTAATTTACAGCCTCCCTAGGAGGGCCCTAACAATTTCCCATCAAAAAAAGGGCACCTCCAAAAATGGCCCAAAATCGCTAAAAATGCAAAGGGTACCCCTTGGCATTTTTTTGCACTTTTTTGGCAAAGTGCTCCGATTTCGACGAATGGGGCCTCGTTGGAAAGGGTTCGCTCCCCCGAATCCAGAACCGTTGTCTGTTCCGGAAAATTCCAACGGGTTCGGGAGTTATGGGCCCTTTTGTAGCTTCACAAGGAGGGCCCTTCAACACCCATTATCTCAGGAAATACCGGTCAGACCGGTGTCAAATTTAATTTACAGCCTCCCTAGGAGGGCCCTAACAATTTCCCATCAAAAAAAGGGCACCTCCAAAAATGGCCCAAAATCGCTAAAAATGCAAAGGGTACCCCTTGGCATTTTTTTGCACTTTTTTGGCAAAGTGCTCCGATTTCGACGAATGGGGCCTCGTTGGAAAGGGTTCGCTCCCCCGAATCGAGAACCGTTGTCTGTTCCGGAAAATTACAACGGGTTCGGGAGTTACGGGCCCTTTTGTGGCTTCACAAGGAGGGCCCTTCAACACCCATTATCTCAGGAAATACCGGTCAGACCGGTGTCAAATTTAATTTACAGCCTCCCTAGGAGGGCCCTAACAATTTCCCATCAAAAAAAGGGCACCTCCAAAAATGGCCCAAAATCCCTAAAAATGCAAAGGGGTGTACCCCTTGGCATTTTTTTGCACTTTTTTGGCAAAGTGCTCCGATTTCGACGAATGGGGCCTCGTTGGAAAGGGTTCGCTCCCCCGAATCCAGAACCGTTGTCTGTTCCGGAAAATTCCAACGGGTTCGGGAGTTATGGGCCCTTTTGTAGCTTCACAAGGAGGGCCCTTCAACACCCATTATCTCAGGAAATACCGGTCAGACCGGTGTCAAATTTAATTTACAGCCTCCCTAGGAGGGCCCTAACAATTTCCCATCAAAAAAAGGGCACCTCCAAAAATGGCCCAAAATCCCTAAAAATGCAAAGGGTACCCCTTGGCATTTTTTTGCACTTTTTTGGCAAAGTGCTCCGATTTCGACGAATGGGGCCTCGTTGGAAAGGGTTCGCTCCCCCGAATCCAGAACCGTTGTCTGTTCCGGAAAATTCCAACGGGTTCGGGAGTTATGGGCCCTTTTGTAGCTTCACAAGGAGGGCCCTTCAACACCCATTATCTCAGGAAATACCGGTCAGACCGGTGTCAAATTTAATTTACAGCCTCCCTAGGAGGGCCCTAACAATTTCCCATCAAAAAAAGGGCACCTCCAAAAATGGCCCAAAATCGCTAAAAATGCAAGGGTACGTACCCCTTGGCATTTTTTTGCACTTTTTTGGCAAAGTGCTCCGATTTCGACGAATGGGGCCTCGTTGGAAAGGGTTCGCTCCCCCGAATCCAGAACCGTTGTCTGTTCCGGAAAATTACAACGGGTTCGGGAGTTACGGGCCCTTTTGTGGCTTCACAAGGAGGGCCCTTCAACACCCATTATCTCAGGAAATACCGGTCAGACCGGTGTCAAATTTAATTTACAGCCTCCCTAGGAGGGCCCTAACAATTTCCCATCAAAAAAAGGGCACCTCCAAAAATGGCCCAAAATCGCTAAAAATGCAAAGGGGTGCCCTTGGCATTTTTTTGCACTTTTTTGGCAAAGTGCTCCGATTTCGACGAATGGGGCCTCGTTGGAAAGGGTTCGCTCCCCCGAATCCAGAACCGTTGTCTGTTCCGGAAAATTCCAACGGGTTCGGGAGTTATGGGCCCTTTTGTAGCTTCACAAGGAGGGCCCTTCAACACCCATTATCTCAGGAAATACCGGTCAGACCGGTGTCAAATTTAATTTACAGCCTCCCTAGGAGGGCCCTAACAATTTCCCATCAAAAAAAGGGCACCTCCAAAAATGGCCCAAAATCCCTAAAAATGCAAAGGGGTACCCCTTGGCATTTTTTTGGCAAAGTGCTCCGCTTTCGACGAATGGGGCCTCGTTGGAAAGGGTTCGCTCCCCCGAATCCAGAACCGTTGTCTGTTATGGGCCCTTTTGTGGCTTCACAAGGAGGGCCCTTCAACACTCTTTATTTCAGGAAATACCGGTCAGACCGGTGTCAAATTTAATTTACAGCCTCCCTAGGAGGGCCCTAACAATTTCCCATCAAAAAAAGGGCACCTCCAAAAATGGCCCAAAATCGCTAAAAATGCAAAGGGGTATCCCTTGGCATTTTTTGCACTTTTTTGGCAAAGTGCTCCGATTTCGACGAATGGGGCCTCGTTGGAAAGGGTTCGCTCCCCCGAATCCAGAACCGTTGTCTGTTCCGGAAAATTCCAACGGGTTCGGGAGTTATGGGCCCTTTTGTAGCTTCACAAGGAGGGCCCTTCAACACCCATTATCTCAGGAAATACCGGTCAGACCGGTGTCAAATTTAATTTACAGCCTCCCTAGGAGGGCCCTAACAATTTCCCATCAAAAAAAGGGCACCTCCAAAAATGGCCCAAAATCCCTAAAAATGCAAAGGGGTACCCCTTGGCATTTTTTTGGCAAAGTGCTCCGCTTTCGACGAATGGGGCCTCGTTGGAAAGGGTTCGCTCCCCCGAATCCAGAACCGTTGTCTGTTCCGGAAAATTCCAACGGGTTCGGGAGTTATGGGCCCTTTTGTGGCTTCACAAGGAGGGCCCTTCAACACTCTTTATTTCAGGAAATACCGGTCAGACCGGTGTCAAATTTAATTTACAGCCTCCCTAGGAGGGCCCTAACAATTTCCCATCAAAAAAAGGGCACCTCCAAAAATGGCCCAAAATCCCTAAAAATGCAAAGGGGTACCCCTTGGCATTTTTTTGGCAAAGTGCTCCGCTTTCGACGAATGGGGCCTCGTTGGAAAGGGTTCGCTCCCCCGAATCCAGAACCGTTGTCTGTTCCGGAAAATTCCAACGGGTTCGGGAGTTATGGGCCCTTTTGTGGCTTCACAAGGAGGGCCCTTCAACACCCTTTATTTCAGGAAATACCGGTCAGACCGGTGTCAAATTTAATTTACAGCCTCCCTAAGAGGGCCCTAACAATTTCCCATCAAAAAAAGGGCACCTCCAAAAATGGCCCAAAATCGCTAAAAATGCAAAGGGGTATCCCTTGGCATTTTTTGCACTTTTTTGGCAAAGTGCTCCGATTTCGACGAATGGGGCCTCGTTGGAAAGGGTTCGCTCCCCCGAATCCAGAACCGTTGTCTGTTCCGGAAAATTCCAACGGGTTCGTGAGTTATGGGCCCGTTTGTGGCTTCACAAGGAGGGCCCTTCAACACCCTTTATTTCAGGAAATACCGGTCAGACCGGTGTCAAATTTAATTTACAGCCTCCCTAAGAGGGCCCTAACAATTTCCCATCAAAAAAAGGGCACCTCCAAAAATGGCCCAAAATCGCTAAAAATGCAAAGGGGTATCCCTTGGCATTTTTTGCACTTTTTTGGCAAAGTGCTCCGATTTCGACGAATGGGGCCTCGTTGGAAAGGGTTCGCTCCCCCGAATCCAGAACCGTTGTCTGTTCCGGAAAATTCCAACGGGTTCGTGAGTTATGGGCCCGTTTGTAGCTTCACAAGGAGGGCCCTTCAACACCCATTATTTCAGGAAATACCGGTCAGACCGGTGTCAAATTTAATTTACAGCCTCCCTAGGAGGGCCCTAACAATTTCCCATCAAAAAAAGGGCACCTCCAAAAATGGCCCAAAATCGCTAAAAATGCAAAGGGGTACCCCTTGGCATTTTTTGCCCTAACAATTTCCCATCAAAAAAAGGGCACCTCCAAAAATGGCCCAAAATCGCTAAAAATGCATTGCACTTGGCATTTTTTGCACTTTTTTGGCAAAGTGCTCCGATTTCGACGAATGGGGCCTCGTTGGAAAGGGTTCGCTCCACCGAATCCAGAACCGTTGTCTGTTCCGGAAAATTCCAACGGGTTCGTGAGTTATGGGCCCTTTTGTGGCTTCACAAGGAGGGCCCTTCAACACCCATTATCTCAGGAAATACCGGTCAGACCGGTGTCACATTTAATTTACAGCCTCCCAAAAAAGGGCTGCTCCAGAAATTGCCCAAAATCGCAAAAAAATGCAAAGGGGTACCCCTTACTCTATGGATTGGGATCAAAAAAATAATACTAACTTAGCAATTTTTATTAATTTTATTTTATTCATTTTTTTAAATTTTTTGTTAAATTGAAAACTCCTTTTTGTTTGGTTTTTGTTTTTTTTTGTTTTTGTATTTCATAATTAATAACGACTTACGAACTTTATAAGTAAATTTTCATTATTTATTTTTTTTTGTTTTGTTTTTTTTGCATATTATTTATTTCACGTCTGATTCAAGTGAATATATATATATATATATGACACATTACATGATGTGTGGTTTTCATTTTCCATTTTTTCTTTTGTTTTTTTTTTTTTTTTTTACTTTTTTGGTTTTTGTTTTCTTTGTTTTTATACACATTCATTAAGCATTTTGTTTTATTTATTTATTTATTTATTTTTTTTTTAATATTTTTTTGTTGTATTTTCTTTGCATCTCTGCGCATGGCTTTTGCTTAATTTGTTGTTCTTGTTGTTTGTTTATTTTGTTGTTTTATTTTTAAATTTTTTAAGTTTTTATTTTAAAACATTATTTGCATATTTAATAGTATAAAACTTTTTAGTAACAAAAATAAAAAAGTATTCCAAATGATAATGCAACAATTTTTTTTTTACTTTCTTTCAATTTTAATATTTTCTTAATCATTTTTTTTTCTTCATTAAATTTATTTATATTCTTTTTTTTTGTTTTTTTTTTGTTAATTTTTCTTTATAATTTTTTTTAATATATTTTTATTTACTTATTTCTTTTTTTTTGTCTCTCTTTCGGTTTAATTCTTTTAATTTATTTACTGTGTGTGTGTGAGTGTTCTTTCTGTTGTCATATTTTTTTTTTGTTTTTATTTGTTGTGTAGTTTTAATTTGTTTCTTGTAATATTTCTCATATGCTTTCTTTTATATAATTTCTTATTTTTTGCATTTTTTTTTGTTTGTTCTTACATCGTAAGTCGATTTTATAAGTGGTTTTCATATATAACTTTTTTTTAGATAATACTCGTTTTTCTTTCTTTCATTTTCATTTTGTTTTTGTTTTTTTTTTAAATTTATTTACTTGTTTTATAATTTACTTAATATTCATAGTATATATATATATTTAACATAAATCCACTATGTGTTTTCATTTTTTTTATTTTATTTATTTAAATAACAACAATTAAAAGTATATATGAAATTTTTTATATCTAAGTAAAACAAAATTTTATTTTTTTTTGTTACTTTTTTTTTAATAATTTAACTTTAGTTTTTTATTTATTTATTAATTCTACTATGTTCAGCTTTTTTCTCTATTTTTTTTTGTTTTTTTTTGTTTATCGTAGATTTTATTAATTTTTACAATTACTGGTTGTGTTAAAGGACTGAAATAATTACTTATATAATTATTTATATATATATACTCATTTTTTTTATTTTATCAATGAAAGTGCAAGGATTGAAAGCTGTTATGTTGCAAATAGGCATTTTTAGGATTTTTTTTTGATTATTTTTTGATATTTCTCTTTATTTATTTATTTATTATTGGCGCGATTCTTTTAATTTTTATATACATACATATATATATATATTAGGGTGGCCCTTATGCTCAAATTTGTCGTTTTTTTTAAATCGATCCGCCTCAAAATATGCGAATAGTTGAAAAACGGGGAAATGTGAAGTTTAAAGTCCATCCGGAGTGTATATATGGAATTCATTGAAATTAATTCTTTTATATATTTACACTGAATAAAATAATTTATAAAAACGAGAAAAAGAGATTATTTAACACTCATGGATCTGAAGATAATGCAGAAATCCTCAAAGTATAAAGATATTTTACCGCCCCCGTACGAAGAAGAAGAAAACATTGTTTAATTCATTTTTTTTTATTTAATTTTTGGAGCCTAACCCAACTTTTCGTACTAATTCTTTGTTTCGTATAACACGGATTCGCATAACACGGTGATTTTTTTGGAACGTAACTCGCACGTGTTATGCGGGGGCTACCTGTATATATACATATGTATATATATATATATATTTTGCTATTTTTATTTTTTCTTTCATCCTTAAGCTTAAAAAATATATTATTTTGTAAATTTAAAGCTTATGAAAGAAACAAAGAAAAATATTTTTTATATGTATTTGTTTTTTTTTTGTGTTTTTTTATTGGAAGTCGCATTTATTAAATATATTATGAAAATATATATATGTATAAATTGTGTTAATTAAATATTTAATAAATATGCAGTATCATTACCCGAGAGATTATAAGGAGTAGAGAATATAATTAAAAAAAAACATTTTGTTTTTGTTATGTTGTTTTAAAAATACTTCAACCAGAGATGTTTATCTATATATGTATGTGTGTATTAATGAAGGCAATAATATGTCATAAAAAGAAAATTATATTTCATAAATAGGCTGGTTCGTAGTTAGATGGTTTTTGTTTTAAAATGAGCATATATTTTTGTAATAGTTTTAAAATTGTACACAAATATGAATAAGAAATTTTTTTTATACAAGATAAAACAAAAAAAAAACATATTTTCCACTGCCACCATTCTCCACACATCCCCCAGCCTCATCATCTGCTCCAGGATATTTTTCGGTGTGAACTTCCCTAGCCGTTTCCAGCACAGTCCTGGGGTCCGCATATCTATAGACCTATACACTCGAATCTCCATAATAGAGGTCCCTGTGTCGTTCTCCAAACCTTCATACTTCAAAGGTTTAAATCGGTGGTCACTGCACTGCATGAGTATTGGTTTCCACTGTAGAATCCTGCCTAGAATAAAAACGGTCCAACTTGGCAGCCTTCCTGGACATGGAAGCCCTATCAACAACTTCAGAGCATTCAGGTGATTCAGGTGTATCTCGCCGAATTATTGATCTATAATAGTACGACTAGTGCAAAACTACAAATCAAGACCTATGGCACCGTGCCGGCCAAGAAAGGATAAACGACGAAATCAGGCAGGAATGAAATGGAATTGTATTGGCCACACTTTGAGCAGGACAATGGAAAAAGACACAAACACTCTGTGCAGTTTCTTTAATATATGAAAATGAAGGCACGGAAACACTCAATTTTTTTTCGAAGTTTTAATTTTTGTTTTTTAAATCTTAATTTCTGAAACTGCTCCCCGTCCAATTGCGCCCGGTTCAAGTGCACCATTTGCACCTATGAAAGCGCCGCCTCTGTTCATAGCGCTTTCACACAGACGGATCGATCCCCCTAGACAGACCAGACGTTTGGGTCTAATTTCATAGTTTACCCTCCACAGTTTACTTTCACTAGCAATCGACAACTTTAACTCACATCATCTTCAATCTGCCTACCCTAGTTTAGGCTTACACAAGATGACACCGAGTTTAAATCAATCGGTTCAAGACGAACCCAGCAATGGCTCAGGGGTAAAACTAACACTAACCCAAAAAAAAAACAATTTGCTACTTATCAGATTTGGTGTGAAACTAATACAGGCATTCATAGGCCTTATATACCAATTTGTTTATGCAGGCTAGAGTTAAATTCTGCACATGATCCTATATCCTCCTGGCATTCGTGCTACCAGACGAGCCGTTACCAAGAAATACTTCTTCTGGCCATCGATCAATAAAGACTGTAATGACCCGTATCGATCGTGCCTTGGTTGCCAAAAGTCGGAAAGTTTTAAAAGACATACCAAATCTGTTTTTTTAATCCACCGCCATTTGATTATATACTTATGGACATAGTCAGATCTCTACCACACTATCTCGCGTATACACTTGCATCTTAACAATAATAGCAGACCGACCCACGAAATGGCCTGAAACATATACCAAATTCAAGAAATCTCAGCTTCAACAGTGGCAAATGGAATCGTCATTGAATTCGTTCCACGTTTCGGCGTGTACCCCTTGAAATCATAACTTGAATCAAGGTAAGCGATTCGAGACGATACGAAGTTGTAAATGGTCGTGCTGAAGAGATAAATGGTACTGCGTGAATGTACTAACAACAATGGATTCCGAATACCAGACGGCCAGCGGTTTAGAATTTCGGTGTACTCTTCTCAATTGCGGTTGCCTAGACCTAATTGACCTAGTAGACCTAATAGATTTAATTGGCCTAATAGTCCTAATTGACCTAATAGACTTAATTATCATAATAGACCTACTTGACCTAATAGATCTAATTGGCTTAATAATCCTAATTGACCTAATAAACCTAATTGATCTAATAATAGACCTAATAGTCCTAATAGGTCGCTGACCCTCCAAAGATGCTTCCTCAACGAAAGAAGAAGAAAGATTGTCTAGTAGTAAGCTTGGTTTGACGGATAGAACAGGAAAATATAGATAAGGCCATCTGCTGTTGGGGGGAATGGTGCTTAAGTAGATGTCGATGAACTTTCGAACTCAGGGATGTTGTACAAGTTCGGAAATACTGGTTCTATTTATGTACAAGTATTAACACAACAAAAAAAAACAACAACATAAAAAAACTTGTTAGACTAGACGAGTGAGCCTATATCAATTTCCGTTCAATGTTTATAATATATTTTTATATTTTTTTTATATTTGTTTTTTTTACTAATTAAACACAGAATGAACTTCTGGCAACGTTTTATGTTGCGACCTATAAAAAGGCACCGTTGGTTCATACGTAACTCCAGACAATCCATAGCTCATATACGCCTGAAGGAGCCATTTAATAAATATTATGAAAATGTTTATTTGTCTCCTTGTTGTTTAGTTTTTTTTTATTATTATTAATTATTATTTATTATTATTACTATTATTATTATTATTATATGTATAAATATGGCAACATACCAAAAAAGAATAATAACATTTACTTAATATATCCACAATCGATCACTAGAGATTAATGAAGTATAGTTCTCAAACAATTAAATATAATTTAATTATAATTATGTTTTTTATTAATTTAATCCTCTTTAGACATTATCTCGGGTATTGATAACTGCTATAAATATTTTTTTTTAATTATGTTTGTGTGTATGTGTTTTTTAGTTTCTGTTTTTTTTTTTACAAATGGTTATAATATTTACAATTGTCTTTATTGAATATGTACATAGAATTTTTTTTGTATGGGTAAAAAGGTTAGAATTTGTTTCTTGGTGGTATATTTCAATTTATTTTAGAAAAAAATAAATAAATAAATAAAAAATAATAATTAATAAATTGCATAATGATTAATGATAAGAAAAATTATATCATGTGTCGTAAGAGACAACCAAACAAAATGTGAGCCCCATTTTTATATAATAATAATTTTTGGGCAGTCTCCCACGATAATTTTTTAATATTTAATTTTTTTCTCTCATTAATAATTATTATTAATTGTTTCAATATGTATTATATGCGACTTTTTTTTTTAAATTAATTAATAAATTAATAAATGGTTTTTTTTTGTATACTATTAGTTATTTATTTTAAGCCATGGATTTTAATCATTTATTTATTATTTTTTTTTTCCTGGTTCGTAAGTTTTTTTTGTTTTTTTTTGGTTTTTCTGCTAATTTTAATTTTCATTTATATCTATATATTGTATTTATCTTTTTATTTCCTATTTTTAGAATGGCTAGACATAACATTTTGTGTTTTTCATAAAAATAAACCTTTATGTATTATTATTATTATTATTTTTTTTAAATAATAGAAAATATTATATTATAGAGCGATATTTTTTTTTAAATAAAGTAGGTTGAGTAACACACACACACACACGTAATTGGTTGTACTACAATTAGGATATTATAAATTTGCGTGTGATTATTGATTGCGGAACTAAATTTTAGGAACCCTATGTTTTAAGACAATTATTGTTTAGTCTTTGCAAAAAAAAAATTATTTTAATTTGGTTATACGTTTCAAAACGCCTCGTATTACTTGCTATATAATGTTTACAAAATTTCTACAATAAATTGCAACCTAAAAGTATGCAAAAGTTAATAGTTTGCCCTAAAGGTATGCAAAAAAATTAATAATTGCCCAAGCAATCGCGCACTCATCGCCCCCACCTGCACGGCTGATGAAAGATCCTTACCACTGCCTTGTAAAGAGGAGAGGGGGGAGGGGGGACCAAATCGTAGAATCCTAGCGACAACAGCAGTTAGCAAATTCTTGCTCTATGCAGCAGCATCAGCGTTAGCAACAGTGCCGGGGCAGGACGGCTAACATAAGGGCCGTATATAGTTTAAGGGAAGCAGGAGGTCTGATTGTTAGAACGATGTTTATATAGGTATACTTGGCAGACGCTCTCGTATGACAGGCCTGATCGCGCAGGAGCCAGCGTCCTATCAGTTCGTTGCCAAATGCCAAAGAGAAACAACAGAGCCGAAAACTATATTATATTTATAAACAATTTACTAAAATGGTTTCATACTAATAATAATATTACCGCGATAAACGCTGCTATCGATTATCGAGCAGTAACGTTGCATCTTTCTATAATAAATTGTATCCTAAAAGTATGCAAATGTTAATAATTCCCCTAAAAGTATGCAAAATTCAATAGTGACTCAGTTTCCTCGTTACGCGCATAGGTGACGCCAACCGATTTTGAAGATTTGCTTCTGATGGTTGGAAGACTAATGAAGCAAGATACAAAATTTATAGAAACTATCCCAGCTTCTCTTCGACTGGCTGTCACACTGCGTTTCCTAGCAAGTGGACTCTTTCACGAGCGTCACATACACCTTCAGAATATCTAAGCAGGCAATACCGCAAATGGTATCCAAATCTGTGTTCCGGCTGCCCTTTGACTCGTTGGCTGGTAGCAGGAATAGCAAACAATTAAACGCAAACCACGTGGACTTGATTGGGAGTGTGGGAGAGGTCCCACTCTTCAGGCTATTTTTTTTTCGCTCCCGGTTGAAGGATGTTTTTAGATTGTGAATTTTCTTTTCAATGTCTGCCACTGTCACAATTCACATTGTCACATTCTGTGACTGTCACATTCTGTGACTCTCACATTCAAGTGACAATTTTTTTACGCGGTTTCTGTAATCGAAACTCGTCACATCTCAAAGACAACCAGACACCTGATAGTCTTCGATAAGTTCTAATAATTTTTCATTTGACCACATTTAAAAAAAAAATTTAGACACTGTAAATAAAAACGGCCGAAGCACACACTCGGTAGGTGGAGAAAAAGAGGGACGTGTCTCGCGTCTCATCGTGAGGTCCACACTGGCGAAATGTTGCGCAATGTGTCTACCGTTGCACGTGATCTCCCATTCCGATCGGGAGACCGTAGACCTGCGATTTTTGGTCTCGCAACAGACTCATAGACGGCAATTGATCTATAGCCATGTCTATGTAGACAACTCAGCAATCCATTTCCCGCTGGTATCTTATGGATCGCTCGTGTATGAGGATCTTTTCAGGCAATAGCAGAGGAGCGATAGAGATTACTGAAAAGAATGAAGATAAAAGTATAGAATACTAGTGTTGGGAGAAATGAAAGACGATGGACCATACCACCCTGCCGGAATCGAATCACTCACCTCTGTAATGGCAGCCGATAACCGTTACGACACCGTGTTGTTACCAATCTTTTTTTTTTATGTGGAAGACTAGAGCTCAGGGAAAGCCCTTTGTACTGTCGACAATCTAGGTGGGGGGGGGGGGGGGGGTAACTACTAAATTTATATTCTCAATTATACGCATATAAAAAAAATAATAAAATTATGGTTTTTTTGGTCGCAATTTATAATAATATAAATTTACTGCATTAACTAAAAATAATCGTGTAGTACTCTCCAAACTAAGTGCACCAATTACGTGTTTTTGTTTTGTTTTTTTTAGTCTTTAAACATATAAATATAGTTTTTAAATATTGTTTTAGTTTTGAAAAATGAAGAAGAATAAAAAAAACACTTATTCTTCGTATTTGTTAACTATAGATAAAAATGTTTCTCTATCTAAAAAAAAACATGTTACGATGTTTATAGTTTTTAATTAGTTTGTTGTTTTTTTTTTATTTTTATTTTTTAATTTTTTGGTTCATAAATTTTTAACAATTTTTTTTATCATTTTTTTTTTTTAATATTACTTTCTACTTAATTCCTATCATTTTTGTCTTCTATTAACTTATATTTTTTTCATTTTTGTTAGTTTTGTTTTTTTTTAAATGTTTATTTAAAGATGAAAGTTTTGTTTGTTTATTTATTTTGTTTTTTTATAAGGTAATGAAAAAAAAATAATAATTTATATATAATAAATAAAATAAAACACAAAACCTTACCTATATGTTTTCTTTTTATTTTTTGTTTTGTTTTTTTTTTTTTAAATATTTTCGAATTTGATGCTATCAGACGTGTTCCATAATTCGCAAGTAGAATGAAATCAAAATCGGAATTTAGTTTCACTCGAATTAAATCTGTCACATAAATGGAATTGATCGGAATGTGGAACATCAAATTTCGATTTCGAGTATATATTATAGTATATTCCATAAAAAATCAAATTCTGGAACACCACCCTTATGTGTTTCAATTATATTTGTAACGTTTTCACACTACTCACTCACATATCGAAGGAAAAGAGGTGAGAGTGTTTTTATTCGAATTTGTAATGAAAGTATTTTTTTGTTTTGTGTTTTTTATTTATCATTGTTGCCTTTTTTTTTTTGATATTTTGTTTGTGTGTTTTGTATTTGCTTTTTGTATTATTGTTATTTTTTTTATTGTAATGTATTGTAAATTCACACAGTATTTTTATTAGAAACTGTAGAAGAATGAAAAAAATAATATTATGTATTTTTGTTTATGGGTTTGTGCTTTAAAAAAAATATTTATATATATATATAGCATACAGGGTGTTTCGATTAAAAAATATTTTTATCCATATGATTGGCCATACATTTGACAGTTGTTCAAAATAAATGTAACGAAACAGGCCGCTGTAGACAAAAAACCACATCAGCACCCCCGCTGTTAACACAAAGAGAAAACCGCTGTAGACATTACGAAACAGAACAGCGACGCGCAGCAAGGCACCAATAGTCCTAAATCCCACAGGATGGCTCTAGGCATCCGTCACACGTGACCAAACAACCACTCAACCCAAGGTACACTAGTGTTGTGGCAACAAAACGACGCGCCAAGCGCTAATTGTGCCTCCGGTCGCACTGGAGGCAGCCCCTTCCTACCTAACCCAGTTCTCTCGTAATTTTACATTATTTCTAGCGGGGAAAAAAATTACGTGTTATTTGCCGAGACGTACCCTCTCCCCCACCAGAGATTGGATGAGATTCGGCGTGTAAAATTACATTTTCCTCCATAAGTTTGTTTAGATATGGAAAATTTAATTCCACTGCGTCCCTCACATGTAGTTACATCACCTACCAACTAAATGGCTAGACTAAAATATTAATAGAGATGTAGAGGTATTGCAGGTGTTTTGTTTTGAAATAAAATAGTATAGTTGGTTTTATATTGAGGCTAAATTAAAAATTCGACACGATTATTAAGAATTACGCCCCTGTGTTGTTAAAGTCGAGTCGTGTCACGTGACAAGTCGTTTAAGCTTTGAAGAAAGTTACGTTTCAGTCGAATTACGATTTTCACAGCACAGGGCTTAAAACTCAACTTAGAACACTTTCTGACTCTCTGGGTCCTGTGTGTACTCAAAAAAATTGTAATTCGACTGAAATGTTGCACTTTCTTTAAAACTTAAACGATCTTTCACGTCATACGACTCAACTTTCTTTCACGTCACACGACTCGACTTTCTTCAGCTTCTTATTTGCGGCGAAATCAATATGGATAAAAATATTCCAAATTTGTATCGTATCGATTTTATGTTATATCTTTATTTTTTTTTTGTACCAAAAAACACCCTGTATTGTTTTTTTTATATGTTTGTTTTGTTAAATATTCTGTTTGATTTTTGTGTATTAATGTTCAAATGTAATATTTAATATTTCTGTGGTAAGTATATAGTATATACACAAAATAATACCAACAATTGATTTCATTTTTATTATTTATAATAATAATAATAATAATAATAATTAATTAATTAATTAATTAATAATAATAATTATAATAGTTACCTCAGTAATATATAATAAATATTTTTTTTTATTGCAAAACTTCGTTTACTTGTTTGTTTGTTTCTTCTTTTTTTTAATCCTCTTATTTATTTATTTTTGATTTGTTTAAAAAAAAAATTGCAATAAATAATTGTTTGTGTTTTTTTTTCATTTTTTTTAATTATTCTTGGAGTAATTTAAGAATTTTTATTTTTTTTTTATATTTATCTCTTTACAAATTTTTCTTTTTTTTTTTTTTTAAATTTCATGTCATCTTTTATTTATTATTTTTAAATTTTTTTTTTCGTTTTCGTTTTAGCATTCACAACGTTTTTTTTTTATTTTTTTGTTCGGTTTTTTGTTTTAAATTTGTTCTTCTCTAGATTTATGTTTTTTTTTTCTTTTCTTTTGTGTATATGTTTTTTTTTGTTGTTTTTAACTACTTTTTTATTTTTCTTCATTTTACTTTTTCATATATTTTTGTTCTGTGTTTATTTTTATGTGTATATAAGTGTATGTGAATTGTTTTTAATTTTTTTTTTAATTAATTTGTATTTTTTTTTACTTTATAAATATTTTTTTTTATTTGCTTGTATCATTTTTTTTCTCTCTTTGATTTCAAATATTAGTTTACACAATAAATTTCTTATATATTAAAGGTTAATTAATTCTTCCCATTTTTTTGTGTTGTTGTTGTTTTGTTGATGTTGTTTTTTTGTTCTTTATTTATTTATTTTTTTTTATTTTTTTTTCTTTTATATAAATATTGCATGTATTATATAATGCGTATGTGTGTATGTATCTTTCTTTTTGTTTTTCTTTTTCTTGTTAATATAATATATATTTGTATATGTATATATATATATTTTTTTTTAACTATATATAAATGTGCAAATATATAGTTATATATACATATTTAATTATACATTTTGTTGTTTTTTTTTTAAATTAAGATTTTTTTTTTATTTTAATTATGTAACATTTTCATTTTCTTTAATTATTTATTTCTAATTTTTTTTTTGTTAATAATATTCTTGTCGCTTTTTTTTTGGTTTGTTGTTGTTTTTTTTATATTTTTATTTATTTATTTATTTATTTTTTTATTTAAATAATTTAATAACGAGCCCTATGTAAAAAGAAATACATGCAAATGGTTTTTTAGGGTTTTTTTTTTGTTTTGTTTTAATAAGAAATGTATTTACATGCCACATTGTTGGTTTGTTTGTTTTTTTTTTGGTTTTGTTATTTTTGAGTTTGGTAATTAAAAAGTTTTGTTTTATTTATTTATTTTTTTTTTCTGCTATGTTTATTTGTTTTAAAACATTTTCCTCTGCGGAAACAGCGATTTTATTATTTTTATGATTTAAATTTTTATGTTATAAATAATATATATTCACCTGTTTTGATTTTTCTCTTTTTTTTTACTAAAATTTTATGCTTTTAAATTGGATGTTTTGGTTTTGCCAACTTTATTGAATTATATTATTTTTAAAAATAAATAAATAAAAATTAAATTAAATTAAAAAAAAATTTAAATAAATTAAAAAAAAATATACATATGTTTATAGTGTGTATGTGTGTGTGTATGTGTATTTTAATGCTTCATTGTTATTATTATTTTTTTTTAACATTATCCTTAATTCTTTCCTAATTTGCCCGCGTGTGTACGTCGTAAAGTAAAAATAAATGTGTTTTTTGTGTGATTTTATAATGTTTTTTGTTTTTTTTTTGGTGGCTGTGTACAATATTATTTTTTTTAAACCAATCCATAATATTTCAAAAATATTAAAACAAATATTTTTCTTTTATTATTATCATTAATTTTGATTAAAACAAATCTATATGTTTTTATATATGTATATACATAATTTTTTTTAGTTTATTTTCATTCTAAATAAATTTAAAAAGTTCGCTGTTGTTATATATTTTTTTTTAGTGTATACTTATTTTATTTTTTATTATTTTTTTTTTGTTTTTTGGTTTTCTGTTTTTTGTTTGAAAGATGGCGTTTGTTGATTTTGTTGTTTTAAAATTATTTTTTGTATATTTTTTTTTGTTTTCTTTATATAGTATATGCATGTGTTTTGTGATAATGGTGGTGTATTTTTTATAAAGTAAAAAAAAGCAAAAAAAATAATTATAATAATTTATGGCCAATATTTTATAATTTTTTTTTTTAATTGTTGTTGTTCTTGAATAAACTTATTTATTTCTTGTTTTATTCATATTTTTTGGTTGTTGATTGATTTTATAGATTATTCTTATTTTTTTAATTTTTGTTTTCTTTTATTATATTTATTAATAATAATATTTAGTTAGATTGAGTTTAGAGAGAGAAAATTCAAATTGTTAACGCGAATTGTTTTTTTTATTAATAATTTTTTAATAATATATATTTTGCGATTTATTTTTTTTGTTTTTTTTATTTAATAAAGGTTTTTTTAGTAATTTTTTCTTAACTTTGTCCAATTTATAAAAAATATAATTTTGTTCCGTGTTTTTTTGATGTTGTCGCAGTGTACGAAATTATTACCTGTGTTTTACCATTGTTTTGTGTGTGTGTTTTATTTTGTATTTAGCAGGGTTTCGAACCCTGTTTTTTGGTGCGGACACGGGTTCGGGTTCAATACATTGAAATTTAGTGAGTTAAGGTTCGGTTGGGATTCAAGTTCGGGTTCAAATTTTTTCCCAAAAACAAAAAAACAATTTCATATACTGTTTATTTTAAAATGCTATTTTTATTTATTTTAGAAAAAAAATTACATTCAAACACGCACAAATAAAATATTTCTTAATGATTCTTCGGAGAAATGCACAAAACAAACTTCAGTGGTCACCCAGCGGGAAAAAAGGAAGCAACTTCCTCTGGAATCAAATTAAAAGTGCTTCCTGGTTGCGCTTCAGAAGCAATTTGGAAGATTTTCCTGTGCATATGGCTACAAATAAGTCATTATCAACTTTGTTGGTAAATTTTCTGTTTTGAGAGATTCTCTGAATTTCAATTCGTAACGTTGTTCCTTTGTTGTGACATTCTCTTTCGAAAAATTTCCATTTAGAGTTGTTCGCTCAGTAAAAGAAGTCGCGCGGTTTATAATTATTTATTATAGTAATTGTGATTTCACAATTATGATTTTGATTAGTCCAGTGAAAAGTGTTTTGAATTTTGTATTTATTTTTTGTGTGTGAATGCAATTTTAATTTCCCTTTTTGTTATTGAAATAAATATATTTATTTTTGAAATCTATTTGTATCCTTATTATTCAAAAACGAAGAGCGAAACCTTTTTCCCTGCTCCCAAAAAAGCAAAAATTAAGGCTTTGCTGCTTGCAAAACTTAAATCTTCAAAATTGCTTCCCAGGAAGCTAATTAGAAGAAAATAAATAAACTGCTTCCCGCTAATGATATGCAATGGTAAAAAAGATATGGATAGGGTTACGGAAGGGAAGCACTACTAAGATGCATCAGTGAATGCTTCTATTCCCCGCTGGGCGGTGCAGAAAAAGCCCTCTCAACACTAACTTGAGTTGCTGGAACAGCTAATATGACCTGAACAGCATCAAACAATAGAGATGCATCAATTTCTTTTTTTTTCCCCAGAATTCTTAAACATTTTTTTTTATTTAGAAATTCTGGGAAATATTATATTTGAATTTTTCAGCGCGCGCCGGACACTTATAGATAATAATTGCCTTTAAAAATTGAACCTGAACCGAATTTTTGATTGGGTTCGGGTTCGGGATCACATATTTGAAAAAAAAAAATCTAGAACTGGAGCGGGTTCAGGGTTCGGGTTCGAAACCCTGGTATTTAGTAATGTTTTGGTTTATTTATCTTTTTTTTTATTATTTTATTATTTTTTTTTGTTATTGTTAATAATTTTAATTTCTGAATAAATCGGTGCCCTACACTTTTCATTTTATTTCTTTTTTGATTGGTTTTTATTATTTTTATTAATAAACAAACTAAAAATAAATATAACAAATGTAATAAAATATTTAATAATAAGAAAATAAAACTAAGAACACACACATTTGTTTTATATTTTCATAAGGTTTTTTTTATGGTTTCTTTATTTTTGTTTTTATTACTGTGGATTTTATTTGTTATTCCAAAATGAAACTATCAGGCTTATTCTGAACTCCACTGGAATGGATTCCGCTGGAATTTTTTTACAATTGTATGCTACCAATGTAAGAAAATACCAGCGGAGTTCAGAATATGCCTGTATATATTAAAAGGAATTTTTTTTATTTTTAGATTGTGTTTATTAATATTTAATTTTTTTTTATGTATGTAAATATATTATTATAAACAACAATAATATTGCTTTCTTTTTTAATAATATTGTATTAACTTTTTGTTTGTTTTTTTGAATTTAATTAATTTTTATTTTGTATTTTTTTTGTAATTTATACTTAACTGGTGTTTACTATTGCTTTTTAATATTTTTAATTATTTTTTTGGTTCATTTCTTGTTTTCAATGTTTTTTGTTTTTTTATTTTGAAATTATTATGATTTTGTTGTTTTTATTTATTTATTTATTTTTTTTTTTGGTTTAGTATTTATTTATATTTATTATTTTAATATTTCTCTGTGCTTTAAAGGGTGTGAATTTTGTAATATATTTTTTTTTGTAGAAAGAAAGAAATTCTACAAAATTTATTATTTTTTTTTGTATTTTTTTATATAAATATATTATTTAAGAATGATATTAATCGGATTTGTTTTTTTTTGTTTTGCTGTATGTTTATGTTCTTTTTAATAAGATGGGGATTGATGGTGGATGGAAAACGGATATATTGTCGTATATGTATGGAAGTATATATTATATATATATTGATTAAATGAAATGTAATGTATATTTTAATATATTTTTCGGGGTTTATGTTATCTATAAGAAATATGTATGAAAATTTATTGGTTTATTTTTTGAAAAGAAAAATTGTAAACTGTTTAATATATATGTTTATATATATTATTATTTTCCATGGCTTTTTTTGTATCCTTTTTTTTAAATATTAAATATATTAATCATTTTTTTGTTTTTTTTGTTTATAACATTTTATTTCCTATATATGTATAAACAAGTGTGAATTTTTGTTTATTTGTTTTATTTTTTTTTTTGCTAAATTTGTTTTTTTTTTAATTTTAATCTCAATTATTAATATATTCTTTATTCTCTCTCTCTCAAAACAAAAAAACTAAACAAAAAAAAATCAATAAATAAATAATAAATTATTTATTACATAACATTTTAATAATTATTTTGTTTTTTTTTGTTATTGTTTATATTTTTTGTTTTGTTTTATGCGTTTTTTTTATACATATGCATATATATATAAATATTTTTTATTTTCATTTTCTTTAATGAATTGTGTTTTTTTTAATGTGGTATTTATAATTAATAATAATAATGATGGCGTTTAACGTTAAAAAAAAACAAAAAAAAATCTCGACGCAATTGTATTTATATTTTTATTATATTATTTTTTTAATATGTAATAATTTTTGTATTTCTTTTAGTTTTTTTTTTGTTTTTTAATTAAATTTATTAATTACTAAAAATTATGTTCATTTTTTTAGGGTTGTTTTTTTTTTTGTATTTTTTTTTTACTTGTTTTGGTTTCATAAATTTCTCCTATTTTTTCTTTTTTAATTTTTTTGTTTTCTTGTAATAAATAATAAAAAAGTTACATATATTATCTATATACATAAAATTTTTGTTCATTTTTTTTTTGTTTCAACATGAAGTCGCTTAGGGTTTTTTTGTTTTGGTTTTTTTTTAAATCTTAATATCTAATATATATATTTATAAATAAATTTAATTGTTTTAAATTTGTTTTATATATATAATATATATATATATACAGTATATATATAAATATATATTATATATATATATAACTTCAATTTTTCATATTTAAATATCTATATATAAATATATATATATATGTATATAGAATTTTAATATCTTTTTTGAATTTTTGTTGTGTTTTTAATTTTCTTGTTTCTTTTTTTTATTTTGTTCTGGTTGTTGTTTTGTGTTATTTTTTTTTAAATTATAATTTTTATTATTTTTTTTAATATATATATATATATATATATGTATATATGTATATATATATTTTTATTTTATTTATTTCATCATCACCCCTACAACACTACAATATAATTTTATAAATATTATTTATATATACTTCTACACAGCAGTTTCAGTATGGCTGTGCGATGATAACCTTTCAACATCAATTTCGGGTATTGTTAGCTCATCTGGGATGTTATCAGCATATTCAATTGATGATGTTTGAGATAAACGTTTACTAAGTGATGTTTGCTTTCTCAGTACTTCAGCCAATGATGTATTTGTATGTTCACCATATCGAGCATCTAATCCTTGACGAAATGCGTTTACAACTCGAATCTATATATTTTTTTAATAGGGTTTATATGATGGTGGGGATTTTTTTTTGGACAGGAAAAATGGCCATATATTTATATCGGGGATAGGATGAAAGGATGGCAATATAGGAATAAATTGGAAATGGAGAATTATTTTGCATTATTAAGGGTGTAAATCAAGGATATTATATTTAATATGATGTTTTTGCCCAAGGGTTAAGAGAAAAAAGAGAAAAAGAAAGAGAAAAATATATATACTATATATAGTGAAATGTTTTGTTTTTTTTTATAATAATATAATATATAATAATTTATTATATTAAAAAAATCAAAATTAAAACTAAAAAATAAAGTAAATAAAAAATAAGACATTTATAACTCTAAAAATAATAATAATTATAATAATAATAGAACAGGAAAAATACTTATGTGCATTTCAAAATCAGAAACAAAATTCTAAAACAAAAAAAAACAATAATAATTTCTTAATTTTTTTTTTTTGTTCAAAGAAAAAAGAAAAATAACAAAAATTACATATACAAAAAAAAATTAATAAACATTCATAATATTTACAATACAATAAATAATCATCGTTCACTAATATTCTTAGGGATTAAAAGAACAAAAAAAAAATAATAAAACTAATTTTAATTTTTTTTTCTAATCAAAAATGCACATTAATATTTATTCATTCATTTTTGCATAAACTTAATTTTTGCGTAAATGATAAGATTTTTTTTTCAAATTGAGATGATGATAGCAATTATTAATTATTTTATTTTTTTTATTTTAGCACAAATATTGTATATATAACAAATTAACAAGGTTTTTTTCTCAATAAGAGTGCACTATTTAAATTTTGTGTAATTTTTTTTTCGTGCAAGCGGCAACTCTGAAATTTTACAGCTGTTATCCATGATTGTTCCCATTTTATAAAAAATGGAGCGCTACACCAAAGAAGAACGCGTTATCATTGTGAAGTTGTGGGGAAAGTTACGTTGAAACCGTTCGCAAACTTCGCGGAATTTTCGGAATTTTTTTTTTAATTTTTTTAAAAAGGTTTTTCTATTTATACACATATTCTTTTGCTAATTTTTATAATTATATTTAATAAACTCTACACTCCCTCCGAACATGGAGCACGATTATTGTTTGTTTTAGTGAATAAAAAAAACACACTGTTAAAAATATATCCTCATCTCAACCTGATTCTTTTATTTATGTAGTTTTTTTTAAGTAAAATATTAAAAAAAATAATAATAATAAAATAAAATAAATTTTATAAAAAATAAAAATAAAATTAAAAAATGTTTATATTAATATTAAGTCTCTAAGAGTTTTGTGATGCAAGGGAACATATATATTATTATTATTATTATTATACACGACAATCAGAAAAAAGTATTCTATGAAAACTAAATTTATTTTAAAATATTTTTTTTTTGTTTTACTTTTAATTCAAAAAATAAAAAAATAAAAAAAAATTGAAACGAAAATTATTAAAAAAAAAAAAATATGAAGGATTTTCAATTTATGCACTAGCGACAACAAAAACAAAAATTAAATTAAAACTTTCAGAGATGCACAATCTATTATTACATATTTAAAAGGAATTTTTTTTTTATAAAAATAAAATTAATAAAAACAAAACAAAAATTTATTAAGAAAAGAAAAACTATTGAAGAAGAAGTAAAACAAAAAAAAATACGAATAATAGTAAATACAATAAAAAAAATTAAATACCATTCAATGGATGCTTTAAAAATTAATATATTATTAAGGAAACTAATATTATTACACAAAAACAACAACGCAAAATATACAGACATATGTTATATACATATCGTATATATATGTATATATTTACAAAAATTGTTTTAAAATTATAAACTGATTAATAAAAAAAAAACAAAAATCAATAAAAATATAAATGTAACAAGTAAACAAAGTTTTGTTAAGGAGCGCATGCATTTTGTTTGTTTTGTAATTTTTTTTCACATTGTATATTTTATAAATTATAAAAATTGCTAATATGCTTTTTTAATAATAAAGCAGGATTAAGTAAATCAATGAATTTTGTTTTAGGAAAAATATAAAGCAACATAATAATAAATTTATGTGTATACACAACTAAAAAATAAAATAATTACTTTATTTAATATTTATATATTATTTACTCATCCAAAAAACATTCTATCTTATAAATATTTACATACATACATACAGTTACATGCAGGTTTCTCGGTTTTATATTTTGTAATATTATTATTATTATTTATTTTTTATTTTATTTTATTTAATTTTTTTTCAAATTCTAATTATTATTTTCGAGGTTAACAATAGTGTTACTAATATTGATATATAAATGCGAACAAAAAAAAAGAAAACAAACACAAAAAAAAGTTCAATTTAGGCCAATGTTCTGAAAGTCAAGTCATGGGACGTGACAAGACGTTTAAGTTTTGAAATGACAACGTTTTTAGAATTTACGTTTTTCGACACTTAAAGCGCCATAACTCGTGCAATATTAGCCCTACGTAAAAAATGATAATAACAAAAATTATAGATAATCGCATGTTCTATAAGTCTTACCAAGGATTTTTTCATGTAGAATTAACCATTAACGAAATATAGTACAAAGAAAGTGATATATAAAGTTTGAAACATTATTTCTCCGTCGATATTGACTTTACAAAACAAAATTCTAAACAAAAAAGTTAAATCACTTATTTATCTACAAAAAAGATTATATAAATTTTTGCCATAAAATGCATAGTTTCTGAGATATAGAACTAAACACGTTTCCCTTCACTGTATGTTTAGTTTGTGATGACGCCATTTTGAATTTAAGCTTATAAAAATACATAAAATCATTTGGTAAAAAAATCGCGTGCGGTATTTTTCGCATTACGAAGGCTTTTTTTTCGAACTATTTATTAGACTATGATAAAAGTTGGAATTCGACTGAAACGTCACTTTCTTCAAAACTTAAACGAAGACGTTTAAGAGTCACGTCACAAGACATGTATCACGTCACACGCCTCGGCTTTCAGCACATGGGGCTTAATAAAAAAAAATAAAAAATAATTTAGATAAAATGCGGTATTTAATAAAGTAAAGAAGTGTTTTTTTTTTAATTTTGTATAAAAATAAATTAAATAAAAATACATTCATAAATAACAATAAAATAATAATTATCAGTATTCCAAGCTACTAGAGATTAGCCTTCTACTAAACTTGTTTTGGGTAATATAAATATATATATATAATAAAAGCAGTAGATTTTGTGGCATAAACGGGTGCAGAAGCAGAGTGTGGAAATATGCTATAAAATTTGTTTTTAATTTTTTATTTTTTTTTTTAAATCATTCAAGACTTGTATGACTTGTATAATATGATAAAGGTAATGTCCCAAATGTTTGTTTTAAATCCACCAATAAAAATACTTCTGTCCATTTCATTCCTACAATAATATTTTAAATGCTACACTTTTTTTTCTTGATTTTTAACTTTTTTTTTTCAATGTGGCTGTTTCAAGAATAATGTACAAGGATATCATGTAGTTAAACAAATTAGAAGACTACGATGGGGATATATTTCATAAATAATTCACACGGTTTGGCAACACTGCAGGTAGCGTGAATTTTGCAAAAAAAAAATTAATAAAAATCATGCCAGTTGTAGCTGAAGGCTTGTGAAAGAAGAAGCTATATATTTTTTGTTTGTGTTTCATCGAAAGCAGGTATTTTATATATTTTAACATACACACACACACATCACATTTAAAATTTCGAATTTTATTCCTGGTGTAAATACCTATCCAAATTATGACGGATCAGCGTTGATCAATTTCAACGATCAACAAGATCAAAAAAAACAAAAAAAAAACAGAATAAAAGACAAAATATAACAGCAATGCCCATAAATGCAAAAAAAAATATCTGAAAAGGAAATAGGGAGGAAAAATCAATGCGACAACCGGGGGTCATCTCCAAATAACCCAATAAATGCATGATCAGCAATAAGGATATTATTTATGAACTAAATCCAGATAATATTGCCACTGATCGAGCCCGCAACTGTATAAAATAGCCTCGACACACTCACACATTTATGACGAAAATTCATCATATCCCAGCGGAAAATTGAGTGCTCTCAAGACCATGAAAGAGCACTCCCATGGAAGCATGAAGTGCTCTCTTTCCGCTCCCTCTTCATACATTTTTTAACATTAGATGTCCGCCTAGGCTAGCACTCCATTTCAGCTCCCATAGGAGCACTCCTGCAACGATTTAGTTGGAGACAAAAAGGAGCATTTTAGAGCTTTTTTAAATATATACAGTAGAGCTATATGTTCATGGAGGGATATGTTATTTTTGGTCATCTTTTGTAATTGTTGTTTTCCTTTCAAAGCGTGAATGTGGTTTTACCAAAGTGGTCCCCCAACTAAGTACTAACCACGTCCAATGCTGCTTATCCTCCGTATCGAACAGAACCGGTCTATTGAGTATGATAATGTCACCTCTTAAGGTCAACAAGATAATCGCCCGTTTTCTTCGTTCTATAAAATTTCTGAAAACTCCAGTAATGCTCCCCCGGGAGCATATTTGGCAGCGCTCAAAATTAGCCCCCCTAAGGACCACTCGCAATTTTTCCCGCTGGGTTATTACACGGCAACCTTTTTCCCGCAACACAAGGCTAGCCAACTCGGCGGCTCACCCCTACACACTGCGGCCTTCATTTTCGCGCCCTTTCTCATCTATCCTTCAGATTAGGAACCATCACTTGAACGACATGACGGACTAGTAGTACAAAGGGTGCATCCTAAGCTTCATTGTATCACAAAAAAAATCAAATCTTAATATACACCACTGCATGTACATGTGTGCCTGTATAAGAAAAATAATAATAATGATAATAAATAGGATAAAAACCGAAAATATTGAGGATTAACATAAATGTATGTTTTTTTCTGTGTGTGTATGTATGAGACATTATATATATATATGATATAATTAAATAAATCTTAATAGTTACTACGATTAAAAAAAATGCATGCATAGAAAAAAGGGTAGGAGGAGACACCATTATTAATTGTTTGTTGCTTATTTTTTCTTGCTTCTACACATTTAATATTTTCTTATATATGCTTTGTTTTTTTTTTTTTTTTTAATATTTGATTATATAATTATAGAAAAATAAAAAATGTTTGTTTTATAATTTTAATTTTTTTTTTTAAATTAATTAATTATATTTGTGATTGTAATTTTTTTTTCTTTTATTATTATGTTCGCACCCTTGTTACAGCAGCATTCTCTAGTGGAATATACGAACAGTCATCATTGTCCTTAAATGATCGATATGGGATACAATCGCCAGAGGAGGATACAAAACCGCGTCGTACAGGACCATGACCTCTGGCGAAAATTAAAACCTATTCGTCGGATTCCTCTGAAGGAGTGAATGACTTTAATGATGAAGTCTCTTGAGCCTATAGGATGGGAATAATAATATAAGACAATTCTTTATCCTTTTTTCTATCATTATTATTATTATTTTTGTTTTGTTTTGTTGTAGAAATGTTTTTATATTATAATCTTATGAGAAAAAACATTTTTTTTTGGTTTTTTTCTACTTGATTCTAAGGGGAAGGAAGGGGCTTTTTTTTAATTTTTAATTATATTTATTATTTCATGTATTTTTTTTTTGTTTTAACTATCATCTTATTTAGAATTATCCAATTTAATTATTGTCAATTTATTATATATATTAAAGGAAGTTTTATTTTTAATATTAATAAAACTTAAAACATTAAAAAAAAAATTTATATTAATTAATTGCTTTGCGAAATATTTGGGGATTTCTCATTTAAGAAGAAATAGAAAAGATTTTGTTTTGTTTATTTTTATAACGAAAAACAAAACAAAAAATTAAAGTAATATTGTAAAATACATATTTTGCATAAACCATAGTTTTTTAAAAGATTATTTTAATATATTTTCTATATTATGCATATAAATGACCCTTTTCTAACTTTAATAAATATAATATATGAAAAAAATAAATAAAAACAGAAAAAATAATAATAATAAAACAAAATAAAATGAAAGACAATTACAAATTATTATTATAAAAAAAAAGCATACGAGAAAAGCTTGAAAAAAGAAAAGAAAACACGGAAACAAAAAAAAGAAATTAGAAAGCAAAGCTATTAATAAAAACATAATTTTTCACTCTTGTTAATAAGTATCAAAAAAAAAACATATTACAGTGAGTCACTTTAATATTCGGACTAATAGTCCAGTAGGGATATCAGAACAATTTAAATAAATTTACCCTGCGATTTTTTGACGCTATAATTAAGAGGAATTTAATGAATGTGTTTTGGATAAAATCGATGGGAAAAAGTTAATAATAGTAGCGAAAACATTGTTTTTCCATGTTTTAGGTGCGAACAATTTTTTTTTATTGAAAAAAAAATTTAGTACGTAATAGCGTTTAAAAAGGCGAAAAATATGAGTTTTGCACAATTGAGGAGCAAAAGTCATATTTCAGTTTTCAATTTTTTTTTATTTTAAAATTATTTCGAAAATATGGCATAAAACTCCATCGAATGAGCGTAAAAACTTGTGAAGAAAACAGTAAACCGCCATTTTTTTTTGGTGGCCATATTGGATCTATTGAACATACTATATTATGTTGTCATCAAAACTGAAGCTGTGTGCAAAATTTCAGCATGATCGGATAACCGGAATCCCCTCAGCAAAAGAAGGTTTACTTCAAAATACGATCTGTATTTCATATAATTGTGACTGTAAGCGAAAGGAAGGCTCAATTACAATGAGACCAACTTTTGTTTCTTGCTGTTTCATTTTTGTTTGATTCTTGTTAAATTCCCTAAGAAGACGGGGGGGGGGGGGGGTGTGTACAGAGAATTGGAATACTTTTAACTGTAAAAAGTTCCGCAGAAAATTTATGCTCACTGCACAGGGCCTCGCGAGCGAAGAGAGTAAACAAATTTTTTTTTGCAATAAAAATCATTTGAACTAATTATATGCATTTGTACTTCATTGGGCGCCACACAAATCAGCATATGGGCCACACGATACGAAATCGCACAACACAAACGGCTGGCAAAAAAAACCCACGAAAACATTTCAAAATAATATTCAAAAACGACGCATGTGACTAAACATTGCAAAGGCCCATTTTTCATAATTCTGTCTCGGGGATGGAAACTCGCGAGCGAAAATTTTGTTTGGACTCTCTGGGGCCTCTCGCTGAATTTTTCCACAGGGCCTGCAATTGTATGGCCGCGGCGCTGCTTCTCTCTTTCTTCTTCTTTCTATTGTAAATTTCAGAGCCAAGAAAGAAGAAGATAAAAAGTAAAAAAGCTCATTGTGCATTTGTTAGCAACACTTGTGGATTGAAAATGTTACAACACTTCCCTCTTTCTCTTTTGCTCCTTTCGCCTAAAAAACCGGTTTTACAACACATAAAAAATACTCGTGGAGATTGTAATTGGGCCTGGAAGCATGCAGCTTAGGAAAGAAGCACACAATTTCCCTGAAATCCTTTCACTTTTTTCGTTTAACGCTCCCATTTCTAAACAAAAATAAATTTCTTTACCGCGACAAAACGAGTTCCACAAAAAAACAAGGAAATTAAACATTATTTTACATCATACTGAAAATGGACGAACAAAGTTTAGTAGAGTCCTTGAATGCTGCTGCTCAAGAAAGAAAAACGCTTTTCAATTAAAAACCGATATCATATTGTCGTCATCCACACAATCAGTGAGATGATGGAGTTGGCACTTGGAAAGGTTAGCGCTTCGTCCAAGCGCTGAGGACTATCCGTCAACCCATTATCAAATTTTTCGAGAAAAACACTAAATTCTAATTCTGCGGCTAACCTAGTTTGTATTTGAGAAGACAAAAGTAAGGAAAAGAAATTTAAAAATTAAAGAACATTATCGCCATGTGGCCTCGACCCACGACCCTCAAAACCAGCGAGGACGGGCTCTATTGGAATAAAACAATAACCAGATGTATTTATTTAACCCATTGAAATTAATTTTTAACTAGTATTTTTTATAATCAAATTAATAATAAAAATAATAAATAAAATATGGTGGATCACACACACACATAAATATTTTTAATTACATCACAAAAATGCAAATAAAACACCGCACAATAAGTATTAATTCATAAAATTTGATAATTAGATAAAAAATAAAATTATATTAAATAAATTAAAAATTGCAAGTAAATAAACCCAAATGTACATACACACACACACATGCAAATTTTGCTAGGGATCTTTAAAAAATTTTTTTTTGTTTCATTGTAATAAAAATTTAATTTTATTTATTTCTAAAATAAAACTTATATTTTAAAAAACAAAACCGATTACGATCATCTTTTTTTTTATTTATAATTAGATTTATTTATGTGTATGCGTTTTTTTTCTGTGTGTAGTACAACTACACATAAGGATTTTCAAGAGCTTTAGTTAACAGATAAAAAGTTGCAAATATATACTCCAAATGCAGGAGAACCCTTCAGCCCATATTTTTTTTGTAGAAAAAAACAAAAACGTAAATATGTTTATGCATGATGATGTTGTTATGTAAAAAAGGTATTTTGAAAACATATTTGTTTATAATAAAAAAACAATTATAAAATAATAAAAATAAATCACCGCTAAGTTTTTCAATATATTCAAATTAATAATAATAATAATGATAATGATAATAAAGGTAATCATTATATCTGAACAATCTAAATTAATATTTCTTCAAAACCACTCTTACCCATTATCAATTTTATTTATGCACTTGCACACTGGCAGCTTTGAGCGGTCTAAATATCGAAACCCGGAACCTAAACTGGAAGTCGAACATCGAGGAAAGGATAAAGAAAGCCTGCATCGACTTCTACGCCGCACAGTGGATCCAAATGCCGAAAAGGTGGCCAAGAGTCCCTGAAATCGATCTTTGATTTGGGGACTTTTTGGGTCTAGTTATGTAGGTTGGTACCTAAGGTATTAGAAACAGTGTTTTATAACGGTCCAACTTGCATGGGAGCCATTGTTACGTGAGCGTCTGCCATTTTGGATCCGCCATTTTGTTTTTTTTTTAATTTTGAGTAGCAATTCGTAATCAGCAGACTCGAAATACTCTGCATACGAAATTTCATAAAAATCTGACCATTTTATAAAAATTTTGTCCGCCATTTTGTTTTTCTTTGGGAGGGGGCACACAAACGGCATTTATAAGCCTACCTATTTAAGCTGCGAAGAAGGCTATCACAGTAGGTAAGGTTCGAGTCAGCTGGGTGGTTTGCCGCTTATGGGAGCGAATATCGCTAAAGCCATGCTTCAAATGCATGAAGTTTGGGCACATACCGAAAAACTGCAGCAGCAGCCAGAACAAAACAAGACTGTGTCGAGGCTGCGAGGGAAAGAGGGTCACAAGTTAAGAGAGTGTGACCAAACTGCCAAATGCCTCATTTGCAGGGAAATCGAGGGCAGGGATAGTGCCCACGTGACCGGTAGCAGCAGATGTCGGGCGTTCAAGGAGGCACCAAAAAGTAGACGTTAAGATTCCTACAGATAAACCTAAATCACTGTCAAGCGGCACAAAATCTGCTGGCACAGACAGTATTTGAGGAGAAAATCGACTTTGCAATCGTCTGCAAGCAGTATACAAACCTGCACAGTGGCGTCTGCATAGCGGATAGCAGCGGCACGTCAGCGATATTGACATGCGGGAGCCGAGCCATGGAAGAATGGCTTCGCGCGGCGAAAGTAGGCGCACTTTGTGTTGCTGCGTCAGCGGATTAAGTAATAATCTGGGACTTTTAACAGACTAAAATAAAAACATGAGGCGCTTAAAAACCTGTATAACGCCTATATCTATTTTAATAAAAGAAAGTCTCTGTATGTATGTATGTGTGCGCTGTAGCGGGCGCACCAGTCATCGCAGAGCTTCGAAATTTTGCATGAAGGTCCGTGGGGTCTGTCTTCCATGAAACACCTCGAAGCCCGATTTTCGAAATTCAAAATGGCCGCTAAAATATGACCGAAATTCAAAATGGCCACCCAAAATATGAATTTGCAAATTGTGTTCCGATTTCAATGAAAGTTGGTATCTAGGGGTTTTTAAGGTCGCTAATAACGAATTTGTGTTCAAAACATATAAATTCAAAATGGCCGCCCCAATATGGCCGACGAATTTGCCAATTGTGTTCCGATTGCAATGAAAATCGATATCTGGGGTTTTATTACGTAGCAAATAACGAATTTATGATGAGAACTTATAAATTCAAAATGGCCGCGCCAATATGGCAGACGAATTTTTCCAATTGTATTTCGATTCCAATGAAAGTGGATATCTAGGGGTTTTCGGCTAACCGAAAAGAGAAAGTTGAAATTCCAATTCACCGAGAAGTTTCGTGTTCAGAGGCACCTACTTGAATAAATACATAACGCAGTGTCTAATCTAAATATAGTACGGCTGTTCTAACTGAACCGCCAAGAAAAGGAAGGAGGAACGCAAAAAGCAAAAAATTTGGGTTTGAAATTAAAGTTGTTAAAAAGAAACAAATTGTTCGAATTAATCCCTGACAAATCCGAGAACGCTCAAGAAGAAATATTACAATATCCATTTTTTCCAGATTTTTCGTTGTTTTCATTATACTTTTTTCCTACCGCGGACAGTGCACACATAAACTTTTTTTATTTAAATGCGTTGCAACGCACGCGGGTTTTTTACTAGTAATTAAATAAGAACGACTTGTCTAGTAAAATGTGTGTTTCCAAGTCCACAAAAAAAAATATTTCAAATGCGTTCCATGTTTTTATTTTAGTCTGTTAAAAGTCCCAGATAATTACTTAATCCGCTGACGCAGCAACACAAAGTGCCCCTTGGCATAGAGAGAGAGCACTGCTACTATTGCACGATTTCTTTCCAGGCGTCAGGATCTCAAGAAAGTTCATGTTTGCATTCTAATTATTTTCTAGTTTTTGGTACAGCTTATGATTTAAAATAAAACCATTTAACTTAAAAGTTTTTTTTACCTATTTTTATCTGTAAAAATTCATGGTTTCATGTAAAAGTTGAAATTCAAATGCTATGCTTACACAATATCGTACAATTATCTACTATCAATGACGCACTTTTCTTTTCTTTTTTTTTATAAGAAGTTAGTATATCCTGAAACACGTCTAATAAACACGTTCTCTAATATTCCAAACCTCTTCCTAAATTTCTTTTTATTCACAAAATAAAGCATTGTTTTGTGTTTTTTTAATTTTTTTTTATATAATATCAATAAAAAAATTCCCATGCACTGGTTTGTAACTAAATTATTGCATAAAATCTCTTACCTTCTTCTTTTTTTAAATTTTATTTTTATATTGATTTATTGTTATTATTAAATATTGAATGAATATTTTTGTTTTTTTTTCAATTTTAATTTAAATAACTATAATACTAAAGAAAAGAAAATCATTTTGCTTTTAATAATATCTATATAGTTGGATAATTTTTTTTTTACTAATATTGAATAAACAATTTTTTTTTTAAATAAATCACAAAAAATTTTCATAACATTAACATTTAAAAATAAATACAAAATGAAATGCATATATTAATATAAAGTTAATTTATATTTTATATTTGGGGCATTCTTTGTGAAACTCGCCCAGTTGCTCTGACCACTTTTTGTTACAAGATCAAAATCAAAAATTTTGAGCCGCCCACACACATTTTTATCTTGTAACAAAAAATGGTTAGAGCAACTGGGCGAGTTTCACAAAGAATGCCCCATATGTATAAAAATATATAAATTAATTTATTTTATTTTTTTACTAAATAATAATAGTAATAATAAACCTGAACTATTTTTAATAACCATTAACTCATTATTTAATATTAATATTAATAATATTATAATTATGCATTCAAAGAATAATAATATAAATTTTAACCAGTGCAAACAACAGTTAAGCAATTATATTTTAATTTCAAAAGCAACAATATTAATAACCTCTATTTGATAATAATAATAGTAATAATAATAATAATAACATTAATAAGAATAATAATAATGCACAATATTGAATATCCTGTAGCAGCGTTATATTTAATATGTGAAAATAATAATTTGTATTTCATAAATAATAATAAAAATAATAATAATAATAACAAAACAAATAACCTTTTTAAAATCAGGTATCAAATAATATATTAATTGTTTCTTCTTCTAAAGAAAAAAAAATAAATAAAACAAAACAAATTGAAATTAAATAAATTAAAAAAAAATAAAAACAGGCAGGCAAAATTAATATTGATTATTTTTTAAACTTAAAAAAATTTTTTTTTTAAACATAATTTTTAAACAGAAGCCATGACAACAACAGCAGTGCAACTTATCAACGTGATTCTCTATCGTTCGTCAGTTCATATATATTTTTATTATTTTTATTTATTAATAGTTTTTTTTTTCTTCAAAAATTAATTAATTTAAAAAAAATTTAAACTCAATTTCAAAACTTTTTTCTATTTGTCTTTTTTTTTACTTTTTTTTAACATATATATGATTTTTGTAGTAAGATTCTTGATGTGTAAACTTTAATATTTTTTAACTTTTTTTTTAATTTAATTTTAAATTTTTAATTTAATTAACAGAAATGGAAAAATGTTGGAAAAGTAACAACAACAATTAACGGGCATATAGAATGAAAATAGATAGATAAATAAACTAAATATAGTTGAAAAGGCATTTTTTTAATTATAAAAACAAAATTAAAATTGAAAAATAGAAATTAATTAATTATAGTAATATGTTAGTAATTTGGCAGTTATTTAGTATAATACGTTATTGTTGTAAAGTAATTTGTAAGTTAGTTTTAAAATAAAAACAAAAAAAAACACCTATATAAACAATAATATACATATATATTTAAAAAAGAAAACAAAAACAAACAAAAAACTAAAGATAACATCGAATTAAACAAAAGCAATACATTTTTTAGTTTTTTTTTTTTGAATAATTTTTTTTTGTAATTAAGAATAACATATTTAATTAATTAACATAAACCGTTAGGATATTTGTTTTCTTTATTGTAAAGAATATATAATAAAAAAAAACAAATAAAAGAAGCAAAATTTATAGATAGTTTTTTTTTAAACATAAGTAAAAAATAAAAAAAAGATAAATATATGCAAGACGTAATTAGAAATGTAATTAAAAAGAAAAATCTTAATTTAATGATAATAATTAAAAGAAATATCAAATTAAAACAAAAAAAAATGCAAATAAAAAACAATAACAAATATACACACAGACACACAATAAACAATTAAAATAATAATTTATTTATAAATAAATAAAAATAAATTAAAAGTAAAAAAAGAAAATGCACACATCCACACACACGTAAAAAAAGAAAAACAACGAAAAAGGATTCACAATAAAAGGATAAATTTAATTGGTAAAAGTATTAGTAAGTAGTAGTAATAGTAGTAAAATAGTAGAAATAGTTGTGAAGTAAGTATCAAAGTAATTGTAGTAGTAATTATTGTAATAAAGAAAAATTATAAATTCCAAAAAAAAAAAATCAAAAAATAAAAACGGAAAACGAAAAATTCTTTTTTTTTTGTTGTAAAAATTAAAATTTTTACAAAGAGAACGAAAAAAAAAACAAAATAATAAAAAAAAGACTTGAAAGGAAAAACAGCTTACAGCTTGATCAGTGGAGCTCTTGCTGTAGGGTACCGGTATCAAACGCTCTTGCAATTCACCACCTATCACCTTCAATAGAAAAAGTAAAAAAATTGGAAATTTATACATTAAAAAAATTAACACGAATTTGATTGTTTTTTTTTTAGTTTAGTTTAGTTTAATTTTTTTTTTTTGTTTTTGCTTTTTAAAATCAAATTTAATTTTTTTGTAATTAGTAAAGTTTGGGTTTTGGTTTATTTTTTTTTTTACTCTTTTTCTGTTGTTGCTTTAACTTGTTGCTCATCATTTTTTTTTCATTGTTAAAAATTAAAAATAAATAAATTAAGAAAATTTTTTTAATTAAATAAAAAAAAAACATAAAAAAAAAATATAAATGTTTTGTTTGTAAATTTGTAAAAGTAAAAAGATAAATAAGTAAAATAATTTAAAAAAAAAATAATCAAAGGTTCTGCCAAAGCCTTTTTTTATTAAGTACAAAATGTGGTTTTATCAACACACCGGGGGTGGTAGTAAAACGAGTGAAAATATGAATCGTGAATAAAAAAAAAATGTGATAGTTATTTTTAACTTCCCAGTTTATAGGGAAGTTATAGGGATTTTTTTTTTGACAAGGATATTTTGTTCTCGAAGATTAGAAGGCCTCGGACACCATTTTTATTTAAATTGAAGTAAAAAAAAGGGCAATTTGAATATGTGTGTTATGTGTTATGCTTCTCTTAAAAATCACCGCCATTTCGGTTTGGCTGTCTGAAGGTACTGGGGCACTTTGGCACGTGGGGAAAAAAGCCCCGTCGGACCGGTTTTCGACCAAGGTTATTAAAAGATGTTTTTGTTTTTTTTATGTGAAAGAGTCTAACATTAGGTGTCACCCTTTATACTACCAGTCCGTCATGTCGTTCACGTCATGGTGCAATGTCTAGTAGTAACCTTAGCTCGACAATAGAAAAAGGGTATATGATAGGTTAAGTGTGTAGTCTAGAGGATGCATGAAGAGGTAGTGAACGCCCTGCCGACTAGATCTACAAACGTCGTATTCTAATATTGTCACAAAGCCGTGTGTGAAGTGATATTTCCCTCGATACGTTTTGTTACGTATCGACAGTTTGATTCCACCCATGTGCCCCTCGTAGTCACGTCACTCGACAACAAGAATAACTTACCCCTGTGCTGAAAGTCGAGTCGTGTGGCGCGACAAGTCGTTTGAGTTGAAGAAAGTAACGTTTCAGTCGAAGTACGACTTTCAACACGGGGGCCTAGAGTGGAAGGGCTAAATTAAGTGTTTAGACATCTGTTCGGAAAGTCGTAATTCGATTGAAACGTTACTTTCTTCAACTCAAACGACTTGTCGCGCTACACGGCTCGACTTTCAACACAGGGGCCCCTACCAATGTCTTCACGACTTTTTTTTGGTCAGGAGTACAATGAAAAAAACTAAACAATCAGATATACATATATGTCAGTGTGTAAACACGCAGCACCTGTAAATTTAGAATATACTGATTAATACCTCGTTCACAATGTTAAATTACTAATTTTGCTATGTCGCTAGTTAGTTCCGAGTTTCGGAAATAAAATTAAATTTGAGTGTTGAAGGTTTAAACTTGAGCCAAATTTAGCTAAGAGATGTTCTCTAATTTGAACATGAGATGTAAATATAGAATTTGCCAGAGGAATGAGCCAGACGTAACACTAAATAATTTCACTTTCTCATGTTTAAAAAAATAAAAAATTAACAAAATCATCACAAATTGAAACTGTTATCAAAATTTGACGATAATTTATAGTTTATGTGATAAAACAAAATGTACATTTAAATTTATATATAAATCAATAAACTAGCGCATAAAAATAATTTTGCTTTCTTACTTTTACACAAAAGTGAAATTTTTTTTTACTACCATTTGCATTTTGTTGGTTTTCTTCTTTTGTTTTATTTTAAATAAAAAAAATTTAAGATAAGTTTTCAGTTTTTTAACACTATTTTTTATTTGCATCTAAAATGATTTTTTTTTAATACATAATGTTCTTCAACTACAGCAAAAATAATTCCTTAAATGTCTAAAATGGAGAGAATTTCATATGGAGGACGACATGGAGGACAAATTAAGTTTTATGCATTTCTTTACAGAAAATAAATATAATTTAAAAAACAAAGGAGATTTAATTTTTTTTTGTTTTTTTCTCTATAGAATTACAATATTTTATAGGTTTGAGAACCTGAAAGCGTTTTGATTTTGAAAGAAACAGAAAACAAAAAAAATATAAAGTAAAGGTGTTCACAACCAAAAAGAAGAAATTTGCATGAAGCTCACGGATGTAACAAAAATCAAAACATAAATTTTTGTAACGCGGTTTTGATAGGTTAATAGGAATCTTAAGGTCGCTGAAGGTGGGGGGGGGGGCATGGACCTTGCGTTTTAACTACTGGATGGTGTAGGCGTACACAGTAAAACGTCATCAGTCCCAAAGGAAAACACAATGGCATCTTTCCTATAGTAATTTTCATTTGATTGTATTATAATATTCACATGTAATTTATTGTACAGTTAGATATAAAAGACCTTTGTAAATATTTTGTAAATAGAGCTGAATTAACTTGGACTTTTACGTCTTTAAAGATAAGAAGTATTTTTTTGTTAACCCAAAGATATCTACCAAAATGGTTACCCCGCAAAGGCACTACTGAAGTGGTGCCCAAGAACAATAAGCTCTAATTTCAGGAGGACTGTCGCTAGCGATATCATGGTTAATCGACTCAAAAGGAAAAACATTACTAAGAAGAAGAATAAAGGACGAGAGCAGCAGACCAAAGCATCACCTCATAAGAGAGAGAGAGAGCTCGGGTGCCATAAAACAAGGGAATCCCAAAATACCATGCGCAATGAGAGTCTCAAGACCCCCTACTCCACACAAGCGAGCAACATCACCTCGGCTCATTTATATTCTCTCAATCAAAATTCCATATGCGCGTTCGCTCATTTCGCTCGAACTAATTCATTTCGAAATTCTTGGAGAACTAATTCATTTTGAACTAACTGAAGAATTAATTCAATATGGGGCCTCGTTGGAAAGGGTTCGCTCCCCTGAATCCAGATCAGTTGAGTTTTCCCAAAAATTCCAATGGGTTCGGCTGCGAGGACCTTTTTTGTGATTTCCCCAAGGGAAAGGGCCCTTAAGCACCCATTACCTCGGGAAATACTGGTCGGACCGGTGTGAAATTCAATTTACAGCCTCCCTAGAAGGCCCCTAACAATTTCCCATCCAAAAAAGGGCTGCTCCAGAAATTGCCCAAAATCGCTAAAAACCGTTTTTGTGATTTCTCCACGGAATGTAGGAGTTATTTTGAGTAAATATTTATATTTTATGCCATCGCCCCCACCCCTCCCCCACCAGGACAGACTAATGGATTCGCCCTTATGTGAAATCTTCATATATTTTGTGTTATTTTCAAAGTAAAATTGTAATTGTTTTTTTTATAGCTTTACTAGTAAAGTTTGTATTGTGTTTTAAGTAAAAAAAAAAATTATTTGGTATTTCGTTTTGTTCACATGTAAATTTCGTTAACTATTTTGTTACTATTGGTTACAGATATAAAAATTTCAAACTGTATATATTATATATATATGTATTAGAGCAAAAAAACAAAAAACTAAATTTCAATATAACAATTTTTAAGATTTTCACTATTTTTTTTATACTTTTTTATATTTTTGCTTTTATTGTAATAATTTTTTATCAGACTTTTAAGTTTTTTTTTACCTATATTTTGGAGATTTATTTAGAATATGTTTTTTTGTTTTGTTTTTTGTTATTGTTATATGGAATTTTCTTTAGTTACATAACATAATAACACTATATTTTTTAAATTTCAAAAAAAAAAAAACAAAAATAAAAATAAATAAAAAAATTAAAAGTAATTCCTGATTACTAAAAATTTATCATCAACTCTTTTTTTTTGTTCTTGATAGAAGATAGGTACATAAAATTCTAAAATTACTATTTATCTAGTTTTTTTATATTGTTTCTTTTTTCCTTTTTTTTTGTTTAAAACCGTAGTTTTAATCTAAATATATATTTATAATTTTATTTAAATAATTTACAACAAAAAGATAAATTTAAGTAATATTTTTTAATTTTTTTAATTTTTTTTTTAAGTGGATCAATTGTTTATAAGAATTTACTAGACGAAGGAATTAGTTATAATGTAATATGTAAATAGATATATGTAAATTTTTTTCTTAGACTATATAGATATAGATAAAAAGAGATAGAGAAAATATATACTTGTATGTGTACATATAAAGTATCAATGTGTATATAACAGTTTAGTTTTAGTTTCTAGATAAATTCATTGTTTTTTTATTTTATTTTTTGTTTTTTTTAAAAGGTTTTTCATAGTATAATTTATCTACGCTTAAATATTTATAAGCTAGAATACGATTTTACCTGTGATTTTGTTTTTTTGTTGTTGTTTATATTTATATTATTATTTCTATTTATGAAAAATACATTTTTAATTTTGCTTTGTAAAATAGTCATTGTATGAGGAGAATTGCGATTTTATTTTTTCAAAACAATTTCTTTTTTCTCTCAAATGTATTTTGACATATTTTCTATATATTTAATTTGATTTTTTTGCAAGATATTTTTAACTTAATAAGATGAAAAAAATCAAACAAAATTATAATAAAAAAAAAAATAAAACCAGTCAGAGTGCGCCAAACAATGATGTCTGTACTTGTATAATAATGTTTTTTTTTCATCACGCAAGTAGCCTAATGGAGAAAATAATAGAACACGCGATTGTCTTGTGCACCCATGCATATAATAATGCCACATTGACCACGAAAAGCATGGAGACTATACAGGGAGCTTAAACTCCGTGTTGTCAATTTTCGTTTGATTAATGGTGGCGCTGCAGTCGAATATAACCTAAAAAACATGGCCGATTGTAATTATCCGGTTCATGGGCAATTGCAACCGTGAAGAATGGAGGTGGTGGAATAATGGTTTGGGGCTGATTTACAAAAACCGGTGTTGGTCCTCTAGTGAGGATTGAAGGAATTATGAAGAAAGAAATGTATTTGAGTATCCTACAAGAGAACGTACCATCTGCTTTCGACAAAATTGAATTGTCAGAAAATCAGATCATATTCCAACATGCCAGAGATCCAAAGCATATTGCCAAAATTTTCGTTAATTGGTTGCAAAATCAAAGATTTGAGGTTTTGAAGTGGCCAGCTCAAAGGCCATGATATGAACCCAATCGAGAATCTGTGGGGTTTTATCAAAAAGACACTGGCCAATTATGCTGGGCCACCAATCAACTTTGGGAAAGGGTAAAGGAGGAGTGGAACAGTATACCTCAAGAAATCATCGACAATTTGTATAGTAGTATGCCTAGGAGAATACAAGAGCTCTATGGAGAACCAAATATTAAGAAATATTGCGAAAATAAACGCGTGCAAATCTGGTGATATCAACTTTTTAATAAATTTACTTACTATTGTTTTACTTGTTGTTTTTTTTTTGAATTTTATATTTTTATTTTTATAACTATATATGTCGGAGTTAAATAAAACATATGTAAATATCTATAGTTCTTTTTGTTTTAACTTATAAGTCATAAAATATCAAAGACGCTATTATTGCTACACTTTTGCATACGAAACAAAAAATCGCTGTGGGGCGAAGTTCATAATAAAATTAAGACTAATTCAATTAAAGCTCGGTATGCTAGGCTCAAGGAATTTCTTTGCCTATCTTATACCGGTTCTACACGTTCAACTTTTTCATTCAATTTTTCGATATTCGAACTATCGAAAACGAAAATTGATTTATGATGACTGATTTATTCGGAAAATACTTGGAAATGTTAAAAATTAAACATTAATTTTTTATAAAAATAACATTTCGATATTGTTCAGTTGTTTTGATTGGCATATATTTCTTCTTCTAAAATTGTCATTCGTATCTAACCTCAAAAAAACGGAATTTAGAGCAAAGTTGAACAGAAAAGGATTTTTTTTTGAGATTGTTGCTATTTTCTGATTTTTTTCTTGCTCTGACATCAATTTGGCAATTGAGCTGCTCTGCTCTGAACTTTTTAAGCAATCATCGAACACACTTAGTAGTAGTATCAGCAGTAGAAACGTGTACATTTGTTAAAATCAGTTTAAAAAAAATGCCACGAGTTATTAAAATGTTGAAATACCGTACGTATAGTGCACCCTATAATATATGTATATTTATGTAGTTACTTACACATTTGTTTTATATTTAATTTATTTATTTGTTTTCTCATTTTAATTATTAACACAGTTTTAAGTTACATAGTGCAACAAAAATGTTAAATTAATTTAAGCACTCGCGTTTTTTTCTTGCTTTTTTTTTGTTTAATTTATTTATATAATTTGTTTTAAATATAATAATAATAATAAATTATAAGTACAAGCATTACAAAAAAATATATGTATATATATAATATTATAACGATTATATGCAACAAAATATGAAAAGCACACGCCCACACACATGAATTTGGTATAGTAGAACACTAATTAGAAATTATTATTAATCATTTATTTAATTATATCAAAAAATAAAAAATAAACAAGCAAAACATATAGCAAATAATGCTAAATCAATATAATTATTAATTTTGTTTTGTTTTTGTTTTTTTTTTGTTTGTTTGTTTACTTTTTTTGTCTTTTTTTTTTTTTTTGAAAATGCAATTTTTTTTTTAGTAAATAATAATTGTAATTCAATAAACTACTAGTAATTAAATATTTTACTTTATAAGCTAGCGCGGACGGACACCAAAAAAATGGTATTTCATTTATTATATTAAAAAAAAAAAAAGAAAAAAAACTTTTTAAAAATTCCTTTCATAATATAAAAAGCGCTCAAGAAAAACTTGTATTTCATAAAAAAAAAACATATTGCTCGTTAGCGTAAACTAGTTGTAGTTTTATGAAATGTAAATCCCTTTGTAACATTTAAAAAATAAACACATTATTATTATTTTAATTTAACAAGCACACAATGGTTGTGTTTAACATTTTATTAAAATACATCATCTTTTTGTACCAAAAAACAAAAACAAAACAAACAAATATAACTCTAAGTTAAGTGTTCCCAATATTTTAGAGCGATATATTTTTTTTCTACACAACGGTTATAACATTTTAACAACATAAAAAAAAACATTTGTTTCTAATCAACTCATACACATTGAAAACAACCATACAAAATTAATGTTACAAAAATAACTGTGTTACCGCAGCAACTAGGTATACGAAATCAGTACTCGATTCTTTTACTCATATGAGTAGTTGGCTTTCGATTCTCCTCATATCAGAAATCGATACTTTTGGACCGGATACTTTTACTTATATGATTGCTTATAGGGTAGAATCGAGTACCGAGTACAATTTGCATTCACGCCAGAATACAAGCTAACTGAAAGTTTATCTCAGTCGTGACTATTATCCATATGAACCGAGTATTATCTACCAAAAATCTGCACAGATAAGATGAATATATTTGAGCGAAAAGTTCTCCGAATGATATACTGGCCCAGTCAAATGAAGACAATGCATTGGAGTATATGCTATAATTACGAATAGTATGAGATACAGTAGGTAATGGGGCACTTGACCCTGGGAACCAAGGCGCGTGGCTGGGCGTGGCAGTGGGCAGAGGTATAGGACATTTTCAAAGTAAAATGGCGGAAGAAGGAAATCGTGAAATTTATAAATATAAGTCACAAGCTTTGGCGATTCGCACTTACTTGTTATCAACTTCTTGTTTTTAGTTTCGTATGTTAATGTTGACAGAAGTCTACTTCACTTCTATGTTATTTTTCATTTACTATTCAAGTTGAGACTCTCTATCACACAGTTGTGATAGCGTTGTGACTGGCTTTTAGAATACGGGGGTTATTAATCAACTTGAATCTATTATAGTGAATTTGGTAGCTTTTAGAGTACATATAGCGAAACGATTATGAATTTTACTTTGTGCACATGTGATCTATCTTAAATGTGGCGCTACTACACAGTCCTTGGACTGACTGACAAACTTTGCTGTGTTTGTTGCATGTTTTATTTCAGTTTATTTTCACACAAGCCAAACCGCCTCAATACCTAATTGTATTTATAAATTTATTTGATAAATAATTTTGTAGGATAACACGATTTCTATACTAGATGAATAAATGATAAAACATACAAATTTATTATAAAACAAAAATTCAAAAATGTTACTTTGAAAATAAGAAAGCGCTTATGTGTGTGTGTATTTTGTTTTCAAATCGAGAAAAAAAATTGGGAAAAAGACAAGTGTAAATTTTTTTTGTTTGTTTTTAGAATATTGAAAATAAAATTAAAATAATTTCTTCTTGCTGTTTTAAAGAGAATTAAACATAATTTATAATTTATATGACAAAAGTAAAATAGTATAGTACAGGGTGCACCATCTAGACCGCACCGACCTGTTGAAATACCGAACGTCTAGATAACGCACCCCTTATAAACTCCGTGATTTATAAACAAAAAAAAAGTTATGATAGATACTTTTTTTTATTGTTGTTGTTATTAAGTAAAAATTCAAGTGGCGCTGAAAGGATATAAAATATATATATATATATATAAAAAAAACATAAATGTGTGTGTAGGTTAACAAAAAAATGTAAAAGAAAAAACCATGTCTGCAAAAACAACTTCGTATTTAAAAAGAATTTTGCTACTTTTTTTTGCCTATATTATTAATTATTTTTTATTTTTATTTTGTTTTTTTTTGTAATTTAATAAAAAAAATATACTTAACATAACAAAACCTAAATTCGATTTAATAATAATATTTTTTGTTGTTTTAGTTTTTTTAAATAAAATTATTAAATGAGTAAAATTTTTTGGACGTTTTTTTTTGTTTGTTATTGATAAAAAAAATTTCTTTATATTATTTTTATATTTAAATATATTGATGTTGATGTTTAAAAAAAAAATTAATTCATTTTAATACTTTCTCGAATTAAAAACAAAAACAAAAACAATTAAAAAAACACCCAAAAACACAAGTTAATAATAATAACAAAATTCATATTTTATATTATTATTTTTTTTTCTTCAATAAAAAAAAAACAAACAAAAATAATTAATAAAATTTCTTCATTATTATTATTTCTTCTAGTTTTTTTTTATGTTGTTTTTTTGTATTATTTAAATAATGGAATACAAATGTATTTTTAATTATACATTATATGTATAATATGTTTTATATAAAATGTGTAATAGTAATAATAATAAGAATATAAACATCTCGACTCCTTAAGCTACTTTTTTTTAGAAATTGTGTAAAGCGTACATGCCGCCGAATGCTTGTAGTATGATTTTTTTTTATTTAAAACATTTTTTTTGTTAATTTTATTCATTTTTTTTTTGTTTTTTAATTTACTTTTTTTTTTAAATCAAATATAATAATAAATACTGAAAGAAAGCATGAGTGTGTGTTATGTGAAACTTTCACTTACCTGTATGTGAAAAAAATTATTTTTTTTATATTTTATGGAATTAATATTTTTAATAGTTAATATTTTTTTTATTTTTTTTTTTTAGAAAAGAAAGAAAAAACATAATAATATGAAATTAATATATGCACTTCATAAGGAATAATTATTTAAAAATAAAAATAAAAATAAAATAAAAAAAAACGAGAGGAAAAAAGTTAAATGCAAAGAAAAAAAAATTAATAATAATAATTCTATAAAATATTAATTTATATTCGTGTTTCTGTTCGATCTTGATCAGAATTATTATGACTATTATTATTATTATTTGTTTGTTGCTGCTGTTGTTGTTGTTGTTGCTGCTGCTGCTGTTGTTGTTGTTGCTGCTGCTGTTGTTGCTGCTGCTGTGGATCTTCATCAATAAATGATATTTCAGATAAATTAGCTGATGTTGTTGGTACTGTTGTTGATAATGCAGATGATGTTTGTAAATATCCAGTTAATATTTGTGCAGTTCTACCGCTTGGCTGTAATACATTTTGGCTATAAAGGCTGCTAGTACCTGGCGATTGTAAATGAGGATATCCTAATCCACCACCACCACCAAAACTACCTACAGTCATGCCAGAATGGCTTCTAGAGCTTCGTAAGCTATGTAAGCTATGTACTGATCGTCTTTCACTTAAATCTTCCAATGTTGAACGGAATGCACGTATAACACGTAGCTGTAATAGAAAAATTAGAAAACAAACAAACATAAAAAACAAAAACCAAAAATAAAAATCGAAAAAATAAAATAAAGAAAAGAAAAACATAATTTAATTAATTTAATTAATTAATTAAAAAACAACAAAATTTTTACTTTTTTAATAATAATTTAATTAATTTGTAAAAACGATAAATGAAAACAAAAAAATAAAAATAAAATAAAAAAAGAAATAAGAGAATAAAGATAGAAGCAAGATTTGTTATGAAAAATAATGGTGGAAAATTGTGTATTTTTATTATTATTAATTAATTTCATCTTTGTCTTTTCATTATGTTTTATTTTAATAATAAAATAGATATATAATTTATACAAAAAAAAACAGAGCAAACATACGACAAAAATAAAACAAAAAAACACAATTTTCCTTATCCAATAATTTTTTTTATAAACAACACTATGATGCAGAATAAATGTAGATATAATAAATATGTAAATATATATATATTAAATATTTTATCAGGAATTTTTCAACGCAATTTTTCATATAATAATCACAATTGCAAAAACAAAAAAAAACTAATTACAAATTATATTTCAAAAAAAATATAAAAAATTGCGCAAGAATTATTCCCAAATTTTCTTTTTTTATTTTGATTATCTACTAAAATAAAAAAATACACATTCAAGAAAGAGATTAGTGTTAAAAATCAGTATTAAATCAAAATTAAACTTTTTTTTAATATTAAAAATAAACAGACGTTTTTTTAAAATATAATAATTAACAAAAAAAAATTTAAAAAAAAATTAGACAAAGAACTAGTATAGAATAGAAAATTTATTAATAATAATTAAAAAAAAAAACAAAAACAAATGCGTTCTTGCAAGTTCCGTAAATTGTATTTCATTCGGAATAATTTTGTTGCATTTTTTTGTTGGTGCGTCTACTACTACTGCTAATAATAATGATAATAGTAAATAACAATAATAATAATAAACGAAATTAATATATTATTAATAATTTTTTTTTTAAAGAAGCATGCAGGGTGAACATACAAACCTCTTTTGATTATTTTTATTTATTTGCAAAAATTAAATTTTGTTTTTTTTTGTTTGGCAACCATTATTTTTCGTTTTTTTTTGTAAATATTACGAATAACAATAATTTTTTGTTTGTTTATATGAAAATATGTGGAAAATGAACTGGGAATTTCTCACAAGAAATTATCAGACAACAATGACTTATTTTAGTTTAGTATTATAAATATCAAAATCCCCCTCCCCTCACCGAGACAAAAAAAATGTTGCTCTATAGAAATGATAAATGAAACTCAAAAAAAACCATCCTTCATAGTGTGCAGAAAGAATTAAATATAAACAGGAAATTTTTAAAAATAAAATTAAAATGATTCCTAAAAGTATACAAAAAAAAATAAAACTGGCAAGAAACGCGAAATTTTATGCAATAGGTGCACCGGTACACAAAGACGCTACGTCTTTAATAGATTAGATTTGTCTATTCTTTGTTTCTTGTATTTTTGGACATACATACACCCAATCATAACGAAGCAAGAAAAGAATCATCCGGGGACTAGTATAATACCATAGAAAATGATAAGACTGGATACGTTAACCTACACGGAGATCCTGAGGAAGATCAGATCGAAATCTTTCTTAACGGACCGTGGGGGCGAGGTAACGGGCATCAGGCGTACACAAAAGCAAGACCTTTCGGTGGAGCGGAAAGAGACCGAAAGTAAAAAGGTGGACTTCCAGCATAAGATTAAATCCTCGCTATGAGAACCTTTGCAGGTAAGCATAAGCGCAAGCATCAACCAGGTATCATCGATCAATCGAGATCAGGGACCTGAAAGGAGATCATTTCGAAAGAGGGGGTGTGCGAGGAACTGCATATAACCAGCTAGGCCACAATAAGCATGAAGCTGCATATGGTGGCACGCAGACGACCACCATAAATATGCTATTAGGACAAGCGATAGAAGCGCTAGAAGGTTCGCCATAAGATGGGTTATCCGCCGAATAAGACAGCGGCAGCGTCAAGGAGACGCTACGAATGCTGAGTTTGAGCATATAGCAAAGAACTGCACCAGCATAAAGGACAAGAAGGAATTATGAATGAAATGGAGAAAATTGACACATCCCAGTCCAGTTGAGAGATGGATTTTGCGTAACAAAAAAAATTAAATTATTACAATATTTTTTTTTGTTAATTATCTTCTCGTGTTTTTTAATTTTCGTATATTCCCAATTACACGAAAACTAATAAAAAAAAATAGTTGCCAAGAGATTGAATTTTTAATAATATTAAAAAATTAATTTTAATTTATTTTTAATTTTATTATTATTATTATTATTATTACTTTTTAGTTTTAAAGCGATTAATTGAAGTTATGTTCAAGAACTTGTTGTTTATTTTATTTTATTTTTTATTACTACAAATCATACACAAAATAATGTTAAAAATTTTTTTTAACAAAAATAAAATTAATTTTTTAAATGAGAAAAAAATATTAATTAAAAAAAAATACGAAGGGAGAAGGATTAATTATATAGTATATAAAGATTAATAAATATGTAGTAAAGAGGATGAGGAGAAAAACGAGAAATACCAAAAAAAAAATAATACAAGAAAAAACAAAACATATCAGCATTTTGGGGGAAGGGTTGGTTAACATCGCGCGGTTGAGAAAATAAAAATATAAAAATAATATATTTTTTTTTTGTAAGAAGGGTGTAAGTAAATAAACAAAAAAAAATAAAACGAAAAAGCGGATTAAATTTAAATCGGATAAGAAAAACTAGCAATGAAATTAAAATATATATTATATGGTTGCAAAATCTTGTTTGTAAATTTTTGTATTTATTTAGTTTTTTTTTGGTTTTTTTGGTTGCAAATTTACTATTAATATCTAAAATTTGGTTAAACTTGTTGCAGGGGTTGCAGATTGCTACCGATGTTTTGCATTACACATTACAAAAGCAATACTTTTTTGTTAATTTTTTTTTCGTTTGCTTGTATTAAAGCAAAACTATATTGAAATAAGCGCATTGATAGACAGGGTATATTTACTAAAGTTACAAAACGGTCGGCTGTTGATAGATTTTGAATAGACGAACAAAAAATCGTATCATTGGAAATCGTAACGATCACACATTGAGTTCCCGTGGCAATGCAATCTGACAATTTTGTAAACATATCAAGATGGCGGTTCCAATATGGCGGTTCCGTTTCAAAATGGCGATGCCAATATGACGGATGATTTTGGCAAATGTGTTCTGAATCCATTGAAAATCGGTATCCGGGGTTTTTGAGGGCCACAAACGACGATTCTGTGGTCAAAATATGAAAATTAAAAATGGCGGTACCATTTTGGCAATTACCATTCGATTTCACTGAAAATATTCGGGGGTGTTTAAGGTCGGAATAAAATGAATTTGTTGTCAAAATTAAAAAAAAATTAAAAATGCCGCTGGCAATATGGTATGCATAACCAAACACTTCACCAGAATTTTTTTAAAAATTAAAATCTGAAAATGGCTAAACTAAGACTAAAAAGAATACAATAAAAATAGGTAAAAAAAAACTTTTAAGTTAAATGGTTTTATTTTAAATCACGCGCTGCACCAAATTATTTTCAACCCTTAAGGGAGTAAAATTACCCCTAGATTAAAGATGAGTTTGAATAAAAATTGAAATTTTTTTTTTAACAAAAACATTTCGAAACGTCCTAGCGGCTAAATCGTTACGATTTCCAACGATACGATTTTTTGTTCGTCTTACCAAAACCTATCAACAGCCGCCCGTTTTGTAACTTTAGTAAATACGGACCCCGTATATGCAGTTATTTCTATTTATTGCAATTTCTTATTTCTTTCGTTCCATATTTAATAAAACCCTAAATGAAATGCAAAACATCAGATAAATCTAAAACAAATAGAGTTAATAATATTTATATAAAATTTTTTTTTAAAAGGGAATCAATTTCATAACAAAAAAAAAATGGAAAAATATAAAATAAATAAATCAATAATAAAAATTCTATAGAAAACAATTAAATTTAGCTTTTTGTTTATGGATTTATTAGTAATTAAAAAATTACTATTTATTTATGTAAAATATATTAGTAAAACATTATAAAATCAATATATGATATTAAAAAAAAAACAAGTGCAGGGGAGTTATATAAAGAAGCAGTTTCAATTCCGTGCTACTTTTATTTAAATTAAAGAAAAAAAAGTAGGAATTATGAAGCATAGCGCATAGTTTTATTTTCTTCTTCTTTTACCCGGGATCTCAACGGGCAATTTTTGGCATTGGCAATCGGATATTATTGCATTATCGGAAAAAATTGACCGTGGAGACGCATCAGTATATTCGACAATATTCTTCTAAAAGCAAAAAAGGTAATTATTCCTAGGTAATAAGTTCAGGAATTTCTTCCGATACATAAAATGAATGATATTTTTTATATATTCGTCCATTCTCAAAACAATTAAAATTAGGATTTGTTTTTTTTTACTTTTGGTATTTTTTTTCTTTAAATCTCGCGTAAGCGCATCTTTTTGAAAAATGAAATTGCCAAGCAATGAAATTCCGGCTTAGAAACGTCGACAAGCAATATTGTTAGTTACCATTGCCGAAAAAAAAATGCCCGTGGAGACCCGGGGTTAATCTCAAAAGGGGAGAATATTTATTTAATTCAGACCAACAAAAACAATATTTAGATGCTCCTAAAAAAACGTGTAAAAAAATAACCCCTCCCAAGTATTTTGTCTATGCATAAAACCGGAAAACGTTTAAAATAATATTTTTTTTTATTTTTTTTAAAAGTGTTCAACATGTTTTTTTATATGTATATTTAACACATAGAAAATAACAGCACAATAATATGAAATAGAGCAAACAATATTTATACTATATCAATGGTAAAGAGTAGTTAAAACCATAACATCATACAATTCCGTGATTATTATATCAAAGGATCAAGACACGCTATGCATGGAATCTGAATGAACCGCAGACCTCTGGGTTGGTTGTCTGGTGATTTTAACCCGGTGTCTACACGTGCGTTTTCTATCGCATAAGTTTTGGATGGAGCCAATCAAAACAGGCGATTCTTACGATAAAAAAAACAGATTAGAGCAAACGCATACGAGAACGCATAAGATAGAACGTATGCGATAATTTTGACATTTGCTCTTAAAAATGGCGGATTTAAAATTAAAATAAAAATATGTAATAAAATTAATCAATTTTCACTAGATTTACAAGGCGACCGACTGTTAGTACTTAGATTTTGGTCAGACAAACAAAAAATTATATGAACGGAGAGGGGAATCGTAAAGGTTTAACCGATAGGGCCGGTTTAACATTTTTTTTTGGTAGAGTTTTACATATGTACATTAGAATGGCCCTTATTTTCATTTTTTTTCGATTTTTTTGCAAGTCCCCCCTTCAAAATATTCGAATGAGTGAAAAACGGCGAAATGTGAAGTTTGAGGAAAATCCGAAGATATTTAGATGTCGCTCACGGCGGTCAAAGTTTCGAAAAATGTGCTATTTTTTGCATTTTTTCCCTTTTACCCACCCCTGAAATATATTACCCAACCCTGACCCTCCAAATATCAATACATATTTTATAAACCTTTCCAACAAGCCAAATTTCAAATAAAACGGTTGACAAATAAGGAAGTTATGGCCATTTATATTATAGAACACACACACACACCTTATTTGTCAACCGATTTTTATGAAATTTGCCTTGTTGGAAAGGTTTATTAAATATCTACCAAAAGGATGACATTCGGTGACCAAAAGGATGACATTAGCATACTCAATAGACCGGTTCTCGTTGGATACGAAGGACAAGCAGCATTGGACGTGGTTAGTACTTAGTTGGGGGACCGTTTTGGTAAAACCACACTCGCGCTTGGAATTAAAAAAGTAATTGTAAAAGATGAACAAAAATAAAAGCTTTTCGTCACCGCAGCGGACATCTAATGTTAAAAAATATATAAAGAGGGAGCGTAAAGGGAGCACTCCATGCTTCCATGGGAGTGCTCTTTCATTGTGTTTAGAGCACTCAATTTCCCGATAATATGACGTCACGATCAGCAAAAGAATGAATCCCAGCTTTATCAGCTTCAATACTATTCTAATTCTCGGAATTTTGAGATTGATAAGATGGCGATGTACCCTACGTTTGAACTCTGGGATGTTATACGCGTTCGGAAGTACTATCTGTGGAAGATTATATAACAGTAGAGTTATTCTATTTAGAAATTAAGTCTCTAGACCGAAGTATGCGCAAAATGGAAAACTGCAGTGGGTGTGTGTGTGTGAGTGACCGAAGGAACCAGTCTTGTGTTGCGGGAAAAATATTGCCGTGGAGATATAAGGGCATTAATTTCGGGAAACAATCGGTTTGGGGAATGCTTATACACTCTGAAGGCGGCTTCTTTTATTGAGTTTATGCATTTCTGATTAAACTATTTGTTCTGCCTAGGCTTCATAGAGATTTTGTAGAATGGTGAATAAACAAATTCATTCCTGACACGGATTGCGGCTGAGTTGCCATTTTTGTTACAGGTCGTAGTCAGCCGATGGGGGGGGGGGCAATGAGCCGAGTGGTAAATGATGAAGTTGAAGCTTCGTTACTTCTGTTAGGAATTCTGTATATATAGGAAGCAGAAGAATATTACATTTGTGGTTTCAAATGATAATTTTATAGCTAGAATATAGACTTAAATTGGCGCCGGATAGATTGTGGGATCAAACAAACGTTAGATTTTGAGGCTACGTTCAAGATAAAGTGTAATATACTCCAGCAAGGATTTTTATTTTCAATTTTAGGAATTTTTTATATTTTTCATTACTCTTGGAACATATAGTTTTTGCACCGCAGGTGGTAATGAAAGGGTAATGAAAGGGTAATAAAAGGGTAATATAAGGGTAATATAGCAATACATCATAAAAATTCATAAGAAATGAATCATATGTTAATTATCTTGAAATATAGTGATAAAATAAATAGAAAAAAAGACGAAAAATAAAATTCAGTCAAAATCATCGGATTGGTCCAGCGCATTACAGGAAGATTTAGTCAAAATCGGGCTGTTCCAGCAAACCCGATTCAAGTACACACTGAAAAAAAAACAACACAAGCGCTGATATATTAGCCGCTATAATTATGCGCCAAATGTAATAATAAAATTACATTAAAAAAATAACCGTTTTGTAAGTAGATTCCCGTGCCGAGCATATATTCGACAGATATTGTGTGTGTGTTCCACATATTATTTTCATATCCCGAGTGTTTGTATTTTAGATAGCATAACTTTTCCTTTATTCTCGATCATTTATGCACAGACTTTTCTCAAAAACTCAAAAAACCTCCGATTAACACATTCCTATTTAAAAAAAAAAATAAATGTTTTGGGTATTTTTTTTTTAATCAAAATTTGATATATTTTCTTTGTTTTTTTTTTTGTATAATAAAAGAGAGCGAGCGAAATTACAAAGAAAGAAAAAAACATTATTGTTATTAAAATTTTCAAATGCATTTTCAAAAAAACAAAGAAATATAATAAAACATCAACAAAAGGAAAAAAAGTTTTTTTTTATATATAAATTAGCCATTACGTGTGGGGATAGTAACTTATTATAAATATATTAAAATAATTATTTTCTTGCAGCGATTTATTATTTATAATTTTTTTAGTGCAAAAGCTTGTTGCATAGGGAGATTTTTAAAAAAATATATATTTGTAAAAAAAAATGAGTTAATAAAATAAAAATATATAAATAAATAATAATTATAGAAACTTGAAACCCAACACAAAATCGAATATTTAAATTGATAACAAAAATAACCCAATAAACACAAGAGAAAAAAATTATAATTTAACAAAAAAAAAAACCAAAGAGTTAAAAAACGTGCATCTAAAAGGACAGCAATCCAACGATCAAGTAGTAAACCAAAAACATAATTATTAAAAACAAAAACAAACAAAAATAAGTAAAATTAAAAATAAATAATAAAATAACAAAGAAAAAACAATTATGAAACACAAAAAACATTATTTTTATAAAAATTAAACAAAAAAAAATTTATAATATATATTTTTATAAAAAAAACGGTTATTAATTAGTAAAATAATGAAATCAATATATTTACCATACCAGATTGTTGTCACTATGATAGATGGACATTAGCAGATAGAAATATGAACTTTTTTTCTTATACTCGTTTTTTTAAATATTTTTTTTTGTTTTTAATATTTATATATATATATGTAGGTAACACACTTTATTTATATTTTCCCTTTTTTTTCTTATTTATTTATTTGTATTTTTTTTTTTTGAAAATTTAAATATATTTTTATTAACTAAAACAAAAACTTCGATTTACTTTGTTTTTTTTTTGTATTTCTTCTTAATTTAAATTGAAAAAAAAACTGAAACGATTTTTGTTTTGTTGTTTTTTAAAATAATACCAAAGCTTTATAAAAAGCCACAATTCACTGTAATTTTTCCTTTTATTTATATTTAAATTATCCGAAATTTATCAATATATACTTAAAAACTATTCGAAAAAAACCCAACCATGCAAAGTAGTATTTTATATATTCGATTTTGTAATTTTCTTTCAAAAAAAAAAATAAAAACAATATGTAAAAAAAAAATTAACGATTTTTCGAGAGAGAGAGAAAGAGTGAAACGTTTTCTTTAACCACAAACTAAACTTAAAAACAAAATAATAATAAAAAAAACTTATTATTTTAATTTAGTGTTTTTTTTAATAAATAGTGTGGAAAAAAGTTTCGGTGATTTTTTTTATTTTTATTTATTTTATTTTTTCAATAAAGGTGAAATAGAAACAAGAAAGTATTATTGATAAGTAGAATAAAATAGAGAAGTGAATATTATATTTAATATAGATAAATTATGCATTATATAATTTTGTTCATCACATGCATATCATCATAATTATTATATTTAATAAATTTTTTATGAGCCTTAAAATAAATAATGTATAATTATTGATTGTGTATTTTCATATCTTCTTCTTCTTTTAAAAAAAACAAATTTTTCCTCTTATTGCTCATTCTTATTTGCTCTTTTTATTACTAATAATTAAAACCCACAAAGCAAATGTACATTTGTGTAACTCACAAAAACAATTAATTTAATTTAAAACACACGTTTTCTTATCATCCTCCCCCCCCCCCTTCACCGTTCCCCAGGCGGCGCAACAAATTGATTGCAGTACCAATACTAATAACACGGAAATTCGGAATAGTACTTTCCGCCAAGCCAAACAAAATATCGAAATCAAAGTTCTGCTTAGGTCGGGTCCTTCTTTCACCTAGCGAGCAGTGTCCGGCCTTGTTCCGCCAACATATCGGACGGTTGCGTCTCTGATATCAGCCGCTACTATTTGGGATATCGAAATCGAAGACCCAGTTTCAAAAAAAAATATCTTTCGATTTTTATTAAATCAGTGGGTTTTGTGCAAATTTATTTTCTTTTTTTTTAGTGTGAACTCCTATACAAAATCCAGGAATTCAAACGTAAGATCAATCGCCTTCCCCTTTAGCATCTTACAAACTTTACTAATCTTTCCTATTCTCTGTTCCTTTGAATCAAGTTCTTTTTTATATAGAAGTTCAGGTATAAACCCTTTTTACTACGTGTCTGTCATGTCGTTGGTCACGTCATGCTGCAATGTCTAGTAGTAATAAGCTTAGTAGTTAGCACAAGGAAGTGGCGATTTGAACTCTTGAATTGTGTTATAGGAGTTCACACCAAAAAATAGAAAAGAAATTTGCACAAAGCCCACGGATTTAATAAAAATCCAAACAATTTTTTTTTTTGAAACTGGATCTTCGATTTCGCAATGTCCGGTATCCCAAATAGCAGGCGGCTGATCCCAGAGGCTCTGATTTTGCTTTCGGAAATTGTTCCACAGTCGGCTTGTTCGATTTTATGAACAAATTCCAAGTTGTAGAGTGCGCGCATAAAAAGGGCTTGCAGGCAAGTAGGTAATGCGTCAGTTGGGCCAGACAGTATTGACATATGAAATTATGCCATTATGTGACAGACAGTATTGTTATATTAAATGGCGCCAGTGTGTGCCTTGGGATTTTTGGTTGTGTCTGGAACACACACTGGCAGCATTTCATATTGCATTACCGTCTAGCCCAACTGGCGCATTACCTACTTAGGCAGATGGATTAAGCTGAGTGGTCTAATCGAATGTTGCGTATGTAGGCAAGAGAGCGTTTTTTTGGAGTTAATATCAATTGCTTGGTGCCGGCAAACTCTTATCAAAAACCTTGGAGATGCATACAGCAACAAAATCTAGTATTCAAAATTTGGTTATGGATATTCTGTCATACACACACTAAAAGCGTCCCCGGTGAACCTATATTTAGTCTGAAGCCGTTAGTGTTTCTATGCTAGGATTTGATTAGGCTCTAAGGGCCGTAAACATCATCAAGGGATACTCTTGGAAAATGTATAATACAATTTCACAGAAAATATAGTTTTTAACCACAGGTGGTAATAAAAGGGTAATAAAAGGGTAATATAAGGGTAATATAACAAAATATCATAAACAATTTATAATAAATGAAACATAGGTTAATTATCTTGAAATATAATGATAAACTAAACGGAAAAGAATGAAGCAAAGGTAGATTCTCAGTCAAAATCATCGGGTTGCTTCAGCATTACAGGAATATTCAACCAAAATCCAGTTGCTTCAGCACCAATTTTTATTTCAAATTCACGGGATTTTGGGAAGGCTCCATAGGTCGGCAACAGAGGCCATGAGAACATGCCACAAGAACGCAAGATATGCAACAATCCTGTCGACATTAAATTTTACTAAGACCCATTCCTAGTGCACACTTCAGTCTTTATATTTTCATATATATACAAATAGAATAACGCAATTGTGGAACAAATTTTTCACAATCTGTATTTCCAAACTCCAATAATATCGAGAGCAGTTCATTAAATGCACACAGGTTCATTGCAATCACATCTTTAGCATGTCGCAGACGCCTTCTAACTAAATTATGCGTTCATTTCCTTCGAGTTAAGTGTACTCTACGAGACTATTAACAATGCCGAACAAATAGTACAAACATTTCTAAACATAGACTTTCACATAAAACAAAAAAAAATAATATTAAAAGTAGGACTTATAAAAAATCCAAAAATAGGCTTTTTACTTCTTTATACAATAAAATAATAAGAGTTTTTTTTTTGTTGAGTAGCTCGTCTGTCTCCGTCTGTTTTCATTCTTTGTGTATTTCAATCATTTTTTTTTTTTCAGTTTTAAATCTTCAGTTTGTTCTTTAAGTGTGGTAAACAATTCTGCTATAACAAACATTGTTTGTTTTGTGCTGTTTAAATTTGTCTGTTTTTTTTTTGCTTTAAAGATCAGTTATAGTAATAAATGCTGAGAGATAGAATTGCAATTGAACATTCGTTACAAAATTCTGTACAAATGTATGCGACAGTTAGCCCAGTATTATCCATTAAATAATACCATTTTTGTTTTTATTAATCACCTAATTCGAATTGAATTGAATTCTAATTGAATTTGATTTAAAAAAAAATTTTTTTTGTTGATATGCACCTAGACTTGGCAAAATTTACAAAAGCGAAAAAAGGCCGACTTTTTTGTATTTTCATTCTCTGTAAAAAGTGGATTTAACACAACATAAAAAAACATAGAAAGAATTAAAAGGACCACAATAGAGGGTGTGTACCAATTGCACAATAGTGTCAAACAGATATATATATATTGTCAAAAAGAGTGTGTGCACCAACATAGCAGCTAATACTTCTATAGTGTGTATTCTATATTTTAGTAAAGGGAATAGTGAAAATATGCACTCGAATTATTTTTATTATAAATGGATTTTTGATTTTAATTTGTTTTAAAAACGTCCAAGTTTTTTTTTTGTTTTGTATTATATCCTGCCCCTCTCCAAAACACAAGAGAAGAGAACTTATTATTATTGTGTATTAGAAAAAATATATATCCAGTATGTGACTTTAAAGCGAATACCTAAAAGCATTTGGTTTTTAAATTTTAGTATTTTTTTTTGCTTGTTTTAAAATACGTTTTACAAAGTCTTAACCCAACAACTTCAACCTATTTAATTTTTTATATATTATTTCAATGGATTAGAAGAAAAGCGATAATAAATAATATTAATAATAATAATAAAAAAAATAATAATACACACCAAAACTTCGATTTGAGTCGATCTGGATTGAGGGGAGCGAACCCTTTCCAACGAGGCCCCATTCGTCGAAATCGGAGCAGTTTGGCAAAAAAGTGGAAAAAAATGCCAAGGGGTACCCCTTTGCATTTTTAGCGATTTTGGGCAATTTCTGGAGCAGCCCTTTTTTGGATGGGAAATTGTTAGGGACTTTCTAGGGAGGCTGTAAATTGAATTTTACACCGGTCTGACCAGTATTTCCCGAGGTAATGGGTGCTTAAGGGCCCTCTCCCTTGGGGAAATCACAAAAAAGGTCCTCACACCCGAACCCTTTGAAATTTTTGGGAAAACTCAACTGATCTGGATTCAGGGGAGCGAACGATAAACGAATTTTTAGACGTAAAAGAGCGGGTGAGAGAATTGACCGTTGTGGAACACCGGCCGAGATGGGGTGGCGGTTAGATTAAACACCATACTATCTTCATTGAAAGACCAGAAGGAAAACTGTTACAACTAGTTCCTTAGAAAAGAGTCGATCTGTACCATCCCCACCGCCCAAAAACTAGCCGCGCAAGGGTAATTGAAACGACACATAATAACCGAGATTTTGATGTGTAAATTAGAATAAAAATAATAATAATAGTATATTTTTTTTTGGATTATGATTTATGGGCCTTAGTCTGAGAGTCATGTGACATTGCAAGTGATGTGACACTCAAGGAATGGTATTCCCCGAGTCGACTCAAGAGACATCTCTCAATCAAAATTGCCAACAGTCAGTTACATGGGGCATTCCCAGAGTGGAATGGAGTGAATTAACTGCGTTTCCACTCTGGGAATAACTCTCCGAAATTGAGGTGACAGCCAATCGAAAAATGTCATGTGAGTGATTCGACTCTCAGAATAAGCCCCTATGTTTCAGAAAAATTCCTGATATGGATGCTGTGTCAGGATGGAATTTCCTTCTTTCATAAAATGCTTGTGAGACTTTTCTATTACTATATTTTAATTTTTTATTTTTTCTGGTTTATGAGGATTGGGTGGCGTCGCGGTAAGTAGTTCCAACCTCTAATACGAATAAAAATAATAATAAACAAAAAAAAACAATACTGCTTATCACACCTTGTGATACAATAAGCATTATTTTATTTAAAAATATAAATAAAATTAATAATAAAATAAAAAATTATTCAGGGATACGTCCTTCACACTCTATATGTATAAACACAAAATACACAAGATCTTCTTTATCCAGCCTTATTCTCGTTGTCGAGTGACGTGACGAATGTCACTTCGACACTAAATTGGTATTTCTCATTGTCAATCTAAGAGAATCCTGCCGACTAGATCGATAAACGTCGTGTTCTAATTGTCGCATGGTGTCGTGTGCAGTGACATTTTCCTCGATAGGTTTGTAGTATGTATCGACAATTTCATTCTACCGCGCCCCACCTATTCCTAGTCACGTCACTCGCCACCGAGAATACCACCTATCAGGTAGAGAGGCCCCCGGTGCTTTGAAAGTCGTATTTTTTGTCATGTGTAGTGAAGCCCATAAAGCCTTTTTTAAATGGACTTCACTTCACATGACAGATAAATACGACTTTCAGCACAGGGGCCAGAATTATGCATGTTCTTCGATCACAAAAAAAAAATATTAAATTTAGTTGGACCAAACCCTTTTCTAAATATTATTTTTGATTAGTGATTCTAGATAAGAGGTATATGTATATTTTTTCGTTTTGTTTTATTTCATAGTATATTATATTTTATATTATTATTATTATTTTTCAATTCTAAAAGTGCTAAACACAAAAAGAAAAACAGATATGGGACTAGAAACTCTCAGACACACAAATATATCATTTTATACGTTTTGTTTTTATATTTTACTGTTGAAATCTTATCTAAAAATAATAAACAAAAAAAAAGAAATATTTAAATAATGAAGAAAAATAATAATATTAATAACAATAAGAAAGCACTATGATGTTTTTGTTTTTAAATAAATAAATAAATAAATAAATTATAAAAAAAAAGCCAGACCAACTATAATATTATTGTATATATAATAATATATGCAAAAATAAACTATTTTTGTTAACCCTGGGTCTACACCGAATTTTTACACTGTCTTAAAATTTATTTGACATTTAATGACGTCATTATGACATTTTTTAAGTTGGCGGGCAGAATGCGTCAAAACAATTCATTTGCCAACATGGCTTTTAAGTAAAGAACAACGTTTTAATATTACAGAAATCATCGCGTTACAATGTTTAAAAGAAATGGAGAAATTTTATTGTCTCGGACTTTCGCCAGAAGTCAGAAATGCAAAAGCTCCTTGGAATGGCATTCCACTATTGCAGTTGATTACTCTCTTTTGAGCTGACTTCAAAATGTGAAAATGTATGGGAACTCAGGCAAAAATTGAAGCTCAGTAATAATAAGAGATACCTACGTTCCCGGATAAGCGAAGACCATTTGACGTTTAAAAACTAACTAAGCATTAAGTAATTATTCTTTAGTATGGCCTAATTTATGGGGCGGCAAATCTTATAGGCCCAGGGCGCCAACTCATAAAATACGCCACTGGTGACCGGGTAAAAAGTCGGTATAGACCCAGGATAAGAAAAGTAATATTCATATACTCGATGAGGTGTGGGTGTATAATATATTTTATGAAGAACAAGGACGACGAGGACAAGTTTAAATATACAAATAAAAATAGGCGGAAAATAAATTATTTTAAAGAAAACAACAAATTTAGTAAATAATAATAATAACTAACAAAAAAAAAGAAATTATTAATATTAATAATAATATAAAAAATAATATTGTATATTATATATTTTGTTTTTCAGTAAAAAAAAACACTTACCCGCGTCTTTTTTTTATATATATGTATATAAGCAAACATAATAGTAAAAAAAAATTAAATTAAATAATGAATAAATTTTTTCTTTTTTTTTTTGTAAATAAATGACTTAAGAACGAATTTTTGTGTGTGGGTGGGTGGGTGTTTTTTTTGTTTTTGTTTTTAATGTTAATTGAATTTTTTTTTTGTTTGTCAAATATCTAATAGTATAACTAAAAATAAAGGACGTTATTGACATATACAAAAAAGCAAGGCAAAAAAAATTTCCTAATTGTTTTTAAATTTTTCTAAATAAATTTCAAAGTTTTTTTTTTAATTAAACAACAACCAAACATAAAAAAAATATAGGATAGTAATTACAACAAAATAACAAAAAAAAAGTTGTATAATAATAAATAAAAACGTAAAAACAAAAACGTTCCCACTAAAAACACTATTTATATATATTGTAACAAAAAAAATTAGATTTCTTTTTAAATTTAGTACAAAAAAGACTAAAAGGATGGAAAAAAGTTGTTATTCATTTTGTAATTAAGTATCGTTTTTTAATGTGAAGGGTTATTACAATAAAATCTAATTCAATATTATTATTTATTTACTAAATTTAAAACAAAATCAAAAAAAAAATAAATAAATAAATAAAATAATAATTTAATAAGTAAATTTTCTACCAAAAAAGATTTCATTTAAATACCATTTAGTATATAAACACAATTATTAGAAACGGAACAAAAAATCAATAAAATAAAGAATAAGTGATAAAAATAAATAAAAGTGATATTAGAGGGGATCGCAAAAGGAAGAAGAAGTTTTTTTTCGGTTTTTACTAATAATATATATTATTTTGGTTAATTGCTTCTAATATTTCTCATTAAAGCTAAATATTTCAGAAAAATCACTATATAAAAGGCGGGGGTGTTTATATATATATATATATATATATATATATATATATATATATATATATATATTTATATATTATTAAGGATAGTATTGCTATCTAATCTAAAAGGGTTTAATTAATAAAAAAAAATTAAATAAATAAATAAATAAAAAATGGGTAAATTCTAAATTCAAAAAAAATTAGATAATATTACAGGCATCCATTGAATAGCACATGGCACAATATTTCAATAGAAACGAAAATGCACACGAATAGGCACGCTGTTAAAAAAACATATTGCAACAGCCCTCGAATAATACGGAAATTTTATTTATACAAGATCAGCGCCATCTATTAGTTAGAGTTTCAACGAAATGTAATTTGAAACGATTTAATGCAGTAAAATCTGCACCATCTATTAGTTAGAGTTTCAACGAACTGTAATTTGTAACGATTTATGGCAGTAAAATCTGGGCCATCTATTAGTTAGTGTTTGAGCAAACTTGTAATATGAATACACTTGCTAGAAGTTTCTAGATAATTGCGATACAAAACCTCGAACTTGCGAGTATATAATACGAGGGGGCCTCCAGATTGAGGTGGAAAAATCTCGAAATTGGATAAGGATTTAATGAATATTGAAAACTACTGAAAACTTAGGCTGCTATTGTCAAGAAAGTTGGGAGTTATGTTGGTAGGGATCTGAGTTTTTTTTTTATAGAATGCTCGTTGAAATTAATTAGCCGTGTTATTCGATGGGTGCCTGTATAATATATATATATATATAAATATATATATTTAGTATACGCTAATTTTTTATTTATTTTTTCATTGTTATGAAAGAGAAAGGAAAAAGAATTTATAAAGTACTACTAATTATATTATATTTAGTTGCTTTTGTTGATTTTTGTTTCTTAAACCAAATGAATAAAATCTAAAAGTTTTTCCTTTCCCTCTTATCACATAACAACAAAAACAAAACACTCTAAAATAAAACAAAATTAATAATAATAATAAAGTAGAACTTGATATGTATATATATATATATTATAACAGACAAATCTTTCAACAACAAAATCAAATCAAAAATATTAAAAAAAGAAATTCAAAAAACAAAAACTAAAAAATTTAAAATTATAATAAATGCAAAGATAATATTATTTTTTGGGCCAAGAATTCCTACGTACTTGTTTCTTGTTTTTATTTAATATCTTATCTCATGGTTTTTCTACAACGTTTTGTGTTTTTTTTTTAATATTTATTTATTTATTTATTTTTATTTGTATTTTTATTTTTTTTAGTTAGTCCGAAAAACGATTGCAATTTTTTGTGTTGTTTTTTTTTTGATATTTATTTTATTCTATATATATTTTTTTGCATTCTGGAACATGTTCTCTAAATACACGAAGGAGGAAGTTGTAATCGCTTTTTTTTGTATTTTATTTATTTTTTTTTTGGTAATCAGTTTAAGTCTTTTTAACTTTTTTTTTGTTTTGTTTTGATCTAATTTTTTTTTATATATATATTTGTTTTTAATCCGGCATTTTTTTTTTTATATATATATATATAACTCTGCTAAATATATTTTTTTATGTCACTATTATTTTTTCTATCTCGTTGCCCCATTTTGTGTCATTACACTTCGGTCTCTCGCAATGGTTCCGGTGGCTAATTAAAATTATAATACACAAAAAATTTTATATAAAAATTTTTCATAATTTATACTATTTTGGTTGGTTTTTTTTTTGTTATTTTGAAAAAACAAAAAAAAATTCTATATATTTTTTTTTGTCATAAACAAAATTATAACAAAAAAATTTTTTTTTGATTATGTGAAAAATGAATTTTTTTCGTCTACAATATTTTTTGACTGATTAAAAGAAAAAAAGAATAACAAAAAAAATATAAAAAAATAAATATATATTTAAGAAAAAAACAATAACTCTATTTACTATTTTTTGATATATAAATTATTTTTGGAACGAATTTTTATGGAGCAAATTAAAAGACAGAAAAAGATTATAATGAAAAACAAAAAAATATATGTTAACCAGGGAAATAAATCAAAATTAATAATAATAATAATAATAATAATAAAAATTAAAAATAACAATTTCAGAAACAAAAAAAAACAATTATCAAAGAAAAAAAGTAAATAAAAATAATAAATAATATTTTTATTTTATTTTAAAAACTTCATCCTATAAAACAGCCGACGTGTGTTCCTCTGAATTTTCATATCCGTAATATTTTATATATATGTATAATAATTTCCAAATAAAAAATAACCAATAATAATAATAACAATAGTAATAGTAGTGATATTAGTTATAGTAATAATAAAATAATATATATATATATATATTTTTTAAAAATTATCTAACCCACACCCAAAACAAAAAAAAATGTATGTGTAATTATTGTAATTAATTTCTTTTTGAATTGTTTAAAATAATGATATTTTTTGAGATAAGGCGTAATATGGGCATGAGATATTTTATTTTAAAGAAATGTTTTTATACATTACATGTATGATAAAAACTAAACAAAAAAAAACAAAATTAAAAAAAATAATATACTTATATTAAATTCTAAATGAATGGTAATCGAAATATAATAACACAAGCCTATTATGAACTCCGCTAAAATCGATTCCGCTGGAATTTTCTTACATCGATAGCATAAATTCCGCTCCGCCGGAACGTAGAGAAATTTCGAAATTACATTTACAATTCCGCTGGAATTTTGATAGCATGAACTCCAGCGGAATGACAAAATTGTCCGTTTTTTCTCCGCCAAAAATTTCTGACAGAGAATTAGATTTTCTGTTTTTGTTTGCGGCATAGGCGTACCCAGGATTTCTTTTCGGGGGGTGTCGGCCCAAAATTTGAAGAGAGAAAAACTCCCTAGACAGTAAAAATGCATTTTTATTATATTTTTTTTAAACTAAAAAACTGTTTACAGAAGTACGCTTCTATTTTTTTGGGCAAATGCAATAATCGATTTCTCCGGGTCGATTTGACTGTTGTAGTGTATATTATGTAAGGGCAATCCAGTTAAGGTCGCCAACTTTAAGGAGGCTGTGGATGTTAGGGTCTATAAGCCCGCGTCACAGTGATCGAGTGCTTCAACAGCGCTATTGTCAGCAATGCATTGCACTCGTCAATCTCTGTGTAAGTACAAGTTTCACACATTACTAGAACTGTTTTTGGTGGTCAGTTGGAACAAGTTCTTGTAATCTCATATCGCCAGATTCAGTGATTGTGCAGTGCACATAGAGAACCGAGGGACATTCTTCGCATACATACACTTGAGCACACCATAAAACAGTCCACTCATTGCAGCTGCCTCGTCGTATTCCTGGCCAACCACATAGCGTCAGAATATTTTCTTCTACTTTAAACCAATAACAATACGATTAGCCAAAACTCTTACTTTCATGTCAGTAGATGTGCGGTCAAAATGTTCTTGCCTATATTTCGGGAAGGGCTTGAACCCCCAAAGCACCCCCGGGGGTACGCCTATGGTTTGCGGTGGATTCGGTTGTTTAGTGTTTTTAAAACCATTAAAAGTTCGGCTGGAATTTTCGCTCAATTTTAATTTCAGCGGAGTTCAGAATAGGCCTGATAGTATATATAGATATATTAGAGTGGCCCTTATTTATATGGGCGATTTTTTTTTACAATTTTGGTGATGCTAGCCCCTGAAACAGTTCTCTATTACGAAAAAAAAATCCTATAAAAATTTCACCTGAATTGGTACAGTCTTACCCGTGCCGAAAACGAGGAGAAAATGGTTTTTTGTTTTGTGTTTGTTTTGTTAATAATAAATACTAAATTGAAACATTTTTTACAACTATTAATATATAAATAAAGATCTCTTCATTACCTTTAAATAGATATCTCATTTAACTCGATACGATGAATAGAACCGGAGTAATAGCGATCGGCGAGTGACGTAAACTTTACCCCCCCCCCCCTTTTTTTTTGAAATATTGACCGGAAAAAAAAGAAAAAATACGTGTCCGCTTATTTTGTATAGGGACCGCGTAAATTTGAAGCGAATCAAAAATGTTGATTAATAAAGGTGTTCGATTTGTAAAAGAATGCCTCATATAGGAAGTATGGGCGTTATGACCACAAAAAGCAGTAGCGTGCTTTTTTCCAGAGTCGGGTTTTCTTTTGGCAGTCCGCTGGACGTGCTAACACAGCTTTGCTCTTTTTGAAATATGTCGATTTCTTCAACCCTCTTATTGATAAAAATTCTTTTCAAACAACAAAACCTTTTCCGCGTTTTCGGCACGGGTTAACTTCAAGCAATTGAGATTAAATTTTTTGGAGTATTAGTTTACGAAAGTTTATGATTTGGGACACAATTCATAAAAGTATAGTACATTTGGGGACAGTATAAAATTGGAACACAATATTTCCCAAGTTTAAGTTTTTTTTTAATAGATTCAGTATAAAATTGAAACACAACTCATAAAAGTAAATCTGTAAATATTTTAAATATATAAAATTTGATTTGATATAAATTTTTGATAATATTTTTTATAGTTAAAAAACAAAATGGTAAAGTTATATGAAAAGGCATATTCGAAAAATCATCAATCGAAAAAAAAGAGTTACATTTTGAAAATGGAAATGTACACTAAAAAGGTAAAGGAGCAACAAAAATAGTGGAAAGAAAACATCCACAGCAATATTTAGAAACTTTGTATGAAAATGGTAATAATTATAAAACTATATAGAAATTGAAAATTAAAAAAAAATAAACACTTTTTACTTAGAGAGACAAAAAAAACTATTATGAAGTAATAATTTTTGTTAATACAATCCTAGAAAGGAAAAAAAATTATTTACCCTACACTATTAACTATTGGTTATCGTTTTTTTTGTTTTTTTAATTTATTTGTATTTAAACTAAAACTGCTCTTCGATTTCTTAGCAAAAACATATATTTTAATAAACTCAGGATGGAATGGAAATATGTAATGTAGTAAATATTAATTTCAAAAGTAATTTTCCTTTATAAAAAAAAACTAAATACTCAGCGTTATTATCGTTGGCGAGTGACATGACAGATGTCACTTTGTCCTTAAATTGGTACTCTCATTGTCAATCTAAAAGATTCCTGGTGACTAGATCGACAAACGTTATATTCTAATTGTCGCAATGTGGCGTATGAAGTGACATTTTCTTCGATACGTTTGTAGATATGACAGATTCATTCCACCGTGTCCCTCGTAGTCACGTCACTCGCCAACAAGAATACCACCTGGTATATAATTATACTCTATCTGCGTATGTCATGAAATATTTTAAAATATATTAAAAAAACAATAATAACTAATAAATAAATAGTATTTTAAAAACACTAATAGATAAAAGAGTAGAAACATTTTGTGTTCTTTTTTATAAAAATAACTATATCTCGCAACCTGCATGTATTGATATCACTCACACTACCCTACACTTGTGTGTATTTCGAGATATGTCGTAATATTGAAAATCAAATGCTTAATTAATTTTTTTCTTTGTACAAATGTATATGTATATAAATGTATATTATTATATTTGTTATTTACAAGTTTTAAAAAAAAATCGAAATTTTCATATATAAAAGCTATATAGAAATTACTATTCCTGATATTATATTATTTAAACCTTTCCATTGTGCAATTTTATTGTGCAATAACAAAATATTATTTATTTCTTATTTCAAAATTATTTTTAAGAATATTTTTAAAAAGCTTGTTGCTATTTTTTTCATTATTACTTTTTTTTTAGCAAGCATTGAGAGAATTGTAATAGAGAGAATAAGATAGATGAGAAACGATAACCAAAAAAAAACAAAAAAAAATATATAAGTTAAAAATTTTGAAGGATATTATTTATTTATTTATTTAAATTTTTTAAAGTAATTTACTTGCTGATTTTATATATTTTTTTTAATATTTTTGTTATATTAAATTCTTTTATTACTTTAAAAAAAAAATAAATAAATAAATAAAAATAATAATAACAAAAATATCATCGCGCATTTATTATCAACAAATAAAACTTTTCATATCTAAAAATAACCTTTAAACTACCAACATTTCTACTTATAATTATTAATTAAAAAAATATGAAGTGGATATATGTATATATGTAAATATATTATAAATTTATCTTATTAATTAAATAGTGATAAATAAAATAAGTTTTTAGTGATGTCTGAGAGAGAATTTTAATTAAGAAATAATTTTACTATTTTCTTTATTTTTTTTATATATAAAAAAAGCTTGTCTCAAATGCAAAGTATTTTATACAAAAGAAAGAAATTTTTTTTATGTATAAGAAAACTCCTTTTTACAGACAAAAAATTAATAAGATTAAAAATAAATAAATAGAAAGTGAAAATAATAATAGAAAAATCTCTGTTACTGTAATGAAGTTAGTAGTAGGACAGGTTTGGTGGAGGGGGGGGCTTATTTTTAACATATTTTATATGTATCATATATATATAAATAAACTACAATGATTCGATGTAGCTCTCTTTTTTTAACATCGTATAAATAGTAGTAAATATTTTTTTTTTACGAAAATATGTAATAAAAGAAAATTATTAAAATTTCAAATGAACAAAAGAAAGAAAGGGAGAAACAATTTCACTGAATTCTCCGTTTCTTAATATAACTCGCAATTCGCCTTAACTCACTCAAAGTGACAGATTTCACTTTTTTCGAGAGCGACAATAGCATTTTTATCACCAAAAGCGACAACTACAATAAGGCTGATTTATTAATAAATCTAATACCGGACACACTTGAGGTATAGCAATTGCAATTTCGCTTAAATCGCAAGTGAGTATACTGGAAAAAAATCACGGTGTACACTTGGTATGCAGAACATAAACCAAAATGATACTTTCGAACCGAATTTTAATTTTTATTTTGGCAGTACTGCCTGCATAAATCTGTCAATTGACGTTTGCCATTTCTTGTGATATGTTTCTGTGCTCAAAACAACAACAAAAAAACAACTCAGTATACTAACTCAAGTGTGTCTTCACTTGCAATATGACAAAATTGAAATATCTCGATCTCAATTGCTAAACCACAAGTGTGTCTCCGAGTTTTGGCGAATGTTGCGCCTGTCACTTTATATCGACAAACGGCGAGAATTCTTTGACAATTTTCATCATCATTTGATTTTTGCAGATCAAACGTCACTAATACGGCTGTTCAATACACCAACGTTAAGGCAGTTCTTTTTTTTTAGCTTTGAAATTTTGCACGAAGGTCCGTCGGGGTCTTTCATGATGCACCTCGAAGCCAGATTTTCGTAATTCAAAATGGCCGCCTAACAATGACCGAAATTCAAAATGGCCACCAAATATGAATTTGCAAATTGTGTTCCGATTTCAATGAAAGTGGGTATCTAGGAGTTTTTAAGGCCGTTAATAAAGAATTTTTGTTCAAAACTTATAAATTCAAAGTGGCCGCGCCAATATGGCCGACGAATTTGCCAATTGTGTTCCGATTCCAATGAAAATCGTTATCTGGGGTTTTTTTAAGGTAACAAATAACGAATTTATGATCAGAACTTATAAATTCAAAATTGCCGCGCTAATATGGCGGACGAATTTTTCCAATTGTATTCCGATTTCAATGAAAGTGGATATCTAGGGGTTTTTTTCAAAATGGCCACGCAAACTTTTTTTATTTCAAGGCGTTGCAAAGCACGCGGGTTTTTTGCTAGTATGGTAATATAGCGCAGTTCAGCGCAATTCAGCACAATTCAACTATGTTGCTGAATAAATTTAAACCATTTAATTAATACACAAATTATCCTTCAATACATATATATGTATATAAATATTATAATGAAGCAGAGGTCGCAACAACTGGGAGATTCTCGACGGCTACTGAGAGCTGTAGCTGCACAAAAAACAGAGTACGCTGGAGCTGGGCAACTGTTTCTGCCCTATGTCCCATAAGGGATTAAAGGAGCATAAGTAAGTAAATTATTTTTGTATCCCTTAGCCAAAAGTATTAAATCTTCATACACAAACAAACTCAGGTGATAAGTCATTTATATATAGTTCAGAATAATATTCAATATATGATAAATAAAACAAAACTTGTATATGAGCAAAAATTCGAAATAATATAAAAGAATTCAAGAGAATCTGATCTCAAGATTTTTTGGTCGTTTTCGTGTTTAATATAAATAACAATATTAATACAGTACTTTAGTTAAATTATGTACTATATAGACGACCAAAATGAAGTGAAACAGTAAAATTCCTAAATATTTATAAAAAGTTGAACAAAATAGTGTTTTTTTCTTTACACATTTTTCTGTGTACAAAAGAAATATTCGATATTTTTTTTGTTTGATATATCAAAAAAAAACAAATTCATATTTTTTTCGTCTTAATAACTCAAAAAAAAATTATATAGAATAAAACAGACCAAGTACAGAGAGAAGTAAACAAACACAAAACAAAAAAAATAATAAACAAATAAATTTAAAATAAAAAAAATAAAATGTTTTCTTTAAAAATAATAATAATAGTAAAAATGAAATAATAAAGTTAAGAAAGATATGATGAAATTGAAATAATTCCCAACTCGAAATTATTAATAATAAATAGTAAGGATATAATTAACAAAATGTTTTCTTTTGTTCGCTTTAAAAGTCCATAGTTTTAGAATTATAAAAAAAAATTAGTGAGCAACCTTATAAGTATTATATTGGAACCTTCTACCTTAAATTCTTTTTATACAACAAAACAATGGAATGAATATCTATATATATATAATAGTAAGAAAAATAAATAAAATTAAAAAAAGAAAAAAAAATGTAAAACAAAATTATATTTATATGATTTTTATGAAGTTAATACTTTTTTATGTAATTAATTATTAAATAAATGCAAATGATTTATTTTTTTTGTTAATATTATTATGTATATATAATGAAATGATGATGATTGAATATAAAAAGTATTTCAATAATATATATTTTGTATTTTCTTTTTTATTTTTGTTGTTTTCCATATCGCAAAAATTAATCCACATTAATACATATAAAAAAAGTAAGAAGTTAAGAAATCCCCAAAAGAGCGTTTTCAATAATAGTAAAAAAAAAACAATTTTCAAAACAAATAAAAAATAATAATAAATATCGCTTATTTTTTTTGTTTTAAAAAATTAAAAAAAAAAACAAAAAATAAAATATATTTTTTTATATTATATATATTATAATATTATATATATATATATATATAATAAAAAAAAATATAACATCTAAGAATAATCTTTTCCTTCTTAGGCTTCAGTTTGTTTTTGTGTTTTTTTTCATCTTGGCTAAAATTATGTACCTTCGATTGCTTTGTTTTTCTTTTATATTAATAATAATAATAAAAAAAAAGAACACATGTTTCTTATTTTAAAAACATAAAAAAAATAATAATAATAATAAATAAAAAAATAACAAACAATATTTTTCGTGTTCTTTTAATTTAATATTATATTTATAAAGATATCTTCGGGTAAAAAAAAAAATAACAGAGAGAGATAATTAAAAATAAAAAAAAATTATTAAAAGAAAATATATTATTCAACCGCGCTTGAACTTTTTCCTTATTTAAGAAATATATATAGTAATAAAAATAAAAAACACAAAATAACATAAATATACGAAAAATAAAAATGTTCCTTCTATAAAAAAACAAAAGAAAAAAGTCGCACTACCAGGGTTATTAACTTCTTTAATAAATCAACTTTTATAAAATTGAGATTAATCATGATTATATATGTTTAAAAGAAACTTTTAATATTATACGCATAACTATATAAAGTATACGGTATGTTTTTATTTATACAGTAAAAACCACTTAAAATATTATAATAAAAACTTAATAATACTTTCTACAAAAAAGGAAATAAACATAAAAATATATAGTTTAAAAAAAAACTAACAAAGCTTTTATTTTAAAATTAAATTAAAAGTAAAAAAAAAAATTAAAAACAATTTTTTTTTATTTTCCACCTTTTAGTCTCATGCGCCATTTTGTGGTGGCCGCCATATTGGATTTAAAATGACGTCACATACCTTACTGTATTCTACTCGTCATACTCTTTCATTTGATACCAATGTCGTATTCGTACATCGAACTTTCGCAGGACGTCTCCGTTTCTCCGCTCTCTTCTTGCGGGTAGTTCGACGGAGAAATCCTTCCTAAAGGTCAATCTAGGGAGAAGGTAATCTGTGGTTGTAGCGACCATACTCTCCGGGAGCAGATTCAAAATATTGCTATGTCCCCGTAGGGTTTTGAGGCCCAAGCCCCGGATTCCCTCAGTCTGAGGGCACTGTCCTGCTCAGGGCTGGACACCATATTAGCGACCCATACGTGAGAATTGGGCGTACCACAGCTGTGTACATCCACAGGACCATCTTTGGCCTAAGACCCCATCTTTTGACAGGCGTAGAAAGCTATACAGGCTTTCTTGACCCTTTCGTCGATGTTCGTCTTCCAGTTGAGTTTAGGATCTAATATTAGACCCAGAAATTTCACACTGGAGGATAAGGTGAGAGTATGCCCCTCCAACCTGGGGAGGTTAAAGGTGGGAATTTTCGTTTCCCCTGTAAAAAGGATCAAGCTTACTTACCATCAAGTAATGCGAAGGTCGTGTCGTGCCTCGTGGAGAACAAAATAAAAATACGACAAATTGACATATCTGGCTCGCAAATATCTGAGCGCTCCACTGGCCAGCGCTCTGAATGAGGAATTGTTCAGCCGGCCGGCCTTATATATGAGCCCCTTAGGCCCCCATTCACAACAGGCTGCCGGCAGGCCTTAGCCTTTTAAGGTCAGCAGGTACCGCCCGATGAAGGGCATACATTACTCAGTCTGATTGAGGGATGAGGGCTTGAAGTATACGTCTGACAGTCCGTAGACTGCAGGTGACCTCATGATTCCCTACATACACACAGGCGAAGACGACAGTTTAGCGTAGCAGGTTGCTAATTCAAGTGTAAAAATGTGCCTCAACGATAATTTTAGACCGAATAGAAGTTCCGATCTTCAGGCACGGAGAACAAAACATTGGTAGGAAGATTCGATTACGAAAATCTTTCCGTTGATGTACAAAAGAATACAGGTGGATGGCATTTGGAGGAAAATATACAACTCAGAGTTGTATAAAAATCCAAACATTGTCAATATGATTAAAATAAACAGACTATGATGGATTGGCCGGATGTTGACCACGCGGTCCGAAACGGAACCCCGCAATGATATTGCGGAGGAAAATACAGACAGGAAAACAGAGACCAGGTCGCGATGCCGTGGAAGACATAAACCAATTAAGTATAAGAAATTGGAAAAGACGAGGGCCAGATATCGGCAACCATGGAGGCGAACCCTGAAGGAAGCCAAGGCCAACAGTAGGCCTGATTATGATGAAGATTATCTAGAGATACGAACAAGTATAATCTTAAGTAAATTTGCTGATTAGAAAAGTAACACTTCTCAAAAGTCTTATAATGTATATGATCAGGTTAGAAGAGAGACGTAAACATGCCAAATTTTACATCAATTTACCCACACATAAAATCTTCCTAATACATAAATGTCAATCTTAAAACAAATAACTGAAAAAAAAATATTTAAGCAGTTTTTACTGTAATGTATATAATTTTTGATAATTACAAACAAAGGTAAATACTTTTATGTTAACAGTACTATTAATAAATTTAAAAAAAACATCAGAAAAAACTATATACTCCATTTTTAATTTTATATCGTTAATATATGATAAGTACATTAAAAAAAAGAAAAAAAATTAACCATAAAATTTATCAAAATGTAATAAATTGTTTTCTTTTCTAATAATTTTACTTTTAAGTAAAAATTGAATTGACTCAAAAGACGAGAAACTCTCTCAAAAAAGAATCCAACGTTTTACAAGATAGTGAACCATACTTTCAAAAGATTTTATATATAGAAAGAGAGAGATAGATTAATTCGAAATTAATAAACAAACCATTAAAATAAAACAAAAAAATTAAATAAACAAAACCAAGAATTAAGAACTAATCTGTTTTGTTTTAAATAAACAGAAAATAACTCACTTTCTATTATAGTTATACCAATTAAAAAATATATTTATATTTTTTTTTTATATAAGTATGCATAATTTTTTTTTTTTGGAAGAAGAAAAAAGGAGCGAAATTAGACAGACAAATACAGAGTGAGAAGACAGACAAGGGAGAGAATAAATTACATATTATTTTCAATTAATGAACAAAGAATATTTTTTGAAAAAAGAAAACAAATATAACATAAAATTAAATTCCAGATTTAAAGAAGTTAATATCTCATTGAGTGTACAAAGACTTAAAAACAATAATGAAACTTATAAAAAATAAAAGAATAAATAAATTCTTTTTTTTTAGTTTTCTTTCCAAAATAAAATAAAAACACTTTTGTTTTTAAAGAAAAGGGGCTTGTAAAATAAAAAAAATAAAAAATAAATAAATAATAAACAAAATAATAAACATTTAAAACAAATAATATTATGAATAAAATAAAACTGGATAAATAATAATTATTAAATATGAAATAAACTAAAAAGAAAAAAAAACAGAAAACAAAAATAACATGATCGAGAAACATAACCAACAACGTGTGTTCTAATTTGTCTTCTTTTTTTTTTGATTTAATACGAAAATAAAAAAATGATAAAAAATAAAAAAATAAAATAAAACTAAATTATATAAAAATTATGTATGATAAAAGAGAACTTGTGAAAGAAAGTATGAATTCGGTATATATATATATATTTGAATAAAAAAAATAATAATCATATTGTATATTATATAATATGATGGTGAAAAAATATATAGGTGAACAAGTTTTTATTTAAAAAAAATAAATCACTTACCTGTGTTTGCAAACGTGTTAAACCACGTATCCATAGAATTTGTCCAGCTCGGGGCTTTTTATCAGAATCAATAGAATCGAAACGTTCTTCACCTATATGAATTGCTTCTGTATACTCTTCAGGATGTCCTCGACCCCATCTAGTTTAAAATAGAAAATAAAAATTTTATTATAATTATTGTATAAAAAAACTTTTTCATATTTTTTTATGTTAATAAAAGAAAGTTGTATGTATGCATTTGTGCGCTATAGCGGGCGCACCAGTTATCGCAGAGCTTCGAAATTTTGCACGAAGGTCCGTGGGGCTCTTCCATGATGCACCGCGCGCAGAAGAGACCAGCAGGTACTCGTACTTATCCACCAGAAACACACAACTACGCACAGAGAGAAGCACAGGTACTCAAGAATCGGTTAAGATTCTCACAGCAAACATCACATACACACTGAATTCTTTTAGGGGCTCCACACCAGGCATAGACGGTATCACTTATGGCTCCTCTACACGTTGGCCAATATGTGTGCCAATGGTTGTGGCAAAATGGCCCAACGTGTGTACGCGGCGGCCATAACTCTGCCATAACCCTTTCATCACACCACACGGATCTCGCGACAACGCAACGTATTGGTTAAAAAACCACATCACACGGATCTCGCGCCAACGTGTTGGCCATCACTTCCCATCATTCCAATACATACCAACGTGAGCCAAAACCGAAAACACATTGGCCAACGTGTAGAGGAGCCATTAAAACAAGCTCTAAAACTTTCGAAAAGATCTTAGGTTCAAGAAGATCTTGGCCGCTGGAACAGCTCCTGCACAGGTCACTGATCGCCTATAGACCGGGGAGGAGTGTGCAAACCCTACACTTCGAACTAGAAGCCAGCTAAGGCGAAGTTTTCCGAAAAAGAAAACATGCAATAATTCTATCGATGGACCTAACAAAAGCTTTCGATAGAGTACGGGTCTGCTGGATCTCCAAACAGCTGCACGAATGGCATTTCCTTCCACAGATCATAAATCTAATAACGAATTTTCTCGCAAATCGACAAATACTCGCTAGAATAAGCGGGTATTATAGCAAAACCCCATCCACTGAAAGACGGCCTACCACAAGGCTCTCCACTGTCAGTGCATCTCTGCAACATTTACACGCATTCTTTGGCACTTGCAAACGTGAAAGGCTTAGCCCTTTGGCTGTGTGCGGCCAACCTAAACCTCCTTTTCCCACAATAAAACCGAGGCTCTTCACATCTGTCGCAAGCGCTCATGTCACTTTGTAGAAATTTGCTTAAAGAGTCAAACCATACAACTCAAAAACCAAATGGTAATTCTGGGACTAACATATGACAAAAACCTACTACGAAGTGCACAAATCACAGGAACAACCGGGAGATTACAACGATGAAATGTACGAGCACTATAGCGACATATATGTTGTGAAGAAAATAAACCTCGGTAGACTCCGCTGGGCAGGGTATTTTACTCGGAAAGTTCTCTGCGGTAAGGTGTATAGGCTGGGAAAGTGAGGGAGACTCAATCTCCGATGAAGGGATAACGTAGACCAGGGCGCCCAGAGTTTAGGGATGCCAAACTAGAAGATGACATCAGCTCAGAATCGGAACCAGTGGAAAGAACAGTTGCGAGAGGCCTATTAACTAATAATTATAAAAACCAGTACTATTAGATATACATTAAATTATAAACTTACGAAAGTATTTTAGGTAATTTTCTTGTAGGCACTGTTGTGATTATTTGACCCCAAAGTAATGTACCAAATCCAAAAAATAAACACCATAGCCATTGCTCCAGTGTAAGCGCTTTTGTAGAAAAGGCCATCTTACCATATTGAATAATAACAACCTAAAATAAAATAAAAATAAAATTTAAATAATTTATAAATAAATTTTTATATAATATTAACAAACCTGGGAAACTGTTGTTCCAATCCAAATTGAATAGAAAATAGGATTTGTAAAAAGGCCTTCGAATACATTTCTTTGGCCGTGTATCTTTCTAGCATTAATTTCATTAAATAACGTCATCATAACAAATGTATTAAATATAACAGTGAAATGTTGTGTTGGTCCAGCGGTAAGTGTTTGACCTCGGCCAGACTCAATATCGAGAAGTCTATCACCTAATTAAAAATAACATTATTATTATTATTTTATTCTTTAAGTGTTATAATAGGAATATATTACCGATAAAAAGAAGAGCGAATATTATGGTCAATTGATATAATCCTTGGCCAATTATATTTTTCATCATTGTGCGTGAAATAAGTGGTTTCGTACGACCATAAGGCTTACGTAACAGTAAGTCTGATGTTGGAAGTTCTGTAGCTAACGCTAAAGACGCAAGTGTGTCCATAATAAGATTCACCCATAACATTTGTACAGCCTTAAATGTAATATTAAATATTTAAAAATAATTATTATAAATTTATATTAAATATAATTTACTTTCAATGGTGAATCTTGTACAGCGCAGGCACCAATAAATGCAACGATAACAGCGACTACGTTTACTGTCAGTTGGAATTGCAAGAATTTTGCGATTGAATCATAGACATTTCTTCCCCATACAACTGCCTTAACAATACTACTAAAGTTATCATCAGTCAGGATTATATCGGATGCTTCTTTAGCTACATCGGTACCCGCAATACCCATAGCAAAGCCAACATCGGCTTTTTTAAGAGCAGGTCCATCATTTGTTCCATCACCCGTTACAGCTACCACTTCACGATTTTCATTTACTTTACTATCAATAATACCTATAGAAAAATAAAGATTATTAGCAAAACAGTTGTAAGACAAATGTATTTTTATTTTACCTTTAACTAAAGTGTACTTATCCGTAGGAGATGAACGTGCAAGTACTCTCAATTTTGGCCACACTTTATCAAGTAAATGTTGTTGTACCTTTTAATAAAAAAACAATTAAAAATAATGAATATATTAATAAAAAAAAAGGAAAATAATACTTACTTCGCCATTGCTATCACGAATGCGTCTATTAAATTCTTTACCCTCTAATATAAGGAAGTCTTCGTTGGGGCGTATAATACCACATTTGGCAGCAATTGATCGTGCTGTATTTATATTATCACCAGTTACCATCCGCACTGTAATACCAGCTTTTTGGCATTTACGAATAGCGTCTGGTACTTCAGGACGGACAGGATCCTCAATACCAACAACACATATACATGTTAAATTACTAACAATATTATCTTCATCTTCCCAATTTGGATCGTTATCGATATGTACTTCATTTATAGCTGCTTTACCCGGTACAAAATCTTTAAAGGCAACTGATATTGTTCGAAGGCCATCAGATGCCATTGGTTCGATAACTTCACGTATTAAACGATCCTGCATATCACGTGTGAATTTTTCTAATTCACCATTATGACCATATATAAAAGCACATCTGGAATGGGGTAAAAGAAAAATTTAATATTGTTATATCGCAATACTTCAAATAATAAAGATGCTAGAAAATATAGTACAATATTTAAACAATTGGACAATTTCCATGGGGTGTGGGTAGAAAACTAGATTGATTGATCATGATCATGGTGCAGACACGGACGCGCAGAAATGTCGGGACTGACTGGTAAATTTTTACTTGTTTACTTTCTCTCCGTGTGTCGTCCAACACTCGGCCGTCATGCGGTGCGGATATGTGTGTCCCGGGCTGTCCCGGGTAGGTACGACACAACACTGTGCGTCAGACGAGAGAGTAAGGGAGTTCAGGAAACCTTGCGGAGTCCCCCAAGGCTCCGTCCTAGGGCCTCTCCTGTGGATCATCATGTAGGATGAAGTACTGACGCTACGCCTCCCACGAGAAACGGTCGATACGCGCGCTGCTTGTCAATCGCAACATGGCAGAGGATGTGGGACGAGTCTAGTATGAGCCCGTGGACCCATAGACTCATAACAAAGGTGGAGAAGTGGGTTATAAGGGAACATGGGGAAGTGAGTTCCGGAGTGGGCATGGAGGCTATAGGGCAAACCTTCACCACTTCAGTTTAGACGATTCACTGTTCCGCCCGAAATACCCGGACGATAAAGAGGACGCAGAGCATGTCCTCTTTTAATGCCCGAGGTTTGCGGAGCATAAGACTGTGTTGGAAGCAGTTGCTGAAGTGCAACTAACACCTGAGAACATCTTGGGCCGCGTATCAGTTTCGGGTAAAGAAGAATTTGAAGCGAACCTTGGATTTGCTGTCTGCTATCACCTTCTCATCGTGGATGAAGGAAGGGGATGTGGATGTAGTGAAATTCTTCGTGATGGAACTTACCAAGGACCAGAAGTTTTTGCTACCAGAGGTTGCATTAAGGAAATTACTTCTCAACTTGTTGTCAAATGAAGTTTTGACTTTCCTGATGGTGGCTTTACAGGAATTTCTTAGTTGTATGTACTCTAAACGAAGCGATTCACTCGGAAAACTCTTGCGCTCGGAAGGCGGCTTCTTTAGTTTTGGTTGCGTTCATACACTCCCGATTAAACCATCTGTTGGGCCTAGGCTTCACAGATTTGGTAGAATGGGGTATGGAATGTAGGCAGGCTAACGTAATTCTCAGGCTGCCAAATGCTACAGCAAGAAAAGAGATTGTGAAAATGCAGTTGGGATCTCTAGAAGTATGCAGGGTCGCAGAGAGAAGCTACTTTTAGTATATGGTAATGGTAATAATTGAGTCGGGATTAAAGTTAATAACTTACTTTTTAAGTACAATTTCTGATGCTCCTTTTGTATAAAGTCTAAATCCTCCACCTGGTCTTGGTATAACAGTACTCATTGATTTTCTTACTGAATTAAATGTATAAACTCTTGTAAATTTATCTTCTGTAATTTCATCACGTATAGCATCATAATTCATTCCAAGACCTTGTACAAATCCTAGAAGTGCACATTCTGTTTTATTACCAACTTGTATTGGTAAATCAGTTGGATTTAAGCCAGGCTATTAAAAATACAAAAAAAAATTCATATATATATGTTTTAAATTACATAAATAAATACATACCAATACGCGTGATGTATATGCTGAATTAACTGAGATACCTTGTATTATTAAGCTACCAACATTCGCGGGTATATCGGAAAATTTCGGTGTAACTTTACATAATTTTTCGCAAATATATGATTGCACAACGGTCATACGATTTGTAGTTAATGTTCCAGTCTTGTCAGAACAAATGGCAGTGGCATTACCCATAGTCTCGCAAGCATCCAAATGTCGTACCAAATTATTATCTTTCATCATTTTCTATATAAAAAAAAATATATTAGTTACAAAAAGAATTTCATTTCATATATATATATATATATATATATGACACCCTCGGAGCAAAAGCGGGTTAAAATAACAAAGAGAGCGAAAACGGTTCGATAATTTTTTTAGCGCAAAACAGGAATATCTTCGTGTTCTTAGAGCAAAAATGGTATAACTATACTTCAGCGCAAGAACGGTATATCAAAAAACCGAGGGCAAAAGCGGGTTAACTTTTTATTCCGCTTTTGCTCTTAATGAAAACTTATACCGCTTTTGCGCAGAACTAAAATTTGAACTGCTTTTGTTCTCAGTTTTCATTAAAAATACTTTTGCTTATACTTTCCCAATAAAAGCCTAACCAAAGCGTCAACCTCCTTTACTCGAATTTTCCATAACTCGAAGATTTTTACAGTTCCTTGCAATTAATGAGGTTCCACTATAGTTTTTGCATTTCGAAATTATTCATAGTATAATTTGTCTCTATTTCTAGTTTGTCCACTTTCTGAAATTTTATCTTTAATTTTAGGGTAAATGCTCTAAATTTTCTCCGTTCGGTCATGCCATTTTTGAATGGCCATAATTTATAAAAAAAATTGCTATTATTCTTTAATTTTTGGATTTGAGAGTTTCAGTTTCAAAAGGATTGCCATTTTCATTTTAACATTAATAAGTTTGCATTTTGACAATAATATCTGCAGTTTTTGACTTTGATGTTTGCAATTTTTGAAATGTAGTTAAAAATTCGGAATTTTTAAAAATTGCACATTTTTTTACTGCTACTATTATGTAAAAAAAACGTAGATTGAAAAATTTCATAAAATGCAACCATTGCAAAAATTGAAGGTAGTAATAATAGTACAGATAAATGAAGCCGAAAAAGCGAAATAGCGGAAATAATTAGATACATGCTGAAAATGGGCAGAGAGCTTCCTTTTAGGGTTCTTAATAAGGGGTTATAAAGGATACCAATTTTCTATCCAGGGCAGCCCACTTTCAATGCAATGCAATGCAAGCAACTATTTTAGGAGAGGATATTGATCTACTTGTTTGTTATTTTAACTGCATTAACTCCAATACAAAATTATATTTATTTTTTGAGCCAAGAAGTGGTAAAGTCCAACCAAAATTTAGATGTATTCAATAATGTCGAATCCACTTATGAAGAACTACAAAAGGCCGGTAAAACTTGATTCTTATAAAACTAGAAAGCATTCATTGAAAGAACAATGATATAATGCATTTAAACAGTCCCTTCGGAAAGAGAAAGTAATGTTTAGGGCAATGTCATTTAGGGCATACCAACAGGTACAATGTTCGCTTGGGAATGAAAAAAATCCAAGCGAATGGGGTTGGGAACTGGAAACGGATTTTACGAGACTATGAAAACTCAACAAGAACCAGAACTATATGTACCAACACATGTGCATCTTATATATTTCTTTATTCAATAACTCAAGCAGACACAATTTTTCTAACAAAAGGCGTAAAAAAAGAGAAAATCTTCGTTTTCTCATAAGATTTAAGATTGAAATTGCATAAAAAAATATCATTAGGATAAAAAAAACACTGAAAAAAAATCGAAACATACCGATTTTGGGAGCTAAAATTCCCTAGAAAAGGGGTTTCCCGAGGTGGAAAATCGTGAGACTTTAATGCGTCTTATTAAGAACCCTAATGGTGTGGCCACCATAGAAATATAAACTAACATGGAACGGCTGTGTCGTGTAAAAACCCTGTACGTGAGCGACCACACTAAAGGTAGCTTGTTTAAAAGGACAGCAATAATGTGCACAAGTGGGACACAAATTGCCGAACTGTCTGGGGTAGCTTCTTGAGTGAATGGTGGCGTGCCAAGTCAATATTCGGGGGGCATAGATTTTATGCCAGGAATTTTATTCGCTCCGCTTTTAAAACGTCCCTCTTATTATTTCTGCATATTTTGGCCTACACTGCCTTACCACTACTACCAAGTGAACTCAAACACATCAGGAATTGTGGTACGCTTAATCTGGCTTACAGCCATTCCGTGTTTAGTTTATATTTCTATGGTGGCCACACTACGAGGTCTTGGGTCGTACGCGCTTTTGCCTTTTTTTCATATAGAGTTTTATGACTTTTTTACGACTTTTTTACGACTTTTTTACGACTTTGTCCATGGTAAAGGCCGTGCGGCCAAACAACGCGGACAAAAGGCTGTGGTTCAAAAGGTACATTGTGCGTCCACACACTATGAGCTTTTCAAAAGCGCGTACGCCGTTTCAAATGAGAATTGATTTTTTCTCACTCATGACTCAGAAAATTAAAAGATCACGCGCGCTTTTGGCTGGCCGTACGACCAAAAGCGCGTGGATTCTAAGTCCGCGTAGTGAGGACGGGCCTTAAAAGGAAGATCTCTGCCCCTTTTTGGCCTTTAACTAACAAATTGCAGAAAAATCGAAAAATACCCATTTTGAGGTCTAAAACCCCCTAAAAAGAGGACTTCCCTTATTAGTAACCCTAAAAGGAAGCTCCCTGCCAAATTTCAGCCTGTACCTAATTTTTCCGCTATTTTTCGACCTGTTAGATACTATAAAGATAAAAGATAAAAATGACATAAATTCCCCCAAATATGTAGTCATAAATGGGAAAATGGCAAAAACATAAAATTTATCATAATTACAAACACTTCACACATACAAAGAATTTATGCTTCAAACGCGGGAATTCCAAAAAATTCAAAATTATGAATTGAGTTGCATTGTCTTGTCTAGTAAAGTGAAGAAAATGTTTTCTAAATATAGATTTCCAAGTAATAATGTAAGCAACTGCGGTATAAATAAAAACTGGGGGCAAAAGAGGTTTAAGTTTTCGTTAGAGGGCAAAAACGGTTTAGAAAGTTAGCCCGCTTTTGCTCTAAGATTTTTTCCGTTCCGTTCTTGCTCTGAATAATAGTTGAACCATTTTTGCTCTGAAATATTTTTATTCCTCTTTTGCTGCAACATCAAATATAGCCCGCTTTTGCTCTGAGGGTGACATATATAGTGTACATACCTTAACTGAATAGGCCAGTGAGAGGGTAACAGCTAATGGTAAGCCTTCAGGTACAGCTACAACTAATACTGTAACACCGATAATTAAATGTTTCACCAAGTTATTAGCATAAGTATTTTTCCATTCTTTTTCTTCTATTACAAATGTTTTAATACAGAATTGTATAACTAATATAATAACCGTTAATACGGCTATTGTTGAACCAGCATAACCAATTTGAATAGCTAATTTTGTTAATTTTGCTTGAAGCACAGACTTTTCTTTTTTGTGGCTAGTTTCAACAGCTGGACTTGATTGTTGTACATGATTACCATCTTGATCTTTGCTAGCTGGAACAACTGAACCAGGCGTTGGCGAGCCCATATGGCTGTTACTAATTGGTGGACCACCATCTTCACCTAATTTTAATATATAATATTAATTAATTAAAATTATGTATATTTTTGGGCAATTTATTTATTTATATTATTATTATATTTTTTAAAAAAGCTTGATAAAGTGATTAAGTAATAAAATAAAAATTAATTCTCTTTTTTTTTAAAAAAAGAAAAAAAGAAAATATGAAGAAATTGGATTTAAGACAACTAATTATATTTTGTATTATATTAGGATGCGTCTTATTTTGTAATGTTCGAAATTACTACTTTCGTCCCAAACTCGTCACTTGGTTCCATCTCATTAAGATAAAAAAAAGATCTAAATCGGATAAAATTTAGGTGTCGCTACTATTTTGAACGAATAAAAAGTAATCATTGAGTAATTTTCTTTCGATTCTACTCATGAGTATCGCGTTTCCGTAATTAAAACTGATGCGATATTGAAGAAGACAAGAAGTTCCTAATTGCTCAACGGGAAAAAGGACGTTATGGGAAGATGGGTAATGTTGATTAAGTACTGGCGAAAAAACAATTGCGTTTGGAGAAAAAAAAAGAAGATTTAAAGAGACGTAGGGAACTAGAAGACAAGGAAATAAAGTCTCGTGAAGAGAGGGTAATTTTAGAGTGGTCATCATCTGAAACAGAAGTGGACGGTAAAGGGCCAGTTCCGTCAACATCTGGAGTGCCGCCTCTAAAGAGTGGACGGAAGAAAAGATTGGATCAAAACTTGGCAGCTAGTCGTAGTAACGTTGCTAAACTGAGTGACCGGAATGCAGCGTTGGTTTTGACGCCTGTAACTTCTTTGGACATTATCCAACAGAATTCAACATAAATCCAAATTCTATTGACCGAGAGCGTGCGAAACATCGACTAAACATTGTTAAGAATTTTTTGGGGATTTTACACAACAAGTTCTATTAACAATTCACTGGGACAGCAAATTACTAGAGGATATCGTTGGCACCGAAATTGTAGACCGACCGCCTTCTTATTTTAGTTTCTGGAAGAGGAATAGAGCAACTCATGAGAACTTAAGAACGGCCTACCAAAATAAACGCATTTTTATCTTCTCTTATAGCCAAGCAGCAATTACGACGATAAGGTCACGTAGGTCCAAGTCTAAATTAATTTGGGACTGCCAACGTGCTCTTGGTGAGCTAGGCGTTCTCAATCAAGTTACCCTTGTCTGAGTCCCGGCTCACCGGGGCTTCAAAGGCAATGAAAAATCGGATGCCCTAGCTAAACAGGGCTCTGATATTGCATTCATCGGTCTAGAGCCGGCCATCGGAGCACCTACTTGCTTGCAAAGGGCCCTAGCCGATCGGACTTTGATGAAACATACTGAAAGCTGGAGGTCCGCGCCTGGACTGGCCAACTCTAAGCGGTTTCTTCCTGGGCCGTCTCCTATCACGGCCAAGGAATTGTTAGGGTACAGTAGGAATGATGCCAGGACACTTTTTGGCTTGATTACCGGACACTGCGCCCTAAATTACCACTTATGGAGGATAGGAAAGGCGGAGGAAGGAGGATGAGTCTGCTCTCCACGTCCTTTGGATCCAGTACCTCACACAAGAAAGAAAGAAAAGAAATGAAAGCTGCATACCAACAACGAAGAACAGAAGCAATTTTTGTTATTGGTAGTTAAAGGTTATAGGAAGAAATATCCTGACAGAAAGAAATCAACATTGATGAAGGGAGGAAATCATCTAAACTTCTGACAACTTCTTGCAGCTGAACTCCTGTACTTTTTACTGTGAGTAAAGAAAATTAGATCGATCTATTGTGAAGTATTACTGTATTATACTCCATAATTAAATGGAGCGCACCCAGTTATATTTGTTTGCCGGTAGCGACCTCTAAATATTATCCGATTTGTATAAAATTTTCAGATAATTTGTTTTCTAATGAAAAGTAAGAAAATTACAGCTTGGGATGCTTAAAACTAAACAAAAAAAAGTTTCCATATAATAAGGCGCACCCTAGTATATATATGTAATAATATTTAAAAAAAAATGTTTGATACTAAATATATAACCTAATTTGTTTAAATGTTTTTTTTTCTAAAAAGGTTTATTTTTTTAAATTCTAATCAATTAATTAATTAATAATTGTATATATATTTTTTAAAATATCTAACAATCTATATGTACAATTTGTATTTAAAACAAGATTAATAATATATATAAATATTTTCTTTTACAAACATGCACAACAAAAACAAACAAAAATATTAAAAGAATAAAATTTATATGTTTTGTGCAGTTTTTTATATTTATATATTTATTAATAAAACTAATATTTAATTTTAATTATTATTATTATATTTTTTTTAATATTTTTTATTGGTTTTATATTATTTGAAATCGATTTAGTGTTTATATTTAATTACTTACTGCTATGGTTTAAATATCGTTAATGGTTCATCAAGTCTCTGATGCTTTATATAATATTGAATAAAAATAAAAAATATTGCAGTGATAAAAGTTAAAATTATTTATTTGTTACTGATTTTATCTAAAATAGAGCCTCGGATAGTATTGATCCCGGAGACCCCCCGGATATCGTATCAAGGACCATGTGGACACTGTATCAACCTGGCCGACTACAAGTTCTATTAAACGAACCTTCGCTGGACCAATTCAATTTTACCAACGTTCGAAGAGTAGTGAGGAGACCAAACCTGGGACGCAATCAGTTTGGCAGCCGGAAACACAATCAGTTTAGCAAGCAGGAAACGAAGTCCTCGACAGCATGAGAAGTGAACTCGAGTAGATTGGTGGTGGTGGAACAAGCTGCAAGTTAACCATGTTGATTCGTTGAGATGAGCTTCTTGTAGACAGGCGCGGTTGCCGAATAAATGATCGTATCAAAAAGTTTCGGTGTAACGGGCAGCTTATCAACTGGTCTATAATTCGATATTTCATACTTGCTCCCGCTTTTATGAATAGGGATTATGAACTAATTTTTCCAGAGAGTAGGGGAATACCCTTTATTCAGGGATTTTTGAAAAAGGGCTTTCAGTGAAGACTGGAGAACCTCCGCACAGGACTTAAGGACAGCAGGAGGAATACCGTCGTGGCCGGAAGTGAAGTCGAATGGGAGTTTGTTAATATGTTTCACGATATCGTCACTGGTTATTGAGAGAGAGATAAACTATGAGCCTCTCGGTTTGGAGTTATGTGACGAAAATTATTGTCGTTTGGCAGAAAGCCAGAAGGTGTGAAAGATTGGTGAAAGAAAGATGCAAATATGTTACAAATCGCAGACGACTGACAACTAGACCAGTTAGTGTGCTGCATAGTATTCAACTTTCTTTTTAGAGTTGACAAACTTAAAGAAGCTTCTAGGATCGGTATACACTTTGTCCCTCATGCTGCTAAGATAATCTCGATGCAGAGAAGAAGAGAGTGAACGAAAACTGTTATAGCAATCGATAAATGAATTGAGACTCGGAGAGTCCTTTCTCCTTAAATAGGTTTTCCAGAGTCTATTCTTCTGGTTTCTTAAATGCTTCAGCTCATTATTGAACCAGGGTGGAGATGAACTGGGAAATTGGTAGGAGGAATCAAAGAGTTCAGCATTAAGGATGCCTTCATGGAGCCAGGTTTCAGTGAATGCTATAACATCAAACCCGTTAGCCGTCGATACCTGAAGGATGTCGTTAGTTTTAGACCGGGTCCCCCTTACGTTCTGGTAGTAGAGGGAAAGCGTCTCGAGATTTTTGGCATCTGTGGAGCGCTCGAAGTGGAAGCGTTTGCATGAAGGGCTCGAGTATGGGTCTAGGAATCTCGGCAATATCAGGCTGTGCAGACAAAACAAAAAAAGCAACAGGCTTGGAAGCCTTGCTGATTCTTCTGCAATGAACAGTTCCTGGGTCTATAGATTTATCCCTTAGATAATCACAGATAGTCTCCGTCTTAGTTTCGGGAGAGAATCTCGAGAAGAAGATGTCTAAAGGTCCTGGTACCTGGAACCAGAAGGGTGCAAGAAGGGTGCACCTTCGCTGGCCGGTGGGCCATAAACTACTAAAGGTAGAGAGGTTACTTCCAAGACCGGTAAAGAGGACGATTCAGTCACTGGAACTTCCGCGACCGAGGAACTCAAGGTAACACCATTGCCAATGGTGGGGCGGCGATTTCGACTATTCTTACGAGCTTTGGTTTTTATTGTAATACCTGCTCCACGTATCTCTTTCGTCTTTCATACATCTGATCTATTTCGTTGTAATAAATATGTTAAAAAAAATTTAAAGACCGATACTAGTTTACTAGTGGATAGGGGGCCCACAGACGTGGATTGCTTAGGGTATCAATCCGGCACTGCCAATGATATGTACGATGCCCGAAAAATAGCTGCTTTTTGTCATTTAATCGAAATTGTATACAAAAACTGGTAGAAAAGATCCTAAATAAATCTTGATCATTTGTCAAAATCGACTATGGCGCACCTAGTTTATTACCCAGACTTTGATTTAATAAAGTTTTCAAATTAAAGTTTAATTTATAGTATTTTTTTATAGGGTTAATTGTGTTTTTTTGTATATAAAACAAACCAAATAAATAAATCGAAAATAAAACTCACAAACCATTTTAAATAAAAAAAAACAAACCAAAAAACCCAATCAAGGAACAAAAACAAAATTAAAAATTACTTGCAAATTTTATCATCACAAAAAACATTAATGAAATATTTTTATTATTATTATTATTAAACAGTGAGGGTTGGGGGTAAAGGGTTTAAATATTAATAATAATAAACATGACCAATATTTTTAATGTGCAATTATAAAGATAAAAATAGAGAAAAAATATCGAGATTCTTGTTTCGACTTTTTTTTTGCTTTTTTGATTACCTTAAATTAAAATTATTTTCTTTTTTTTGCTTTCGTTTTCAATTATTATCTTAAAAATAATATCCTTATTACCTAGGTATATGTATTATATATATTTATTGGTGATTGTAATTATATTTTTTTTTGTAATTAAATTAGCGAAGAAAATGAGAATAAATAATAATAATAATAATAATAAATAGTCATAGATATTAGATAAAAAATAAATAATTAAAGATTTTATAAATGATAATATAAAAAAAAAGTGTAAATAGAAATAAAAGCTTAAAATAAAAATCCATTAAAAAATTTATAAAATATAAAATAAAATGAAATAAAAAAAGAATTTTAAAAAAATAAAAATAAGAAAAATAAAAAAATAATAAATTAGAATCACCTGTTAAGCTCTTGTTCTTCCTCTGCTTTTTCGCTTCTGTCAAGGCACAAAAATACATGCAATAAAATGTAAAAAAATAACAAATATATTAGAAAACAATGAAGTTTTAATAAATAGGAAGGAAATGATTTTTTTGTTGTTGTTGTTTTTCTCGTTGTTGTTTTTTTAATAAACTCCTCTTTTGATCGATGATTGCTGGTTATAATTAATAGAAAACGATAAGTGTGAAAAATAAAAATAATAATAAATAATAAAATGATGAGAGGACTAGTATAAGGGCGAGGGGGGGGGGGGGGGGGCGAGGTGAGGGTGGAGAGAACACACTCATGAAGATAGAATATAGTATACACAAAGATGATAAATGAAATTGAATTTCTAAATTCCAATATTCAATATAAATTCAATACAGGATCCTAACTGTTCCATATGCAATAAAAATATAGGGAAAAAAATGTTACAAACTATGGATCAACTTTCACATCAACAACATTAGATGATAAATAAATAAAGATAGAAAATCAATAAATCAAAAGCAAAATCAAAAAAACTTTTTTTTTTAAAAAAAAATAGAAAATGAAAAAGTTTTAAAAGAAGCAATTGTGGCGATGTGATTATATATTGGAGAAAAGCGACTCACTGGGTCGTATGCAAAAAAATGAGATCAATCTCGGAGACTGAGCTATGGACCTTTTACCACTTCCTAGTTAAAGCTAGATTCAGATGTCGGCTGTCCACTCAAGGAAAAAGAAATAACAAACAAAAGAAATTCGATGTTGACCGTCTCCAAGAACAGTCTGTATTGCAACACTAGCAGAAAGGATAGGTCCAAACATAAATAATACAGACACGGTAGAGAGAAAATGGATAAGACTGAAGACGACACTGACAGATGTCACGAAGCAAACTGTAGGTTATAAACGCACAGGCAGAGCCAGTGAATGGTACGACGAGGAATGCAAAGCATCTATAGAGGCCAGAAATAAAAATAGTAAAATATATATCGAGAGACCGACGATGAGCAAGAAATTGATATACGAGGAAACGAGAACAGCAAAAAATATTTGTAGGAAGAAGAAAAGACAATTCCTCAACAATTACATTCTGAGGGCAGAGGAAAACTTTGGACAAAACAAAACACGGGAAGCATACAAGAAAGTAAACTTCTTCAAGAAAGTGTTCAAACCCTCCTCCGGTATATGTAGAACAAAAGAAGGAACTATAGTCACAGGCAGCGAAGATGTAAAGAAAAGGTGGAAGGAATTTTTCAGCGAGTTGCTGAACGAAAATGAAAGCATCATACGTGCACCAGAACCCCGTCTACAACATAACGTTGACACCATCAGAGAAATAAATGTACCAACCATGGAAGAAGTACAAAGTGCCATAAGAGCTTAAAAAACAACAAATCTCCAGGAATTGACAACATCCCAGCAGAGCTGATCAAACAAGGAGGCGAATCGCTTTCAGCAGCTATACACGAACTACTATGCTGCATATGTAGGAATGAAAAAAGTGCCTGCAGAATGGGAGCAAAGCATTATCTGGCCAATACACAAGAAAGGGGACAAATTCAACTGTGCAAACTATAGAGGCATGTCTCTTCTAAGCACAGTATACAAACTAATGACAAACATAATCAAAGCCAGACTGGAACCTTATGCAGAAGCTGCAATAAGTGAATACCAAGCTGGATTCAGAAGAAATAGGTCAACAATGGACCAACTCTTTTCAATAAGGCAGGTCCTCCGAAAATCCTGGGAATACAACGACGCGTGTCAACTTTTCATCGATTTCAAACAAGCATACGACAGCATCGATAGGGAATAAATGTATGCGACACTGGTTGGACCTAAACATTCCCCTAAAAATAGTAAAATTAACAAAAATGACAATGGAGAACACAAGGTGTGCAGTCAGAATACAAGGAGAATTGACGGAATCCTTTCCAGTCAAGCAAGGCTTAAAGCAGGGCGATGGGTTCGCACCCATACTATTTAATCTCTGCCTAGAAGGAGCAATTGGCAATGTAAACATTGATGCGAACGCAACCCTGCTTAACAAATCAAAACAGTTGGCAGGATATGCCGATGACATAAACTGCCTTGCCAGATCACTGTCATACATTAAAGAAATTTTCACAGAATTAGAAGATGAAACTAAACATATAGGGCTGCAAATAAATGCAGACAAGAGCAAGATTCTAATTCAGTCGAGGATGGAAAGAAGAAGAACAAACCACAACACCACCTGGGGAGAATATAACTTCGAACGGGATAAACCAATTTAACTACCTGCGATCCACAGTCAGCGAAGACAACGATGAGACGATAGACGTGCAAAGAAGAATAAACGCCGCAAATAGAACATACTTCTCACTACTGCCAGTAATTAAATCCAGAGACATCCACAGAAAAACGAAAATAAGAATCTACAAAACGATCATACGTACAGTAGCTACGTATAGGTGTGAAGCATGGAGTATCTCCCAAAAGTCCGCAGATAAGATGGATATATTTGAGAGGAATCTCAGAATCCGTGAAAAAAATGAGGGTTGCCATTATTCACCCCCACTCCTGCGAAGGAGTGAGGGGGTGGGAGTGAATAATGGCAACCCACATTTTTTCATATTTCCTTGCGGAGAATCAGAATCCGTGAAAAAAATGGGGTTTGCCATTTGAAATTCTAGATTTACCCCCACGATGAGTGGTTGGGAGTGTGATTTGTGTGCAAATGATTCCACCCTCCAAGTTGAGCAACTTCCGTTCAAAACTTTTATGAAAACCTACCCTCCAGGAAATATCGGACCGTTGCCGGACTTTTGCGACTCTGTATATGGCATATCGGCGTCTCAGTTTAAGACCCACTACCAGGTACCTCAGAGACCGTTGCCGTCGTATTTATATTCGTGTTTAGCGACCCCAAAAACCCCCGAGCAGCAAATCTCGACTCATTTCCATCAATATTTATCGAGTGGTCGAGTGTCTCTTTGAGATGCACTTATAAAATGCATATTTTTATTGCAGGAAATGCATTTTTTCAAAATGAATTCATCACGCTCGCGTAGACGCTCTCACGAATCGAACGCAAAAAACCGCATTAAGGTCCATCTTACTGATCAAAAAATCTTAGGTCCATTGCTTTATATCCTCGACTAATTATATCATTTTCGTCGTTTAATTACTGACAAATGCCAAAGTTGTAAAAATTGATGATAGAAATAATAAAAATATTATTTTATTATACTTTTATAACGATCGTTGACAATGAGGCAGGAAGAAAAAATGTATTATTTTATGTATCTTCTTTTAAAACTTAATAACAAAAATGATACGCAAATAATACAAAAAAAAAAGATATTATTAAACACCAACAATTAAAAAAAAATACAAAAAATGGAAAATTCAATATAAAAATCAAAAAAAAACCAACAATTCAATATTTTGTGTAAAGAAAAACTTCTTAATGCTGTAGAGAAAACTGGGGATTATAACAAGGCAACACTGGGGGTTTTTAATATGTTTTGTTCAAAACAAGGGGAGAGAGACAGAAAAAATATTTTCTATTATATATATATTTTTTTTTAGATTTTTTCTTTTTTTTTTCAAAACAAACCAAAATAAAAATCGTAGAAACAACAAATGTATATATGTATATATAAAAAAAAGAAAAACAAAGGGAAAAAACAGACAAATTTGTTTCTTTTTATATTATATATATATATGTTTTTCTCGGAAAAAAGAAATTATAAAGATTATACACGATGCCGTTCTTACCCTTTTTCATTTTCTTTATTTCAGCCTCCTGTTGATCAACAGCTGCCCCAAGCAGTGTGAATATTATGCCAGCTTGAGAATTTACACCAACAGCGGCAACCATCATTTTGCCACTACCTTCCATAACGTGTGTACCCGACAACACCATCGGATCAGTGTTTTCACCTTTCTTAACATGATCGGATTCGCCCGTTAAAGATGATTCATCAACCTATTTTTTTTTTTTGTAATTAACATAATTAAAATTAATTAAATAATATTATTTGTACATAAATTCGTGGCAGATTTACGATTTGAAATTCGAATATTTGTATAGTAAGACTGTTTTGGGGAAGAGCAAGAGAGAGAGAGAGAGAAAGTGGATATAGTTCGGCGCGATTTGTTTGCGGATTGTTTAATTACGATGTCACAGTGTTCCAGTTAGTATTCGCTTATCATGCGGGGCAGTAAGAATCATTATCGTCTAGTAATTTTCAAAAAAGTAAAACGTTCCGTAATCCTTCCCTACTTGATGTTCTATCTACTACCTCTATTGAGTCAGTGTTAAAACACAACCAAATCTCCCCCCACCCCCCCTCTCCACCTCCCACTACCTTCTTGACCATGATATTCTGTTTCTCTCCATTCGTTTTACCTTTCTCCACTCCTCCATGTCCTCGTCATTTTCTTATCGTGATTATAAGAACATCATTTTCCGGTTCTCGGAACTCGCCTCTTCTTTGCCTTTGGGGTGATATCTATAACACTACCTGTGCTGACACTAAGTCGATCTCCTGACCTCTTTTATTCGATCTCTCTATGATCGGTGCGTCCCCTTGGTTACTAAAAGATGCAATCTGTCTTTACTTTGTCCTTGGTTTTCGCGTGAAATCCGCGACCTGATAATGCAGCGTGAATGCATTTACAGGCGTTATCGCAGAACTAAGATCTCTAGCTACCCAAGTGAATACAAAAAGCTTTGTAATCTCATCAATAGTAAGATTATCTCCGCGAGTATTATTCCCGCAAACTTGATCCTGCTTTAAAATCTAAACAACTCTGGCATAATCTTCGTTCTATGGGTATTCATGCTTCTGTGCCTATACCTTTTAATACAGATGTAAACCTTCTTAATGCATCTTTCATCCAACATCCTTCTGATCCTGTCTCCTCCACCTCTTCTAACTTTGTCTCCTCTGATTTTCTTAGTTCTGATGGCTTTAGCTTCCGATGTGTGGACTCATCTGAAGTTCTTAAAATATTGCTGTCCATCTCCTTCAACAGTGTTGGCTTTGATGAAATTACTCCTCGTTTTAGCAAGCTCTCCCCCGCCCTAATTGTGGAAACTATAACGCATATTTTTAATTACTGCCAAACAATTCCCCATGTCCCCTTGCTATGGAAAAGAGCCATAGTAATTCCATTACCCAAAAAATCCTCTCCATCCCATTTTCGCCCTATCAGTATTCTCCCCTTCTTTGCCAAGGCTTTTAAGAAAGTCATCTTTATCCAAATTCTTTATTATCATGATTCTAACAATTTCCTCTCTAAATTCCAATCTGGCTTCCGTCGACTTCACAGCTTTGAAACTACTGTAGCAAAGGTAACTACTGATTTGCGTTCTATACTTGATCGGGGCGACACTGCGATATTAGGCACAGCCAATACTTTCAGAAAGCAAGCATCCCTTTTTTTTATCCCCCTCTTAGTGATTGTCTAAGGTTCATTTTCAACCTTAATCGGTTAGTACATGTTTCTGGTCTTCGTCCATCCCTGTTACCCTCTGCAATCTCTTTACGTATCGCAATGTGCATGGCCTGTGTTTATTACACAAAATCATAAATTCCTCTGCTCCCTCATATCTTGCTGACTGCCTTGTTCCCCTTCGTAGTCGTCGTTCTATGCAATTTTATACTCCTAGACACTAGCTGCGATCCATTGGGACTGGTAAACTACTCAAAACTGCTGCTAGCTGCTCGCAACTACCCTTGATCTTGTTTTTGGGCGGATACATTTTACCGGTAATTGTCAAAAATCGTGTTCCATTGGTGATGTACCCGCAAGTACTTGCGAGTAGAAAAAATCGCCCAATGGATCGCAGCTACTGTTCCCTGCTAGGTAGTCGTTAATTCTTTGTACATATTGTAAGATTGTGGAATAGTCTCCCTTTCCATTCGCAAAGTACCAAATCGCTCGCCGCTTTCAGGAGAGGAGTGATCGCGCATTTTGCAACACAGAATGCATGAAATGATATAGTCGCTTGCTTGCTGCGCGACATGGATTGGCATGCATCCTCCGTATTTTCCATTTTTCAATTTTTCAGATTTTAATCTTGTGTACTTCTTTATAAATAAATAAGATACTAAATGTTTTAACAGTCTACACGCATGCCCAGCCGAACTATATCCCCCCCCCCCACCCCACCACTTTCTCTCTCGCTCCTCGTTGCAATGTTTTCACACAATAATATTCGAATATCAAATTCTAAATCAGCCATGGGACAACCGTGTAATATATATGTAATATAAATTGATAATATAATGCCTTACTTTTAAGTCATTACTCTGTATAAGAATACCGTCTGCTGGTAGTAGATCACCATATTTTATTTGACAAATATCACCAACGACAATATCACCGACTGATATTTGCCGCAATTCCCCACCACGTATAACAGAAAATTTATGCTCGCCCTCAATACGGTTTTGAAGGCCGCGAAATTGTCGTTCTTTTGAATAATCATTGAACGCTGTAACTAATACAACAACTATTACGGAGATAAGAATAGCTAAACCTTCAATCCAGCCATGATGACTATCATCATCGGCAAGAAGAGCTGTTTACAAAAAAAAAAAAAATATTTATATATAGTTTTATTAATAAATAATATTATTTTAATATAACAACTTACGAGTTTCTTCATCGGCGGGTTTATAAAACGAAAGACCAAGTGAAACTATTGCAGCTACTTGTAAAATAATAAGCGTTACATCCTGAAGCGCCTCATAGACTAGCGTCAAAAATGTTTTTGGTGGTTTCGGTGGTATGACATTCGATCCAAATGTTTCTCTCCTATGTTCGATGTCAGCTCTGGATCCACTCAAACCTAAATTTAACGAAATTACATATTATTTAACGATAAATATTAATTATAATAAACGATTTACCCTCATTCGGTGATGTGTATAACTTTTTACAGATTTCTTGAACTCCTCCAAATTCATTAATCTTTGCTATACCCTCCCTTCCCCGAACTTCCATAAGCTCCCGCAGATGCTTAAGAGAGATCCCATATTGCGCGGGTCTTCCATCTATCGTGGCCATTTGTTATGAGTATATCTGTAACAAAAAAAAATTCAAAATTATATTAGTAGAAGTAGAACTAAACATATTAACAAGCACATATGTAATGCAATCAAGTAAAAGTTTAAGCTCAAAGAACTCTCTATATAGTAGCAGTGTTCCTTTTCTGCTCCGGAGTACTTAAAAGTAGAAAAGGAACACGGCTAGTATCAGTTCGCCCTTAATTAAATTTAGTTCAATAATAGTTCCGAATTACTGGCCTCTGTGCTGAAAGTCGAGTCGTGCTTCGTGACAAGTCGTTTGAGGTGAAGAAAGTACGACTTTCAGCAGAGGGGCCTAGAGTGGAAGGGCTAAGTTAAGTTTACGCCACTGTGACTTTATTCAATCCCTGCCGCTGTCCCTGCCTGCCACCAGCACTGACTGCCGCGCCTCCCACAAGTAATGCAGGTTGCCCTTGCGGGCTCGAAGGACAAACCCTTCAACCAACAAGACAAAAACAAGACTCAGAGAAGACAAAAGGTTGACAGTTGTAACACCAGCCAGCGGTACTAGCAATCAAGGCGGTACCATGTGCTAATACCACATGAGGTGCGCTGGCTATACACGGCAGTGATTAGAGACCAGTGCTGACATATGGCTCCACCGTACGGTAGCCCGCTCTTGCCAAAGAATATAACAGATCCAGACTGGGTCAAGTCCAAAGAATGACCTGTCTTGGGATAACGGACGCGATGTGCACAACCCCGACGGATGCGCTCAACGTAATTCTCGATCTGCTGCCACCTGATTTATACATGCCTGTACCGCCCTCCGACTACGTGAAGCGGATTGCTGGGTCGAGAAGACCTATGGGCATAGAAATATACTGCGCTCTCTACCACAGGAAATGGTATCGGGACCTACCGACTACATGGTAGCAAAATTATATTTCGGCAGTGACGTTAATATTGGCGTCCCTACCAGATAGGAATGGGCAGATTTCCAACCCGACAAGGCCCATGACATTGTCCTGTACACAGACGGATCCAAATCGGGGTTGGGTGTAGGAGCTGAAGTGTTTTCCCCATCAATTAATTTGCAAAAAAAGGTTCGGCCAGCGTTTTCCAAGCAGAACTTCTGGCAATTTTTCGTGCCTGCCTAGCAATGCAGTCAAATCCAAGGCCGGGAGCCAGGGTAATTCTGTTATCAGATAGTCAAGTAGTCATCAAGGCATTAGGTTCGGCCCATATAACTTCCAAGCTTGTCGACAACGGCCAGAAGGAGCTCTATTCCCTGGCCGGGAGGTACAGGGTCACTCTTCAGTGGGTACCAGGTCACAGGAACATCGAGGGTAACGAAAAACCAGATGAATTGGTTAGACTGGGGACCACTCTCGTAGGCAAACCGGTGGAGAATGTACAGAAGCATCTGTGCGTTCTAAAGAGAGACATCTTCACGTACTTGCTCTCAATAGCTGGCTCCACATGGAGAAGCCTATCATCATGTGTCAAGTCTAGGAAGGCTTGGCCTTGTTATAACAATCAAAGATCGCGAGACCTTTTGGTGATGCAACGCAAGGATATTGCCAGAATTGTGTCAATAATAATGGGACACTGGCCAATTGGGCAACATGCAGCCAGATTGAGAATTCCGCATAACACCCACTGCCGCAGCTGCGGAAAGGAACAGGCCAATGAGACAACTGAACATTTTCTTTGCGAATGCCCAGCTCTGGCCAATATCAAACACCGTGTATTTGGAAGCCTTTTCTTAAACGATTTGGGGGATGTTTCGTGAAACTTAAAATCGGAGATTTGATCCAGTACCTAAATTTGACGGGATAGATCTAAATCCCTAGCTTACTACTTCTTTCACGCAAAAGTTTTTCACGAGTGCGGCTACAACACGGGCAAACCGTAGCGCCAATTGTATCCCAGCCTACGACTTGAATGGGACTGGCGCTTCTACCTACCTACCTACCATGGTAGAGAAGGGAAGGTTCATACTAACAAAGCATCCATATCATAACTGGGTGCGTGCCCAGAGGAGGTTGTTAAACAAAAGGGCAAAAATTACCCACTACCATGCAGTCCTTGCGACACGATAGCTTTACATCATGCCTTGGTAGAAGAAGATCTATGAACTCTAGGTATAAGAAATTGGAGGCTACAAAAACTAGATACCGACAGTTGTGGAGGAGGATTTTGTGATGATGTGTATATACAGCGCGGGAAAAAAACTATAAAGCGACAGTTTAAAGGTGTCTAGTGATTTTTCTTTGTTCTGAATGGATTACGACTTTCAGCACATAGGCCTAAACTCAACTTAACACTTCCACTCTAGGCCCATGTGCTGAAAGTCACAATTCGACTGAAACGTCACTTTCTTCAACTTAAGCGATTTGTCACGAAACACGACTCGACTTTCAACACAGGAGCCTTAAGCTAGGAATTACAAATAGTTTGCTTGCTTTTTATAATACAACATCGTGTATAGATTTATTAGCTAAAATGATTATATAGAAATAAGGCACAAGAATTTCTGTACATACTATGAATGTTATACAAGACAAAATTCCTTTCTTATTGATTTAATCAACACATGCCCTTCCTCAACCAACATTAGTGACTCAATGCTATCCACCCTAAATGAAGACTTAATTATCCTTTAGCTAGAAATGTAATGTGTTACTACGACTGGAAAGAAAAGGGCATGCATTTTATTTGGATTTTTATTTGTATTTTATTTTATTATTTTTTTTTTGTTGGCGACCAATTATTTTATACGAAGTCTAGACTGTCGTTTCTTAAGCATGGATTTTGTGATAATAAAGAAATAACGTCTGCCACTTGCTTAATAGCTGAGCGAATAACGAGCTACAAAACTATACATTTTATATCTCTGATCAATCTAAATGGGGATAGTTATTATACGAGAGTTTTAATAGATTCTATAGATTAGAAAAAAGGGTTTTAATTTTCTTTATTTTATTTGTGTGTTCTGTCGTATTATGCCCCATCAATGTAGCCAAGGATAGAATTTATTAAACATTTAACTTAAGCGAATTCTCTTTTCTCTTGTATGTCGTCATTATTGCTAAGGCGTTAATAATTTCAAAGAGAAAAAAGAAAATGTTATTTAAATTACTATGTACAAGAAATAGAGAGATGCACATTAGGGTAGAACTAAAAAACGAAGTTTCGAATTTAATATTGTAATAGTGAAAACTTGTTTTCTTTTTTACTCCATATAACGAAAATATTTTACTTTTAAATTTAAAATGATATTTCCCGGCTCCTCAAAGCCTCTGATTTTCTAGAAAAATTAGTAAAACGTGAAAAAACTGCATTACGCCTTTTAAGCCTATTAATAAATTTATATGATGCGAAACAAAATGAAGAAGGTTTTTTAGTTTCGTAATTAATGTATAGTTTAGTTTGGATTGGCGTTCATAGTGTTTGGCGGTGGCTTTCATAGTGTCTTTTACTTAAGTGAGAGTAAAGTGGCCCATAGACTATCAATAATATTGTGCAGTAATATTGAGCAAAATATTCTATTCTAAAATTCTATAAAATATTCTATATTAAAATTCTTTCAATATCACGAACAAATCAAAATATTGCACAATACTATTGATAGTCTAGGGGCCCCATAAGAGTCAGGATAGATGAGTCGAATTAACGTAAAGTGGTGTTTGTGAGTCTATTGGGTGCGACGGAACCGCTGTCAATACCGGACGTAAAGGTGGAGTTATAAGGATATTGGAAACTAAATTAAAAAAAAAACCTTTACAATGCATAATAATATACTTACTACATACGTATGAGCTCCCCTTCAGGTACTTATTTTAACGACTCGATCGAAAAACTACGGGACCTAAGGGATTTTCTGGGCTAATAGGAAAACAACTTGAAAAAAAGCGAAGATATGGAAATTCAGGATTATAAAAAAATTTAAACATGTGAATGTGAATTTTGAGGACTTAAGTACGGACGAAACGTATTGTTTTAAATTTTGCCATGCAGTATCAAGCGGAATTCGTTTAGTCTTGGTCTTGCGAGCAGAGCTAAGTCTTGGTCTTGCTAAATGTGCAAGACCAAGCCATTACTGCAAGACCAATACAATTTTTGCTCATCACTATTTCAGATACCTTAAAAGACAGTATAAAGACATCATCGATCCAGTTACCCGAAGAAATGCCTTCTGTGGTAATCATGAAAATATCCTTTTAACAATCTTAACTGATGCCAGACATCAGAGACCTTCCGGTTAGAAGGATTATTGCAACTAGATCTAAACCTAAGAAAAGTTTTGAAGTTCCTGTTCTTAGTTTTGAGGCTTCTGAATACATATTTCGATTTAATAAATTGGAATGATTTCAAGCTGACGGAACCTCCTGTCTTGTCAGACTTTTCTGACGAACAATTGAAAAAAATGGTGCTAACAGAAGAATAACCAGAACAAGAAAAGGATGACTTCTATGAAACTCTTAGAGTGACTTATGACCAAGTCCCTTCTTACGACATGAAAATCGTATTAGGCGACTTTAACGCTCAAGTGGGTAAGGAACCATATTGTTACCCCTACGCTGGCAAATTCTCGTTGCACGAAGAATCAAACGATAACGGGAACAGAATGGCCGAATTCGCTATCGCAAGAAGATTGACAATAGCTAGCACCTGGTTTAACCATAAGAATATACACAAAAGGACATGGACATCACCAGATGGCAGGCACCATAACCAAATCGACCATGTTCTGGTTGCACACTAGGCATGGAAGTAGCATACTGGATGTAAGGAGTTTCCGAGAAACGAATGTAGACACCGATCATTACCTAGTTGTTGGGAAAATGAGGACGAAAAAACTAGCAACAAGACATAGAAGAAACAATGATAGACAAACAAAGTGGAACATAAAAAAATTAAGACATAAAGAAACAAAACAACAGTATGAAAGAATGTTAACAGGAAAGCTAAAGGAAATAGCAAGGAGTCTGGAAATGGAAAAATGTTGTGGTCGGGTACTTCCCGGCTGCAACTGAAGACCCTACTGATCTCATGTTAAAGTGGATAGGGGTTCAAAACAGGACTCTAAGGGTGCAGGAGTGGAGAGTATTCCACAAAGTGCACCGTCCACCATTCACAGAGATGACGTTCTCTGTGGACCAAAGGACAATTGACGAGCTGAGGCGGACGGGCGGCCAAATTGGCTACAAGTTTGGTTCGGCACAGCTTAGGATCAAGGCTGCAGAAAAGCCTATGCCCAAGGCTGCCCCCAGCCAAACTTGCAATGTCCCCTCAGCGACCGCCAGCACTTCGCGAGCAACCGCGACCATTTCCGCTCCTATCACCAAGGAAGCAGACACCCCGAGGCTACCATCTGAAGCCTCGCAGGAGCCTGCTCCGGGGATGAGAGAGGTAAGCTCCAATGTGAGGATGGTGACCACTGCACTCTCTGGGCTGGTGGTTGGGGGGGCCTCTAACGAGATGATGAATCCCTCCACCATCTCAAGATTGCAGGAGGCTAGGGCAATGACTAATGCCCCTCCATCCGACACAAACAACCATACAGCCTCGAGAGAGGCTGGTGCTGCTGGCGGAATCGTCGGGGAAGCAACTCTGGGAACAAATGCTTCCTCCATTGCCGCTACAGGCGGGCCGGGGCCCCTAAAACCACCACTCCAATCCTCAAGGGGGAAACCTCCCCAGCCCAGAAAGGCTTTCAAAAAGGGGAGGGGAAAAATCCCTTCAGGAAATGAGTATTGCTTCCAATATGAAGCTTGTACAGATAAACCTTCATCCCGCCAAGGCTGCCTCTGCAATATGTACTTGAAAAAAGGTTTATCTCGGGCAATTTAGATGTGGCCCTAATCCATGGGTGCCATGGGAGTACCGAGGAAGAATATGTAGCCTCGGTACTAATGCTGGCAGACTGATCTACTCCACCGAGCATGACTGCCCTAGCATTTAGGATTCCACGGCAGACTGACTGGGAGGCCTATCGCACAGCCCTCAGGTTAGGACTCAGCCATGTTGATAATAATCCCATCACTGAGGCCGATCTCGACCTTGTCTCTACCAACCTGCAGGAGACCATCATCGCAGCCTTCGAAAGTAGCTGCCCTGTGAAACCTCGAAGTACCAACCGAAAGATTTCGTGGTGGAACAATGATCTCTGCAGGCAAAGGAGAGAAGTCAGAAAACTATTTAATAGGGCTAAGGTCTCGGGCAACTGGGACCTCTACAAGAAAGCCCTCACCAATTATAACAAATATTTGAGAAGATCCAAACGAAGGTCATGGAAAGCCTTCTGCAAAGAAATAGACAAGCTTCCAGCCTCTACGAGGTTACACAAAGTTCTATCTAAGGATCACTCCAGCTGAAGGGTCCTTTACCGAGAACACCAGGGATACCATGAAGCTATTAATAGCTGCGTTCCATTGGGCAATATTTTCTACTCCCGAGTACTCCCAACTACCCCTGCACTTTTACGGTTTACTCGTATTTACTTCTGACATCAAAAAATCGCGTTCCATTGGTGATGTACTCCGGCCCTACTGAACCTTCCTCCGCTCCAGCTAGTAGTGAAAAGGGAGGCTCTAGCGGGGGCGCTGCGTCTACGAGAGCTATTCTCCTTTAAGCCAGGAGATCTTCTGGATCATTTATCGATCCTCAAGGAGCTGAACCTGGAGCCAATGATATCATTGTCCGATACCATTCCTGCCACTCTTGACTTTGACAAACCGTTTACGACGATTATTCGAAGTAGGTCAGAGTGGCAACATGGCATGCCCCTCTTTAGAGGAAGCATGGCCTTTTGGTATACGGACGGTTCCAAAACCGATAAAGGGGTAGGGCTGGGCGTATATGGTCCAAGGAGCAAAATATCCATTGCTCTGGGCACTACCCCCACTGTTTTTCAGGCTGAGGTACTCGCCATCCAGATGTGTGCTCACACCTGTATTAATAGAGCTCCAAATAGCGCTAACATTGTTATTTTCTCGGACAGTCAAGCTGCCCTGTTGGCCATTAGATCTCACAGGGTGTCATCAAAGACTGTCCTGGATTGTCTCCTATCTCTGAAATCCCTCAGCAGGAACAACAGTGTCACGCTGATGTGTATTCCGGGCCACAAAGGTCACATTGGTAATGAAATTGCCGACAGCCTGGCTAGAGTAGGGACAAACTCATCACCTATCGGTCCGGAACCTTTCTGCAGCTTAGCAAGCTGCCACGTAAGAACGGCCATCAAAAATTGGGCCGACCAGCTGTTTCTTCATAGATGCGACAAGGACTCAAGGTGCTCGTCAAGCTTAAAGATTCATCCAAATCGACAAAGCTAAAGCGGGCAAACTTTTAAATCTCAGAAGGTGGGAGCTTAAAATAATAACAGAGCTCATGACGGGCCACTGTTCGCTTAACTACCATCTAAACAAAATAGGACTGGTAGCCGATTGTAGCTGTCGGTTCTGCGGCAGCTCCCGAAACTGCGGAGCATTTGCTGTGTGACAGTGAGGCTACAGCGAGGAAGAGATTGAACCTCCTCCATCGCGACTTCCCTGCTCCCAGGGAGATTTGGGACATGAACCCTAAATCAGTTTTAGGCTATATTAAAAGCCTTAACCTAGATGGCTTTTAAAGACGGGGATGACACAATAGACCAAATAAAATAGGTCGCAGTGCCCGCCAAGGCGCCCCTCAACAAGAACCTGGAGTGTGACCTCAATTTTTTAAAATGACTTGATCCTAAGAACCTAGTCTCTCGGGACTCAATCTCAACGGTTATGAGGGAGAAAAGAAACACCATCCCAAAGGATGGTTTTGTGGCTGCAACGGATGCATATATTGCAAATAATGTAATAGGCATTGGCATCTCCTTTCCAGATGAAAGTCAGGACTTGAAATTCAGATCTTTTTGGGCCATGTCCACTCTCACGGCTGAACTCTTAGCTATCAAATTTGCACTTAACAGAACAACAGACAAAAAACATATCATAATCCTGACAGATAGCCTAAATGGATGTAAGGTTCTACAAAACAGAACAAATAATCACATATAGTAATGGACATTTTAAAACTGGACTTAGAGTTTGACAAAGTACTAATTTTGTGGGTACCATCTCACAGTGGTATTACTGAAAATGAGAAAGCCGATAGGTTAGCTGAAGAAGCCAGATCTCCTGGAGTTTCCTCATTTCACCGCCTCACCTTTGAGGACTTTGTTCTAAATATTAAAAATAAACTCAGACAGGAGTGGAATAGACTCTATCAGGAAGCTTCTAACACTAAAGGAAGATTTTTTGCTTCGATTTTCCCCTTGTTGTTACCTCCCATTCCGTGGTTTATAAAATTAAATTTATCTCCCAAACTTTTTCGGATGATCAACCGAATTCTGACTGATCACACTTATGATGACGCTCGTCTTGTGACCTGGAAGCTAATACCAAAATGAAAACCGTAGTATCTGTAACATCAAGAATGATGCTGAGCGTATGATTTTAAAATGCAGCAAATACCAAGAGGTTAGGGCTAAATTCCCTAAAATAACATCTTCAAACAATTTATCTGAGTTTTTCCACCCTTTTCAAACATGAGAATATTACTATTTTGACTAAATTCTTGTGAGTAATATCTTTATTCAAGCCTGTCCTAAATTTATCTGTCCAGACATCGACAGTAACTAAACAAGAACAAAATCCTGACGTTAATTAATCACGTTCACTAACTTTGAGACAAATTACATTGGTGCCAATGTACTCTTTGTTTTGCTCCTCCTTACCAGTGTGCTCTTTGAGTCAGTCTTTGAAAATTGTATAATGCCCGCTACACATCTTCAGTTTTAACTGTGCGATTTAACTCTATAATCGGACTGTACAGTTAAATCGTTAGGTGTGTAGAACAAACAGTTGAACTGTACAGTTTAACTGAGATCTAACCAAAATATGAATAGATAAAACTGTACATTTAAAACTGAGAGTGTGTAGCAGAAAACTGCACAGTTTTGCCGCAGCGAGCGTGAAATGAACACTTATCTTATTTCTAATTAATAATTATTAAATTACGAAGACTCGTCGACCATGGCTCAACGCGAATGACTGGAAGAGTTTATACAACTATAGCTATACCAATCGGAGCCGTCGTTGTGGAAAATCAAAAGCAAGGAATACCATAATCGAACTGCATAACGGGCATAACTTTTACCTGAGTGCTTCAGATAACAGATGCTCATCTTTTTAGTAAGTTAAAAATGTAACTTTTGATTTCATATTTTTTTCTTTTCATTGAAACATGTTTTTTAAATCCTTGTGTGATGAATCTACTAGTGTATATAACTAGCATAACCCAGCGGGAAATTGAGTGCTCTAAAGACAATGAAAGAGCACTCCCTTGGAAGCATAGGGTGCTCCCTTTCCGGTCCCTCTTCATATATTTTGTTTACATTAGATGTCCGCCTAGGCTAGCACTCCATTTGAGCTCCCAAAGGAGCATTAAAGAGCTTTTTTTCATATATCTACACAGTAGAGCTATTCATGGAGGCCTGCGGATATGTGAATAAGCTCCGGTGCCGAAAAGGTTTTATTTTTGCTCATCTTTTGTAATTGTCTTTTCCGTTCCAAGCGCGAGTGTGATTTTACCAAAGCGGTCCAACAAATAAATATACTAAACCACGTCCAATACTGCTTGTCCTCCGTATCGAACGAGAACCGGTCTATTGGGTATGCTAATGTCACCCTTTATGGTCAGCAAGATAATCGCCCGTTTTCTTCATTCTATAAAATTTCTGAAAACTCCAGTAATGCTAATAATTTGGCAGCGCTCAAAATCCCTACCCTGTGGAGCGCTCCCAATTTTTCCCACTGGGAAAATCTATTCATGAATTTATCACAGTATGCACACACTTGATGTTTTTAATATTGTATTATTATAAAAAATGATAAAATTTGTACTATAGAGAATAAGAAGAAGGACCTTTACTGACAAGAAACAATACACATGACGATATCCCCATTGCTCCGAACGGATAAATTTGCCAAGAGAGAGAGAGAGTTCACGAATCAGATTTTTAAAAGAATCACTATCAAGTTTCATAGTCAATATGGATGCGAGGCCGAGATCATTAAGGTGCCCTTTTTGGGTACGCTAGCTGCCATGCTAGTTACTTTATATACAACAACAACAACAACTAGATTTTCATCAAACCCATGCCCATGGAGAATATACAAGGAGACAAAACTCTTATGGGGAAAATGACAGGAAATGGATGGGTAGAAGAAACTAAACTAGAAGTTCATTTTTGGCCACAGATGTCACCTTTGTCCGATGTACCCCAATGAATTTAATAAAAATTCATTGGAAACATCAAAAATTGATTAATTACGAATAATCGCATTGATATAAAATCGAATTTAGAAGCTGGTAAACAGCTGTAAGCTGGTAAACGTAAAATATATTAGTAATAAACGAACTTTACCATGAACCGGATAAATATAATCGGCCATGTTTTTCGGGGTACATTTGACTACAGCGCCACCAATAATCAAACGAATATTGACAACACGGAGTTTTATCTCCTTGTATAGCCTCCATGCCCATGCCCACAATGAGCTTTGATCGGCCGACCGGCTCACAATCCATAGTTTTGGTTGTACATCCGCACTTCGATGTACATCCAATTTGACCGTGTTTGGGGGCCTTAAGACGACGGATTTACGCACAATTGCCATTACCAACCAACCAAGAGACAAATGACGCAAGACCGAGAATTATGAAGAAGGATTATTGAGTAACCGTAGGCTCACAGAGGACTGTGCAGCTGATGATGAAGGCAATAAAAAAGGTAGCATGAATTGACCACCTGTCAGCTATACTTAAAATCATTGGTGTTATCTGCAATTCAAGAAAATCAACAAAAAAATCCATTTTGACATGAGCAGCAAGCCCTAGGGCACAAACGTCAACACTGAAATCATGATTAATATCGCATCTTAACATAAAAAAAAACAACTTAACTTAAAATAGAATTGAAATAATATAAAGAAATTCCCTTTTATACCCTTTCAGTCCGTGCCTTCTCGTAAATTAAGAAAATTCCACAAGAAAAAATGTCATCGAAAAACTTCACCCTTTTTCACTACGAAAACCACTTTATATTTCTTTTAATTCACTTTATTTTAACACTTCAAAGCATTCTTTTAGTAAATTAACGCGTTTATTTCTTTTAAATATTATAAAAACCTTAACAAGAAACAATATTGAATATTACCATTAGAACATAACTTTTAAGTGACATTTGTTGTCTGCATTTTAGCGCGCATATTCTGCATGGATTTTTTTTCGATTATATTAATTTTACGTAATAGATGGAGCTTTATCTCTAATAAAGTTTTTTTTATTATCTTCCACAATAGAATTTATAAATATATATTTTATTATAATTTGATAATTTGTTTTTTTTTTGTTTAACATTTTCAATAATTTTATAATAAAAATTAAAAATTAATACATTTTTTTAAAAAGTGTCATCTATTTGACAATGTAAGTAAACCATTACCTAGTTTATCGCTACTCCATAAATAATTCAGAATAAAAAATTTTCTTGTATAAACAGGATAATTCGAATTATCGTTTAAACCGAAATTTTTCGGCTTAAAGCCTAGTATGGAGTTCCAACGGAATTCCGTTCCCCATATACACATAAAAAGAGATGCATGGAATTCGTTCACCAAATTTTTCCGTGCCCTTTTTGTTTTATAGGTTTGTTTATTAGTTTTCAGAACAGGACAGAGCAGAATAGAATAGAACAGCAAGCAACTGCTAGAACTATCTAAATCATCCTAGAACAGAGAAGTACAGGAAGCGTTCATTAGTTTTAAAACTTGTTATTTTTTGTCCGAGAGTGCTCTAGTTTGGTGTTCATTAAAAGGTTTGTTTATTAGTTTTCAGAACAGGACAGAGCAGAGTAGAATAGAACAGCAAGCAAATTCAACGTCAAACACTTTAGAACAACTTAGAACAGAAAATCTAATGAACGCTTTTTTGTACTTGTTTGTTCTACATTTTCTGTTCTCATAATTTCATATTCACATCTGTCAAAACTAAGAAAAAACAACAACAAAAAACTCTTGTCCAAAACTGTCCTGTCTAGAACCAAAAAGTAAAACTTAGAACTCTTTAGAACAACTTAATGAACACCAAACTAGAGCACTCTCGGACAAAAAATAACAAGTTTTAAAACTAATGAACGCCAAAGCCTGTACTTTTCTGTTCTAGGATGATTTAGATAGTTAGGACTGACTAATAAACAAACCTTATGAGTACGCAGTTCGAACGGAAAACTAGCTGCGTTCCATTGGGCGAAATTTTCTACTACCGAGTACTCCGTAGTACATGGCCAATGGAACACGATTAAGAAAATACGAGTAAAACATAGCCTCAAATTAATTAATTATTGCCCTTAAAAGAAATGTAAAATATTTATTTTTTTTATAATAAAAGGAATTTTTATATCTTACTGTATACACTATATTTACCGTTTTTGTAGATTTACTTAAAAGAAAACACTTTAAAATAATTAATCGACAGTTTACTTAAGATTAAAAAACAAAAGGCCATCTATTTTTAAGTAGTGAAAGCTTGCAAACCTGGCGGAAATTTGATGCGTTTCTACTAGGAGCAAAATACCCTAAAGCAAGAGCAGGGGTAGTTGAGTATACTCGGGAGTACTCCGGAGTAGCAAATATTGCCCAATGGAACGCAGCTACTATTGGTAATATTTAGCTTGAGCAATTCTCTAACAGGTGGCTTGCAGGGAATTGCAGACCTTTTCCGTTCATGTTGGAACGGAATAAATGTTAGACAATTATTCCGTGTTGTGTGTTAAGCCTAGTATGGAGTTCGAACGAAATTCCGTTCCCCATATAAAATACACGTAAAAAGATGCACGGAATTCCGTTCACCAAATTTTTCCGTGTTTTGTGAAAACAATTGATAATATTTAGCTTGTGCAATTCTCTAACAGGTGGCTTGCAGGGAATTGGAGACTTTTTTCCGTTCATGTTGGAACGGAATAAATGTTAGCCTTAAAGCCTAGTATGGAGTTCGCACGGAATTCCCTTCAGCATTTTTGGTAAATATTTCTACACGGAAAAATTGCGGAAGAGAAAAGCTAACAGTTGAGAAAAAGCGAACAGCTGACTGTTAAAAATCACATATAAAACCACGAACTGACGGCAATAGCTGTTTTTCATTCGTCCTATCAAAATTACCTAACACACAACACGGAATAATTGTCTAACATTTATTCCGTTCCAACATGAACGGAAAAAAGTCTGCCATTCCCTGCAAGCCACCTGTTAGAGAATTGCACAAGCTAAATATTACCAATAGTAGTTGCGTTCCATTGGGCAATATTTGCTACTCCGGAGTACTCCCGAGTATACTCAACTACCCCTGCTCTTGCTTTAGGCTATTTCACTCCTATTAGAAACGCATAAAATTTCCGCCAGGTTTGCAAGCTTTAACTATTTCAAAATAGATGGCCTTTTGTTTTTTAAGCTTAAGTAAACTGTCGATTAATTATTTTAAAGTGTTTTTTTAAAGTAAATCTACAAAAACGGTAGATATAGTATACAGTAAGATATAAAATTTCCTTTTATTTAAAGAAAAATAATTATTTCACATTTCTTTTAAGGGCAATAAATTAATTTGAGGTTATGTTTTACTCGTATTTTCTTCTGATATGAATAATCGTGTTCCATTGGCCATGTACTCCGGAGTACTCCGGATTAGAAAATTTCTCCCAATGCAGCTAATGATAATATCTTCTTGCTGCATTGAAATATTTCTAAATTATTTGCTTACAACAAAAATTTACAAGCAAATGTCAATTCATTTTGGCTGTGCTATATTTTGGCTAAACCAAAAAGTAGAAATAAGTTAGATAACAGCGCTAAAAAAATTGCTGTTTATGCCGCTGTTAACTTGGCTAACTCAGTTAAATTAACACGGGCCTAAACGCGCCCACTTATTTCTCTGGAAGAAAACCTAAAATTTTATCAAAAGCGACATCTGCGTTTCACTAAAAAACACGATAGGGGTGTTTTTTTTAATCTGTTCCAGCACAGAACAGAACAGCTTCCATACAAAAGTCTTGTTGTCCCCCCGATAATTATCAAGAACACTATCCAGCGCACAAAGGGAAATTTTAAATTGCCCTTTTCTTACATACGTTTTTTAACTTGACAGTTAACAAATAAAGTAAAATGTTTTGTTTTCTGAATGAAAAACGAGAAAAATTAATGGAGAGATAAATAAGACCGACGTTTATGCAATATTAGAAGAAATTAAAATGCACAAAACCGTAATTTATGTAACTAAAAATGAAAATTTCCCTTGCCGTTTTTTTAATGTTCCAGGACAGAACAGAATAGAACAGATTAAAAAGCACGGCAGATATTTCTGGTGTGAATTTCTTGACCCTAGCATATCGGTTACAGAAATCACTCCAGAAAATATTTCTGAACCTTTTCTTGAACTTTTTTTTACATAGGTTTAATTAAGATAGGCAAAAAAATTTCTTGAGCCTTGCATACCGGGCTTAAGCCAAAGTTATAAGATAGGCTGCGTTCCATTGGGCGATCCGGAGTACTCCGGAGTACAGGACCAATGAAACGCGATTTTTGAGGTCAGAAATAATTACGAGTAAAGGCCCATTCAGATTCAGCAGCAGCAGCGACAGCAAACAGCTCCTATTGGCTAATGGTGGTCACATGACACAAAAGCAGCAGCGATTGCTTGTAAAACTAATCTTGCTGCCGCTGCTGCTGCTGGATCGAATGGGCCTTAAAACGTAAAGGCTCATTCAGATCCAGCAGCAGCAGCGGCAGCAAGTTTATTTTACAAGCAATCGGTGCTGCTTTGGTTGTCATGTTACCACCATTAGCCAATAGGAACAGTTTGCTGCCGCTGCTGCTGCTGGATCTGAATGGGCCTTAAAAGTGCAGGGGTAGTTGGGAGTAGAAAATATCACCCAATGATGCAAATAACATAATCCATCATTTCGTTAATTACCCCCATACACTATCCATCATTTCGTTTATTACGCCCATACACAAACCGATTTTTAGGCAAGGGGTCGCAGCGATGGGTGCAAATTACACGCATGACATATACTTCCCTGCGACCCCTTGCCAAAAAAATCGGTTTGTGTATGGGCGTAATAAACGAAATGATGGATAAGTATAGCTTGCAGCAATGAAACGCAGCTAATGTTAGTTGAAATCGATTGCGGATTAAATATGCGTTTATACGTTAAAGTTAAATCGATTTATTTTTGCTAGTATAAACTTGGTATATGGCATTAAATTCTTACTGCGGCATTTAGTGACAAAGCAAAAATGTGCATATTTAACAAGTTATAAAGTGAGTAAAAACAAATATATTTGTAGAATATAATAAAACTATATACTTTTATTAATAATTGGCATTCAATACCTTCAGGAAGATCTTTTTTATCTTCCTAGAACAATTGCGCATATTCTCGTATCTCAAATCTTTTTTTATGACATGTACAATAAATATATTTTTCTGGAGCGTCCTGCGCTTCTCGTTAATTATTTTTTTTATGTTTTTTATTCTACTAAGCTTAGAAATAAGGGTCAATTCAAAATTCATCAGTGCCGCATTACTGCAGAATTCAACTTGTATCTACTATCAGGACAGGCACAGGACGGGATTATTTGTCAGTTCGCGGGTAAATGTATAGTTTAAGGTGTATAGTATGGCAATGCGACCAGATGCCCATCATCGTTTTAATTTGTGTAACTAATGGTTGTTAGATCGAGTGTTCCGGATGGCTAAAGCCATCCTCGGACATTTAGGAAGCTGATATCAGAGTGCACTCATCTCTAGTATGGTGAACTATTTGGTCTTCCAGATTTTAAAGGCCCCCATACACGGTCAAATTGGATGAACATCGAAGTGCTGGCATGGATTTGATGAAAATCTGGATGTACATCCAATTTGATCGTGTATGGCCGCCTTTACAATCTGGAAGACCAAAGAGTTCACCATACTAGAGATGAGAGCACGAATAAGGCACGACATCTTGGCACTGGAGGAATACGTGACGCTGACATTTGGCATGCCATGGATGATGGCTAGTGTAGATACTGCCTGTCGGTTATAGAAAATAATACCTAGTTTATAGCTACTCCAAAAATAATTCGAATTATGGATCATCCAAAATTTTTTATCGCCTAAACGGGATAATTCGAATTATGGCTTAAACCGAAATTTTTCGGCTTAAGCCAAAGTTATAAGAATGTAAGTTGAAATCGATTGCGTATTAAATACCCGTTTATACGTTAATTCGAAAGTTTGGCGTAACTTTAAGTTAAATCGATTTAATTTTGCTGCTATAAACTTGGTATAAGACTTGTTTATTAAAATCTAACAATTGGAGGAATTTATTCAATTTAAATTTATTTTTTCAGTTATGTTTGAATTTGAAAAAATTTAGTTGTCAAAGTTGAGTTAGCCGCGCCTGTTGCGATATGTCAAGGCAAGCTCGGTGAACGTAGTAGGCGCGGCGTTAATTGGGCCCGCACCTTTATGTGCGCTACCTGGCTTTAGCCAGGGTCGGGCATATAAGGCTGTATCAGATAAAAAGCAGCCCAACAAAAATATCAGCAGCAAACGCGAATCACATGACCACAGAAGCAGCACTGAGTGACAAGCTACCTTTAGTGTAGTCACTCATGTACAGGGTTTGGGAACAGACGTTGTTTGGTATTGGATATATCCAGCTAACTTTCGTAATATCTCGTCGGGGTCTGTTTAGGAAGGCAATTATTCTTTCCTTGTTGTAAGTGGACTAAGTCGTCTTAAAGATAGTACAGATCTCCAGTGCTTATCCTCGAATCTCGGAGAATGACGCCCTGCTTGGATAGGTAGTCGCCTTTTTCGTTTCCATCTATGTTCCTTGTTCTTATGTCCGGGTGTCCAGACGAGAGTAATGTTGTGCTTTCTACCCGGCCTGTCTAATCGCTCTACCACTGAATCTAGAGCTTTTATAGAGGCTTAGCTATCTATGAAAATTCCAATGCTAAGGCTAAAAACACATTCGGCGCTGCATACTTCACGCCGCATGCTTTATGAAGGTGCAGCCGATGACTACGCTACATTTTCAGCGCGTTCCTTGTATTGACTCACATCTAAAATGGTATTGTCTACTATTTTGGAGTAGATCTTAGATGCGGTCGAGCACACATCCTCTTGCTGCTTGAGCTTGACTGAGCTGCTTGAGCTGAGACTTGAGATTCTCACAACACCCTAATACAAAAAAAAACTAACTTATACGTTTATAAATAAAACAATTCCACTGTGGAACAATCTTCCACAGTCCGTGTTTTCGAACTTGTACACAGTTCAAACGTAAATTTGTCAGTGAACACGGTGCTACTAAGCTTAAATCTAAATGACATGACAGATTGTTAGAGCACAAACCGTGGATTTTCCACATTAAAAAAAATAAAAAAATAAAATAAAGAAGGCTCGACCCAAATGCATCGATAACGTCGCTGCCCTAATTGGGAGTGGTTGTTCTCATATTTTGTTTGTAATTCAATATTATTCATTCAAATCACGCAACCTCTTTCGGTAGAGTTGGAGGATGATGCTGGATTTTTATTCTGGTTTTGTATTTTGTTTTTTAAAAAGTTCAGCAAAATTTCAAAAAAAAAAATGCACTCACGTAGAATCGAAGAATGTCCGTTACTTGCTATGTTTTCTGCATTTATAATTCATTAGTTATAGTATGTGTAAAAATTGCGTAATTGCCTCTCTATCCGGTAATTTGATGTCCAAATTAGAATGGTTTGTATACATATACGTGATAATAATTATTAAGGCTTAATTAATATTCTAGACATAATAATCCTATAAAATAAACAATTTTTCTGAATTTTTTTCGATGTGATTTTAAAGGTCAAGGACTTAATTTATATTATATACGAGGACATTTATGTTTTATAACTCGCTAAATTACACATACACACATTCTTCCACCGTAAGGGCAACCAAACAACCCAGAAAAACCAGCACAGTAATAAGGCAGCGAGAAATAAACATAAACAAATTTCTATGCTAACTAAATTTCTACATTACATTGAAACCATAGAAATTGTGGTTCTATTTTGTGGATTACCGATTAAATTATCGTTGGTAGAAAGGTTGAGAACTGCAGACATTTGTATAAAGGCTTTGGTGTACGATGAGGCTTTATTCTCTATCACATATTATTTTTTCTGTCAATATTAACATTTCTTAATTAGCTTACACTTATCACACGTATATCCGCTTTACCTATAGTGACCTCAAAATCTTTCACGAAGATGCACACTATCCTTACTCTAAGACCGGTTCCATGCGTTCAACTTTTTTTACGAGATATGTGTTCGAAAATTATCCCGAAAAATAAAATCCTTCTCTGTGCGACAAGTTTTACGACAATGCATGCTCTAGCTCGGGGTCAGGTAGTCGGCTCTCAGTACCCTTGTCACCCGAGGGATCATATGTAAATCTCAATAAAGTAATCTGTGTAATTTGTGCGCCACCGGTTATTTGTGTCGGATAGAAGGGCATTAGAGCTTGCCACAGCCGCTTATGATGTTGAGATTTTGGTGCTCTATCCCAGATTGGCTATAGCCTCGAAATGACTCCCTTGCATGGCAACTAGTTTTTCCGTGGTCAGGAGAGTCGCCGAATAGTCAGTCGCAAGCACACCCATTCTGCAAATTCGGAAGAAAGTCGGCTTTGGAGCCGTTCAAGGGCATCGCTATGGGTGCGTTGAACTTTTCTTTTCTGAAGGCTTTTCAGCCTGGCTGGAGCCTGGGTTGGTTGGCAGTATAAAACCGAGTTTTCGGGATCCCGAATGCGTGTTTTATCGAATTATTTTAATTGAACTCATTTCCACACCATCCGCGAGGTAGAGTTGTTGGCGCGTTTTTTTAAAGTGGTTCCTCTGTAGATCTAATCCAGCCATAGATTATTATTTGTTTTTTTTTTGAAGGGCCAGATTTTGGGTAATTTATTGAAGCGTTCTCATCTTCTATAATAATTACACAGTTATCATCCGTGGGAGTTTCAGTGTCCTTGTCGAGAAAAGTCTTGTCGACTTTTTCGGGCAATAATGTTGATTGTTTTGTATTTATGGAATAAAAAAAATATTTAGGTTTATTCTTTTTTTTAAATTACCCCCCGCCAGTTGACTGGAAACGTCCCTGTTACATATTACACACGCTAATATGATGCAATGTATATTATAACATCTAATTTTAGTCCTTTTTTACTTTTAAATCATTAAATTAATTAATTAACGTTAATTAACGTGTAATTTATTTTCAATCGCGTTGATTTTCTATAGATTTTTTTCTTGTCTTTTCTTCATCGCTGCAAAAAAAACAAAATCATAATCATGACACCAATTATGAATACCGGGAAGACACCCCTAGCACAAAAGATAATCTAGAGAGAAAAATAGCATCAGCAACAAAAATATATACAAGCAAAAAAAAATACTTCCCTAGTGGAGCATTGAGATGTTTTTTTTTTAATTTTTTTTTAATTATAATCCCATTATCACTTCGCACTTTTATATTGGCCCCGGCGCGGGAATGTAAAAATACGTTGCAAAATCTAATTAACAAGCAAGAAATGAATCATTTTGATATGAGGAGGTGTGTGCGCCATCAATGATGATTGATAGGCGAGACTCACTCTCGACATATTCTTCAAGTTGATAAATTATTTGTTTAATTAATAAATTATATTTTTTATTAATAAATAAATAATTCATGTACAAAATTTATTGATTTCCCTGGCTACAATAATGACGAATTGTTGCGCTACTAATGCCACATAATTAGATATAGCGCGTCATTCCATTATAGAAATTCTTAACAGATTAAGTAATCGGAGTATACAGTTCAAAAATTCCAGCAATTTTTCACAACAAATAGTAATTCAAAAAAAAAAGAGAAAAGAGAAGAGAGAGAGAGAGAGAGAGAGAGAGAAAGGATAAAATAAAATAAAAAAATTAAAGCAAGATAAAAGTGGAACATGTACAAAGTACATACATATATGTATGTACATACTACATGAGTAACGCGCTCGTCATTTTTGTGCTGTCATTGATCAATGCGCGCGCCCATAAATAAATGAATTGACGCATATCTCTCTACATACATAGAAGCTTAAGCTTTAACAGATAAGTAAGAGCCCATAAATATACGTGCATTCATAGAAGAAGATGTAAAAAAGGGAGAGCTTTCTGAAACAGCGACTATAGCTAGAAAAAGTAAAAACAAGATCGGCGTCTCGACCAAGATCGTTTTTCAGCATACCTTACTATATACATACGTTGTTCACCTCAATTCCTCACACCTTACTTTTTATACGTTATTTCATCATCACCATCATCATCATCATCATTATCATCAAGCAAGTTTCAATAGTGGCGATCGACACGATCATATTTGTAAAACGATCAATGGATCTACTTACTATAACATGACGACTTCTTAACATTTCTTTTAACGATTCACGTAACTCCACAGTAAGTAAGTAATGCGAGTTTCTCTTTTGCCCCATATCAGGTTCTGTCGTAAATTTATTAATAGATTTGAAGAAATATATCGCATTTCGCATTTTAACTTTGCAGGGCACTACGCGATCTATTTGGGTCTATTATGTGAAATGGAGGGCTGGAGGGTAACTGTTTTCGTCCTATGTACCACGAGGGATTAAAGGAGCCGGAGGAGGAGGATGTGAAATCTCGTTATTAAAAACATTCGAGGCTAATAGGCTTCATGTCCAAGAATCTCCCGGGAGCTGGAAAACAGCGATGGAAGAGACTGAATCTCCTTCTCACTAATAGCCCTATAAGGGAATGCTGGAAGCAGAATTATTACGATCTCTTCCAAGCCGCTCTGACGGAGAACCGGGAAGTTCTGGTCTTTCCCAGCAGAGCCTTGAAGGGCCTTGCAGGTGCCAATCACCCATTCGATCTTGCTTGCAATGAAAAGCCTTTGTTCCTACTGTAGGATCGGTGGGCAGAAACTATCTTCTATCCACTGTTAGGTTCTAAGTCCATTTCTCTGTGTCAGTTATACTACACAATCCCGGGGAAAGAGTGGTCATTAGTAGCTCCATGGTATCTGTAGCTATGTCTGTAAAGGATCCCTCAGGCGCCTTGAGGTAGGCAATGCGCTATTTGAGTGATTCAATGGTTCACATTTATCGCGGGTCCAATAACAACGGTCAACTTTACGCACTTGATTCCACCCAATTATACATTTTTTTTTATGAAACACAGCTGTTGACTATTAAAATAAAATATAATAAATTTATGCTAAAATTTAAAACGGAGTGTGTCAATATTATATAATCAAGAGCACATTGCAACAATAGGAACAGAACAATATTCAAATCAGCAGAGCATGTTGCAGCTGAAATAAACTAACAAAATTACACAGATTATGGGTGGTCGTTTCATGTTTTTACTGCAGCTGCAGGCATTCATTTCCCAATGTTAAATCATAAAATATGAAGGATTATTGGATTTTAATTTAGTGTGGCTAGCGTGACTGTGTAATCAATTGACTCAGCTTAACATGGCTATGAATTGTTTAGCTATTTTTATAAATGCAAAATATTTTTACTAATAGCACTAATTATTATGGAAAATGAATAGAACGAAATTTTGCAGATTCGCAATAACCAAAATCGATAGTTAAGCTCGATTCGTACTAAACATTTACCTTTACATAATTATTGTTTGGAGTTACTTTTGCATATACAGATTTGATTTTATAGTAATGCTAGAGGCTAAACCGTTACTTTTACCCCCGCCCTCCATGATTACGATTTTTTTTTTCGTCTATCAAAAACCTATCTACGGCCGGCCGCTTTGTAACTTTAGTAAATACTTGTGCACAGATTGGTTGCTTAAATTAGTTAGGAACCTTTGATATTGCTACTGTAGACTAGCTTTTGTAGATCCTAGATTTTAATAATTGTAATTTTTGAAGTGAAACTTCTTTGTTCTCGTTCCAGGGATTTTGATGTGAAAATTCCCTTCTGGGGATTCGATCAGGTACGACGAGGGAATTCAGAATTGGAAACGAAAACGAGGTAAGTTGTATGAAACGGAAGTTGCCTTCTCACTCGTTTACAGCTGTCACTTTAATGTCCAAATGTTGTAACACTAATTTCATAAATGAATGAATGCACAAAAATATACTAACAATTTAGTTTCTACTTTATTTCGTTTAACATTTTGGATTTTAATTTTTAACTCCTCCAGATTTCTATTGCCCGTTAAAGACTTGCAATTGGAACAGAACCGATAGCAATATGCAAGGTGTTTTCTAAGCCCGGTTTTACACGAGCGGACACCGAACAGACAAAACGAACGAACAAATTGGGGTTTATGGGAAAGAGGGTGAGAGAGAGGCCGGTTTTCCATCGTCCTCTTTCACCCTCTTCCCCATAAACCCCAAGTTTGTTCGTTCGTTTTGTCTGTTCGGTGTTCTGTCGTGTAAAGCCGGCCTATGTGATCAAAGTGACCTAAACCGAAAAAGTTTAAATTAACAAGTTTATTAAAAGACTAAAGTGGATAACGTTTATTTTGTAGAAACATTAACAAGATTATTTTCCCACAAGTACTCTGCTAGTTGTTCTGCTTAGTATTTTGTTTTCTGTTTAGATCTAATACAATTAATTTAAACTAAAATAGAAAACATATACCCACAGGCAATTTAGTGTTTAAACATAATTTATACCAAACATTCTTTAGAGCAAAAACTATTTTAGCTGTTATGTTACTATTGATAGATAAAAACTATGCCCCATCGTTTATATATATATAAATTTAAGTGAAACAATTAATATTTATCTATTCTAAAAACAATATATCTCAATGGCCTTAATTAATGCCACTATAAATTCAATTTAAAATAAATAAAAAATACACACACGTACACACATTAATTTCCTTCAATATTTCTTAAGGTAAAAAAAAGAAAAAGGAAAATTCGGCTTCGGCTGCATATCTATCAACATCTCAATAACATTAATTACAAGGATGACGTGTAGTTACTTTTCCAATTACACCATCCAGGCTATAACACCAAAATGCTGAATTTTATTTTTTCCCATTTTTTTTTATTATTATTATTTCATGCCCGTTTATCTGTGTATATTGCCAAAAACAAAAAAAAGAAAAAAAAATAATACAGACCATCTTTTGATATTGGCACTTGTTACACACTTATCTCTTCTTAGCCACCCAAAGAAGACAAGGTGCAGGCCAAGAGAGCACATGTGGACAAGAAGATCTTCGGATCTTGTTCCTTTTTCTTCTGTATGTAAAAATAGACATAGACGCGCAAAGATCGCGTAACAGATGATCGCATATATTTTTTGACGTAATCAATTTGAGTTTTTTTTTGTGTTTTTTGTTCCGCAGCGAATTTTGTGAGCAGCGGCTTTTCTCCTTTTGAATTGTTATTTTGCGAAATAATATATATATATGTATAAATACAATATTCACCCTTTCTCAGTGTATGTGCATGTGTGTCCTTTTTGTCTCGCTGTTTCTGTTCTTATTTGAAATTTCTTACTTTGTGTGTTTTTTTTATTAACAAACGAGAAAATATCTTGGCACAATTCCCGACGATTTGCCTTGTGACAAGTAAGGTCAGTTGCTCTTGCTGCTGGGGTATAATGTTGCTTAATATGACATAGGAATTATGTTCTTTTGTTATTTTGGCAAATATATTTAGCGCGCTGTATGGCATCGTTTTATTTTAATAACTTTTTTTTGGGATCGTTTTTTTTTGTTATTTTTTTTAGCTTGAAGAAATGCAAAAATTTTATTCTACAGATCTATTTACAATCTAAATAATCTTTATTTTTATTGTTATTCAAAATTTTCCATCGTATGACGTCGCTATAGATCCAATGACGAGATCCACGAGTGCTGTTATTATAGCTATGTCGGCTCTGGCACAGTAAAGTCATCGGTTTAAGTCTCGGGTATGAATGTGGGCTTAGATTGAAGCTTGGGTTTTGGTTTGTTCTTGGCTTGGAGAACAATCGTTGTGGTGAGTTTTGGGTGGACTTAAAAGCTTTCGAAGAGCTTTAATATTCTAGAGATATCGCCACTAGCTTTGATATTCTGGACTACAACCGATAATGTAACTGCGTTAGAATCGACATATACTGAGTTTCTATGAGAGTTCAACCAAAGTTGAACCCGAGTTATACGTCATGGAAACAGACACAGTTAAGAGTTTTCGTTAAAGATTTTCAACTCGGCTCAACTCAACGAAAATAGGTAGGTTGAACTGAGTTCATTCACATAACTAAAAACGGAACATTAGCAAAGATACAAAAAGTGAAACTGTCGCCCCTCGCTTCGACGTCAGAAGAGAATTTATGTTTAATAAATACTTTTAAAGAAAAATCTATAATAAAATTAATGTATGGAAAAACATGGAGCTAGACGGAAGGCAGACATGGAAACGCTTAGAGTTCAGTCGTTGAGTTGAAGTGTCATTTCAACTCAACCACAACTCAACTCGACTCCCATGGAAACTCGGTAATAGCTATACAAATGGAAGTAATTCGTTAAAGCTTTTCGTCAAGATTCTGAATCTTTTCAATATTATTTAAACAATTTATATCCTAATTTATCGGAAGAGTTTTGAGAGATCGATTAACCTTGCAGAAACCCAAACATCTTGAAGATTACGCCAGGATAATAGAGCAGTTTGTAAATCAAGTGGCTGAGGATCCTGAGATCTAAGAAGATGGCTTACGAAGTAAGAACTCAGCTGAATGGAAGAAAGCCATGGATTGCGAAATAGTCAGCGCTTACTTAACATATATTAATTCCCCCCCCCCCTGTTGTAATTATGGTTATTTTTTCTTAGGAGCAATTAAGTGAAAATTGTCTGAAAAGAACTTTATTCAATTTACATATTTTAATAATTGTAACAAACTGACCTCGTTTTGTTTTCTTTAGCTTTCTTCTAACTTATGAACTAGTCATTGCCTACTACAAAATTAATAAAAAAACGTTCGACTCAAAACTACTCACTACAGCTTGTAGTGCACTTTCGCAACAGTTTAAATCTAAACCCAACACACCCACCCCAAAACAAATCAGCTAAGAGAACTGTCTGCCATTATGAGAATATCAATTATTGGCTGGGGGTTACTATTTTATTTTTTTCTTCAATCTAATCCAAGTGTACCAGAGTTCCCCGAGTTAATCGCCCTCGTTCGTGAGTGCATTGAACATTGCTACATAACCCTCTCTTCCCAAGTCTCTTTCCCCATACACTGAATGGACAAAAGGTATATTCTTCAGGACTCGTCAGGTGTATAGGCTCGATATGTATGTTCACTGACCCCCCCCCCCCCCCCGCCGGCCTTCATGGTATTAATAAATCCTTGTTGTAAAAATAAAAGTTATGTAAACAACACCAGATGATTGCTATTTATTAAAGAATTTTTAAACGTTGTGGGATCCTCATGAATGCTATTTCTCCTATGCCAGCAACAGCAATTATGCCATTGTAATTGTTTGCTTCTAGTTGTCTGTCTATGCAAGGATTCCAATTTAATGGGCTTCCAAACCACCTCAAGGATTGCATGTTTGCAATGTTCGCAACAACGCAAAAGCATTTATAAATTGAAATGTGTGTATAAATTTTGCATCACCGTTAATAATAGGGAGCCAACAACAGAAATTCATACTGACCATCATAGAAATTCATAATTAAATTATTTAGAGCATGCTGGCTGCTAGTTCAAGCAGTAATTATTACAAAAGTTTGAGAGCTAATGTATGGCTGGAATACAATCACTGCAAACAACTCTAGTGCTGGAGGGAAGGGACTCATGTTCGCAGAACTATTTTGAATAGTACAGATACAAAAAATATTGTATCTAAACTTTTAACTACATTTTTAGAGAGAGAGAGAGAGGGAGAATAAAAGTTTGTTGTGGACAAATATTCAGCGTAAAACGCTACAATTTGTTAGTTAAAAATTAATACAATATGATTTGTCGTAACTAAGGTAATTTTGCAGCTGTGTAAACAGAGAATTTCATAATTTCAGTATGATAGAATTGAAACTCGAGATGTCGGAGGTCGGCGCCACTTCTGGGGGCCAACATAAACCTCTTAGGTTTCTGTATCTAAAGGAATCCTTCCGTCTGGGTTTTCCAGGGTGAAGCGATTTTTGTTGGCGCGGTCGAAATCAGACCGGGCCAAGTTGTTACGCATTATTGCATCACACTGCCGCAAAAAATGCTGGTGACAGTGATGTACGGCGTATCTAACATTTTTTTTGTAGAGATACATACGTGCGTGCGGTGCGTGCGACGATAGATATTATAGAAGTGCCTACATTCAAATGCTGCCTGTGATATACAAGTGGGTGAACAGAATGCACTCAACGCAAAAGTTGGTCTACTTTCAACGTTTTCCGCATTGTCATATTCGATATAGCCTGAAATGCCACCTTGTCCACCTTTTTTGAAATTGCCTTTTCGTCTTTCCATGCTCGAGTGTCGGGTTTTTTCAGAGGTCCCCCGACTAAGTACTAACCACATCCAATGCTGCTTGACTACCGTAATTGAACAGGAACCCACTCTTTGCAGCCATCAACATAATTGCCTGAAATATGAGTCACGCCTTTATTCTGGCAAAGGGATGAATTTTTGTACATGATTTTTTTTTGTTTCGGTGAAAAGCTACAAATATATCATGTCATGTTTTTTTTGTGATTATAAAATGAATAAAAACAATTTAAAAAAAAAATACATCTGGCTATACAGTACTCAGTTTAGTAAATTATATATACGTATTGCCAGGTTTTAAATGTTTTAAATGCAAAATTAAAAAATAAATAATTAATTACAAGTAATATTAATTTAAAAAAAAAAACATATAAAAACAATAAATATCAAAATCACAGGATTTTACGTTTAACTTCAGTTCGAGTTCAGTTGGGCTGTTTTATCCTCAGTTCAATATGTGGAAATTGTATGCGAACTGAAATTATTTTAAAGCTCATTTAACCAATTCTGCTTGAACTTGCGCAATTCGGCCGGTGAAGCCGGGGTATTATAATTTTCCCCACGTTTGAATTTGTTCAATTTCGAATAAATCAGTTTAAAACTGGGCACAATAGGCGTTAAGGACTGGGCACAATAGGCGTTTAGGACTGGGCACAATAGGCGAGGAAACTCGAGTCTGTGTGTGTAACAGTTCACATACACTCTGCCTTACTGCATTTATTTTCTAGTATATGTTTGCTACGTTCTCGACCAGACTTTTCCAATTCCGACTCGGATCTTATTGTTATACTGATCCTAAAGTGCATTACAATGTAGCAAACCGGGCTCGACTCGACACAGCTCCACTCTACCGAATGAAAATTCTGAAAATGCATTTTTAGTCAGTTTGCAGCAGCCTAAGCACCTTTTATTGCAGTTTCTTTTCAATGATATACAATTAGTATTGATGTTAATTTATAACGACACTCTCCAGCCACATTCTTTATGTATTAGAAAAGAAATTCGCTCGATCTTGTGTAGCAAGACAACAATTTTGTGTATAAATCCGGTGCTATTGTGAACGCGCGCTTCCTGGATATCCTGTAATCAAGTGTTTGATATTTTCTTCTTATTTTTTCACATAGAATTTGAAAACAAATTTTTTTCTAGAGAAATATGCTTCCAGAATCCATTGTAAAATGGTATCTTTGCTAAAATTTATCTCTGTTTCGTCAACGGTATCCGATAAAGTACACAGAATTTTATGTAATATTTCATGAACAATTGTTATTACGTTTTGCCGTTCTTGGTTGGGCCAGAGTACAAATCATTTTCTTTCATCTTTAACACACACACACACACGGAATTTAGAGGAGTTTTCTGATAATCTATATAAATAAAAAATGTAAATGTTGGTTTGTTAAAAATCTGTTAAATCTCCGGAAAGTTCTTCGCCGATTTCTTTGTGAAAGTTTCGACAGACAATGTTCTATTCGAATACGGCGCGTGTTTTTATTTATATATTTATTTACTAGAACTGTACGTAGGCAAAACAGCGCCATCTGTTGGATATTAAAGGAACAAACGCTATACGAAATTATTTTGCGGCAAAGGGAGCGCCATCTGTTGAAATTAACACTAGAAATTTGCGTGTTCTGGTTTTTAACAGTTAAGTTAAGTTTTAACTACTTTTAAACAGGGCTAGTAACCTGTATTTACTGACTCTAATTATATTCTTGTATGAAATACAATAGATCATATTATGAGATATAGAAAAATTCATATTGATCGATACCTCCCATTAATTTATATTCTAAATCATAATTCCACATGCACTCGAGTATCCGTTCTTTGATGGTCATGTTGTTCTGCCTAAATATTAATCATAAAAACTGCAATATCGTAATATGTTTATTAAGTGGGTTTTTATGACGTTTTTATTACCCTTTTATTACCTTACCTCTTAATTATATTCGCAATGATGCAAGTTACACTATCCATCATTTCGTTTATTACCCCCCCACACAAACCGATTTTTTAGGCAAAGGGTCGCAGCGATGGGTGCAAATTACACGCATGACATATACTTCCCTGCGACCCCTTGCCTAAAAAATCGGTTTGTGTGTGGGGGTAATAAACGAAATGATGGAAAGTGTAACTTGCATCAATCACAACTCCACATGCGCGCGCTTATTACCCTTCTTTTATGGCGTTGGCTCTAGCTTGCTTAAATTGGGTATGCCCTTCGATATTTTGCTTCTGTAGACTAGCTTTTGTACTTAGATTCTAGATTTTACTAATTGTAATTTTTTTTATTCTCTTTTCAGATAATGTGAAATTAGTGAAGTTTGAATTTAGGGTGAATTTCTGGATTTTAAGAGAGTCGGAAAGATGGTGAGTACTTTTATTTTCTTTTTTTATGCTCGACACTTAGCTCGCGAGACGCGTGTGTGAAAAAAACTTGTATTGTAGACTGTGGGGCTTATCTTTTTTTATTTTACAAAATAAACAATATAAACATTTCTTTCAGGGTAGTTTGTAGCTTTGTAGGTATTGAATGGGTTTAGGCAGTGTCGCTTATGGACTATCGGCCACATTGAGGGTGTAGCCTGAAGCTGCGCCTGCTTCGAATTATGCCTAGCGAAACGAATTGTGGAGCTACGCGCTAGTATTATCCTAGATTTTTAAGATAGATCACGTTTTGAGTTAGGGCAGTGTAAAAAATAAATAAATATGCTGATAAAACGAGATGCTGGAGAAGTCGAAGAAAGGAACTAAACTGGAACATGAACTATGGAACTATCAAGCTATGGGGCTATGAAAAAAATTGACGGAACCATCACCGTTTGGCTAGTCATTAAGTAGCAAAGCTACAGTATTTTTTAGCCACCTATTTCACTATCGAGCTTTTATTTTGTGTCTTAGGCTGAAGCTTTTGCAAGAAACTATACCATGACTGTCGTATTGGCGACCTTTTTGCGACCAAAAGATTAATACCTTTTCCCAAATGTGCGACCAATTGTAGGACGAGTTCTGGGGGCTCAAATCTTCATATGACGCAGTAACCGTCAATTTTCCATTCTTACGCACATGGGATACTGTTGGGGAAGTCAGAGTTAACGCCATAAAACTATAAAAATTATACCCGATTGTCCTTACAAGAAGAATACGTTCTTTTAAAACAATTTTTGGCGTCACATTAAAAAAAAAGCACAAGAGTTTGAAGGAAGCATTTCCATATACAGAAATAGCATATCTCAGTAGGTATTGGGTAACTTGAACCTGGGAAAATTTCTTGTCACCGCAGTGTAGAACTTTCGTTTTTCGTACTAAAAAGCATAAAAAATTACCTACGTTCCCGGATAAGTGAAGAATATTTGACTTTTAAAAACTAAGCATTTAATAAATGGTGATTATTCTTTTGTATGACTTAAATTGTGGGTCGTCAAATATTACAGGCCCAGGGCGTCAAATCTTAAAATACGCCACTGCGAGGGATTGTTCTTTCAATTTGCGAAAATACTGTGGAGATTATGGTTTGCCATCTTCGCAAATAATTGTTAAAGAAGGTGGCGATGAACCCTGCGCTTGAATTCTTGGATGTTGTAGGAGCTCGGAAATACTGACTGCTAGAAATTATTTTACAGTCGAATTTTTAAAAAAAATTATGTTTCGCAAATTTGTTCTTTTTTTCATTATACCTTTTTCCTACCCCGGACTGTGCACACATAAGTTTTTTTATTAAAAGACGTTGCAACGCACGCTGGTTTTTGTTAGTAAAATAAATATAGTTACACACACACACATATACTGGCTAGCCTTCGATGGCTCTCCCGGACACATTGTACGACCTTCGGAAGAAAGAATGGCTAGCCCGGATTTCCAGATTTTCACTATGGTACACCAATAGAACAAAAGAGTCATAGGACGATCAAAAAATATAGATGGATATATATAGATCGGGTGCTAGAAGTTATATATACGTAAATTAGAAGATCTCTAGCAAAATGTAGAAGGCGACTGGAAGAAGATACTTCAAGAGATTTAAGTCCTACAAGGACTGTAGAGCGCCATTTTTTATTAAAAAGAACCGGGTGCGATTGGTGTAAAATAGGTTGATACACTAAAAGAGAGATAGAGAAAGAAAGAGATAGAGTGACCTTCGGCTGAACATGTTCTAGATCTTTAGTTATTATCAACAGTATTTTTTATATATGAATAATACTATAACTATTAAAATTCACGCACAAATTACACTATTGAAAAAAAAACGCACAAACACACACTATTTTGTTAGTTTAAATTTTTTTTGTTTATATCCTTTTGCTGAATTAGATATGGTATAGGGATTTTTCACTCCACATCGCACCAATTAAATTTATCTTATAAGATTCTTTTCTTAAAAATATCGTTACAATTCTTGGAATTGTTTGTGTTTGATATTCCCCCACACACACATACGTGTATATCCCTCACAATAAATTAGAAAAAGCAAAAAAAAATTACACAATTAAATTAGGATTATCTAAACAATAGTTGATGTTATTTTAAGGACAAAGCAACGTTTTTTTGTGTTGTTTTAGTTAAGCTTCAAACCACACATATAATTTATATGGTTAAAATGCGTCTTGAATAAGTTTTCGCCGTTTTGGATTTTTATATTTTTTAAGCTTTTTTGTTTTGTTTAAATAAATAAAAAAAGAAACTGTTTTGAAAAGAATATTAAATTAAAATTAAGTAAATTAAAATATAATTGTAGAAAATAATTCTCCTACCAGCACTTGCTTTGTTGTAATAGTATATCACCCACAAAATGAAACTAACGATTGTTCTCGTTCACTGTACACTAATTTTCACTGTTTTTTGTTTTTCTATTTAGTTTTTATTTTTTATTTTTTAAATGTAAAAAATTTTTACATTTAAAAATAAAATAAAACTATTAAATAATCAACTAGAATATTTGTGTTTGTTTTTTTTTGATATTAAATAGAGCAGACCAGACGTGATGCAAACGCTCCTTGCGATTGAGAAAGCATTTATGATAACTTCCCTATTTAAACTGTAGCAGAAGAGTGCAGTGTGGGCATTAAGAGAGAACAAAATCAGAAGTAAGAGAATATTTTACAGCCTTCACAGTATTTTATTATTATTATTTTTAAGAGTTAACGGAAATATCCTACAAATAAAAAAAATAAAGCCCCTACAGGTGTCTCCTGGAATTTAATAAATTTTTTTAATTTCATTTTTAAAAATAATATTGGAATAAAAAAGGACATAAAGGACACATACAGTAATGTATAAGGTGTTGACAAATATTTTGATGGAAATTATTTAAAACAAAAAACGATAAAGGTGTGCACTTTTTCACATCTGAAAAATATCAGAAACGTACATTGATGGTGTGGTGATTGGAGATAACATTGGAGGAAGCTGGGGCGGAGTTGGAATTATTTCTCTGTTGTGTCTATACTTAAAAGAGAGATGGGATATTACAGAGAAATATGCCTGTGAGATAACAATAGCAAAACAAAATAGCAATAAAAAAAAATACCACAAAGGACTATTGCTTGGTCGATGCATTGTTTATTGAAATTGGCGAAAAAAAGAAACTAATGATGACAAGAAATTCCCTTAGTATTTTTTTTTATTCGTTGCGTTGCAACGCTTTTCAATAGAAAAAGATTATGTGTGCACAGTTCGCGGTAGGACAAAGGTATAATGAAAAAAATAGAACAAACCTGCGAACATTGATTTTGGATACTTAAAAATATTTAGAGTATGCTACAATTTTTTTAAGATTCGATGATGAAAAATGTTGTACTACGTGCACAACAGACATCTAGCCAAACATATTCAAAATCGTCCGCATAGATTTTTCTATGCCCGGGGGATTAGACGCCCTGTGCAGAACTTCGCTCATGGCGTCCTCCTCCACTTCAAATTGTTTTTTTTTCCAAAAAAACTAATCAATTTTGCAAATTTGGCACCCACTGTGCAGGCCAAAAATGCACAATTTAGTGTGCCCCTAAAAAAATCTAATAAATACTTTACACGCACATTTTCAACAGATATTATAGTACAGTCATTTGGTTCTAACAAAAAAGAGGCTACCTGGAAAGTTTTCTGGGAGCTTTGAAAATTTTGTAATTTTATAGATTTTGATGTGCTCTTTCCAAATTTCAACTTTGCCACCTCGTATTTTTGCCGCTCGCGCCGCCATTTTGTGCTGTGTTGGCCGCCATTTGGAATCACGCCACACAGCTAATTGTATTCTATTTGTCATACCCTTTCATTTGATACCCATGCCGGCGGTCGGGAACACAATTGCAAAATTCGGCCGCCATATTGGAACCGCCATTTTAATTTTTTTACAAAATGGTCAGATTGCATTATCACGCGAACTACGAATGTGTGTAAAATTTGAACTTGATTGGTTCTATTTTCTACTTTTTAGTCTGCTATATGTCTTCTGCCATTTTGTTTTGGCCGCGATTTATAATTTGGAATGACGCCACACAGCTAATTGTATTCTATTCATAATAACCAATAATGGTGAAATTTCGAAAAACGGAAACTTCTAGTCACCTGTTCAGGTATCCATGCTTCTAGTTTGGCTACAGCGCGCGACGGTACGTACCCAGTAGGGAATGGAAGGCTTCCGAATTCGATTCAGTATAGTATGCTTGCCAGGCATAATGGCTGCTTTTTGGATTACATAATGCATTATTTTTCCATTGCGATGTCCTAGCCGGGAAGCTGCCTTTTGCATTATCATTTCTTCTCATAGGAAGTGATAACGACTATCTTTTGCATTACCATAGTAATATATCCCCATTGCTCCCATTTCACTGATGAAAGAATGCATTCCAATTCCATCAATTCCTAAAGGGTACAAGCAGACAGACACACTGGCAGACACTTTCTTTTATTAATATAGATAACGTTCCCTTTCTCCCGTTTTTTAATCTACATCAAATAGGATTAGGAATCGAGTATGATGCATGTGCATTCTCTTTTTTTTAATACCTTTTATTATTATTCCTTCCAAGCCATTTTTAATTCTTATGTACATTTCAGTTAGGATAGCTAATCCTGATTGTCTTATATATATATATATAAAAATGGAAATTTCTGTAGTATTAGCTTAGAATAAATCCCTTGTTGACTGCGGGATCATAGGATTTCAGGTAATAGCCTCTACGAGATATAGTGTTGTGCTTCTACACTATTATTTTATATTTATTTATTTTTTCTCTGTCAAAGTCCTTAGCTTAGATGTCACCCCCATGGTACTACTAGTCCGTGTGTTAAGTCGTGCTCGTCATTGTACAATATCTCTCTAGGTAGTAAGATTAGTTCGAAGGAAGGAAGAGAAGACAGGATAGATTAATAAGAGTCGGGGATTGCGATAAACTAGGAGGCTTGAGGACCTTGCGTTTAGAATCCTGCATGTTGTAAATAAAAAAAATAGACTTTTGCTAGCAAATATTAGGCACATAGTATTATCTCAAGAAAATATGTCAAATTTATAGTGTTATTCATGCTATAATTTTTTCTTATGGGGGAGACAGGCATTCACATGGACTTTTAGTTAAATTAAACATTTAATAATCAAAAAAATATTATTACATCCTGAAACAAAAAAAAATAAATAAAAGGATTATAATTAATTTAAGATTTAAAAATGGGCTTTTGACGGTGGTTTGACAATATACGCTTGCAGTCGGAACACAATTGGCAAATTCGACGGCCATATTGGCGAGGCCATTTTGAATTTATAAGTTCTGATCATAAATTCGTTATTTGCTACTTTAGACACCCCTAGATACTAATTTTCATTGAAATTCAGAACATAATTGGCAAATTCAATCATATTTGGGCGCGTCCATTTTGTATTTCGTTCATATTTCGGCAGCCATTTTGAATTTCCAAAAATCGGGCTTCAAGATACATCATGGGAGACATACGGGCATACATACAGAAACTTTCTTTTACTAATATAGATATTTGTGAAAATTTTAACTAAGATTGGAGAAGTACAGGATGCGCCATCTAGATCTTCAATATTTCAACATTGATTGAATAACTCTGACTTTTTTTTTAGCCGATTTCGACAAATGTACACGATTCTGAAACGTCATTCAGTACCATTTTAGCTATGAGTCAATACATACCGAAAGAACACGCTGAAATTGTAGCGCATTACATTGAAACCTGCTGTGGAATAATCTCGCACAATAAGTTTTCCCGAACTCGTACAACGCCCAAGAGTTCAAACGTAAGGTTCATCGCCACCTGTTCCAACACCCCCAGACCCCCTGATCTATCATATCCTCTTCTATCTTTCAAACCAAGCTTGCTACTAGACATTGCACCATGACATGAACGACATGACAGACTGGTAGTACAAAGGGTGATTCCTAAGTGTTGATGATTTCAATTGTTCTCTTGTAGATTGTGATTGTAAAGTAGTGCAATCCTTCTTTGATTGTAATAAGCTTCTCTGGATAGAATAGTTGACGACACGTTCCAGTACGAACTTCATCCACAACCAGTTGGTTCCAAATCGACGAAAACAGCTCTTGGGACATGCATTCATTCTGGAACATGTCCATCATTCTGGAACGTTAAGCGTTCTTCTTCTGGAACTTTCGGGGTCACCAATTTAGTGGTCCTTCTTCTGGAACAGTGCTCCGTCCGGGGTCACCAATGTAGTGGCGCGTAGACCACTAACCCAGGTGCTTACGTACATAGCATAATAATACAAGGTAGGCTCATAAGGAAAAGCTCTGTTTTCATCTTGAAAAGCTTTTACCTTTTTTACATTAGAAAAGATCTGAGTGATGTCACGTGAACGCTTTTTTCCCTTGTGAGCTAAGATCTGAGTGACGTCACGGGACCTTTAGTTCTTTATCTAGCTTTAGTTTTATATGGTTTTACACATGCAAAGATTTAGTTTATTTTCGTTGTCATAAAGCTTCATATTTCAGGCGATTATGTTTGTGTCCGTGAATAGTGTAATTTATCATACTCAATAGACCGGTTCTCGTTCGGGCTTTCACACCCTTCCCTATGAACGTAACTGAATAAAATATACCTATATTCTGACCATCTATGCAAAAAAACCTTTCGTTTGATATATGTTTTATTAAGATACGTGCACCGGAAATAGGTTAAAAAGGGATCACAATACTAGAGAAACATTGCAGTATTTTTTAATGCCAAACTTTCATATAGTCATGTAAATTTAAAGTTTTAAGTAAGTCTATATTTAGTCGACTGGCGAACTTCATCTTTGGTTCAATTTCTGTTCAATTCCAAAGTTACCTGATATTGAGCAGATACATATAGCGTGAAACCATTGGTCTAGTCCAGTAAATTTTTCGAATATACTGCTTATATGTGGTGTATCTGTCTTGCGAACTTTTTAAATCGATTGAAAATTGGGACAGTGTCCTTCAAATGGAAATAAAAAACAGTTAATATTTGTTTAATGTGGCTAACGTTCGGAATATATTGAATTCTTTTACGTAGAAGCCCCGATTAAATCCTCATCCCATCTGCGGTCGAGCCATTTTTTTTTAAAATACATCTCTCGTTCGGATACGATAATTTCAATATGACCTGGGGGCGGGCGGTCTTTCTCCGAATTGAATCGGTTTTATATTCAATCTATCTAATGATTGAATTCTCCGGACTTTGTGCAAATACATATTTCGTAAATTCCGTTATGGTTACGGTCATTGCACAATTAGACCGGTGTGTTGCGGTCGTTCTTCGAATTGTGATGCAACTTCGTATTTCGTCTCTATCTGTTTTGGCAAGCTGCTCGAAGCACTTTGGTCAGATATCATATTCGTTTCTCGGAATTGAGTAAGAGTTTTGAGGGTGATATATATATATATATATATATATTTCTTGGTATATTGCAATTAGGGTACTTCCTAAAGTGATGAAAATTTAGATTTAATTAATTTATCAAATGGTAATTAGGACGCTTTACCATTGACTACATGAAAAATCAGAGAAATCAATAAATGTCATCTAGAAACCTTGGTAAAGGATACAAACAAGGCTCTCTCTTAGAAGCTATCTTATCTTTTTGGGCCACTCTGAAACTCTTTTCTAGTACCAAGATTGGCATATACTGGTTTTGTTATCAAAATGAGTAAAGTTCTAAGCCTGTTTTATTTAAAATATATCAGCGTGTAAATCTCATTAGCTTTAAGACACCGAAATGAGTTTGCGGTTTATGGAACAAAACAGATGGTTACATGATTTTTCCCATTTTCCACTTAAAATTTAGTTTTTTTAGTTTTGCTAAAAACTAATTATGATAACATATTTTTAATTTAAAACGGCTACACATAAAAAAAAGAGTTTCTTTCATAAAAATGCGCTAACGAGATTTTGTTTTTGTTTTGTTTACATTTTTCATTTCCATATCTTGATTTAAATGTTAATTTAAAAACTTTGCAAGGACGTTAAAAATGTGTTTTTGCTTTGTTATTATTTAATTACATTTACGACAACTGATTAGGAGCAAACGTAATATTGTTCCTGAATGAAAGACAAAGATATTTGAAGAAAGGAACGAGAACGAGGAGCGTATGGCCGAAAACAGAATGAATGCAGAAACTGCAGAACTGAAGAGTTTGACTTCACGTTTGCAGTAAAGTCGACTTTGCTGCAAAATGGTAACACATTAATTCCAGTAACTTCAAGGTTGAAGTAGCTCCACTTTCCGCGACTGGATCGACTTTATGCTGAGAACTTGCAAAACTATAATGGTCTCTGATCTTAAGGGGTCTCTGGAGGGCATTATAGCAAAAGGATGTACACAGGGAGAAGTTCTATTTCCGCTTCTGTGGTGAATTGTTATAGATGAACTCATCTATCCAACTGACGAAACTTTTTCGATCAAGATTACACAGACGATGTTGTCATTGCAGTAACAGATGAAACACAAGGTATCATATCAAGGCGCCTGTAGCAGGCACTCGATATGGTTTCCAGCTGATGCGCCAAAGTAGATATTAGGACGATTATATGCGGTTATACTCTTGGGTGGAACGATCAAGCCCCATATCGTGTCCATTTATGCGCCCACCGAGACCAGCCCGAACGCGAACAAGGACGAACTATACGATCAGCTTCAACAGACGCTGGATACGATACCTCGAACCGAATTAATCATACTCGCGGGGGACCCAGCTGCAGATCGAACCGGATGGGAAGGAACGATGGACAAATTCAGTGCACGGCAACAACACAGCCATTGCACCTAGCACATCGCACCTAGAAACGACAGAATTTGACCATCGCACACTAAACCAAAATGGTATTATGTGCAGTTCTAGGTGCGATGGCTGTGTTGTGCCCGTGTACTTAGCCAGGCGGTCCCACACATTCCCTGCTACTTGACCGATGTAAGATTCTCATAACTCCCTCGTAAAAAAAAGCTCGTGTATGCCAAGAGAAAGAACAGCACAGAAGATATTTTGTCATAGGTTAAACAACACTAGACCGAAAAAAACCTAATAATAAGTATATTGCTAAATGACGTTGAACCAGACACCTCAGTCCTTATTGGGATTTAATAATTACACAAGATCAATTTCAAGATCGAGAAGAATGACAATATCATTACGGATTGTTGAGCTGTGTAGAGTGTAGGAAGAAAAAGCGTCTTTTACGGGAATAAATTTTTGGAGTTTGGTGCACTCTTTCGATGTATATAGAATCAGTAGTTTGAATTTGAACTGGTCGTTCAACAACTACCGCTGCTGTACAATTAACCGCTATGTGTTCTCTGTTAACATATGATCTATCAGTTTTTCTTGTACTTGAAGAGATCATTCCATATCTGGCCGTTCATGAAATCAAAATAACGACAGAAATTTCTGTACACATTCCATTTTGGTTTAGTTTTTTTTTTACAACAGAATTAGATCAATGACGGACTCGTAGTGTAAATGGTGACACCTGAGCTTAGACTCTTTCACATAAAAAAAACTGTCAGCTGCAAAAAAAACATGTATAATGGTGTGAGTTGGAATAGATAGTCCCAATTGATCCGATACAATATATATATACAACCGTGTACTAAAGTTACATGTGATATCAATACTCCACGACGGCGTCTTCTATGCCGTCTGGTCGTGTACTATGACTAATCTTGTATCGATGCAAAAAGCACAGACAGTTTTTTTTGTTGTATTTCTTATAAAAAATTCAAATCTCGTTTCTGATGATATTCTCGATGATCATCGTTGACGCCACCATAGAAGGTGATAGAGACCAACTATTTTTTTTTGTTTGCTTTTTAATTTGTTACTATTCAAGGCACAAATGTATGTATGCATTCTTTAGTTTAGTGATTCAACTTTAAGTTTTATCTAAATATGCAAATAGAATTTTTTTTTGTCGTTTTTATGTGGCAAACAGTGTACATCTGGGTGAGGGGTAAATAGCAAAAAAAAAAAATTTATATATTTTATTACAAAAAAAAAATAATAATAATGTAGAAACCGTAGAGAAACTTAAGAAATTTGCTTTAGCGATGAAGGCTCTCCCATGACAAACAATTGATCTTTTTAGCTGTGAATCAGCATACCATGACCAACATTGAAAAATTCACTTATAATTTGTTGAGTCATATCAAAAATTTTGATAAAAGAAAAACTTCGAGGTTTTTTTTTTAGTTGTATCTGTGTTTTTCATGGTTAAAAATAATTTAAAGAACGACAGAAATGATGTAATTTTTAAATAACACGAAAACCGAGAAGAAATATTTCAATAAAAAAAACAAATCATTTCCATCCTCTATGACCACCGGAAGTGACAGTATATTGTATATATGTATATCCGTTTGATAAAAAAAAAATAAAAAGCTAAAGCAAAAATTATTATTAAGAAGAAAAAAAATTCAATATTTTTTTCAGTAAGAAACTTTAAACGTAGATTTGATGGTAACTAGTGAAAAAGAGTGGATACCACATCATAGCGCATGCAGAACGCGCACTTTTGAATTGATCTGAACAGCTAGAACGATAGCATAAGATTAGATTTTTTTTTAGATTAGATTATTTATTACTAGCAAAAAACCCGCGTGCGTTGCAACGCCTTTAAATAAAAAAAGTACCTAAAAAATGAGAAGAGATCCTTTCATAAATTTATAATTTAAAAAATACATTAATTCACTTAAATAAACCCGAAATAAGTTAAATTAATGAGTTAAATTAAAGAATTAACAAAAATATGAAAAATTTTCATTCATGAAATCTCAAAAAAATGCACAGAATCGTAACGATAAAAACTCAGCTTTTTTGCCGGTTTTGCGTTATCAATTAATAAATCGTTATTAAGCCTATTATATTATTAAATACTTATTATTTATATGTTCTATAATATTTTTAATTACTAAAAAACATAATTTTACCATATTTTTATTGATTAATTTAATAAATATCAATAAAATAAACTTTTGATTTTTTCATAATATTTCAATTCACTAACGCCATCTAAGTTCCAAAGTAAAAAGTATGTGGTTATATCAAATAACTGGCCGAATTTTTTTGACAGTTGCAATTGCCATCTTTGAAATTGTGAAATTGAAAATGTTGTGCGGAAAAAAATTTAATTTTATCATATTTAGAGCACGTATAATTTTGAAATATATGAAATTAATTAATCATTAATAATTGTTGAGTGATTTAGTAATGAAATTTAAAGTGTTAAGGTGTATATTTCATGAATATGTTATAAAAACTGTTGGAGTGTTTTTTTTCTCTTCTCCATTGCATAGAAATGTAAGTTTAGATATTATTTGAATTTCTTGAAATATTTTTATATTTTTGCGTGTCAGAAAATCCTAAATGAGAACAGATACTTTCATAAAATATCTAAATTAACTTTATTCTTGCTGCCGTTTGCTTGTGGTTGTTGAGAGCAAAATTTATCTTTAGCTGCAACTATGCACTCCAAAAATGGCACCTTTCTCCTGGATGATGGAAGAATATGTCCGTCTATCCGGGATAGTGGACTATTTCGAGTTAACCGTCCGTAATGTTAGTTTATGGCTCGTATCTGTTAAATTATTTAAATGTTTTCTTAATTTAATATTAGCGGGATTTATTATTATCAAGGGAAAAGGTTTCACATTCAAACAAAAATCATTGCGATCAAGTCGACCATAGCAGCACAGTTGAAATTGCTTTTTTTACACTTCAATTTCCAACGGTTCGTGTAATTTGTAATTTTTATCGTTGCCATAATTCTTGTTAAGAATCCATATATTAATAAGATACTTTATCTAGAAATAGGGTAGAGGGTGGCAGGTTGATATTGTTAGTACAATGATACCTTTGATTATCATTTTACTTATTTCTATCTTGAACCATATCACGATTGACAGTGCATAAATATTAAACAATATTTTTATGTATTTTTAATAGTTTAAATGGCAGTCCGTACGTAGTCCAATGGCAACCATCATGGCAGCTAGACCGATCAGGACAACCTTCAACATCGGGAGGAGCTTTGGAGTACATATTTTGAAATGTTAAGCAGATTTTTTGAAAAAATATTTTAGTGGTAAGTAGCCTCTCTTAAATATTTTGACCACTTCTTCAAACTGATTGAGTTTCTCCAATAGCTAACTATGTTTTTCTTTCTTTTTTTCAGTTAACCTCCTTGGGGATAGTGCTAGTGTTGGTGTGTGAGTGTAGGTCGACAGGGGTGTTGGATTAGGGAAAGGCGGTGAGTACCATTATTTTTATTGTTAGGCATTTAGATCGCGCGGTGCTCAAATAGATTTAAGTATGGATCATATAATAGTTTAGTTAGCTTCAGGATGTATCTTTGCACAGAAAAAAATATATAAACATTCTTTCAGGGTAGTTTGTAGCTTTGGCCAATTATGGCGGACAGTTGCTTTGCTGCAGTTGCCAGGCGGCTCAAGTCGCGGGTCTCCCCCGATTTTTAGCAATCTCTTTAGTGGGTATGAAAGCTGCCATCCGTATATCGAGTGGCGCGTTATACGGATGTCACTTATCTGCCTGATACTGGATGGTCACACCATCGTTTTAGCGTCTCGGGGCGTTAACTCGTTTGTGAGGGGTCGAGCTTAGCGGAGCTCAGGCTGGACGTCAACTTGCAAGCAACTGTGAGTGCTAGGGGCCGAAGTGAAGACATAGGATCGAACGGATACCCTTTCGAGAGGCAGTCCCTTTCCTATGCAAGGCTTATTAGTATTAGATAAGATTGATGCTGGCATATCGTCGATCCCGCACTAACAGGTGTATATATGCGTATATTTTGTGGGGACACAGGCAACTGTGGTATGGGTGTGGGCTAGCCATATGTGAGCTGGCACATTTCGGGGAAATCAAACTAGCGAAGGGTCGTCTTTATGAAGTATCAATCTTTGTTAGGATGTCACTGGTTGAACCTTTTTAGATATTTAAGTAGGTTTATACAAAAAAAATGGAAATTTGTCTGTACACAAATTTTGTGTAAAAACTAAATTTGCTACAGGCAACACTTTCAATGAACCGATGCTATTCTTCCCGAGTCATGGGGCGAACCGTACATTCAGTACTTCATAAGGTATTGAATGGGTCCAGGCAGTGTCAGCTTATGGACTTTCGGCCACATTGAGGGTGTAGCCTGAAGCGGCGCCGCTTCGAATTGCCTAGCGAAACGAATTGTGGAGCTACGCGGTAGGTGTATTTTTTTGCTATTTTTCGCCCTTTGACAATAGGTATTAGATTTTAGAATTTAAGAAAATGAAAGTGGAGGAGAACCAATTGATGGAAAAAAATGAACATTCAAGCAGCGTTTAGTAAATAAAATGGGCATCATTAGAAAATAACTATTATTCATCATCAACTGAAGCAGAATTAGGAACGAAAAAATAGAGGGAATGAATAACGAAACATTAGGATTATCACACCACATTTTAGGTAGATTAGTTGTAAAGCCGGGATCCCAATGCATCCGCTCAGATACGATCCGTAAGCATCTTGGAACCATCTTTCCGGACTGCCCCATATAAGTCCTAAGCAAACTTCGAACTTTAATTTTGACAGCTTAGCGGATTGGAACGCAGCGGATGCACTGGGATCCCGCCTTAATTTTTAAGTTACTCAAATAAACATTAGCCAATATTAAACGGTCAAAGCGAATTGTTTTGTTCTGTTTATGGCAACTCAGACCTCTTATTCCCTTGAAAAACATTGGCTCATCTTGTTGTGTCTTCTCTTGTATTACCTAGGGCCTAGTTTATTTATTTAGTTTAATTATAGTAGCCCCACATCACGTTCAACGTTGTTTTTAGATTTGATTTTTAGCTTGTGTGTTTTACCCTTTTTACACTTTTACTTAAAACTATTTTGACTATATTTAACTTTAATAAAATAAAATATGAAACAAAAATAATCAAAAGAATTGAAAACTTCAACCGAAAAACAAAAATGGGATCGGAAAAAAGCAATGAAGGAATTGAATCAACAAAAAATCAGTGGTGAAGAAGAATATATATGCAAAACGGAGCGACTCGATTAGACATTCTATTATTTTTTATATATAATATATTTTTTGCTTTTGTCATGATACCGCTTACAGATTTTCTTCAAGCTACTGCCTTTCCCGTCCAATACCCCCCGTCATTCAACAATCTACAATCAACAATCTTCAATCAACAATCTTCAATCAACAATCTTCAATCAACAATTGACCAATTTGTTTCGAATTTGAGAATCTTGCGATTGGCGGATTAACTTTAGATTATATAAAATGAAGTTCGACACACACTATTTTTTACTAAACCGTCGTATACGGTAGCGGGATATCCTTTCCTGTACGATAATTGTTCGTATAGTTTGAGCTCTGGAAATAAACACGCGAATAGAATAGAAAAAGAAAGCGACCAAAGAAAAGCATAGAACAAGTAGCCTTAGGCCAAGTGACACGAAATAATGGACTCTCAAACAAAACCTGCATTCAACAATCTATAAATAAAATAAACAATATTCAATCAACAATCAAGAAATCAAAAAATATATATAGTGATCCTAGTGAAGTTGTGCTTGAGATAAGAGCGATTCGCGAGTACAGTACCTCAAACCTAGTTAGAAGTCTGAATTTTAAAAGTAAATTTTTGCGTTTATATAAGGTGCCACGCTCTCACTTGGCTTATGGGGACCTTCCTAGGATATAGTTCTGCACACTACTTGTATCGCATTTCAAAATCTAGGAAACACGATTGCGGCGGAAGAACTTCGAGCAGGCCTCAGCCGTTTCTTTCAATATATTCGCAAGTCGATGTCGCGAGCAGCTATATATTGGGTAAGTAGTTTATGCCTTTTTTAAATGGGACTGCCGCTTCTACCTACCCTACCCCTACCTGAAAAGTGTTTTTTTTAGATTGTTGCTATTTTCTGATTTTTTCTGCTCTGTCATCAATTTGACAGCTGCTCCAAATTGAGCTGCTCTGCTATGCTCTGAACTTTGTAAGCAGTCATCGAACACAGTAATACGCAACTATAAGTATCAACTCTGATAATAAAATACTACAGGGTGCGCCTTCTAGATCTACGGTATTTCAACATTGAATAACTCTGACATTATTTTTTTAACCCCGATTTCGACAAATGTACACGATTCTGAAACTTGCCCAAGCTACTTTAACTGAGCTAGGCTTGTTAACAACGGCATAAACAGCATTTTTTTTAGCGCTGTTAGCTGAGTTATTTTTGCTTTTTGGTCTTAGCTAAAATGTAGCACAGCTCATAACTGTCAAAATGGATTGACTTTGTAATCAAATAATTTGGTAATATTTCAATGACATTTGAGGCCATTGCAAAAATTATGAGGCCATTCACATTATGACATTACTCTTGCGCCATCTTGTTTATTTGTATTTATTTGGGGTGGTTTTTTTTTGTGTTTTTAAGATGTAGTTTAGCCTAGTTTTTTAAAATGTAGTTGAGCCTAGTTTAAAAAAAAATTTGTTATTTCTTTTTTTTTAATTTTTAGATTGTTAGATTGTTTTCACTATTTTGCTCTTTTTTCTGTTATTAAATAGCTAGGGTAGGGACTGAGAATTCATTTAAGTTTAAGAGATTAGATAATAAATTAAAAGATAATAAAAAAAATCAATTTAAAAATAGACTGATAAAATAGCTCAGAGCTTTTAAATATTGCACAAATGGTCAAACAGTGATGGAATGGAGTTTAAAAATTGGAAAAATTTTCTAGCTGTTATCTAATCCTCAAAAAAAAAAATCAAAGATCTTAAAATACATGTTATTAAAATTCTGATTACAGACATTCTCCCTCATTTCGATTAATCACGATTAGTTTTTTTTTTGTTTTTTTTCTAAATTCATTTTTAAAATTACATTCAGCACAATTCAGCGATAAGTGATTTGAAGTATCCTGGTCTAATGCTGCTAATGTTTGTTTTTGCAGATAGGCCTAGACCGTACTTTATATCTGAGATTTACATTAGTAATTTTGTTTAATATGGCACAATTACCCTTGTTTATTGTTACCCGTAAAACTGTTTATGTGATTTTAATTTCTGAAGTGAAACTATTGAATGAGAATTAAATGAATTACAGTGGAACAAGTTTGACCAATAAATCGGCACGATTAAATTGCTTTTCTCACATTAAGCTTCGCGATTTTACGATGGCTCTTAACGGAAACTATCATGGATATATGGCATGTAAAATTGAGTCTTCCAGCGGTAAATGTATATCATTAAATCGCCTAACAATTGATCGATTTGATTTAGCGAGATTGCTTTTACCACAAATTTTAAAAAGTGTGTCTCACGACTCTCTGACTGATTGTTATCTTTCCCCTTTTTATTTATCTTCTCTTTCTTTCTCTCTTCTTTCGTTGCCTCTAAGCGTAGATAGTCTAGGGTATTATGATGCCATTCTAGTGTTTCCAGGCCATTTCAAGCGATTTGGAGCTTTTAATAAAGCGACTTAGGTCAGGAACACCAGTGTTTTGCAGCTGACCCAATCCATCAAAGAAAGGTGAGCCAAGGAAGGTCTGTCTTTTTCTCGCGAGGGCCGGGCATGTACAGAGAAGATGGGAGACAATTTCTTCCTCATCCTGATTGCTTTGGAAACTTTGACCTTGAATAACTTCGAAAGGGTTAGGTTTTCGAAAAAATGACAAGATGGTTTTTTTTGTAGGCAAGAACGTTTCGTAACGGTTTAGCAGCTAGGACGATTTGAAATTTTTTTGGTAGAGTTTTACATATCACCCTGTATTTTTGTAACCCTAAGACAAATTTTCATGAATAAGGTACCATTGAACGCAGAATTGCTCCATCTATCTACGATGGTAAAAACAATGGTTCTCTCTTTCCAACTTTTGTATGGTATTTTTTGGTGAAAAGGGTGGTTTTAGTTAGTTGAAAAAACCAAAATTTCGACTTTCGCGACTCATTGCTTTGGAATATGATAGGATAGAACCTTGATTTTTACAGTTTTAGGTAGATGGGAGTATGCTGAGTACACTGATACCTGATTCATGAAAATATGTCATAGGGTTACAAAAATACAGGGTGATATGTAAAACTCTAAAAAAAATTTGGGGTGGTTTTTTGGGGGGAAGGAGGGGTTTTGGGACCGACCCTAAGTACCCCGTTTTCAGGTTTTTCGAAATAACTCGAAAACAAAGCGAAATTGGAGATTTTTACTAAAATAGTTTTTTGTAGAAAATTAACTTTCCCATCGAAAAAGATTTTTTTTATTTTTTTTTTATTAATACAACTTTTTTTACGGCATCCTGGGTATACATAAATGTTCAGAGAAAAGAAAGGTCTTGAAAAAACGAAGAAATTTATTTTTTTAATTAAAATCTCCGTACGACTAACGGTGACCGAGAAATCGCCATTCAAAGTTGACCATTTTTAGTCATTTTTTAAATTATTTGCTCTTAAACATTTTTTCTTTGTTGATGATTGCGTTTTCTACGAAGGTTCACCAGAATTAAAATTTCGTTCAGTTAACCTCTAGTAGATAAAGATGAAAACATGTTTTTTTTTGTACGCAAGATCATCAATGTTTGGCAATTTTAAAATGAGAAAGAACAAACAAACTTATACTTATACTCTGCATCTGAAAGTCTTTGCCCAGAAGACCAGGTAAATCTAGATCCTAGTTTTGAGCTCTCTTCTCAACCACAACCGTTTAATCAGATAGAATTGAATGATTTGACGATAGATTTAGGACTACCTAAAGATGCCGCGAAACTTCTTGGTTCGAGATTACAACAGAAAAAAAACTTCATTCTGCTGGTACCGAAAAAGAGAGAAGGAATTCTCACAATTTTTTTACGGAACATGCAGATCTCGTCAATTGCAGACATTCCCGGATTAGGGAAGATGTATGGCATAAAAAACGATAGTGGAGACTCTTTATTGATTCGTCAAAATGAAGTTTAAAGGCAGTTTTACTTCATAATGGAATACTCTTCTTTGCCCATTGTCCATTCAAGTCCATTTGAACATTTGTACATTTGTCATAAATGTGAATTGTGAAAAACTCTGACGTAATAGAAAAAAACCGATTTCAGATTCGTGATTATGAGGTCGCAAAATCCAAAAAATCAGGGCTGAAATCGAAAAAGGAAAAAAAATTCTAATTTGTATGGCTGTGTAATTAATTAAGCTCTCTTTGTTTAGACAATTTTTCCGGCATAAACTTTCATATTTGTGTATTTTTCAGTTAAAATTAATTGTAATTTTGAATAAAGTTTGTTGGTACAAGGACAAGACATCGATGTATTTTGCGATCGATGCCACAGAACGGATGAATTGCTACGAAGAAAAAATCGATGTTTTTTTTCTTAATGTCCACCCCTAGTTTGTATAAATATATACACAATATATATATATTCCTCTAAAATTTTAAAGCTCATCGAGCTCATCATCATCATCAAAAAATTTAGCAAAAAAAAAAACAAAAAGCTCAGTTGTTGGCATAGTTTTTTGCTTACTTCATCGCTTTTAACCGGTATTATTAAGTAAGAAGCACACATAATGCGCTCTCAAAAACAAATTTGAAAATTTTTTTTTTCAAAATTCTTAAAATAAATATACAATAAGAAATAAAAAAAAAATACAACAAAAAAAAATTAAACCAACCTTAAAAAATTCTGCTGTAATTGTATACGAAGATTGTGCGCTCGTTCGGATGTAGTGTAGTATGTACACACGGTTTTTGTTTTTTATTTTTGAAAAATTTTCAAAAAAAAAAAACAAAACAAACGAAAAAAATTTTATTACAAAATCCCCGGATTTTGTAGCCTTTTTTCTATATGCATGTATTTTTTATAATTTTCTTTTTTTCATTTCATTTCATTTTTTTTTTGCAAAATTAAGTAAAATATTTTATTTTATTTTTTTTTTTGTTTTCAAAACTTTAACACACTTTTTTTTTATATGTATAAATATAAATAATTATTTTCCTTTTTTCTTTTAATAAAAAAAAAACACTTTAATTTTTTATTTTTTGTTAAAATAAAAAAAATATATATATATATATATATACTTGAACAAAACGATCTTGAAATATTTTTATGTTAGAAGCTTTTAAATTTAAGCTTTTTTTTATATATATATATTCTATATCAAAAAAAATATATATATATACAAAAAATATATATATACATATATATATATATAATGTATTGTTAAAAATCGTTTGTTTGATTTAATTATTTATTAAAGAACAAACCCCAAAAAAAATATATATATATATTCTCTTTTATTTTTTTTCGAATTAAATTAAAAAATTAACAAATAATAATAAAACTCGAAAGGACACTTTTCCGACAGGTGGCTTTTAACTAGAACTAAACAACAACAAAAAAAAATAATAATAATAATTATAATAATTTTATATTAAACACTTTTGTTGCACACATTTTTTTAGCACGATTTTTGCATATTTTTTTTTTTTGGTTTTATTTATTATTATTCCATTTTATTTATTTAATTTAATTTTTTTTTTGAATTTATAAAAATATAAGAATTGCGATTTATTTATTTATTTTTATTAAATACATTTTATTTTATTATATATTACTGATTTGCCGCTAAATGGGCCACCACACTCCTTTTCTCTTACTAAAAACGGACACCACGCCGCGTGTACTGAACGATCATAAAAGTAATGTGCTACTACTAAAGAGACACACAGAAAGGGAATTTTTTTTTTGCTTCAAAAAAAAAATAAAAAAAAAATAAAAAAAATAAAGAAATTAAAAAGAAAATTCTTTAAATTCCTTACTACATTCTGTGTGTTCTGCTGAATTTACTTATTTTCACGTTGAGAGAGAATTAAAATAACAAAAAAATAAAATAAAAAAAATGTATGGAAAAAAATAAATATTTTAAAGCACAGAATAAGATAAAATATTTTTATATTTATAAATTATTTTGTATATATATATATATATATTTATACATACGTTATGTATATATAAAAGTTCGATATATTTATAATGAGAAAGGATCGGTCTAAGGAAATGCGCTAACATTTTTTTTGTAAATATATTTATTTTTTTCACAACCGCTTTACTACTACCACACACTATATCGAGATTTTTTAACGAGGGTAAAAACGCGGGATAACACAACAAAATCTCGGCGGCTTTTTGTATTTTGATATTTTGATTTGTGGCACGCATAAATATTTATTATTTATTATTTTTTATAACAAAAAAAAACTAAAAATTAATTAATCAATTATTATTTAATATAATTTTATTTTATGCAACCGTATTTATTTATTTATTTATTTATTTATTTTTTTTTTTTCATTTTCAATCTTTCGTGAAATTATAAATATATATATTATACATATATACATATATCTACTGTCGATGCGAAAGCAAAAAAAAAAATAAAATAAAAGGTCTATCTTCTACTTCGGGGCTCTCTTTATCCCTGAGGTGTTACGATAGAAGTAAAAGAAAACGTGTATATATATATATATATATATATATATATATATATATATATATATATATATATATATATATATATATATATATATATATATATACATATATATATATACATATAATTATATACCGATAAAAAAAATCGTTTAAAAAAAAACAAAAAAAAAGTAAATAAAATAATAAATAAATAAAAATAAGGTTAATTTATTATTATTAATAATATACTGTTCGAGAGGGCAGAAACACCGATGTACGCGCGAACGCGCTACCAACTCGACTTCACAACCGAAACTACACGGGGCGGCAATGCGTTACGTATATTGTCTTTCAGTGCCAGAGCAGTATAGATGAGTGGTAGCTAAAATCAAGCAGGCCAAACAATTATAGCGCTTTTTATTATTATTTTTTTTGTTTTATTTTATTTTTTTTTTGAGAAAAACTCCTGCCTCCTAGTGGTGTTGTAGTAGAGAGAGGCATAAAATTATTCTTTTTACTTTAGCTTCTTTTTACTTGTAGCGCTTCTCTATCTCTTTAGTAGATAAAATAACGCACTAGTTCATGTATACTCACACACACCTACATGTTTTCGCTGAACTTTTATTTTTATCAATGTGTATGCGTATTAAAAAAAAACATTACCGTTACTCAGCACTCGCAAAAGAAAAAACCCCGATGCCTAAATGCAATACCTCAATAAACTCTCTCTTTCTCTCTATAGTGTGTATGGCATAATGAAGAATCAAATGAAGAACCTATCATACACGATCGCACAAGCCCCGCAATATACAGTGAGCGTCTAAAGTGAGTTAACCCATAAAAAAATTTCCAAAATGAAATACCAAAATTTTTGTATTTTTTTTTTTTGGCGAATTGCATACGTTTTGTTTTATTTACTTTTGAAATAAAAGGTTTCTTTCGAGGAACTCGACCATCTGTCATGATGGTTTTGGAAGGTGCATCTGGTGTTGAAATATAAAATTTTTTAGGTGTTAACTCATTTTTGACGCTCACTGTGTGTTTGATGATCAGAAAAACACACACACACGTATTTATTCATACATGCATTATAAGCTTCTTTTTTTTCGCCATGTGCTCACTGCCTATGTGGATCTAACGAACTTTAATTCTGATCAAAAGAAAAACACGATCGCAGGTAAAAAATTTCACATTTTTTTGTTCTTCATTCTTCTTTATGTGTATCCGCTACAACACGATCACTATCCATGCATTTTTTTTGTTATATTCTATACTACAATTCCCTATAAAATACCGGGCGTGGGGTATAATATCCGCGTACACTGTTATCGTTTCCTGATCATTATAAGAAATAGTCATATATTTATATATATGTATATAGCGCGATCGGCTACCATTGAACATATATATATACATGTACATTGAACAAAATGCGCGCACGCAGAACACTTTAAAAGAAAAAAGAACGAGAAGCTTTTTAAAGAGAGCAAAAAGCTTTTAAACAAGATCGAGAAAAAGCTTTTTTATTCGATCGAAATTCCGAGCTGTTAGTTCTTCGAACATCGAAAGCTTTTTAGAGTATACATAATATCGGAACACATTATTAGTATTATTTACTATTATTTTTTTTTTGGGTCATTGTTAGTTTGTTATTAATCTAAAATCAATTTAAAATATTTTCGAAATAAAAAAAAAAATAAAAAATAAAAAATTATCACTAGCATGTTTTTTTTTAATTCCATTAAAAGCTTCTTTTTATTTTATTTATTATTATTATTATTTATTTTTTTCATTCCTGAAATTTGAATTTTATGTGTAGGCGCGCACCGTTTCCAATGATGGCGTGCGCGCGCAGAGAAAAGAGAGAAAATACACACCGTTCGCGATCGAGAAGAAACCATCAGGATTTTCTTTTTCTACCGATTCAAGAAAAAAAGAAGATGAATCCCCAAATCTAATATGTAGTGCACAAGTAGTTGGCAAGAGAGAAAAGCTATAAATAAAAATATAATTTGCATGGCAGGGTAAAAATATTGAATGGCGGGTAGTATCTGTCGGGTAAGAGAAATGGGGTGTACATGAACGCTAAAGGGTGCGAGGGGTAGGGGTGATTATTTTGTGCGGGATCAGAAGTTTGGCTATAGAAAAGGGGGAAAGAAAAAACGGGGATAGGAAAATTGGTGATCGTGTCTGGACATTTATGCATTATATATATATGTACGTATGTATATACCCGCAAAATATTCTCTATCTCTGGTCTGTGTCTGCTTCCTGAACACATTTTTTATTATTATGATGATGATGATGATGCGGCTGTCATACTTTTTCATTTAAAACATTATTTTGTCTGTATTTACACAAAAAAAAAATCAATCTTTTTTTTTGTTGAATTAAAATTCCATAAAGAATTTTTTTTTGATTTTTTTCCTTTTTTTTTTGATATGAAATTTTTAAAAATCGAATTTTATGTTGAGAGAGGATTATTATCAGTGTTAGATCACCTCCATGTAAGATTTAGAATTATAGCTGCTGAAATAAATATTTTTTAATATTGTTCTATTTACTTATCTAATCTATATATTAATAGGCAAAACCAAAACGTGTGATCCCTTTTTAACCTATTTCCGGTGGACGTATCTTAATAAAACATATATCAAACGAAAGATATTTTTTCATAGATGGTCAGAATATATATTTTATTCAGGTACGTGCGCGTACGGCGTTTCAAATGAGAATTGATTTTTTTCTCAGTCACTTTCAGCAAAATTAAAAAATCACGCGCGCTTTTGTCTAAGGCCGTACGGCCAAAACCGCGTGGGATCTAAGTCCGCGTAGTGAGGACTGGCCTTTACGGTCTCAAGAATCTTTGATGGTGCAGGTACACCAAGGAGATAAGTCCTGAGAAATGGGATCTGCGCTGAAAGGTCTACACGGTTTAAGATCTACCGATATGCTACTGAATCCTACCCCAATTCTGGACTTTAAGCCTAAGTAAAGTAACAGAATATGCACGCACACGCTTCGCATCAAAACAAGACTACATAATACCTGTGACACACTATACTTTCATTATGATGATAACTTTCATTATGATGGTCAAAGAAATGATGGGGTGACACATTACACTTTACTTTAATTTGCATCTGGCATATCAAGTGAGGATATGAACCTGCGTGTTTTTTTCTTTAATTTTAAGCTGTTTTAATTTGGAATATTTATAAAAATATTTTTTTTCAAGTAGTAAAGAAAATATCCTTGCAAATTGTTGCTTAACTAACGTGAAATCAAATTATTTTATTTTAAAATGTAGTTTCCAATTTTCCAACAGATGTCACTTAATCGAAATTACAGTCCAAATGAAGGTAAAATACTTTCATTTTGGACTTTAATTATGGTGGGTTTTTGCCACGATAATGAAGGTTACTTTCATTATGGTGGTATATGTGTCACAGGTATAGGTATACAGTCTCATAAACGTCCATGCTCCCATACAAGACAAAAACGGATGAGGAGAATTAGGAATTCTACAAAGAGCTAACAAACGCCATCAGATTAACTGTAAAACATACACTATACACTTCATTAAATGTAACTGTGTGTGTATATGCTGAAATACAAACAAACAAACATGCATAAGGTAAAAACGTACAAACGAGGTTTTAATTACGTAAATGTTTTTTTTTCATTTCATATCTGTTTGAGTCCATCTCAATATATCAATGACAATTTAGTTTTTTTTTTTGCAGTTCATGTCTGTCCGTCATACATTTTAATCCAATCACATCCAGAGCCCCCCCAACCCCCTCTATCAGCATTTTCAATCCAAAATCGAAACCAGGATATTTCTAGGGAATTCTGTAAAGCCCAGCCTCTCCTATAACTGATTTCATTAAGTTGATTGATCGAACTGAGGAGTGCATGTGTCATAGGTTGATAATGATCTTTTTGAAACTGCGCCTGGCTTTTTAATTAAAATAGGGTATGGAGAGAGGATGTTGTCTTATATGTTGCTGCTTTTGCAACAAGGATGCACAGAGTATCTATGGGGGCAAGGACGTGTGCTCGTTGAATTTCAATTATACTGATTGTCTGGAGCAACTATATTATCTGTGATTATTGTCTGAAGCTGGAATAGAGGCAGCAGCAAGCTCCAGGCCTTTAGGCAACTAAACATCTTTTCGAGCTTTGTTATCACAAAAATGCACATACAAAAAAAGAAATGGAGAAGAGTTTTTAGTGGTCTGTTCCCGTTTTTAATTTCACGGAATTGAAATGAAATTGGACAGCTTTGCGAATCCTGGCACATAGACGAGCTCTGAAGATGAGAGAACTGCGAAATCAGTTTTGCCGCACCAATATATCTATGAGGACCGAACTGGAAAAAATTCTTCACTCCAATTAGTATATTGTTGTCCTCTCTTGCGCTATTTAAGGTGTCCTTAAGTTGCTGTTGGAACCATTAAAGGGTAAAGTAATTTTTGCGCGGTTTTTAAAGAGTGCTAGAATTTTGGCAAGTGATGTCTTGCTGGGAAGCTATCACTCTGCTGAATCCAGAAAAGGTAACTTCATTTAGAACATCGGTTTCATTACAACGAGTTTATTAGATATTAGAAAAACTAATTCATTTAAGGTTATTGTGACCCTTACATCTTTCTTTTCATTTTAACAAAAAAAACGGCTCGACCGAATGTTATGAAATTTTTTTCAGAGCATATTTTCATTAATATTCGTCGATTGGCAGTGCCTCAAAGAAGTCGAAATCGTTTTTTGGTTCGTGCGATATCATTCAGGTACAAAAAATCACATACGTCGTTTAAACCAAAAAAAAAACGGCTCGACCGAATGTTATGAATTTTTTTTCAGAGCATATTTTCATTAATATTCGTCGATTGGCAGCCTCAAAGAAGTCGAAATCGTTTTTTGGTTCGTGCGATATCGTTCAGGTACAAAAAATCACATACGTCGTTTAAACCAAAAAAAAACGGCTCGACCGAATGTTATGAAATTTTTTTCAGAGCATATTTTCATTAATATTCGTCGATTGGCAGCGCCTCAAAGAAGTCGAAATCGTTTTTGGTTCATGCGATATCGCTCAGGTACAAAAAATCACATACGTCGTTTAAACCAAAAAAAAAACGGCTCGACCGAAACTTTGAAAATTACGATTTCGATTTTCGGACCGAGTATAATAACTTCCCTATAAGCTGGGAAGTTAAAAATTAACCTTTAGAGCCCCGCCCACCATGCGAGATTTTTTTTAGTATGTTGTTAGGGGCACCTTCCCCTACAACTGTGCCTCAACTGGACTTCTACAAGTATACATGTATTTTTTCCTCTGTTGGATATTTTTTTTGTTGTCTTCGTTACCTGGACTATGAATAGGAGAATATCAAAACAATATTACATGATATTAAATATAGTAAAATGTAATCTAAATCACTTTGACCCAGTATTTAAATATAGTTATTATAAGAATTTACAGAGCAACAAAACAAAACAAAAAAAAAATAAGACAAGAAAATGTGATGACTGACAAATTATATCTACACGAAAAACCACATCTCTCCCGATCATATTATGTCTAGAAGCAAATATTATATAAAAATCTCACACGTAAACCCCGCAGCACTCGAGCCGCACTCTAGATACTTAGACTTAGCCTAGAAGATCTAAAGAAGAATTCTAAAACCCCTGAAAAAAATAAACCATAAAACAATTTTGTTGTAATTACTTATGTCATTAACCAAAATAACACAATATTAACCATCCCCCATCTCCCATCAATCCATCCCCCATCTCCCATCAATCCATCCATCCATGATGGATCCATCGCGTAATAATTTATATCCTAGTCGCCGCCGCGATACTACACTAGACAACTAGGTTGTACGTGATAGCGGAGGGATGGGATGGATAGTGGCTAATCGTGTATCACAAAACAGCAGACCATTAACATACCACCCCAGCAGCAGCTATACTACACAATATTTTAGCCCAAAAGATATGTGAGGCCAAAACTAAAGACGTCATATATAAATTTTAATCTGGCACCCATATTTAATAAGAGACTGAATATTATTTCATTTTTAGTTTGCTGAATACACACGTTTGTATGTTTGCGCATATAATATATATATATACATATGTGTATAAACTGATGAAAATCTCAAGGTTATTATTACAAGTGTTTTATGTGCATATCATCCCCTTTACAAAATTTCAAGTCCGCCAAACCACCCAACCCCCATCTCCCCGTCTCCACACACCACAATTCCTATCCTAGCTAGAGCAGAACTATTTTATCGCAAGGAAAATATTGCAGATGTAATAAAAAGATTATAATATGCCGAGGAAAATGTTGAATATGTCACATCACAATATGATTTCCTTATATGTATACATATACGTATATATTTCTGTGCTCTTTCATATTATTATGAAATGACGATGGGACAACATCTAGCAAGTCTGCATTAGATCTCTCGGGGCTATGATGACGGGGCGATCGAGATTTATTTTAAAATTTTATCTTTGAGACAAGCACAGCCGCGCAACCAGCAGCACCAAGAGCAAATAATAATATTAAATATAGAAGAAAGAATAAAAGAACACGACAATTATTAAGTAACTAAAGAGATAACAATACTTTGGTGAATAATGTTACTTCTTATATACAATGGCAATAATCTTAGTTCTCACGTGTCTTCCAGTACAATCTGGTTAAAAATATGTGTCAGTTTTGTTGCGGCAACAAGTAATATACTATCTCGAGAGAGAGAAAGAAAGAAAGAGAGACAGAGATAGAGCTGTGATCCTCTATAGCATGTGCGGTTGCCGGCTGGATTATTAGGTGAATGCGAATATATACATATATCCAACTATACCCCATATATCTGCAAATATACACATTTATGAGAGATATTTTTAAATTTCGAGCTAACTTTAAGCTAATTTTAGATTCAACACTAAAAAAAATGATTTTTCCTCTTTCCAGTTACTCATAAAATGTCTTCTTTTTTTTCTTTTCTATTTATTAATATTTTACTATTTTATTTGATTTTGTTCACTTAATCGCGATAATTTCAAATCTTAATACAAATTTGTAACAAGCTTACGGGAAATGTTTTACCCCTCAAAAAAAAAACATTGATGTTATTAAATAAAACCAGATATCCTCTAAAGTTGGCTGGTTGTGCTGGCGAAAACACACCCCCGTGAAATATGCCCTTACGAGGGAAGTCTTCATCTCTACGGCCGCAACAGGGTCTATAGCTTCGCATTGATTTTTGGAGGTCTCTTAGAAAATAAAAATAATTTTTGCACTAGTGGGAAATTGACTAGTTCCAGTAGTAATCCCGGGAAGAACTATAGTTCAAATCACGATATCAGTGCTAAACTCACAAGATTTTTCTAAAGAATTTGTTTTTTAGTTAGTAGTTTTGCTAAGTTCAAAATGAATTAGTTCTTCAAGAACTTCGAAATGAATTAGTTCTCCAAAAAATTTGAAATGAATCAGTTCTCCCAAAAACTTTGAAATGAATTAGTTCTCCAGTTAGTTCAAAATGAATTAGTTCTCCAAGAAGTTAAAAATGAATTAGTTCTCCAAAAACCTCAAAATGATTTAGTTCTCGAAGTACTTCAAAATGAATTAGTTCTCCAAGAACTTCGAAATGAATTAGTTCTCCAAAAACTTTGAAATGAATTAGTTCTCTAAAAACTTCGAAATTAATTAGTTCTCCAGTTAGCTCAAAATGAATTAGTTCTCCAAGAACTTCGAAATGAATTAGTTCTACAAGAAGTTCAAAATGGTTAGTTCTCCAAGAACCTCAAAATGATTTAGTTCTCCAAGTACTTGAAAATGAATTAGTTCTCCAAGAACTTCGATATGAATTAGTTCTCTTAGAACTTCAAAATTAATTAGTTCTCGAAGTATTTCTAAATTAATTAGTTCTCCAAGAACTTTGAAATGAATTGGCTCTCTTAGAACTTCAAAATTAATTAGTTCTCGAAGTACTTCAAAATTAATTAGTTCTCCAAGAACTTCGAAATGAATTAGTTCTCCAAGAACTTCGACATGAATTAGTTCTCCAAGAACTTCGACATGAATTAGTTCTTCAGTTAGTTCAAAATTAATTATTTCTCCAAGAACTTCGAAATGAATTAGCTCTCTTAGAACTTCAAAATGAATTAGTTCTCCAAGAACTTTAAAATGAATTAGTTCTCCAAGAACTTCGAAATGAATTAGTTCTCCAAAAACTTTGAAATGAATTAGTTATCCAAAAACTTCGTATTTAATTAGTTCTCCTGTTAGTTCAAAATGAATTAGTTCTCCAAGAACTTCGACATGAATTAGTTTTTCAGTTAGTTCAAAATTAATTAGTTCTTCAAGAACTTCGAAATGAATTAGCTCTTCAAATAGTTCAAAATGAATTAGTTCTCCAAGTACTTTCAAATGAATTAGTTCTCCAAGAACTTCGAAATGACTTAGTTCTTCAGTTAGTTTAAAATGAATTAGTTCTCCAAGAACTTCGAAATGAATTAGTTCTTCAGTGAGTTTAAAATGGATTAGTTCTCTAAGAACTTCGAAATAGAACTCGTCTTTGATGTCATATTCTCCTTCTTCAGTTGGAGCGTAGCATTGGACTATAGCAGTACTTCTTAGTCTGGTACGCAGGAGGTTGAGGACTTCATCCAGCCGTCTATCAGCAAGCAGTGATCTCCCCCCTGATTCGATTCGTGTCCTGGTTCGAAAAGCAAAGGTCGTCGTCGCGTTGTGTCCATCCGGTTCCGAGGCATTGTTTCCCGATTCGTAGCAATGGTATTTTTATGGGATCGGGTTGCTAACCCTTAGACCAACCGACTTAAAACTTTGTTTTGTGGCGCAGAGAACTGACGTCATTTGACTGCCTCCCGTTAGCTCCTTCCGAAGAAGTTCCCCAGGGGGCACCACGGGGAGGTGGGATTAGGACTTGCTAACAGAGCTGCTAGGTGTTCGTCTGCAGTGATTCTTCTCTGGTTTTGGTAGAAGTGGCAAATCGGGTGATACCACCTTCCGAGGTCTTTGTTAGCCGGTTTTATAGAGGAGAGGGGGAGGGAACTGAAGAAATTTACGAATAAAACCGGTTTTACTCAACACACTTATGACATCGTGTGATCTGGCTCATTGGTAATAAAATGAGAACTGTCAAATGTCACGCTAGGGAGAAAAAATTATGACCGTTAAGCTGGAACACGAGATTGTGAAGGTTGTTTTACTATAAACTAAAATTATTTTCTTGTTTTTTTGCTATTTTTTAAAAAAATAAATTATTAAAGCTTTGACGGGGAAAAACTATGCACAAGGAAACCTTTTCAAAAATTCATATGCAAATATTTAAGTTAGCTTCAAAAAATCCACCTCAACCTTGATGAGATAACAAGGAGCTGTGTGTGTACCAAAAAACATAAATATTAAAAAATGAAAAAAAAACATCTTCATCGCTACTGCAATATTTCATAATCTTTGTGTTATCACAGTAAAAGAAATTTAAATAAGAAATATAAATTTATGCGAAGAATGTGATTAGAATATGTCTTGATAGTACCATGGATTTTGTTTTTTTTTGCCATGGTATATTTCTTCACACACAAAAAAAAAGAATAAATAAAAAAATAATAAATAATTCCAGAATAGATAAGACTCAAAAGTTTGCGGATCATGAGTTTTTTAGACGCATTGCGGATAAAGAATAATAAAAAAAAGAAAAGATTTTAAATAAAAAAAAAATACAAAAAAAAAGGTGTACAAGAAATGCCGAACTTTGACGTCATGTAAAAAAAAGTTGCTGCTGCGCTAAGACCAATTTTTTTATATGTGAGACAATTGTAATGATGTCATCACAATTGTTTGAACATTTTTTTTTATAGTTTTTTTTAACTAAGAAACAGAAAATAACATATAAAAAAAATTGTTACCAAGGTGATGTCATTGCTGAAATACGCGCGTAAGAGAAATACACACGATAATCATACTGAAAAACTATAGGTGGCCACAAATTAACATTAGTACATTGTGTTCCACAAAATAAAAATATCAAGCAACTTTAATCGTGTGCGCGCACGTGTGGGTGCTAAATTTCCTAGATTTAAATTGTTTATGCCTTTTATAAGCCATCAATTATTGACCATATGGAATTGTGTAATTTTATAGTTCTATCGTTTTTTTTTGGGGTTTTTTTTTTAAATTAATCATGACGTAACGTAATATTTATAATCAACGCGTTTTATGATAAGTTTTGAGATAAATACCAATCGATGATGGTGTATAGCTCAATTGTGGTGGATGGGTTTTGAGTATGGTAAAAATTTCTATGACAAATTGAAAAAATACAAAAATTTCCTTAAACACTTTTTTTTTACCACACACGCATTTGTTGTGTTGATTTTACGCGAGTCTGTTTATAAACAAAAAAATGATTGGATAATGGGGAAAGATTGACTTTTCTTTATCTTTGGGTATGATGAGAATAAATTTGATTTTATTGTTAGAAGAATATCGGCGAAAGATTTTCGATTCAATCATTAAACAAAAAATTGGGTGTCTGTATCACGGATACGGACAAATGACGTGAATACGTCTGAAATGTTCTGAAAGAAATCGATTTATTTTTTGATTGGTATCAAAAAGTTAGAAAATAAATAATAAAAAAACAAATTGTAAAAACCTTGTTGATCAATTCTGAATCGATTGCTTAGAGAGCTTCAGGATACACTATGTTTAATGTTCTTCCATTTGGGGCTAGGATGTGAAGATTTTCAGATTTTCTAACTCTTGAACAACCTATATACAGCTAATCGGAAAATGACATTTATTTGGCAAAATTCGCCCGCCATATTGGCCCCCGCAAAATTTGTGATCATAGATTCATTATTTGCTACCTTAAAAACCCCCAGCTACCGATTTTCATTGGAATCGGAACACAATTGGCAAATTCAACCATATTTGGGCGGCCATTTTGAATTTCGGTTACTATTTCCGCGACCATTTTGAATTTCATCGAACAAGTGGTAGGCCTTCCGCGACCATTTTGAATTTCATCGAACAAGTGGTAGGCCTGCCGGATAGAAAGGCGTGCTTTCAGAAAAGCCAGGCTACCGACTAATGCATAAAGTATAGTGATGGACTTGATACAAATAAAATTTCAAAATATCAATATCAGACCGCATAAAGAGGCTTCCAAACCCCCCATTGGTGGTCTCGCGCACTTGAAGTACTCCGAAAAGTGTTTCCAGTATTTACGAAATATTTGGCATTTTTTGGTCAAGTCTGACAGTGTCCTTTACATTGATTAGTTTTGATAATATCTTCTGAAATCATTCGAACTTCCAAAATGAAGTAATTTTTCTTCCCAGTTACAAATGCGAATCGTCAACGTACAGTTGAAACACAAATAAATGGTTAAGGTAGTGAAATCGATGGTTTTTTGCTTTATAAATAAAATATCAAATTATTTTGTTTTATTATTAATTATTTTTTTTTTGTTTCTTAAAAAAAAAATTCAGACTTACCGCGCCAATTTTTGGGAAGTTTTCAGAAACGATCACCGCTTCATTGATCAAATTGGATTTTGTTTACTTAGGTCATAAAAAAATTCTGAAAAAAAAGAGTAGAAATAAAAAAAATTGATTAAATCTTGTTTATAATATTTAATTACAATTTTGAATATTTTTAATAAATTTTTGGAAATGTACAAAAAAAAGCAGCAAATTATTAACATTACTCTCTCTACAATAGCATAACGTTGTGTGGAAGACAAATCCATGAGCAAAAACTAAGGTTGAATGATGCTGGTGGCACATATATGTGGTGTATCTATACCAATGGTGTTCAAATACTACCCCAGTCGGAATAAACTGACTATACTTAGAAAATAGATATAATTTTAGCACTAGTGGGAAATTAGTGTCAAAGAAATCCTGAGGAGCTAGTTCAAATCACCATATCAGTGGTCAACACATTAGATTTTTCTAAAGAAATTTTTTTTAGTTCTCCAAATGAATTAGTTCTCCAGTTAGTTCAGAATGAATTAGTTCTCGAAGTAGTTCAAAATAAATTAGTTCTCGAAGTACTTCAAAATGAATTACTTCTCTAAGAAGTTCAAAATGAATTAGTTCTCGAAGTACTTCAAAATGAATTAGTTCTCTAAGAAGTTCAAAATGAATTAGTTCTCGAAGTACTTCAAAATGAATTAGTTCTCTAAGAAGTTCAAAATGAATTAGTTCTCGAAGAACTTCAAAATGAATTAGTTCTCGAAGTACTTCAAAATGAATTAGTTCTCTAAGAAGTTCAAAATGAATTAGGTCTCGAAGTACTTCAAAATGAATTAGTTCTCTAAGAAGTTCAAAATAAATTAGTTCTCGAAGTACTTCAAAATGAATTAGTTCTCTAAGAAGTTCAAAATGAATTAGTTCTCGAAGTGCTTCAAAATGAATTAGTTCTCTAAGAAGTTCAAAATGAATTAGTTCTCGAAGTACTTCAAAATGAATTAGTTCTCTAAGAAGTTCAAAATGAATTAGTTCTCGAAGTACTTCAAAATGAATTAGTTCTCTAAGAAGTTCAAAATGAATTAGTTCTCGAAGTGCTTCAAAATGAATTAGTTCTCTAAGAAGTTCAAAATGAATTAGTTCTCGAAGTGCTTCAAAATGAATTAGTTCTCCAAGAAGTTTAAACTGAATTAGTTCTCGAAGTACTTCAAAATGAATTAGTTCTCTAAGAAGTTCAAAATGAATTAGTTCTCGAAGTGCTTCAAAATGAATTAGTTCTCTAAGCTCAAAATGAATTAGTTCTCGAATTATTTCGAAGTAATGCATAGGGGAGTAAATTACTCCATCGTAGCCGTAGGACAACGCTGTACAAAAGTAGTGGGTTGTTTTAGTATAAAAGGTATCCAACTGAGAACTACTACTTCTTCCTTAGAAAGTAGTTATTCTACTAGTCGTAGAACTAGTTCACTTTCCTACTGGGACATAGTTTACCAGAAGTGTGTCACCTAATATCACGTCAATAGCATTTCAAAAACCTAATATACCATGATTGTACGTGGTATTGATATGAGCCATTTTTACATGGTCTTCTTATACGAAAACCTGGTATAGCCATCTTTTTACTTATAATAACGCCATTCTGTAGATACACCTACACCTAAGTTAACGAGATCAAGCTTAAAGCAGCAGCATTTAGCCATCAGGTAGGTCCGTCCGTCATCGGTTGGATATCCAAGAGGCACCAACGACCGTACGATTTTATTCCCCCCCCCCCCCCCCCCCCTCGTTAACATAGGTGGGAGAGATTGTGCAATAATGTGTCTCTGACAACTGAAAGTGACCTAAGTCGGCATCAGGTAATATTTGGTTATCACTTAGTGAGAAAATCCCTTAAGGGTGGGAAAGATTGTGCACAAATGTGTACCCTGACATCTGAAAGTGACCTAAGTCGGCATCAGGTAATATTTGGTTATCAATTAGTGAGAAAATCCCTGAAGGATGGGAATGATTGTGCACAAATGTGTACCCTGACATCTGAAAGTGACCTAAGTCGGCATCAGGTTAATATTTGGTTATCAATTAGTGAGAAAATCCCTCAAGTGTGGGACGTATTGTGTATTAATGTGTACCCTGACAACTGAAAGTGACCTAAGTCGGTTACCCAACTTTTGTATATTTACCCATATTTACTTCCAACGAAGATTAAAAACATTTATTAACCAACAAAAGAAATCCTTGCTTTAGTGAGTTTTTTTTTAAAAAAAAAAGAACAAAAAAATTGTAGAAATAAATAATAATAATAATATATTTTTTTTTCTATCTATTTTTCCTAAATTATTGTTATGTCATAGACAATTGCACACACACACACATTTATGCAAAAAAATCAGTGTCATCGGTCTTCTGTACTAAGATGAGCAAAAACTAATTTATTTATTCCCAGATTAAAATCAAGATAAATCCAGTAAATTTGAGAATATTTGCTTTTATGTATTCTCGTGTATTATAGAATGCAACAACAAATAAAAATATTAACAAAGGATTTCGGTTTTTTTTATATTCCGTTTTTTACCTCAAGCCCCTCTCGTCATGCATCATATATACACACACATATGTTACATCATTAGGATTATACCATTGGGAAAATATATAGATATATGTAGTACGAGAGCTAATCCATTGGTATCTAGCCAATTTCGATATTATATGACTATCAATGATGGATTTGGTTAAGATTTTTATTTTTTTTTATTTTTTTTGTTTTTATTTAAATAAATAAGTAAATTGACACACGTTCAATGTTCACACATACAAGCCCAAGATTATTTATTTTCTTTTGTTTGTTTTTGTTTTTTTTTTAAATATTTAAAGAGAACCAACACGACAAAAAGCGCATATATTATTTTCCCTCAATGAAAAACACAACAAAAAAAAATATAATCTCAGGATAAAAGCGGAAATAACCGTATTTTTAATTTATTTAAATTTTTCCTTCTTACAATTTTCGTTTTTTTTTTCAAATTTCTTTTTTGTGTTTTATATACATATGTATACATATATATATTTTTTGTATTTGAACATAATCGGCGGAAATAGAGAAACACTAGGTGAGCCTATGTCCAGATAATTATAGAATTGTTCTATTTCGGGATTATACATACAGACCGAGTCTTCTTTATCTATCCAGAAACAACCGACCAACCAACCACCCTAGAGCTAATAATTAAGCAACGGCAGCTTTTCTTACAATTATTGTTTCCTATATACTATTTGTGCGCTGTGATGTCTTGCAAAAGTGAAATTATTTATATGAAAATTCAATTTTCATTTCTTTTATTATTTGTTCCTCCCACCGCCTCCCACCACCACCACGTCTCTCTTTCTATATTACTTGCTTGGATTCAGTCTATTTCCTCGTAAAAAAAAATCACAATCTTGAGAATTATTTTGATATAAAACAGAATTTCGCTATGATTGGATGTGGTAATGGAAACTGAAATAATTTAACCACAATACTTTTGTGGGTAATAAATAACATCAAAACGATTCGATGATGCGCAATTGAAATACATAATATTTCACTATCTTACTTCATATGACTGGTTTTTGAGTTATCAAACAAAAATTCTACTCAAATTTAATATATTTAAACAAGCAAACAAAAAATTTATTATAATTTTTGGTGGAATAGATAAGGTTAATTTAGGTCTAGGCCACCAGGGCCACCGTATGCCCAATTAGCGGTTTCGCGAGGTATTGTGTTTAGCGTAGTGTTGGATAGGACACGATTATAAAATGAGTTGGTAAGGTAGGTAGGTGAAAGGCTGCCTCCAGTCGATCGGAGGCCCAATTAGCGCTTGGTGCGCCGTTTTGTTGCCACAGCTCGTGCACTCGTTCGAGAGGTTGTTGGGTCGGATGTGACGAATGCCTAAAGCCATCCTGTGGAATTTAGGAAACTTAACAGTGATCTGATCTCCAGTCTGGAAATCTCTTTTAAGTTTTCGAAAACGTAACTGCCTAGCTGCGTTGCCTGGTTTTAGCTAAAGCCGGGCACTTACACAGGAAGTGAACAAGTGTTTCTCTCTCGTTCGTCTCCACGCAGCTACGACAACAGGCGTTGAAGGGGATGCCCAACTTGGCAGCGTGGTCTCCTATGGGCCAATGTCCCTTGATGATTGCCGTGATTCGAAAAATGTAAGAAATGCCTCTCCAGTACAAAATTTCACTCTCGAAAAATGTAAGAAATGCCTCTCCAGTACAAAATTTCACACCCTCGAAAAATGTAAGAAATGCCTCTCCAGTACAAAATTTCACTCTATCGAAAAATGTAAGAAATGCCTCTCCAGTAACAAAATTTCACTCCCTCGAAAAATGTAAGAAATGCCTCTCCAGTACAAATTTTCACTCTCGAAAAATGTAAGAAATGCCTCTCCAGTACAAAATTTCACTCTCGAAAAATGTAAGAAATGCCTCTCCCGTATAAAATTTCACACCCTCGAAAAATGTAAAAAATGCCTCTCCAGTACAAAATTTCACTCTCTCGAAAAATGTAAGAAATGCCTCTCCAGTACAAAATTTCACACCCTCGAAAAATGTAAGAAATGCCTCTCCAGTACAAAATTTCACTCTCGAAAAATGTAAGAAATGCCTTTCCAGTACAAAATTTCACACCCTCGAAAAATGTAAGAGATGCCTCTCCAGTACAAAATTTCACACCCTCGAAAAATGTAAGAAATGCCTCTCCAGTACAAAATTTCACTCTCTCGAAAAATGTAAGAAATGCCTCTCCAGTACAAAATTTCACTCGCTCGAAAAATGTAAGAAATGCCTTTCCAGTACAAAATTTCACACCCTCGAAAAATGTAAGAAATGCGTCTCCAGTTCGTGTTTACAATCTCCCCTCGCAGCATTTCACATTGGATATTTTACTGCAGCATTGGATATTTTACTGTCTCTCCATTACATAATTTACAATCACATCTCGCTTCATTTATCTAGATACACGCTCATATACCAAGTATGACATTATTTTTTAATCAGAGCATTTCAAAAAATTGAGACCTCAGTACAATTTACCATCGTGTAAGGGACAAATGTATTGCCTCGTGTAAGTCCGGCTCAACATTACTCGGTACTCTTTATGAGACGGTACAGTTCAATGTCATCGGCGTTAATAAGGATATTACAGTGCTTTAGTAAGGTGACAATGTCATCGATTGATAAAAATAAGGAGGTAAAAACAGTAGGATAAAAACAGAGGTCCTAGATGACTGCCTTGCGGAACGCCAGAGGGCGCTTCAATGTGTCATAATCATACAAAACTTTGTTCCATTCACAAAAAACAAAAAAAAAACAAAATGGGCGATCGCAAAAAGGACATGACTAACTCTCATAAAAAGAAGTCAGAAAACTTTTATCATTTTCTACTATAGCTACACCCTCACATTGTAGTTTAAGTAGGTTTTTTCTTTACTTTTAGAGACTTCATTAAAGTTTATATAGACACAGTCTTCCATATATACTGTTTTAACAAGCCCAACCGACCCCCAACACCCACAACAACAACAAAACAATAAAGAAAAATTAAGTCGATACACTTTTGTCCTTATTAAAGGATACAAAATGCTAATACATCACATTCTTCTCCACGCCCTCCTTCTTTCTATGTTATTCCTTCTATGGACGGACAGCAAAAGCACACACACAGGACACATACATAGTTTAAAATTATTCACGCAGGTGTAGTATATACACACATATATTCAACAACAACAAAAAAAAAATTGGCCCAACAACAAACACAAAATGTTTCTTTAGGTCCTTGATATTCCTCTATTTTGTTGTTGTTTTTTTTTTAGTTAAAGAGAGGAAAAATAGAAACCTTTTTTTTTCCTCTCCCCCCCATAAAGTTTCATTATGATGTCATCGTTTGGCTAGAAATGAATCATTTTTCAATTTAATCCTTTTTACTATTCTGTGCCTGTGTTTAATTTTTTTGTTGTTGCTACTTTCAGTAACTTTATTGGGTGTGTGTGTATGTGTGTTTTATAGCCAGAGAGAGTTTTTGCTGTTGTTGATAAGCATCCTTTTTAATGATGCTGCCATTAATTTTAATGGTAATTGCATATCCGTTTTAGAGAAGGTATTGTTTTGGTTATTTCTGGTCTTTATGATCTTAAATGATAGCCTCGAAATTAAAGGGAAAAAGGTGTATAATGGGTGTTATAGAAAAGGGCCAAAAAATAGTAGTAATGCTTAGCTTTAAGCAGAAAAATTATTAATTAATCATTTAAATAAAGTGTAAATTTTTAAAAACCATTAATTTTTTTTAAATTGAATTTACTCTGAGCATAAAGAATAATTTCACCACCAATCATAATACCCTAGTTTCATGCTCTGGGCGATGCTGATAACATATACATATAGCAAATCCATTTTGTTTAACGCTTGTTCGCCTTAAAATAATATTTATAGACAGATGAACACAAAATATGACTATGGTATTATAGAGGGAGAGAAAAAATTATAACGCTTACCTTTAGCCCCTATTCAGGCTCCTGGTTAAAATCCAGGTGTGGAATAAATTACACAGACCATCATTTAATGATCTCTCTGAAATTACAAAAAAAAAAATATGTTTTTACTCAAAAATTCTTAATTTATTTTGTAAGAAAAATAATTACAATAATCAAGGCTTGACAGGATGATATAAAAAAAAATTGGTGTGCATAGGACCACACGTTGGAAGTGAAAACTTTTATGGCCAGTCTATATTTCCAAATCAATCGTGTTCTAATTATTTTATAGTTTTTGGTACAGCTTATGATTTAAAATAAAACCATTTAACTTAAAAGTTTTTTACCTATTTTTATTGTATTGTTTTATAGTCTTAATTCATTCATTTTGGGTTTTTCCTTTCTACAAAATTCTGAGGAAGTAATTTGTTATTCATACCATATTGCCAGCGCCATTTTGAATTTTCTAATTTTGACAACAAATTCATTATTTCCCACCTTAAAGCCCCCAAATAGCGATTTTCAGTGAAACCGAATCGTACCGCCATATTGAATTTTAAAATTTTTACCACAGATTCGTCATATGTGACCTTAAAAACTTCCCGATACCGATTTTCAATGGATTCAGAACACATTTGCAAAATTCATCCGCCATATTGGCGCCGCCATTTTGTGTTTTCAAATTTTGACCTTATTGTGGCCCTAAAAACTTACCGATACCGGTTTTCAATGGAATTGGAACACAGTTGCAAAATTTGACGGCCATCTTGGAACCGCCATCTTGATTTTTTTTACAAAATTGTCAAATTGCATTGACACGGGAATTCAATGTGTGTGCAAAGTTTCATAAGAATCGGTTTAGTAGAAGTAGTTGAAAAAGCTGTTGCAAGATTTGAACCAAAGAAATATACCAGGTCAAGTTAAATAAAACCATTGATAAAGCATAATAATACATACTAATAATACATACTAATAATACATACTAATAATACATACTAATAATACATACTAATAATACATACTAATAATACATACTAATAATACATAATAATTATATAATAATATAAAATACATATTAATCCATAACACATTATCATATCACTAATTTTTTATATTAACCTTTCCGAGCTTTGAGGTTTACACAATTAGAATGATAAAAAAAGTTTCCGTACTCGCATTTCTCTGTCTATTTGATCAAGTTTTCCGTCTGAACCAATAGTCGGAACCGAGTGAAGCCTAAAACATACCCAAAAAAAAAAATACTAAATCTTCCCGTGAAAGTCCCATCGCAATCGGATTAGCCGTTTCTGAGATTAGCCCCCGGACAAACACGTTTTTTACATTTCGAAAGGTAGGTCGTTTCCATATACTGATTAATAAAAACTTTACATTCAAAATTATTTTTTTAGTTCATTTTAAAATAAAAGCGTATTTTTTTAGTTTTTTTTAAACTATATTTTTTTATTTTCTACTTTATAGTCTATACTTTATAGTTTATATGTCTACCTCCATTTTGTGGTGACCGCCATATTAGATTTAAAATGACGGCACACCGCTTACTGTAATATACTCGTTACACGCTTTCATTTGATACCCATACCGAAGGCGTTGTAAAGAAAAAGGTAATCCGCCATTTTGTGTTGGCCGCCATTTTGAATGTGACGCCACATAGCTATTTGCATTCTACTTGTCGTACCCTTTCATTTTAATATCCATGTCGGGGGTGTCGGGGAATACAATTGCAACATTCGGCCGCCATCTTGGAACCGCCATTTTGATTTCTTTACAAAATGGTCAGATTGTTAGAAATTTAGAAATTTAGTTTTTCGATTAAGGACAATTAATTGTACTCGAAAAGGTGTGAGGCTTGTGTACTTCACAGTGGAGTTTTTATCCTAGGGCCAAGGCGTTGTAAAGAAAAAGGTAATTCGCCATTTTGTGTTGGCCGCCATTTTGTAAGACGCCACATAGCTATTTGCATTCTACTTGTCGTACCCTTTCATTTGATATCCATGTCGGGGGTGTCGGGGAATACAATTGCAACATTCGTCCGCCATCTTGGAACCGCCATCTTGATTTCTTTACAAAATATTGTTAGAAATTTAGAAATTTAGTTTTTCGATTAAGGACAATTAATTGTACTCTAAAAGGTGTGAGGCTTGTGTATTTCCTAGTGGCGTATTTATCCTAGGGCCATGGGGCGGCGCATACGGCCCCTCGTGGTCAGTTTTGGAAGCCTTCAAAAATCGTTACTTAATATAGTAAGAAATTTTTTTTTATAAAATCAATATTTTTTTTTTTTTGATAAACGTAGATTAAGTTTGGTGAGATTTTTTCAATATAATGTAGAGTGAGTTAAACGATCCTCTCCTTTCTGCCAAATATTGGTCACAAAAGAGAAGACATGCTGCTAGCCGTAATGGACACCTTCAAAATACTAAATATCGACATTAATAATGGCCAAACTGATGACAATGCTAGCAATATGGCTGGACAGTATAATGACCTACAGGATAAGATAAAAGCAAATGTCAGTATGCAACGTGTATGTACGTGGCATAGACCATTCCAAACGCGAGTGTCGTTTTACCAAGCGGTCACCCAACTAAATACTAACCACGTCGAATGCTGCTTGACCTTCGCAATCGAACCAGAACCGATCTACTGAGTCCGTTGTCCGTTTTCTTCGTCTTATACAATATTTGAAAGCTCCAATTTTGCTTCCTTTAGTCTAAAAAAAAGTGTGAACGTGCCGTTCTTCTTTTGGGCTATTCCGTACGTCTTTTATTGGTACGTGCCTGTAGCGGGCTACATTTGGAAAAATAGAATTTTTAATTAGGTATACCGTGCCTGTTTTATGCTAAGTGCGGGCGAGTTTTATTTTTACTCAACCATACCACCGTGCCTGTTTCGGGTACCATGCAAGCGTTTTGAAGCCGTGCGTGCCTGTTGCAGGCTAGGAGCAGGTGAGTTTTATTTTACTCAGGCATACCACCGTGCCTGTTTCGGGTACCATGCAAGCGTTTTGAAGCTGTGCGTGCGTGTTGCAGGCTAGGAGCGGGTGAGTTTTATTTTTACTCAGGCATACCACCGTGCCTGTTTCGGGAGCCATGCAAGCGTTTTGAAGCCGTGCGTGCCTGTTGCAGGCTAGGAGCGGGTGAGTTTTATTTTTACTCAGGCATACCACCGTGCCTGTTTCGGGAGCCATGCAAGCGTTTTGAAGCCGTGCGTGCCTGTTGCAGGCTAGGAGCGGGGGAGTTTTATTTTTACTCAGGCATACCACCGTGCCTGTTTCGAGTACCATGCAAGCGTTTTGAAGCCGTGCGTGCCTGTTGCAGGCTAGGAGCGGGTGAGTTTTATTTTTACTCAGGCATACCACCGTGCCTGTTTCGGGAGCCATGCAAGCGTTTTGAAGCCGTGCGTGCCTGTTGCAGGCTAGGAGCGGGTGAGTTTTATTTTTACTCAAGAATGGCCTTTATTCATTATTAAAATATTTTTGCTTTTTCCCCATTAGTTTATGGGCGGAAAATTTTATAAGCCAGGGGCGCCAAATCCTAAAATGCGTCACTGGTACTACCTTATTTTCTATCTATCGATCTATAGTAGTTTTCTATTTCCTACATTGAAAATGTATTTACATGTGAAGGGATTACAGGGGATTGTTAGTGGTGGTATTGAACAAAAATCACCTTCGGGGCGACTTTAAAAACTGTTTTCCCCATTAATGGATTAAGCGTTGGGGCATAGTGTATACAGGGTCGGATGGAAGCTGCTTTTAAGATTAATTTTTGAATATCCTCTCTCTCTCGTTGAAAAAGCTATTGGCATATTACGGAAGAAATTTATTCCACGTTCAGCAGATAATAATCAATCCAGAGTGCGTCGCTACAGGTATATATTATATTCCTACAAATTCATATTTTTCATATGTTTGAGAAAATTTAATCTTCATAAGCTGTTTTCCATTAATGCATTGTGCATTGGCGATAAGAGGATTGTATTAACTCTCGCCAAACTCTGCAGCGGACGAACCGGCATTTATTTATATCCGGGAAAGGATTTCGGAATTCACAATTTAAATCCTTTTTGGAATGTTTTATATAATTACTTTTCATAAAGCCCTTCAAAATTTAAAAAAAAAAATAAAATCTGCCCTTTTATTTCCTTAACCCTTTTTTGTCGTGCCCTCATAATTTTTTGCCGTTGTTGTGAACCAACCAATTTGAATAGTCATCCACATTTTTTTTTGCATATACATACTTATATAATAATATTCCTTTCATCCTTTTGTTAAATAAGGCACAAGGACATGCTTGTGATATCTACATGACCTCATCTGATTGATCCTTCTATATATATATTATAGAGTGAGCCTTTTTTGTTGTGTTGTTATTTTTTTATTTTTTTTTATTTTTTTTGATGATGAACAATAATTTTTCTTCACTAGATTTTCTTCCTTGTCTATAATTAGAAGTACAGAAAAATGGGTTCAAAGGAAATATGTGTGTGTATGTGTTTTATTGTTGCTGTTGTAGTTGTATGAGGGCATTTTTAATAAACTAGAAAAAAAAACTAGCAAAGAAAAACGTCTCTGATGGTAATTGATGGGATAAAAGAATGCCAACTACAAAAAATGTGGATTATAATAATGATGTCATGACTACAATTTTTTTTATCCTTCTCCGATATCCTCCGATATCCTGAAAAATATTTTTAGATTGGATATAAAAGTAGGAGTTACACCAACAAGCGTAACCAGCACACAAAAAGAAAGGAATGAAAAAAAAACGAAGTAGGAAGGACACTAGGATGTAAGAAGCGTGTTGAAAGGATGGGACGTGTATGGGTAAAAGAGATTGTGTGTCACAAATTTAGTATAATTTTTTTCATGGTTTTTTTTCTTGTGACAGTTCTAAGGTTCGGAATCACCAGTGGCGTATTTTAAGATTTGACGCCCTGGGCATATAAGATTTGCCGCCACATAAATTAGTTCATACAAAAGAATACCCAAGAATGGTTAGTTTTTAAACGTCTAATGTTCTTCGCTTATCCGGGAACATAGGTAATTTTTTATTCTTTTTTAGTACGGAAAACAAAAGTTCTACACTACGGTGACAAGAAATTTTCCCAGGCACAAGTAACCCAATACCTTCTGAGATATGTATATGAAAATGCTTCCTTCAAATCCTTGTGCTTTTTTTAATGTGACGCCAAGAATTGTTTTAAAAGAACCCATTCCAATTTTTGTAGTTTAATGGCGTTAACCCAACAGGAATTTTATCTCATTTGCAAAAGAATGGTGTCATATGAAGATTTAAGCCCCCAGAACTCGTCTCGCAATTGGTCCCATATTTTGGAAAAAGGTATTAATATTTTGGTCACAAAAGGTCCCCAATACTCCCTCACAATACTCATGGCATAGTTTCTTTTCTTCTTCTTTCTCTTATGATCGCTTCTGAAAATTCTTCTGTGCATTTTTTCTTACCAGCCTCCTCAAAAGCATCAAACACTTCCTGTTTGTTCTCTATGAAAGTTATAAGTGACTCGTAGAATCTGGATACTAACTCTAAGTCTGTTGCCGAATGCATAATTTGTGTATATTACAGCTCGGGCCGATGTATGAAGGAAGTAGGTATTGGGGCCGTTGTGCGTGGGCAAAAAAAAACCGTTTGACCGATTCTTGACCAAGGTCTTAAGGTCATTAAACAGGCAATTTATATTTATTAATAGATCTCAGAACAAGCTTACTAATACACATTGCAGCATGACTTGAACGACATGACGGACTAGTAGTACAAAGGGTGACTACTAAGATTCATCGTATCACAAAAAAAAAAAAACAAAATTGATTGATTACCCATTAACCGGTAATAAAAGCCATTAAGTAGGTAATAAACATCTTTTAATGACCTTAATGACCTTGGCTCAAAAACCGGTCAAACAGTTTTTTTCCCAAAGCACAAGGGCCCTAATACCTACTGGAGAAGGAACTTATACCTTTTAAGAAATCTCAGAGGCACCTGGGATGATTGAAGCCACAAGGAGCGTATTTGGGGAGACCCGAGGAGCACACCTGAGTCCCGCTTTCGTGAACTTCTTCCCAATAGGCCAGTCCCTTCTGCAAACTCTAATCTAACTACAGTTATTATATAGTCAACTACACAGAAAAAATCTTTTTTTTTGAACTAATGAACAATTATTATTTGTGTGACCCAAGGTATTTTCTATGAAAGGTCAGTACACTACTGTAGAAAAAATAAAACGTCCTTTCTCTGGGGTCATTAATCTTTTATTTTTTTGTTACGCAATTTATTTTATTTTTTTATTAATCGAAAATATATATGTATGAGAGGAACAGTTTTATTCAATTTCGCCTCCATTTATTTCTATATAATACTATAAACTATGCTATTATGGGTTTGTCCTTCATCCCCACTCCTAAGTTCTTATTCCATCCATTGATGACGGTTCTCAAACCCCTATTGCTGAGCTGGTGTTCCTCACCGAATCCCCCCCCTCCTTCCCATCGTTCAAAATTTTTGGTTGTGGTGGTATATAATGGGAAGGGATGATATCTATACGCGCGGGTTTTGTCGGAATAATGTTAGGAAGGATACAAAATTAGGGCACATTCCGAATTGAGTCATATTTACAAAATTATGCCACCCCGTTTAGAGAAAGAGAGAGAGAGAGAGAGGGAAAAAGAGCACGAGCAAAATTTACAGAAAGCTCGTGGTGGTGATTTCCTGTTTTAGTTTATGCCCTCACGCTCTCATACTATTAAAAACGGAAACGTTTATTGTCTTTAGCATATTTTTTTTTATTTTTGTGTTTAACCAAGGAAGCTGTGAGCCATTGTTTGTGCAAAATGTCAGAGAACAGACGAATACTATAATTCTGTTTGTATGTGCTTTTTTTTTGTCAAAATCACTTTTCTCCTCCACTTCTATTTCTTTCTTTCTTTCTTTCTCTCTATTTCAAAACCCACAATCTGTGTATACTTTAGGGATTTTGTGTATGACACGGTGAAAATACATTTTTTTTGTTTCTCTGTTAAAAAATTTTCTTAATATATCTTATTTGTCACACTAGGCAACACTAATCATCTCGATACATTGTAGTAAAGACACTGTTTAAAGCGGAACAGTAGTAAATTCTCGAATTTTGTATGGAACGTGCGTTCGAAGAGAAACATATGGATCCATTATAGAAATAGTAGAGGAAGAACAGACCAAAATTAAACAATCGTCAGATATAATATAGAATTCCTAAACCAGAAGAATAGTGCTAGGGAGCAAAACACATATTACAGTATGATAAAATATGTGTAAAAAGTAGGTAGGGCAGCAGTTTAGCTTGGGAACCAAACTGTCGGTCGTGTAAATCGTGATTATTACGAAAAAGGGTATTTATACAAAAAAAAAATAAAAAAAAATAAAATTATTATTTTCTCTGTATAAAATCATCATTAAACAAACAAAAAATTGACGGTGACAAAACAAAAATATTTTATTTCTACATAATTAACGATTTCAAAATTTTCTTTAGTTAAGTTCTCTATAGTAGCGGTGTAACATAAACAATTCAACGTGAAATTAAATGATCAAATTTTTACATTGGATTTATCTCAAAAATTAAGTTTATCTTTGTTATTATCCTGGATTAGGGCCGTAAACATCAACCTGGATTTTCAATTTTTATGCCTTGTTAGATAAGGGCTCATCCTCATAAATTCCTTTAATACATGCAGCTTTTGGAGAAATTCGAAACGGTATCGCCAGTTATAATCTTTTCCGAGACTTTACCTTATATCAATTCGAGGATTACCTTTATTTACATGGGAGACAGTATGGCTTTAGATATCAACAAAAAGATCTATTGGCGACACTATTGTTTAGTAAAGCATCTAAGCTACAGCATCCAGCGCTTTGATGAGTCGGTTATGGTTGGTTTAGATATTTCCAAATCTTTTAACAGAGTATATACAGCAGACTCTTCTGTTGACCAACTTCAACCTGACTGTTGACAGCAGAAGTCTCCTTTTTTTTTGCGCCAACCTTTTCGACCCTGATTCGCCCGATACCATAAAATAGGGATATGCCCTGCTGGTTACCATCAACCTAACAAAATGAACCTCAACGTTGGACAAAACTTTACGATATAGCATAATCGGTGGAATCTCCCGAAAAGGTAGAGTATGTATGGATTGAGGATGGCGAGCCCTTCACACATTAAAAAACAGAGGATGTTTTAAAAAAAGGGCAAAAAGCTATGCCGAAAAAAGCAAGGGCAACTATGGAGTATCAACTTGTTGGTCAATTTAACCACCCCCTCGTTAGAATTGATCGAATACACGCGAAGAAAGCTAACAAAACACAAAATGGGGTTTTGTCTCTACTATATGTATGAAATTAAAGCCCAAGACATATGGATTGAGGAGGGCGAGCCCTTTCCAAGAAAACTTTCCTGAACACAGATCAATTGAGAGTTTTCGGTGAAATTCCAACGTGTTCCAGGGCTGCTTCGGACCGTTCGGAGAATCGCTCAAAATACAAAGGGAATACTTTTTACGTTTTTTTTTTAACAAGGTGCACCGATTTTGACGCTCGCTTGGCTGAATCCAGATCTATTGAGTTTTCCCGGAAAATTCCAAATGGTTCGATAGTTATTATTTGCGATTTCTCCAGAAACCTAAAACGCTCATTATCTCCGGATATACTTAGAATTCCGGGCTGAAATTTAATTTACAGACTCCCTGGAAGGCACCTAACAATTTCCTATCCAAACAAGGGCTGCCTCAGAATAATATTATAGTATTATTTTAGCAAATCTATTTTGAAATTCAGGCTTGCTGTTTATATTCAGTTTTAAACGCAAAAAACATATCCCAAAAACAAAAAAATACTATCAAAATTTATAAAATACATTAATTCACTTAAATAAACCCGAAATAAGTTAAATTAATAAGTTGAATTAAAGAAATAACAAAAATATGAAAAATTTCCATTAATGAAATCTCAATAAAATGCACAAGAATCGTAACGATAAAAACTCAGTTTAGGCCGTTTTTGCGTTATCAATTAATAAATCGTTATTAAGCCTATTATATTATTAAATACTTATTTTTTATATGTTCTATAATATTTTTAATTACTAAAAAACATAATTTTACCATATTTTTATTGATTAATTTAATAAATATCAATAAAATAAACTTTTGATTTTTTCATAATATTTCAATTCACTAACGCCATCTAAGTTCCAAAGTAAAAAGTATGTGGTTATATCAAATAACTGGCCGAATTTTTTTGACAGTTGCAATTGCCATCTTTGAAATTATGAAATTGAAAAGTGAAAATGTTGTGCGGAAAAAAATTGATATTTATCATATTTAGAGCATGTATAATTTTGAAATATATGAAATTAATTAATCATTAATAATTTTTGAGTGATTTAGTAATGAAATTTAAAGTGTTAAGGTGTATATTTCATGAATATATTATAAAAACTGTTGGGGTGTTTTTTTTCTCTTCTCCATTGCATAGAAATGTAAGTTTAGATATTATTTGATTTTCTTGAAATATTTTTATATTTTTGCGTGTCAGAAAATCCTAAATGAGAACAGATACTTTCATAAAATATCTAAATTAACTTTATTCTTGCTGCCGTTTGCTTGTGGTTGTTGAGAGCAAAATTTATCCTTAGCTCGAACTATGCACTCCAAAAATGGCACCTTTCTCCTGGATGCTGGAAGAATATGTCCGTCTATCCGGGATAGTGGACTATTTCGAGTTAACCGTCCGTAATGTTAGTTTATGGCTCGTATCTGTTAAATTATTTAAATGTTTTCTTAATTTAATATTAGCGGGATTTATTATTTTCAAGGGAGAAGATTTCATATTCAAGCAAAAATCATTGCAATCAAGTCGACCATAGCAGCACAGTTAAAATTGCCTTTTTTACACTTCAATTTCCAACGGTTCGTGTGATTTGTAATTTTTATCGTTGCCATAATTCTTGTTAAGAATCCATATATTAATAAGATACTTTATCTAGAAATAGGGTAGTGGGTGGCAGGTTGGTATTGTTAGTATATGATACCTTTGATAATCATTTTACTTATTTCTATCTTTAACCATATCACGATTGACAGTGCATAAATATTAAACAATATTTTTATGTATTTTTAATAGTTTAAATGGAGTCCGTACGTAGTCCGATGGCAACCATCGCGGCAGCTAGACCGATCAGGACAACCTTCAACATCGGGAGGAGCTTTGGAGTACATATTTTGAAATGTTAAGCAGATTTTTTGAAAAAATATTTTAGTGGTAAGTAGCCTCTCTTAAATATTTTGACCACTTCTTCAAACAGATTGAGATTCTCCAATAGCTAACTATGATTTTTCTTTCTTTTTTTCAGTTAATATCCCTGGTGATAGTGCTAGGGTTTGTGTGAGTGTAGGTCGACAGGGGTGTTGGATTAGGGAAAGGCGGTGAGTACCATTATTTTTATTGTTAGGCATTTAGATCGCGCGGTGCTCAAATAGATTTAAGTGTGGATCATATAATAGTTTAGTTAGCTTCAGGATGTATCTTTGCACAGAAAAAAATATATAAACATTCTTTCAGGGTAGTTTGTAGCTTTGGCCAATTATGGCGGACAGTTACTTCGCTGCAGTTGCCAGGCGGCTCAAGTCGCGGGTCTCCCCCGATTTTTAGCAATCTCTTTAGTGGGTATGAAAGCTGCCATCCGTATATCGAGTGGCGCGTTATACGGATGTCACTTATCTGCCTGATACTGGATGGTCACACCATCGTTTTAGCGTCTCGGGGCGTTAACTCGTTTGTGAGGGGTCGAGCTTAGCGGAGCTCAGGCTGGACGTCAACTTGCAAGCAACTGTGAGTGCTAGGGGCCGAAGTGAAGACATAGGATCGAACGGATACCCTTTCGAGAGGCAGTCCCTTTCCTATGCAAGGCTTATTAGTATTAGATAAGATTGATGCTGGCATATCGTCGATCCCGCACTAACAGGTGTATGTATGCGTACATTTTGTGGGGACACAGGCAACTGTGGTATGGGTGTGGGCTAGCCATATGTGAGCTGGCACATTTCGGGGAAAACAAACTAGCGAAGGGTCGTCTTTATGAAGTATCAATCTTTGTTAGGATGTCACTGGTTGAACCTTTTTAGATATTTAAGTAGGTTTATACAAAAAAAATGGAAATTTGTCTGTACACAAATTTTGTGTAAAAACTGAATTTGCTACAGGCAACACTTTCAATGAACCGATGCTATTCTTCCCGAGTCATGGGGCGAACCGTACATTCAGTATTTTCATGAGATGTTGAAAGCGCTAACACGTATTCAATCGTCTTCATAAGGTATTGAATGGGTCCAGGCAGTGTCAGCTTATGGACTTTCGGCCACATTGAGGGTGTAGCCTGAAGCGGCGCCGCTTCGAATTGCCTAGCGAAACGAATTGTGGAGCTACGCGGTAGGTGTATTTTCTTGCTATTTTTCGCCCTTTGACAATAGGTATTAGATTTTAGAATTTAAGAAAACATGAAAATGGAAGAGAACCAATTGATGGAAAAGAAATGAACAAGAAAATCAAGCAGCCGTGTGTAGTAAATAAAATGGACGTAATTGCAAAATAACTATTATTCATCATCAACTGAAGCAGAATTAAGAACGAAAAAATAGAGTAAACAAATAACGAAACATTAGGATTATCACACCACATTTTAGGTAGATTAGTTCTAAAGCCGGGATCCCAATGCTCTGCTCAGATACGATCCGTAAGCACCATTGGAACCATCTTTGCGGACTGCCCCATATAAGTCCTAAGCAAACTTCGAATTTAAATTTTGACCGCTCAGCGGATTGGAGCGCAGCGGATGCACTGGGATCCCGCCTTAATTTTTAAGTTACTCAAATAAACATTAGCCAATATTAAACAGTTCAAAGCGAATTGTTTTGTTCTGTTTATGGCACACTCAGACCTCTTATTCCCTTGAAAAACATTGGCTCATCTTGTTGTGTCTTCTCTTGTATTACCTAGGGCCTAGTTTATTTATTTAGTTTAATTATAGTAGCCCCATATCACGTTCAACGTTGTTTTTAGATTTGATTTTTAGCTTGTGTGTTTTACCCTTTTTACACTTTTACTTAAAACTATTTTAACTATATTTAACTTTAATAAAATAAAATATGAAACAAAAATAATCAAAGGAATTGAAAACTTCAACCGAAAAACAAAAATGGGAACGGAAAAAAGCAACGAAGGAATGGAATTGAATCAACAAAAAATCAGTTGTGAAGAAGAATATATATGCCAAACGGAGCGACTCGATTAGACATTCTATTATTTTTTATATATAATATATTTTTTGCTTTTGTCATAATTCCGCTTACAGATTTTCTTCAAGCTACTGCCTTTCCCGTCCAATACCCCCCGTCATTCAACAATCTACAATCAACAATCTTCAATCAACAATCTTCAATCAACAATCTTCAATCAACAATCTTCAATCAACAATCTTCAATTAACAATCTACAATTGACCAATTTGTTTCGAATTTGAGAATCTTGCGATTGGCGGATTAACTTTAGATTATATAAAATGAAGTTCGACACACACTATTTCTTACTAAACCGTCGTATACGGTAGCGGGATATCCTTTCCTGTACGATAATTGTTCGTATAGCTTGAGTTCTGGAAATAAACACGCGAATACAATAGAAAAAGAAAGCGACCAAAGAAAACATAGAACAAGAAATAATGGACTCTCAAACAAAACCTGCATTCAACAATCTATAAATAAAATAAACAATATTCAATCAACAATCAAGAAATCAAAAAATATATATAGTGATCCTAGTGAAGTTGTGCTTGAGATAAGAGCGATTCGCGAGTACAGTACCTTAAACCTAGTTAGAAGTCTAAATTTTAAAAGTAAATTTTTGCGTTTATATAAGGTGCCACGCTCTCACTTGGCTTATGGGGACCTTCCCAGGATATAGTTCTGCACACTACTTGTATCGCATTTCAAAATCTAGGAAACACGATTGCGGCGGAAGAACTTCGAGCAGGCCTCAGCCGTTTCTTTCAATATATTCGCAAGTCGATGTCGCGAGCAGCTATATATTGGGTAAGTAGTTTATGGCCTTTCTGAAAAGCTCCTTATTTCTTTAGATAATATTTTTTAAAATTGACTCTTACACGAAATATATTTATGTTGAATTGGAAATTTGCTGTGAGGTTATCAGTATTACCCCTAAAACGCCACTTGAGAAATCAACCATGTTTTGAGATCCCCCCAGTTTAATAAAATAAACACAATCACTTTGGCACCGCCTTCCTGGCTGCAACACAAGAACCCACCGAAATAATGGTCAAGTGGATAGCGGACGCCAAAACAGGTTACTAAGGGTACAAAGTGTTTCGCCCATCGTTCTCACAGATATTTCGTTCTCTGTTGACCAAAGGTCTGTCGACCAGTTGAGTTGGATCGGTGTCCAAATTGTATACAAGTTTGGTTGGGCGCCAGCTCAGGATCAGAGGATATGGAAAATCCATGATAAAAGATGGTAACCTTGCAACGCCTCTTTGGCAGCAAAAACCTTGTGGTAAATAATTGGACCCTCTTTGGAATCTCCTGCGGGAGGAGTGACAACGGTAAACGCCTTTTTTTTTGTTATGTGAAAGTCCAAGCTTAGGTATCACCCTCTATACTACCATGTCCGTCATGTCGTTTACGTTATGGTGCTAACAAAGGCTGTAACGCCGGCAGTGCCACACTACCAGGTGAACAAGACAAGGTGTACCGTCGTCGGCTAGATGAAGATTCGTCCTAAGCGGAACTTTGGTATCCTATTATCAACCGGTTATGCCGGCTAGATGCCTTATAAGGGCCCCATTTATTACTCGGCTGTACCATTCCACTTTTAAAAGAGCTAATCCCTATAGCTATATTTTTTTTTACTTTAATGCATTTATATTCTTTCTTATGCTTTATATTTTTAAAGATAAGACAGAAAAATATAAGTAAAGCCTGAAATAACATTTGTGTATAATATTCTTTTCATGTTGACTTTTCTCTCTCTGAAAATGACAATATCTGCAGCAGAATACATCCCTTCCCCCCGCCCCCGCCCCTCTTCATTCCACTTCGAAATTCCTCTTTTATAAAAAGATAATCTCGAATATTTCTCATCTCACATGGTGCACCACGACAAAACCCTTTTACCAGAACCAGAGCAGACCTCCTTTTGTACAATTTCTGTTCACATCATATGTAGTATGGTATCATCTTCGTTCCTTTCTTCTATTTTCTTTTTTAAATCTGCTTCTGTTGTTGTTATTATTATTGTTGGCCTGATAGTGAGATGTCACAAGTTTCCAATTTCAAAACTCTTATCCTTTTTTACTATACTATCAAAAGATGCATTACTGCATGCTGCATCGTTTTGATAGCGTTATTACGGAAGACGTGAGTTTTTCCCTTTGTTGTTTTGTTTCCTTCACAGTCACACACACACATACACATATTATTAACTCCTTTCGAAATATAATCAATGGTCGTGTGCAAGAGAAAGGGATGTGTTTTAATATGAGTGGTACTATATTGGTCGATTTTGTGCTACTTAAGCTGCACCACTTGAAAATAGATATTTCTGTTGTTGTATATTTTTATAGTGACTTTTTTTTTACAAATAAATAACAAAAAAAAACTTTCGGTCTATAAATTTGTTCTCCAAAAGTAATGATTATATCTAAATAAAGTAATAATACATCTAGAATCGTATTCAGCGCATTTTTTCAGCTGCTGAATACAGAAATAGCAGCGCTTACAAAGGAAACAATCATAGGAATCAGTTTTTTTTTGATCAGCTATTATTAAATGTTATTTAGCTCCTTTCTATGATTATTTCTTTTGTAAGCGCTCCTATTGAATTCAGCAACAACAAAAAATGTGCTGAATACATTTATAATCGTATTCAGCGCATTTTTTCAGCTGCTGAATACAGAAATAGCAGCGCTTACAAAGAAAACAATCATAGGAATCAGTTTTTTTTGATCAGTTATTATTAAATGTTATTTAGCTCCTTTCTATGATTATTTCCTTTGTAAGCGCTCCTATTGTTAAATTCAGCAACAACAAAAAATGTGCTGAATACATTTATAATCGTATTCAACGCATTTTTTCTCCTATCGAATACAGAAATAGCAGCGCTTACAAAGGAAACAATCATAGAAATCAGTTTTTTTTCATCAGCTATTATTAAATGTTATTTAGCTCCTTTCTATTATTATTTCATTTGTAAGCGCTCCTATTGTTGAATTCAGCAGCAACAAAAAATATGCTGAGTACATTTTTAATCGTATTCAACGCATTTTTTCTCCTACCGAACACAGAAATAGCAGCGCTTACAAAGGAAACAATCATAGGAATCAATTTTTTTTGATCAGCTATTATTAAATGTTATTTAGCTCCTTTCTATGATTATTTCTTTTGTAAGCGCTCCTATTGTTGAATTCAGCAGCAACAAAAAATATGCTGAGTACATTTTTAATCGTATTCAACGCATTTTTTCTCCTACCGAACACAGAAATAGCAGCGCTTACAAAGGAAACAATCATAGGAATCAATTTTTTTTTGAAAAGACGCCTAATGTCTACCCTCTACTTAAACCCAACATCTGACTGGCTACTAGACATCGCACTATGATATGATCATTAATAAAAAAAGCCAGTGAAATTTACCAATTATAACAGAGAGAGAGAGAGAGAGTCTTATTATAAAAAGGATACGTAAGAAATCATTAAAAGAATACCAATTAAATTTCATCCTAAACTCGTTAGGGATAATTACTACTCAAAAAAAAAATTCTTTCTTAAATAATCGCCTTAACGGCAATCTACCTTTTAATACTAATTGGATGTAGACAACGCCCAATAATGTTTCTGTATTTAAAGAGAAATTTCTCTAGATTATCAGCCCTTAATATACTATTGAAATAGCATCATATTACGGATATCTAAAAATTGCTTGTCTTACACCGCCTCACAGCCAAGACACAAATTTTATAATTGAAGAAGCAAAAGAGTAAGAGAAAAAAATATACTATATACCCAAGAAAGTTGCTATGATACCCAGAGAGAGAGGAGATACATAACCAGATCTCATCCCTATTAGAATTTCTTAATTTTAATCCCTAAGTAGGGACAGTTTAAATTTTTAAAGGAGATTCTCCTACAAAACGGGGTAAAACAAAATATATATATACAATATATAGAGTATAATCGACTTTATTTTGAGATATAAATCTAAGGATAGAGCCTTAAACGTATTTTCTACCAAGCTTCTAAGCAACAACAAACAAATAAAAAAAACAACAGTCCCATGAAATTTTTTTTTATTATCTGCTCCCATTTTAAAAATTATAAAAAATATCTCGCAATTTTTTTCCTTTCTTGTTTTCGTTTCATCGTGTTCTTCTTAATTTTTCAAGCTACCCTAAATTGCTTGATGCTGTGTGCCTGGCTGGTCGTCGATGTCAGTTGTTGCTATGCTCTATTTAAAGCTCAATGAATACAAAAGCCACCTCTGGCGCCTTTCAATGTAAGTTGATGAAATAAACAACCACCCTTTTTGCTCCCAACAACCTCCCCCCTACCCCACACCCTAAAAAAAAACAGCCGCCTTCCCCATAACAACACAGCCTCGGAATTGCCCATTCTATTCCTCGATCCATCTACCACCCACCCTCATACTTATAATGTCTTGTTTCTGACTCTTTTGGCATCCATTCCCCCCTCCTACCCTCGCCGCCCCTCACCCATCACCCAACCAGAGAGCATTTTATCACTCACCCACGTTAAGATGAAAACCAGATTTTCTTTTTATATTTTTACTTTGCTTATTTTATTTACGTTTTTTTTTCTGTGGGTGGTGTGTGTGTGTACTAAGCGCGAAAAACCTATTAAAAATATGTCATACATTGGCTCTGATCCTTGATGATATTTGTATCTTTTTCTCTTTCTCTTTTCGATTTTCACATTTGCTTTAATGATAAAATTTAAAAACGAAACAAAAAAAAATGAAATTAACAATTTTTAAATGTCATTAAGCTGGTTTTCTTTGTAAGCGCTCCTATTTCTGTATTCAGCAACAAGAAAAAATGTGCTGAATACATTTATAATCGTATTCAGCGCATTTTTTCTTTTGCTGAATACTGCAATAGCAGCGCTTACAAAGGAAACAGCCATAGGAATCTGTTTTTTTTATAAGAAAACCCATTCCTTATTGACAGATATTTGTGAATATGCCCTGATAATATATAAAACGGAGACAAAAAAATGGAATCAACTAGTTTTAATTGTTATTTAGGTGATTTCTATGATTATTTCCTTTGTAAGCGCTCATATTTTTGTATTCAGAACAACAAAAAATGTGCTGAGTACATTTATATTCATATTCAGTGCACTTTTTCTATTGCTGAATACAGCAATAGCAGTGCTTACAAAGGAAACAACCATAGGAATCGGTTTTTTTGATAAGAAAACCCATTTCTTATTGACATATTTGTGTATATGCCCTGATAATATATAAAAAGGAGACAAAAAAATGGAGTCAACTAGTTTTTATTGTTATTTAGGTGATTTCTATGATTATTTCCTTTGTAAGCGCTCATATTTTTGTATTCAGCAACAATAAAAAATGTGCTGAATACATTTATAATCATATTCAATGCATTTTTTCTATTGCTGAATACAGCAATAGCAGCGCTTACAAAGGAAACAATCATGGGAATAATTTTTTTTTTGAAAAGAAAAATCATATTTGTATAAACGAGCATTTAGGTATTATTTCAATAAATATCATGTAAGCAAGCAAACCAAGGTATATTTTCAATGCATAAGGCCCACACCCTATCTACTACATATCTAATATCTTTCTACATATTTGCATATACCTCGTGCTTGCTTACAACACAAACAACAATAAAAATTCCTTGTTTTCTAAACGTTGTCGAGTGTTTATTTTATAATGAATCAGCATAGCCACCATCCACATGCACACTCGCCTTCCCCCTACCACACTGTATTTCCCACTTCACCATCGAAAGTTAAGTGCTACATATTTATACCCAGTTTTAATTTGCATATAAACAAGTGAAGCTAAAATTTTGATTAGTCGCGTTGACTTGAACAACAGAAGAGAAATTAACAAAAGTCATCCTCCTTCACTATTGAATCTACAGGGGTGGGGATATACCTTTAAAAATGTATTTGTTTTTATCGTTTTTGTTGTTGAAAGGTACGTGGGAACGTTGTTTTAGGGTAGAGGATATTTGCAGGATTGTGGTGGAATATATTCGGCATTTTTTATTTTGAGATAAACAGAAAAATGCATGTGGGACATGTAAGAATATTTGATTTTATGTGGTTTATATTCTCTATAGGGATTTGTTTGTGTGTGTGTGTGTATTTTTATTGTTTTAATTTTAATGAGAATTTAATTTATATGTATAATATACACATCTCAACCTCAAGTTAGTTCGCAGCATGTGCACCTTTTCTGTAAAACTGAAACATAAATATTATCTGGTATTGATTTGGATCACTATCAGGTGTCTGGATGCACGTGTCTGAAAATAATGTGGCTTAAAACACAATATATAAATAGCACATTTTGAGATTTTAATCATCTTTCACTTAGAAGTCCTAACATAAGTAACGAAGCCGCCAAGTTTATTTTTTTTGAAAAGGTTTTGGGATTTGTATCACAAAATCCTGAGTGTGAAGTCTTCCGAATGATTACCAATGTTTGCAATACAAACTGAGCTGAGCTACTCAAATGGTACTAGCATTTCTAGTAAAGATTGAGGATTGTCAATAACCCCACGATAGTCCCTAACGTTGCAGGTCAAGGAGCCTCATCCACTTGATATATTTCTTTACTTCTCATCCAACGAAGTAAACTGTTCAAGTTATAGAAATCAAAAATGTTTCTTTCTCGCTACTTGAAACACAAAAGTCCCAGTTTTTCACATCAATTCACCGAAAAAGGATTTGTGTTATGCAGGCTTAAGAATTTTGGGTAAATTTTTATTAGTATTTTTTTTTTGAAGTAAAGCGCATTCATTGAAAGCCGGAAAATATCTGGTCTAACCTGAAAAGGTCGTCAGAAGGGTTAAAATCGATATTATACTTGAATATTCATACACTTAAATCGATGTTTGATACATTGTTCGTCGACGTTGAGAAAGGAATCCGTTTTCGAAATGCTCTTTTGGACGGACAGGCCAAATCGGCTCACCACTTTGATGAAAAAAAAGTCCTTAGGTGTTAAGCCAGGTGAATACGAGTAACATTTACCATTTTTACGGGATATAAAATTGGAATGATGAATACAGGATGATAATGTAAAACTCGTACACAACAAAAATTTCAATTAATGAATGAATTTTTCAATTGATAAACAACCTACAGTTGATCGGGAAATGACATTTATTTATGGCAAAACTCGTCCGCCATATTGGCCCCGCTATTTTGAATTCATATGTTTTGATCACAAATTCATCATTTGCGGCCTTAAAACCCTCTAGATACCAACTTTCATGGGAATCGGAACACAATTGGTAAAATTCGTCCGCCATATTGGCGCGGCCATTTTAAATTTATAAGTTTTCGATCAGAAATTGTTTTTTTTACAGGGAAACCGTGTGAAGCGTGTTTAACCCCTCTTTGGGGGATTGCGCAACCCCAAATAGAAATTTGTAACAACGCCATTGTGTTCAGCATCCTCGAAAACGGGGCGGGAGGAGCTATTGTTCCGGCTCAACGTATTTACATGTATTAATTAGCTATGTGGCGTCAGTCAAAATTCAAAATGCCGGCCAACACAAAATGGCGGACTACATTTTCTTTACAATGCGCTCGGTATGGGTATCAAATGAAAGGGTGTGAAAATAGAATACTATTAGCTGTGTAGCGTCATTCCAAATTCAAAATGGCGGCCAACACAAAATAGCGGTTTACCTTTTTCGTTAACAACCCCCTCTTCATGGGTATCAAATGAAAGTGTATGACGAGTATAGTACAGTAAGCTGTGTAACATCATTTTAAATCTAATATGGCGGTCACTACAAAATGGCGGAAGACATATAATAATAAACTAAAAAGTAGAAAATAAAAAATATAGTTTAAAAAAACAAAAAAATACGCTTTTATTTTAAAATGAACTAAAAACTAAAAAAATAATTTTGAATTTAAAGTTTTTATTATTCCAGCCAGTATATGGAAATAAACTACCTTTGGAAATGTAAAAAAGCTTGGGGCGCTAACAAAAAGTTCTAGTGTTAATAAATTAACGCTTTTTTACATTTCGAAAGGTAGTTTAGTAGTGGTAATAAAAACTTTACATTCAAAATTATTTTTTACTTTTTAGTTAATTTTAAAATAAAAGCGTATTTTTTTTTTAGTTTTTTTAAACTATATTTTTTTTTTGATACTTTAGTAGTGGTACTACTCTGTCGTGTTTTTAATTTAAGATTTCGTCACGATCTACCCCACCATTTTCCATTTAGTTTTTCTCATTCGTCTTGTGTTTCCACCGCTTCCGCGCTCACCCCGCCAAATAACAAAAAAAAAAAAATAGAATCACCCGACCTACCTACATATAAAAGTGTTGTTGTTGGTTCATTTAATTTTTTTTTGTTTTTGTTGTTGCTGCTATATTCACTTCGAAAAACGAAAATAGTTCGTAACGGTTCTCTCACAAACGGAAATGGGTTAATTGGCTCCTCCCATGGTACTCTTACTTCTCTTCACCTTGTTAAATCCGGTATAGGGTATGTTTCTACATCTAAGCCGTTTCTCTCTCTCTCTCTCTCTCTTCCCCCTCCCGCATATACAATCCTTGAACATACACCAATATCACCCTGTCCCAATATAGAACAACTGATGGTGGTGGTAAAAGGGGAGCTATGAAATCCATCCAGGCTTCATATTTCGCAATATTGGGCAATTTTAGTTGTTACATTATATCCCAGATTAGGGACCGTTCTTAGTTTATAGAAAAGCATCACAAACTTTAGCTGTGATGATGGTGTGTGACCGTTAAGTTGGAATGGTTGTGTGAAATTTTCTGTTGCTCTGTTTTTTTGTTTTTACTTTTTTGATGTTGTTGAATGTTGGTCGAGATCGTTAGGCTAGGGGATTATTTTAGTGTGCCAAGGGTATGTTGTGTGTGTGTGTGTGTTTGTGGGAGGGTGGGGGAAAGGGAGTTGGATAGTAAAATAAGCTTCTAATAAAGACTGTGTCGCCTCGTTTTGCACTAAACCAATTACTCTCTACCCTCTGTATCTGTGTATATATGGATGTATGTAGATCTGCATATACATGTTATTTGTTTGTATATGTTGTTGAATACACACAGCTCGACCTCAGGACTTCATCGATAGAAAGAAAATTAAAACTCATCAATCATTTTCTTTCTGCTCTAATTTTTATTTGTATTTTTCATTTCGTTGTTTTTTTTTTTTTAATTTCGTTTTATTTTTTTTTTAATTTCGTTGTTTTATTTTTTTTTTAATTTTTATTATTATTTCTATATTGTTTCTGTTGTATTTGTATCGATTTTTTTCTCTATCTAATTTGGTTGTTTTTTTTTCCTTTGGAAAATCCATGCAGAAGTTTTCCTTGTACGTTTCTTTTCTCTTTCTTTCTTAAATTTTTGTTTTTTCCCCGTTTAATGAATGGCTCCTGTCCCGTGCGACATGTAAATATCTTTTTTGTTGCTTCAACCTTTAAATATGCATACCTGAGTACGTAATAGTTTTTCTTTTCAAAATTATTGTGCACTCCCATGGATGTCGGAATGTACTCACAACACAAACAACAACAAAAATAATCACAACACCACAAAAGAGGGAAAAACGAATAACACGAAAGAAGGAAAAAGGATAACACACAGGTCAAAGTTCACCAAAATCTCAAGGGCATGGAAAATGTTTATTTTATATATGTACGTATATATATTAGTGTATTAGTCAGCTTATGCGCACGGGTTTTTAGTGTAATAAAACACATATACACACGCACACATACATATACAGCATTTACGGCGTGAATAAAAAACGAAAAGAATTATAGGAACACAGTCACACGATGAATAAATGGGCAAGGGCGGGGTCTGAGGGTTGTAAGTTTTGAGAAAGAGGGCTTTGGGTGGTATGGAGGGGGCGGGGGTTGCAGGGGGTTTCGAGGGGTTATAAGAAAAAGTTAGCTTTTCTACAAAATAACATGAAGCAGAAGAGGGGAAGAAAAAACATAACGAAAACCTTTTTTTTGAAGGGTTTCCCGGGTTCAGTTTTTGGGTGGGTGCGCTGCTCTGCTTCTGCTGACACGGGTGGGTATGCCTAACCTAATTGGATAGCAGGGAGTGTAGGTTAATAGTGGGAGAGGGGGCAGGGGCCAGGGTTGTGGATTCTGCTGCTGCCGCTAATGTTGAGAAAACCCATATTTGACTCGACACTACTGATACAAAACAAAAAAGAATAGCTAAGAATATTTGCACATGGTTGGTTAAGACTCTGTATTTTTTTTGTGCGACCTTTTAAAATACAAAAAAAAATAAAAACCTAATCGAAAAACGGACACGAAAAATATAATCGCAAAATATAATAAAAAAAAAGAATACAGCCAAACAGGGAAAGAGAGACAGAGAGAGAAAATGAGAAAAAATTCCACGAGAGAATGATTGGTGGAAAATATTGGAGAATGAAAGGAATTTTTTAATTTTTTTTTTGTTTTGTTTTTTTTTTTTGAAAATATAAAAGCGATAACGATGAGGACTTGGTTTTTTTTTTTGTTATTTCTTCTTCTTTTAATCTTATTCTTTCCATTTTTTTTGTAGTATTTTCTTCTTTATTTTAAACAACAGGACTCTACCTTGTGTTTAAAAAAAAATCCTTGAGGCAAAAATTCAACGGTTGTGCAAGAAAACAGAATTTTTTTTTAATTTCTTTTCCATTTCTTCCCTCTTGGATACAATTTGAGAAAGTTCAGAAACTCTCGAGCTGCTATATACATATATATATATATACATAAAGTTCCTTTATCCTTGAGAGAATGTACGAGTATATATAATATACATGCGTATACATACATATAGTTTAAATTAAAATTAAAGTGAGGTCACTCTTTTGTTATTGAGAGAAAATCAATGATCGATAATTAAAACAACCAACAGCAGCAAAAAAGCTATTTTTTTGTTTTAAAGAAAAAGAGCCTCGCGGCAACTTTGAACGAGATATAATAATGAAAAATGTTTTTTTTTGTTGTATGCGGTTTTCTGCTTGAACTAAAAGAAAATTTTAGACATCCAGACTTAAAATCAATACAAAAAAACAATAAAAAAAATTTTAAAAACGAGCTTTTATTAGATAAACTAAAATATATTAAATAATAAAAAAGTTTTTTTTAATATGCGTTAATATGCATCTCATGCGCTATTTTGTGGTGGCCACCTTAATGGATTTAAAATGCCGTCACATATCTTACTAACACAGCTAATTGTGTTCTACTTATCATAACATTTCATTTGATACCCATATCGATTGCATTCTACTCGGCATACTCTTTCATTTGATACCAATATCGAGGGGTTGTAAAGAAAAATGGAATCCGTCATTTTGTGGTAGCCGCCATATTGGATTTAAAATGACGTCACATAGCTTATTGTATTCTACTCGCCATACTCTTTCATTTGATACCAATATCGAGGGGTTGTAAAGAAAAATGGAATCCGTCATTTTGTGGTAGCCGCCATATTGGATTTAAAATGACGTCACATAGCTTATTGTATTCTACTCGCCATACTCTTTTATTTGATACCAATGTCGAGGGGTTGTAAAGAAAAATGGAATCCGTCATTTTGTGGTAGCCGCCATATTGGATTTAAAATGACGTCACATAGCTTATTGTATTCTACTCGCCATACTCTTTCATTTGATACCAATGTCGAGGGGTTGTAAAGAAAAATGGAATCCGTCATTTTGTGGTAGCCGCCATATTGGATTTAAAATGACGTCACATAGCTTATTGTATTCTACTCGCCATACTCTTTCATTTGATACCAATGTCGAGGGGTTGTAAAGAAAAAGGGAATCCGTCATTTTGTGGTAGCCGCCATATAGGATTTAAAATGACGTCACATAGCTTATTGTATTCTACTCGCCATACTCTTTCATTTGATACCAATGTCGAGGGGTTGTAAAGAAAAATGGAATCCGTCATTTTGTGGTAGCCGCCATATTGGATTTAAAATGACGTCACATAGCTTATTGTATTCTACTCGCCATACTCTTTCATTTGATACCAATGTCGAGGGGTTGTAAAGAAAAAGGGAATCCGTCATTTTGTGGTAGCCGCCATATAGGATTTAAAATGACGTCACATAGCTTATTGTATTCTACTCGCCATACTCTTTCATTTGATACCCAAGTTGGGGGATTGTAAAGAAAAAGGCAATCAGTTCCGTTTACTGTTCACTACCTCAGTCTAGTTTCCGTTCGTTTTCCGACTGCTCTTAAACATTGAAAAAATTAGTAATTTTTCAGTCTTATATTTTCACCCGGGTGACTCCTAAGCTTGGTTTTTTTCACATAAAAAAAGGGAAGAGCGGTAAAGCAGGCGAATAATAATAATAACCAGGCAAGTAAAGCACCTTTTAATGATCTTAATGAAATTGGTCTCAAACCGGGTTTTTTCCCAAGCACAAGGACCCCATACCTACTCACGTGATTTTGTTTTTATATGGAAGGCTAGAGCTCAGGGAAAGCCCTTTGAACTGTCGACAATCTATTTTTTATTTTTTTTTCGTATAGAGTGCAATGTCGAACAGCAAGATCTAGTAGATAGATAGTGAAGGGAAAGAGAGAAGTGAAAGAAGGAACTGCCACACAACTACCTACTCTAAACCATTTCTATCGCGACTGTGGCATCCGGGCAACGAGAAACAACTTGCTGGAGTGTTATGCCTCCTGAAACGGGTTGAATCCCATGAAACAACCGATGGCATGTCCTTGGTGGAGCGGGGCAAGACTAAATTTTAAAGAGGGAAGAATAAAGAAGGTTGAAAAGGCGAAGTACGGTGGTGCTGCCGGGATTCGAACCCGCGACCTCTGAGATGGTAGGCCGGCGCCTTACGCCCTAGACTACAGAGGCTAAGCATTTTTTTCTGAGGGAAATGAGGAATTTTTACAGAGGAAAGAAGAAAGCAGGTTGGAAAGGCGAAGTACCGTGGTGCTGCCGGGATTCGAACCGGGACCTCTGAGATGGTAGGCCAGCCGCCTTACGCCCTAGACTACAGAGGCTACGCATTTTTTTTCTTTTGTTTTGTTATGTAAAAGAGTCAAGATGGCGGTTTAAAATTTTCATTTTATATGTACTTTTAAGGTAAGCCTAAAGTCATATCCCTAAAATAAATGGCACTATCCCCTTATAGGCTGTAAAAGATTATGCTCACTTGATATTTATTTAAATTACACGGCATCTGGTTTATATTTGAGTCTCTCTCCCTCTCTCACTTATTGTGAAAATGGTTTAAGTTGAGATAAGTTGCACCTTCTAAAAAAAATAAATAAAAAAAAATCATGTGAGTAGGTATTGGGGTCCTTGTGCTTGGGAAAAAAAACCCGGTTTGCGACCAATCAGGTTTATATTTGAGTCTACATCATCAGGTTTATATTTGAGTCTCTCTCCCTTTTTCACTTATTGTGAAAATGGTTTAAGTTGAGATAAGGTGCACTTTGTAAAAAAAAAAATAAAAAAAAAATAACGTGAGTAGGTATTGGGGTACTTGAGCTTGGGAAAAAAAATTTTTTTGACGAAAAAGGAGCCTCAGTTGCGCGATCTCAATATCGTCACAATTTTGTTAGGATTTCTTTTTTTTTATTTCGGCAAATTGTTTCGAATATGGTTAGCACACATGGATTTTTTTTTTGGAAGATACAAATTTTCGGCTAGAAAACATATCTCACATAACAAAATCTAAATCTGGATATACATATATATTCGTCATCTCATTACCAGAAATTCTATATAATCTACAATCAAATGTATATAATACAGAAGAAATGCTTAAAAAATCTTAAATATTATGTGTATATCATACCCAAAAATAAGAATTCTACGATATTCACAAAGTTGTTAGAAGAAATATCAAAGGTTGAAGAAATTATTTAAGAAATATACGTATACTAGGGGGGGGGGGGGTGGGGCGAACTTCTCTCTTCATCCTCCAAGGCGATAAAAACAAAATTGAAGTAATACGAGAAACACAGAACAACAGCCGAAAAACGAAACGAGAAGAATATAAAAAAAATATATATGCAAACCTAGAATTATACAAAACCATAATTCCATATTTTATTATTTATGGATGTATATGATGGCATATTCATGACAAGCTCTTATACATTTTTATCCTATATAGTATATATGTATGTATCTTAAGGTTGGAAATTTTTTTGGTATCCTCGATGTATGTATATATCCTATATTCAGGTTCAGGTATAATACACCTTGAATTAGGTAGGTAAGAAAAAAGTACAAAAAAAAGGGAAACAAAAACGATACACGAAGGATCGAAGGATATTCTCTCTCTCTCTTTGTATTCATACATTAGTGTTACTATATATTAGATAAAAATAGATTTCCAATTCCCGATAATTTATTTTTGGATAAAAAAAACAAAAATCAAGACGACGGGTTGTGGGGGATGGGTGGGTATGGGGTTATATGGGTAACAGGAGCTTTGCCGGTTCGATTTTGGGTGGTTAAGGAAAAGTGGTTATCAAAATAGTATAGTGTTGTTAACGACAAACCAGAAGTAGAAATTAATTTTTTTTTATTTAATTCTGTTTTTTTACTTCTTTTTTTTCTTTTGCTTAGGTTTATATTCCCCGGTACTACCTTTCAACAACAATAACAACAAAAACAACAACAAAACGGATATAGAAGTGGCATACAAAAAGAAAAGGAACAAAAAAGAAAAACCCCCGAAAAAAAAAATGCAATGCCTAACGCTTTTTTTTTACCAATACCCACTTTATTCCTCCACACTTTGGGATTTTTTTTTAGCAGGCCTCCTGGCCCAGTTCTATGTCACTTGTATTATATTTCCTTTGAGCAGGATGTCACGATTCCAAAAATGTTATGCAACAAGCTTTTTACCTTTAACAAAAAAAAAAAGGAATATCAAGGATGAGGAGATATAATACGAATTCACGAGCATTATGTGTGTGTGTAGTGTGTATGTATTAGGGGTCGAAGGAGGAATGATGCCGGATTTAATGATAGTAGGCATAAAGGACGGATGTGGGAGTAGGAGTAGGTAGGTGGGGGGGTTTTTTTTTGGGAGTCGTCTTCAAGTTTATGGATATAGGCTAAACTTGAGATGGTGGTGCGGGCGAAGCCGGGGTTGGAGGTGTCAGTTACATGGTGTAGGGTACCTGGGGGCGAGCTCTGTAAGAAAAAAAAAGATAATTGTATTTGTGAGAAAATCACACCAAAAAGGAAGGATGTGTCTGCTAGGTTTGTATGTTGATAGAGAAGATGCATATATATATATGTATATAGAAACACAGAGCGTGAGAGAGTTTTTTTTCTTTTTTTTTTGTAAATATCAAGTTTTCAAAAAGGATTTACCATTCTCGAATTTTGTGTGATATGAGAATGATAATGATGATGAAAAGGTAAACTGATCTAATATTCTATGAGCACACAAACCCAGGCTTTTTTCATCTCAAGTCCTTTTTCATCATCCAATACTACCACTACTATTATCATAGCCACCTGAAGACCCCGGCTAACAATACATTTACACTTTTATACATATATATATATATATATATATATATATATATATATATATATATATATATATATATATATATATATATATATATATATATATGATTTGTATATATATATGTATAAATAAATATACTATATACACTTTATAGATTATATATACCTTTGAGAATAAATATTCATTCACTTCTATATATATATTTCCTCCTCACCCTCCAAAACCACCCAAAAATGTATATATATATATTTTCACATTTTCACGAGGGGACATACTACCACCACTACCACCACCCAATACACGAATTGTATCGCTAGGTTCTTGTATTTTTGGGAGAAAATACGCATGGGCTGTGGATAGCTTTAATTTTGCTTGTTTTTTTTTTTTTTGGTAAGGTTCTTAATGTTTTTTTTTTGTTTTTCTTGCTGCTGTTGGTGTTGCTGTGTGTTGTTGCTCTACCCCAATTCGATGACCTTTCCCTTTACATGGCTGGAAAACACCCTGAACGCAAAAAAAAAAAATAAAGAAACGAACGAAAAAGTGAACACGTAGGCTCGAGCTAAACTCTTAGGAGGTGTGTAAACAAATTTGTGTTTTTGGGGTTTGTTTTTTTTTTGTTTTTTTTTTTTGTTTTTTTTTTTTTGTTTTTTTTTTGGTTTTTTTTGTAAAGATACTTGTAACCGCCCTCTCGCTGACACCCATTACAAAAAAAAAAATTATACTTAATTGAAACATTCCCTCACCAAATCTTAAACAATTCAAAAAATCTAAAAAGAAATTTCTAATTTAAATTTTTAACTATATTAAATTAAATAATAAACGAAAAACCAAAAAAAAAAAAATTGAACAATAAAAATACAAAACTAAGAAAAGGGTAAATACATATTTTTTTTGTTCGTACACACATAGTAATTTAGCAAAGGGTATATTTTGAAGCTTTATAAAGGATTACGTCACTCTTAAATTGTCATGATGGTAAACCACAAAATTTCGTTGAAAAGCTTTTTACACACATCAATATATTTGTAACCCTTTTTGTTCATCCCCTCTTATATTTTTAGTGTATATAAATATGTATATAACATATGAATGTATCTGAACACACAGGTTTTGTATATGCATGTGTGTGTATGCGCATATTACGTGAAAAAGTAGTAGCTTTTTCGTTGATATAATCACATTAATTATTCAGAAATTTTTAGCAGAGAATTATAAGCTTTACACAATCTACACTTTTTCTTTCATCATTGCAAAAAGAAAATATTAATAAAAATAATAATAATAATAAACAAACACAAAATTCACAGACTTTCACGCCTTTTCAAACATTTTTTTTTGTTTTTTTTTTTGTTTTGGTCAAAGAGCTTTTAAGAAATTTTCCTTTTTCTTTTGCATTTATAGAAATTAAATAATCTAAATGAATATACCTAATATTTTTTCCCCTTCCATATCTCCTTTGTGATTATTTCTGTAATATTAAATGGGTTTTTAATTGATTATTTATATATTAATAAAGGTATGTACAGTATACATCTATATACTTATATAAAGCTGTTAGGCCCGGCATTTACCCAGGTTTGGGTATAAGGGATGCCTTTAAGTCTTGTTACGTGTATTTTATCATTAAGCTTTTCGATTTTTGGCCCCGAGATTCTATACGATTTAGAAATGTTACACGGTCAGCAGTTTTTTTTTATTTTATTTTTTCATATATTCGATCTGTTACTTTACATATGTATTTCATTTAGCACGCACGTTAACGTGTACATACTATGTAGTTCTAAACGTTTTTATCATCGGAACTAAGCAGAATTTTTGGGCGCGTCTGGGTGACGTATTTTAAGATTTGACGCCATTATCCGGGAACCGCGATTATCCGGGAACGTAGGTAATTTTTTATTCTTCCTAGTACGGAAAACGAAAGTTCTACACTGCAGAGTGACAAGAAATTTTCCCAGGCTTAAGTAACCCAATACCTACTGAGATATATAATGCTATTTCTGTATATGAAAATGCTTCCTTAAAATGCTTGTGCTTTTTTAATGTGAATCTAAAAATTGTTTTAAAAGAACACATTGTTCTTGTAGAGTATAAATTTTGCAGCAACCCCAAACTTTGCGATCGGCAAGATTCAACAGGATTTAATAAATTATTTTGTTACACTAACATCCCCTTAATGGACGTTCACTTGATCCAGTTCTATATCCACTAATGTAACTAAAGACGCATGCTATATCTTAAATTGTAGATCTTGGCCGGGACACCTTTAACCGAAAACGGGCTGAAAGTGGAGTTAACACGTCTGTTTAACTTCTCTATTTTTTTTAATTTTAATTAAATATATATTAAGGACAACTCATCTCCTTAATATGTCTGTCAAATAGTTTTATTTTAGGTTTTCTTTATTACATTTTTATTACCCTTTTATTACCCTTTATTACCCTTTTATTACCCTTTTATTGCCCTTTTATTACCCTTTATTACCCTTTATTACCCTTTTATTACACTTTTTATTACCTTTAACAATAACTACGTTTTATAAGATATTTCCAAGAGGAAAAGTGCTTAAACTAAAAAAAAAATTATTACGCTACTGCACTGAAAGCGTGCCATGAATAAATATAATTAGTGTCGAGTCCCTTGATCCAAATATTATAGTATACTTAAATTCTTTGGCCATTTATTTTATTTAGCTTCAAATTTGGTCATATAACAACACAATGTCATGTTGAAAATTTCTTAATATGCATTATGCTTACACTTGCCGCGAATGTAGCATTTTATATGCTGCAACATTTTTATTTAACAGTAAATGAGGACTGGTGGGTGATTCATGTGTAAGCACACAACAGCAAATTCTCCTTCAATGTTTCCGACAATCACTAGTACACATTCAAGCCATTCACTTCAAGTGGGTCAACGTCCTCCGTAATAATATCTCATCCATATTTTCTTAAGAAGCAAAAACTAAAAAGAATCTTAAGAATCGACAATAAATTTATTCATAAGACTACACCAAAATCTATGTATTTTTTTTGTATAACAATGTATATTATCAAGATTATGCAAATTTAAATTTGATCATAAAAAAAATACTCGTAATCAATAAACACTAGCCATATAAGCTTGTGACCTTTCTTTGTGTATAACACATATATGCAGCCTCAACTATCTATAAAGGCAACTATAAATTGTGTGTTATGGAAAATAGCTTGTTCTTTCCATTTTATAAATTTAGTGGTAAAATTCCATACACGGTGCTGAATATCATAATCACATACAAAAACAAAATGCTATTCAGTTCCATACAGAATTTACGACATTTTCTACATACACTTTTAAAATTTCTTATTAGGTCATGATTTTCATGAGATGCAGGAAATCGATTGCAGAAAATTTCTTAGTTTTCTTAATAACATAGTATATATGCCATTCGTAATGCCATCAGCAAAGAATTTTTTTTATAGTTAAATATAGAATAGAAATAGGTCAATCATTGCTTTTATTTGTTATGTAATGCTGAATATTTTAAGCAGATGAAAAATGCAATTCAGCGCATGATAATTAAACATGAAATGCGAATAATTACTTTCAATGCATATACTTAATCATAAAATACAATTCAGCGCTATATATATACGATATTTTGTATTTTATGACTTTGTAACTAAGAAATAACTAATTTCTCTTCGATATAGATCAATTTGGTATTGTGCTGAATATTATATAAGATGGAAAAATGCAATTCAGCGCATGATAATTAAACATGAAATGGGAATAATTACTTTCTAATTATTCTAAATTATATTCAATTAAAAAAAATTCAGCTCTATATATAAACTGATATATGATTTGCACATTATGAGAACGATACAATCTGGAAGCTCTATAATTATTTAAATAAATTTTTAATCAAAGACATTAATTGGAAAATCAATTGTAAAACTCTTTTCCAATTTAATTATACCACCATCTATTTAATTGTGATGGATTTAAAAAAAACTGTGCCTAATTTAAAAAGAACTGAATTGAATTTAAAAAAGAAAAACTGAGCTGAATTTAAAAAAAGAAAACTGAGCTGAATTTAAAAAAAACTGAGCTGAATTTAAAAAAGAAAACTGAGCTGAATTTAGAAAAAGAAAACTGAGCTGAATGTAAAAGAACTGATGAGAATATAAAATAATTAAGCTGAATTAAAAAAAATGAGCTGAATTAAAAAAAAGGAACTGAATTAAAAAAAAACAGCTGAATTTAAAATAATTGTGCTGAATTTAAAAAAAACTGAGCTGAATTTAAAAAAAGAAAACTGAGCTGAATGTAAAAAAAATTGAGCAGAATTTAAAATAATTAAGCTGAATTAAAAAAAATGAGCTGAATTAAAAAAAAATGAACTGAATTAAAAAAAACAGCTGAATTTAAAATAATTGTGCTGAATTAAAAAAAATGAACTGAATTAAAAGAAAAACTGAGCTGAATTTAAAAAAAAGAGCTGAATTTAAAAAAAAACAAAAAAACTGAGCTGCATTTAAAGTAATTGAGCGTAATTTCCACAATGATTTAAATAATATATTGAAATTCCATTGTAATATTTTGTTTTGAAAATGGAAAAATTTGTAAGCGTGTTGAAAAATTCAATTTAGCCCGAGTTAGATTGTGAGTGTTACATCAAGCTTACAGATTTAACTATATATTCTCATAAAAAACTGTAAATATGTAATAAGTTACAAATTTTTTTTATGATATTTAGGCTATTTAATTAGTACATCTAATGTGAGATATACATAGTGCCATAGAAAGTATTCTATCATAAAACTCTCAGTCCTATTTCGTAATCAATATCTGAGAATATATTGCATATATATATATATATATATATATATAGTTTATATACATATAATAAAATTTCTAATTTTGTAAATTCCGAACTCATATGGAACATAATATATGCACTTTTATACGGATCTAGCACATATCCATTTTATATGAAAATAATATATTTTTTAATATTTAAGCAAAGCAAAAAGGTCATAGTAATTAAAGATTTATTCTTGGTCATTAACTAACCGCACCCTCCCCCCCACCCCGCCGCCCCTCTAAATAAAAAAAAAATAGTCTTCTAGCATGTTGTTTCACATTCTAAAATATTTAAGCAATCCAATTAATAAAATTGACTTTGAAACATTTAAACGCTTCTTTATTCTCTTTTTTTTTTTGAGAAAACATTTTTAAGGTCATTTTGTTTCCATTACCAACAGGTCATGTTAGGGAAAAAGTAAAAATAAATATAAAATAATCGATAAAATTTTTTAAATTAAACTATTATATTACCACACGACAACAAAAACAAAATATTTATATTTAGAGAATATATATTATGTATTATTATATACATACCATATATAAAGAAGTATATCCAACGAAGAAACTAATTTTTGGTTGGTTTTGTTTAAATTATATATTATATATATATACTTTTTTTTTTTAATAATAATTTGTATTATATTTAACTTCCTTCTTTTTTATGTATCTAAATTCTAAATTTCTTAAACATATCTTATTAGCACTATATTTTTTTTTTTTACTTCTTCAAATCGAACACACAAACACAAAGCACTATTTAAAAATATAATTATAAACTTAACGGACACAGCCTTGATATTTGTTTAACACAAGGAAGAGCTAGCTAACCAGAAAAATAATGTTTTTGTTGTTGTTGTTATAATTTAAATTTTGTGTTTTAATTTTTGTTATTTTCAATATTAATTATTGCGAATATTTTTTGTTTTTTTATAGTCCAAAGTTTAATTTTTTTAATTGTTTGCCATGAAAGTAGAAATTAAATGAAAAAAACTTTTATTTTTTTTTTGTGTAAGTTAATTTTTGATTTATTTTTTTGTTTTTTTTAGTTTTTATTTTTTTTTATTTTTTTTTTATTTTATGTTTTATTTTATTTCATTTTATTTTTTAAAGCCGCCACTCTCCTTCCTGTTGTGAAACCAAATTGAATTGTTTTGAAATTTTTTTTTGTTATTTTTTTATTGGGGAATATATTGCTAATTATACTTTTTTTCCGGTCAAAATGATTCAAAAATACATGGGACACTTTGATTGCCCCTCCAAAAAAAAACATGCCATTATACGAGCCGTAAGTCGCCCTAGAGATAGTATACAGGTATCTAAGCTATGAAATACCAGGAGGAGAGATAGTAGGTAGATACATGATCTAGTCCCTTGCTACATTGCCGTAAGCCCAGTGGTGTATTTTAAGATTTGGCGCCCTGGCCCTATAATATTTGCCGCGGACTCGTAACGTTTTGGCCGGTAGGGCACATTTAAATTTTTTCGTTCGAGTGTTACGTATTACCCTTTCTTTGTTAAATCTTAATTTGTGCGCCCGGTGCAAGTGCATCGTCGATGAAAGCGCTGCCCGTGGCCTTCCAGGCGGTCAGGGTCCTTGGGGGCTCCTATGATGCACCTCTGGTGCACTCGATTTTCATAATACAAAATGGCAGCCGATTTTAATAATTCAAAATGGCTGCCGATTTTCAAAATTCAAAATGGCCGCCGATTTTCCAAAATGGCCGCCGAAATATGATCAAAACTCAAAATGGCCGCCGATTTTCATAATTCAAAATGGCCGCCGAAATATGATCAAAACTCAAAATGGCCGCCGATTTTCATAATTCAAAATGGCCGCCGAAATATGATTAAAACTCAAAATGGCCGCCCTAATTTGTTTTTTTTTATATGGAAGACTAGAGCTCAGGGAAAGCCCTTTGTACGGCTTGGAGAACGACATAGGGTCCTCTATTATGGAGATTCGAGTGTATAGGTCCATAGATTTGCGGAGCCCAGGATTGTGCTAAGGAAAACACCGAAACACATCCTGAAGCAAATCGTTGAGGTTGGGGGATGTGTGGAGATTGGTGGCAGTAGCGCTGAAGACCATCTACCAAAATCTTAAGCAGTACGAAGCTTATATAGAAACAGCATTAGCGGGGATAGTTTTGTCAAGTTAAAGCGCAACCAACCCCAGCATAAAAAGCAAGATCGCGAAGCAAATCCTGATTGGACATAGGCTTTCATAGTTGCAAATGGTGCATTTGTGCATCGGGTGCACTTGGACGGGGCGCAATTTTAGAAATTATGATTTAAACTTTGAAAAAAATAAAAAAGGGCCAAGTCAATAATGCACGTTGCGCCAGCAAATGACTTCTTCAGCAATTAGAAGTCTGTAGCTGAATAAGTCATTTTCTCGCGCAACATGCATTATTGACTTGGCCCAAAGTGAAAATGTTTTCCCGTGCCTTCATTTTCATATATTAAAGGAAATCCACAGGATGTTTGTGTCCTTTTCAATTGCCTTCACTGCGATCAAAAAATGAACAGCTGATGGGGGGCGCAATATGGCATACTGCACCGGTCGCAAAAAAACACCAAGCGCCGGCCTTGGGTGGGTGGTTACCTTTTTAAAAAACAGGCTGCAAGTGAATTGATTTAATTGCGTTTGAGACTTGACTTACACTATTATAATGATGATTACGAAGATGATTAAGAATGGTCTATTGAATTTTAAATATGGTCTTTACAAACAAATTTATTTTATTAAAATCTTTTCTTTCTAAAAATATAAATCCCACTTTGCACATTATTACTAAATTACTGAAATTCATTTCAAGATAAAAAAATGTTTCTTTTTTTTTTGGAACAAGTAAACCTTGAAAATTAATTAATTGCCCCTAAAAAGAAACAACCTTTTGAAATGCGCGACATCGTATCCGATTTTTAATTAATTAATTAATTAATTAATAACCACGAATTTCCACCCTCGATATTACAATCTAAACTTATTAATTTTACGTTTTTAAAGTATACAAGAAAATGGCAGATTTTTTTTTGTTTTTAATTTGGTTTTTGTTATTATAAAGCCCCGAAGAGAAAATTGTGTCTTCGGGTGTATTTTGTTATTCTTGAGACATTTTTGTAGAAAAAGAAGATTTAAATAAAAAAGGAAAAACGAAATATTGAAGGTGAAACGAAGAAGACGAATGGTAGACTGTGTATATTTTTTGGCAGAGGGTATTTTTTGGCAGAGGGGTAGAGGCAGAAAGAGAAAGAGAGGAGGTGGTAAGGAGATAAGACGACAGATGTGTATTTTTAAAGAGGTTCCCACCGACTCCCGGACTGTGTGGCGTTAGCTGTCACCATACAACTTACTTGTATGAATCATCGTAGCTGGTTATGTCAGCGGTCTAGGACCAACGCTCTCCGTTGATAACCTGCACCGTGCTGCTCCAGAATAGAGAATCACGAGACCGAGAGAAGAAAAAAAATACAAAAACAAACTTTAATCGAGGGTGCCAAGAGGTGGCAGGTTGATTAGGCCTGCCTCCAAGTCTAATCTTATTCTATACATTCAAACCTCCTTTTTGAGGTGAATTTTATTCGGATGTTTTATGACCACACGGCCAAGCAGGTACGCTTCCAATGTTTCTCGATATAAACCGAGAAGGTCCTTCGAAGTCAGGGCAAACGACCGTTTCTTTGCGACCAGAAACTATAAGCGGTAGTTAGCAAGAGCCCGTTTTGGCGCTCAGACCTAAGAAAAAAAATTTGCCGACTCGAAAGGCCCAAGTGGACATCCTAGGCTAAAGGGTTGAAAATAATTTAATTTTGGCTAATAATGAAATTCACCTCAAACCCCAAAAAGCAGAAAAAAAATTTATAAATTGTTTGCAATTTTTTTTATTTCAAGTTGATTTTTTAAAATGGTAGTTTAAAAAAAATTTAATTTTTGCCTGTCAATACGCATTTAATCGAATTTGAATCATAACGTAAATTTTCAATCAATTTTTTTTTAATATCTGTCGATTTATTGGTGATTTTAATCCTTTAGTACTTATCCCATATCAAAAAATTTGGCTCGATTTGATATAAATCAACCATCCCCTACCAAATGAGAATCTTGAAAAAAATGTATTTCATTGGACTATTTTTGATTAATATTGAAATTATATCGCGAAAAAACACGATAGTGATCTTCACTAGGTTTCAAACTCCATTTAAAATCTCGAAAAATTCAAGCCAAAAAAGTACTCTGGAATTTCCTGAGGATGCATCCATGTGATAGAGCCGCTAAAAAGTGCAAATTAGCTCTATGTGTGCATCCACCAAGGATGTTACTAGTGATCTTCACTAGTTCTTAAACTCCATTTAAAATCTCGAAAAATTCGAGCCAAAAAAGTTCTCTGGAATTTCCTGAGGATGCATCCATGTCATAGAGCCGCTAAAAAGTGCAAATTAGCTCTATGTGTGCATCCACCAACGATGTATACTAGTGTTCTTCACTAGCTCTCAAACTCCATTTAAAATCTCGAAAAATTCGAGCCAAAAAAGTTCTCTGGAATTTCCTGAGGATGCATCCATGTCATAGAGCCGCTAAAAAGTGCAAATTAGCTCTATGTGTGCATCCACCAAGGATGTTACTAGTGATCTTCACTAGTTCTTAAACTCCATTTAAAATCTCGAAAAATTCGAGCCAAAAAAGTTCTCTGGAATTTCCTGAGGATGCATCCATGTCATAGAGCCGCTAAAAAGTGCAAATTAGCTCTATGTGTGCATCCACCAACGATGTATACTAGTGTTCTTCACTAGCTCTCAAACTCCATTTAAAATCTCGAAAAATTCGAGCCAAAAAAGTTCTCTGGAATTTCCTGAGGATGCATCCATGTCATAGAGCCGCTAAAAAGTGCAAATTAGCTCTATGTGTGCATCCACCAACGATGTATACTAGTGTTCTTCACTAGCTCTCAAACTCCATTTAAAATCTCGAAAAATTCGAGCCAAAAAAAGTACTCTGGAGCTAGTGAAGGCTTTCCTGAGGATGCATCCATGTGATAGAGCCGCTAAAAAGTGCAAATTAGCTCTATGTGTGCATCCACCAAGGATGTTACTAGTGATCTTCACTAGCTCTCAAACTCCATTTAAAATCTCGAAAAATTTTAACCAAAAAGTACTCTGGAGCTAGTGAAGGCTTTCCTGAGGATGCATCCATGTCATAGAGCCGCTAAAAAGTGCAAATTAGCTCTATGTGTGCATCCACCAAGGATGTTACTAGTGATCTTCACTAGCTCTCAAACTCCATTTAAAATCTCGAAAAATTTTAACCAAAAAGTACTCTGGAGCTAGTGAAGGCTTTCCTGAGGATGCATCCATGTCATAGAGCCGCTAAAAAGTGCAAATTAGCTCTATGTGTGCATCCACCAAGGATGTTACTAGTGATCTTCACTAGCTCTCAAACTCCATTTAAAATCTCGAAAAATTTTAACCAAAAAGTACTCTGGAGCTAGTGAAGGCTTTCCTGAGGATGCATCCATGTCATAGAGCCGCTAAAAAGTGCAAATTAGCTCTATGTGTGCATCCACCAAGGATGTTACTAGTGATCTTCACTAGCTCTCAAACTCCATTTAAAATCGAAAAATTTTAACCAAAAAGTACTCTGGAGCTAGTGAAGGCTTTCCTGAGGATGCATCCATGTCATAGAGCCGCTAAAAAGTGCAAATTAGCTCTATGTGTGCATCCACCAAGGATGTTACTAGTGATCTTCACTAGCTCTCAAACTCCATTTAAAATCTCGAAAAATTTTAACCAAAAAGTACTCTGGAGCTAGTGAAGGCTTTCCTGAGGATGCATCCATGTCATAGAGCCGCTAAAAAGTGCAAATTAGCTCTATGTGTGCATCCACCAAGCATGTTACTAGTGATCTTCACTAGCTCTCAAACTCCATTTAAAATCTCGAAAAATTTTAACCAAAAAGTACTCTGGAGCTAGTGAAGGCTTTCCTGAGGATGCATCCATGTCATAGAGCCGCTAAAAAGTGCAAATTAGCTCTATGTGTGCATCCACCAAGGATGTTACTAGTGATCTTCACTAGCTCTCAAACTCCATTTAAAATCGAAAAATTTTAACCAAAAAGTACTCTGGAGCTAGTGAAGGCTTTCCTGAGGATGCATCCATGTCATAGAGCCGCTAAAAAGTGCAAATTAGCTCTATGTGTGCATCCACCAAGCATGTTACTAGTGATCTTCACTAGCTCTCAAACTCCATTTAAAATCTCGAAAAATTTTAACCAAAAAGTACTCTGGAGCTAGTGAAGGCTTTCCTGAGGATGCATCCATGTCATAGAGCCGCTAAAAAGTGCAAATTAGCTCTATGTGTGCATCCACCAAGGATGTTACTAGTGATCTTCACTAGCTCTCAAACTCCATTTAAAATCTCGAAAAATTTTAACCAAAAAGTACTCTGGAGCTAGTGAAGGCTTTCCTGAGGATGCATCCATGTCATAGAGCCGCTAAAAAGTGCAAATTAGCTCTATGTGTGCATCCACCAAGCATGTTACTAGTGATCTTCACTAGCTCTCAAACTCCATTTAAAATCTCGAAAAATTTAAACCAAAATGTACTCTGGGGGATGTTTTTTTGCATTTTTAAGGGTGACACCCATATTTTAGGACCGCGGGACCCTGATTTTCGTGTTCAGCGACCCAAAAAACGTTTAATAAACAATAAACATTATGCAACAGTAAAAAAAAATTTTTTTTAATATAAAAATTGTTCATGCCTCCGACGACACCACCGACTCAGACGTGGACGTGTAACCACTTTAAGGTTGCATTTATGATAGAGTTACATAAATGCATATATTGTCCTCTTTCTTTATAAACAATTTAAATCTATCCTAAAAAAATTAATAGTTATAAAACAATTAACTAATGAAATGTTTTTCTTGTTGTAAAAAAAAATCGCCTTTAAAAGAAGAGCGAAAAGATCCAATTTATTTTTTTTTTAAATATTTTGATAGAAAAACACATTTTTTTTGCATTTTTCCCTGAAGATGATTAAAAACTAATGTTTTTTTTATTATAAATAATTAATTTAAATCGATTCTGATTTTATTAAACTGAAATTTGCATGAAAAAACATTAAAATAAAAATAAACGCCACCCAGCAAAACTCGAACTTGAGAACTCGAGAATTTTGGGGCTTCAATGTCGAATAATGTCCACACTGTAGCCAGCGATCACAGGGGAAATATTCCAATTGGAACCCGCAGCGTACGAAACTTTCTGATTGCATTTTTCCCCTCCTTATATTAGAACTTAATTTGCAAGCTCCACACTTCGATCGTGCCTTCTGATCGTGTGCTTTAAAAATTTCTCTTGGAATATAATTCACAAGATCAAATTTTGAAAGTTGCGCCGTATATATATGGATTTTAAGCATATCTCTTCGGGACATTCCCCCCTCCAGGGGAAGCTGGCTGTGTGGTCCCCAGTGTGTCGTGCGGGGCTGTTTTCTGGCCTCCCGCACACTGACACCAGTTTTTTTTTACTATAAGGTAAAGAAGGAAGAAGGCATGTTAATAATATTAATATATATTATAAGGAGAGAAGAGGGAAAGAGCGCCATATTAAATAAAATAATAATATTAAAACACGATCGAACGTGTCATAGTGCAAACGGGTCAAATGTCATAGCATCCATAAGTTGAAGTGAGAAAATGCATGTGCTAAAACTGTACTAACAACAAAATACAGTTTATTTGGCAGCGAACGTGCAGAATTCTAGTTAAAGTGGTCGTGCTGCCGGCGGTGTTCTTGCGTTATAATAATTATCGCGGTTTTCGGCTTATTTAGTGTAATAATTAATATTTTCGCGGTTTTCGGCTTATTTAGTGTAATAATTAATATAATATTTTCGCGTTTTGTGGCGGTTTTTTTTAATATTATTTAGTGTAATAATTAATATTTTCGCGGTTTTTTAATATTATTTAGTGTAATAATTAATATTTTCGCGGTTTTCGGCGGTTTTTTAATATTATTTAGTGTAATTAATATTTTCGCATTTTGTGGCGGTTTTTTTAATATTATTTAGTGTAATAATTAATATTTTCGCGGTTTTCGGCTTATTTAGTGTAATAATTAATATAATATTTTCGCGTTTTGTGGCGGTTTTTTTAATATTATTTAGTGTAATAATTAATATTTTCGCGGTTTTCGACGGTTTTTTAATATTATTTAGTGTAATTAATATTTTCGCGTTTTGTGGCGGTTTTTTTTAATATTATTTAGTGTAATAATTAATATTTTCGCGGTTTTCGACGGTTTTTTAATATTATTTAGTGTAATTAATATTTTCGCGTTTTGTGGCGGTTTTTTTTAATATTATTTAGTGTAATAATTAATATTTTCGCGGTTTTCGGCGGTTTTTTAATATTATTTAGTGTAATTAATATTTTCGCGTTTTGTGGCGGTTTTTTTAATATAATTTAGTGTAATAATTAATATTTTCGCGGTTTTCGACGGTTTTTTAATATTATTTAGTGTAATTAATATTTTCGCGTTTTGTGGCGGTTTTTTTAATATTATTTAGTGTAATAATTAATATTTTCGCGGTTTTCGGCTTATTTAGTGTAATAATTAATATAATATTTTCGCGTTTTGTGGCGGTTTTTTTTAATATTATTTAGTGTAATAATTAATATTTTCGCGGTTTTCGACGGTTTTTTAATATTATTTAGTGTAATTAATATTTTCGCGTTTTGTGGCGGTTTTTTTAATATTATTTAGTGTAATAATTAATATTTTCGCGGTTTTCGGCTTATTTAGTGTAATAATTAATATAATATTTTCGCGTTTTGTGGCGGTTTTTTTAATATTATTTAGTGTAATAATTAATATTTTCGCTGTTTTCGACGGTTTTTTAATATTATTTAGTGTAATTAATATTTTCGCGTTTTGTGGCGGTTTTTTTAATATTATTTAGTGTAATAATTAATATTTTCGCGGTTTTCGGCTTATTTAGTGTAATAATTAATATAATATTTTCGCGTTTTGTGGCGGTTTTTTTTAATATTATTTAGTGTAATAATTAATATTTTCGCGGTTTTCGACGGTTTTTTAATATTATTTAGTGTAATTAATATTTTCGCGTTTTGTGGCGGTTTTTTTTAATATTATTTAGGGTAATAATTAATATTTTCGCGGTTTTCGGCGGTTTTTTAATATTATTTAGTGTAATTAATATTTTCGCGTTTTGTGGCGGTTTTTTTAATATTATTTAGGGTAATAATTAATATTTCCGCGGTTTTCGGCGGTTTTTTAATATTATTTAGTGTAATTAATATTTTCGCGTTTTGTGGCGGTTTTTTTAATATTATTTAGTGTAATAATTAATATTTTCGCGGTTTTCGGCTTATTTAGTGTAATAATTAATATAATATTTTCGCGTTTTGTGGCGGTTTTTTTAATATTATTTAGTGTAATAATTAATATTTTCGCGGTTTTCGACGGTTTTTTAATATTATTTAGTGTAATTAATATTTTCGCGTTTTGTGGCGGTTTTTTTAATATTATTTAGTGTAATAATTAATATTTTCGCGGTTTTCGGCGGTTTTTTAATATTATTTAGTGTAATTAATATTTTCGCGTTTTGTGGCGGTTTTTTTTAATATTATTTAGGGTAATAATTAATATTTTCGCGGTTTTCGGCGGTTTTTTAATATTATTTAGTGTAATTAATATTTTCGCGTTTTGTGGCGGTTTTTTTTAATATTATTTAGTGTAATAAATAATATTTTCGCGGTTTTCGACGGTTTTTTAATATTATTTAGTGTAATTAATATTTTCGCGTTTTGTGGCGGTTTTTTTTTAATATTATTTAGTGTAATAATTAATATTTTCGCGGTTTTCGACGGTTTTTTAATATTATTTAGTGTAATTAATATTTTCGCGTTTTGTGGCGGTTTTTTTAATATTATTTAGTGTAATAATTAATATTTTCGCGGTTTTCGGCGGTTTTTTAATATTATTTAGTGTAATTAATATTTTCGCGTTTTGTGGCGGTTTTTTTTAATATTATTTAGGGTAATAATTAATATTTTCGCGGTTTTCGGCGGTTTTTTAATATTATTTAGTGTAATTAATATTTTCGCGTTTTGTGGCGGTTTTTTTTAATATTATTTAGTGTAATAAATAATATTTTCGCGGTTTTCGACGGTTTTTTAATATTATTTAGTGTAATTAATATTTTCGCGTTTTGTGGCGGTTTTTTTTTAATATTATTTAGTGTAATAATTAATATTTTCGCGGTTTTCGACGGTTTTTTAATATTATTTAGTGTAATTAATATTTTCGCGTTTTGTGGCGGTTTTTTTTAATATTATTTAGGGTAATAATTAATATTTTCGCGGTTTTCGGCGGTTTTTTAATATTATTTAGTGTAATTAATATTTTCGCGTTTTGTGGCGGTTTTTTTAATATTATTTAGGGTAATAATTAATATTTCCGCGGTTTTCGGCGGTTTTTTAATATTATTTAGTGTAATTAATATTTTCGCGTTTTGTGGCGGTTTTTTTAATATTATTTAGTGTAATAATTAATATTTTCGCGGTTTTCGGCTTATTTAGTGTAATAATTAATATAATATTTTCGCGTTTTGTGGCGGTTTTTTTAATATTATTTAGTGTAATAATTAATATTTTCGCGGTTTTCGACGGTTTTTTAATATTATTTAGTGTAATTAATATTTTCGCGTTTTGTGGCGGTTTTTTTAATATTATTTAGTGTAATAATTAATATTTTCGCGGTTTTCGGCGGTTTTTTAATATTATTTAGTGTAATTAATATTTTCGCGTTTTGTGGCGGTTTTTTTTAATATTATTTAGGGTAATAATTAATATTTTCGCGGTTTTCGGCGGTTTTTTAATATTATTTAGTGTAATTAATATTTTCGCGTTTTGTGGCGGTTTTTTTTAATATTATTTAGTGTAATAAATAATATTTTCGCGGTTTTCGACGGTTTTTTAATATTATTTAGTGTAATTAATATTTTCGCGTTTTGTGGCGGTTTTTTTTTAATATTATTTAGTGTAATAATTAATATTTTCGCGGTTTTCGGCGGTTTTTTAATATTATTTAGTGTAATTAATATTTTCGCGTTTTGTGGCGGTTTTTTTTAATATTATTTAGTGTAATAAATAATATTTTCGCGGTTTTCGACGGTTTTTTAATATTATTTAGTGTAATTAATATTTTCGCGTTTTGTGGCGGTTTTTTTTTAATATTATTTAGTGTAATAATTAATATTTTCGCGGTTTTCGACGGTTTTTTAATATTATTTAGTGTAATTAATATTTTCGCGTTTTGTGGCGGTTTTTTTAATATTATTTAGTGTAATAATTAATATTTTCGCGGTTTTCGGCTTATTTAGTGTAATAATTAATATAATATTTTCGCGTTTTGTGGCGGTTTTTTTAATATTATTTAGTGTAATAATTAATATTTTCGCGGTTTTCGACGGTTTTTTAATATTATTTAGTGTAATTAATATTTTCGCGTTTTGTGGCGGTTTTTTTTTAATATTATTTAGTGTAATAATTAATATTTTCGCGGTTTTCGGCGGTTTTTTAATATTATTTAGTGTAATTAATATTTTCGCGTTTTGTGGCGGTTTTTTTTAATATTATTTAGGGTAATAATTAATATTTTCGCGGTTTTCGGCGGTTTTTTAATATTATTTAGTGTAATTAATATTTTCGCGTTTTGTGGCGGTTTTTTTTAATATTATTTAGTGTAATAATTAATATTTTCGCGGTGTGGGTGCGTTATTATTATTTATTATTATCAACAGTACATTTATTTTTTGTTTTTCCCGGTGATTGATTGTTTTTTTGGTTTGGTTAGTGGTGATTGTTTTTTTTATTACGTTGTTTTTGCTTTGGTTAGTGGTGATTGTTTTTTTATTAAATTTTTTTGCTTTGGTTAGTGGTGTTGTTTTTTTTTATTATTGTTTTAAGTCATTTATAAGTGGCATTTAGGGAATTGTTTTTATATATTACGCATGTAATTATATCGACATTATTTATATTATATCGCGATATTTTTTTTCTATTTGCATTCCTGAAATTGCCGGTAATGCCCACCTGACACTTGTTGCATTTTTTTTGTTGATCGTGTTAATTAAAGTATTTTTGGGGCCGCAGTTCCTTTTCCAATTAAGAGTAAAGGTGCTTTTAATTAACTTATTTGATTATTAAGTGTCAGGTGGAAAAGTCAGGGTGCAACGAGAGGGTACAAAATCCACTATTATTTAGTTTGGCTGTTTAATTAGGTATCAGTAATATTTTAATATTTATTCCTTGTTTTTTTTACAGTGGTGATTGGCTATTTTATTAAATTCTTTGAAGGTGTGGTGGCAAGGCATTTAATTGTTTTTTTATATATTACGCATTGTTTTGTAATGATGTTAATTAAAATGAATTTTACAGAAATGAGTTTATTTCGGCCGAGTTTTTTTTTGCATTTTCTCTTGAAGTTCATAATGTGATTGAATATTTAATTAATAAAAAAAGTTCGGCTTAGATGATGCAGTTTGTTTCTTAATTAAGTGAACATCGTTGGTGGATGCAAATATTTCGTTGGTGGATGCAAATATTTCGTTGGTGGATGCTATTTAGCGGCTCTATAACATGGATGCATCCTCAGGAAAGCCTTCACTAGCTCCAGAGTACTTTTTTGGTTCAAATTTTAAATGGAATTTGAGAGCTAGTGAAGATCACTAGTAACATTGTTGGTGGATGCACACATGAGCTAATTTGCACTTTTTAGCGGCTCTATCACATGGATGCATCCTCAGGAAAGCCTTCACTGGCTCCAGAGTACTTTTTTGGCTCGAATTTTTCGAGATTTTAAATGGAGTTTGAGAGCTAGTGAAGATCACTAGTAACATCCTTGGTGGATGCAAACATAGAGCTAATTTGCACTTTTTAGCGGCTCTATAACATGGATGCATCCTCAGGAAAGCCTTCACTAGCTCCAGAGTACTTTTTTGGCTCGAATTTTTCGAGATTTTAAATGGGGTTTGAGAGCTAGTGAAGAACACTAGTAACATCCTTGGTGGATGCAAACATAGAGCTCATTTGCACTTTTTAGCGGCTCTATAACATGGATGCATCGTCAGGAAATTCCAGAGTACTTTTTTGGCTCGAATTTTTCGAGATTTTAAATGGAGTTTGAGAGCTAGTGAAGATCACTAGTAACATCCTTGGTGGATGCACACATAGAGCTAATTTGCACTTTTTAGCGGCTCTATAACATGGATGCATCCTCAGCAAAGCCTTCACTAGCTCCAGAGTATTTTTTTGGATTGAATTTTTCAAAATTTTAAATAGAGTTTGTGATGGAGTACCTATAGTTTTTAGCATGCGGTTTATGGCTTCAGGTGATTCTTTAATGACCACCAATAATTTACATACCACGGCGGTGGTACGAACTTGAAGCGAACTCGGGGGTATATGGATGCCAAGGAAGAGAGCGTGGATTTATCCATAGGTAAAAATGGATAAAGAAAGACATAGTTTCTTCTTTAATTTTGTTTTTCATTTTTTTTTTGCTTTTTCGTTCTCTGTTTTCTTTCTTGTTGTGCACATGAAAATTATGTGCATTCTTATGAAATTGTTAGATACTGCAAGTAATGAAATTTTTACTTATTTATTTCTCATCTTCTCTTGTGGTTAAATTTTATTTTTATTGTCAAAAGGAATTATTTTTAGAAGCGATTACTTTGTTTGTTTGTTTTTTTAAATTTTTCATTTTTGCGATTTGAGCGCCTCAAATTTTTCAGTTATGCATTTAGGAAATATGCACTCTCGTCTATGCGCTGGTGCCATATATGTATGTATATATATTTACATGTCTTTTAAAATTGCCAAGTCAAGTGTTTGTTAGTCCGCGCTTAAGTTGGTTGGGCCTAGCTTTAAAAATAGAGATGAATTCTGTATGCGCGCGCATATAATTGGTGGACATTGAAGAGAGATTTCAAGTGATAATAATAAGTAAAATTGATTTTTTTTCGTGTCAAGGTCTTCATTTTATAGCGTCTGGTTATAGTTGGCGCGATTTTTTATTATTCATAAATCAAATTCAAAATTATATTTGTTTTTTTTTTTAGTTAATATTGAATTAGTTTGAAAAATTTAGATTTAAAGATTGGAATATGTTCATAACTAAGCGCTTACCTCTCTCTCTCTACATTTAATGGGACTTAATATTTATTCTGTAGCTTGTGTCATTGTTTAAAGCTTTCTTCATCAGACTCAGTTTTGAGCTATTCCTTCCTCGATTGGAGCTTTAAGAAATTTTTGTAGGACGATGAAAAACGGGGCGATTATTTTGGTGACAATAAAAGATGTTATTAGCATACTCAGTAGACCAGTTTTCGTTGGATTGCGTAAGTTAAGCAGCACTAGAATGGGTTAGTACTTAGTTGGGAGACCGTTTGGTAAAAAAAGACCAGTTTTCGTTCGATTGATTAAGTTAAGCAGCACTAGAAGGGGTTTGTACTTAGTTGGGGGACCGTTTGGTAAAAAAAATGACCAGTTTTCGTTCGATTGATTAAGTTAAGCAGCACTAGAAGGGGTTTGTACTTAGTTGGGGGACCGTTTGGTAAAAAAATGACCAGTTTTCGTTCGATCGATTGCGTAAGCTAAGCAGCACTAGAAGGGGTTTGTACTTAGTTGGGGGACCGTTTGGTAAAAAAATGACCAGTTTTCGTTCGATTGATTAAGTTAAGCAGCACTAGAAGGGGTTTGTACTTAGTTGGGGGACCGTTTGGTAAAAAAAATGACCAGTTTTCGTTCGATTGATTAAGTTAAGCAGCACTAGAAGGGGTTTGTACTTAGTTGGGGGACCGTTTGGCAAAAAAATGACCAGTTTTCGTTGGATTGCGTAAGTTAAGCAGCACTAGAATGGGTTAGGGGAGACCGTTTGGTAAAAAAAAACGACACTCCCGTTTGAAATGTGGTTGATTACACGAATGCCATGACTCGAGAATCTTTTACGTCTGAATTACAAATCATTTTCACTGTGCACCCACCAAAATCCGGGGGACTTTTCTCACCATGTCCACATTAAAAAAAGGGTGAAGGGTTGCAGCTTGATAATGATATGTAGTATATGATTCCATTGATTACTTATTTATATTAAAACTGGACCAATATTAAACAATATTTTTATGTGTTTTTTAGGTACGAAGTCCCTTGGAAACCAACACACTGCAGCTAGACCGGAGGAGAGGAGCATTGAGAGGAGCTTTGGCAATCACAACTCTACCCGGACGGATCGGCAATTCTCATCATCCAGAGGAGCTTTGGCAATCACAACTCTACCCGGACGGATCGGCAATTCTCATCATCCAGAGGAGCTTTGGCGAGCACAACTCTACCCGGACGGATCGGCAATTCTCATCATCCAGAGGAGCTTTGGCAAGCACAACTCTACCCGGACGGATCGGCAATTCTCATCATCCAGAGGAGCTTTGGCAAGCACAACTCTACCCGGACGGATCGGCAATTCTCATCATCCAGAGGAGCTTTGGCAAGCACAACTCTACCCGGACGGATCGGCAATTCTCATCATCCAGAGGAGCTTTGGCAAGCACAACTCTACACCGCGGATCGGCACTTCTCATCATCCAGAGGAGCTTTGGCAATCACAACTCTACCCGGACGGATCGGCAATTCTCATCATCCAGAGGAGCTTTGGCAATCACAACTCTACCCGGACGGATCGGCAATTCTCATCATCCAGAGGAGCTTTGGCAAGCACAACTCTACACCGCTGATCGGCACTTCTCATCATCGAGACGAGTATCTTGTAAATTTAAGCAAATTTTTCGAAAAAATATTTTGGTGGTAAGTATTCTTTAAACTGATTGAGATTCTCCCAAAACTAACTATGTTTTTTCTTTCTTATTTTTTAGGTGATAGTGAATAAAAAGTGATAGTGTAAGTGTAGGTCGACAGGGGTATTGGATTTGGGAAAGGCGGTGAGTACCATTATTTTTATTGTTAGACTTTTAGATCGCGAGTGCTCAAATAGATTTAAGTTTGGACCTTATAATAGTTTAGTTAGCTACAGGATGTCTCTTTGCACAGAAAAATATATAAACATTCTTTCAGGGTAGTTTGTAGCTTTGGCCAATTATGGCGGACAGTTGCTTCGCTGCAGTTGCCAGGCGGCTCAAGTCGCGGGTCTCCCCCGATTTTTAGCAATCTCTTTAGTGGGTATGAAAGCTGCCATCCGTATATCGAGTGGCGCGTTATACGGATGTCACTTATCTGCCTGATACTGGATGGTCACACCATCGTTTTAGCGTCTCGGGGCGTTAACTCGTTTGTGAGGGGTCGAGCTTAGCGGAGCTCAGGCTGGACGTCATCTTGCAAGCAACTGTGAGTGCTAGGGGCCGAAGTGAAGACATAGGATCGAACGGATACCCTTTCGAGAGGCAGTCCCTTTCCTATGCAAGGCTTATTAGTATTAGATAAGATTGATGCTGGCATATCGTCGATCCCGCACTAACAGGTGTATGTATGCGTACATTTTGTGGGGACACAGGCAACTGTGGTATGGGTGTGGGCTAGCCATATGTGAGCTGGCACATTTCGGGGAAATCAAACTAGCGAAGGGTCGTCTTTATGAAGTATCAATCTTTGTTAGGATGTCACTGGTTGAACCTTTTTAGATATTTAAGTAGGTTTATACAAAAAAAATGGAAATTTGTCTGTACACAAATTTTGTGTAAAAACTAAATTTGCTACAGGCAACACTTTCAATGAACCGATGCTATTCTTCCCGAGTCATGGGGCGAACCGTACATTCAGTACTTTCATGAGATGTTGAATGCGCTAACACGTATTCAGTCATCTTCATAAGGTATTGAATGGGTCCAGGCAGTGTCAGCTTATGGACTTTCGGCCACATTGAGGGTGTAGCCTGAAGCGGCGCCGCTTCGAATTGCCTAGCGAAACGAATTGTGGAGCTACGCGATAGGTGTATTTTCTTGCTATTTTTCGCCCTTTGACAATAGGTATTAGATTTTAGAATTTAAGAAAACATGAAAATGGAGGAGAACAACCAATTGATGGAACAGAAATGAACAATCAAGCAACAGTGTATAGCAAATAAAATGGACATAAATAATTATTATTCAACATCAACTGAAGCAGAATTAAGAACGAAAAAATAGTGGAAATGAATAGCAACGAAACATTAGGATTATCACACAACATTTTAGGTAGATTAGTTAGTTCTAAAGCCGGGATTCCAATGCATCCGCTCAGATACGATCCGTAAGCACCTTGGAACCATCTTTCCGAACTGTGAAATATAAGTTCTAAGCAAACTTCGAATTTTAATTTTAACAGCTTAGCGGATTGGAACGCAGCGGATGCACTGGGATCCCGCCTTAATTTTTAAGTGACTCAAATAAACATTAGCCAATATTAAACAGTCAAAGCGAATTGTTTTGTTCTGTTTATGGCAACTCAGACCTCTTATTCCCTTGAGAAACATTGGCTCATCTTGTTGTGTCTTCTCTTGTATTTCCTAGGGCCTAGTTTCTGTATTTAGTTTAATTCTAGACGCATACCACTTTCAACGTTGTTTTTAGATTTGATTCTTAGGATTTGTGTGTGTGTTTACCCTTTTTACCCTTTTACTTAAAACTTATTTTAACTTTGCTGAAAATATTAAATTTAATAAAATGAAATTTGAAACAAAAATAATGAAAGGAATTGAAAAATTGAAAACGTCAACTGAAAAACAAAAATGGAAACGGAAAAAAGCAACGAAGGAATGGAATTAAATCAACAAAAAATCAGTGGCGGAGAAGAATTTATATATATGCAAAACAGAACAACTCGATTAGACATTCTATTATTTTTTTATATATATATAATATATTTTTTGCTTTTGTCATGATTCCGCTTACAGATTTTCTTCAAGTTATTGCCTTTCTCGTCCAATACCCCCCGTCATTCAACAATCTTCAATCAACAATCTTCAATCAACAATCTTCATTCAACAATCTTCAATCAACAATCAACAATTGACCTAAATATTTTTTTTTTCATATTTGAGAATATTGCGATTTTTGTGAATTAATTTTAGCTTTATATAAAATAAAATTCGTTACTATATTTCTTACTAAACCGTCGTGTATACGGTAGCGCGAAATACTCTGTCCTTTTGCAAGAGTTGTTCGTATAGTTTAAGTCGAGATTTGGATATAAACGCGAATAGTAAATATAAGAAGACAACAACAACAACAACAACAACATAGAACAAGGAGAGCCCTAAGCCAAATGACACGAAATAACATTGACTCTCAAATAAAACCTGCATTCAACAATCTTTTAATAAAATAAACAATTTTCAATCAACAATCAAGAAATGAAAAAAAAAATATATATTGTGTTATTGGTGAAATTTTGTGATTTTTAGATAAGCGCGATTCGCGAGTGAAGTGCCACGTTGTCATTTTGGCTTATGGGGAACTTTTCAAGGATATATGCAGGCTAGACGTCGCCGTGCAGCTCTATTTATTGGTATGTAGTTTATAGTTTTTTTTTGTTTCTTTAGCAATTATTTTTTAAATGTATTATAAACAATTTTTATTGCTACGCCAAAGCTCTAAGTCGATTCTCGGAGATTATATTTAACCTCAAAGTATTATTCAGCTTAGTATTATCAATCAGCTTAGTATCATCAAGAATAAGAGTAGTATTACAAAAGTGGTTTATTAATAGTAAGCACCGCGATGGTAGTGACCATTACACCGCCCCGTGACGATGCAGCTCTATATCCACCGCTCAGGTTTGGTTTCTTATCATATGACCTAATAATAGGAGCTTCAATAAAAAAAAACGGAAGACAAAGCTCTGTTTCTTTACCGTCTGTATTATGATTATTATAATTTTCCTGATCTTTCAAAAATATCTTCTAAACCTTCTGCAGGAATATCTATGACACAATACACATCACATCTTCTGCCAATATTCTAATTTAATTGCTCCTTTAATCCCTCATGGGACATAGGGCGGAAACAGTTGCCCTCCAGAGCGGACTCTCTGTTTTTTCGCGACAGCTCCAAACTCTGACCAGGATCTCTCAGTTGTTGCGGCTTCTGCTAATAGGGTTCTCCTCCACGTTGTCGTAGGTCTTCCGACTCGACGGGTTCCTTACGGATTCTTTCAATTGTAGGGGATTTTTTTTCTGAATTATTACTTCTGATTCTAGAAGACGAAGGAATTTCTGTTTCTTTACTTTTTAAGTAATATCTTGAGTAAAATTTCTTGAATAAAATTTCGAGTAAAATTACTTTGAGTAAAATTTCTTGAGTAAAATTTCGAGTAAAATTACTTTGATTACAATTTCGAGTAAAATTTCTAAGTAAAATTTTCTAGTAAAATTACTTTGAGTAAAAATTCTTGAGTAAAATTTCTAGTAAAATTACTTTGAGTAAAAATTCTTGAGTAAAATTTCTTTGAGTAAAATCTCGATATTTATTGAGTGAAATTTAATGAAAATATCTCGAATCTAAAATCTCGGGTAAATTCCTGCAAGAGGAGAAGTAAAATTTCCATGCTTTTTTATGGGTACAGGAACAGAAATTGATTGATTCATAACAAGAAATTCTAGGAGACGCTCACCCCTTTCGTTTACATCTTTACTCACCCCAATATAGTTAGTACTCATAAATATGTTAGTACTCATAAATATGATTTTACCATATATAAATTCGATGCGCAATTATTTGAAATACAGAGGAAAGAAAAAAAACATACAATAATTCTCATTTATTCGCGTTGTTTTGTTATTATTCAATAGGATCAAAAAAGTGATGGTTAATTTTCTAAATGTAATCGACAAATACACACACACACACATATATATAAATATACATATAATGAACAAGAGAGAATCACATAAATAACATCAATCGGTGGTGGGCTCCCTGTGCGCTTCATTTAATATTACCAAACCGAAAATAATTCCATTAAGGCTATAGCAACATTTTAATTTAAAAGGAAAAGATTGATATTATTGCAGAATAACAAGGACACCCGCTAAGATAATTAAGGATCTCCTGTAGTGATATTAAATTAACACATACAAACACACACACACAAGAAGAAAAAAACATATGGAAGACTGGAGAAAAATAGCACAAACGAATATCCTTTTTGTCATTGCGCACACATATTTATATAACCCATCTCTTGTCATAATTTTGTTTTTAAATTTTTTTTAAACAATAATTAATAAAGGAATTTCCCCTTCTGTATTAATTATTAAAGGGTCGCCCTCCCCCTCCCCACCCATCCGCGAGCACTGTGGCTTAAACAAGATGAAAAAAATCAATGAAAAACTTAATCAAAACTAACAAGATTCGCTATCTCACACCACTACTATAGAAAATACACATTCCAAGACTCCACAGGAGTGACATCCTTCTCGAAACTGTTGTTGTTGATGATGATGATACGCAATTTGTATCAATCTGATAAAAGGATTTGCCTTAATTTTTTTTTTACATATACACACACACATGCATACACTTGTAGTGAAAAAAAAAAATGTTGAAATTTCCATTTAATTAATTTGCAACAACACATGTAATACTTTATAACGTGGCATATCTTAAGGCGCAGCAGGAAGCTTCTATAATGAACATTATCTTTAAGTAATGATAGGGATTGTAGCTGAGATTAAGGGTATTGTTTTTCTATATTATATTTTTGTATATTAACACGTACACATATAAATATCCATGAGCAATGAATTTTGTCCTTGTTATGTACTCTGAAGGAGGAGAGCTTAAAAATAGATTTATTGTTTTATAAAATATGCATATTTATAAAAGGACACACAGGAAATCCCGTTTTCATATGAAATTGGTGCTCATATCGCTGATAAAGAGGTTGTTCATACACAGACATACACACACACACAAACATACTATATATATATGTATTTTCATATTTTGTCAAACTTTATTATAATGACTCATCAATTTTTGGTAGTCGGGCTTAAAATGATCTAATAATGCTCCCAGCACAAAAAAAAGTTGATAAGATGACGTGGCAGTCACCAGGCGGGGTAAGAAATAATCAAATCGGCCATCGGTTTTAATTGGGAGAAGATATAGCATATTAGATGTAAGAGCAATGAGAACAATGCGTCATGTGGCCTCGACCCACGATCTAATCAAGATGAAATTTGCAAACGCAACAGATAGGGTTATGGCATCAGAAATTTCGGGAAATAGACCAGTGTAGGTAGACCTAGGTGGAGATGGAGAGACTCTCTGATGACTGACGCAGAGGCATTGCTCAACATCCGGAACTGGTGGTGATATGCTGCAAGAGACCGTAAAACTTGGAAAGAATTTGTTTTTTAGTTAGTAGTTTTGTTAGTTCAAAATGAATTAGTTCTCCACGTAGTTCTAAATTAATTAGTTCTCCAAGAATTTCAAAATCAATTAGTTCTCCGAGTAGTTCAAAATGAATGAGTTCTCCAAGTAGTTCTAAATGAATTAGTTCTCTAAGAACTTCAAAATGAATTACATAGTTCTCCAAGAACTTCAGAATGAATTAGTTTTCCAAGAACTTAAAAACGAATTAATTCTCCAGGTAGTTCTAAATGAATTAGTTCTCTAAGAACTTCAAAATGAATTACATAGTTCTCCAAGAACTTCAGAATGAATAAGTTCTCCAAGAACTTAAAAATGAATTAATTCTCCAAGTAGTTCAAAATGAATTAGTTCTCCAAGTAGTTGTAAATGAATTAGTTCTCCAAGAACTTCAAAATCAATTAGTTCTCCAAGTAGTTCTCTAAGAACTTCAAAATGAATTACATAGTTCTCCAAGAACTTAAAAATGAATTAATTCTCTCAAGTAGTTCAAAATGCATTAGTTCTTCAAGCAGTGCAAAATGAATTAATTCTCCAAGAACTTCAAAATGAATTTAGTTCTCCAAGTAGTTCTAAAAGAATTAATTCTCTAAAAACTTCAAAATGTATTAGTTCTCCAAGAACTTCTAAATGAATTAGTTCTCTAAGTATTTCTAACTTAGTTCTTAATTAGTTCTCTAAGTATTTCTAGCTATTTAATGTGTGTTTATTTAACCAGAAAATACCCATAAGTTTATTACGGGCAACCCCGTGCGTGTATTACTAGTAGAATACATATAATATAGGGTTTGTCAGAAATTCGTATTTATTATTATTATTTTATGTCGTCAATAGAAAGCTCTGGTATATTTTATTTTTCAGAACATCGAAATTCAAAATGGCCGCCGAAATATGACCGAAATTCAAAATTGAAGCAGAAATATGGTTGAATTTGCCAATTTTATTCCGATTCCAATGAAAGTGGTATATAGAGGCTTTTAAGGTCGCAAATAACGAATTTTGCAGTCAAAAATTATAAATTCAAAATGGCCGACGAATTTTTTGCAAATTGTGTTCTGATCCCAATGAAAATCGGTACTTGGGGTTTTTGAAGGTAGCAAATATAATGAATTTTATGATCAAAACTAAAATTCAAAATGGCCGTCACCAATATGGCCGACGAGTTTGCCAATGGTATTCCGATTCCAATGAAAATCGGTATATATGGGAATTTTTAAGGTAGCAAAATAACGCACAACAATTTTTCGCACAACAACAAAAAACAACCAGAAATAATATCTTGCTAGAGATGTAAAGCCGTCATCGTGTCGCGTCACCACCACCACACAGAGTTCCCAGTAGCAATTTCTCCAAGCCTTAGAAACTTTATTTAGAATCATCATAATGACGACTATCCCAACAAAGAAGTTAGTCATTGTGTATAAGGTGTGTAGCTAGTTCGTATTTTATTTTTTTTTGTTCTTTATTAGTAGATATGTAAAGGATATGTTTCTTTGGTATCCTTATTGTGCTTTACAGAAGAAGCAAACATATTTTATAGTATAAATAATTTAGGAGAATATTTTATATACATCTAAGAGTATATATTAATAAAGCAAAGCCAAAAATTGTGATCCGTTTTTAACCTATTTCCGGTGTATGTATCTTAATGAAACATATATCAAACGAAAGGTATTTTTTCATAGTTTGTCAGAATATATATTTTATTCAGGCACATGTGTATAGGAAAAGGTGTGAAAGCCAGATAAAATTTTACCTATAGTGAATTGTTATTTGAGCTGTCAAGTGCAAATTTAACAAGTAGTCTAGGCTCAAATTAGACAAAAAATTAAGTAAATTTTTCTCACAGCTATGACTCTATGACACCGGTGTCAAGTGAAGGCTTTTTGGTTGTCTAAATATGATTTTCACAACGCGCCGTTCCTAATGTTTTTTTTTATTTTTCTTTTTAGATTCTTTTCTATTTATTTTTCTATTTATTTTTAGTATTTTTTTTTAACTTTTTCAAATTTTAATTTTTACAAATTGCTGTCTTTATCTGTATATACCGATATATTGAAGGTGGTTGGTACATATCTCATCGTCTTCATCTGTATACATATACATACATACATGTAGCACACACACAGGACTACAAAAACAGCCCCCCCCCCTTTAAAGATTGGCTCATATTGCTGGCCAATGTATATTATATAAATATAAATTTATATGGAATTTATGTATAGATATATTTATTTATTTACATACATAATTATGTATAATATACAAACATAAGCATATTTAGAAAAATTGAGTTAAAAATTTTTAATTTTTTTTTTTTTTGATTTGGGCTGGTCGACGATGACGACTTCCGGGGGGGTGGGGGCATGTGTATCGGGATATTTTTAGTGTATTTCTATGATAAAATTCTAAGCCTTTTGTGACACCCTCGGTTTACTTCACTTTTATAATAAAAGATATTTATTTATTTTCTAATTTTTGATTTAGTTTAAATACTTTCTTAAAAATGAATTTTTTTTACGGCGGGCGAAGGGGGGTGGTGTCGCACGAGGACAAAAATTACACAAAATATTTTCAGTCGGTCGCGGTCACTATTTCTTTCTCTTTCTCTCTATATTAATCCCTCTCTCTTTTTTACAACTTGATTTTTTTTGTTGGTTTTCCATTTTCTATTTTTTCGTCTTGTTTTTTTTTATGGTTTTGAATCTTGATTCAAAAATTTTTATTTAATTTTTTTTAAACCCACACTTTTTTATTATTATTATTTTTTTTTCATAAAAGAAATAATTTTTCTTAGCAGGATTCTTCTATTTTTTTTTATTCTAGTATATATGTACATAATCTCGTTTTTTTTGTTGTTGTTGTTGCGGGTGTACAGATATCCTTGATAGCTTAGAATGATGTAATTAGTAAAGGAAAAAAAATTGGCATTACTACACAGAGCCCGTCCTTGAGTATAGTAATAAGAGAACGAGAAACCCAACATGATTTTTTTTTGGTGATTCAATAAAAAAAAAATAGTAATTTATTGACCCTCGTTGTTTTTGTGTTTCCGCGCACTTTCATTTTGATTTTAATAAATTATAATTTTTTTCTATTTTTTTTTAAATTTTATTTATACGAAAAAGCATCGCTCATAAAATGCCCGTTTGTGTAGTACTGGGGACGCGTTTTTGTTTATATTTTTTTTTATTTAGTTTCGTTAAAGAATAATCTCTTGATAAAAATTTACACATAATACTTTTCTTTAATTAATTTTTTTTTGGTCTTCTTTAGTTTTTTTTTGTTTTTGGCCTTATAAAAGATTATCGATATTTTCTCTCTTTGTGGTACGCGGCTTAAGGAGATGTTTTTTTGGGGGGGGGACTCATTTTATGATCGGTTAGTTCACACAATGAAAAATGATAAGAAACAAGGAATTTTTTTCCTTTTTTTTTCTTAAATATATCAAAAAAGTTTTTTTTTGTATCAGCTAAAGCTGGGGGTGGGGCTGAAGGGCTGGTGGGGGGTGCGGTGCCGCTTGTAGAAAATCAAAATTCGAAATTTTTGTATTATGAATACAGAAAATTTTCAAGAAAAAATTTTATGTACTTTTCTGTATATCTATTTTTTTTTCTTTTTTCTTTTTGATCATACCAAAAACGAAAATTTTCAAGTTTTTATTTTCTTTAGTCTACTAAAAAATATTATATCCTTATTATTTATATACACACAAAAAAAAGTCCGATAAAATAATATCACCAACTATTTTTATTTAAGGGTATATATATATATATATGTATGTATATATGTATTGGTGTTATGATAATAATAGATGAAGTCACACAAGAATTTCTTTTTGCTACCAAAATTTTTTTTTTAATTTTTTTGTTTTTTTTTTCGAATATATTGAGAGACTTCTAATGTTTTTTTTTTGTTTAAATCAAGTTAAATATTTTTTTTAATACTAGTTAGTCTTAATTTTTTTTTTTTTCATTTCATTATTTTGTTAAAGTATTATTTACATTATTTGAAAAAAAAAAATTAAAAAAATTACGAAATATTAAAAAAAAAATTAAAAAACCAAAAAAAGTGAGAAAAACGGAGTCAATAATATATTTTTTTCTCTTCTTTCTGACATAACCACCATAAAAAGAATTAGATAATATTATATATATATATATACACACATTATATATATATATATTTTTTTTTTCCAACCCAAGTTTTCGTGGTATAGTTACTTAGAGGAGCTATGCATATATATATACAATACATATATACTATATAATTTTTTTATTTTATATTTTTATCTAAAAAAAAAATTTTGATTTTTTTTCTTATAGATATTGTGAATAACCTATGTATATCTATATATATAAATTGTTACTCTACATTAAACGTAACTACACAAAATTTTTGACCGCTTTTTAGTTGGTATTTTTTTTTATATTTTTTTCATTATCATTTTCATATTTTATTTTTTTTGTTTTTGAGTAATGAACAAGAGATTTTTTTTTCGATTTTGGTTTCACAGAACACCCCCGAATTTGGTAAACATTGTTATTAATATTATTTTTTTAGTATTAATATTAGTAATATGGTTTATATTTATTTATACTATATATTATTATTAATTAAGTACACTGTAATATTAAAGAATATAGTAGTTTTTTATTTATTCATATTATTTCCTTTCATATATGTATATATGTGTATATATTTAGGTATACATACATATTTATATATATATATATATATACTAGGGTGATTTTGCATATTTTATTATTTTTTTTTTAGTATTTATTCTTTTTTCTTTATTTTCTTTAATAATTTATACATTGTTTTTAAAGCACACATTTATGGTTAATTTTTTTTATTAGAAATTATTTTTTTTTATAATAATTATATGTATATATTTTTGATATATATATATATATATATATATATACATATATTTTTTTTTTAAATTTTTTTTATTTGTTTTTTTTTATTAAAAATTTTTTTTTTTTAATTGCTGACACACTGCGTTATCCTTACTTCCATCTATAATAATATAATAATATATAAGAACAGCATTTAAAACATACGGATTTTAACGGGACGCACGACGTTTCGATGCCAGTGCGAGAACTGTTTTTCCGTTGCGGCTAAACTCCGTACACTGAAATCTTACCCCTAGATAAAAATGTGTTATAAAGGGCTCTCGTAACAAGGGCATAGAGAATGAATCAGTAAAGAATAAAGATATAGAGAGAACGAGAGAGATAGATATATAGATAGAAAGAGAGAGAGAAAAAGAAAGAAAGAGACAGAGAAAGAGCGCCTAAAGATATACACACACATAAACACCAAAATACACAAACATACCAACTAAACAACCAAAAAAATTATGAAATAACAACAACAAACACAAAAAAAAAATAATAACATATACAACGAAATTTTGTTCGCGCAGATACAACACACACACACATAATATACCAATTTCCCATAGTTTCTCCTGCTCCCACATTCCCCTCTATCTCTACACGTTTAGCCCCACTTTATATTCCCAACAATCTTCTTTTAACATATACTCCATCTACTCCGCCCCCCCCCCCCCACCTTCCCCTCTGGTTCAGCCCGTCCTACCCCACCGACAATAACCTTACTCCATACTGTGAAACATTAAGCTATGAAACGTAAGTAAAATATCCACCCGTGTTCTCTCAAAATTTTTTTAAAAATGTTAAATTAGAATAAATATAAAAAAAAAATAAAAACAAAAAAAAAATTAAATTATTAGATACAATGTCTCTCTGAAAAACAAAAAAAAACATCCACAATCTCTAAAACTTTTTAAGTTAAAACGTTGCTCTTTTTTACGACACTTCTCAATATTATTGGAAAAATGGAATATACACCAATTACTACACCTACTACAACTACTACTACTACTACTACCTACTTGTAATAATACTACTACTACGAGATTACTATTACTACTAATCCTATAGTACACTCCTTGATAGGGGATTGGGGGGGGGGGTGCCCTACATAATTATTATCAGTAGCGGGAGGAGGGGGAGGGTGTGGGCGAGCGATGGATGGGAGCGCTATGACGAAAGCCAAGTTTTTTGCTACGTCCTCGATAAATTTAGGTTGCTATAGTGTAGGAGGCTTGTACAGATGGGTGTAAAAGGGCGCTTAGTATACTTTATTATATTTTTTAGCAGTTTTTATTTTTTCGCTTAGCAATTTTTTTTTTAATTTTATTATAAAAGATAATAATAAAGTAGAAATTGATAAACTAAAGCTTTTCAACTTATCCCATTGTAGCCTGGGTGACCTTTTATGCATACAACAACAAAAATCACTTTTATAAATTTTGATATATTCCCAGTGGCGCGCACAGTGGTTCAGAATCCCGGAAACCTGGTCAAAAGTCCCCAAAATGAAGTTTTTTTAGGGATTTTTAACCCGAAAAATGGTAGTAGAATTATTTGGAACTATTAAAAGTAAGTAGATTTTCCAGGAATCTGTTACTTTTTATTCTGAAAGTGGGTGCATCTCACGACCGAAATTTCGTCCCCGCTAAGTAAGAAAAAGTACTCCGCATTCAAAGCGCAGAAGTATATGGCATTTATTGGTTGCCAACTGGCTATTGGGTCACAAGTTTGGCGAAGAGAGTCGGGGATCAAGACGAAACACAGTGAACGCTGAAGGTCCATTCCACGATTGAACAACTCTAAACGGTTCATTCCTGTGTCGTCTATTAATGCGGCTAAGGATTTTTGTTTGGGGCGTGAGATAGAAAGGTTGTCAGGATACTTGTTGGGTTAATTTCGCGAGACACTTGTTAGCTGTTTTACCGAAGACTGCACCCTGAATTCCAACTTATGGTAGATAGGAAGGGCGGACGCCCCACCTGCAGGCTATGCCTTGAGGAGAGGATATGAGTCTGCCCTTCTCTGTGAGTGCCTAGCGATAGCTCGCACAGTCAAGTCGACAGTACAAAGGGCTTTCCCTGAGCTCTAGTCTTCCACATAAAAAAAGGTTAAGTGACAGGCCAGTGGCGACAGATTGCTGGACTTGTTAAAGCAGTTTGGCCTATAAAAATATGAGGTGTATAGGCCAAGTGACTGCGGTGCTTTTCGACCCAAGACCCTATCAAAGAAAAATAAGAAGGAGAGATCGAATTCTTCCAAATTTTTATTTTTATTAATTCGGCATAAAGATTAATAAAATTTATCTATGCCAAAAAAAAATTGTGTTATTGTTCAAAATTATCAATGGTCAAATTAACTAATTCTGTTTTTATTTTGCATATCGCAATACAATATAATCACGAGTCATATCAAAATAAAAAACAAAAAACAAAAAAATACCTTGAAAATCTTTAAACTCCGCGCCACTGAAAAACTTAACCACCCTTAGTCCGAAAAATACATATCTATAATACTTTACACGTACATACACACACGCACAAAAACACCTACACCCATGAACATTTACTCAACAGGATTTTTTTCGTGAAAATCTTTGGTTTATGCACAAACTTTATACATACATAAATATATTTCAAAATAATAGTGAATGGAATCAGGGCGCAATGTCAGATTTCCAGCAAAAAAAAAAAACAAAAACTGAAAGTAAATGGGTATGCCTTTCTTCTTTCTCTGTCTCTATCTCTTTCACTCTTTAACTCTTGCCTTCTCTTTCTCAAAAAACCTTTTACATTTTTTCTTTTCTCTAAAATATAGAGACAAAATCCGGTTATTCTCTCACGTTTTTTTTTCTTTGCTTCTAAGGTATCTCTCTCATTTTGTGAATATGGCAAGCGCAGTAGAGGGTAATATTCTTCTGCCATTATTATGTGGGATACACACAGTAGTAAGGAGCAATCCTGCTAACTATGTTGCATATCGCGCCCTTCCCATGCCCTGCAAAATTTATATTATTTAATTCTATAAAACAGATTTAGTTTAATTTTAATTTGCAAAAAAATAAAAAAAAATATCTAAACCGCTGCCACCAAAAAAATAAAAAAATATATCCAACCGCTGCCACCAAAAAAATAAAAAATAAAAAACAAACGCAGTTCTTTTATTTTTTTACATTTTTTTTTTTTTAGGAAATAGTAAATTGGAAAATTTTAACTTGCTATAAATAAAATTAGACCGAAATGCTGGGGGACGCTCCTTTCGGAGGATGCGCGGTAATCTTAAGAAAAAGAAAAATTACTTTATCCTTCAATTAACTTTTGTGAACATAATTTCCTTACAGAATATTTTATCCAATCTACACACCTGCCTCCATCTATAAGAAAAAAAAACATACTTCTCCCACTCGTGCTTTTACACTTAAACTCGTATCATTCCTTTCGCCCCGCGCCAATGTCGTCGACAGCCCTTCAAGCCCTTTTCATTACATTGCACCTTCGTCCCTTCGTCCTGTAGATTTATAAAGAAAATATATATGCTTTGAGAAATAATTGTGGAATTGCAAATTGGGCGTGGGGAGGGTGGGCGGTGGGGGGGGGGCTGCGGGTTGAGTTGGGGGAAGGCTTGTAAGAGAACTTAGTGAGAGGGTGGTTAATATTATATGTGTAGGCGGAAATAGGATAAAACTTTCATTTCGATTGAATTTTTGGGGGCCAAAAAGCACACCTGAACCCACGTGATTTGTTAAATATTTCTCTTTGCCACACTTACTCTCTTTCAAAAAAAAATGGTATGGGAACACCTTTACCACTATTTATAGATAAACCAAAAAATGACAAATATCAACAACAACAATAAAAACAAAAAACACAATAAAAATAATAATGAAATAATAATAATAATATAGAATAATGTGTGTGTGTGTGCGTTTGTGTGCATGTTTGGTTACGTTGTTGCCTTGTCTTTTATTCATAAATACAATTCAATATTAAGGATTTATTTATAAAGCTCCACTTGCCCCCACCCCCCGCCCCTTCCAAAAAAAAAAACAGAGTTTATGCCACTAAACATTTATGATCCAAAGGGCAGAGAATTTAACAAAAAAAAATTATTCCAACTTTTGTGTATACTCACACGTATACATATATTATGCCAAATTGGGAGTTATTCTGTATGCTCATATCTCTAGAGTCATTTATATGTTGTAGGCAACAAAAATAACAAACAAAAAAAAATTTATAAAGAAACACAACTGAATAAATATTAGATCCCACAAAACATAATGATTTCCCCCCTATGTCCCCTCTGAGTAGTAATAGTTTTTTTGCGGGTCCTCGTAATATACATACACCTATAAAATATACACAAGCGTGCACATACACATCGCCCCTATAAATATACATATTTTATTGCATTGTATATGTACATATATACATATAAAGCAGTTTTGAACATACACACCATTACCACCCACCCAAAACCACCCGCCCAACATGGCCAATACTAAAAACCAGCCCCCTGCACTCTGTTATCCCTTTATCAATCAATCTTTCCTTTTTCACAATCCCTTGTAAGCTACAGTATCGCAAGCTTTTTAAGGTAATAAAAGCTCTGTGGCATAGATTTATATGTATACATACATAAATATATTGAAATATTGAAGGAATTTTCTATAAAATCAATTTATTTACGAATCTTCACACTTTATATCCCATCACATAAAGTACCCAAAGATTGTTTTACGATGTCCTAAAGAAATGCCCATGTCCTTTTTTTCATCTATAATTATTTGATTCTAAAAAAATATATATATATATATAATTTTTCTATGGTCAGTGATACCCAACCCAAATTTTAACATGTTCCTTCGACAACACAAAAATAAAACCCTAAAAAGCTTTCATATCATAAAATTCCAAGAGAAAAAAATTAACAGTGTTTTTGTACTTTTTCTACTTGGGTGTGCTTGAGAAAACTTTTCCCCGTAGTTTATTTTTTCCCATATATACATAAAAGCTTCCAGCGTAGTAAGCACCGCTTTTGGTTTTCTGTGAATTTCTTCTTAACGAGAATAACGACACTTGACATTCATAATTTTTTTTGATATATATTTCGTCAGCAATATATACAATACATACATATATGAAAAAATCCCACGGCCGCTGCCACCAAAAAAAAAAAAAAAAAAAAATGATAAATACTTACCAAATTGGCGCGCAAGTCAATAAAAACGCGCTCTTTTATTGTTGTTGCTATATAGAATGGTCTAAAAGAGATAGAATTGTGGTATAGTTGCCCGATATAATTCTTTCTCTCTCGTATGCTCTTTTTTTTTTTTTTTTTATGTGGAAGACTAGAGCTCTGCGTTGGGTTTGTGTAGATGTGTCATGGGGGGTGGGTCGGGGGGGGGGGGGGGTTAAAAATTCTGTCTCATTTTGATCTATAGTACAGTAAAAATAAGAAAAAACTGACGATTTTTGGTAAGGTGCGTAATTCCTTTTGGTAATTGTCGAGTAATGTTAAAGTGAAGAAAAAAACTCGATTTGCGGGACTTAGGAGGTCTGTGAAGTTGGCACCACGAAATGCGAATTTTGGAAATTTTTTTTCTTCATACGTTTGTCCATCGTTTTTGTCCATGTTTGTCCACGGAAAAGTTTTTTTTGTCCAGGCACCGTTAAAAAGTTACAAGCAAAAACATTTTTTTGCAAATTTTTTCTACCAGCATCCAACTTTGCAAAAAACATTTTTTAACCGCATAGATCGTTTGTCCAAGTTTGTCCAACAGTTATTTTTATTTGTCCATTAATTATAATAAATAATTGAAATTTTTCAATTTAGCGAAGTTGGCAGTCCCGATTGCGAATTTCGCACTTTTTCTTTGCACGTTCGTTTGTCCATCGTTAGTCCATTTTTGTCCACGAAGTAGTTGCATTTCTCCACGCGCCGATAAAATTTTATTAATTAATCAATTATTCGGGAAAATCAAATTGGGCATAAAAAACGGCACATTTCGAAATTCGTATTTATGTATTTCTGTAATAACCATTGGAAGTTCAATTTTATTCCGAACAACCGACATCAATACGACACAAAATACAGAAAAAAAAACCAAATTAATCCAATCGTCGGAGAAATAACAATTGCAACTAAATTACTTAGTTGAAATTTTTTCGACATAGCGTGGATTTCGGCGAATCGGCATATGGTCTTTGCTTGAAATCGTTTGTCCAGGCACATATTCGTTTGTCGATGCCAGAATTCGTTTGTCCTTTGCAGGAAATCGTTTGTCCAGGCACATATTCGTTTGTCCATGCCAGAATTCGTTTGTCCTTTTTACTGGAAATCGTTTGTCCAGGCACAGATTCGTTTGTCCATGCCTGCACAGAAAAAACTTTTCCGTGGACAAACATGGACAAACGTATGAAAAAAAAATTCCAAAATTCGCATTTCGTGGTGCCAACTTCACAGACCTGGACTTAGGGGATTGTGGCGTATCGCCACCATCCTTAAAAGACCGGTGAAAGTGTTTTTCTCGATTTATACATCGACACTACTCATTGTTTCGACAAAAAACATAACTGCTTTTAAGTTAAGAAAAAAATTTATCTACATTTTTTTTATGTCCAAATCATTATCTCAACGAATCAACATGGCTTTCTTGCAGCTCGTTCCACCACTACCACAATCTACTCGAGTTCACTTCTCATGCTCTGTCGAGGGCTTCATTTCCGGTTGCCAAACTGATTACGTTTTCCACAGATTTTTAGTAAGGCATTTCATAAGCTCTCTCCCATTCCATTATAATTTTTAAACTAAGAAAGTTAGGTTTTCCTCAAGCCCTTCCTAGTATGGTTCCAGTCTTATTTAGCTGATAGGACCTACCAAGTTCTTTTCTCTGGATCCAAATCTACAACCATTGAAGCGTCATCCGGTGTTCCTCAAGGCAGTCATCTTGGTCCTCCTCTCTTTATTCTATCAATTGATGGTATTCTTCCCTTGCTTAAGACACTGTATAATCTTGATTTACGCTGATGACATCAAATTGTACCTTCACCAGTTTACCAAAAAAAATTCCAAGAGGTTCGGGAGCTACGCTCTTTTTTGTGATCTCCTCAAAGGGAGACCGGGATGAAATTTAATTTACAGACTCCCTAGGAGGTTCCGAACAATTTCCCATACAAAAAAAAGGGCTGCTCTAAAATGTTCGCAAAATCGCTTAAAAAAATGCAAATGTCTTATTTCTAACTACCAAAAAACCCGCGTGCGTTGCAACGCATTTAAATTTCGTCCGCGGCCATTTTGAAGCCATTTTGAATTTATAAATTCTGCTCATAAATTCGTTATTTGCTACCTTAAAAACCCGCGATACCGGTTTTCATTGGAATCGGACCACAATTGGCAAATTCGTGGGCCATATTGGAGCGGCCATTTTGAATTTATAAGTTCGGGTCATAAATTCGTTATTTGCTACCTTAAAACCCCCCAGGTACCGATTTTTATGGAAATCGGAACACAATTGGCAAATTTGGGTGGCCATTTTGAATTTCAGTCATATTTCGGCGGCCATTTTGAATTAATAAGTTCTGATCAAACATTCGTTATTTACTACCTCAAAAAACCCTAGATACCGATTTTCATTGGAATCGGAACACAATGGACAAATTCGTCGGCCATATTGGCGTAGCCATTTTGAATTTCTAAATTTTGCCCACAAATTCGCTATTAGAGGCCTTAAAAACCCCTAGATACCCAAGTTCATTGAAATCGGAACACAATTTGCGAATTCACATTTGAGTGGCCATTTTGAATTTCGGTCATTTTTCAGTGGCCATTTTGAATTTCTAAATTTTGACCACAAATTCGCTATCAGAGACCTTAAAACCCCTAGATACCCAAGTTCATTGAAATCGGAACACAATTTGCGAATTCACATTTGAGTGGCCATTTTGAATTTCGGCCATTTTTCAGCGGCCATTTTGAATTTCGAAAATCGGACTTCGAGGTGTTTCATGGGAGACCCCCACGGACCTTCGTGCAAAATTTCTAAGCTCTGCGATGACTGGTGCGGCCGCTATAGCGCACACATACATACATACACACATAATGTACGATACGATCGAAGCTTCGTCTAGCTTTCCCTAGATGCCAATTGCTTCAGGGCGTCGACGTATTCTAGGTATGTCTTCTATGGCGATTTTCGTTTCTCTTCTAATTTACCACTGTAAGGTCCATAATTTTTTGTGAGCGCTATTTATAGACAATCTCGCTTCCAGGATCTGAACGAACTTCTATCCAGACAGCAATAGTATGTTAGCCGCGGACACAAATAGCGGAACTGTTAGGCCGGGCGCCCACTAAAGTGGTGTGGCAGTGACGTGGCAGTGCTGTGGCGGTCTAATGGCAAGTGGAAAAATTTATTCCCGTATAATCAAATGAAGTAGCGCACATTGAAGTGGAATGGCGATGGTGTGGCATCTGGCAAGTGGCGTGGCATCACTTGATTGCCACTAGTCTCCGACAAGTTTAATTTTTAAGTGGTAAGTGGCAGTGGCATGCCACTTCTCGTTAGTAATAAAATGATTTTAAATCACTTATGCGATACGCTGCTTGCCATTTCTATGCGCGTTTAATAATTTTAATACCACTCTGCCACCATTCAACTGCCGCATCACTTTGTTTCCACATGACAGGCCAAAACCACGCCACTGCCACGTCACTTTAGTGGGCCGCCCGGCCTTAGGGGTAGCTTCTTGAGTGAATAGTGGCGTGCTAAGTCAATACCCGGAGGGGGGGGGGGCATAGATTGTATGCCAGCAACTTTAAATTCCTCGCTTTTAAAATGCCCCTCTTATTATTTGTACATATTTTTTGGCCTGCACTGCCTGACCACTACCAACCCAGTGAACTCAAACACATCAGGAATTGTGGTACGCTCAATCTGGCTAACAGCCATTCCGTGTTTAGTTTATATTTCTATGGTGTAAATTTACAATTTAATGGTAACGAAGGATAACCAAAAAAGGTAGTGGATAGAGAATATTTAGATCTAAATATAAAATAAAACAAGCATTGAACATTTTTTAAATAAAAAATAAATGTCACTTTATTCTCTTAGATGTTGATTCCATCCAATCCATGTCATCATAATTTTTTTTTTATAGTTTTGGTTTTTTTTTTTTTTTACATATCTCAACATTTCTTTTTTGTCATTTTTTTTTAAATAATGTTATTCACGTAACGTATTGAACATTGCACAACAATTGGTACACAATAATAATGATTACAATAGTTTTTTTTGTTTTGTTTGTTTATTTTTTTTACTTCCATTTTTTTTTTGTGTTTTTATCATTTATATTTATTTTTGTAATTTATTTATTTTCTTTTAATTTTTAGTTTTATTTTTTTTGTCATTGTATATCCCACTATTTTGGTTTGTTTTTTTTGTTTTTACACCTATGAAATTATGCTTCTTTTTTCGGGGGGGGGGGGGGGGGGGGGGGCTGTTGTGTGTGCTTGTGTGTGTGAGTTTTTTTTTTGGAATATTATCTTTTTTTTTTGTTAAATGACCGAAATCGGGGGCAAAAAGGGGAAGAAATAATATAATTTATGTGTCTGTCATTTTCCTCTTCCGTATATTTTTTTTTATTATTATTTAATATAAATATCATAAATATGTTTTGGCCTATTTTGTTAAATGTACTTTCTTTAGTTTTTTTTTGTTATTATTTACAAACACTGTGATAGCTTTTTCGGTATTTTTTTTTGGCATTTATTTATCAAATAATTTTGTATCCTTAAGGATATTTTTTTTGTTTTTCAATTTTCTTCCTCGCAAATAATTCACTTTTTTTTTATAATAATTTATTCTTTTTTTTTTGTTTGAATTTTTATTCCAAATTTAATGTAATTTAATTTTCATTTTTTTTTTTGATATAACAAAAAGCATTTGATTATACATGATAATAATATATAATATATAGGCACTATTTTTTAATTTGCCAAGAAAAAATATATTTGAACAAAACTTGCAAAAATCTTGTTCTAATATAAAAAAGTGTGTGGATAACACTCTTTTCTTTATATATATATATATATTTTTCTTTCTTTTAAATCTTCTTTATAGTTTAATTTTTTTTGTTAATTTTCTTTTTTTTTTAAATTCATTTTTTTTGTTCTTCGCCAATTAATATATTTGTATGTGTTTTTTTTTGAGTTTTTCTTTTCTTTAACTTTTACTCCTCATCATTGTTTTTTTTTTGTTTGGATTCTTTAACTTTTTTTTTGTTTTTCCTTAAACTTTTCCCTTTAACCAATTTTTTTATATTTATATTTTTCTTCAATGTATGTTTGGGATTTTGTTTGGGGCTTAAATAATCCGAACTTTCTTGTCCTTTTTTTTGTCGGGGGTTTTCGGTAGAGAAATACTATATTTTATTTATTTTTTTTTGGGATGTTATATGTGATGATTTTAAATAGTTTGTTTTATATGTTTTGTGTTTGTTTCGCAGTCAAAAATTTTATCAGTTATAAATCTTTTTTTATGTTTTTATATTATTTTTTCTTTATATTTTCATTTAGTAAGTATCATTTTTTTTAGTTTATTGTCTCGATTTTTGTTGTGTGTGTGTTTTTTTTGTTTTTGTTCATTTTAGTTTCTTCAGTAAAATACTATTATTAAAAAAAATACTTAAATAAAATAATTGTTTTAAAAAAAATGTATTAAATGATAAAGAAACAACCAAAAAAAAAAACAAATTTAAAAAAAATACACAAAAACAAAAAATACTTAAAAAAAATTTACCATATTTGGTCCTTTCTACGATGTCCCCCAAAAGTTTACGAAAGAAATTTAATTTGAGAAATGGTTCTTGTCATGTTGGTATACCTGTTTTTTTCTTTTTTTTTTAAATAATAAATTTTACTCCAAAATCCTCCTTTCTTCACTTTCTCTCTCTCTCTCTCCGTTCACTATCTTCCGACTAGAGCTTGCTGTTCGACATTGCACTCTATAAGAAAAAAAATAGATTGTTGACAATACAAAGGGCTTTCCCTGAGCTCTAGTATTTCAGATTAAAAAAAATTGGTGGCAGCGGTGGGATTTATAATAATTAATACGGGATTGAACATTATATGTTCAACATACAACCGGTTGAAAACCCAAGTGGAAGCTGTCTTGAGGAAACGTCAGAGCCATTTCTCAATGTCCTTGGCATAACATTAATCGCGAAGATCTGCGGCGTTGAAGTAATCATATATTCCAAATTGAAAAGCAATTGCCTCACAATGCTTGGAATTTTTCAAAAGGTGCAATATCCTCTTCCAGTCGTCAGCCAGGGCTGACATCCTACATTCGTCCCCAGCTTGAATTTAACTCGTTTATCTGGGGGCCACGGCCCTGAGAACCGCACTAGCGTGTCTAGCCAAGGTGCGTAAAATCGCGCCGTCCAACTTATTGGTGATGGCGCCATTAGCTCCTCAATTGACTTCTTAAACCACTGCAGGAATTGTAGCGGCTCTGGTGAAACTCTACCGCATCTACCACAATGACTGTTCCAATGAAATTTCTAACCTTCTGCCTCCTTGGCAATTTTTTTCCCCGCAACACAAGACTAGCCATCACGGCTCACCCCCACTGTCGACTGCCCCTATTTTCACGCACACACCAGTCTAGAAATTCTTGTATCACAAGAACAACTCATCTGTGGTATAATCTTCCATAGTCAGTATTCCCGAACTTATCCAGGAGTTCAAACGCAAGGTTCGTCGATATATCCTCATGCAACTCCCAGACTCCACTGGGTAAACTCTATTGAGAAGGTCAAGGCTCTATATGGGATGTACAACCGTAGGAAGGATGGAAGACTTTGCTTACAGATGGGCTCTAGTCTGAGATAAGGAACCTACCTATAAAACAAGTCTCTTCGAATCAAAAATGTTATCCTTCATCATCAATAATACAAACTATATATGGGTCATTCCACGTCAAATCGACCACTATTGAACCTGACCCTTTTTGATTTGGCTGAAACTTTGCAATTTCGTTCTACCCTATCAAAAACATTTTTCATAATTTTTTCAAATTTTTTTACCCAACCCTAAAAATTTTCAAAATTTTTTTCAAAAAACCATAACTTTTTCAAAAATTGACCTATCGAGGCGTTTTTTTTTCAAAATTTTTGTTTTTTAATAACTCTAGAAAATAATACCAAAAAATTTTCAGACGTCAAATTATTTTTTTGTAAAAAAAACCGTTACTTTTTCAAAGTACGCCATTTTTTTTTTAAAAAACTTTGATTTTTCTGAAAATAATCCCGCTAATTCCAGAGTGGGCCGATTTTTTTTATATTTTTTACTTTACTTACTTTGAAGTTGAAAATCAAAAAAAAAAACTAAAAAAAGATATTTTTGAATCGAAAAAAAAAATATAAAATAAAGTCGCCCCACTCTGGAATTGGCGAGATTATTTTCAGAAAAAATTCAAGTTTTTTAAAAAAAAAAAATTGAAAATGGCGTATTTTGAAAAAGTAACGGTTTTTTTACAAAAAATTGAAAAATTTCATATAATTTGATGTCTGAAAATTTTTCGGTAAGTTTTTCTAGAAAGTTATTAAAAAACAAAAATTTTGAAAAAAAAACGCCTCGATAGGTCAATTTTTGAAAAAGTTATGGTTTTTTGAAAAAAATTTTGAAAATTTTTAGGGTTGGGTAAAAAAACCACGGACATCTGGGGTGGATATTCTTGGAGCGCCTTAATCCCTAAGATACCAAAGTCGGTTGCTGGTTAAGATTGAAACTAATTTTTTTTTTACAAAAATACCAAAATATTTTTTATGTCACCTAACATAGGTCAAGTTCGGAATTGTTTTTTTTATGTTTTCTTGCATCTTTTAACTTAAATTTTGGATTGGAATACTGAAATTTGGTTAATATTGCAAAAGATAGCGATTAAATTGATCATGATGAAAGCATATTGTCGTAGTATTGCAATTATTTATCCTATGCATACAAGACGATACACAATATTTGAAGAAATCGTGTTAGTGTGTCATCACAGTCAATTCAGATTTCATGTAGCAATAAACAATATTTTTAAGTAAAGGTATTTTTTTTTTAATATTGTTTTTACCCATTGAGTAGGTATTGCGATACTTTGGCATGGGAAATATATGACCCGCTGAGAATCATAGTGGCGTAAGTCAAAAATTTTCAAAAACTGAGTTAAGACTAAAATTTATTATTTACGCATTCCCTGTTCAGCACCATATTGAAACTTGCAACAAGTTACCGTTAGAACTCCTGAAGGCAGCGTCTTGTTATCATTGCAAACAAAAGCGGTACATTTCTGAGAATGAAAGTGGTGGGGTAAGTCATTTTACTCCGAATTATTTAAACCTGACTTACGCCACTATGACTCTCAAGGGCTCATATGTAAAAAAAAGTCAATCATATGCTAACATCTGTCAAGAACGTGTCTAAAAAACACATGTCAACACCTATCAATTAATGATTATTATTAATAGGGGTGACGGTCAGGATGTAAACGGGTGAGGGCATGTGCCACGAAGGAGGACAGAAAGCCGCGGTGACTATTTATTGTTGCATCAAATATAGCGTGTAGCAATGAACGACATTTTTAGTAAATGTGTTTTTTTAATATTATTTTTTAAATTTTAGTAGGTATTGCGATACTTTGGCATGGGAACTAGGTATAATTTATTAATCAATTATATGTTAATACCTATCAATTAATGATGATTAAGAACGTGGAAGGGGGGGGGGGCGGGGTGACGGTCTAGATGTACACAGGTGCGTTCAATGTGCACATACTATATTTTTCAACTGAAACCATTTCAATATCTAGAAAATAATATTTTTGTGGGAGAAATCTAAAAATTTCACCTCGTTTGTTGAATATTATTACGTACTTAATTTTACAAAAAAAAAACAAAACAAAAATAATTTAAATTTTCTACCTTCCAAAAATACATATTACAAAATAAAGCTCCATTTTTTTTTATTATTATTATTATTATTCATTTTATAACTGATAAAATTGTCGATCAAAGTTTGTTTTTATTTTTTTTTGATATTGTTGATATATATATAGTTATAAACCACACAATCTAGGTTTTCTAAAATGTTGTGTCTATTTTTAAATATTACTATCTGCTATATATGTATATATTTTTTTTTTTTTTTTGTGTTTTCTTGTATTAATTGGGTTTTATTCATTTTCTTTCTTTTTTTTTGTTGTTTATTTTAGTAGTTAATTTCAATTTTTTTTTACATTTAACAAATATGCTTAAATCGAAGAATTTTTATTGTTTAGAATAATAAAATAAAATTAATTAAGAAAGTAAAAAAAAAAAGAAAAAAAAATCGCAAAGGATTTATACTAATACTATATATAAATCAATATATTTTGGGAGTACTTTCATGCAAGTTAGGTACCTTCTAAGTAGCATTATATGTATCAATATTTTTTTTTTAGTATTTAAAAACATTTGTTTTCAAAACAGATTTTTTACTACGTGTTAATGTTTGTTAAAATCGATTAAAGTAGAACTTGTTAACATATTCTAAATTATTGAAATTCTGTGGAAATCTATTTAACTCTGATTTTTCTCTGTGCCAGCAAATTTCATTTTATTTTATTAATTTTTTTTGTATTTTACTTAAAATTTTACAAATTTAAATTCGATTTGTCTAACTCTTTTTATCTGATATCTTTTTTTTTTACATTGAAACATTCATATATTGGATAGAATTCCAAGAATATCATATAATTTAGAATGTTTTCAACGAATCGTGTTAATTTATTGTTAAATAAATGTTCAGCCATTCATATCGTTTTTTTTTGTATTATCAACAACTTCCAAAGTTTTATTAAAAATATCAAGCAGCGCATTCGCATTTCTTTTAAAACCACGATTTTGTTTTTAAATATACAATCATAATTAAAATTTTTCAAAACTGGATTATCTTAACTTCAGCTTATGTTTGATGTTTGTTTTTCTACGATTTTACTTCATTATAAGTACAAAATGTCCAAACCTAAAGCATGAATTTAGCAACTCAGCTTACAGCTATTTGTGCTGAATAGAATTGAAACGTTTTCTTGATTTAAAATTCAATATTTTATCGTATTCAATGCATATTTTGTATTTTATAATATAGTAAAATCGTTGCTGAATAGATTTAAAATAATAATTTCGTTAGAATTGTTAATTTTTTGCAATAAAAAAAAATCTTAAAATTTTCAGCTGTGTGTATAGAATTAATATTGATCATTTAAGACAAATTATTTATTAGATTATATTAAAATAATATTTCAATTTGAACGAGGAAATAATAATTCGTTCAACGCATTAAGGTGTCGTTTTTGTTTCGCAGTTTAAAAATAGCAAAATAAAGGATAGGCCATCATAGAGGAAATTGGAATTTTAACATTTTTACTTCGCTCCTAAGGGTACAGCGAGGCGCCGCTAGTAGATTATATTAGCCGTGTTCCTTTTCTGCTCTTTTTTACTCGTATTTACTTGGAACTACTCCTGCTCTCACAGAGAATTCATAGGTTTTACTCAAATCGATAAATTGTGCGTTCCTTTAATTTTTTATTTAAATTTTTTTTTTTTGAAAATTCTAACAAAAAACAATAAACACATACATAAAATAAAATCAACAAAAATTCTTCAATTTTTTTTTTTTTGGTTTATCTATTTTTGTTTTTATTTTTATATATTTAATTCATTTTTTGTTTTTTTCTTTTTTTTTTTAATTTTTGTTTTGAAATTATATTAAATGAAATTTACTTTAAAAAATATGTGCGTGTGTGTGTGTGTTTTTTGTTTTGTTTTGTTTTTGGATATATTTGTATTTAAAAAAAGGAAAATTATTTCTTCATCAGCATCACCGCCGGTTATATTTTTTTGTTTTTTTTTTTAGCTACAAAGAGTGAATCAAATTTTTATTTTTTATTATTAATATTTTTTAATTGCCAAATAAATTCGTGCATATTTTTTTTTTGTTATTTATTAAGAAAAACGCAATTTTTTTTTGTGTTTGTTGGTTGTCATTTAATTAAAATATAGTAATTTTAAAAATAAATAAAATTAAAAGATTGCGCTTCCTTTTTTTTATTTTAATAAAAAAATACAGGTTTTTTTTGTGTGTAATTTTGTCTGTTTTTTTTTTGTTTTTTTTATACAAGCTTTTTTGTTATGTTTTTATTTTAGCTCATGTTTTGGTTTAATTTTAATTTTTTTTTTTAAATTTAATATTAGTTTTTTTTTTAAATTTAATATTAGTTTGTTTTTTAAATTTAATATTTTTTTTTTTATTAATTTGTTTTTTATTTTTAATTTTTTTTTAAATTTTTTAAGTCTCTTATTTTTTAAATGTAGCCAGTCTTCTTGTTACACCCACACCCACAGTATAAGAAAAATAGAGGAAAAATGTTTTTTTTTTGAGTTTTATAAATTTTTTGTTTGTTTTCTGTTTTTTTTTTGTTTAGCTTTATTTGTGTGTATGTTTTTCACAATGTTGTATAATATTTATTATTCTATATTTTTTTTTCTTCTTCAAATATTGATTTAATTGTTTTAATGCGTGTTTATTATTATTTATTTATTTATTTTTTGGTTGTTGATTTTTTTCTCGTGTATTTGTTGTTGTGTTGTTGTTGTTGTATTAAAGTGAGATTAAAGATTATCTGTTTTTTTTGTGATGCTTATCATTTTGATTTTTTCTTTGAAATATTATTTTTATTATTATTTATTTATTTATTTATTATTATTAGTAGTAGTTAGTTTAATTGTCATATTTTTTTCTTGCTGTTTTGTGTGTATTACAGGAAGAGAGATTAGAGAAAGACTAAGTTGATTTTTTTCCATTTTTTTTATATAACATCGATATGAATGAGATATTTTTTATTTACTTTTTTTTCTTGTTTTACGACTCTTAATTTTTAATCATTTTTCTTTCTTTTTTATATGTGTGTATATATGCATATTATTATTTTTTTTATATATTTCATATATATATATGTATATATATATAATTTCTTTAATTTTTTCTAGGTTTTTTTGGTTTTTTTTTTAAATTTTTAACAAACAATTCCTCTTAACAATTTTTTTTTAAATATTTATCTCCATTTTTTTTTTGTTTTTGGTTTATCTACAAATATTTGTTTTAATAATATATCTTTTATGGTAGTTTACTTGTTTTTTTTTGTTGCTATACATTATTATTTATGTACTAGCAAACTATTCCTTATATATATATATATTTTATATATTTACATATATACGAATATGCTCTTTTTAAGGTGGGTTAATTTTTCACTTTTTTTTTAATCTTTATTATTTTATTTTTTATGTATTATTTTGTTTCATCTATATGATTTTCCAATAGAAAACAAAATAAAATAAGCAAATGTTGTTGTACATTTTTTTTGTTGTCGTTTTATTTATTTATTAATTTTTTTCTTTCTTTTTTTGTATATTTATTTATTTTTATATTATTTATTTCACTTTGTTTTTTATATGTGGCTTTGTTATTTTTGTTTATTTAGCTTTTTTTTGTTGAATTTTATTATCATCATTTCTGCTCTTGTCCGTTACCCGAAATATATTTTTATTCATAATTCAGATCCATTCGTGAAAATAAAAAACACAAAAAAATAAATAAATAAAATAAAAACAAAAATCCAGACATATTTTTATACTCGTATATATGAACATTAAAATAGTGGTTTATTTTTTTTATTTTTATTTTACCTCTTATCAAATTTTTGTTAGTGTTATAATTTGTATTATAGTATAACACACAAAAGCCGTGTTTTTTTTAATGAACTATACAGTTCTTCCCATCAAGTTCATTAAACAAACGAGAAGGGAAATTTTACTAAGCGCCATCTTTAGTGCTTCAAATATATTAAAATTAAACCGAAGTTGCGTGTCAGTTAAGAACTGTTGCACAAATTCCCCTCTAGAAAATAATAAACAAGTGTCTAAAAAAATAAATTATGTGTTTCCTCATGCCTACAAACTTTCTCTCGTCACTTCCCTGTTGTTTTTATTTTAAATGACGTTTTTCCGACTGCCGGTAAGTATGCTACATTCCGAAAAGAAAGGGAAATTTTAAAATTTCCCAAAACCCCGATAGAGACCCCGATGAAACCTGGGTTTTCAGATATGTATGGGGAAGAACTATATAGTTCATTAAAAAAGCACGGCTATGTTAATACTTAGTCTTTTTTTAAAACAAACAAAAAAAATTATAATGGCATTCTTTGTGAAACCGCCCACTTGCTCTGACCACTTTTTGTTGCAAGATAAAAATGTGTGTGGGGGGGGGGCTCCAAATTTTCGTCGAAGTGTCTACTTTTTGATTTTGAGTAGCAAGAGTTTTAATTTTGAAAATTTTGGGGTGTTTTGGCCATTTTTTTGACCAAGGATTTTGAAAAAAAATTTTTAAAGTTGAATAAAATTCATGTGTGTGGTTTTATTTTTGAACAGGGTTCGTGGCATCTGCTTCTTTGTACAAAAAAGGAAATATTTTGTCTTTTGTAAATTTTTCTAAAATGTTAACGTCCTTCGCCAAAGTGGGTCCAAAAAATGATCAATAATTGAACTTCAACAATTTTTTACTCCAAAACAAAGCATCCCAAAAAAAATTTTATATAACAATAAATGCTTAGAATTCAGCCGAGAAATGTGCGAATTTTTTTTAGAATTTTTGGAATTTTATTTAAATATTTCGAAATTTTTTTTAAAATGAAATTAAAATTTTTATAAAATTGTTTTTAAATGGCCCAAAAATTCTGAAAAAATTCACAAATATTCTCTGATGAATTCTAAGCATTTTTTGTTATATAAAATTTTTTTTTTAACGCAACGTGTCTTGCACTATAGCCAAAAATAGGTTTTGACAACAAGCAATTTGACCCTTTAGTATAAATTTTTAATAGTAGAAACAAAACGGGGCAACTATTTCCGACCTACATAATGTCTCACGAAGGATTAAAGTTACTGAAGAAGAAGTAGTAGGTATAGAGCGTGGTTAAATATGTTGCTGAAGATGATTTTTTTTTATATTTAAAATATGATTTCCAATTAAAATTTCTTAGTTGAATTGAATTTTTTATAATGTGCTGAATTAATTTAAGTGCTGAACACATTAGTATCCATTATATTTTCTTCCCATCCCAATGAAAATCGGTACCTGGGGTTTTTTTAAGGTAGCAAATACAATGAATTTATGATCAAAACTACAATTCAAAATGGCCGGCACCAATATGGCCGACGAGTTTGCCAATTGTTTTCCGATTCCAATGAAAATCGGTATATGGGAGTTTTTAAGGTTGAAAATAACGCGAATTTCTGATCAAAATTTATACAATAAACGAATTTTGCCAAATAAGTGTAATTTCCCGGTTAACTGTATGTAGGATTTTCAAGAGTTGGAAAATCGGAAAATCTTGATATTCTAGCTACAAATGGAAAAACATTGAACATAGTGTATCCTGAAGCTCTTTAAGCAATCGGTTCAGAATTGATCCAACAAGGTTTTTTTTTTGGTAAGATGATAAGGAGAAGCGGAAATGTGGGATTTATAGGGGTTCCCGCGCTAGTTTTTTATATTCGTTTGTTTCTGTTTGGTTTTTTCTTGCAGGATAACACCATAGTTTTTTATATATATATATATGTATCTGCAATTATCTCTCTATTGCAGATAGAAAGCAGAGGAAATTTTCAATTAAACAAAAAAATAATAATAAGATAGATTGAGCACTCTCTGAAATTTTTGGAATAAGATTTCTCAATAATTTTCTGCACCATTATTTCTACCAATAAATATTTTTGTTTTTATTTTTTTTTTGTATCTCACTTAAAACAAAGCCACTTACTGATGATGTAATATCCCCGGTTTTTATTACTTTTTGTTTTTATATAAATTAATATTAATTTATGTTTTTTTTATTTATTTTTTATTTTACTGATGGATTTCTCATTCCATATTATTATGCTTTCATTAATTTTTTTTTTAAAAAATATTATTGTTTCACTTTAATTATTTCCATTCAAGTTTAAAAACAAATAATAATAATAATAACCAGATTCACGTATTTTGTTATTTTTTTTTTGTTTTCTTAACTAAAAGTTAAAAATAAAAATTTTTGGTTTTTCTTTTTGTAAACATTTAATGATTATTAATATATATATGTTTTTTTTTAATAATGTCCCATTTTTTTTGTTTGCTTTTTTTTAATATTCTGTTACAATCAGTCAAAATTATTAATTTATATTTTAAATTACATTTCCGCATTTTTTTTTCTACCTTTTTGTTATACATAATTTCAAAATTATGTATAATTTAAAAACCTACAATTATTTTTCTCTATTTTCTATTGATAGCATTTTGTTTTTTTTTTGGGAGGGGTGGGGGAGGAGGGGGCTTATTATATGTTGTTCTTTTAAATATTGATAGTTTTTTTTTCTTGTTTTTTTTTTGTGTTTTCTCACCTACTACATTCATAACTCTGATAATGATAAAAGTATTTAACCATTTGGTTTTTTTTTAAATTATTATTTTTATTATTTTTTTTTTGGTAAATTAAAAAAATATTTTTTGTATGTTTTTTTTGTTTTTATTTCTATTGTGATAAGTTGTAATAATTTCCATAATTCCTTGCTCTTTATCTTTCCTTTCTATATATATATATATATCTCTTTTACCACGATCACACGTGTATAAAAATTTTACCTTTTCAATTTTTATCTCATTTTTGTTTTTACATTTCTTCATTTTATTTTAAACCTAAAAATTATTTTACTTTTGTATTTTTATTTTATATATATATATATTTTTTTTTTTTAAATTTGTTTCCTTTTTTATTTTTTATATTTTTTTTTTACTAAACTTGTCACATTTTTTATTTATATTTATTATTTTCACAATATTTTTTTTTAAAGATATATTTCAGCAATATATATAGAAATATAAAAATATTCTTCTTATTAATTTTTATTTATTTTTTTTTCGTCTTTATGAAACAATTTAATTTTTTCATTTATTTTTATTTTTAAATGTTCTTTTATTTGTTTTAATGTACGTGGCGGGCAGCATCGCGTTTATATAATTTTTATGCTTTCTCTGCGTGTGTGTTTTGTTTTGTTTTGCCGTTTTTTTGTTGTTTGTTCTTCTCTTCATTATTGTTTATTTATTTTTATTTCATTTTCTACGTTTTTGTTTCCTCTATATATTTTCTTCTTCTATGAATATTTTAAATTGTATTTTTTCTATACTTTGTTTTTTTTTATATTCCCGTAATGGCTAACACCGATATTGTTATTTATGTTTAGTTTCTCTATTCTTCTTTTTTTGTAATGCCCCTATGTAGTATTTAGAATTTTTTTCTTTTTAATTTCAATTAATTTCGTTTTGTTTTATTTCTGAATTCATCTTTAACTAGAATTTAGGTTTGGTTTTTTTTATTATATTTAAAAAGTTAACAAGGCAAATAACAACTAAAAAAACGAACTTTCCTATTGGAGCAATTTTTGTTTTGCAGTCCTGTTATTGATATATTACATACATGTGTATTGAAAGCTATGTTGTTTCTAAAGATCTGCAGAAGTCTTTTGGTATCACAAAATGATATTACTTATACCTAAATAGATGGTAAATCATATTCAGCTAGGTGCTGACAAAATTTTTATAGAATAGCCAGTATTCAGCTCTCATATAATAAAGTACCCGTATCCATATTACATTATGAAAGTAAAAATAATAGATCCTTGTAAAAAAATAAAATAATGCATGACTGCAGTGTTGAGCTACAGACTTTCAATTGCTGAATACTGCAGAATGACTGCAGTCATGCGTTTTTGACCAGGGCCTTAGTATAAATATATATTTAAATCAATTCAGTTGACTGCGGAAAAAACAGACAAGACTTGGTCCAAACGCGCTGCGGGTTATCCGCCAATCTGGAAAAGACCGTTCTGATGCTTTTCACCAACAGAACTAATATACCCGCCTTTAGTCTACCTTCGCTGCACGGTCGAATACTGAGTTCATCCCAGTCAGATAAATATTTGGGTCTTATTCTGGACCCAAAGCTGAAGGTGGAGATTGAACATCGAAGAAAGGGCAAGGAAGGCCAGTATCGCTTTTTATCTAAATTTGACGGAATGGATCTAAATCCCTAATTCACTACTTTCGCGCGGAAGCTTTTCACGAGTGCGGCTACAAAATGGCGCACCTTAGCTCCAATTGTGTCCCAGCCTACGACTTGGGCGGGACTGCCGCTTTAAATTAAAATAAAATTAAAATATTGCGCTGAATATCAGTAAAACAATGTGCTGAATAAAATTAAAGTATTATATTGAATAAAATTTAAACTGTACGCCTGAATTAAATCCAAATATTGCGCTGAATATCACTAACACAATGTGCTGAATAAAATTAAAGTAATATATTGAATAAAATCTAAACTGTACGCCTGAATTAAATTAAAATATTGCGCTGAATATCACTAAAACAATGTGCTGAATAAAATTAAAATATTATATTGAATAAAATTTAAACTGTACGCCTGAATTAAATTAACATATTGCGCTGAATATCTGTAAAACAATGTGCTGAATAAAATTAAAGTATTATATTGAATAAAATTTAAATTGTACGCCTGAATAAACCAGTAAAACAATGCTCACTGAATTAAACTAAAATATTTACCGGAATATAAACTAATAATAAATACAAAAAAAAATTATAGCGAACAAATTACTTTGTGGAAGACTATTTGCCTCGTTAACATTTAAATTGAAATAAACCCTCGAAAAATTCTTCCCGATTTTACCTAATTATATGTACTTTGTTTTTTCATATAATATATTTTTCATTTCTTTTTTTTGGTTTGACTTATATATGTGTGTGTATACGTAAACTAAACAACGATTCTATATATTTGAAACATCGAATTTTTTAATTTTTTCTTTTTTTGTCTCATATTTTATTTTTATTTTTTTCTATAATATCTAATAATTATATTTTTTTAATGGCGCAAAAATAAATGGCACATTTAAGCACAACATCAATATGATCTCATTGTGTAATAACTTTGAGAGTCCATTGATGTTAATTTTGATCACAATTTTTTTTTTAGAAAAAAAATTTCCATATTTTTTTTTTTGGTTTTTTGTTTTTTGGTTTTTTTGTGTGTTAATTCGCTTGTGTTTAATATAATAATAATTAAATAAAAATAAATAATGAATTAAAAATATAATAGTAGTTTTTTGTTGTTGTATTGTTAATATAATATAAACAGAAGAAAAAAAATTTAAAAGTTTTAATATTAAAAATTTCTTTTTGTTTTTTTTGTGTTCCTTGATGATATAACTATACAAAAAGAATAAATAAGAAAGTCTAATAATCATGTTTGTAGATTTTTGGTTTTAAATTTTTCTGTTGCGTATTATTTTTATAGTGTGTTTGTGTTCGTGCAATATATCCTTTTTTTTGCTTATTTTTTTTAAATGTATGCAAATTTTTAAATGTATTTTATATAAGTAAAGAATTTCATTTTTTTTTGTGTGTGTGTTGCTGTTTCTCTTATTGTATAACAAATTATGTTTTATTATTTTTTTTTTAAACATTCATTTAGAATTTGCATCAATTTTAATATTTTTTTTTCTCTTAAAGCCAATTCACAGTTAATAAATCGACATTTAACAAAGCTTTTTTTTATTTTAAATATATTTTCTTTTTAAACGACAACAATTTCACTTGTTGTAAAATTTTATTCGTTGTTCTTTTATTTGTTTTTGTGTTTTTTTTGTGTATATAACATACTGTAGCTTACTGTTTTAACTTTTCTCTCTCTTTTTTTGTTTGGTTTTAAATATTTTTTGTTTTTTTTTAAATGATTTTAAAGTCGAAGCAAAATTAGTATTTTTTATATAATTTTGTAGTACGTTTTTTTTGGTACATGCATCAGATTTTCAGTGGGGATTTTACTTTCTTTCCTTGTTTTTTTTCTGTTTGTTATTTTCTTTTTTTTTACTAGACAAATCCTTAGTAAATATCAATTTTTCCGGTTTTTGTTGTAATTTTTTAAAAATAATGAAAATCCATCTTGACAAGAAAAAAAATAACTTCAAAAAAAACTTTTAATTAAAACCATTTTTATACTTATGTGTATAAAATATTAAATCCTTAATATTTCTGCTTTTTACCACTCACATTGAAATATGGATATTATTTTTATTTTTCGTGCATTTATTTTTAAATTTGTTTTTTTTTTGTTTTCTGAATTATTCAACAAAACTTTCTTTATTACATATTTTAATATCAATTTTTTTTTGTTGTTGTTAATGTTTGGATGTTTGTGTGTATTCAAATTGCATTTCAATTTTTTTTTATTTATTCTTCACTAATAATATTTTTTAATGAAATTTTTTTTTCTAGTTTTGTTCAAGAATAATTAATATAAAAAATTGTCACCTTTTTTTTTTCTTTTTTTTTTTGATGAACACCTTAAAGTATACCATTTTTATTTTCGTTTTTTTTTGTAATTTGTTATTGCTTTATAATTTCCAATTTGTCTTGTATTTTTTTATTTGTCCCATATAAGCGGTTATATAATTTTTTTTTGCTCATTTATTTATTTTGAACAATACAATGTTTTTTTTAAAGGGCAATTTTAATCAAAAAAAAAAAAAATACGTAAGCAGAAAATTGAATTTCTTCCTTTTTTTTTTATTTAGCTGTTATATCACTTTATTAATTTATTTTTATTTTATTTATTTTTTTTTAATAATAATTTTTATTTTTCCCTTAATTGGTTTTTTTTTCTCGATAAAATAAAGGTATGTATGTATGTATAATATGATAATATTCGTATGAAAAAGGCAATTTTATGTATGTGTAAAACGTTCCGCGATACTACGAATTAAAAAAATTTCACAAACCCCACATTTTTAATTTTTTTTTTGTTGGGCTTTCTGGCATAAGGCGAATATTATTAGTTTGCTAGTAGATATTTTAAGTAGGGTGGGGCGGGGGGCAAGGGAGGTGTGATTGGAGGAGTGAAATAAACATAAAATGGAATAATAAAATTAAAAATCAAAACACTAATGGTGGCTGGATATTCTCAAAAAATAAAAAACTAAAAAAAAAATTAATAGTGCGTGTGTCAGCGCCGACGCGTGACTGGAGTTTACTCCTGAAAAACGATTGTCTTAAATTATATACAATAGGCAAAGGAAGTCGCAATGAACGCATATATTTATTTTTATTGATTTGATAAAACATATTACATAAAATTTATTTTCTATTTTTTGGTCTATTATAATATGTCTTTCGCCATTTTGTGGTGGCAGCCATATTAGATTCAAAATAACGTCACACAGATTATTGTATTATAATCGTCATACCCTCTCATTTGATACCCATACTGAGGGGGCTGTGAATTTGGAATGACTTTAGTCTATTATAGATATGTCTTCCACCATTTTCTGTGTTGGCCGCCATAAAGAATTTAGAATGACAGCACACAGCAGACAGTATTGTACCTGCCATGCCCTTTCATTTGATACCCATGTCGGTGGTCGGGGAAAACAAAGGCAAAAATCGGCCGCCATATTGGAACCGCCATCTTGATTTTGTTACAAAATAGTCAGATTGTAGTTCCATGCGAGCTATACATATGTGCAAAATTTGAAGTTTGGTTATATGAAAGTGGGTCAAAATCAAGTTGAAGGTTTTTTTTTGTTAACGTTTTTTTTTGTTAACGGTTTTTTTGTTAACGGGTTTTTTTTGTTAACGCTTGATTTTACTACCTCTCTATTTTTCATACCGTGCTCTATATTTGAAACGATTCTTAAGGAGTAAACTCCAATAAACTCCAAAAAAAATAAAAAAAATGGCGCTCAATAGCCATCTTTGATCATTCTTTAAAAAGTTTACAGCGCACCCGTTCCCATACCAGTTCCATGTACTTTTTAACATTGCATATCACTGCAGGTAAGCATTCCTTTTAAAAGCTTTTATTTTTGTTTAACTTTTGCAATTATCTTTTCTTTTGCAAACGTTTTACCAAATCGGTCCCCCAACTAAGTATACTAACCACGTCCAATGCTGCTTGTCCTTTGTATCGAACGAGAACCGTCCTATTGAGTAATGCTAATGTCACTCTTTATAGTCACCAAAATGATCGCCTGTTTGCTTCGTTTTATTAAAAATTTCTTGAAAACTGCTGTAATGCTTCCTTGGGAGCATCTTTGGAAGCGCTCAAAATTAGGTCCCTCCCAGTTGGGAACAGAATGCATTCAGAATGGATTCAGAATTGATTCCAGTACATTGGAAGTGATTCCACTTCGGATTCAAAGACATGTAGACGACCGATTCTTTTTGCATTGGGATGTTATAGCACGGAACCAATTCATTCCTCTCTGCATTCCCTAGAATCGATTCGGAATTGATTCTTTAGAATTGATTGGAAATTTTTTTACGCTTAGCAACGAACTGGGAATACATTTGATTCCCTTCTGCATTCTTCAGAATCAGAACAGGAATCTATTGGTTCCTTCGGTATGCATTCTGAATCAATTCTTCTGGAATGGGTTCTTCTTTTCCCAACTTGCGCTTGATCAGCGCTCCCAATTTTTTCCGCTGAATGGTGACAAAGGAACGTGTAGTCAAAGTAGTCGAAGTGCCCTTAGACTCAGGGAATCCAGGCCATGGCCCTCAAAACCCTACGAACACACCACACACTATACCTTTCCCCTAGATTGACCTTAAAGAAGGACTTCTCTGTCGAACTACCCTAAAGAAGAGAATGGAGAAACGGAAACGTCCTGCGAAAGTTCGATGTACGAATATTCACCGACGACTCCAAGACCTTAGAGGGCGTCGGAGTAGGGGTTTATCTAGAGACCACACTAACAGTTGACTGTCCTAGCACCTTCCAGTGTACGCTAGTGTCTTTCAAGCCGAAGTGCTGGCGATCCTGAAGGCCTGCCAGACAATGAACTTAGAACCTACAAAAGGATGTAGCGTTGGAATTTCCATAGCCAGCCAAGCCTCTATAAAAGCTCTGGATTCAGTAATGATGCGCATGAACAAACTGTATAACAATTCGATGAATACTATATCTACTGGGAACTGGACACTCTGGTGCAGAAAACTCCATACAAGTTTATGTTTACTTTCAGTACTATTTTTAACCATGCTAATAAATTAATCTTGATTAGGATTGTAGTAACCATACTCAAGGGCGTCGCCAAGGGGGCAGGGAGGGGCGGCCGCCCCCCCCCCCCTATAAATTGGAAAAAATCTAGTCAAATGACATCGAAAAATGTGTGAAAACGTACGTGGTTTATAGAGAAGATGGTGACAATTAACGATTCAAAACAGAATTAACTATTTACAGCCATTCTTTGACGATTGGATAGTGGCTCGTGTAAAAGTAGTCAAAGGGTCAAGCTTGCTACGGATGGCGGAGGTAGATGTAAGCGACTCGCGATAGTTCGGTTCAGTGCTGAGCTTTTTATTCGTTAGCGAGTGTTAGTTCGTAATATAAAAAAAAAGTTCATCAAAGCTTTGTTCTTTCATTGCACTTCGCAAAAACTGAATCTTGTAATCAATGATCTCAATACACTGCCTGATGCCGTAATTCATGTCCCTAAAGAAACGAAACCCTTCTTCCCCAAAAACGGGAAAAACTTTAAAAATTTTAATTGCTCTACCGCGCACAAATTGTCAACGCCTCAATGGTCTTAGCAATGAAGAGTGTGTTCACAGAAAGTTTATTTTTGACCACCTAGACCATTTCGACCTAGACATCGACAAAAAACCCGCGAAGGTTATGTTTTAATTAAGTTTATTCATTTAATTTTTTTTAGTAATAAAAATATTTCTGCAGAAATTTTATTTATTGTTCATTCATATTTCTCCCAATCTCGATCATCTTGCCCCCATCTGGCCGATTGGCTGGCGACGCCCTTGACCATACTAATAAATATGTTTTGTATTATTATATGTTAAAATAGCGCAATTCAGCGCAATTCAGCACAATTCAGCACAATTTAACTATGTGTGCTGAATAAATTTAAAACATGTAATAAATACATAAATTATTCTTTAATACATATATGAATATTATAATGAAATTGGTTTAGAGATAACACGACAAAATTCAAGATTATTCGTTATTTCTGGTTATAGTTTTAGAGCAGAATATTCAGCATAAAATTGTATAAAAAAAGGTCAAAAAATAAAAAAAAAACAATCAAAACAAACAAAACAAAAATCAGTTTCCCTACTATTTTTTTTTCTACTAGCAAAACTTTGTTTTTTGCAATATACATATATTATTTAAATATATATATATATATATTTTTTTTAATATTTTGTTTTCTAAGAAATTCCAAAAATCGTATATATAATATTTTTTTTTTTAATATGCAATCACTGTAAATATTTTTTTTTCATTTTAAATTTTAAATAATTACGGGCAAACTGTGGATGTCGTCCAGCGTAATTCCATAAATATTTTTGAACATTTTTTTTTTTAATATGAGTACATTTTTTTGATGGTTGTTTTTACTTTCCATATTTATATGTTTTTCTTTTGTCTTTTCTAAATTAAACCAATTTTTTTTCAGGATTCTTATTTTATGGGTGTTTTTTTTTGTTTTTTCCTTTTGAATATTTTTTTTTATTCATAAATTCATTTTCAACCATTTAAAAATAGTTAACAAAGTTTTATATTTTTTGTATTGTGTGTGTGTGTAACTTTTGTGTATGTTTTTTTTGTTTGTGTTGTGTTTTGTGATTTTGTTTTGCACATTTTTTATTTATTATTTTTTTTTGTTTTGGGTTTTTTTTGAAACATCGATAAAAATTTTACTGAATATATTTTTTTGTGGTTGTAGCATACGCCGTATTTTTTTTTCAATTTTGTTGTTGTTTTTGTTGTTGTTGTTGTTGTGGGTATTATTAATTATTATTATTTGTTTTTTTTTTATTTTGATTGTGTTTTTAAGTTTAATTTTTTTTTACATTTTTCTCAACTATATTTATAACGGTTATAAATAAAATCAAAAGAAAAAAATATTAGGTATATATATATATTGAAACGTAAACAAGAATATTTTGTGCTATTTATAAATAATCATATCATATCTACTATATATATATATGTATTATCTAACTTAAAAAAAACACTATTGCCAATTTGTATATAATATATATTTAACGAAAAAACATTAAAACTTGAACTGCCAATTTTTTTATTTATTTCTTTTTAAGCGTTTATTTTTTTTTTGCAGAATATTTAAACAGAAAATTCTTTACCAAAAAAAAAACAAAAAAAAATACAAATTAAAAAAAACGGAAAGATCAAAAACCATGAAATAATTTTTCTGCGTTTTCATTAAATTTATTTTTAATTTTCTTGTATATTTTTATTTTTATTATTTTTATTATTATTATTATTATATTATTTAAATATTTGTTTTCTGGTGAAATAATCATTATTTTTTTTTCTTATCATTTTGTATTATATTTTGTTTTTTTTTTACTCTGGTTTCAATCGATGCCATTGCACAATTGTTTGACGTGGTTTTGATATCATGTCCTGCCAATGTTTTGTCTCGGATGCTCCGGAACCATTTTTACCTAAAATTATTTATTTAATTTATTTTTATTAATTATTTATATCGCAACAAAAAAACAAAAATATTGTATCATTATAATCCATAGTCCGTGGGAAATTAGCATTTTATAGCCTCGAAACACGCACGCATTTATGACGAAAATTCCTCATTAATTAGGAATATGAAGCTCATCAATTAGGAAAACCGATTAGGCAAATTTTTGGTTAATCTAGTACGAAATCTCAAAAGAGAGCCATCTGTCGAACGATAGATCATGTTAAAAAGCCCGATTTAGGCGTTTTTCCAGAATCAGCTGATTTTTATTTTAATTTTACTTGAAAATTAATAAAAAAATATTACTTTTTTCCATATTAAAAAATTAATTATTACTTGTTTCCCTTCCATTGGGGCAACAACTTACCAAAGATATAATTTTTTTTTATTTTTCGTTCTCTGACATTTTTCACTACACCACAACTGTCATAATATAACGAGGTATTTTAACGTGTGTCACCCCGTAAGGACGTTCGTTATAAATTAGGAATTTTCGTCATATTTTGATTGCCGTGTGTCGAGGCTGTTAAGGAGACAAAATTCCAAAATGGCTGAAAATTGGTCCACAGCTTCCTTGGGACTTTTTAAGAAAATAATTTCGGAATCACAAAAAAAAATCACTCAAAAACTGTTTTTTTCGAAATTTTTTTTTAATCAGTCAATGCGACAATGTTATTGCCTACAAAAAAGCCCTCTTGTAAATTTTTCGAAAACCTAAACCTTTCGAAATTATTCAAGGTCAAAGTTTCCAAAAATCACTTTTCGGCCAAATTTAACCTTGAATTATTCGGAAAGGTCAAGGTTTTCGAAAAAAAAATGACAAAAGAGCTTTTTTGCAGGCAATAACGGTTCGTATTGCCCGATCAAAATTTTTTTTCGAAAAAACCAGTTTTTGAGTGACTTTTTTTTGCCAAAATGTGATTTCCGGCGGCCATGTTTTTTTTTTGTTCTTCCGAAATTGTTTTCTTGAAAAGTCCCAACGAAGGTGTGGACCAACTTTGGTATTTTGTCTCCTTTCGTGCGTTTTTTTTTGCTAATTTCCGCGGACTACCAGTCAAATTGGTGGTTTTCTTGTAACAAAATTGTGGAAGTTTTTTTCTGTGCTTTTTTTTTTGGGTTGGCTGAATCCGAATTTCAAGCTGCTTTATTGCTGCCTTTTTTTATGTGAAAAAACCAAGCTTAGGAATCACCCTTTGTACTACCAGAGTCCGTCATGTCGTACATGTCATGGTGCAATGTCTAGTAGTAAGCTTGGTTTAAAGGATAGAAAAAAGGATAGGAAAGGTTAGAAAAAGGGTCTGGGGAATGTTCGAGGAAATGTCTATAAACCTTGCGTTTTTGAACTCTAAGATGTTGTACGAGTTCGGAAATACTGACTGCGGGAGATTATTCCAAAGTCGAGTTGTTCCATTAACAAACGAACTTCTAGACCGTATTGTGCCCGAAAGGGTGCGGGGAGGGGGGCTGGAGGTTATGAGGGGTGGGCCGAGAGGCGTAGTATTATGTTGCGGGAAAAATATTCAGCCTTATTCTTCTTGTCGAGTGACGTGACAAATGTCATTTTTGCTGAGAAAAAAACTTTCGCAATTTTGTTACGAAATTTTGTTACATTTTTTGAACACCGAGATTGACTGGACACGGTTATGCAACAATGTAGGATTAGTAAATGAGAATACAAAATTATGATTTATATTACGTAAAATAATAATATTAGTATAAAAATTCGATTCTAACAACCTGCTAGTAGTATCCTTCCAATTAGTTCATTACGTCCAATATTGTCAAAATCCATCACCATTATATCAAGCGAACATTCACGTATTTTCTCCCATGGTACATTGAAACTAAATGATTCATTAAATACTGGATTAAGGGTGCACTTGAATATTGGAGTTTTTCGTTTTTCAATACGTTTATCTCCGAATTGTAGCCAGACTTTAACATACGGGTCTGAAATAAATAAGGAAATTGTTTTTAAACTTTTATAAATATTTTATTTATTTATTTATTTATTTAAACAGTCTCTACAGTATGAAACCTACAGACTAAAAGGACAATAGCCATACTGAAAAGAATTTTATAGAAAATTTAACGATAACAAAATGAAGTGCAAATTTATATACAATAAAAATAAAAGTTTAAGCTATGGATATTACTGGGAGATCTGATCGCCAAAGTAGGCCGGTAGTAAGCAGGTGAAAAGACGAGTGACAATGAAATTACTAAACGGCAAGCTAACAGAGGATTTGGAGGCTCCATCTTAGAAGAAGTTAGCATTTCAATTCTATTCAGCTCCATAGTAATGTTATTCAGCTCAAATTTATTACAGTGTTCTTTTGATATTTTGCTCACGTCATTTTATTTTATGTATTATAATATACCTCGGGCAGTTTCAAATGTTATTCAGCGTACCATATGTGAATGTGATTTCATTGATTTTACTTTGTTATTGAATTTCACGATAGCATAATTGTATATTGTTGCATTTCAATTCTATTCAGCTCCATAGTAATGTTATTCAGCTCAAATTTATTACAGTGTTTTTTTGATATTTTGCTCATGTCATTTTATTTTATGTATTATAACATACCTCTGGCAGTTTCAAATGTTATTCAGCGCACCATATGTGAATGTGATTTCATTGATTTTATTTTATTATTGAATTTCACGATAGCATAATTGTATATTGTTGCATTTTACTTCTATTCAGCTCCATAAAATTGAGCATTACTTTGTGATTTATTATATATGCTTAGTTTTACCGTAAATTGATTAACTTTATATATATTTTAGTGTTATTCAGCGCCATAGAAATGAAATTTTTCTATATATATCGTTTTGATTAGATTTTATTTTATGATATGATTAATGTTATTCAATTTCATGCTTATCAAACGTTTTATAATCAAATTAAAATTCTATTATTTATACTTAATTATATTAAAGAAATTTTTCTTACCAGATTTCCCGTTAATATCTTTAGCTTTTAAATTTCTTGCTTTAATAAGTGTCAACGTCAATATTGAATTAGACGGTTGATAACACAGTGATGATAAAAGTTCACCACATTTATCTTTGGCCGGTGGTTTTAACGCTTTCCAAAATGACTGCTTTCCAGCAAAATCAACCTAAATGAAATGAAAGAAAATTTTGAATAATGAGAATAAGAGCAAAAAAAAAATAAAATAAATGAAAACAATTCTAGTTTTAATTGTACCTGGCACAATGGTAAAAATACTTCGCCGATAGAATCATCCCGTGAGAATCTATCGTAATCAAAAACGTGCAGATGTAGCACCTAAAAAAACAAGAAAGAAATATTATCGAAAAATCTAGATCGAGCTTGGTATAAAGGTGTATTTAAAAAAAACAAAAAAAAATGTATGTAATTTTTGGTGTCATAAAACTGTCTAAATATAGAGCGTGATTCAGCCTCTAGTATTCCTTGTGTATTTTTTGTTTTGTTTTTTTTTATTTTTTTTTTGTTAATGGCGCTCCTCCATGGCAAGGTGAAAATGTTGAAATTGCACCTGTTTTAATTTTGTTTAAAAGCTTTACCATTAATATTGCATATATGTAGGCGTAGGTATATATATAAAACAAAGCATCAGAGGTGGCATTTGTGTTTTAGTTTTGAAATTTTAAATTTTGTTGATTTTATTTTATGGTTGGTCGCGGATGGAAGGAGGAAGAGTAGCTTATGGTTAGATATGGCTGAGATGTTGGTTTAAGCTCATATATTTACGCCAAAAAGATAGGCCCATTGTGATGCCATAGTCATCCCACTTTAAACCGGGATGTTCAAGTGTCGTTTCTTCGCCAAACCATTTCGAGGAAGTAAAGAATCTCCTGAGTTGCGGGATCCCAATCTTCGAGACTTCTGTAAGCGTGTTTTAGAAAGGGTTCACCAAATGTGGTTAATCTCCTTCTGTGTTTAGGGCTGGGCAATGACAGAGGAGATGTTGAGAGATGGGAGCCTCGGTAGTCTAAGGAGTAAAGCGTCTGGCTACCATCCCAGAGGTCCCGGGTTCGAATCCCAGCAGCACCACGTTCCTTCGCCCCTTTCCCACCTTCTTTCTTCGTGCGTGGTGCTGCCGGGGTTCGAACCCAGGACCTATGGGATGGTAGCCAGGGGCACCTTACTCCCTAGACTACCGAGGCCTTACTCCCTAGACTACCGATTGATGGGTTGAGATGGGAGCCTCGGTAATCTAAGGAGTAAGGCGTCTGGTTACCATCCCAGAGTTCCCGGGTTCGAATCCCAGCAGCACCACGTTCCTTCGCCCCTTTCCCACCTTCTTTCTTCGTGCGTGGTGCTGCCGGGATTCGAACCCAGGACCTATGGGATGGTAGCCAGGGGCACCTTACTCCCTAGACTACCGAGGCCTTACTCCCTAGACTACCGATTGATGGGTTGAGATGGGAGCCTCGGTAGTCTAAGGAGTAAAGCGTCTGGCTACCATCCCAGAGGTCCCGGGTTCGAATCCCAGCAGCACCACGTTCCTTCGCCCCTTTCCCACCTTTTTTCTTCGTGCGTGGTGCTGCCGGGATTCGAACCCAGGACCTATGGGATGGTAGCCAGGGGCACCTTACTCCCTAGACTACCGAGGCCTTACTCCCTAGACTACCGATTGATGGGTTGAGATGGAAGCCTCGGTAGTCTAAGGAGTAAGGCGTCTGGCTACCATCCCAGAGTTCCCGGGTTCGAATCCCGGCAGCACCAGTAATTCCTTCACCTTTCCCACCTTCTTTCTTCGTGCGTGGTGCTGCCGGGATTCGAACCCAGGACCTCTGGGATGGTAGCCAGACTCCCTAGACTACCGAGGCCTTACTCCCTAGACTACCGATGCGGTCTGTTCGGACTGGCTTTATTAATGGCGTAAGTGCACTGCTCTGTGAAAATGCTCACAATGCTGTCGAGTTGTTCCCCGGTTTTTGGGAATACAGGGTGTCTTAGGGGTAAGGTTTTTTGCGATAAGGTATAGTAACCCCAATTTGTCCTTTTGAATTTTTTTATTTTAGAAGGAGGAAAGATTCGCGAATTTCGCAGGATTTTCAAACATTCTGCATCTGTTGTACTTATGACTAATTAATCTGTATGTCGATTACAATTAACTTTAGATTAAAATTCTATTTAATGGTTGCATAACAGTAAACGTTTTCGCTAATTCTGTTATGTCGTTAATCGTTTCTCTCTCTCTCTCTCCCCCGAATTTTGCTTGGGTTACTTAAGTGTTTTTACCTTAGCCTATATAGTGTATAAGTACACACTTTATCTCAACAACCTTTCACAGCATCAAGCTAACAGCCCTCTTGGATATCAGGGTGCGAGTTATGCGAAATGAAGGTAATAAAACCCAACAAGGAACACCGATAAAAGGGATACCAACCCCCCCCCCCCCCAACACACAAAGGACATGAAATGCAACTTTTGTTGAAAATTTTGTATGTGTGTTTCGCTGCCATATTACTGGTAAAAATTTACGGTTGAAAATCCTGTGACATTGTCATAAAATTCTTAGATAGCCCTAAACAGAGCAACACCTGTGTTTTGTTAAGGGAGACTTGTAGTTCCTTCTTGGGCACAATTTTTACCCTTCGTCCTATTTTTTTTTGCCTATACACAAAAATACATCACGATATTCTCGTATACAAGGGCACAGGCTTCAGGAGAATGAATACAAAGTATCCATGACTAAATTTATAGGGTTGTATCATATCGGGGAGGATATAGTTTTGTAAAATTGTTTTATGAAAGAAGAAGAAGAAAAAAAATGTTTTGGGATACAAGACGATTAAAAATTTGTTTTGTTGTTGTTTTTGCCGGGACAAAGCTGGAAGGACGAGGCAAATGCCTTACCACACAAATTTAGGCTCATGCACGCCGTGTATATCAGAGATAACTTTACCAACTTAAGAAGGACTTGTATGTGGTCCTTACGACCCTTCACTTCAACAGTGAACGGATACACATTAAAACATTAAATAACCCTATCGGTTCTATCACGTCTGTGTAATAAATAAGAAAAAAGGATATTCGATTAATTTTTGGCCGTATTATCGCTTGTTTTTCCTCAAATTATCGCTTGTCCTCCCAAAAATTTCTTCCTTTGTTGTAGTTTTGGGTTTCGAAGCTGAACTCTTGACTGTTTTTTTTTTCAGTTTTATATATATTTTTTTTGTGTAATTCAAAATTAATGTGTAATTCAAAAATTATAAATATATATTTAAAATATAAGAAAATATTAAAAATTTACTCTAGATTGAAGTTTCTGTATGGGGAATCCTTCAAAATAGAATGTTTCATTCCAGCGTGGATTTAATGTTCTTCGTTTTATTTTTGTTTCAAGGCGGTGTTTTTTATCTGGTAAAAGTGTAACACGAACATAAGGATCTGATGTTCCACTTAAATCCTTTGCTGGTAGCTCTTTACCCTGAAAAAGAAAACAAAAAAACCAAAAAAAAAACCTTTAAAATTTTTATTAATTCAAAGTCCTGCAAAAAAAATTACATAAAACATTTGTAATTATCAAATTTTTTTTTGTAAATTGGGGAAATATTAAGGAAAGCACATCAGCAGTATTTTTGGAAGGTGAACAGCATATCACTGTATATTATTGTTCTGTAAGTAGTATAGCCGCAGAACTCCGAAATCAGTAGTGACGTCATAGGGGATGTGGACTTGGATGTGAGCTTTATCCGGGACAAGAACCCGTGAGCTTTTTCTGGTGTTACTGTGAGTGTGAGCGCGCCACCTGTATGAAACTAGTTGAACTTCGCAGTACTGGGTTATGGTGTCTTGGCTGTTTTTTTGGAAGGCGAACAGCATATCACTGTATATTATTGTTCTGTGAGTAGTATAACCACAGAACTCCGAAATCAGTAGTGACGTCATAGGGGATGTGGACTTGGATGTGAGCTTTATCCGGGACAAGAACCCGTGAGCTTTTTCTGGTGTTACTGTGAGTGTGAGCGCGCCACCTGTATGAAACTAGTTGAACTTCGCAGTACTGGGTTATGGTGTCTTGGCTGTTTTTTTGGAAGGCGAACAGCATATCACTGTATATTATTGTTCTGTGAGTAGTATAACCACAGAACTCCGAAATCAGTAGTGACGTCATAGGGGATGTGGACTTGGATGTGAGCTTTATCCGGGACAAGAACCCGTGAGCTTTTCCTGGTGTTACTGTGAGTGTGAGCGCGCCACCTGTATGAAACTAGTTGAACTTCCCGGTACTACGGTTATGGTGTCTTGGGTGAGTTTTCATTTTGGTTTGCAGTTATGTGTGTCTTTGGTGGGCTTTTATGCCTTTTACGATATCGGTCTTTATCCATGGGGCTTATCCCCTTTTTCATTTCATTTCTTGTTGAGGGGCGCCTTTGGCGGGCACTGCGACCTATTTTATTTATTCAATTGTGCCATTCCCATCTTTAAAAAACATCTGGGTTAAGGGTTTTAATAGCCGTATTCCTACTACTTTTAAGTACTCCAGAGTAAAAAATTAAAGGAACGCAAAATTTGTCGATATGAGTAAAACCTATGAAATCTCTGTGAGAGCAGGAATAGTTCCAAGTAAATACGAGTAAAAAAGAGCAGAAAAGGAACACGGCTAATATAGCCTAAAACTGATTTAGGGTTCCTGTCCGAAAAATCTCCCTGGGAGTAGGGAAGTCGCGATGGAGAAGGCTCAGTCTCTTCCCCGCTGGTAGCCTCACAGTCGCACAACAAGTACTCCACAGTTTCGGGAGCTGCCCCGCAGAACCCACAGCTACAATCGGTTACCAGTCCTATTTTTTTTTAGATTGTAGTTAAGCGAACAGACAACACAATTTCTATAGCCTTGCTGGTTAATTAGTAGAACAGCTTCATGTATGGCTAGAACCTCCGCTTGGTAAAACACTACAGTGCTCGGGCAGAGTCGGAAAGATACTTCAATCCCAATCTCTGGGGAAAAGACTCCTCCTCCTCCCACCAATCGATCCTCGAGCTTAGAGCCATCAGGAAAGAAATTTATGGCATCCTGAAAACTGTTTGGTATATTTCTCCATTCACGACGTGAAGGGATGTACATAGACTCCGTAGTTCCGGACGTTAAGTACGCACAGAATATTAATTTTCTGCTATTGGTCGTTCTATCCGGTGAGTGCTGCCCATGCAGGTGCTTTATACAATATAAACTAAATTAATTACAATCGTGATATGAAGGCTTCGGCTTGGCTTTGGGCCCCCTACGAGGGCTATGCAGTGAGGTCTATAGGTCCAGGGAAAGTGATGACTCACGCTGAACAAATTCGATCGTAACATTGGTCTTAAACACCATTCCATACATCCTCGCCTCGCCACCAAAAGGCTCACAACCACCAGAAACACTTAAACTGATTGCATACCCATAGGGGCACTATTCAATAAAACTTCCAAAGCACCTAAACCCCCTTGCATACCTGCAGGCATCAAAAGCTTACCACGGATATCCCATTGCATACCTCCAAGCACCAAAATATTACACCACACCACGGACATAAACCCCATTGCATAATTTCAGGCCGCATCACCGGCATAAACCCCTTAGCTTCTTGGCAAGAGGTGGAGCGGGAAACAGCGGATGATGCAGGAATGTCATACTTCTTCTACTCGTGAAAGTTTCGATGATACTTTAGTTTGAACTCGAAGATATTTGTACGAGTTCGGAAATACTGATTATGGAAGCTTATTCCACAATCGAATTGTTCTTATTATAAACGAACTTCTCTAGACCGTAGTGTGCGCTAAAAAGGGGGGGTGGGAGGGCAGGGGGACTGCAGGCAGTGGCGTAGCGTGGGTGTCAGCCGCCCGGGGCGGAAGAAAATTTTGCCGCCCTCATATTAACTTCCCAGTTTATAGGGAAGTTATTGTAATCGGTCCGAAAATAGGTGGTAATTTTTTCCTGCACGATCTTGCGCGAACCAAAAAAGATATCGAATTCGTTGATTTCATAGATTTTCATAAAATTCGGTCTAGTCGTTTTTTTGTTTAAACGACGTAAGTGATTTTTGCACCAACAAATGATACCGAATTCGTTGAGGTCGTAGCGTATTACCGAAGTTACAATCTGAAAAGATTTTCATAAAAATCGGTCGAGCCGTTTTTTTGTTTAGACGACTTAAGTGATTTTTGTACCTGCACGATATCTCGCTAACCAAAAATGATATTGACTTCATTGAGCTGCCGATCGACGCGTATTACAGAAGTTACAATCTGAAAAGATTTTCATAAAAATCGGTCGAACCGTTTTTTTTGTTTGAACGAAGTTCGCGATTTTTGTACCGTCCAATATCGCGAATACCAAATATGATACCGTCTTCGTTGAGCTGCCGATCGGCGCGTATTAACGAAAACATGCTTTGAAAAAAAATTTCATAACATTCGGTCAAGCCCTTTTTTTGTTATGAAATTTTTTTTCTTGATTCAGCAGAGCGTTAGGACAGTTTTTTGTCAATTTCCTCTCCTTTTGTTTTGGATCGCCTTTCTTAGTTGTGGCAACACCCCACAAAAGCGTGCAGCTATGATCGTGATCCCACGGGGCAGGTAATTGATCAACAATACCCCTTTGGAAACTCAAAAGAAGGTCGCTACAAAGAGCAAAATGTCATTATTATACGTTCAATTAATGAAAGGGGATTCCCCGATTTCGTCACAGTATAAGTAATAAAAAATTTCGTGCTCTTTTCGATCGGTCCGAATCGTAGGGTGCGACAAAAATAATATTTACAAGATATTATTATTATTTATTGTGAAATTTTGCCGCCCCTGCCGCCCCTACTACGCGACGCCACTGACTGCAGGTGCTGTCACCGATGAGTCTTATGGCGCGATTTTTTATGCTTTACAAAAGTCACGCTTATGTGTGGTTTTTAAGCGCCAGTCCAGATAAATGAGTTGTGCACGGGGCAGGGGATGAATATAAGGTGAAGAAGGTGGTTTTTCCAAAAAAAAAAAAATCGACGGGTTAAAAACGTTGTTGAATTTTATGTGTGATACACGTACATGAATTTTCGTTTTACTGAGAATTATACAATAAAAAACGAAATGAATTTTTAATATTTCAAAGCAATAATAAACTTTTTCTGATTACATAAAAACCCATTGACGATCGCAACGAGAAAAGTGCTTAGCTTCCACTTAACTTCTTTACTCTAAACCCATTACATTCAATGTTCTTCTTCGTTCGTTGTGCTGTATCCTTTCGTATTATTGTTCAATGCATTATTAAATTTATTGTTCATAATAAATCCACCGACAATAAAAAAAAAACGAAAGATAAAAAGAAATCTACTCCTTACGCGCGATAAGCAACAGTTATGAACCCAATGGACGAACATCTTTCCGGATGCGCGGAAGGGGCGGCGGTGGTGGAGGGGGGGGGGGGGGGGGTGACGGTATAAAAAAGATACGGAAATAAAACTTTGAAACAAAATTAAATTTATTTTGTAGTTAGATTTTTTCCTGTATTTATAGAAGAATAAGAAAAAAAAAAGAGACACGAAAAAAGCAAGTAAAAATAATATGTCTGATCCCATAAAAAGGATCTCCTCTCATTCATCCATAATCTCATTTTGCACACTCTTCGCATCATGCCTTAAAGCCCAGCACACTTGATGCGGTGCGCGCTTATCCTTGGGGCTACCCGGAAGGGAAAGCAAAAAAAGCTGCTCTGCTCTTTTTCTTTTTTTACCCGGGAAAAATATCCTCAAAAAAAAAAAGGATATATGAGAACCAGCAACAGAAAAAAATGTGTAGAAGCGAGAAAGAGATAGAATCCTGCACATATTATCGAGAGATGGCCCTCTGGGCAGGAGCAGGAACTGTCTCTCCTAATTTAAAAGGATATGAATCACTTATATCCGTTTATGTGACATCCTGCCCTTTTCTACTACCACTACTTATGCACTGTTAGTATAACAACGTATTTGAATATATTCCAGCATCAACTTTCCCCAATCAGAAGAAAAAAAGGGGTAAAGCAAAGGGGAATTTAGAGAAGATAAACGCTTTTAGCTCTTCGACAAGCACTTTTCCACCTCTTATCTTACTTAACTGCTGTTTGTGTGTGCGTGTGTGTGTGTGTACGTGTGTGTATGTGTGTGTACGTGTGTGTATGTGTGTGTGTGTGTGTGGGGGGGGGAATAAATTCTTTTTCCCCGATTTTATTTTCTGTTGATTGCGCATGAAGCTTTATTGAATCATGCTTGGGTTTGAATCCTGGATTAAGGAATGAAACTTTCATAGCGCTTCAATTTGTGCTTCGGTAAGCGCAACTTGACATTAACACGTTAGTATACTATTTGCCACATGTGTGTACTGAATCTATTCTGATTCTACTGATACTTTCAGTGTGATGTTCCGTGGTCGGTGCATGCCAAAAAATTGGTGGCAGCGATAGGATTGGTGGCAGCGATGGGATTGGTGGCAGCGATGGGATTAGTGGCAGCGGTAGAACTTTTACTAGGAGAGAGAATTACACCAAAGCGCATTTATCACTTTCGGTCTGTTTGGCTTTTGTTTTCGTGTAATTGCTCACACTTCACTGAAGGACATCATATGTGTAGCCAACAATATGTAGATGATGAAACTGTTCTATATGCACATGTAAAAAAAGGGAGGATATAACAGTAGAAGAAGAACAAAAATGAAACAACACACGACACGATCATAATATAGGGCTTTTAGGGCTATTTTTAACATGTCCTTTCAAGTGTTGTAAGGATTATATAAAACACAAGCAAACTTTTAATAATGCTAAGTGCGAAAATTGGTTACAATGTGAATGTTGATCGAGGATGAAAGGAAGGATACTATTCCTTTTTTTATACCTTTTAACCGATTAATAGAGTGATATGTATTTGTTGTTGAAAACAAAAGGTCCAACGGTGGAATAATTTAGCTCAGAATTTAGCTCAGAATTTAGCTCAGAATTTAGCTCAGAATTTAGCTCAGAAGTACACAATCCTTCAATAAATTATTACCAACAGCCCATAACCCCTTCTGCATCAGGGGTTGTTAAACCTTGTAAGTACTTTCGCCAGCATATGTCTCGATGGGGTGTAGTCTATCATTCACCCTTAAGAAAAATTTCGTCTAAAGATCGCCAAGTAACTGTTAACAGGTGTCTTATTTATCCAGTCGCTGCTACACACATACATGATGATGAAATTTTTAGATGGGTCACATTTCTTGTCAAGTGTTCCTGAATGGGGAGAAGGGGGGTGGGCTGCATATTTCTGGGCATGAACCGACCCGAAAAACACTTCTCAACTGTCTCCAATAGAAAAGCGCTAGACTGGAATAACATACGTATCATTTTTGGAAAAAAATATATATATATATACACCGAACGACCCGTCCACTACTTGCTTGGATGACTTTTGGGGGCTTGAGATTGAATTGAGAATGGTCGGAATCTATTGGAAAATTACAAAAAGTGTTTTGAGTGTTGTGTTGCCCACAATTATTATTTGGATGACCATGGTAATTAGTAAAAAAAAAATATATATTCTATTTTATTTGTTAACTCAACTGAATTTCGATTGAAGAGGGTTGTTAACGCTGCTGGAGTTTCATATTTATTTTGGGGTAAAGTGGTGATGCAAAAAAAAATATCACTTGAGAATTTTCTCGTGTGAGAACGATAGTTGGTCAATATATGCATGATTGGTCGATATACATACATACACATGAACGTGTTAATTCATTCAATTCTCAGGCACGATTCGGTGCTGTCGTGGCCAGCATGGAGCAGGATTATTTTTTTTAGGGAGGAAAGTTGTTAGAATCTATTGTCAGTCGAGTAGCAAGGGGATGTGTGCTCGACCGCGAGTTTAAGTGATAGAGATACCTGTGTAGGTTTACTCCTAACCGATAGTATCAGACTCCTACTGACTAATCACACGCCATAAATCTTTTGCATGACGTTTCTGTAAAAAAATTCACACAAGCCATAGAGGCAAGAAATTTTCCCAGGCTCAAGTAACCCAATACCTACTGTATATGGAAATGCTTCCTTCAAATCCTTGTGCTTTTTTTTAAATGTGACGCCAATAATTATTATTTTAAAAGAACGCATTATTCTTGTAGACCATCCGTAAGATCAATCGGGTATAATTTTTATAGTTTTATGGCGTTACCTCTAACTTCCCCCCCCACAGGAATTGTATCCCATTTGCATAAGAATGGGAAAATTGGCGGTTACTGCGTGATATGAAAAGTTCAGCAGAGTTTTCCCACTCAAGCTGAAGTTTTTAAAAGTGTGGTGTTTGCTTAATTCTTATAGGTGTCACAGAGGTTCAATTGGCTCAGAGCTGAATTTAATTCTTAGTGACGCTCCTACCGATGCCCGCAGGCTCAATTCCAAGATTCCGATTCCACAAAAAGATCCCACCCAAGACAGCGAAGTTCAACCTACAGAGCTCGAGAGGTCAGCCGGGGCGAGTGCTCACCCAACGCTGAAGCTCGCCCAAGGCACAAATCAACCATAGCGAAGTTCAATCAAATTCCCCACCGCGAAAGCTTATTACGAATAGAGAGCAACTTTTAATTAGCCTAGGTATGTGCTTAAATGTTTTTTCTGAAGTATGGTCCTTCAAAGAATTTCAGGAATTTTGCTCGCGATCGTATCCAGAGAAATTTCGTTCAGCGGAGTAAAAAGCGAAACGATTGCCATCGTTCTTCTATATCAGTAGGTGTTGGGTCGATTGGGCGTGCGAACCAAATCTGATCTTTCAGGCTCCACCGGCTGGTTCCAAGTCTGTGACGTAGGCGATTATCAAATTTCTATATCAGTAGGTGTTGGGTCGATTGGGCGTGCCAACCAAGTCTGCTTTCAAGCTGCCGGCTGGTTCCAAGTCTGTGATAGGCGATTATCAAATTTCTATATCAGTAGGTGTTGGGACGATTGGACGTGCGAACCAAATCTGATCTTTCAAGCTGCGCCGGCTGTTTCCAAGTCTGTGACATAGGCGGCGATTATCAAATTTTGTGTAACATGGTGTGACATGGGTTCGATTAGACGTTTCGTGTGTGCGTTTGATTTTACCGAATTGATGAATAAACATAACACAGACGTAACACGGAATTTATTACAGATAATTATATTATTCCACTTTATTTAATAATAATATTTAATTAAAGAAAAATATTCTCTTACCTGCAGTACTTTCAGTATTAGTGTTGTATTTTGAAAATCATATTCAAGCGAAAAATGTATTTGTCCAACATTTTCACTTGGTTCTGAATTATCGATGTACATGTCCACCATTGATACGCTGCGATTCTTTAATTAATAAATTAATATTTCGGTTAATAATAGATACACAAATGTTAACAATATATATTTATATATATTTATAATATTAAATTAGCTTACAGTCGAATTCTCTTTTCCCGCTGAAGCCCCACCATCTTGCCTATCCATTCCAGAGCTGGAGCCGCCTGGTGACTTTGTTTGGGGACTCGTTGCCCTAAAGGGTTCGGTGAAACTTTTATTTAAAAACATTTTGCGTTAAAATTATTGCTTTTGATAGAGAAATTATTATTTTTAAAAATTATTTTTTTTTATTTATTTTCTTTTTATAAAAATATATTGCAATTTTGGTAAAAAAACAAAAAACAATTGGCTTTGATTGTTCCTGTCGCATTGAGATACGAAGTACCAGCTACTCTCCATTCCTATCATGTTGAAATATTTATGTACATGTACATATCATGTAGTTTAGTTAGTTTGCTAGCCACAGTGATACATAGGGGGACATCGAAGGAACCCAGCGGGAAATTGAGTGCTCTAAAAACAGTGAAAGAGCACTACCTGGAAGCATGGAATGCTCCCTTTCCGCTCCTTCTTCATATATTTTTTAACATTAGATGTCCGCCTTGGCTAGCACTCTATTTTCAGCTCCCATAGGAGCACTCCTGCAACGATTTGGTTGAAGACAAAAAGGAGCATTATAGAGCTTTTTTAAATATCTACAGTAGAGTTATATATATGCATGGTGGCCTGTGGATATGTGAATAAGCTCCACTGCCGAAAAGCTTTTATTTTTGTTCATCTTTTGCAATTGCCTTTTCCTTTCCAAGCTCGAGTGTGGTTTTACCAAAGCGGTCCCCCAACTAAGTACTAACCACGTCCAATGCTGCTTATCCTACGTATCGAACGAGAACCGGTCTATTGAGTATGCTAATGTCACCCTTTATGGTCAACAAGATAATCGCCCGTTTTCTTCGTTCTATAAAATTTTTGAAAACTGAAGTATTGCTTCCTCGGGAGCATATTTGGCAGCGCTCAAAATTAGCTCCCCTAAGGAGCATTCCCAATTTTTTCCGCTGGGAATAGTTTCTAAATGTAAAACTTATGCAAACACATAGAAAAACGAATGCTAAATCACCATTGACCCTTATGTTACTATAGTCCGCAAAATAAAAGAAGGGAATCTCAAAATCGCCCTTTTCATGCGCAGTAAGAATCTCAAATCCCCAACAAAGTCAGTTCGGTTTGCTTAAAAAAACACAAATTACCGGCAAATTGCGAATATGTGTTCAAAATTTGAAAATTCAAAATGGCGGTGCCAATATGGCGGATGAATTTTGCTAATGTGTTCTGAATCCATTGAAAATCAGTATTGGGGGGGGTTAAGGTCACAAATGACAATTCTGTGGTCAAAATTTGAAAATTCAAAATGGCGGTGCAAATATGGCGGATGAATTTTGCAAATGTGTTCTGAATCCATTGAAAATCAGTATTGGGGGGCGAGGGTTAAGGTCACAAATGACGATTCTGTGGTGAAAATTTGAAAATTCAAAATGGCGGTGCCAATATGGCGGTACGATTTTAGCAATTACGGCTCGATTTCATTGAAGTGTGGAAAAAATCTCTAACCATAATCAATAACCATCTTTATACGTACGAGAGATGGGGAATACAATATATACAGGGTGTTGCAAACCACCCGTGTCATCCAATTTTATGGGAAAGTTTTGATTGCAAAAAAAAACAAAAAAACACGTGTTTAATATTTTTTGAAAATCTATCTGACCATACAGAAATTGACCAAACGCCCCCCCCCCCCCCTAGCTACTGGACCACGTACCTGAATAAAATATATATTCTGACAATCTATGAAAAAATACCTTTCGTTTGATATATGTTTCATTAAGATACGTGCACCGGAAATAAGTTAAAAACGGATCACAAATTTGGCTTTGCCTTATTAATATTGTAATATAGTTCTTTTGTTGCTGCTATTTTATTGCTGGTTTTTGTCCTTTTTAACTCATAAGGAACAACCTTATAATAGGGGAAAATACCATTGTCCCTGTTTTTTTTGTTGTTGTGTTATTAGTGGATATATGGATGTACACATAGGATATACTCTATATGGGTTGGATATGATCAAACAAAAGATATTGGAGCTTCTGGATGTCCAATCGATCGACCAACAGGACTAAATCAATATTGGCTGCAGTTTAGAAGACAATCGGTTGCGTATTCTAGGTAAGATAAAAAATAAACAAAAAAAGGAAAAAAAGAAGAAGAAGAAGCAAATAGAATTGAAAAAGAAAAAAAAAACGGATTTAAAAAGAAACAACAAAAACCGCCGTTGTCGTCATCGTCGGTCGTTATGCTTACAAGCCTTGGCAACATTAAAACCGCGACCACCATACATAGTATATAGTAGATTTACTAGCAGATACACGAGAGATGAGCAGGTTTTTTTTTTGTTACGTTAAGAGGACTTTTGATTCTAGGATTAGCATAGAAATAATAATTCGTTAGGGTTTTAGCCTCCACACATAATTATATCCTTTAAGGGTTGTGTTGTTGTTGCCATGTTCACACGTGCTCATGAACTAATTTCCGTTTCTCTTGCGCAATATAAATATATATTTCTGCTTTTTTTAAAAAAAAAAAAAGAATACATGTTTGTATGCATAATATTATATACATATATTGAGGATGCATACTTATACAAAGGCATATTTCTAAACCATCAAAATTGTGTGTCCCGTTTTTTTTTTGCAATCATTTATGGTGTAAAACGGGGTGGTGTAGATTTGCGTGTTGTGCGAAAAAATACGTACGTATGGTATGGTTAGAGGGGGTGGGAGGGGAGGGGGGTTGTGGGAGCTTGGGTTGTTTTCGGTTGGCGGTTGGTAAGGCATATCTCTCTTATAAAAAACTAAGATGCTTTAATTTTTTTTTTTGTGCAAAGTCAAATTTTCTTCAAAGCTTTAATATTGTGACGAGCTTAATATGTATATGAGTCGAGTGTATTGATGTGTTAAATAAATTCAAAAAAAAAACGCAAGAATATATATGAGTTAAGAATTTTCTATATTATAATTTTTTGAGAGAAATTTGCAACAACAACAACAACAAAAAATGACCGAAAAAAATATTACTTTCCTTTTTTTAAATACAGAAAATGTGTGAGAGAGAACGAGAGAGAGAGAGAGAAAGAGATTGAGATTAAAATTGGGAATGAGTAAATGAATGTGTCACAGTTAAGCTCCTGCTCTACAATCAACAGACCGGCATAGTGACACAATATCGTCTGGGAATATGTAGAATTTTATATAATACTATTATTATTATTTCTTTTTCTTTTTTTTTCGTTTAAAGATTTGGTTTTACTTTTTTTGTTTTTTTTTTCACAGAAGGACATAATGTGAGAATTGTTTTAACGTATCCTTTTTGACCTATCACGATAACCACACCAGCCCCATACAACTCCCACACCCGGCGGCGCCGCGGCCCACAAACTACGACGACGACACGACACACAATCATGCAATTTTCATATTATTTTCGTTTTAAAAAAAAAATTCTAAAAATACTTCTTTTTTTTTTACAAAAACAAAAAAAAAAGGATTGCGATATTTTTTTTTTAAAATAACTTACTTTAAAAGGATACACTTGCACACGTGCTTTTATTTTTTTTGAGAGTACTTTTTTTTGCCTGTTACTGACTGTAATAATTTTTTTTTAAATTTCACAATCCTAACTGTGAATGATATATTATTAATATTTTTTTTTAATTTAATTTTTTTATTTTTTCCCGTTTTTTTGAATGTATATTTCACAATCGTGGACAGCACTGCCTTTTTTGGATAGGCTCTTAAGCTAGACTATATATGGCAAGAGCCACAGAATAAGATTTTCAACATGAAATGCGTGCTTAGTTGTAAACATCACATATGGGTGAAAGGGGGGGGGAGGGGTGTGGAAAACTTTCCTCTCTCATTCTCTTCATTTTCTTTAATTTTCTTTTCTTTCTCTCTCTTTCTTTTCTCTCTACTTCTCTGTCTCTCTTTCTACACAGTATTTTTCTCTCCTGTTTTTTTTACACTTTCTCCACTTTGTTTCAATTGGTTTTTCCCATTTTTGTTGTTGTTTTATTGTTTTGTGCTTTCTTAATTTCTCCATATCTTCTCCAAAAGAAAGGCGATTTTCAAGGAGATATATATGTAGATAGTGAGAGAAAATAATTTTCTGGTATCTTGGCTGGGTTTGGTTTTTTGGTTGGTAATATGGGTGATGACATGGCCCGGGGCCGGGGGAGGGGTGTATGAGATAGAAAGATGCCAAATTATTATACCACCTCTCAAATCTCCTATACACAACAAAACAAATAAAAAGGATATGCAATGCAGATATCCAAAAAAAACAACAACAACAAAAAAAATTTGGCGTTTTTCTGTTCATTGAAATTATTTTGATGAATAAAAGAACATTCAAAAAAAAAGTTGATATCCATTGCCAATTTGGCAGCGCAGTCGACATACACACACATATTTGATTTTAAAAAAATGTGTTTTTTTTTTTATTATTATTTTGTATGTTCTGAACCTCAAAAAAACCTCCCCAGTTCAGTGGAGTAGATAAATAGGTACTTAAGTTCGATAGAAAAATCACGATGGCGTAAGTGTGTCTGCGCTGGTTTATGGTATTTTTACGAGCTACGGTGGTGGTGAGAGATAACTCTAGGCTAGAGAGGGAATGAGAATTATTGGGGAAGGGGGGGGGGGCGTAAGGGTGGCGGGATTTAGTCCACTTAGTTAGATTTATGTTGTCTGGCTAACACAACAGGTTAGTTTTATTCAAATCAACACTTTTAAATCACAAATTTTTCTAGAGATGATAAAGAAAATATCTATATATTAATAGGCAAGCCAAAAATTGTGATCCCTTTTTAACCTATTTCCGGTTCATGTATCTTAATGAAACATATATCAAACGAAAGGTATTTTTTCATAGATTGTCAGAATATATATATTTCATTCAGGTACGTGCATAGGGAAAGGTTTGAAAGCCAGATAAAATTTTACCTTATACTGAATTGTTATTTGAGCTGTAAAGTCCATATTTAACAAGTAATCCGATCAAATTAGGAAAAAGTAAAAAAAAAATTCCCACATCTATGACACTATAAGACCGGTGGCAAGTGAAGGATTTGAAAAAGGGCGCGCGTTTTGAGAAATATATGAATTTTTAGCGTTTTTTTCGCCCTATTCTGTATTTTGAGGAGAAACTATGCATTTTGGTGAAGATATCAAAGGAACAAAGTTGTAGGGCATAAAATTTTGTCTTCACTGTTTATTCGAATTTCGCATAGTCTCGCCGCTAGAGGACGTTTTGTGACTTTTTTTTAAGATTTTGAGCCAAAAATTAAGCATTTGTATGAAAAATTAAAATTAATTAAAATTTTCAGCCGCCTTTCTTCGGACGCTTTGATTATAATCAACAGAATCTGAAAACAGGCGCAAACGCCGATTTTTTTTTAAACTAATTTGAGCTGATTATAGTGACGATTTCTTTCTAATAAGGAAAATCTTTTTCAAATTAAATAACAATGATTATAATTGCGCCAGCAACGAAATTATTTAATAATATAAAATTCTTATTAATTTTTCAGTCATTGGGAAATATCTACAGTTTCGGCTCAGTAGGATTAAAAATAAAAGGTTGTGTCTCTCCAATAACTGCTCATGCATTATTTCATTTTGTATAATGAATCAATAACATCGGTTTTTGCAACAACAACTGACAACTGAAGAATGGAATTATCAAGAAGGTAAATCAAAACAAAACAAAAATTGTTGAAAATACATTTTAATAATAAATGATTATTTTAAAGGTATTTTTGTCAGGACAAACACACCAGGCGAATGCGAAGAAATAAAAGTTGATCGAGGAAATAAAATACTATCAGATACAATGATGTCTCCAAAAAAGGATTACTTAAGGTAAATAACGAATTATAGAAAATGTGAACTTGTATTACTTTCTTACAAAAATACAGGGTTATATGTAAAACTCTAAAAAGAAAACTTCAAAACGCCCTAGCGGCTAAACCATTACGATTTCCCCCTCCCCCCTACCCTGTCGATTTTTGGTTCCTCTATCCATAACATATCCACAGCCGGCCCATAGTTACTTTTCGTAGTACACCCATGTATAAAGAAATAGAGTAATATAAATCATTTCAGATTCCCAAATCATTTAAATTGCCCATCAAAATTGATATTTTGTCCTTTTTTTATGAACAGAAAATCTAATTTTGATCAGAAGTCTTAAATTTTAAAATTTTACAAGAAAAAAAAATCAAAATCAAAAAAAAAAATCAAGCGCCACCAGCACGACTCGAACCTGAGAATTTTGTGCCTCTATAATTTTAGCAACTATGGCAGTTGTGCTAATTAAAATATTTTTTTCCTAATTAATTGATTATTATTTCAATTAAAATTAGTTAACCTATCCAGGAACGTCCGCTAAACTCTGGTTAGCTCCAATTAAATGTGTCTTATCTTTTTTGACAAGAAAAACCGTGACCGTTTTTTATGGATAGAAAATATAATTTTGATCAGAAGTCTTAAATTTTTAAATTTTACAAGAAAAAAAAATCAAAATAAAAACAAGCTCGCCTCCAGCACGATTTTACCAATTCAACAAATCCCAGTCTTATCCGCACGGATGCCGCGTCGACCTATATACTTCTTTCGGTCCTATTCGTAACGGTTTTTACAAATATTCGTATTTTAAGTCGTAAATCTTCCACGTAACACTTTGTTCTTTATGAGAAATATAGCTTTACTAAGGGATAAAATAGTGAAATAACAAAATTATATATATATATATATATTCTTCACTAAATAGTTACATAACATAATAGATCCAATCAAAATGAAACGTAAAGCACACATTCAATTACATTTCAATAATACACACACGCACGCACACACATATCGAGATACCATCCTCTGTTAAAGTCAAAACCAAATCCTTAATATCACACTAAATGCCGGACAGAAACGTCGATTCAACAATTCCTATTATCATCCTTTTTCCTTCAGCCGATCAATGGATTTTGCAAAAAACAGATATAGAGAATTTATGCAGGTGCTATTCTATAGTATAACACTGTTACTCCTTAATGACAAATGTGATTGGTTTTTGAAACAGAAACGATTTGAATATCATCCCAAAAAGGGTTTTTACCTTTAACAATGTATTAGCAGGACTACTCATGAGATTTATGGTAGATATCCATTTTGTTTGTTACCCTGTTCTATTGTTCTGCTTCTTCTGCCGGTTCACAATTATTATTCTATTACTATTATTGTTATTATACGGGCTAAGAGAAATTTGTGTTGCAAGGAATGACCAGAGAGATAGAGAGAGAGAGAGAGAGAAGGCGGTGTAATATGCTACCCTTTCTCGTATTTATACCTTACCCAAAACGAAAACGCAGTGTGGTATGAGAAAAGGACATGATATACTATACGAAATTATTTGTTTCTAAGCAAGCATATATATCGAAATTTAACATCGTAACATAGAGGAATGGATTTCTCTATTTTATCTACGAGCACTGAACCCAACCCCTTCTGTCGCCTAAGCACCGTAGCCGTCTTTTTGCTACCTTCTACTATCTTTCAAATTTCTTTAGTAGTGATATGCCTTCTATATTTTCTATCTATGTTAAATATTTATGCAGATTACAATAGAATTTCTAAATAATTGAAAGAGAATGTACGAAATTGTTTATGATGTGAAATATCTTTCCCTCTCTTTAGTTTCTTAGGAACATGAAGCGAAAATTGTCGGATGGGGAGAGGGATTGGGTAGTTTGAGGGCTTAAATGCTGGAAAGGAAAGGAAAATGGTGTACACAGGTATATTGCTTGTTAATTTAGCTTTTTCTTAATTAGCTATTTTTTGTTTTTATGTGGGAGACTAGAGCTCAGGGAAAGCCCTTTGTACTGCCGACAATCTATTTTCTTCGTATAGAGTGCAATGTCAAACAGCAAGCTTTAGTCGATAGATAGTGAAGGGGAAGAGAGAAGTAGGAAGTAGCTGCCACAACCACCTAACCCCAACCATTTCTATCGCGACTCTGGCATCGGGGCAATGAGAAACAACTCGCTGGAGTGTTATGCCTCCTGAAACGAGTTGAATCTTATCAACCAACCGATGACATGCGCTGCGTGCGGAGCAGGGCAGTGCTAGCGGAATGCTATGACAGGGGGGATGAGGAATGTAAGGAGGGAAGAAGAAAAAAGGTGGGAAAGGCGAAGGACCGTGGGGCTCTGCCGGGATTCGAACCCGGGACCTCTGAGATAGTAGCCAGGCGCCTTACTCCCTAGACTACCGAGGCCCGATTGCATCACTGTTCATATATTTGACATACTTTTATAAATTGTGAGACTGGCGACCATATTGCCAACCCCGTCGATAAAAACTTTTCAAGCTTAAGAATTTTGATATAGCTTAAACTGAATTTAGGATTAATATCCCAAATCTCTATGGGAGCAGGGAAGCCGTCCTCGAGGGAAAATTTCCCCCTTTCCGGGGCCCCATTCGGGACTCTACTACATAGGTTCAATAATTTAGAACATGCCTTTTTTTCTTACGAGGGAGTAATCGGAATCTTACATCAGCGGTCAATCAACAGGGAATGTGTGCGACCGCCTATCTAAGGCTTCCATGCCTATGACAGGAAACTCCGCTGGGGGTACGCACTAAGACGGTTGTGTCAGATTCCTACTGACTAAACTCACCCCACCCTTTTTTGCATGACGTTCAAGCCCAGACCGGTACGAGCCGTTAAGGCATTACTTCAGTCTGGCGTCATCAGGATATGAGCCTTAAAAAAAGGATCCCTCGCGGAGTAGGGAAACCCCAGAAGTTGTTGGCTCGTTGAGTCTTTTTTTTGTGTGGAAGACTAGAACTCAGGGAAAGCTTGAGATATTATTATTGACACCCAAGTTGCGTGTGAAAAGACCGTCATCCATGGCACAGCTCCATTTTGTCATGGAAAGGCTAATTTAAACTGGAGATCGCCTGATATCGGGAGTTCATAGTTAGTAGTACATTCACATAGTACCATTCCTCTCTTCAGCGCCGTTTTTTTTACACCTTATCGGTTGCGAATTTTGTCTTTAGATCCTCCGTATTCGGTATTTTTCATTGATTTATATACTCTCATCTGTCCACGGAGCAGAACAGCGGCATCTCGGGCAGGAAATGTGGCATACGGGGTCAAGTACGATCGGTTTGGCAGCAAGGTCGTAGTATAGCACCAGGTATCATGGGTTAGTGATCTCATCGGTTTTGGTCTCGGATGTGAACTTATTGAAGGCAAGAACTGGGAGCGCCATCTGTGTGAAACTAGTTGAATTACGCTGGGATGGCTTAGTGTGTCTAGGCTTGGTCTATCTGATCTGGTCTACCTGGTCTATCTGTATAGCAGTGGCGGATCCAGAAACAATTCTTGGGCGGGGGGGGGGGGAAATGAAATTTTACTCAAAATCTGGAAATGATGTTATCTGAAATAGTATTCCGGTGTACAGTTAAAAATTATATACTAATTTTATTTTTACTCGGAAATAAAACTCGCATGCACACTCCCGCCACAGGCATGCACGAAATCGCCTGTATTGCTTTAAAAAATTGTCGTGGACGAAAAAAAGGGCAATTACCTTGGTGACCATAAAGGGTGCCAATATCACACTCAGTAGAACGGTTCTCGTACGATTGCGTAGGTCAAGCAGCATTGGAAGTGATTAGTGCTTAGCTGGGGGACTGCTTGGTAAAACAAACACTCGCGTTTGGAATGGTCTATTCGTGCGAGTGGCGGGAGCGTGCATGACTGTGGCGGGAGAGTGGATGCCTCTAACGAACAAATTTTTAGATTTTCGTGCTTGTGGCGGGAGTTTTTTTTTGTAACCGTATAACCTATTTCCATGAATAAGGTACCAATGAACGGAGAAACCCTATCTATGATGGTAAAACCGATGGTTTTCTATCTTACAAACTTTTGTAGTTATGAGTCGAAATTTTCGTTTTTTTTAACTTAAATTTCAATTTCAAGTACATTTTTCTCCAAAAAAAAAACGTAGTTAACCTATACTTTTTATTCCAAAATTAGAAAGCTCGGAGTATTTCCTATGAATAACACGTCTGGTAAATTTTTATGCTACGGCCTTTACTTTTTAAGATATTAGCAAATTTTGATTTTAAAATTGGCTTTATTTGATACTTTTCGACATAAGCCAAACGACGAAAATGTTAAATAGTACTAAAAGTGCACCAAATAAAGCCAATTTTTACGTTTTCCCCAACCCCCTCCAACGATTTTTGTTCGTCTATCGAAAACCTATCCACAGCCGACCGCTTTGCAATTTTAGTGGGTACACCCTCTATATAGAGGTAAATTTCCCAGTTCAATTTCTTTCACTGGACATTTTTTTTTCAGAACTAAAGTAATCCATAAATCTTCTTTGCTCTTGGGGGGGGGAAATGTCCCTCATTTCTACCCCTTTGATCCGCCACTGTGTATAGCTGTGTCAATTTTTATACGAAATACCTGAATTTCACCACACAGGTTCTTGTCCCGGATAAAGCTCATACCCGAGCCCACAACCGATGACATAACTGGCCCAGAAGCCATGTTACTATACTATTAACAGTTAATCGTCCAGGCCAAAATTTCTATGAAAAAAATGCATTTTAAGCGTCAATTATGAACCCTCCATTGATGGGTTGCCCCCTTTACATAAATATCTTACGTAAAACGTAAGGATAATATCACAATCTGCTTGAGAGCATATCCACGAGATCTCCTCTAACTTCGCGAATACCGTCTTTTATCCATAAATATAAAAGCTTAGTAATTTGGAATAAGCCACAAACTGAACAACATATGACAGACCGATAGTGCAAAAGGTAAACAAACGGTGTTGACGAACAGAATGGTATAACTGTTATCAATAAAAGAGACTTGAGTCATCTTCAATCCCCATCAAATGTGAATATTTTAATGCAATTAAACATTTCAAAAGTATTTTCGATGACACACTCTAGAACAGCCACAAAACCATAAACTTCAACAACAACAACAACAACAACAACAACAACAACAAAAAGTAACCCCCATCATCCCTAGAGCAAACGCTATAACCATTTGTGTCTATGAGACCAATTTTCACCTCGTTAATCATTAATACACACACTCTGTCTCATCCCTAATTCTACAGATGCGAATTCCCTTAAGAGATAAAATGAATATGCACACGCACATATGAAAAAAAGCACCGCCAACAACACACCCTCATACACACACAGACACAAACACACACACACAGAAAACAAACACTGACTTCTTGCGGTTTTGAAGGATATTTAATTGGTTTAAAGTTTGGTTTAAAAAAAAGCCGTATTAAAACATTATAAACAAATAATTAATTCTCCATTCGAATCTATAAAAATATGGAAACTTGCCCCTTCCCCCCCAACCCAAAAACGGCACCAGCACGCAGTCTAATCCGTGTGGATTTTAAGGTGAAATCTCAATATAATTTTGGCAACCGCCGAAATGTATCTAAATAAAAACGCCACCGCGCCGCAATATCACATAAACCGTTTAAGGGTGCTGATAAGGGCCAAGCAACAATATATAATCACAAGACCAACAACGTGTCAACCAGCAACAAGAAGAAAAAAGAGAAGCAACAATCGGGAATATATGTGGACCTGAAAGAGAACCCTTTAAATACAAATAAAACAACAACGATCCATGCCACCCTCCGTAGAGAATCCCTTAATAAAAACACCCTTTAAAAATATACTCTTAAAAAAAACACCTGAAAATCTAACCCCTCCCCCCCAAAAAAAAACACCCCCGTTCTCTTCCCAGGTGGTTTATGGGGTTACGAGGCCGGCCACCGTACACTTCAATTTACTGACAAAAAGAGAGCCACCCATAGTCCTAACTTCCACACTATTTACCTGGTGATTATGTACATACACGCTCTGGAAGCACACGTAATTACGTAACCTGGTTGTGGAGGGTTGTTTATTGAATTCATCCCCATCGTTGTAGTCCATTCATTCTGTGGATAAACGACACTGAAAACCCGGGCCCTGGGTGAATGGAGATAGATGGCAGCAAGAGCTGGGATGAGAAAAAGTGTCAAGGTAGGAGGAGAAGGTCCTATGGTACTGTATTTTCGTCCTGTTGTCGGTGTCGTCCTTTGATAGTCTTCATCTCAACGTTTATTGAGTCTCTATTATCTCTGGTCTTTCTATATTTGTTTATATGATACTCAACCTATCCTCCATCGCACCAGATTGGAGGCGTACGGTCGTGTAGAAGGGTGTCGGTGGGGTGGGGGGGGGGGTCGGAATAGAGCGCCGGGGCTACCCCGTGACAATGCATTTCGTTAATGATTTTTATTATTTTTTTACTCAACTGTTTATTTTTTTTTTTAATTACAGACGTTCATTTTCTTCCATTGCATTTTAATCACGGAGAAGTCTTTTGTATAAAGTAGTTTTTTTTTTTAGAGCAGATAAAAAATTATAAATGCTGCAGCAAAACAAAATAGGGCACACTTGTTGTAAGTGGAGCGCGGAGAGGGTTGGATATTTTTGTGTGATTGCGAAATTTGATTCAGCAACTTCAACACTTATTTTTTTTTAACACTTAATCACAACTAAAATAATGAGAGAATCTTCAAAATTGATATTTTGTCCTTTTTTTTTATAAACAAAAATATATAATTTTGATCAGAAATCTTAAAATTTTAAAATTATACAAGAAAAAAAAATCAAAATAAAAACAAGCGCGCCACCAGCACCACGACTCGAACCTGAGAACTTTGTGCCTCGATAATTTTAGCAACTATGGCAGCTGTGCTAATTAAAATATTTTCCTAATTAATTGATTATTATTTCAATTAAAATTAATTAATCTATCCAGGAACGTTCGCTAAACTGTCCGAGGCTGTTGTTAGCTTCAATTAAATGTGTCTTATCTTATAACTTAACGTTCTCAATTTAATTTTAACAATAAAAACCGTAATTAAATCTGAACTGCAAGATGGATCCGATAAGAGTTGACAGTGAAAAATTGCATAGTTTTAGGAGCGAAAAATCACGTTTTATATCTTAAAAAGTTTATTTTATTGATAATTATTAAATTAATCAATAAAAATATGGTTAAATTATGATTTTTAGTAATTAAAAATATTATAGAATATATAAAAAATAAGTATTTAATAATAATATGCGTAATAACGATTTATTGATGTTAACGCAAAAATGGCCTAAAAACTGAGTTTTTACCATAACGATTCTTGTGGACTTTGTTGAGATTTCAAGTATTGAAATTTTTTAATTTTTTGGTTTTTTTTTTAATTTTAGTTGTTTATTTAACTTATTTAGGTTTTATTTAAGTGAATTTATATATTTTACAAAATATGGTAGTTTTTTTTCGTTTTGGGATTATGTTTTTTTTGCGTTAAGGCCCTCGTACCGCCTCGGAGCGAGTATTTTAGGTGATTTTTAAAGAAGAATTATGAGAAAATTGTAACAGATATTGAGATAAAACTTTTTTTATTTGTTTGGAAGATTAATAAATTTTACAATAAATTTTTTTTTTATTTTTTTTATTGCATCATTTCCGTCTCCCATATAAACTGCTAGAACACTGTAAAAAATATGAAAAAAATGGCGGGCGTGATATCTCGGCTTTGGAGCAACTAAAAAAAAAAACAAAAAAATCACTGTAAATAAGACTCGTGAAATTAGGGAATGACGAGTTGTTTTTTAAAAAATATTTTTTTTTGAGAAAATGGCAGACAGTTAAAGTTCAAGTCCGAAAAAAGTCTTTTCAGTCTAAAGAAAATTGTAAATTTTTTTTCATACACTTTATCAGCAAAATGGCTCGATGTTCCCTAAAAAAATAGTTAGAAAAATCCAAACAAAAAATATAGGGTAAATTCGGCGATTATATATATTGAGTTATCACGCCCGCCAATTTCAAAAATCATGTTTCGAGTTAAATGAGTTTTAAGTTTTAAAAATAAGTTTTTTCTTATATAAAACTTAAAAAGTTATAAAATTATCTTGTTAATATTTACTATAACTAATAACAAGTAAAAAGAAAAAGAAAAAAAAACATTCTTGAGGACTAAATGAAGACATTTATGAAAATTTTTTTTTTTCGAAATTTTTTTTTTCGAGACGGTACGAGGGCTTTAAAACATAGTTTCCGGCTCCAGATTTATTTAATTACCGTTGGTACTAGGCTTTCTCTTATTGGGACTGCATGAGCAAAAGTCGTTGAACCTTACGTTTGAGCACTTGGATGGAATAGTTCATTTTTTTAAGCAACCGTCTGTGCCAGAGACGCAATCTTCAGTTTTGTTGGTGGCCTCCTTATAAAACAAGAGAATCTCGCCATTCAGTCGACAAATTTTGTAACACCGACCGGTACCAGACTACTAGGGGAATAAGAACGTGTACCGTCTGCTTATTGAGGATATGGACTTTGCGCGAAATTGAAATTTCGTTACAATTTTTCTTTTGTTTTAATGTTTATTACAGTGAGCTTCGTGAGAACGTCTTCTTTTTGGTGTGAACACCTCCTATCATCATCCAGGAGTTCCAAAACGCATAGTCCAGCGCCTCATCTTGTATATGTGTATATATTATTCTGCTTCACCCGTCTCGGGAGCATATGGCTTTCATAAACCTTCTGCATCGGACTCTGTTTTGAACTATCCTCTTGGTTTCAACAATCCATGTTTTGCCTCATCTTGTACTTTAGGTTATTTTTATTCGATGTGAATCATATTAAAGCGAATGAGCATAATTATAAGGCGTGCTGTTTTAAAATTGAAGCTTAGAGGTAATAAAACGGTAATAAAATAAAAAAGATCATAAAAAAACCCTTGGGCGTTTTTTTCTAGAATTTCTGTTTTTGGGAAAATGTAATAAAATGTCTTACAAAACGTAGTTATAGGTAATAAAGGGTAATAAGAGGGGTAATAAAGTAGAGGTAATAAAACGGTAATAAAATGAAAAAGATCATAAAAAACCCTTGGGCGTTTTTTAGAATTTCTGTTTTTTGGAAAATGTAATAAAATTTGTTACAAAACGTAGTTATAGGTAATAAAGGGTAATAAGGGGAGTAATAAAGTAGAGGTAATAAAAGGGTAATAAAATAAGGCATATTAAAAATCCACTTTACTTGAAAAACTGGGAGATAGATTACGATTGGAATTTATCTTAACTCGATGTACCATTTCAGATATAGCATGAAGTTACAGTAGTTTCGGATATGAAAGGGGTGTATTGCGTGATATGTATGCCAAACTGTACAAACCAATATTATATAGATTTTTACTCATCTACTTGCGAGAATACACCAGTGAATACTAATCATAACGGTGATAAATTAACAAACATAAACATTAACTCTCGGTCATTAAGCATTGTACGTATGCGCTCAAGTTATAAAATCCCTTCTACCACCACCACCACCCCTTCACAATCCACCAACCGGAGGGGGCAGGCTAAACAAAACCAACAACAACAACGAAATTAATAACTTGCGCGAAACGGGAATGGAGATAGAGAGAGAGGGGGAGAGGGAGAGGGAGAGGGAGAGGGGGGAGAGAGAGAGAATGTGAATAGGAGAAGATGAGAATGAAAATGATAAAGGAGCGGGAAGAAATAAAAGAGCAAAGTTAAAAAAACAAAATTCTCGCTTTTATTCGACTACCATCCACCATCTTCCCCTTCCTTGATATAACAAGATTAAATTTTTAGCCGAAGTAAAGTTAACATTGGAGTGTTAAAATGGGGCGGAACGGGCGGTGGGGGTGTATATGCAGCCTTCCCCCCTTCAAAAAACAAAAAAAAACATTCTCCAAATATCAACAATATTCGTCCTTAAAACTTTACTTGAAAGTTTCTTTATTTTTGTATATGTATGTATATATTATGGATGTGTATATACAATATAATTTTTTTTTTCATGGGAAACGCGTTCGCGTTCAATGTCGTTTTGCCTTTTATATAAATATAATATGAATATAAATATATATATGTGTATATAATATACACACACGCCTAGACAAATTATTTGGTGAATAAGGGACGGAAGAGGGCTAAAATTGTGATTTTCAACAACACACAAAACACACAGCAAGCAAAAAGCACAGTAGGTGTTATACTATAAGATAAGAGATAACTGTATAAAACGATATCTATATATATACGTATATATTTTATAATATGCGAAGAATCCCGATCCCAAGGAAATCAAATTTTGTGTGAAGGATGATAGGATGATGGCAACTTACACCACTCCTGATCCACCCTGGCCATCCTACCATCAATAATTCTCTATACCAAAGAGTCCTAGTTCCTTTTGCTCTCTCTCCCTCTGCCTCTCTCTCACCCTCACTCACTCTTTCTATATCGAAACCCCAGAGTACCAAAATTTTCTTCATTCGGTAAAAATTATATGAAAACCAGCTGGTGGCGGTATCGTGGTGTCAAACCCTTTTTTCTGGTAAATCGTTCACTTTCTTATATCCTTGTTCGTTACATAAATCAAAAGAGTTATGGTTTATTTAATATATATCGTTTCGCAACTCAACGAAAAAGGACTAGGCACGAATTTTCTTTCTCCCCTTAAAAATAAAGATACAAGAAAAAAAAGGAAAAACTAAAATAGAAATGAAAAAGAAAGTTTTTTTTTTGTTAAAAAGTACTTTCAATTCCAACTCTCCCCACGCGCCACCAGTGTTAATGTCGATAGATTTGTGTTAAAAAGAAATAAATATATATTTAAAGTTTCTTCTACAACAACCCACCCCCCCCCCTCTAAATGTCGCCAATTGATACAACAAAAAAAAATTGAGGGTCGAGGCCTAAGAAGTCGGAGGGATAAAATAAATTTTTTTTTCTGGGCGATTTTCCCTTTTGACGGGGAGAGATTAGGGAGACGTAGTTGTACATACTCCACACAATCAACCTGCCAATTTTATTCTGTCCACCCCCGTCGCCACGAAACTTTTTTTTATAGAATAGAGACCAAGGATGACCTTTGAGATATCCTTATCTAAAAGTTTCTCCAAGGACGTGTGTGGTTCCGGACTGAACCTGAATTCATTATGGGTTGTGTAAACCTGCAGTGACTTAGATTGATTATGAATGATATTTTTTAAATATCACCACAGGTACATATTCCAAAAATGAGAAATACATTGCTTTCTTCCCCGCACACACACACACACATTTACACGATTTGCATACCCTTATTATATATTCAGTTTTTTTTATGTGGCAGTTTGGCAGCTCAGAAAGCATCCCTTGTACTACCGGTCTGTCATGTCATTGGTCATACGTTGTGGTGTAATGCCTAGTAGTAAGCGTTTAGTTTTAAGGGTAGAATAGGTTTGGGGTTATGAGGAGCATAGAGGATGTTGAAAGAGATAACGGTGAACCATGTGCGTTTGAAGTTTTTGAAGAAGTTCAAAATGAATTAGTTCTCCAAGTAGCTCAAAATGAATTAGTTCTCCAAGTAGTTCAAAATGAATTAGTTCTCCAAGTTCAAAATAAATTAGTTCTCCAAGAACTTCAAAATGAATTAGTTCTCCAAAAAGTTCAAAATTAATTAGTTCTCCAAGTAGTTTAAAATGAATTAATTCTCCAAGTAGTTCAAAATGAATTAGTTCTCCAAAAAGTTTAAAATTAATTATTTCTCCAAAAAGTTCAAAATTAATTAGTTCTCCAAAAAGTTCAAAATTAATTAGTTCTCCAAGAAGTTCAAAATGAATTAGTTCTCCACGAACTTCAAAATGAATTAGTTCTCCAAGTAGCTCAAAATGAATTAGTTCTCCAAGTTCAAAATGAATTAGTTCTCCAAGTTCAAAATGAATTAGTTCTTCAAGAACTTCAAAATGAATTAGTTCTCCAAAAAGTTCAAAATTAATTAGTTTTCCAAGAAGTTCAAAATGAATTAGTTCTCCAAGAAGTTCAAAATGAATTAGTTCTCCAAGAAGTTCAAACTGAATTAGTTCTCCAAGTTGTTCAAATTGAATTAGTTCTCCAAAAAGTTAAAAATGAATGAGTTCTCCATGAACTTCAAAATGAATTAGTTCTCTAAGAAGTTCAAAATGAATTAGTTCTCCAAGCAGTTCAAAATGAATTACTTCTCCAAGTTGTTCAAATTGAATTAGTTCTCCATGAAGTTCAAAATGACTTAGTTCTCCATGTTGTTCAAATTGAATTAGTTCTCCAAGAAGTTCAAAATGAATTAGTTCTCCAAAAAGTTTAAAATTAATTATTTCTCCAAAAAGTTCAAAATTAATTAGTTCTCCAAAAAGTTCAAAATTAATTAGTTCTCCAAGAAGTTCAAAATGAATTAGTTCTCCACGAACTTCAAAATGAATTAGTTCTCCAAGTAGCTCAAAATGAATTAGTTCTCCAAGTTCAAAATGAATTAGTTCTTCAAGAACTTCAAAATGAATTAGTTCTCCAAAAAGTTCAAAATTAATTAGTTTTCCAAGAAGTTCAAAATGAATTAATTCTCCAAGAAGTTCAAAATGAATTAGTTCTCCAAGAAGTTCAAACTGAATTAGTTCTCCAAGAAGTTCAAAATGAACTAGTTCTCCAAGAAGTTCAAAATGAATTAGTTCTCCAAGAAGTTCAAAATGAATTAGTTCTCCAAGTTGTTCAAATTGAATTAGTTTTCCAAGTTGTTCAAATTGAATTAGTTCTCCAAGAAGTTCAAAATGACTTAGTTCTGCAAGTTGTTCAAATTGAATTAGTTCTTTAAGAAGTTCAAAATGAATTAGTTCTCCCAGTTGTTCAAATTGAATTAGTTCTCCAAGAAGTTCAAAATGAATTAGTTATCCAAGAAGTTCAAACTGAATTAGTTCTCCAAGAAGTTCAAAATGAACTAGTTCTGCAAGAAGTTCAAAATGAATTAGTTCTCCAAGGAGTTCAAAATGAATTAGTTCTCCAAGTTGCTAAAATTGAATTAGTTTTCCAAGTTGTTCAAATTGAATTAGTTCTCCAAGAAGTTCAAAATGACTTAGTTCTGCAAGTTGTTCAAATTGAATTAGTTCTTTAAGAAGTTCAAAATGAATTAGTTCTCCCAGTTGTTCAAATTGAATTAGTTCTCCAAGAAGTTCAAAATGAATTAGTTATCCAAGAAGTTCAAACTGAATTAGTTCTCCAAGAAGTTCAAAATGAACTAGTTCTCCAAGAAGTTCAAAATGAATTAGTTCTCCAAGCAGTTCAAAATGACTTAGTTCTCCAAACTGTTCAAATTGAATTAGTTCTCCAAGAAGTTCAAAATGAATTAGTTCTCCAAGAGGTTCAAAATGAATTAGTTCTCCAAGTTGTTCAAATTGAATTAGTTCTCCAAGAAGTTCAAAATGACTTAGTTCTCCAAGTTGTTCAAATTGAATTAGTTCTACAAGAAGTTCAAAATGACTTAGTTCTCCAAGTTGTTCAAATTGAATTAGTTCTCCAAGAAGTTCAAAATGACTTAGTTCACCAAGTTGTTCAGATTGAATTAGTTCTCTAAGAACTTCAAAATGAATTAGTTCTCCAAAAATGTTGAATAGCAATTTTTTTCTTAATTGGTGTGCATTCAGCGTATCTTCATTTTTCTTCAGGTTATGCATTCTCCGCATGGAAGGGGAATTGTTATTTTTAGTAGAATATATATACAGTAGAACGCCGATTATCCGAACGCCAATTAACCGAATCGCCAATTATCCGAATCGATTTTCGGGGAGATAGTAAAAAATTTTCGCTAAATGTTCATGCCCACACATTTCATTTTTATATATTACCGGTACTATACATAAGTATGTATATCTTCTAACAACATTTTTTCAGTAGATGGATTACTTTTTGCTTAATTTGTAACAACTTAATAAATTCTGTTCTTCAATGTACAATATGTTACCTCTTTTTGCTTGATTCCCAATCTATATCCAATTATCCGAATATTTGATTATCCGAACTGCCCCCATCCCCAATTGATTCGGATAATCGGAGTTCTACTGTATATATATATATGGTCGAGAATAAACTCTCGAAATATGGAGAGTCCTAATAGGCCAATAGACTCGTGTTATCTATACAACATTATGTCGTGTTATCTATACAACATCTAAAGTCTCATTGTCTAGGGATCCAAACTCACGAAATAGTTTAATGTAAAACGCTACAATTTGAGCGTGTTCTTTCGGTGTGTATTGACTCATAGCTAAAATGTTACTGAATGACGTTTCAGAATCGTGGACATTTGTCGAAATCGGTTAAAAAATGTTAAAGTTATTCAAAGTTGAAATACCGAAGGCCTAGATGGCGCAACCTGTAGCTGTAGATACTGCAAAACAGTAGTCTCGAACCTAAGGTAAATATAGGGCTCTCCATTGATTGAGGTGGAAAGATATAGAAATTTGGATAAGGGAGGAGCATGAATATATAAATGCAGTGGCAGCGATATTTAGAGTCAGTTCGTTTTTTATTAGAAAAGCGGTGAAAGTATTGTAAGTGATCAATGTGACCTAAAGTCACCTAAAGTGACCTAAAGTGTCCTAAATTATCCTAAAGTGAAATTTTGTAATTAAGTAGTGAATTAAAAGGCGATAAATAGTAGTTATTGGTGAGGGATAAGTAATAATTAGTGAGCTTCAAGAATTGTGATTGTAGTCCTTGAAGTTTTCTGTGAACAATTAAAAACTGTGTATCCCTTAATTAATCCATCGAATCCGTTAAGCTGGAACAAGACATAAGACCCTATTTTAAAACTGCAAGAGGAAATTTCTCAGAAACCTGTAATGCACATATCCCGATCACCAACATAGAAATGGCTGAAATGGTGTTTGGACGGGGGTGTAGGGATGAACCCTTATCTCTGGAGTGCAACAGGTTTGTAGAAACATATTTCTTGGCATTTTTTTCTGCTTTGTTGCTTTTATCAAAGTGTCGTGGATGCTCATTAACCTCGTACAATGTTTACCCCTTTTCCACATTAGTTGGCTTAATAGTATCCAACCTGTATCTATGCGCTTTTGTCGTATTTTTTTTGTTTCGTTGCCAATTAAAACAGTTTTGAAGGATCTCATTTAAGGACGTGTCTGCAATTACATTCAATAATTGGTAAAGACAGAAATAACGGTAGTAATTGGGCTCATAATAAATTTAATCAGTGCAATACGATATTTATTTCGCTACGACACCTTCCACTCCTCTGTGCATACTATGCCACTGTTATATGGATAAGGAAGGGTTTAAGGATAAAATATAATGGGATTTTATTCAAAGGCGTTAATTGCGACTTTAATCAGTTCAAGTTAAGCTGATCGAATGTGAGGAGATATCCGTAATTGGCATTGGCATGTTGGAATTAGAGAACAAAAGGTATCGTCTTGGTGATAAAAAATTGTTGGTTGCAAAGGGGCTGTTTTTAATGATGTGACAACAGAATGAAGCTTGAAGTTATCCTTTGTCCAAACAGTCTGTCAATGTCGTAGAGGTCATATGGTGCAGATATCTTGGATTGATGATAGATCGAAGGGTCAATTTGGGGTTGAACTTCTCGGGGACGACCGAAAACGTTCAGTCAGTACCGTGCAGCACTCGCGAGGATGCAAATACGAGGTATAGGAGTGTAGTACAATAGGCTAAGGTAGTGTAGTGTAGTATCTCACTAAAAGAAAAAATAGGTGGGTTTTAGGCCGGATTAGAGACCCATTCAGTAGCTATTTACTCTAGTAGGTGTTACGGCGATTGGGCATGAGAACCAAATTTTACCTTGTTTCTCTAAATCTTCAGTTCAGCTCTTGCCATTCAGTAGATATTTACTCTAGTAGGTGTTTGGGCGATTTGGCATGAGAAGCAAATTTTACCTTGTTTCTCTAAATCTTCAGTTCAGCTCTTGCCATTCAGTAGCTATTTACTCTAGTAGGTGTTACGGCGATTGGGCATGGGAACCAAATTTTATCTTGTCCCTGACCTATGGTCAAACCTATTAATCACAGGTCAAATCAAATTATCAGTTGTGGGCGTGTGAGTTTATGTCCTTTGTCAGGGTAAAGGTAAAATTTGGTTCCCATGTCCAATCGCCCGTAACACTTACTTACTTCATTAAAATATTATCAATGTTCCTTCATCTGTCAAATAAGGAAACTCAATGTAACTAGTTTTAAAAATTTCCCTCAAAAACCATTATACAACCGCACCAGCCAAGCTTTGCACTATTATTGAATATAAACTGACAAATGCTTTCAGTCATTGAAGCATTTTGCATTGTAGCTTCCTGTTAACAACATTGTGTGCAAAACAAAAGCCACCCATTTTCTAAAATCCTTTTTTATTGACCTGAAAACCCTTGTTGGGGTGGGGATATATCCTGCTACTTCACTTAAAACTTTTACGTTTGCAAAACGAAATCGTATTTATGTACATATATGGCATGTTTATTGACGACTGGTTTACTTTCACATATTAATGTATGCTGTTTGGTAATACTAGATGGTGATCGATATCAATATCAGCTCCTCGTTCCCATGACCTACAATGACTGATTAGTAGTACACCAGTACTTGTCAGAATTTTTAAATTAACCAATCAATAAATGATTTGACGATTGTAAGAATGACGGTCTTATGTTGGTTGTAAATGCAGCAGCAATCCTTGTTTTGGAGGGATTGTGTTTTTTGTTAATGGTAATTGCCCCAAGCACAACCACTTTTTCTTTTTTAAATACAGTTTCCGATTCGTTTACATACTCTCAAATAAATTTCCACAAGAAATACTGCACCCCTTTTCGAGGATCCCACCGCTGCCACCACAATCTGCGAGCACGAAACGCAAATTGAATTACAGAATTCTGCATGACTCCTCAAAGCTTGTGCTTGACAAGCGTCTTGTAGCGGCTTACTTACTTTCTAAACAGCAAGAGGCTTTGCAAAGTAAATAAATACGAGCTTATTGAAAACTTTTATTTGTTTTAATGTTTGGAAATCAAATCACCGGCATTTCTGATTTCACCTGGTGAGACTTCTTCCCCCTCTAAAATCTGACAGAACTGAATACGCAGCGGCGCGGTGGGTGGATGTATGTAGATAGATAGATGATAAGGCTCTTGTGAGAAATATCATTCATGACAGTTTGGTAAGCTGTATTCTTTCTTTTTTTTTTATTGTTTAAATTAAGAAAATAAACTTTAAGAGAAAATTTAATTAGATTTTTCATTTTGCTCGGAGACATGCTGCAGAGAAGACAAACGAAAAAAAAAATACACGCGTTGGGGCGGATGTAATACTCAGGTGTAATAATTTCGTAATAAATTCATGTTAATGACGATGGGGGAAGGTGATAAATTCTGTTGGACCTAAATAATATAAGAAGATTGCAAGTGCGGGGGAGTGCCGGCTGTGTCTCTAGGTAAAGTTTATCAATTTTGTTTTGTGTTTAATATTAGATAAAAGGCACGTCCAATGTTATGATTAAAATTTCATACAGATGTCGATTGATGGCTGGGTAAGAATTTTTTTAATTTTTTTTTAATTAATCATTTTTCTACACGGTTCGACTGTCGGTTATAGTTTTCGGTCTAATCTGATAGTCGGATACGATAGTTGGTCACTGATAGTCGGACCAGAGTGAAAAAAATAGCCTAAAAAATGCCACTCGCTTTCGTTCGACTATCGGTTCAAGTTTACGGTGTAATTCGATAGTCGGTCACCGATATAGTCGGATACGATAGTCGGATTTGATGAAAAAAATAGCCTAAAACATGCCACTCGCTTTTGTTCGGCTATCGGTTCAAGTTTACGGTGTAATCCGATAGTCGGTCATCGATATAGTCGGATACGATAGTCGGATCAGAGTGAAAAAAATAGCCTAAAACATGCCACTCGCTTTCGTTCGACTATCGGTTCAAGTTTACGGTGTAATCCGATAGTCGGTCACCGATATAGTCGGATACGATAGTCGGATCAGAGTGAAAAAAATAGCCTAAAACATGCCCACTCGCTCGGATACGATAGTCGGTTACCGATAGTAATAATCGATATTAGAAAATGACAATTATTTTCAAATCACAGACAGACACTCCAATCCCTACTATACTATTATAAATGCGAAAGTAACTCTATCTGTCGGTCTGTTACACTTTCACGCCTAAACCGCTTAACCGATTTTGATGAAATTTGGTACATAGCTAGAATAGACCTTCCAGAAGGACATAGGCCATTCTCCCGAAACAAGAGCTTGAAGGTGTTGAAATAGGGAATGAAAGTTTGTATGGGAGTCCGTCATTATTGCACAATGCAATGTGACAATTTTGTACAAAAATAAAGATAGGGGGTGCCAAGATGGCGGCCGATTTTTGAATTTGTTTTCCTCGGCCCCCGACATGGGTATCAAATGAAAGGGTATGACAGGTAGCATACAATTAGCGGTGTAGTAGCGTCATTCTAAATTCAAAATGGCGGCCAGCACAAAATGGCGGAAGACATATACATAATAGACCAAAAAGTAGAAAATATAATCGATCAACTTTGAATTTTGCACATATGCGTAGTTTGCTTGACAATGCAATATGAACATTTTGGGGGAAAAAAAGACGACGGTTTCAAGATGGCGGCCGATTTTTGCATTTGTCTTCCCCGAACCCGACCACCATAAACTCCAGTGTCACGCTTCGCAGCTGACATGCATTTTATTTTTTTTATAGGCAACTCGAAATTTTTATATGTACCCAAAATCAATTTTTACAGATTTGTTCTTTGTTTACACATAATATTTTGTGATTTAAAGGCGTTGCAACGCGCGCGCGGGTTTTTTGCTAGTTATATTAATATAATTATATAATAATAAAGATAAACAAATGTGGATAGATAACATTTACCTGTTAACCGCGGTTTCTGGATTATTTGTATAGTATTCAAAGAAAGCAACAATCATTTCAAATGATCTTGTCATAGCAGCCCACATTTTAACCACTTTTAGTCTTTTTTTTTTGTTATTTTATTTATTTTTTTTATATTCTTTATTTAAAAAATTTATTCTTTTTTCACACTTTATTTATTATTATTTTTTTTTTAAAACATAAAACACATAAACAAGCACAAACACACACACATACCCCCCAAACCCCCAAAAACGTGTACATATAGAATTTTTGTTTGGGTTTGATTTTTATACTTTAACATATATTTATGTTAGGTTTGTTTTTTTGTTATTGTTAATCTTAAGTTTCGTTTATAAATTTATTTAAAAATATATTTTGTTTTTAATTTTAATTTTTTACTATTTTTGTTTTTTTTTTTGATATTCATCGAAAAAATTATGATTTGTTTTTTATTTGTTTTTAATTTTTTTTTTTGTAAATTTATGTTGAGATTTTTTTGAGTTTTTTTTTTGGTTTTAATACTTAGCACTTAAGTTTTGGTTTTTTTAAAATCATTAATATGTTTCTTTTGTTTTTTTTTTGGATTGGATTTTTTAATTGTTGCTTAGTCCTTCTTTTATTGTGTGTAATATTTTATAAATGCAATAATAATATTAATATTGCCTCGGAGAAGAGAGATAAATTCGGTATTGGTTTTTTTCATTTTTTTTATTTATTTTTTTTTTTTGTTGTTTTAAACTTTAAGGTGAGGCGCGCGCGTGTGTCTCGGATTTTAGGTTGATATTGTTTTTATTTATATTTCCCCACAAAATAGGGCGGGCGTAAATGACTCAAAAATTCTAGAATAAATTTTCCATTGTTGTATGTGGTTTTTATTTTTTTTTTTGTTGTTTTTGTTGTTTTTATCTTAAAGTTTTGTTTTTAATTTTTTATTTATTTTATATTTTTTTTTTACTTTTACTTTTCCTTCTTCTAATATATGTAAGTATCTATGTATGTTTTCTCAAACCCAAATGATTATAAATGTATTTTATTTATTTTTTTTTTTGCTTTTGTTGTTTACAAATATAGATTTATTTATTTTATTTTTTTTTTTGATTTTTATATTTTATTCCTTAAAAGCACTAACCACAAAACACAGCCTTAAATATTTTCAGAGTTTTATTTAAATTTTGTTTGCTTTATTTGTGTAATAATTAACTTTATTGTTTTTTTTTATTTTATTTTTTTTATTTTATTTTTTATATTTTTTCGATATATTTCAGTTGTTCTTGTTGTTGATATTTTATTGGGTTTATGATTAACTTTTTGGAGCGTTGGGAAGGGTTGGTTTTTTTTTGGTTTTTTTTGCGAATATTTTGTACTTAAAGGATGTTGTTTTTGTTGTTGTTGGTTGTTGCTGAGTTAGTCCTTATTATTATTATTATTTCGTGTCTCCCTATTTTGCCTTTTTTCTCTCCTTCTCGTTCACTATAATATTACTCATTTATTCGGTGGGTATTTTTCTGTTTTATATACATATATTCCAAATTTGTCTTTCGTGTTTTTTTTTTATTTTATTTCGAAGAACAAAAACTTAACAATTTGTTTGTTTGTTTGTTGATAGTTGTAGAAAATCTGATAGCGTTGTGGTATCGTCTTTGTTTAAAAAAAGGGGGGGGAGCTGATATGAACAACACTGATACACTCAGTATTTTTGAATTGAAAATTTTACATAGTTAATAAAACGCGTTGCGAGATAGAAGTAGTGTTATGACGTACGTTGTTTTTTTTTGTTAAATATTCTCACCAACTTTCCATTTAAAAAAAATATATATATATCAATCAAGAATAGTGTTTTTTTTTATATTTTTGGTGTATAGCCTTTAATTTAATATATGTAGTAAATAGCACAGAACAAGAACAAACAAAAAAAAAATTTGCTAATTTTTATAAAAAAATTTTTTATAGCATCAGACTTTTTCTTTTTTGACTTATTTTTTATTTTATTATTTTTATTTTATATTTAATTTTAATGTTTAATTTTTTTTGTGTGTTTCACAAATGAAATATGATTTAAAAAGTTTTTTTTTTGTTTTTGGAAGGGCCGGGGGCGCAGGAATAGTTGGAAAATGACACTATATTAAAGTATAAGAAAATATAGTTTTATAATTATTATTATGAATACATTTAACATTATTTATTTATTTAGAGTTATGTTGTTTTCCTTTTATTTACATATTTTTTTTTGTGTAATTTGAGCACCGTTTTTTTTGTGTGTGTAATTGATTAAATAAAAAAAAGATTAGATTTGTATTTTTTTTTAACTTGTTGTAAAATTAATAAACACTAAAATTAATATTAATTATTTTTTTTTATTTTTACACAAAAAACGGAAATTTATATTTTTATTTATCTTTTGTTTTGTTTTAATTTTTTTATCACACTTTTCTTTTTTGTTTTGAAAGATATATAAATTGTTAACGTATATATATAAAAAAAATAACCAAAACTTAACGATTTTCTTTTATTATTTTAATTGCTTTCATTATTATTTTTATTATTATTATTATTATTATTATTATTATTTATTTCGCGCTATTTTAGTTTTTGTTTTTCTTTTTTTTTGTTGTTTTGGTTTTATTTTCACTACAACACATTTTGTCCGTTGAAACTACTTCGACGACGTATCATCATACTTTCATTTTTTGTGTGAGTATGTTTTTTTTTGTAAATTCAATTTTTGGGGGTGGTTGTTTATGTTTTTTTTTTGGTTTTGTTTTGTTTTTTTTAGTTTTGTTTTGTTTTTTTTTTGGTTTGCTTGTAAAAGACTAAAAAAAATAAAGTTACACAAAACTTTATACTTTATAACAATTAAACAAAAAATAAAAACAAAAAAAAAATACAAATTAACTTTGAACAATTTATTTAAATATTTTCCACACGCACACACACACGGAAAAGTGTGATTGTTTTTGTTTGTTTGTTTATTTGTTTGTTGACAAAAACACTTGAAGTATAAGAAAGATTAGAGTTTGTTATTATTATTATTTTATATTTTTTTATATTGTTGTATTCTGTTTATACTGTTTTGGAATAAGTTTTTTTTTGTTTTAATTAAAATAAAAATATTAACTAAGTGTGTAATTGTGTTTCTTCATGCTTCTCCATACTAAAACAAAAAAAAAACAAAAAAATAGTTTATGTTTTTGATATTATAGTAAAAATTATGAAGTGTCTCTCCTTTACTTAGTTTTGTTTGTTTGTTTCCTTTTTTTATATTATTTTTTTTTTTTATTTTAAAGCAATCAAAAATATTTTATTTTTTTTGTTTTTTGCAATTATTTTTTGTGTTTTGTTTTTTTTTGTGTTGGAATATTAAAATTTCTTGTAAATATAACTTTACTTTATTTTTGATTTTAAATATAAAATTTTTTTTGTTTTTTTTTAAATTTTTTTTTATTTAAATAATATTAATAATTTATTGATTAATTTTTAAAAACTAATTTAGGAATGTGAATATGTCGTTAAAAGTGTAGAATCTTTAAACAAACAAAAAAATACTATTATCATTATTATTATTATTACTATATAAAATGAAAACCTTGTGTGCTGCTGCAGATTTACACGCGACTAACTGTTGCATGGAAATCCTGGCTGGCGTTTTGTCATATTTTTCTCTCCCACCTTTTACACACAAAATTTTCTATAATAACCCCTCCACCTAGAGAGATGGGAATCTCTCCCCCCTCCAAAACAAGGGAAAATCCACCAAAAATCTCCCCACTCTAACTCCAGCCATCATCTATCACGTTTCACAGTCATGTTTTAGCCGTGTGTCTCGTCAACCCCACCACAAATACTGTAATAATTTCTCCGCCGCTACCATCAACCAAAAACCTCCCCCCCCGCATTCCCCGCCCACAAAGCGTAACCATATCATTTCTCCAATTTTTCTATAGAACTATCTATATCAGGACCAGTAGTATGTGACCTGTATTCTGTATATTGATGTTTGGTCCATATTTTTTTTTGTTTTTTTTGTTTGGTAAGGAGAGAAACAGAGATAGCCAAAGAAAAGAGAGTATTGCTTTTATTATTGTATAGGTGTTTTGTAACACACACACATATATATATATAATTATATGTATTTATACATACAAAGAAGTATCCCTTAACTATATGTGGTTTGTGCTTTAGGTTCCCCCTGTTTTTAAGACTATACTTGTTGTTGATATACATATGTATAGATATATACGTATATCGAGCAAGAGCATCCCCATAAAAACTTTCCATATGCTAAAATTTTCACTTTTCATTTACAACATTTTGTTTTTTTTTGTATTTTGCTAAAAGGGGTTTTCTGGGTTTCTGGCTGAATATCCGTAAGTATGTTTGTATGCGCATGCATGTATGAGTGTATAAGGGATACGCACGTGCTTTTTTTATGTACTCGTTCTAGTAGCAACAGGAATTTTTCTTATCGTTTTTTTTATTTTTTAAGCTAAAATAAAAACAAATTGTACCTTTTACAACTTTTTACAAAAACCACCCCCCTCCTCCTCGCGAATACCCCCATCACTCTATAATTTCAACCCCCTTCTCTCCTCTAGAGTATAACCTTTATCCAAAATTCTTTCAGTCATACATATCTATCAATAGATACTAACCAAAAAATATATATATACATACATATATAATTGTATACATACATATATGTATATAGAATAATTTTCTCTTTTTACCCCGCAAATATTGAAGTATACTATCGTCCACCAATCAACCAAGGATGGTTATAACACGGCTACGATCGCTATAACAAGGTATTGCGACTGGAGCATTGAATTGAGAAAGTACGGTTGTGTCATGAAATGTGCTGAAAATTTTGTGCTTAAAAAAAATAAATAGCGAAACTGAAAATTTTCAATCACTAGAAAAAAAAATCTATATTATAATTTCTTCTTTGGCTGTAGTATCTATGATTAAAATATAAGGGGGTCGACTGGTGGCGCGTCTTGTTGTAGTTAGTTCTTGTTTCGTTTTAACGGGAGTATCTAATTTTTAGGGGCAGCCACAATTCTATTTTTGAGGGGTTGAAAAACAGGGGACTAGGATATACAAAACTAAGTTTTACACAAAAAGGGGAAATATTTGTGTTTTTTTTTTATTTTTGTTCTGGAATTTGCGCAGATCACATATTCAGATATTATAGTTTTATATACATTTATATATATATATATAATATGAATAGTCTACCTATAAATAAGCTGTCATTTTTTTTGTTTAAATGTAAAAATCAAAACAAAAAAAAATAAAAATTAACTAAAAATCTACGGCTGCGAAATTAATTTAATTGTTTTTTCTCCAGTTTTTCTTATAGTTCCATACACACGCACACATACACATATTTTAATTTAACGAAAGCTTTTTTGAAAGCTTTTATTAACTGATGGTGTATGTCTTTGATGTAATTATTTTTGTAATGGTTTGCGCCTATGCTGTTTGTTCATAAAATTCTTGTATGGGGCTTTTTTTGTTTTTTTTTAACTATTTCACTTTCTTATAATATATTTTCTGTTTTTTAATATACATATATTTAAAATATTTTAAATAATTTCCTTTTATTCAAAGAAGAATGAAGTTACGTCTACTTCACTTCTACTTTTCATTTACTACTAGCAAAAAAACCCGCGTGCGTTGCAACGCCTTTAAATAAAAAAAAGTTTGTGTTCACTGTCCGCGTAAGGAAGAAAGTGAAAGAAACAATAAATTTTTGAAAAAAATGATTCTGGAAACCTATATGGTTAATTTCTATTGACAGCACCCTGCGCGGGGACGGTATATAATTTTGTTTTTCGACTTTTTTTTGTGTCATATTTATTTTTTCGGCCTTTACTTTTGATTTAGGGCGAGCACTCAAAAAAATTGGGGACTTTTCCAAAATAAGGATCACCCTATTGTATTCAAGTAGATGCCTCTGAACATGAAACTTCTCGGTGAATTGGAATTTTAACTTTCTCTTTTCTGTTAGCCGTTACACTGCCCCCTTCTTACTTAGTATTCTTCCCGAACACAGCCTCCGTCCCGTTCTTGCCGATCGAACTTTTTGGATGCGATAGATGGCATCATTTACCCTCTTGATGGCAGTGGAGGGTCCTTCCCTTTTCTTTGTAATTGTGGCGATTTACCTTTTATTCGCCGAGGATTTTATAGGTACACTCGATCGCGTGGCAAACTTCACGACAATAGGGGAAATGACCAAGATACACTATGTTCAATGTTCTTTCATTTGGAGCTAGGATGTGAAGATTTTCAGATTTCCCAACTCTTAAACAACCTACATACAGCTGGACAGGGAAATAACACTTATTTGGTAAAATTCGTCCGCCATATTGGCCCCGAAATTTTAAATTTATAAGTTTTGATCATACATTCGTTATTTGCTACCTTAGAAGCCCCCAGATACCGGTTTTCATTGGAATACAATTGGCAAACTCATCGGCCATATTGTGAATTTATAAGTTTTAATCATAAATTCGTTATTTGCAATCTTAAAAATCTCTAAATATCTACTTACATTGGAATCTGAATGAAATTGGAAAATTTCATCTGCCATATTGGCGCGGCCATTTGAAATTTATAAGTTCTGATCATAAATTCGTTATTTGCTACCTTCAAAAACCCCAGATACCGATTTTCATTGTAATCGGAACGCCATTGGCAAATTCGTCAGCCATATTTCGGCGGCCATTTTGAATTTATAAGTTCTGATCATAAATTCGTTATTTGCTACCTCAAAAAACTTCAGATACCGATTTTCATTGGAATCGGCTCTCAGTCTGTATGCGGCCCTCCACTTTCTGCTGTTAGCCGTCCTATTCAACGCTGCTGCTAACAATGGTGCTGCGTATACCAGGACTGAGTAAATCACTCTCCCCATCAGGAAGGCGGCGACTCGGTTTGGACACCCATGTTGGTCAGCAACCTTGCCAAGCCCTCCAAGTGTACTACTGTGCGGAGGAATACGAGGAGAATCGTGAATGGAAGACATCGCAGATAGAAGTGAACAATTGAAAAGCTGGTATTGGGCCAGATGGGATTGGGAATTGCCAATCCAAGGTGGAGTATTGAAGCGCAAATTGGAATCCGCTGACGGCATCACTCATCGAATACAGGTACTAGTCCCTCACACTAGAATAGGAGGTATTCTAGAGGAGTGCCATAATGGCGCATCCGGAGGACAGTCAACATATTTGTTTTCGAACTAGTGTTGCAATTGCACAGTTAATGCCAGTAGCAAGAGTCCTCAAATAAGGACAAAAGTATAAATGTTTGCAACGTGGGAGTCCTGAGATAGCGGGGGGGGGGGGGGGCAATGTGATGATTCTTTTATTAATGTGTCGCCATCTATTGGAAACAGTTTGACAATTGGATATACTACGGTTTAAGACTTGGAAAAGCCAAGTTCAAGCTTCCAGAATAGCATGGAATATATGAAAAGATGTGGAATGATGTAGAAATTGGATTAAAAGAGGGCTTTGCGATTTAGTAAATATAGGGGTCGCAGCAATATTTACCATATCATAAAATAAATGCGTTAACGTTTAAAATTTCGTTGTTAAAACTACATAAGCCATATAAAATTTATATTAAAAAATATGGGATTACATTTTAGCAAGGAAGAATGGAAATCATAGGTTAATGGCTTAAAAGGGTTTTTTGTGGGAATGCGCTTTATGGCTGCAACCAGTGTCTCGATGTTTTTTTTATATCACTTTAGTCGCTTCCATGTGCAATTTTATAATATAGAAAGCAATCAATTTATAATATAAAAAGCAATATTATTTAAAAATTTTGTAAGGAGTAATGGATTGAAGTTTTATTTGTTATAAAAAGTAAATTTTTTTCTCCAATAAACTTAATGAGTCTTGTTTTATGAGTCCGAAATTACAACGATATAAATTTATATGTATTTTTCTAGATAATATTTATATAATAAAAAAATCTTTAATTCATCACTGCCTTACAATCAAAACGAACACAATCTCCGTGTGTTAATGGACGTTGGCGTTTTTTCATTAAAAAAAAAATAAAAAATAAAAAGACAAAAAAAAATTATCTTTTAATTCCACCTTTTCCTATCCAGAAAGTACTCGATTCCTCCCCCGTCCACCCCGGGCGCGCCACTTTAACTTCATAGAATATAGCTTTCGGTTGAACAACCTTGTTGATATTCTTCCCCCCTTCCCCTATATCCACATGACACAGAGTTTTATCCCTTAATGTTTTATTATTATTATTTTTTTTTCGTCAGTATGGCTCTTGCCGTAGAAAAAGAATCGCGTACGTTGCTTTTGTTGTTGTTGTTGTTGTAAAATTCTTTTAAATTGCGTCATTGTCATAGAACTGAAAAGCACCCCAGGAAAAGGAGCATTTTGTCGTTTATCTCTGTGTGCTCTGGGCTCCTCAAAGCATATTCGTTCTGAGATGCTCCCTAGATTACGGGGGATAGGCATTAAACTATGCCATCCAAAAATCTAGGATAAAGTTTTTTTTTTTTTTTGCTAAGGGGAAAAAGACGAGAAGGGGGGTGGCAACCATCATTTTCGTATTATCCCTATCACAAAATCATCCCTTAATCTACACCTTTTGTTACATATAAAAAAAATATATATATACTTGAATATGTCTATAAATGTACACAAAGGCATATTTTCTCTCGGTCTTGTTGACTTTTGTTTTCATTGTGTGTTAAACAAACAAATTCCTTATGTTTTTTTTTTGTTATATTCCCCCGCCACATTTTTTTTTGTTTGTATTTGAGAGAAAATTGAAAAAAGGGAAAATTTAAGCTTTTACTTTGCCCCTTAAAAAAAATTCTTAAAGCTCTTATTTCTCCTCATTTCCCCATTTATTATGTTGTATTTGAAAAAAAAAGTTCCATCACAAGCCCAAGTAGTAAATGTTCAAACCCCGACGAAAAAGCTTAAAAGCTTTCATCCGGGGCACAACCCTTGAATTTTAGGTTTAAGTTGTTTCGATAGATGGCTTCGTTTTACTTTAAGCTTTTTTTACCTTCTAGAATGGGGGAAAAATGCTTTAATTTGAACTTTTTTTTTAATATATTAAAGTAATTTGTTAGAGAGTTAAAAATAATTAATGTAATATTTTAAATATTTGTACACGAATTTTTTAAAAGCTTTTTATTTTCGAATGCATTTTTTAAGATATTGTTTTGTAGTTGAAACTTTAAAACTTTCGTGTCGGAAATAATGTTTTTTTTGCGTTTTGTTTTATTTTAGTCAAATTTCAACATTGATAAAATTCTTATTGCCTCTATACTATATGTATTTAACAAAGATAGCATTTATTTTACGTATGACGTGTGGCGGCCGGTGGTACAGTAGTATAAATTCGAACTTGATTAAAACTATTCTTCATAGCTACGTTATATTCTTCTGTTTTCTATTCAAATACGTCCTAGTATTTAGAATGAAACATCCCTTTTAACATTCGACACTATCCCATAGGGCTGCGAGACCAGCTAGTGGTTAAAGAGTGCTGGTCGCAAACGATTCCCTCCGATGCCCGGGCAAGGTCGGAGTGTATAAGTGCCTTTGATGGCAGCTGATAACTGTCCGGTTCCCAGGCGCAAGTGTCACATTACCTACTAATTTTAATATTAATTTTTCTCAAGGTTAAGCCTAGCGCAGGTTTTCTAAATGGCATGTATTTCAGTCTGGAAAACAAAGTACCATCTACGTATTGTAATCGAGACATTGCAGTTGGGTACCAGCGACACCCAGCCCCTGTAGCATGTTCCATCCTTGAGCCGTCGGTAAACCAATGGAGATTTTTCGCTAGCCATAACAAAAGTCTATAGGTATATATGTTTCTATTTGGTGTCGTAATCTTTTAAACTTCTTTAAGTGTTCATATACTTAATGGTATACTCTCCCAGATATGAATCAGTTTTGCTAATATCCAATTACGTTATTTCTATTTTTTTTCCTATTATGAATTTCGCCATCGAAATTTAAAAGCTAATTATCATAATTTTTCACCCTCATTCCCACTAATCCCGCCGCTCCGTTCCTCCGCCGCGCAATCATTTTGAAGCTGTAACTCTGGTTTTACGTTCTATCCAAAAAGTTTTATCGTCTAGAGGTCAAGTGATGTTTGCATGTATATAAGCAAACATTTATATTTATACTTTTATTTTTTTATATATATGTATATACCTTTATGTAGGCTTATCACGGAAAAATAGAAAATGTGTCGCTTGTTTTCTTCACGCGAGCTTTTCTCTTATTCTAAAAATCAGAAACTAAAACCGTCTGATAAATACAGGGTGGTGTGGGGTGATGGAGTTTAAAACAAGTGTATGTGGTGAGAGACACTATTAGCACTGATTTTTTTTTACTATTATTAATTTTTTGTGTATAGATTCTTCCCCGTTCGTCCCAAAAAAAAAAATTAAATCTAACAAGGACTACAATGCCCCGAGTGTACGTAGTTGGCTATTGTTCAATTACTGATAAAAGGAATCATCTAAGAACCCCTTTTGTAATTACAAGGACTATTTCTATGCTAAAAAGGATATGGCATTGTGATAATAAAAGTAAAGAAAAACGAAATAAATTACACAAAAAAACGGGGCTTGACTTTGCTTAGTTGCTTGCTGGAGCTCCGGAACAAGAGCACACACACTTACACACAGGGTGGGTGTAAATCTTATAGGCGCAAAACTTACGTAAAAATTTGAGTCGTCGTAGGCCAGAGCGCTATATTCTTGGCTTGTTTTTTTTTTGTTCATTACATAGATAAATTTTATTGAAGATCGTTATAATAAAAATAAAATGAAGTGTATCTTTAGGAGTTTATTCGTAGTACACAATTTTATGATCGCAAAAAAGATAATATTTATGCAAGAAGATATTAGGCATGGCTGTGATTTAATAAAGCTTGTAAAAGAAAGAGCGCTGTTAAATGTAAGAAAGTAACACAACAACAAAAAAAATATACAAATTGTTGTAAAAACGAAAAACGTTGTCTTAAGGCAATAAGATGATTTTCAATGGGGTGTAGTAGTAACAGGTACAGCTTGACTTTAAGAGAGGAATCTGAGTAGTCAAAAAAAAAACACTCAACACCAGGTCGAAGCGTATTCCCATTTTTTTCTCTTTATTAAGCATAAACTAACTAAAATTTGAATTAAAACCACATTTTCCTCCAAAAAATACTTAGTTAACCTATAATTTTTTTTCTTCAAAAATTAGATAGCTTGGAATATTACCTATGAATAATGTCCAGACAATTTTCATATTACTGCCTTTAGTTTTGAAATTATAAGCAATTTTTATGTTAAAATTGGCTTTAATTTCGATACAGTAGGTAACGCAACACTTTGGCGTGGGAACTAAACCAATAAGGTATTTTTTCATAGATGGTCAGTAAGATAACATGGTCAGATTAACATAAAAATTGGCTTTAATTTCGATAAAGTAGGTAACGCAACACTTTGGCGTGGGAACTAAACCTATAAGGTGTTTTTTCATAGATGGTCAGTAAGATAACATGGTCAGATTAACATAAAAATTGGCTTTAATTTCGATACAGTAGGTAACGCAGCACTTTGGCGTGGGAACTAAACATATAAGGTATTTTTTCATAGATGGTCAGTAAGATAGCATGGTCAGATTAACATAAAAATTGGCTTTAATTTCGATACAGTAGGTAACGCAGCACTTTGGCGTGGGAACTAAACCTATAAGGTATTTTTTCATAGATGGTCAGTAAGATAGCATGGTCAGATTAACATAAAAATTGGCTTTAATTTCGATACAGTAGGTAACGCAACACTTTGGCGTGGGAACTAAACCTATAAGGTATTTTTTCATAGATTGTCAGAATATATATTTTATTCAGGTACATGCCAAGGGAAAGGTGTGAAAGCCAGGTAAATTTTTTTTTTGGGGAAATGAAAGTGTTTGTTTTATTCTTATAAGTTTGGTTGAATATCGACAACAGGCGAGACTAGTTCCGTTAATTAATCCTACGAAATCTATTAATTGGTGTAAAAAAGTAACAATATTTGGATTTTAAAACAATGCTTCAGTATATATTTGAGGAATAGTTTACATGATATCAATTAACATATATATTTCTAACCATACTAACCAAACCATGAAAACCACAGGGTGTTGTACCAGACATAATTCTTTCCCCCGCCCCAACCCCCCCTTTTAGGACAAATTTATAAAAAAAATCATAATTGCACAAGTCACGATGCTGCTTTCATATTCAAGTCATCGCGGTCATAAATCTTACACCATCTGCTGTTAAGTGTCGCCTTTCCGACACACAACTTTTCCCCAAAAACAAAACAAAAAAAAATAAATAAATAAACGAAACAAATTCAAAGTAATTAATCGACGAATTGAGAGAATGAAAATAAAAAAGTTTATGTGGAAAAAGTTACATACAGAAAAAAAACGAAAAAAAAATGTAATATCAACTAATACAATTTACACCCATAAAAATCAGGAGCAGTAAAGTTAAGCGATTATGGTGTGTATTGATTTTCACAATTTATATTTTCCTTTCAATATTTTTTCTTTGGATAATAACTCATGACTTGATATATATTATATACACATACCGATGCATATAAGAGGATATTTTTTTGTCATCCTTCCCAATGCATAGTCAACTCAACAATAACAATACAAAGTGAAACACAACAAAATACGCAACAAACTACCATCAATATATATATATATATATATATATATATACAACAATACTCGTACACATGTACATTTAAGGACGAAGAGAAAATGTTAACTTATGTTGGTAAAGACACGTTAGATAAGGCACGTCCTTAACGTTTTTCTTCTCCTCTTTTGAAAAGGATAAAGAAGCAAGGAAATATATTGTATAAAAAACCTCAAGCATTTTTTTTATTACAATTTTAAAATTTATTATCGAAAAATATGCGCCATGCTTGAAGGATCCTTTTTGTAAAAAAAAAAAGAAACAAGGATACGACGATGGAGAAAATGATCCTTACAGAACGGATAATACATCTACCAAACATTTTTCTACCCGAGAATCAAACGATACACTGGAATTCTTAAAGAAATGTTTTGTTGTGGCTTGTTCTATGCCAATTAGCCAAATTTGGCAACATGGTAAATTTTGACAATCTCTTGTTGAGAAATAATTTTAATTAAACACGCGGCGTTAAAAAAAACATCTTCCAAAAACGCGGAAAGAGAGTCTATAGTAGCATCACCATCATCAGTGACTCGATGACCAGAGACTTCCGATGTGGCAGGTGAGCGAAGTTTATACGACGCACACAGCAGCGACCACCACGCAATAATCTTCCGTACCGGAAGACGTAGGAAAGAGAGGGGGGCGGGGAAAACAAAACCACGCCATAAGCACGTGATGTGCCCATAACAAGCTCGATAGAGAGCTGTTCACAGAGATAATCCTGCAGGAGAACACTGAGCAGACACAGGATGCCATAGTGAAAGAGTCTCACGCATTTACCGCGACAATGGAGCGACCATGTAACGCCTCCATACGATTCAGTGCCCAAAACTCTGAAGATGTGCACCGAACTTCTGATGGAACAACACGAAATTGAGCAGCGACGAAGGATTTTCCACAACCTGGAGACAGATACATGCGTACGTGCGGCGCGTACAGTGCGTGCGGTGCGTGCAGTGCGTGCGATGGTAAATATTATACGCTTAGATCTTGTCAGCAAAAACTGCCTCCTAATGCGGATTGGCCACACGCACCGGACGCCAGCATGTGACTGTTTCCAGCTTAAGTGCAAGAAGGCTCTGCCAGCGAAAGCGGCAACGGCTGGAATTCGAGAAGTTACTTATGAAATACAAGGAGTCGAGAAGAGGGCTTAAGCTTAATTTACATATCCGACATTTTTCTGTCGTGCCGATCTATTTTAAGATTTTAGCCAATCAGAAACAATTTCGGTCACGTCATATTGTTTTTGATTGGCTGAAACCTTAAAAAAAAGCGGCGCGGCAGAAAAACGTCAGATATGTAAATTAAGCTTTAGACCAGGACGCCCAGAGCTTAAAGGATATCAAACTGGATAACATCGGTTCAGAATCGGGGCCAGTGGAGAGAACAGTTGCAAGAGGTTCTCGTTCGATTGCGAAAGTCAAGCAGCATTGGACATGATGAGTACTGAGTTGGGGGACCGCTGGGAAAATCGACACTCACGTTTAGAAATATAAAGCTTTTTTTTAGTCTCATTTTTCCACTCGGGATTCCTATGGGGCAAGACGTTAGATCTCCCTTGTGGGGGGCAATCCACATGAGCCCCACATGAGGCACCTCCTCAAAATGCTAGTCGGGCAGAGAAAAGATACTGAATGTTTTTTTTTTTTTTTGTAAAGAACAAACCCAAAAAATTAAAGCTGAACACTTAAGGCACGCAAATGTACAACAACTCCACTTTTCTCTTTTGGTTCTTGCTTTTATATAATAGAAAAAAAAATATTAACATGAAAAGAAAGGAAATACACTCACCCTATTAAAGGCGTTTTCAAATTCAAGAATCCATTAAGTTTCCGGTTGATGTTATTTTGAATGGGAGTTTGTGGTTGCTGCTTAGGTGGCGGCTGTACCAGGGTTTCCTGTTGCGTTTCTTGTGTTGATGATTGAGGCAATCTGAAAATATTTTTACATTTTTTTTTTACTTTCACTTATTTACTGTGTGTGTGTGTATAACAAAAAAAAAAAGAAAAGCATTTAGGGTTTTTTTATATTACAAGGGGATTTATTAATAACATTTTTCTTATTCACATAATTACCACCAATAATTTTTTGTCACGCCAAAAATTGAACACAGTCAAGTCAAATTACAATTACACTGGGCAATTTTTTTGTGACTAGCATTGTGTGTGTGTATAATTTTTTATATTAAATAAAAAGAAAGGTCTGGTTGCAAACACATCGATTTAAACAACACACAAATTCTATAAAGTTTTTATCCTAATGATTCACATGCAAAATTTTGTTCGCACTCTAAATTCGGTTTGAAAATGAAAATTGTCAATATTTTTGCGTGTATCCAAATTTATTAACTATATCCACTTTGGTCCTACCTTCCTATATATTATATATATTATGATGAAGATCTACGAACTTGTGCCTCTATTACAAAAATATGAAAACCTCTGCATCTTTAATGGGCCAATTATTTGGTCGACCAACTGTTGACTTTTACCCTTTCTGTTTTTTAAGATTTATTAGAGGATATATGCTACGCATTCATTCATACTTCCATTATCTTAAGTAGATAGGGAGTGGCTATTCGCACTGCAGAGTAGATAAGAGTAGATAAGAGTAGATGAGAGTAGATGAGAGAGTAAATAAGAGTAGATGAGAGTAAATGAGAGTACATAAGAGTAGATGAGAGTACATGAGAGTAGATGAGAGTAAATGAGAGAGTAGATGAGAGTATATGAGAGTAGATGAGAGTAAATAAGAGTATATCTACTCTCATCTACTCTCTCATTTCCTCTCATCTATTCTCGTCTATTCTCGTTACTCTCATCTACTCTCATCTACTCTCTCATCTACTCTCTCATCTACTCTCTCTTCTACTCTCTCATCTACTCGCTCATCTACTCTCATCTACTCTCTCATCTACTCTCTCATCTACTCTCATCTACTCTCTTATTTACTCTCATCTATTCTCATCTACTCGTCTACTCTCTCATCTATTCTCATCTACTCTCATCTACTCTTATCTACTCTGCAGTGCGAATAACCTCGGCCTAAGTAGATAACATTAATGGATGATTAGCACACCTTTTAATGACCTTAATGACCTTGGTCAAAAACCGGTTTTTTCCCACGCACAAGCATCCCAATACCTACTATTTTACCACCGCTGGAAGAAGATTTGTTACGAAAAAAATAAGTCTAACCCATATTGGTCAGTCCAATCTAATCCGATGGTATGTGCTGGGCCCCCTCCCCGTGATACCCCTTGGATAACTAACTAACAGTAGTAGGAGGTGAGCATATCCTTCAAAGCTAACCAACCCAAGATGTAAAAATGTCATGTCAAAAATAAATGGGAACCGGACGCACTCTCAGTCGTATTATCGTATGTAGGCTCTGTTAGGATGGACCTACTTTTCGTAAAATTTTTTGTAGGAGTATGGCGGCCCATATGGTGAACACTGCGGACAAATTAGGCCTATTGTGTGCATGCGCCACTAACGAAAAAGACCGTCAGCCCTTCGGACGACCTGTTCTCCACAAGCTTCCATCGAAAATTGTCAAAACTTTTTCCAGGACCATTTCCCTAAATATACCTTTTGCTTGTTCTTTTTTATACGCTTTATATTAGCTTGACATGTATGTTGTATGCTGTATGCTATATGTTGTATGTTGTATGTTTCATGTAAACAAATCTTGCAACTTGATTTTGACCCACTTCACTTCCAGGTAACGGATCTACTTCAAAATTTTGCAGATATGTATAGTTCGCGTGACAATGCAATCTGACCATTTTGTAAAAAAATCGGTGGTTCCAAGATGGCGGCCGAATTTTGCAATTGTGCTCCCCGACCCCCGACATGGGTATCACATGAAAGAGTATTACAAGTAGAATACAAATAACCTTTGTGGCGTTATTCAAAATTCAAAATGGCGGCCAACAAAAAATGGCGGTTTACCTTTTATCTTTACAACGCCCTCGGTATGGGTATCAAATGAAAGGAATTGACAAGTAGAATACTATTAGCTGTGTAGCGTCATTCAAAATTCAAAATGGCCGCCAACACAAAATGGCGGTTTACTTTTTTCTTTACAACGCCCTCGGTATGGGTTTCAAATGAAAGGGTGTAACAATTAGAATACTATTAACTGTGTGGCGTGATTCCAAATTCAAAATGGCGGCCAACACAAAATGGGGGTACAAATAATCTAATGTTTAGGTTGGATACCCTCTATAAACAAGTTAAATAAAAAAAAATGGCGGTTTACCTTTTTCTTTAAAACGCCCTCGGTATGGATATCAAATGAAAGTGTACGACGAGTATAGTACAATAAACTGTGTGACGTGTTTTTAAATGCAATATGGCGGTCACTACGAAATGGCGAAAGACATATAATAGACTAAAAAATAGAAAATAAAAAATATATAGTTGAAAAAAACTAAAATTTGATATTTAAAATGAACTAAAATGTAAAAAATAATTTTGAATGTAAAGTTTCTATTGCTCCAGCCAGAATATGGAAACAATCTACCTATCGAAATGTAAAAAAGCGTGGGCCGCTAGCAAAAATTTCCGGTGTTAATAAAATAAGAATATAGGAAGAGAGTCCCACGCTGTTTTACATTTCGAAAGGTAGGTTGTTTCCATATTCTGGCTGGAGCAAATAGAAACTTTACATTCAAAATTATTTTTTACTTTAGAGTTCATTTTAAAATTAAAGCGTATTTTTTTTTAGTTTTTTTTAAACTATATATTTTTTTTTAAAGCGCTTCCCTTTGGTGATTGGTGAGCTTAACAAAACCCAAGCTTGCCAAGATCCATCTGTTCGAAGCCACGAGCAATGATTGTAGCCTGTAGGTTGTAGATTTAAATTAATATCGCCAAGTACACTTTACTTACACTTAGTTAAGCACAAATTTCTGTGTAGCATTAATCAAAAATTTCTCTACTACCTACCCCTACCCCCTATCATCATCATCATCATATCGTATGTACACTTCATATGGCTTAAGGAGATTATTCTATATTACAACTAGCATAAAATGCAGGCAAGTCTTTCTCTAGCTTTCTCTAGGGATCAAGGATAAGCTTTTGAAAAATTCAATATGCCCCAAAAAAAAAAAAAACTTATGTAATCCACCATATTCCACAGTTACATTCCCTTTTACACAGTATCGTTCGATTGCTAATACTTAATTGAGAACGAATATGAAAAAGCTGAACATGGCGCTTAAATGGGGCATGAAGGTCTGATATAAGAGGTCCAATACATCAGAGTTTCATGAAAATAAAGAACAATCATGATACACACAGATTCGTCCTTTTGCTTTCTGCCTGCTGTTGTTTTTGTTGTTGTTGTTTTTGTTGTTGTTGATTGTTATGAGAAACATCTTAGTGCCAGACATTCAAAGGAAAAGAAATACTACCGCCAGCAGAACCTACCCCACTATACAAAAATTTCTCGTTTTCTTTATTAGAAAGAAGAAGAAGAAGAAAAAAGAACGGCATAAGCGAAAGTCACAAGGATATGGCTTTCATCTACTATACTGTTACCGTCCGCGCCCTCGTCAACCTACCATCCTTGTGCCGACTCCTTTCGCTTTAGGTATGACCTAGTTGTACTGCAATTTATTTCCCGGTGTCAGATTTCTTATGAAAATCTCTGATGTTGATACTGACACGTACATGCATTGCACACAAATACACCAATGCCAGCCGTAACTTTTATTGCTTATACTTTTAATTACAAGCTCACAAACATCAGCAAAAAAATATATATATATATATATATTATTTCGCTGTTGTCCTTTATTCTTTTAGACTTACTTATTCCGCTTTTTTTTTTCGAACACACACACACACACTCACTTTATTTTGCCTCTTGTTAAATTGCGTCTTGCGTTTGTGTGTGTGTGTGTAACTGGGTAGATATCTCTCAAAGGTAAAAGGATATAAATTAGAGTCAAGGTGTTTTTTGACAGTCCCGTAGATTAGTATGCGAAGCCTTTCTTCCTTGTTTTCCATTTCTTGTAATTTTTTCCCCTTTTCACTGTTGTTTTCGTTAAGAATCCATAATGTTGTAGAATATAATTATTTATATTATTATTTTCTTGCAGAAAGGATTCCTTCAGGAATATATTTTGTGAATTTAATGCTATTTCAAAATAAATTAGTAATAGACTAGTGTAAATAATTTTTGGAAACAAAAAAATTATTAACAGCATGAAAAATGTTGGAAAGTGAAGAAAATATAGCGCAGCCAACCAGAAAAATAAATTCAAGTCGATCTGAGTTACGAGGATGAAAAAGGGGTAACTTTAAGGGGTGAAAACGGTTTTTCACGATTTTCAGCGAAACTAGACCTAATATCAAAAAAAGTTAAATATAGAAGTTGTAGGTAATAAAAAGATCTACAACTTTTGTACAAACAATTTTTTCACATAACCTCAAATTTCCGAGAAAAATCGAAAAAACTAGTGTTTTTGTTTTTGATTTTTATCTCCCTTAAAAAAATTTTTTTTTCACGAAATTTTATGGCATTTTTTCTAATTTTTTTGAAACGAAAAATCGTCAAAAAAATGCCGTTTTTCGAACACCTTTGTTTAAACAGCCGCCATTTTGTTATTTTAGCATATAATAGTCCGGGGAAATTAGCATTTAAAGGAGACAAAATTCGGGAATGGCTGAAAATTGGTCCACAGCTTCCTTGGGACTTTTTAAGAAAACAATTTCGGAATCACAAAAAAAACAAAATGGCCGCCAGAAATATAGCGGTTTTCCGGTGTTTTCCTTGTATCTCGGTTTCTATAGGTCGTACAACAAAAATCACTTTTTGGCCAAAAAATCACTTGATTTTTGCAAAAAAATTTCGAAAAGTTTTCGAAAAAATGACAAGGGTGTCATTAGGGTAAACAATAACCTTTTGTATAAATAGAACAAACAAAATTTCTCAATAATCAGTTTCTGAGTCATTTTTTGAACAAAAACTGATTTTTTGAAACTTTGACCTTGTATAACTTCGAAAGGGTTAACTTTTGGAAAAATGACAAAAGGCTTTTTTTGTAGGCAAATAACGTTTCGTATTGACTGATCAAAACAAATTTTCAAAAAAACCAGTTTTTGAGTGATGTTTTCGCCAAAAAGTGATTTTTGGAAACTTTGACCTTGAATAACTTTGAAAGGGTTAATCGTGTCAACATCTTTGTAAGAACTAAAGTTGTAGAGAATTTCCATGTCAACATTTAGGGCCTTTGTACGGGGTTGTACGACCTATAGAAACCGAGATACAAGGAAAACACCGGAAAACCGCTATATTTCCGGCGGCCATTTTGTTTTTTTTGTGATTCCGAAATTGTTTTCTTAAAAACTCCCAAGGAAGCTGTGGACCAATTTTCAGCCATTTCCGAATTTTGGCTCGTTTCGTGCGTTGTTTTTTTGCTAATTTCCCCGGACTAGAAATTAATAATTCTAGTTTAGACGATAGCTGATAGGACATATTGAATCTGAATTTTTTTGGAATTTTGTGTTTGAGGTAATTCTACACTGAAAAATCCAGGACACCGTCTACATCGCTTTTTTTTTTACATGGTTACATATATGCCGCCATTTTGAATGTATTTGTTATATACAAAATAAAAAAAATATTTTAGTAAAGCTACAGTATAGTATGACCCACCTCCGATTTTTTTGAAATTTTTTTTATTAATATATTTTGGGCTGTAGAATCCATTTTTCAAAAAATAAATTGTCGCCTAACTTACCGTTTTCGAGTAATTAATTTTTAAAAATTGGGAAAATTCTGTTAGCAGAAAAGTGTTAACCGCCATATTGAACACTTATTTAAAAGGGGGGGGGGGGTGTCCAAAAAGGTAATCTTAAAACGGGGGGTACGGAAAAAATCTTAAAACGGGGGGTAATGGAAAAATAAAACCTTAAAACGGGGGGTATGGGGGGCGGTAGCCCCCCAAATGGGGGATGGGGAGCATAGCCCCCATTTCATATAAGGAGTACTTAATTTTTCTATTGCATCTTTTGTTTCAGCAGAATATATAGGATAATTTGCAGTTTTAGTTCAAACATTAGTTGTAATTTCACGGTTTTGGTGGATCCTTACGCATGTTACCCAATGCTAAGATTCTACTGAGGAACTCCTAATTTTAGAAGGGCTTGTAGGAGAATTTACCACTAATGTTGGAACTAAAACTGCAAATTCTCCTATATATTCTGCTGAAACAAAAGGTGCAATAGAAAAATTAGGTACTTCTTATATGAAATGGAGGCTCTGCCTGCCCCCCATCCCCCCCGTTTTAAGGTTTCATTTTTCCATTTTAGGGTTTTATTTTCCCATTTTGGGGGGCTACTGCCCCCCGAACCCCCCGTTTTAAGATTACCTTTTTGGGTTTTGGGTAGTGACACCCCCCCCCCCTTTTAAATAAGTGTTTTCAATATGGCGGTTAACACTTTTCTACTAACCGACTTTGTAGAACTTTAAAAATTCATTGGTAATCGAGCGACGATTTATTTTTCGAAAAATGAATTCTACGGACCAAAATACATATGGGTCCACGTCAAATCGACCACTATTGAATCTGACCCTTTTAGATTTGGCTGAAACTTTGTAATTTCGTTCTACCCTATCAAAAACCTTTTTCATAATTTTTTCAAATTTTTTTCCCAACCCTAAAAATTTTCAAAATTTTTTTTTTTCAAAAAACCATAACTTTTTCAAAAATTGACCTTTCGAGACGTTTTTTTTTTTCAAAATTTTGGTTTTTTAATAACTTTCTAGAAAAAAATACCAAAAAATTTTCAGACGTCAAATTATATGAAATTTTTCAATTTTTTGTAAAAAACCGTTACTTTTTCAAAATACGCCATTTTTAATTTTTATGGAATGACCCATATATAAAAAAAAATTTCAAAAAAATACTATACTGTAGATTTACCAGAAAAACCTTACTTTACCGTCCAACCAATTTCCTAGTTAAATGCCCTTATGCCACGAAACTAATTAAATATCATATTAAGGGTTTCATGATTATTTACGCCTAGTTTAAGTTTAGTCAATTAAGATTCCAACTTCCCTCTTCCCGTCTCACATCTCGTCACCTTATATCATTAACCCAATTTGTGTGTTTTCTAATAGTAATGTTGTTGCTATACAGTGTAACATGGCTGGTATTGCTGCCGCCATAGCTGAAGTCCATTGGTATAGCTACCAGACCATCTCATTCTTCTACTCTCTATGCCCCCCTCCAACTCCCCACCAACTCCCGAAAACACACACAGGAGAGGATGCATAGAGCTACATAACGTGAATAATGTAAACTAGTAGAATACTTGATGACAATCACACAAGTTTTGTTTTTCATCACCTGACGGACCAACGAACCGACCAACTGGGAACATCCGACAAATCTGCCTATAGTTTTTGGCTGTTATAAGAGCTGCAAGACCGACCAACTACTCACAGACCAACTCTTCTGCACTAAAAATAGAATTTATATGCTTCACGTCCTTGTCCCAGGATAACACCTACACCAGCTACAGAGTATAACCTACTCTAGAAAACCCCAGCGCCCCGCCCCGCCCACCCGCCACCGCAACCGGCCTCCCATCACTCAGTGGTTTACGTTATGGAAAGGATATGCTCTGCCATAACATTCCCCTTAGCGTTTGACCGTAGTTTATATTGACTAGTTCGTAACTGAGTACTATGGTTGTTGGGGTAAGACGGGGGTTGGGATCGTGTTAACATGGAAAACAATTTTTTTTTGTTGCAGGGTTGTAAATATGGCATAGCCTTAACCAACAAGAAAAAACGTCCTTTGGTTGATGGTAAAAAATGAAAGAGAGAGAGAGAGAAGGAGGGAGAGAAAAAAAAATCCTCGAGAGACCGTGGTTTAATGTCGTTGGTGATTGAGCAGACGATGAATGGTGAATAAAGAAAGAGAGAGAGAGAGAGTTGGGATAAAGCAAAGCAAAAAAAAATCAGATTCTTTTCTAACGACTTCATGAATCAAAAAAAAAAATTTGCTTTAATACAACGGAACTTAAGTAAAACTTTTATTAAAATTTCACGAACTTCAACTTTTTACGTTTTTATTGTAGACTTTTGCTGCTACTCCCCCCCCCCCCCCCCACCACCACCCGTACACTCGTACCCAGCATCCCACAAAGTCACAATCGAGCACAGAGCCTAACCAGAGAAAATGCGCTCTCTTTATAGTCTATTACGTTACTGATTCATGAAAGGTTGGCTCCGATGGAGGTTGGTTGTGGCGGTGGTAGGTGCGGTGGTAGGTGCGAGGGTAGCCTAACAGTTAGGGTAGTTGCTGTGATGAACCTGAGCAAGGATTTACTATAAAACAAAATTTTTGCATCATTTTTCATGCACCAAACACACACACACACAAAAAAATCTCTCAAAAGTTAGACCAAGACTTCTAGCGAACGAACGAGGGTTTGGGTGGGCACAAAAAAATTTTGCTGAATGGTATTTTGCAACAACGAAAAAAAAAACCCCCCAGTTTCATTTTAGGGTAAACATTTTTTTCACTTCATCCTCCTCCTTTAAAAATTTCTATACTAATTTTGCTGTTGCTGTGTATGTGTGTGTGTGGGTTTCATCCTTTTCATCCCAATTTTTTAAGTAAACTTTTTTAGGTGTATACATTGAAATAACTTTGGTTGTCTTACTTGGATTCTATTGTCCTTAGCCACGATTTTCGTTTCTTTACGAGAATTAAAAATGAAACATACAATTTTGTTTTTTTTTTTTTTTTTTTTTCATGAAACAATCACGCTGCTGGATTCAAGCGCAATTACGTTCGTTTCTCCTTTCTCTATTAAGAACAACAGCAGACATATATATATATATATATCTATACATAAGTTTCCAACAGGACAAAACTAGTCAGTTTCAGAAGTTTTGAAGAACGCCCAAGGAGAAGAAAGAGTTGATTGAATAAAAAAAAAAGATTTCTCTCTTGGGCAGAAGTTGGACTTAATTGCATTTTCAATTTTGTTTAAAAGTTTTCGGCCTGTCATTTATACTTAAAAGTCTCAACTCTGTACAAGACAACGCGACACATTCTATTTGTATAGTTAAAATTTACTTTGTGTGGTTCATATCTCTATTAGGGTTAATGTCAAGGATTTGTGCTTGTGGTGGGGGGGGGGGGGGTGGGGTGGAACGTGGGCCGTTAATCATTAATCTAAAAAATCATCGGTTCAATAGAGCTTGATTTATTGGAGACTTGAACTGTCAATCAGTCGTAAGCTAGGAGTCAGTGTATTGAATGCAATCAATTGAATCTGTTATGGATGTTTAATTAGGCTTAAATAGATTCGAATATTTTTTACATAGGCGATTACTAGAGCCTAGAGAAACAAATGGTGGTAACAGCCTCAGGGAGCTTTGGTGGTACCGGTACACCAAAGAGCTAAGTCCTGAGAAACCACATCTACGATCTAAGATCTGCACCGAGTAGGTATGGGGTCGGTTGGGTGTGAGAACTAGGGTTTCCCAAACTATGTTCCGCGGAACACTGATGTTCCGAGGAAGAAGAACAAGTGTTCCGTGCAAAAAAACTGCAAATTTACTCCTGAGAAAAAATTATTTTTATTTTCCTTCTTTAATATGAAGTTCCAGAAAAAATAGGTGTAAATATGCACTAAAAAAGGAATCATTTTTTTTTTCATTAAGGTTTATTTTTTCATAAATATTTTCGGGACAAATATTAATTCCATTTGTTCTGAAATTTCTCTCATAATAAAATTAATAAATTTGTCCATTTTTTGCAGTAAAAATATTCGGTATGAGTTTTAACAGTGTACGCGATTTTTTGGAGTGTTTTTTTTTTTTTAAAAATAATCATTTACTACAAAATATATTTTTGAAAAAGGGGGGGGGGTTTAGACTTCAAGCAAAATATATAGCTGGGGAAATTCCTCATTATCTTACTACAATTATTTTAGAAGTTATAGGGATTTTTTGGAAACTATTTTTAAAAAAATAATCATTTAGTACAAAATATATTTTTGAAAAGGGGGGGGGGGAGGCTTTAACCAACATATATAGCTGGGGAAATTCCTCATTATCCTACTACAATTATTTTAGAAGTTATAGGGATTTTTTGGAGACTATTTTTAAAAAAATAATCATTTAGTACAAAATATATTTTTGAAAAGGGGGGGGGGAGACTTTAACCAACATATATAGCTGGGGAAACTCTTCATTATCCTACTACAATTATTTTAGAAGTTATAGGGATTTTTTGGAAACTATTTTTAAAAAAATAATCATTTAGTACAAAATATATTTTTGAAAACGGGGGGGGAGACTTCAAGCAAAATATATAGCTGGGAAAATTCCTCATTATCCTACTACAATTATTTTAGAAGTTATAGGGATTTTTTGGAAACTATTTTTAAAAAAATAATCATTTAGTACAAAATATATTTTTGAAAAAGGGGGGGGGGACTTGAACCAACATATATAGCTGGGGAAATTCCTCATTATCCTACTACAATTATTTTAGAAGTTATAGGGATTTTTTGGAAACTATTTTTAAAAAAATAATCATTTAGCACAAAATATATTTTTGAAAAGGGGGGGGGAGACTTCAACCAACATATATAGCTGGGGAAATTCCTCATTATCCTACTACAATTATTTTAGAAGTTATAGGGATTTTTTGGAAACTATTTTTAAAAAAATAATCATTTAGTACAAAATATATTTTTGAAAAGGGGGGGGGGAGACTTTAACCAACATATATAGCTGGGGAAATTCCTCATTATCCTACTACAATTATTTTAGAAGTTATAGGGATTTTTTGGAAACTATTTTTAAAAAAATAATCATTTAGCACAAAATATATTTTTGAAAAGGGGGGGGGGAGACTTGAACCAACATATATAGCTGGGGAAATTCCTCATTATCCTACTACAATTATTTTAGAAGTTATAGGGATTTTTTGGAAACTATTTTTAAAAAAATAATCATTTAGTACAAAATATATTATTGAAAAGGGGGGGGACTTGAACCAACATATATAGCTGGGGAAATTCCTCATTATCCTACTACAATTATTTTAGAAGTTATAGGGATTTTTTGGAAACTATTTTTAAAAAAATAATCATTTAGCACAAAATATATTTTTGAAAAGGGGGGGGGGGAGACTTCAACCAACATATATAGCTGGGGAAATTCCTCATTATCCTACTACAATTATTTTAGAAGTTATAGGGATTTTTTGGAGACTATTTTTAAAAAAATAATCATTTAGCACAAAATATATTTTTGAAAAGGGGGGGGACTTGAACCAACATATATAGCTGGGGAAATTCCTCATTATCCTACTACAATTATTTTAGAAGTTATAGGGATTTTTTGGAAACTATTTTTAAAAAAATAATCATTTAGCACAAAATATATTTTTGAAAACGGGGGGGGAGACTTTAACCAACATATATAGCTGGGAAAATTCCTCATTATCCTACTACAATTATTTTAGAAGTTATAGGGATTTTTTGGAGACTATTTTTAAAAAAATAATCATTTAGTACAAAATATATTTTTGAAAAGGGGGGGGGAGACTTCAACCAACATATATAGCTGGGGAAATTCCTCATTATCCTACTACAATTATTTTAGAAGTTACAGGGATTTTTTGGAAACTATTTTTAAAAAAATAATCATTTAGTGCAAAATATATTTTTGAAAAGGGGGGGGGGGGGACTTGAACCAACATATATAGCTGGGAAAATTCCTCATTATCCTACTACAATTATTTTAGAAGTTATAGGGATTTTTTGGAGACTATTTTTAAAAAAATAATCATTTAGTACAAAATATATTTTTGAAAAGGGGGGGGGGGGAGACTTCAACCAACATATATAGCTGGGGAAATTCCTCATTATCCTACTACAATTATTTTAGAAGTTACAGGGATTTTTTGGAAACTATTTTTAAAAAAATAATCATTTAGTACAAAATATATTTTTGAAAAGGGGGGGGGGGACTTGAACCAACATATATAGCTGGGGAAATTCCTCATTATCCTACTACAATTATTTTAGAAGTTATAGGGATTTTTTGGAGACTATTTTTAAAAAAATAATCATTTAGTACAAAATATATTTTTGAAAAGGGGGGGGGGGGACTTAAACCAACATATATAGCTGGGGAAATTCCTCATTATCCTACTACAATTATTTTAGAAGTTATAGGGATTTTTTGGAGACTATTTTTAAAAAAATTATCATTTAGTACAAAATATATTTTTGAAAAGGGGGGGGGGGACTTGAACCAACATATATAGCTGGGGAAATTCCTCATTATCCTACTACAATTATTTTAGAAGTTATAGGGATTTTTTGGAGACTATTTTTAAAAAAATAATCATTTAGTACAAAATATATTTTTGAAAAGGGGGGGGGGAGACTTCAACCAACATATATAGCTGGGGAAATTCCTCATTATCCTACTACAATTATTTTAGAAGTTATAGGGATTTTTTGGAGACTATTTTTAAAAAAATAATCATTTAGTACAAAATATATTTTTGAAAAGGGGGGGGAGACTTTAACCAACATATATAGCTGGGGAAATTCCTCATTATCCTACTACAATTATTTTAGAAGTTATAGGGATTTTTTGGAAACTATTTTTAAAAAAATAATCATTTAGTACAAAATTTATTTTTGAAAAGGGGGGGGGGGGACTTGAACCAACATATATAGCTGGGGAAATTCCTCATTATCCTACTACAATTATTTTAGAAGTTATAGGGATTTTTTGGAAACTATTTTTAAAAAAATAATCATTTAGTACAAAATATATTATTGAAAAGGGGGGGGGGGAGACTTTAACCAACATATATAGCTGGGAAAATTCCTCATTATCCTACTACAATTATTTTAGAAGTTATAGGGATTTTTTGGAAACTATTTTTAAAAAAATAATCATTTAGTACAAAATATATTTTTGAAAAGGGGGGGGGGGGAGACTTTAACCAACATATATAGCTGGGAAAATTCCTCATTATCCTACTACAATTATTTTAGAAGTTATAGGGATTTTTTGGAAACTATTTTTAAAAAAATAATCATTTAGTACAAAATATATTTTTGAAAAGGGGGGGGGGAGACTTCAACCAACATATATAGCTGGGGAAATTCCTCATTATCCTACTACAATTATTTTAGAAGTTATAGGGATTTTTTGGAAACTATTTTTAAAAAAATAATCATTTAGTACAAAATATATTTTTGAAAAGGAGGGGGGAGACTTCAACCAACATATATACCTTGGGAAATTCCTGTTCCAGCAAGCCTAAGATCACTATCTTACTACAATTATTTTAGAAGTTATAGCGATTTGTTTGAAAGTGTTTTTAAGAAAAATGATTATTTAGTACGTGTGGGGGGGGGGGGGTAGACTTCATCCAAAATGTATAGTTTCTTCGCGAAAAATTCTTAAAATAACACGAATTTTATGATTTTCTCTGAAATGGGCCGCACAAATATTTGACCCACCCTAGTGTACGGTTTATAATCTACTATCGTGGTGGAAACTTGCGACTCTCACTGCGCCACACAGTGGGGCAAATAGCACATTTTTTGGACAAACGACAATTCCCAAGCCTGGAGAATTAATGAAACTTAAAAAAAAAATTTTAAACTATTCGTTGATAAAATTGCCTTTAATTCTATCGAGCCAGAATTTTGAAATTTGAAAATTAAAGATGGCTAATCCAATATGGCGGACATAAATTTGGTAAGAAAATTAAATTTTTCGTCAAAAGATTCTTTAATATTTTAAAAAATTGTTACTTTGGGGATTTTTTTGGAAACCAAAAATTAATTAATAATAATTATTAAGTTCAATAATTTTAAAGAATCTTACGAAAAAAACTTTAATTTTCTTACCAAATTTATGTCCGCCATATTGGATTAGCCATCTTTAATTTTCAAATTTCAAAATTCTGGCTCGATAGAATTAAAGGCAATTTTATCAACGAATAGTTTAAAAAAAAAATTTTTTTAAGTTTCATTAATTCTCCAGGCTTGGGAATTGTCGCTTGTCCAAAAAATGAGCTATTTGCTGCCCCACTGTGCGACGGCGTGTTATACTTATCGTAATAAATAATTTTTTTTTAAATTGGCCCCGAACAAAATGAACGGACTAAAAAGTACGAAATAAAATAAATTATTTTTAAAAACCTACTTAAAAAAAAAACCAATTCCGTGATGCACTAAAAAGGATGAATAATAATTGTTGGTAGTTCTTTACAATACTAATCCAATCAGAATGGATTTAGAAAGAAGAATCACTTTTGAAAAAATATTTTTGTAATTCTTTACAACATTAATCCAATCAGAATGGATCTAGAAAGAAGAATCACTTTTGAAGACGATTCAATCCCACCGCTGCCACCATTATTGAGCCCAGCCGCGCGCTACCAATTTGTTAAAAATGAAATGAGACCATTTTGTTTTAACAAATTTTTTTTTTTAGAAATTTTTCTTTCTGTCTATTATTGTTGTGATTCATTGTACAAAAAAAAAAGAAACCCCAAATAACCACCAAAAGACCGATCAAAAAAAAAATACCAACCAACCAAAACCACAAAACGAACCTTAATCATGAAACAAAATTGACTTTGTTCGTTAGTAAAGGATTATAAAAGGACTCCATGCAGGTTAAAAATACTGCTTTTCACGCAATTATTCTTCAACCCTTCTACTTTATTTCTATTCCCTTTAAACATCCCTTAACAACTCTCTGTAAATCATTTCTGTGTGAATATGGATCCTTATCGCGCACACATTTTCTTATTGTAAAAGTGGAGACACCAAAAATTATTCTTTCGCGCCGCATTAAGGAGAAAATGAAAAAAAAAGAATTTTTTTGAAGATTAAATTAATGCAAGGACGAAAATTTAAAAATATTCCTTTTCCCCGTTTTTTGGGTTGATGTATTAATTTTTTTTTTGTTTTTTTTTTTTAAAGAAAGATTCGTTTGTCGTTATGACGAGAGAAACAAGCGGTTACATAGCGAGCGTGATGAAAGTTCCAACAGCGTCAAACATGTGTATGCTGTTTGGAGAATGGTTTATAATAATGACGACGAACCGTGGGAGGGGGGGGGGGCGCTGGGGAGATAAGTGGGGTAAATTTTGAAAGAATTGTTAGAGGGATTTTGATGATATAACTTTTTTGGTTGTGGCAAAAATTTACATATACAAGTACGCACGTAGACATTCCTGGGCGTTACACCTGGCTTGTTGTTTCATGTTTAAGCTATGCATAAGAAGAAAACTGTTATTTAATAAGGATTGTGTGGAATTTAAAAAAAATCAAAAAAATTCAAAATGTCAACGAAACGACGAAAAGGTTGGGAGAAACAAAAAATTAAAAAACAAGAACTTTTAAATGCGTAGTATAAAATTTTTTCGGACATTATTCATAGGAAATATTCCAAGCTTTCTAATTTTGGGAAAAAAAAGGTATAGAGGTTAACTACGTAATTTTTGGAGAAAAAAGTAGTGAAAGTTGAAATTGTAGTTAAAAAAACCGAATTTTTGACTTTGACGACTCATAACTCTGCAAGTTGGTAGGGTTGGTAGTACCAAAACTGGTGCTTAAGTAATCCCCTTAAGTTAGTTCAAATAACGATAATCGACTTGTCAGACTTGACCGAAAAGGCCAATTTTTTTTTCAGTAAATGTAGAACGTGGAAAACAATTCCCCGTCCAAAAAGTGGTGATCTAAGGTTTGAAAAGAATAGTGATGTTGGAAAAGGGTAACGTAATTTTTGCACGGGTTTTAAAGAATGCTCGGATTTTGTTGACAAGTGATGTTTTATCGGGAAGCTTTCGGAAGCTGAATCCAGAAAAGTTAATTTCATTTAAAACCGGTTTCATTCCATCGAGTTTATTAGATGGTGCTTGTGGCTCTTGGCCGAAGTCTTTTCAAAAAATGGCTTGACCGAATGTTATGAAATTTTTTCCAAAGCACCTTTTCGTTAATGTGCTTCGATCGGCATCCCAACGTAGCCGATATCATTTTTGGTTTGCGCCATATCGTGCGGGTACAAAAATCACGTACGTCGTTTAAACAAAAAAAAAACGGCTCAACCGAATTTTATGAAAATCATTTTAGATCATGGTTTAGTTAATACGCTTCGATCGGCACCTCAACGAAGACGATATCGTTTTTGGTTCGCCCAATATCGTGCAGGAAAAAGTTACTGACGAACGTACGCACAAACACACCTACACATACACGCATAGTTCTTCTCAATTAGGCTTAAAGAAAAACTGGTAAATGTACAGTATACCATGACCGACCTCCGATTTTTTTGAAATTTTTTTTACATATGTATTTTTTGGCCAGTAGAATTCATTTTTCGAAAAATAAATTGTCGCTCGCTTACCGTATTTCCTGACCAGTATTTCCTGAGATAATGGGTGTTGAAGGGCCCTCCTTGTGAAACCACAAAAGGGTCCATAACTCCCGAACCCGTTGGAATTTTCCGGAACAAGCAACGGTTCTGGGTTCAGGGGAGCGAACCCTTTCCAACGAGGCCCCATTCGTCGAAATCGGAGCACTTTGGCAAAAAAGTGCAAAAAAAAACCAAGGTTAACCCCTTTGAATTTTTAGCGATTTTGGGTAAATTTTGGAGCGGCCCTTTTTTGGATGGGAAATTGTTAGGGGCCTTCTAGGGAGGCTGTAAATTAAATTTGACACCGGTTTGACCAGTATTTCCTGAGATAATGGGTGTTGAAGGGCCCTCCTTGTGAAACCACAAAAGGGTCCATAACTCCCGAACCCGTTGGAATTTTCCGGAACAAGCAACGGTTCTGGGTTCAGGGGAGCGAACCCTTTCCAACGAGGCCCCATTCGTCGAAATCGGAGCACTTTGGCAAAAAAGTGCAAAAAAAAACCAAGGTTAACCCCTTTGAATTTTTAGCGATTTTGGGTAAATTTTGGAGCGGGACTTTTTTGGATGGGAAATTGTTAGGGGCCTTCTAGGGAGGCTGTAAATTAAATTTGACACCGGTTTGACCAGTATTTCCAATGGGTGTTGAAAGGCCCTCCTTGTGAAACCACAAAAGGGTCCATAACTCCCGAACCCGTTGGAATTTTCCGGAACAAGCAACGGTTCTGGGTTCAGGGGAGCGAACCCTTTCCAACGAGGCCCCATTCGTCGAAATCGGAGCACTTTGGCAAAAAAGTGCAAAAAAAAACCAAGGTTAACCCCTTTGAATTTTTAGCGATTTTGGGTAAATTTTGGAGCGGGACTTTTTTGGATGGGAAATTGTTAGGGGCCTTCTAGGGAGGCTGTAAATTAAATTTGACACCGGTCTGACCAGTATTTCCTGAGATAATGGGTGTTGAAGGGCCCTCCTTGTGAAACCACAAAAGGGTCCGTAACTCCCGAACCCGTTGGAATTTTCCGGAACAAGCAACGGTTCTGGGTTCAGGGGAGCGAACCCTTTCCAACGAGGCCCCATTCGTCGAAATCGGAGCACTTTGGCAAAAAAGTGCAAAAAAAAACCAAGGTTAACCCCTTTGAATTTTTAGCGATTTTTGGTAAATTTTGGAGCGGGCCTTTTTTGGATGGGAAATTGTTAGGGGCCTTCTAGGGAGGCTGTAAATTAAATTTGACACCGGTCTGACCAGTATTTCCTGAGATAATGGGTGTTGAAGGGCCCTCCTGTGAAACCACAAAAGGGTCCATAACTCCCGAACCCGTTGGAATTTTCGGGAACAAGCAACGGTTCTGGGTTCAGGGGAGCGAACCCTTTCCAACGAGGCCCCATTCGTCGAAATCGGAGCACTTTGGCAAAAAAGTGCAAAAAAAACCAAGGTTAACCCCTTTGAATTTTTAGCGATTTTTGGTAAATTTTGGAGCGGGCCTTTTTTGGATGGGAAATTGTTAGGGGCCTTCTAGGGAGGCTGTAAATTAAATTTGACACCGGTTTGACCAGTATTTCCAATGGGTGTTGAAGGGCCCTCCTTGTGAAACCACAAAAGGGTCCATAACTCCCGAACCCGTTGGAATTTTCCGGAACAAGCAACGGTTCTGGGTTCAGGGGAGCGAACCCTTTCCAACGAGGCCCCATTCGTCGAAATCGGAGCACTTTGGCAAAAAAGTGCAAAAAAAACCAAGGTTAACCCCTTTGAATTTTTAGCGATTTTGGGTAAATTTTGGAGCGGGACTTTTTTGGATGGGAAATTGTTAGGGGCCTTCTAGGGAGGCTGTAAATTAAATTTGACACCGGTCTGACCAGTATTTCCTGAGATAATGGGTGTTGAAGGGCCCTCCTGTGAAACCACAAAAGGGTCCATAACTCCCGAACCCGTTGGAATTTTCGGGAACAAGCAACGGTTCTGGGTTCAGGGGAGCGAACCCTTTCCAACGAGACCCCATTCGTCGAAATCGGAGCACTTTGGCAAAAAAGTGCAAAAAAAACCAAGGTTAACCCCTTTGAATTTTTAGCGATTTTGGGTAAATTTTGGAGCGGCCCTTTTTTGGATGGGAAATTGTTAGGGGCCTTCTAGGGAGGCTGTAAATTAAATTTGACACCGGTCTGACCAGTATTTCCTGAGATAATGGGTGTTGAAGGGCCCTCCTTGTGAAACCACAAAAGGGTCCATAACTCCCGAACCCGTTGGAATTTTCCGGAACAAGCAACGGTTCTGGATTCAGGGGAGCGAACCCTTTCCAACGAGGCCCCATTCGTCGAAATCGGAGCACTTTGGCAAAAAAGTGCAAAAAAAAACCAAGGTTAACCCCTTTGAATTTTTAGCGATTTTGGGTAAATTTTGGAGCGGCCCTTTTTGGATGGGAAATTGTTAGGGGCCTTCTAGGGAGGCTGTAAATTAAATTTGACACCGGTCTGACCAGTATTTCCTGAGATAATGGGTGTTGAAGGGCCCTCCTTGTGAAACCACAAAAGGGTCCATAACTCCCGAACCCGTTGGAATTTTCCGGAAAAAGCTACGGTTCTGGATTCAGGGGAGCGAACCCTTTCCAACGAGGCCCCATTCGTCGAAATCGGAGCACTTTGGCAAAAAAGTGCAAAAAAAACCAAGGTTAACCCCTTTGAATTTTTAGCGATTTTGGGTAAATTTTGGAGCGGCCCTTTTTGGATGGGAAATTGTTAGGGGCCTTCTAGGGAGGCTGTAAATTAAATTTGACACCGGTCTGACCAGTATTTCCTGAGATAATGGGTGTTGAAGGGCCCTCCTTGTGAAACCACAAAAGGGTCCATAACTCCCGAACCCGTTGGAATTTTCCGGAACAAGCAACGGTTCTGGATTCAGGGGAGCGAACCCTTTCCAACGAGGCCCCATTCGTCGAAATCGGAGCACTTTGGCAAAAAAGTGCAAAAAAAAACCAAGGTTAACCCCTTTGAATTTTTAGCGATTTTGGGTAAATTTTGGAGCGGCCCTTTTTTGGATGGGAAATTGTTAGGGGCCTTCTAGGGAGGCTGTAAATTAAATTTGACACCGGTCTGACCAGTATTTCCTGAGATAATGGGTGTTGAAGGGCCCTCCTTGTGAAACCACAAAAGGGTCCATAACTCCCGAACCCGTTGGAATTTTCCGGAACAAGCAACGGTTCTGGATTCAGGGGAGCGAACCCTTTCCAACGAGGCCCCATTCGTCGAAATCGGAGCACTTTGGCAAAAAAGTGCAAAAAAAAACCAAGGTTAACCCCTTTGAATTTTTAGCGATTTTGGGTAAATTTTGGAGCGGCCCTTTTTTGGATGGGAAATTGTTAGGGGCCTTCTAGGGAGGCTGTAAATTAAATTTGACACCGGTCTGACCAGTATTTCCTGAGATAATGGGTGTTGAAGGGCCCTCCTTGTGAAACCACAAAAGGGTCCATAACTCCCGAACCCGTTGGAATTTTCCGGAACAAGCAACGGTTCTGGATTCAGGGGAGCGAACCCTTTCCAACGAGGCCCCATTCGTCGAAATCGGAGCACTTTGGCAAAAAAGTGCAAAAAAAAACCAAGGTTAACCCCTTTGAATTTTTAGCGATTTTGGGTAAATTTTGGAGCGGCCCTTTTTTGGATGGGAAATTGTTAGGGGCCTTCTAGGGAGGCTGTAAATTAAATTTGACACCGGTCTGACCAGTATTTCCTGAGATAATGGGTGTTGAAGGGCCCTCCTTGTGAAACCACAAAAGGGTCCATAACTCCCGAACCCGTTGGAATTTTCCGGAACAAGCAACGGTTCTGGGTTCAGGGGAGCGAACCCTTTCCAACGAGGCCCCATTCGTCGAAATCGGAGCACTTTGGCAAAAAAGTGCAAAAAAAACCAAGGTTAACCCCTTTGAATTTTTAGCGATTTTGGGTAAATTTTGGAGCGGCCCTTTTTTGGATGGGAAATTGTTAGGGGCCTTCTAGGGAGGCTGTAAATTAAATTTGACACCGGTCTGACCAGTATTTCCTGAGATAATGGGTGTTGAAGGGCCCTCCTTGTGAAACCACAAAAGGGTCCATAACTCCCGAACCCGTTGGAATTTTCCGGAACAAGCAACGGTTCTGGATTCAGGGGAGCGAACCCTTTCCAACGAGGCCCCATTCGTCGAAATCGGAGCACTTTGGCAAAAAAGTGCAAAAAAAAACCAAGGTTAACCCCTTTGAATTTTTAGCGATTTTGGGTAAATTTTGGAGCGGCCCTTTTTTGGATGGGAAATTGTTAGGGGCCTTCTAGGGAGGCTGTAAATTAAATTTGACACCGGTCTGACCAGTATTTCCTGAGATAATGGGTGTTGAAGGGCCCTCCTTGTGAAACCACAAAAGGGTCCATAACTCCCGAACCCGTTGGAATTTTCCGGAACAAGCAACGGTTCTGGATTCAGGGGAGCGAACCCTTTCCAACGAGGCCCCATTCGTCGAAATCGGAGCACTTTGGCAAAAAAGTGCAAAAAAAAACCAAGGTTAACCCCTTTGAATTTTTAGCGATTTTGGGTAAATTTTGGAGCGGCCCTTTTTTGGATGGGAAATTGTTAGGGGCCTTCTAGGGAGGCTGTAAATTAAATTTGACACCGGTCTGACCAGTATTTCCTGAGATAATGGGTGTTGAAGGGCCCTCCTTGTGAAACCACAAAAGGGTCCATAACTCCCGAACCCGTTGGAATTTTCCGGAACAAGCAACGGTTCTGGGTTCAGGGGAGCGAACCCTTTCCAACGAGGCCCCATTCGTCGAAATCGGAGCACTTTGGCAAAAAAGTGCAAAAAAAAACCAAGGTTAACCCCTTTGAATTTTTAGCGATTTTGGGTAAATTTTGGAGCGGCCCTTTTTTGGATGGGAAATTGTTAGGGGCCTTCTAGGGAGGCTGTAAATTAAATTTGACACCGGTCTGACCAGTATTTCCTGAGATAATGGGTGTTGAAGGGCCCTCCTTGTGAAACCACAAAAGGGTCCATAACTCCCGAACCCGTTGGAATTTTCCGGAACAAGCAACGGTTCTGGATTCAGGGGAGCGAACCCTTTCCAACGAGGCCCCATTTGTCGAAATCGGAGCACTGTGGAAAAAAAGTGCAAAAAAAAACCAAGGTTAACCCCTTTGAATTTTTAGCGATTTTGGGTAAATTTTGGAGCGGCCCTTTTTTGGATGGGAAATTGTTAGGGGCCTTCTAGGGAGGCTGTAAATTAAATTTGACACCGGTCTGACCAGTATTTCCTGAGATAATGGGTGTTGAAGGGCCCTCCTTGTGAAACCACAAAAGGGTCCATAACTCCCGAACCCGTTGGAATTTTCCGGAACAAGCAACGGTTCTGGATTCAGGGGAGCGAACCCTTTCCAACGAGGCCCCATTTGTCGAAATCGGAGCACTGTGGAAAAAAAGTGCAAAAAAAAACCAAGGTTAACCCCTTTGAATTTTTAGCGATTTTGGGTAAATTTTGGAGCGGCCCTTTTTTGGATGGGAAATTGTTAGGGGCCTTCTAGGGAGGCTGTAAATTAAATTTGACACCGGTCTGACCAGTATTTCCTGAGATAATGGGTGTTGAAGGGCCCTCCTTGTGAAACCACAAAAGGGTCCATAACTCCCGAACCCGTTGGAATTTTCCGGAAAAAGCTACGGTTCTGGATTCAGGGGAGCGAACCCTTTCCAACGAGGCCCCATTCGTCGAAATCGGAGCACTGTGGAAAAAAAGTGCAAAAAAAAACCAAGGTTAACCCCTTTGAATTTTTAGCGATTTTGGGTAAATTTTGGAGCGGCCCTTTTTTGGATGGGAAATTGTTAGGGGCCTTCTAGGGAGGCTGTAAATTAAATTTGACACCGGTCTGACCAGTATTTCCTGATATAATGGGTGTTGAAGGGCCCTCCTTGTGAAACCACAAAAGGGTCCATAACTCCCGAACCCGTTGGAATTTTCCGGAACAAGCAACGGTTCTGGATTCAGGGGAGCGAACCCTTTCCAACGAGGCCCCATTCGTCGAAATCGGAGCACTTTGGCAAAAAAGTGCAAAAAAAACCAAGGTTAACCCCTTTGAATTTTTAGCGATTTTGGGTAAATTTTGGAGCGGCCCTTTTTGGATGGGAAATTGTTAGGGGCCTTCTAGGGAGGCTGTAAATTAAATTTGACACCGGTCTGACCAGTATTTCCTGAGATAATGGGTGTTGAAGGGCCCTCCTTGTGAAACCACAAAAGGGTCCATAACTCCCGAACCCGTTGGAATTTTCCGGAACAAGCAACGGTTCTGGATTCAGGGGAGCGAACCCTTTCCAACGAGGCCCCATTCGTCGAAATCGGAGCACTTTGGCAAAAAAGTGCAAAAAAAACCAAGGTTAACCCCTTTGAATTTTTAGCGATTTTGGGTAAATTTTGGAGCGGCCCTTTTTGGATGGGAAATTGTTAGGGGCCTTCTAGGGAGGCTGTAAATTAAATTTGACACCGGTCTGACCAGTATTTCCTGAGATAATGGGTGTTGAAGGGCCCTCCTTGTGAAACCACAAAAGGGTCCATAACTCCCGAACCCGTTGGAATTTTCCGGAACAAGCAACGGTTCTGGATTCAGGGGAGCGAACCCTTTCCAACGAGGCCCCATTCGTCGAAATCGGAGCACTTTGGCAAAAAAGTGCAAAAAAAAACCAAGGTTAACCCCTTTGAATTTTTAGCGATTTTGGGTAAATTTTGGAGCGGCCCTTTTTTGGATGGGAAATTGTTAGGGGCCTTCTAGGGAGGCTGTAAATTAAATTTGACACCGGTCTGACCAGTATTTCCTGAGATAATGGGTGTTGAAGGGCCCTCCTTGTGAAACCACAAAAGGGTCCATAACTCCCGAACCCGTTGGAATTTTCCGGAAAAAGCTACGGTTCTGGATTCAGGGGAGCGAACCCTTTCCAACGAGGCCCCATTCGTCGAAATCGGAGCACTTTGGCAAAAAAGTGCAAAAAAAACCAAGGTTAACCCCTTTGAATTTTTAGCGATTTTGGGTAAATTTTGGAGCGGCCCTTTTTGGATGGGAAATTGTTAGGGGCCTTCTAGGGAGGCTGTAAATTAAATTTGACACCGGTCTGACCAGTATTTCCTGAGATAATGGGTGTTGAAGGGCCCTCCTTGTGAAACCACAAAAGGGTCCATAACTCCCGAACCCGTTGGAATTTTCCGGAACAAGCAACGGTTCTGGATTCAGGGGAGCGAACCCTTTCCAACGAGGCCCCATTCGTCGAAATCGGAGCACTTTGGCAAAAAAGTGCAAAAAAAAACCAAGGTTAACCCCTTTGAATTTTTAGCGATTTTGGGTAAATTTTGGAGCGGCCCTTTTTTGGATGGGAAATTGTTAGGGGCCTTCTAGGGAGGCTGTAAATTAAATTTGACACCGGTCTGACCAGTATTTCCTGAGATAATGGGTGTTGAAGGGCCCTCCTTGTGAAACCACAAAAGGGTCCATAACTCCCGAACCCGTTGGAATTTTCCGGAAAAAGCAACGGTTCTGGATTCAGGGGAGCGAACCCTTTCCAACGAGGCCCCATTCGTCGAAATCGGAGCACTTTGGCAAAAAAGTGCAAAAAAAAACCAAGGTTAACCCCTTTGAATTTTTAGCGATTTTGGGTAAATTTTGGAGCGGCCCTTTTTTGGATGGGAAATTGTTAGGGGCCTTCTAGGGAGGCTGTAAATTAAATTTGACACCGGTCTGACCAGTATTTCCTGAGATAATGGGTGTTGAAGGGCCCTCCTTGTGAAACCACAAAAGGGTCCATAACTCCCGAACCCGTTGGAATTTTCCGGAAAAAGCAACGGTTCTGGATTCAGGGGAGCGAACCCTTTCCAACGAGGCCCCATTCGTCGAAATCGGAGCACTTTGGCAAAAAAGTGCAAAAAAAAACCAAGGTTAACCCCTTTGAATTTTTAGCGATTTTGGGTAAATTTTGGAGCGGCCCTTTTTTGGATGGGAAATTGTTAGGGGCCTTCTAGGGAGGCTGTAAATTAAATTTGACACCGGTCTGACCAGTATTTCCTGAGATAATGGGTGTTGAAGGGCCCTCCTTGTGAAACCACAAAAGGGTCCATAACTCCCGAACCCGTTGGAATTTTCCGGAAAAAGCAACGGTTCTGGATTCAGGGGAGCGAACCCTTTCCAACGAGGCCCCATTCGTCGAAATCGGAGCACTTTGGCAAAAAAGTGCAAAAAAAAACCAAGGTTAACCCCTTTGAATTTTTAGCGATTTTGGGTAAATTTTGGAGCGGCCCTTTTTTGGATGGGAAATTGTTAGGGGCCTTCTAGGGAGGCTGTAAATTAAAATTGACACCGGTCTGACCAGTATTTCCTGAGATAATGGGTGTTGAAGGGCCCTCCTTGTGAAACCACAAAAGGGTCCATAACTCCCGAACCCGTTGGAATTTTCCGGAACAAGCAACGGTTCTGGATTCAGGGGAGCGAACCCTTTCCAACGAGGCCCCATTCGTCGAAATCGGAGCACTTTGGCAAAAAAGTGCAAAAAAAAACCAAGGTTAACCCCTTTGAATTTTTAGCGATTTTGGGTAAATTTTGGAGCGGCCCTTTTTTGGATGGGAAATTGTTAGGGGCCTTCTAGGGAGGCTGTAAATTAAATTTGACACCGGTCTGACCAGTATTTCCTGAGATAATGGGTGTTGAAGGGCCCTCCTTGTGAAACCACAAAAGGGTCCATAACTCCCGAACCCGTTGGAATTTTCCGGAACAAGCAACGGTTCTGGATTCAGGGGAGCGAACCCTTTCCAACGAGGCCCCATTCGTCGAAATCGGAGCACTTTGGCAAAAAAGTGCAAAAAAAAACCAAGGTTAACCCCTTTGAATTTTTAGCGATTTTGGGTAAATTTTGGAGCGGCCCTTTTTTGGATGGGAAATTGTTAGGGGCCTTCTAGGGAGGCTGTAAATTAAATTTGACACCGGTCTGACCAGTATTTCCTGAGATAATGGGTGTTGAAGGGCCCTCCTTGTGAAACCACAAAAGGGTCCATAACTCCCGAACCCGTTGGAATTTTCCGGAACAAGCAACGGTTCTGGATTCAGGGGAGCGAACCCTTTCCAACGAGGCCCCATTCGTCGAAATCGGAGCACTTTGGCAAAAAAGTGCAAAAAAAAACCAAGGTTAAAAGGGTCCATAACTCCCGAACCCGTTGGAATTTTCCGGAACAAGCAACGGTTCTGGGTTCAGGGGAGCGAACCCTTTCCAACGAGGCCCCATTCGTCGAAATCGGAGCACTTTGGCAAAAAAGTGCAAAAAAAACCAAGGTTAAGCCCTTTGAATTTTTAGCGATTTTGGGTAAATTTTGGAGCGGCCCTTTTTTGGATGGGAAATTGTTAGGGGCCTTCTAGGGAGGCTGTAAATTAAATTTGACACCGGTCTGACCAGTATTTCCTGAGATAATGGGTGTTGAAGGGCCCTCCTTGTGAAACCACAAAAGGGTCCATAACTCCCGAACCCGTTGGAATTTTCCGGAACAAGCAACGGTTCTGGGTTCAGGGGAGCGAACCCTTTCCAACGAGGCCCCATTCGTCGAAATCGGAGCACTTTGGCAAAAAAGTGCAAAAAAAACCAAGGTTAACCCCTTTGAATTTTTAGCGATTTTGGGTAAATTTTGGAGCGGCCCTTTTTTGGATGGGAAATTGTTAGGGGCCTTCTAGGGAGGCTGTAAATTAAATTTGACACCGGTCTGACCAGTATTTCCTGAGATAATGGGTGTTGAAGGGCCCTCCTTGTGAAACCACAAAAGGGTCCATAACTCCCGAACCCGTTGGAATTTTCCGGAACAAGCAACGGTTCTGGGTTCAGGGGAGCGAACCCTTTCCAACGAGGCCCCATTCGTCGAAATCGGAGCACTTTGGCAAAAAAGTGCAAAAAAAAACCAAGGTTAAAAGGGTCCATAACTCCCGAACCCGTTGGAATTTTCCGGAACAAGCAACGGTTCTGGGTTCAGGGGAGCGAACCCTTTCCAACGAGGCCCCATTCGTCGAAATCGGAGCACTTTGGCAAAAAAGTGCAAAAAAAACCAAGGTTAAGCCCTTTGAATTTTTAGCGATTTTGGGTAAATTTTGGAGCGGCCCTTTTTTGGATGGGAAATTGTTAGGGGCCTTCTAGGGAGGCTGTAAATTAAATTTGACACCGGTCTGACCAGTATTTCCTGAGATAATGGGTGTTGAAGGGCCCTCCTTGTGAAACCACAAAAGGGTCCATAACTCCCGAACCCGTTGGAATTTTCCGGAACAAGCAACGGTTCTGGATTCAGGGGAGCGAACCCTTTCCAACGAGGCCCCATTTGTCGAAATCGGAGCACTGTGGAAAAAAAGTGCAAAAAAAACCAAGGTTAACCCCTTTGAATTTTTAGCGATTTTGGGTAAATTTTGGAGCGGCCCTTTTTTGGATGGGAAATTGTTAGGGGCCTTCTAGGGAGGCTGTAAATTAAATTTGACACCGGTCTGACCAGTATTTCCTGAGATAATGGGTGTTGAAGGGCCCTCCTTGTGAAACCACAAAAGGGTCCATAACTCCCGAACCCGTTGGAATTTTCCGGAACAAGCAACGGTTCTGGATTCAGGGGAGCGAACCCTTTCCAACGAGGCCCCATTCGTCGAAATCGGAGCACTTTGGCAAAAAAGTGCAAAAAAAAACCAAGGTTAACCCCTTTGAATTTTTAGCGATTTTGGGTAAATTTTGGAGCGGCCCTTTTTTGGATGGGAAATTGTTAGGGGCCTTCTAGGGAGGCTGTAAATTAAATTTGACACCGGTCTGACCAGTATTTCCTGAGATAATGGGTGTTGAAGGGCCCTCCTTGTGAAACCACAAAAGGGTCCATAACTCCCGAACCCGTTGGAATTTTCCGGAACAAGCAACGGTTCTGGGTTCAGGGGAGCGAACCCTTTCCAACGAGGCCCCATTCGTCGAAATCGGAGCACTTTGGCAAAAAAGTGCAAAAAAAAACCAAGGTTAAAAGGGTCCATAACTCCCGAACCCGTTGGAATTTTCCGGAACAAGCAACGGTTCTGGATTCAGGGGAGCGAACCCTTTCCAACGAGGCCCCATTTGTCGAAATCGGAGCACTGTGGAAAAAAAGTGCAAAAAAAAACCAAGGTTAACCCCTTTGAATTTTTAGCGATTTTGGGTAAATTTTGGAGCGGCCCTTTTTTGGATGGGAAATTGTTAGGGGCCTTCTAGGGAGGCTGTAAATTAAATTTGACACCGGTCTGACCAGTATTTCCTGATATAATGGGTGTTGAAGGGCCCTCCTTGTGAAACCACAAAAGGGTCCATAACTCCCGAACCCGTTGGAATTTTCCGGAACAAGCAACGGTTCTGGATTCAGGGGAGCGAACCCTTTCCAACGAGGCCCCATTCGTCGAAATCGGAGCACTTTGGCAAAAAAGTGCAAAAAAAAACCAAGGTTAAAAGGGTCCATAACTCCCGAACCCGTTGGAATTTTCCGGAACAAGCAACGGTTCTGGGTTCAGGGGAGCGAACCCTTTCCAACGAGGCCCCATTCGTCGAAATCGGAGCACTTTGGCAAAAAAGTGCAAAAAAAAACCAAGGTTAAAAGGGTCCATAACTCCCGAACCCGTTGGAATTTTCCGGAACAAGCAACGGTTCTGGATTCAGGGGAGCGAACCCTTTCCAACGAGGCCCCATTTGTCGAAATCGGAGCACTGTGGAAAAAAAGTGCAAAAAAAAACCAAGGTTAACCCCTTTGAATTTTTAGCGATTTTGGGTAAATTTTGGAGCGGCCCTTTTTTGGATGGGAAATTGTTAGGGGCCTTCTAGGGAGGCTGTAAATTAAATTTGACACCGGTCTGACCAGTATTTCCTGAGATAATGGGTGTTGAAGGGCCCTCCTTGTGAAACCACAAAAGGGTCCATAACTCCCGAACCCGTTGGAATTTTCCGGAACAAGCAACGGTTCTGGGTTCAGGGGAGCGAACCCTTTCCAACGAGGCCCCATTCGTCGAAATCGGAGCACTTTGGCAAAAAAGTGCAAAAAAAAACCAAGGTTAAAAGGGTCCATAACTCCCGAACCCGTTGGAATTTTCCGGAACAAGCAACGGTTCTGGGTTCAGGGGAGCGAACCCTTTCCAACGAGGCCCCATTCGTCGAAATCGGAGCACTTTGGCAAAAAAGTGCAAAAAAAACCAAGGTTAACCCCTTTGAATTTTTAGCGATTTTGGGTAAATTTTGGAGCGGCCCTTTTTTGGATGGGAAATTGTTAGGGGCCTTCTAGGGAGGCTGTAAATTAAATTTGACACCGGTCTGACCAGTATTTCCTGATATAATGGGTGTTGAAGGGCCCTCCTTGTGAAACCACAAAAGGGTCCATAACTCCCGAACCCGTTGGAATTTTCCGGAACAAGCAACGGTTCTGGATTCAGGGGAGCGAACCCTTTCCAACGAGGCCCCATTCGTCGAAATCGGAGCACTTTGGCAAAAAAGTGCAAAAAAAAACCAAGGTTAACCCCTTTGAATTTTTAGCGATTTTGGGTAAATTTTGGAGCGGCCCTTTTTTGGATGGGAAATTGTTAGGGGCCTTCTAGGGAGGCTGTAAATTAAATTTGACACCGGTCTGATCAGTATTTCCTGAGATAATGGGTGTTGAAGGGCCCTCCTTGTGAAACCACAAAAGGGTCCATAACTCCCGAACCCGTTGGAATTTTCCGGAACAAGCAACGGTTCTGGATTCAGGGGAGCGAACCCTTTCCAACGAGGCCCCATTCGTCGAAATCGGAGCACTTTGGCAAAAAAGTGCAAAAAAAAACCAAGGTTAAAAGGGTCCATAACTCCCGAACCCGTTGGAATTTTCCGGAACAAGCAACGGTTCTGGGTTCAGGGGAGCGAACCCTTTCCAACGAGGCCCCATTCGTCGAAATCGGAGCACTTTGGCAAAAAAGTGCAAAAAAAACCAAGGTTAAAAGGGTCCATAACTCCCGAACCCGTTGGAATTTTCCGGAACAAGCAACGGTTCTGGATTCAGGGGAGCGAACCCTTTCCAACGAGGCCCCATTTGTCGAAATCGGAGCACTGTGGAAAAAAAGTGCAAAAAAAAACCAAGGTTAACCCCTTTGAATTTTTAGCGATTTTGGGTAAATTTTGGAGCGGCCCTTTTTTGGATGGGAAATTGTTAGGGGCCTTCTAGGGAGGCTGTAAATTAAATTTGACACCGGTCTGACCAGTATTTCCTGAGATAATGGGTGTTGAAGGGCCCTCCTTGTGAAACCACAAAAGGGTCCATAACTCCCGAACCCGTTGGAATTTTCCGGAACAAGCAACGGTTCTGGATTCATCGGAGCACTTTGGCAAAAAAGTGCAAAAAAACCAAGGTTAACCCCTTTGAATTTTTCTTCGGACAATAAGTCTTTTACCTATGTCGAGCGCCGCGCCTGAGACCCGACTCCGCACGGCACAGGCTAAGAGCGCCCCGCTGCGATCATGACACCGCGACAATCAATGGGCTGTAGAATCCGTTCTGGTGCTCGGATGAACAAAATATTTTAAAGGGACATTCTAGACATATTAAACTTTAATAATATGAAAAAAAAATCGAAAATTTCAAAATTCTAGATGAGAACGTCCCCTTAAAGATAAAAGTCCTTTTTCCTTTTGCAAAATCAGAAAAAAACCAATATCTTAAGTGAATCGATATTTTTATAAATTCTATCTAGAAAGAGTCAACAGTTTACTTAGAGTTAACAGTTTACTTAAGTGTAATTAAGATATTTGGGCAAATTGTAAAACTGTCTATATGCAGACTTAACTGCACTGAAAAAATATCCTAAGTCGTCCTTAACCACGAATAACTTCTTAATTTACTTAAGCTATTATTCCTTTTGACAAATAGTTTACAATCACAATTCTATTCGCTTAAGTTACTTAAGTTAAATTTCCTTTTGCAGTTTGCTTTCCAAAATGGAATTAAGATATTGGCCGAGGCTATTCGCACTGCAGAGTATATAAGAGTAGATAAGAGTAGATGAGAGTAGATGAGAGTAGATGAGAATAGATGAGAGAGTAGATGAGAGTAGACGAGCGTAGACGAGAGTAGATGAGAATAGATGAAAGTAAATGAGAGAGTAGATGAGAGTAGATGAGAGTAGATGAGAGAGTAGATGAAAGAGTAGATGAGAGTAGATGAGACTAGATGAGAGTAGATGAGAGTAGATGAGAGTAGATGAGAGAGTAGATGAGAGTAAATGAGAGAGTATATGAGAGTAGATATACTCTTATTTACTCTCATCTACTCTTATATACTCTCATCTACTCTCTCATTTACTCTCATCCACTCTCTCATTTACTCTCATCTACTCTCATGTACTCTCATCTACTCTTATGTACTCTCATCTACTCTCATCTACTCTTATTTACTCTCTCATCTACTTTCATCTACTCTCATCTACTCTTATCTACTCTGCAGTGCGAATAGCCACTCCCTATGATATTTGATTTTCTTAGTATAACTTTTCGATTTTTAAAAATATCGTAAAGAAATTTTGAGGGGAAGTAGAAATTATAACGCTGAAGGCATATATGATAAAAAACGCATTTTCGCTTATGTCGACATAAGATATTTTGGCTTTTCACCACAGAATATTATCCTGCACTACAAGTACTAACCAAATCGATTCATTAGGGCGAAATCTGCCCCTTATAAGAAAGAAGAAACTACTCTGAAAATTCACTTTTAATGACAAGAAGAAAATAAGAAGAAAAAATACACCCACCCCCCTGAGAAGTTACCTATCGCGACTAAAACCCCCACCCCATTCAAGAAAACCCACCCATTTAGTAGGCACTCAGTCAGCTCCAGCCAGAAAAGTTTCCGCTAACAATAATTGTGATACAACAAGGGGAGACAAACCCCGCCACCACCCCCGCCCCCCCGCTCATTGTGACAAAAACCACCCCCGCATCCCGAAATTCATCGAATACTTTATGTGTTCGTTCCAATATTCGTCCATTTGTTATTGTTAAAGTCCCACAACGTCATTATCCTCTCACTTTATATCCTTGTATCCAATCGAAAATAAGAATGTCACTTTCATTTAACCAGGATATAGGTTGGATAGTTTTATGAGTCTATTTTCGTTTGTGGTTTTATTGTTTGGAAGAAAAGAAAAATGTTATTTTTCATTTTCTATGTTTTTTCCTCGTTTTTTTTTTGTTTGCGTGTTGGTGTGTTTTTAGTGTATGTGTGTGTGTGTGTGTGTGTGAAAGAGTTTAGCTTCTTCATATCCTTTTTTTTATACACACCTCAGTTATGTTTCTTATGCTTCTCCTATAAAAGCTACTGGTGATGTTCCGCGATGTTATATTTTTTTTTGTTTTAGATTTTAGTAGGGGAAGCGTGGAGGGGGGGGGGGAAGGGGGGCTTTGTGTGGAATTAGTCACAAGGATTTGGTTTATACCCAGGGAAAAAAAAACAAAAAAACAACAGCAACAGCACAGGCACATCCTTTCCAATTCTACCATTGTCATGAACAGGTCCCAAAAGGCAAGGATTTAATCTCAAAACTCGATGAGAAATGACCAATGGAGCAATATATCAGATGTTTCTAAGGACCTTGCAATCATAGTCGAGTGGTGCTCGATTCAAGATGAGAGAGAATTATGAGGGTTTGATCCTTTGTGTGTCTGGGCATAAGAACGACTTCTTAATAACACTCTTCCAATAATTCCCAAGAGCTGCCGTCTTTTTTTGGATTGTTTGTTTGCTTGGTCTTCTTCTTATACTTCACCTTGTATGTGTGTATGTTTGTGTTTGATATGGTTTATTATACATATATATATATATATACGAGAATATATATAGTGGTTGATGATGGGTCCTTGGTGTACTTAGCAACAGAAAGGAGAAATAACAAATATAACAACAAAAACCTTGGCTCTACCATTTTTTTAGGGATATATTCTCATCATTGTACAGACTATTTACCTTCCTATCCACCAAATAATCATCATCATCATCATCAACAACAACAACAACAACAACAGCTGAGAGCTTCGGCTGCAGATGTCTTTTCACCAATTTTATTGAGCTTAAGTAATATACGCATTTTCGTGTGTGTTTTATTTTTACGGTGGCAGCGGTAGGATACGAAAACTGGCAGAGTTTTGGGTTATGGTAATGGAAGAAATGCAAAAGTTGTGTACTGTTTCGAACTTGGGATACATTTAAATTTCTCTCAATGCCATTATGAAGAGGAGAGCAACACAACCAACCACCATTCTACCAGCAGTTTCGACACCCTTTTTTTCATTTTTTTTAACTGGTACACATACATGATATACACACCCCCCCCCCTCCCCGCCCAGAGAATACTGGCAAAAAACGGAAAGGACAAAGTTCCCGATTTAGGTGAAGCCTTTAACAAAAATTTACGTGAAAGTTGGAAAATTCCCGTGCAATTTAAATAATAAATGAGAGAGTTAAGACATACTTTGTACACGAAAGCATCTCTCTCACTCCATCTTTGCCTGATACTTTTGTTTATACGATTTTTTTTTTTTTACAAAATTGTTGTCGTCTTACAAATGCAAAATTATACTAAAGCTAAGGGAGAACTAAAGAAAGAAAGAGAGAGAGAGAGAGAGAGAGGAATTTTACAGGTGTTTTGCAAGAGGTGCTTCAACCAGGGATTATGTAAACCAATGAGGAGGAAATTACCTGACGAATAAAATATGACAAAATCCTTACATTTTCTTACCAATATTTGGGAAAACGCACAAAGAAAATTGTTTTGCTTTCTTATCAAAAACAAAATCATGTGTAATGACGTAATTAGGCAGGGAATAGGATTTTTTTTCATACACACAAACATCCAGCAGCAATTTGTAATATTGAAATTATTTAGAGGAAATGATTTAAAATAATGAATTTTTTTGGGAAGACATTTTTTTTCGTCGTCTAGTATCTTGTGTCTGATATGAGATGGTTTTGGAGCACAACTTATCTGGCAAGGGTGGACCAACGCCCAACGGAGGTAGTCAGAGGTTTTAAAATTATCAGACTCAAAAGTAATTCCTCAAAGACTACTTTCCAAGGCGAATGCGTCAGTAAGATCAGTGATGCCTAAGAAGGCAAGAACTTCAGGGGCGGCGGAGCGCGTGGGGATGAAAGGAAAAGTGCACATGCACTTTCGTTTTGGGTGGGGGAAATCCACACCCAAAAATATTTCATCCCAAAAAATTCCATGGCCGCGGTCGCTGGCGACGAATGAACGTTGGTCGAAGAGCCGCACACACAAGCAAGGCTATTAAGAGTTTATAACTGTATAGTCTAAGCTTTGTAAACCCCACCCGACTAGCATTTTAAAAGGGGATTGCCTCAGCGACATGCCGAAAGAAGCATTCCCCGTAGGTACCTCATGAGGACTCCATGTTGGCAAATGAGTGGCATGCCGAAAGAAGCATTCCCCGTAGGTACCTCATGAGGCCTCCATGTTGGCAAATGAGGGGTATGCCGAAAGAAGCATTCCCCGTAGGTACCTCATGAGGACTCCATGTTGGCAAATGAGGGGCGTGCCGAAAGAAGCATTCCCCGTAGGTACCTCATGAGGCCTCCATGTTGGCAAATGAGGGGCATGCCGAAAGAAGCATTCCCCGTAGGTACCTCATGAGGACTCCATGTTGGCAAATGAGGGGCGTGCCGAAAGAAGCATTCCCCGTAGGTACCTCATGAGGACTCCATGTGGCAAATGAGGGGCATGCCTCAAGGGGCATTTCCTCATGAGCACCACAATGAGGGGTATTTTTCATGAACACCAAACAAAAAAAATCAGCAATGAGGTGTGTTTCAATTTATCAGAGGGCGCCCTATGAGGCAAACCTCAATGTCATTTAGCATATACTCAATAACCGGGTTCTGGTTCACGATTACAGAAGTCAAGCAGCATTGGAAGTGATTAGTACTCAGTAGGGGGGCTGTATTGATAAAAACTCACTCGCGTTTAAAAATATGAAGCTTTCGACACCGTCACAGTTATTAAGGCCCTTTTACATCCCAAGCGCAAAGTGGAAACGCAAATTGGAGCTCTTTTATCGCACAGAAAATTGTATGCTTTTCTCTCTGTTTTGAATCCACGTTCGTGCAACAGAGAGAAAAGCATACAAATTTCTGTGCAATAAAAGAGCACCAATTTGCGTTTCCACTTTGCGCTTGGGATGTAAAAGACCCTTTACTCACATATCCACGCCGAAATTCTCAAAATCCACTCGGGATCGGGGGTGGCAATGATTTTTCCTCCGGGCCAAATAGGACATTCTTTATGACGGGCGCGAAGGAGGAAAGGCGTTAGATGCCCTGTGCGGGCCTAACAAGGTAATCCTCACGGGGTCCACATGAGGTAGTGGGTCTTCTAGCCTCATATGAGGCCCTATCTGTACCCCTTATCTCAAAATGCTAGGCGTAACCCTATAACCATAGGCAAGGCAGCTGGTAAATAAATGGACCGACTATACATTTTAACGTTAGCTGTTCACGTGCTCCCCCACCCAGTATGATTGTGCTCCGCCGCCCTTGGCAAGAACTTTAAGCTCATTCCTGTTGCGGATACATTCCTGAAGGACCCAAAGGCTGTTTTTTTGGTTGCTGAAGGTAAACTTGGATATTAGGAAAATTATTCAGTGCCTTCTGGTTTTGCAAAAAAAATATGAAAAAAGTGTGGTTTTCAAATCTTCTTGGGAGACTGTAAATTGAATTTCACAACCAGGTCTGACCAGTATCTCCCGAGGTAATGGGTGTTTAAAGGAGTATCCACACACATCAGGGCCGTGCCCGGGACGTCACAGGGCCGTGTTCTGTCATGTGTGAACGAGCCCCTGCCCGGTGACGGACATGTGTGAACAAGTAAAGGAGTATCCACACATATTAGTGATCCGTCAGGGGCTCAAAAAATATCGGTGCGTACATTTTATACGAACTCGTTCACACATGTCCGTGTCTCGGCCGGAGCAAAAATCGAACGTCCCGGGCACGTCCCTGATGTGTGTAGATACTCTTTAAGGGCCTTTCCCCTTCTTAAGTTCAACTCAGCTCTCAATGTCCAGATTGACACCAGATGGGAAATCGTTCAGCCTAACAAAGAGCTATGACGTGGTTCTATACATATGTATATGTAGTCTCCATATCAGAGGCGGTGGATGAACTATTTATTGAACCCTTCACGAACGTCAAACAAAAACTTTCCAGAAAGACAACTGAAGTGTTATAAATCAATCGTAAATTTTCAACAAAGTAATACCCCAGATTCACCGGCCGAACTGCGCAAGTTCGAGAAAATTAATCTACTGAGCTTCATTTTTGCTTGATTTCCCATACATTTTCACATTTCGAAATCAGGAAAAAATAAAGTCTGATTTCGCACAGAACCTGAAATCAAGCTTGAAAATAAAAGCTCACTCAAAAGAGAGTAATCACCTGGAATCGTGGAATGCCATTCCAGGGAGCTTTTGCATTTCTGACTTCTGGCGAAAAAGCAACAACAATTTCAAGTACTGAACTCGACTTTAGCCGGTGAAGCCACTTATGCCGATTGAAGTGAACTTGATTAAACTGTGGCCGGTGAAACCGGGGTATAAGGCAAGAAATACAATTGGAGCTTTTATTTCAGCTTGAGCTTTTGGCATTTGGAAAACCAGGAGCATATCTGCTCACAATAACAGCTTTGAAATGCCGATTTTCGGTCAGGTCGAGCTTTAAAAAAATTTAAATTTTCAGCTGACTGCTGTCATTAGAGGAAAAACCATAAACGAAGACAATGAGCTTTCAATTTTTGTTCAGTATTGTTTAGCTTTCCATTAGCTCTGGTTGTTCGAGTGCTTTCAAACCAACTAGAGCAAATGGGACACTCGTTGTCTTCTTTTATGGTTTTTACTCTATATTTTGGTGATCTGTGCTTCGCTAAACGGGAGAGAATGTCGTCGAGTTTTGTCTGCAAAATTTTTAATTTTATTACAAAGCCAACCGGGGAAAGCTGCCAGAAAAGCTCCAATTGTGTTTCTTGCTTAACACGAACATTTTCTTTGGCTCTTGCTAGGATCAAATACTGTGCATTTGGAAAGAAACTTTTTCCTACAGAACTTGGGAGAAATTTTGAAGCTTAAGTCTATCTGAATATTACATCCTGGATTAAAGGTCACTCCAACCAGTCAAGCACACTGACATGCGCTTATGCCTACGTCCTTGGTTCGTTGAAATTTTTTTTATCGTGTTCTGCATCTGATTCAAATTAATTTCAGTTCCAAATCCTTTGTTATATCCTTCAACTGTATGAATGTATGTATGTATGTGTGTATGTATGTGTGCACTATAGCGAGCACACCAGTTTTCGCAGAGCTTCGAAATTTTGCATGATGGTTCGTGGGGGTCTTCCATGAAAAACGTAGAAGCCCGATTTTCGAAATTCAACATGGCCGCCGAAATATGACCGAAATTCAAAATGGACACTAAAAAAGGTTTTTGAAAATTGTGTTTCGATTTCAATGAAAATCGGTATCTGGGGGTTTTTTTGAGCTAGCAAATAACGAATTTATGATCAGAACTTATAAATTCAAAATGGCCGCGCCAATATGGCGGACGAATTTTTCTAATTGTATTCCAATTCCAATGAAAGTGAACATCTAGGGGTTTTTTATGGTTTCAAATAACGAATGCATGATCAAAAGCTTATAAATTCAAAATGGCCGCTCCAATATGGCTGACGAATTTGACAATTGTATTCCGATTCCAATGAAAATCGGTATCTGGGGTTTTTTGAGATAGCAAATAACGAATGTTTGATCAGAACTTATAAATTCAAAATGGCCGCGCCAATATGGCGGACGAATTTTTCCAATTGTATTCCAATTCCAATGAAAGTGGATATCCAGGGGTTTTTAAGGTTTCAAATAACAAATGCATGATCAAAGCTTATAAATTCAAAATGGCCGCACCAATATGGCGGATAAGTTTGCCAATTGTGTTCCGATTCCAATGAAAATCGATATATGGGGGATTTTAAGGTAACAAATAAAGAATTTATGATCAAAATTTATAAATTTTAAATTTCGGGGCCAATCTGGTCGACGAATTTTTGCCAAATAATTGTCATTTCCCGGTCAGCTATATGTACATAGGTTGTTCAAGAGTTGGGGAAATCGAAAAATCTTCACATCCTAGCTCCAAATGTAAAAGAATATTGACCAAAGTGTATCCTGGTAATTTCCTTTATTGTCGTGAATTTTAAGAAGGGGGCAATGTAACGGCTAACCGAAAAGAGAAAGTAAAAAATTCCATTTCACCGAGAAGTTTCATGTTCAAAGGCACCTACCTGAATACATACATAACGCAGTGTCACATCTCAATATAAGTACAGCTGTAACCGCCAAGAAGACGAAGGAGGAACACATGTGTGCAAGAAGTTTGGTTTAAAAAATTAAATTTGTTAAAAAGAAACAAATTGTTCCAATTAATCCCTGACAAATGCGAGAACTCTCGAGAAGAAATATTACAATATTTTTTATAGGTAACTCCAAAATTTCTGTATGGTATCCAAAAACATTTTTTCCAGATGTTTTGTTATTTTCATTATACTTTTTTTCCTACCGCGCGACAGTGCACACATAAACTTTTTTTTATTTAAAGGCGTTGCAACGCACGCGGGTTTTTTTTTACTAGTAAATAAATAAATAAATGATTATTGTGCTGCGATAGTTTCACTATTTGATGATGTCTCTTCTCAAATTTTGCTTGGTTGTGTTGCACCTATACATATATGGTATTATTATTTTTATTTTTATATAGTATAAAATTTTTTTTTAATATTTAGTATTTTTATGGCCTGTTTCTACATATACCAAACATTAATAATATAAACACACATTGAAAATCTGTTTTAATATTTATATAAAACAAACATTTTTATTTTTATAATAAACACACATATATATATATATATATATAAATCGAAGACACATCAATCCGGGCGGAGGTTTGGGGGGGGGGGGTGGTGGAGACGTTTTGGTTACATAAATAAATAAACATCGATAAATATAATTCCAGTAATAATACATATATTAATAATTTCAACAAAGATGTCAAAACTCGTTCTTGGGGTAAAATATCCAATATCATGCATAATATTGTATTTTGTTAGTGTTTTAAATTTCTTTCATAATATTTAAATTTAAAAATTTACGTTTACAATTTTTACATGCCCATTATTATTATTATTATTTTTATCACACAAAAAATAAAACAAATTAAGTAAAGTTAAAAAAAAACATTTATAAATATACAAATTATGCAACATATCTCATTTTCACTTTTTTTTTGGATTTCGTTTTGTTTTTTTTTTTTTTTGGTTTGGGTTTTTTCTTTCTATTTGTATATATATAACAAATAACTTATGCTTGGATATTATATACACGAAGGGATGGAACATAAAAACGAATTGACTTTTATCTTAAGCCCCCATCCCCGCTTCCTAAACAAATCCGCATATCTTTAACCCTGGCAATTAATCCGATTTAATCGGTTTGCGTTGTATGCGAGGGTTGTGCATGCTAGTTAGGGAATGGTGGTTATATGTATATATAAGTATAGGTGTTTTTGTGGATCAATTTTTTAGAGAGATAACAAAAAATGAAGTAACACTAAAAACAATTTATTACAACTTATTTATAGTTTTTATATATTTATGTATAAATTAGAGGTTAACTAATAGTCAGGCAACATCCACAAAAAAAACAAAAACATTTAGATATTTTTGTCACCCGTTTTTTTTTTATTTTTATAATAAAACCCAAATTGCACAAGGTCACACGCCTACCTTGCCCTGAGGAAATTTAAGACTCTGAAATGATACAAAAGATAACATGATTACCACCCCTGAATTAATTCAATACATATATATAACACAAATAACGCACACACATATCCATATTCATATATATAGTATATATATATATAAAAGTTGTATTATTGTAGTTTATACATATATGTATGTATAGTGGTATATATTCAGCTATTATTGTCAGCTGGCGCTTACACGTCCGCTTAATATATTTTAATGATACATTTGTAAAATGTTTGTAATAAAGTTAATCGTATATATATATTGTCATATATTGTCCACCCCTATTTGTAATTAACTTTTATTTATCTTAATTGGAAAATTATTATTGATGTTTCAGTTGTGTGTAAATGACACATGATTATTAAGGGTTGAGATTCCAATAAGGGTTTGTTTTTTTTTTTTTTGTGAATGATTAAAGAGTTTTTCGATTTTTTTTTTGTTGTTTTTTTTATTGTGGATTATAATTGTCCAATTATTTCTCAAATTAATTTTAAGATGAAAATAAATTAATTAAATACAAAATAAAATTAAATATTTAAAGAAGAAAATCGAAATTTAATCTGTAAGAGAATAAGAATTACTTTTATATCTAAAACACCATAATTATTAAGGTTTTTCAAAACTGTTTTAACAGTAACAGTAAAACAGATGGTTTTTTTTTGGGTTAAAACCGGAAAACAGCTGTTTTTCTCGTAATTGTTTTTTCTGTTTTTTTTTTTTGAAATTTGGCTTAAAAAATTTTACGTTAATAGTCCAGGCAACGAAGGAAAAATAGAAAAAAAAATACATACACATAGATAATTTTGGCACACAGTAGTTATACATGAAGGTGTCCTTAAGGAGTATTTGCTGTTAAAATGGCGAAAAATGCTAAGAAAGTTTGGGAATTTATTGTAGGGAAACCATAAAAGTGAGAAACGTGAAGGTAAGGTTCATATTAAAGAGAAAACTCTGAAGTAACGAAAAATAATTTTTTAATGGCAATTTGTTTATAAAAAAAAAACACTTTACAATAAAAAAAACCAGAGACACTTTTTTTCGTCGGAGGCAAACGGATTACCCGTTTAGCGCGGCTGTATTCGTCTGAACCAAACGAAACAAATTTTTTTTATTAGTTTATAACATTTAATAAAACATCTTAAGCCTGGGGATTTTCAAAAAAAAAAAAAAATAATTGGATTTTTGGCGGGTGTTTTAAAAAAAACTTGATTTTCGCTGCACTAAATTGTTAATAATAAACGAACGGAAAAACGTAATCAAAAACGCCAGGCGCAAGATGTCGGAAACTTCATATACTTAACATTGTGTAAAAATTTCACATTAATCGCATAAACGGTTTTTAAGATATTCGGTACACCGTCGCAAAAAAACATAGTTTCGAGAAAACGGCGTTTGAAAATTGGGAACACATTTCATTACGTATTAGGGAGAGCGGGATTTTCTATAAAAATCGCGGTATCTCCCACAATTTTCCATATATTTAAGTTTTTCTTTTTGGATATTATATGTAAGGGTTTGCACTTTAGAAATATGAAAATAATTTTTTTTACTTTTTTTCATTTTTCGAACCGGCGAAACACCCCTTTACAACATACTAAAAATATCGGGTGCTGGTGGGTGGAACTAACGGAGAGTGGGCGCTCTAAAAGTAATTTTTTTTTTCAGTTTTTCGTTAATAACTCAAAAACTAAGGCCTCAAGAGAAAAATTAAGAAATCTATATATAAATAGGCAAAGCGAAAAATTGTGATCCCTTTTCAACATATTTCTGGTGGACGTGTCTTAATGAAACATATATCAAACGAAAGGTATTTTTTCATAGATTGTCAGAATTAGGGTTTATACAAAAATCGACTTTTTAAAAAACCGGTTTTCTAATTTTAGCTTTTCAATAAAACCGGTTTAAACCGGTTTCGAGTTTTTACAAAAAAACCAGACAAAAAACTACAAAAACGGAAGACATAATAGAATAAAAATTAGAAAAAAATACAGGTGCGGTTAGGGAACTCCCGTCAGGAACGAAGTTCCTTACGATTTTTCTTCAACTGCGAATGTAATTCCAATATGAAAGCAAGCAGGAAACCCGGCTACCACTGTATTTTTACCCTTATGCATGACAATTTGCCTTATCATTTCTTTCCAAAGCTATCGGTTCCCATTTAAATTTCTACAAAGAAACACTGCATTCTGATTTCATGAATTCATAAATTTCCTACTGGAAAATTGCCTACTGGGATCGATTCTCGTACGCACACACACACACACACACAAACAGGCCCGCCACATAGGGGAAGCAGCTGGGACGAATTGCCCCGGGCCCCAGGCCAGAGGGGCCCGAAACTATCTTGAAACCCAAAAAGTCAAGACCGCCATATGTCTGTGTTCTAATTGTCAAGCAAGCACTAATCTATGGAGCTAGAACGGTCCTTAAAAAGCTCGGGGCATTCCCCTTCCCATCCCAGTTCTATATCTTTTTTAACATTGCATGATCGCAGTGGGGAGTACTCCTTTTAGTGCTGCTTTTTTTTAGAAGCAGTCACAAAAGTATAAAAACTTTGTAACCCTCCCAATTTACGTTATATTGGATATGAGAAACAACTGCAATGTCGAAAAGCTTTATACTTTTGTTCACCTTGTGCAATTGCCTTTTCGTCCTTCCAAACGCGAGTGGCAACTGCGGTTATACCAAGCGGTCCCCCAACTAAGTACCAACCACGTTCAATATTCTGCTTGACCACCGCATCGAACGAGAACCGGCCTATGTTTGCCGTATTTTTCATTCCATAGAATTCCTTAAAGATCCAATCGGAGCATATTAACAGCGCTCCGAATTCGCCTACCTTGGTAGTGCTTCGAATTTTTCCCTCTGGGATAGCTTCTGGATAGATTCTGCCAAAAGAAAGATGAGTACTGAGCTCCTGAGATAAGCACAAGGGCCTGTCTACATAAGACCTGCACCATTCTAGGTCGCACTATGTAACTTTCGCTATATCCGCGAATAAAGAACCGACCGTTCGGGTATCTAAACGTTACATCATTTTTTTTTAGACAAAGATTTTTTGGAGTTTCAAAATCTTTAAAGGGCCCCCAAAATTTTTTTAGCTCCAGGCCCCGCAAGGTGATGTGGCGGGCCTGGTTCTACTTATCATAACATTTCAGTTGATACCCATATCGAGGGGTTGTTCGTGGTGGCCGCCATATTTGATTTAAAATGACCACATAGCTTACTGCATTCTACTCGTCATACTCTTTCATTTGATGCCAGATGTCGAGGGCTTGTAAAGAAAAAGAGAATCCGTCATTTTGTGGTGGCCGCCATATTGGATTTAAAATGACGTCACGTGGCTTATTGTATTCTACTCATCATACTCTTTCATTTGATACCCAAGTTGGGGAGTTGTAAAGAAAAAGGTAATGAGCCATTTTGCGGTGGCCATTGGATTTAAAATGACGTCACATATCTTACTATATTCTACTCGTCATACTCTTTCATTTGATGTCCATGTCGGGGGGGGGGGTTGTAGAGAAAAAGGTAATTCGCCATTTTATGGTGGCCGCCATATTGGATGTACCATTAAATTGAATATACATTGTTGCAAAATCCCAGATAGCGATTTTCATTGGAATCGAAGCACAATCTTAAAAACCCCTAGGTACCCACTTTCATTGGAATCGGAATAAAATTGGCGAATTCAACCATATTTTTGGCGGCCATTTTGAATTACGAAAATCTGGCTTTGAGGTGCATCAACGGAGACCCCCACCCCCCACCGACCCCCAGTAATAGAATAGCCTTTGTTGTTTCTTTTAATGTAAATAGCACATGGTTAAAATTTCATTAAGATCGGTTACACGGTGTAGGAGCCTATCTATTGGGTACAGACAGACAAACATTTATTTTTATACATTTTATATATAAGATAACAGACTCCAATACAAACTTTCATCCCCTATTTCAACCCCTTCAAGCCTTTTTTTCGTGACAAAAAGTAGCCTATTCCGAGGTCTAATCTATCTCCGTACAAAATTTCATCAAAATCGGTTCAGCGGTTTAGGCGTGAAAGCGTAACAGACAGAATTACTTTCGCATTTATAATATTAGTAAGGATTTAGGTACATGGCATGGGAAAGGTGTGAAAGCCCCCCGATAAAATTTTACCTATACTGAAATTTTTTTTTATTCACATATGCACTAATACACTTGCCCATTTTTTTTATGAGTATGCTTTCTACGGTTTTTCTTTTTAAGCCGATTGGACACTTTTTGAATTTTCTTTTTTTGGTTGGACATTGACCCTAGGCGCTTTCTGAATTTTCTTTTCGGGTTTTTTTTTGTTTTGACAGTTGTGTTTTTCAATTTTTTTTTGTTATTCGAACCGACTCCGTTTTGTTTTATTCTTTCCTAAAATAAGTTTGATCGAATATGGCGAGACTACTAGTACTAAATTAATTTACATAAAATCTCTCTACAAAAATTGTTTACACTTTTTCGCTAGGTTCAATATTTATGGAGATATGAAAGGGGGGAAAATGGTAAATTTTTTTTTGAAAAAAATATTTTTATTGTTAAAAAGTAACAAAGTGTGTTTTAGCACCATATCAGCGCCAAGTTGATTTCTTTAGCTCGAAAGATTTTCATTACTTCATCGTAACAAAAAAAAATATGTTTGTCCATATGTAATTTAAACAACTTCACCGAATATTATAATTAACTTCTCCTGTCTATTTTCGCTTATTTATGATTATTATTTTTGTAAATTGATGAAATGTTTAAAAGCATTTTATGTATTTTTTTCTGTGTCAATTTAAACAAAGCATAGCTACAAGGGCATCCAACTCCACAATTAATTGACTCAATGCTGGCATTGAATGTATTCAAAAGAATCTCTGTGTTCGATTCGATTAATTAATGTTTGTTTTTTGTTGAACAATAAACCAGAAATTAGTGGAAAGAGAGCGACAGAGAGAGAGATAGACTCGGTGAAAACTTTTCGATCGAAAATAATCACACAGATAAAAACAGGCGGACAACAAAATTTCTCCTGATTTAAAAAGCTTTGTGTCACGTCGTTTATGCTGACAATTTCACATTAAATTGTCATGATTTAATCCGTTTAAAACGTTCAACAATTCTATTTAAATGTTTTATCACACAATTTCTCTATAAAATTTTGTTTTTCATTCTTTTTAAAAAAAAACCAGTACTGTTTAAATCGCTTACAAATGATGTGTTGTTGTTACATAAAACAATTCATCGGATTTCAGCTAAGCCATGGCAAATTGAAAATTAAAACAAATTTTCCCCAATATTATTGTTGAAATTAAATCAGCGCTCGGGCAAGATGCAATTATTTCATGGTTTGTTAAAGCATTTGTCCATCTCTAATTTCGCGGGTATATCCCTAACCAAATCATGACAACCAACCATCCGATAGATGACCACACACACATAAATTATGTTTCCTCGGGTAGCCTATAGAATTTAAAGCAAATGCCCCAATTTCAAAACTGTTATTATCCATTAATTTCATATCCACATATGCTCGTATAAATATACTTTCATATATTATAGTAGCAACCATAAATTTTCATTTAGTAAATTATGACACATAAATATGTTTGCATAGCTTTGCTCTTACTCAACAGATCATACATCAATTATATATTCCGCCTCTTAACATTATACAAAATGAAATGCGCCTCTCTTTGTACTGTCACATGTGCATAATAATACTGCCGTATGCCATATATATATACAGCTTTCTGTCTACAGCAAACATCGCCTATGATACTTAGGAATACTCGATTCGGTCTGTATGAGATATGTTTGTTTGCTTGCAATGCGGCGAATAAGTACAAGTGAAAAACAAGTTAAAGATTCAGCCTCTACGTGTGAAATTGTCATCGTTCTATCTTAAATAATAGTTTATTAATCGTTATTGCATCTGATATATGAAATATAGCTAAGTACACGCAGCAGACTGACCACGCCCCACAACTGCATCAGAAGCAAACAAACAACCAAATAAATTACAAATTTAGCCTAGTTTCATGGGTATACACAAAAAGTCTGACTTGATTTTCCGCATATTTTCTCCTCTATCATTATTAGAACAATTTACTCGCAACAAGCTTAAAAGCCGTGATCAGTGCAATCATGAAAGGATACGTGAACAAAGTTAGCGGCTAGGCAGCGATTTGGACTCAGGTTAAATTATTCTATTTACTGGGAAAATTTCAATTTCCTCTTTTCTCCAAAAAAAGAAAGATTCTTACAACGCCATTGTAAAAAAATTGGTGGCAGCGGTACTCCTTGAATTCGATACGTTACTACAAAATTGAAAAAAAGGAGTTGGAAAACATCATTCACTTTGAACTTAAACTCCAAAAAAAGACGAATGCAATGAAAAAGATTCTTAAAACGCCATCGTAAAAAAATTGGTGGCAGCGATACTCCTTGAATTCGATACGTTACTACAAAATTGAAAAAAAGGAGTTGGAAAACATCATTCACTTTGAACTTAAACTCCAAAAAAAGACGAATGCAATGAAAAAGATTCTTAAAACGCCATCGTAAAAAAATTGGTGGCAGCGGTACTCCTTGAATTCGATACGTTACTACAAAATCCGAAAAAAAGAAGGAGTTGGAAAACATTCTCTTTAAATTTAAACTCCAAAAAAAGACGAATGCAATGAAAAAGATTCTTACAACGCCATCGTAAAAAAATTGGTGGCAGCGGTACTCCTTGAATTCGATACGTTACTACAAAATTGAAAAAAAGGAGTTGGAAAACATCATTCACTTTGAATTTAAACTCCAAAAAAAGACGAATGCAATGAAAAAGATTCTTACAACGCCATCGTAAAAAAATTGGTGGCAGCGGTACTCCTTGAATTCGATACGTTACTACAAAATCCGAAAAAAAGAAGGAGTTGGAAAACATTCTCTTTAAATTTAAACTCCAAAAAAAGACGAATGCAATGAAAAAAAGATTCTTACAACGCCATAGTAAAAAAATTGGTGGCAGCGGTACTCCTTGAATTCGATACGTTACTACAAAATCAAAAAAAGGAGTTGGAAAACATCATTCACTTTGAACTTAAACTCCAAAAAAAGACGAATGCAATGAAAAAGATTCTTAAAACGCCATCGTAAAAAAATTGGTGGCAGCGGTACTCCTTGAATTCGATACGTTACTACAAAATCCGAAAAAAAGAAAGAGTTGGAAAACATCATTCACTTTGAACTTAAACTCCAAAAAAAGACGAATGCAATGAAAAAAAGATTCTTACAACGCCATCGTAAAAAAATTGGTGGCAGCGGTACTCCTTGAATTCGATACGTTACTACAAAATCAAAAAAAGGAGTTGGAAAACATCATTCACTTTGAACTAGAACTCCAAAAAAAAACAAATGCAATGAAAAAAGATTCTCAACGCCATCGTAAAAAAATTGGTGGCAGCGGTACTCCTTGAATTCGATACGTTACTACAAAATCCGAAAAAAAGGAGTTGGAAAACATTCTCTTTGAATTTAAACTCCAAAAAAAGACGAATGCAATGAAAAAAAGATTCTTACAACGCCATCGTAAAAAAATTGGTGGCAGCGGTACTCCTTGAATTCGATACGTTACTACAAAATTGAAAAAAAGGAGTTGGAAAACATCATTCACTTTGAACTTAAACTCCAAAAAAAGACGAATGCAATGAAAAAAAGATTCTTACAACGCCATCGTAAAAAAATTGGTGGCAGCGGTACTCCTTGAATTCGATACGTTACTACAAAATCCGAAAAAAAGGAGTTGGAAAACATCATTCACTTTGAACTAGAACTCCAAAAAAGACGAATGCAATGAAAAAAAGATTCTTACAACGCCATTGTAAAAAAATTGGTGGCAGCGGTAATCCTTGAATTCGATACGTTACTACAAAATCCGAAAAAAAGGAGTTGGAAAACATTCTCTTTGAATTTAAACTCCAAAAAAAGACGAATGCAATGAAAAAAAAGATTCTTACAACGCCATAGTAAAAAAATTGGTGGCAGCGGTACTCCTTGAATTCGATACGTTACTATAAAATCCGAAAAAAGCAGGAGTTGGAAAACATCATTCACTTTGAACTTAAACTCCAAAAAAAGACGAATGCAATGAAAAAAAGATTCTTACAACGCCATCGTAAAAAAATTGGTGGCAGCGGTACTCCTTGAATTCGATACGTTACTATAAAATCCGAAAAAAAGCAGGAGTTGGAAAACATCATTCACTTTGAACTTAAACTCCAAAAAAAGGACGAATACAATGAAAGAAAGATTCTCACAAATCCATCGTAAAAAAAATTGGTGGCAGCGGTACTCCTTGAATTCGATACGTTACTACAAAATCCGAAAAAAAGGAGTTGGAAAACATTCTCTTTGAATTTAAGCTCCAAAAAAAGACGAATGCAATGAAAAAAAGATTCTTACAACGCCATCGTAAAAAAATTGGTGGCAGCGGTACTCCTTGAATTCGATACGTTACTACAAAATCCGAAAAAAAGGAGTTGGAAAACATTCTCTTTGAATTTAAACTCCAAAAAAAGACGAATGCAATGAAAAAAAGATTCTTACAACGCCATCGTAAAAAAATTGGTGGCAGCGGTACTCCTTGAATTCGATACGTTACTATAAAATCCGAAAAAAGAAGGAGTTGGAAAACATTCTCTTTAAATTTAAACTCCAAAAAAAAGACGAATGCAATGAAAAAAAGATTCTTACAACGCCATAGTAAAAAAATTGGTGGCAGCGGTACTCCTTGAATTCGATACGTTACTATAAAAACCGAAAAAAGAAGGAGTTGGAAAACATCATTCACTTTGAAGTTAAACTCCAAAAAAAGGACGAATACAATGAAAGAAAGATTCTCACAAATCCATCGTAAAAAAAATTGGTGGCAGCGGTACTTCTTGAATTCGATACAAAGGAGATATCCTAGGACTATGTGTACGAACGTCTCTCTCTCTCTCGTCAAAATACAATGCGCAATACAAAATACTACAAAAAAAAACAACGCTACAACTTATTCCCACCAATCTATCATCACATTATCGTCAAAAGTGCCTCACTTTGCCTATGTTACATGCTTTAAAAAATGCTTAAGCCCTGACAATGATGTCCTATCCCTCCTTTACTATACAATTTTTTAAGGGCTCACAGTGAAGCATCCTTACAACACACTTGCATCCGCGTGCCTAAGGGAATTGCCTCGAGGATATAATTGAGTGAAAAAAACAAGATCTGTTGCCAATTGGAATATTGCTACCACCAAAATACGACCGTAAAGATTCTTCATCCTAGTTTTTGGCTCTGGTCCAAGTAATAGCCTAATCTTATGATGGTGGAGCACAACCCAGGTTTATAGAGTGTTTTGACAATTCAATATCTGTTCCCTTTCAGTCTTTACCATTTATTTGAGGGAGTTTCGTTTATGATAGGAAATAACTTGTAAAAAAAACGTGCACAGGGTGAAATATTCGTATCTCGGAAGTGGTGGGAATTAATGGTGGTTATGTTCTTTCCTTTCCTTCGATACTTATGGGATATCTATGGACCGATTGAAAAATACAAGCAATAACAACGAAGTATTAATGAATTGTGTGTCGCATGCTATCAAAGTCAGTATATAGCTGTAGTGAGAACTCCCTGGAGATACCCCGTTCAACAAGGAGGCTTTGGGCTAGAAAAATTTCAACATCTATTCAAACAACTTAAGGAAATGTTAAAGAGCCGTTTGCAAATCTTATAACCAAAACTGCACCATGTATCGATAAAAAATTAATCTGACGTTGCCAGTAGAAGCAGGGCCCACGAAAGGAGGTCCAAAAAAAGGAAAGAGTAGGTAACCGGGTGTTCCAGATCTGCGGTTTCGTGCATGGTCCTTGAACATAGATCGAAGACAGGATAGCAGACCAAGTCTGTTGCTTGAGTTTCTGGACCTACCAATCAGATGGTAGCACTACCAGTCACAGCAGGAACAATCCTGTGTCGAGCATTTCTGGTGTGTTGCCGCAGTGGTCCGAGGAGAGACTTCAAAGTAGAAAAAAAGGAGAAGCCTCAAGGACCACATTACCGGGACAAGCTGGTCGGTCGTGTTGGCCAAAAAAAATGTTAGTATTATTTTCATGCATCTTTAACTGGTTACTCGTACTCCCAGGTCAACCAGACGCCTTCTTATCAAGAGAGTGCTATATGCAGCGCTAGGGTACGGTACAGTATTTTTTTTCTTTATGTGATAGTGTAAGTTCAGGTGTCAACCTTTGTACTACCAGTTCGTCATGTCGTACAAGTCATGATGCAATGTCTGGTAGTAAGCTTAGCTCGAAGGAGAAAGAGAAAGATAGCATAGGTTAAGAGGAGCCAAGGGGGTGTTGGAGGAGATGGCGATGAACCTTGCAAACGCTTGGGTGTTGAATGAGTTCGGGAATATTGACTGTGGAAGGTTGTTCCACAGTCGTGTTGTTCCACAGTCGTGTTGTTCTTGTTATAAACGAATTTCTAAACCGGAGTGTGCGCGAAGATGAGGGCTGTAAACTGTGGGGGTGAGCCGAGCGGGCAAGTCTTGTGTTGCGGGAGAAGTGTTGCCGTGGAGGCATGAGGTTATTTCAGTAGAACAGTCATTGTGGTACAAGCGGTAAATTTTTGAAAGAGCTGCTGCATTGGACAGAACGAGCAATACGAAGAAAGCAAACTCTGTATATCGGCTAATTACCCTTCGAACATTCTGTGCATACCGCAACCGAGGCAGATAGTAAGAGATTGTACGACCCGGAATATGCAAGGAGGAGTCCCTGGACAGGATTCAGGATTCCCTAGCGCGTGACCAGTCAATCGCAGCATGGCAGAGGAGGTGGAACGTGTCTAGTAAAATCTAATGGACATGGAGGTTATAGGGCGTACCTGAATGGCTTCAGGTTAGACGATTCACCGTTTTGCCTAGAATGTCAGCAAGATAAAGAGGACGCGGAGATAGATAGAAGTGACGTTGAAGGCCAGGAGCTTAATAGTCCGGGGAAATTAGCATTTTAAGGAGACAAAATTCCAAAATGGCTGAAAATTGGACAAAAAAACAACATGGCCGCCGGTGATATCACTTTGTGGCAAAAAAAATGACTCAAAAACTGGTTTTTTCGAAAAAAAATTTTGATCAGTCAATACGAAACGTTATTGCCTACAAAAAAGCCTTTATGTCATTTTTGCGAAAACCTAACCATTTCGAAGTTATTCAAGGTCAAAGTATCCAAAAATCACATTTTGGTTAAAAAATACTTCGAATAATTCGGAAAGGACAAGGTTTTCGAAAAAAAATTCAAGAGGGGTATTTTGTAGGCAATAATGTTTTTTGTTGATAGATCAAAAAATTTTTTCGAAAAAACCGGTTTTTGAGTGATTTTTTGCCAAAAAATGATATCTCCGGCGGCCATGTTGTTTTTGTTTGTGATTCCGAAGGAAGAAGTCCCAAGGAAGCTGTGGTGCAATTTTCAGCCATTTTGGAATTTTGTCTCTTTTCGTGCGTTTTTTTTTTGCTAATTTCCCCGGACTATAAGAAATATAAGGCTCGTGGAGACAGAGAAAGAGAAGGAAATGCTATGAAAGGTAGGAGCTGCAGTTTGAGTGATGAAAGATTCTCAAAACTCCTTCTTAACAAAATATTGGTGGCAGCGGTGCTCATTGAATTTGGATATCTTATTACGAAACTAAAAAGGAAGGAGTCGGAGAACATCATTCACTTTGAACTTAAGCTCCAAAAAAAGGACGAATGCAATGAAAGAAAAATTCTCACAACGCCACCGTAAAAAAAATTGGTGGCAGCGGTACTCCTTGAATTCGATACGTTACTACAAAATTGAAAAAAAGTAGTTGGAAAACATCATTCACTTTGAACTTAAACTCCAAAAAAAGGACGAATGCAATGAAAAAAAGATTCTTACAACGCCATCGTAAAAAAAATTGGTGGCAGCGGTACTCCTTGAATTCGATACGTTACTACAAAATCCGAAAAAAAGGATCGGAAAACATTATTCACTTTGAACTTAAACTCAAAAAAAAGAAGAACGAATGCGATTTAAAACCTTAAATGGTGACCCACAAGCCAATTGTTTCTCAATCTACCGCCAACTAAATCTTTTTTTGTCTATACACCGTATCCCGCTTATTTTCGTCAGATATATTTCCGTTAAAGTTCATTTAAGAACGAAGTTACAAAACAACAACAACAACAAAAAGGACATATGAAGAAAAAATCTCCCCAACAAATTGTGGTGTGTGTGGGTGGGGGGGTTTTTGGGTGGTATATATGGCATAAGTGGAAGGGATGATGATGATAATGATGATGATACTGCATAGTAGTAAATCTTGTTTGTATTCCGGAGTGCAGGATTTAATCTGCAGAATAACTACTAAATGCACTCAGTTGAAAATAATCTAACCTGTATGTGAGGTCGAGGGTAGATGGGGTATGTATGGAGGCTTTTTTTTTAAAGGATATTGCATAGAGAGAGAGAGAGAGACGGAGACAGAGAGAGAGAGGGAACAGCTTACACATTTACAAATGGAAGCTAGGGAGTAGGGAAGCAGTCAGCATGATCCAAAACTGGAATAGTGGAAAGAGGGGGGAGGGGATGGGTGCATACAGAGATATATAAAAAAGATACAGTCTTCAACTCCTCATCGTTGTTGGCTCGATAGACTTTCTTTTCATCCCTAAGTTTTTTTTTGTATTTTTTTTATTTCCCGCTTTTTTGAATTCTAGTTACACTTAAGAAAGGAAAAAAGGATAAAACTGCTTCTCTGCAAGAACGTGGATTATACTGTGGGTGATTTATGCATATTGATGTCTTGCTTTTATATATGTATCAGTTTTTTTTTATTATTTTGCATTTTCAAGTAGCGGAGAATAAAAGGTCAAAGAATATTATTTTTTCTTCTTCCCCCTGCCCCCCTCCCTCATCATCCTATCGCAAGCTTGTAGAATCTCGAGAAGTCCTTTTTTTGTTTTTTTTTTTAGAAAATGCAAAAGAAAACTTAGAAGATGCCTAGACGAAGGTGTGCAGCTGAAAATTCTAATCGAGTTTCGTGTGTGCTTATTTTATTTTCCCTTTTTATATTTATTTATTATGAAACACGTATGTATCCTGTCGTATCTCCTTTTCTCCTCCTTCTAAATATCCAGAGGAGCGTACTTTCAGAGCTTCAGAGCGTATTTCCTGGAAATGTCAAAGGACTCTTCAATTAAGTACGTGAATGTGTGATGTGTTTTCGTGCATTAACTTGAATTTTGAATTAAGGTTACATACACCCAACTATATTTGCAAAACGGGTGGGGGTGGGGCGAAGGGGTTGTTTGTAAAGGACTTCATATACTAGCGGAATGTTGTCGTTGTCCTCGCCATCATAATCGTCATCATCATCCATCCTGTTCTATGTCATACATGCATATATACATATATATATATACTGTACATATATATAGCGAAGACTAAATTGAGATTTTATGTGTATAAAGTAGACTAGGATTAAGTTATGGGGAAGCAAGTTAATTTTGTTTTTGTTAATTATTTAGTATGTATGTATGCATATACACACGTGTATGCAGCAATAATAGACCATTCTATTTAGGTAGGATAGTAGCCAGGCTAAAATTCTGTTGCGGTTGGTTAGTTGTGCAAAATAATATTGTGTGTATGTTTTGTTTAAATATTGGTAAAGTTTTGTTTATTCAGAGAGAGTTTCAAAATTTTGTATAAACTTAACTAGCACATGTTAAATTATTAATTGGATGGTAAAACTTTTCAACAAAACAATTTTGAATATTGTTGAATTATATATGATTGAATATGGATGGCTGAACGTTTTCGTATATGTATGACACCACAAAGGTCTCAGGTATAGCAATTGCATAGAAAATTTAAACTAAATCTTTCCACTATACTACACACACACACACAAACAAAAAAGGAATTGGTTGTTGTTGATGAAATAAACATATTAAGTTTAATTAACTAAACTTGTTTGAAAATTTTTTATTGTTTAAGTTTGGTTTTTGCATGTGCACTCTTGTCGCTTGTGCTGGGGGGAAACTGAGCAATAAAACTAATATAAAAACCCGAACATGAAGGCTCTCAACACAGACACAATAAAATACGGTCTGCAATCTAGTGTTGGGTAGGACACGTTTTATAAAATGAGTTTGTAAGAGGTGCCTCTTTTTTGTGTTGAGCCAGTACAATGTCTTACTTGAAATGAGGCGAGGTTCTATTGTAATGCCAAAATGACAAAAACAAGCAGATTAAAAAAAAAGAAAGACAATAAATACCAATGAAGTGCATTTTTACAAGTTTAATTCTAATATTCATTAAATTGCCTTAGAGTAAGTAAGAAATCTATGCCTACACAATGTACAGCCACACTCCAATTTCACTCCCTCGAATAATGTAAGAATTGTCTCTTCACGACAAAACCTCACTCCCTCGAAAAATGTAAGAAATTGTCTCTTCAGGAAAAACCTCACTCCCTCGAAAAATGTAAGAATTGTTTCTTCAGGACCAAACCTCACTCCCTCGAAAAATGTAAGAAATGTCTCTTTAGGACAAAACCTCACTCCCTCGAAAAATGTAAGAAATTGTCTCTTCAGGACAAAACCTCACTCCCTCGAAAAATGTAAGAATTGCCTCTTCAGGACAAAACCTCACTGCCTCGAAAAATGTAAGAAATTGTCTCTTCAGGACCAAACCTCACTGCCTCGAAAATTGTAAGAATTGTCTCTTCAGGACAAAACCTCACTCCCTCGAAAAATGTAAGAAATTGTCTCTTCAGGACAAAACCTCACTCCCTCGAAAAATGTAAGAATTGCCCCTTCAGGACAAAACCTTACTGCCTCGAAAAATGTAAGAATTGTCTCTTCAGGACAAAACCTCACTGCCTCGAAAATTGTAAGAATTGTCTCTTCAGGACAAAACCTCACTCCCTCGAAAAATGTAAGAATTGTCTCTTCAGGACAAAACCTCACTCCCTCGAAAAATGTAAGAATTGTCTCTTCAGGACAAAACCGCACTCCCTCGAAAAATGTAAGAAATTGTCTCTTCAGGACAAAACCTCACTCCCTCCAAAAATGTAAGAATTGTCTCTTCAGAACAAAACCTCACTCCCTAGAAAAATGTAAGAATTGTCTCTTCAGGACCAAACCTCACTGCCTCGAAAAATGTAAGAAATTGTCTCTTCAGGACAAAACCTCACTCCCTCGAAAAATGTAAGAATTGTCTCTTCAGGACAAAACCTCACTCCCTCGAAAAATGTAAGAATTGTCTCTTCAGGACAAAACCTCACTGCCTCGAAAATTGTAAGAATTGTCTCTTCAGGACAAAACCTCACTCCCTCGAAAAATGTAAGAATTGTCTCTTCAGGACAAAACCTCACTCCCTCGAAAAATGTAAGAATTGTCTCTTCAGGACAAAACCGCACTCCCTCGAAAAATGTAAGAAATTGTCTCTTCAGGACAAAACCTCACTCCCTCCAAAAATGTAAGAATTGTCTCTTCAGAACAAAACCTCACTCCCTAGAAAAATGTAAGAATTGTCTCTTCAGGACCAAACCTCACTCCCTCCAAAAATGTAAGAATTGTCTCTTCAGAACAAAACCTCACTCCCTAGAAAAATGTAAGAATTGTCTCTTCAGGACCAAACCTCACTGCCTCGAAAAATGTAAGAAATTGTCTCTTCAGGACAAAACCTCACTGCCTCGAAAAATGTAAGAAATTGTCTCTTCAGGAAAAAACCTCACTCTCTAGAAAAATGTAAGAATTGTCTCTTCAGGACCAAACCTCACTGCCTCGAAAAATGTAAGAAATTGTCTCTTCAGGAAAACACCTCACTCCCTAGAAAAATGTAAGAATTGTCTCTTCAGGACCAAACCTCACTGCCTCGAAAAATGTAAGAAATTGTCTCTTCAGGACAAAACCTCACTCCCTCGAAAAATGTAAGAATTGCCTGCTCAGGACAAAACCTCACTGCCTCGAAAAATGTAAGAATTGTCTCTTCAGGACAAAACCTCACTGCCTCGAAAAATGTAAGAATTGCCTCTTCAGGACAAAACCTCACTGCCTCGAAAAATGTAAGAATTGTCTCTTCAGGACAAAACCTCACTCCCTCGAAAAATGTAAGAATTGTCTCTTCAGGACAAAACCTCACTCCATCGAAAAATGTAAGAATTGTCTCTTCAGGACAAAACCGCACTCCCTCGAAAAATGTAAGAAATTGTCGCTTCAGGACAAAACCTCACTGCCTCGAAAAATGTAAGAATTGTCTCTTCAGGACAAAACCTCACTCCATCGAAAAATGTAAGAAATTGTCTCTCCAGTTCGTATTTACAATCTCACCACGGTTTAAATTGGATATTTTACTGCCGCAAAAGAAGGAAGAAACGTCTCTCCACTAAGTAATTTACAATCACACCTCGCTTCATTTAACTCGATACATGCTCATATACCAGTAGGACATTATTTTTGAACCGGTACATTTAAAAAAACTGAGGCCTCAGTACAATTTACATCGTGTAAGGGACAAATGTACTGCCTCGTGTAAGTTCGGCTCAACACTACTGTAATCAATATATTAGTAGGCAAAGACAAAAATTGTGATCCATTTTTAACCTATTTCCGGTGCACGTATCTTAATGAAACATATATCAAACGAAAGGTATTTGTTCATATATGGTCAGAATATGTATTTTATTCAGGTACGTGCTAGACGGTTGTGTTTTTAGTGGACGCTGGACGCTGTTTGAATGTTATGATTTGGTTGGACGTTGGACTTTCAATTTCCTGCACATAGCAAGTCACTTTGATGACACGCCCCGGCTGATATTAATGTTTTTATGGCTTGCACCGGTGTGTACTTGAAAGTCGATGCAAAACGGTTGGGTGGGTTTAGTCAGTAGAAATCTGACACTACACGGCCGTATCTCCTGTGTTGGCGTGGCCTTTATAGGCAGTCATGTTCCTGATGGTTAATTGATGAAAGTTTCTCACCACTCTCTTGTACAAAAAATTGGTGGCAGCGGTACGATTTGTCACTTCAACCAAAATCCGAGATTAATCACTGTAGACGAAAACCTAGCAGCTCTGTTAGCAAGTTCTAATCCAACCTACCCGCGATGCTCCCTAGGGAACTTCTTCGGAAGACGGTCGAATGGCGATTTCTCTGCGCCACAAGAGAGAGTTTTAAATCGGTTGGGTTGAGGGTTAGCAACCCGCTCCCATAAAACAAATCCTCGTATTTAGATTGGGAGTGGCTATACGCACTGCAGAGAGTAGATGAGAGAGTAAATAAGAGTAGATGAGAGTACATAAGAGTAGATGAGAGTACATGAGAGTAGATGAGAGTAAATGAGAGAGTAGATGAGAGTATATGAGAGTATATCTACTCTCGTCTACTCTCATCTACTCTCTCATCTACTATCTCATCTACTCTCTCATCTACTCTCATCTACTCTCTCATTTACTCTCATCTATTCTCGTCTACTCTCGTCTACTCTCATCTACTCTCTCATCTATTCTCATATACTCTCATCTACTCTCATCTACTCTTATCTACTCTGCAGTGCGAATAGCCTCGGCCTATTTAGATTCGTTAAAGTTGGGAAGGTATTTAGGCTGTCCCGATAAGAATATGGTTTTTATTTCTATATATCAGACACTACCAGGGTTAGATCTGGTGGGTAATGAGTTAAAGGGCGAATTCACGGTACCAAAATAACTTCCGATCGTAATTTTTTTTTGAAATACCCTAAATAGTAAAAAAAACATTCTCAAAGCGTTTACTAAAAAATCATCCCATCCCGCTGCCACCAGAAAAAAAACATGAAAATTGCGTAATATTTCGTAATTGACCAAAAAGCATCCATAAATCTAAAATGCAATCAAAAAGAATTTTTGTTTATCCTCAAATGAACGAGCAATGAAATGGTTTTTTGGTTTTTTTTTTGCCTTATATATTTATATGTATAAACTTTCTGACTGTGTGTAGCAACAGAACTTGTTCAAAAGATAAATATTTCCCCTACGTACCTTTATACATCCCGCCGCGTAATCCACCTAAGGGGCATAAAGGTGATTAGATAGTAGAAGAGCGAGAGAGGGAGGAAGGAAACAGAGAGTAGGGGAGAGCTGAGGTGAAGTGAAAGAGAGTGTGATGGTTACAATAGAATTTTAGGGCTGCTACAAAAAAAGGCACGGGGGGTGTAAGGAGTGAGCTTTTATTACCTGTTTAAAATATTATCAACGCAAAAGTTCTAAAATATTTGTGCTCGGATTGTGAGAGTGTTTCTTTTTTTTTTCGTTTTTGGGTTGGTGTTGTGTTGTGAAGGAATGGATGAAGGAAAGAGGTGGATATTATTATGCTTTTTAGATATTCTTCTCTTTAAAGGCTAAGAATCGATTCAGCAGAAATGGTATTTCTCTTGTGTGTGTTTATGTATGCGTTGTTGTTGGGTATCCGTAAATGGTTTCCTTTGTGAGAAATGGTAAAGAAGTCCTATTATATCGTATGTATGTATGTATATATATATCAACAAAAAAAAAATTCATACAAATTACAATAGGACCAAATACAATTTCGGACCATTTAACCAACCAATTTCGCTCTTTTATTCCCTTTTTCATTCCCTCTCTCTCCTACTATAGAAATATTTTTCCCATCTCCAGGATATTCTCAATTTCAGATTTCAGTACACCCCTAAACACGCATACACACACACACACGCAAATGTATTTTCTTAAAAAAAAAATTTAACTTTCTTTATTTTAACTTTTTATTGTATTAGTCAAATGATAATTTCTTTTTGGACGCCCCCCCCCGCTCTGTAATTTGTTTTTGGTCTTTGGGTTTTTTTCGTCTTCTTCTTCAAAGGATATGGTAAGAAGAAAACCAGTAACAAAAACATCCTTATTCTTGACCACTTCGTCACCCACACCACCTCCTCCCTTTCGCTGAGTGGTGCGTCGTCGTTCGTGGATCGGCGGTTGAACTTACGTAGATGGTTGGAACATAGGGTGGCTGAACAAAGCGAATAGTTGTTGGTTGAAGTCTAGGGTATGTTGTAACAAAATTAGGAAGTAGGAGACTTGTATATGTTGCCTAGGAAAGAGTATGGTCTGGCCCCAAACCCCGAGGGTAGGGTAGCTTTCTTTGTGTTCTTCAACTAATTTCGACGGTTCAGACAAGGGTTAATTTATTGGCCTAAACTTCGTTTTAGTATTTTGAAATTGTTTCTTTGTGTTGAAAAAAAAGGACAAAAGGGGCATATCCGTTTAGCTCTCTCTCATTTGAGATGAAATTACTTGGAAAATATGTAAATAAAAAAAATAAAATTAGTTGGGAAAGGAGTGATTAAATAATTTCCTTATTTTTTTTGAAGTTATACTTTTTTAGGCGCGTTTGGAAAATATTATGAGAGTGAATTTTTATCGAGACGCGTGACGCAACGCGAGACGCAACGCGAGACGCAACGCGAGACGGTGACGAAGAATATAGGCGAAGGGTATGGAGGGCAAGCATTTCAACTCCCATTCTTTAGCTGATGTCTGTTCACGATGTCACCCATCGACATGGGGGTTTTTATCCTGAGGCTATGGAGGGAAATAAATTCCATGTACGATTCATCAGCCAAGCGAAGATTTGGGCTTTTTGTAGGTATAAGAAGATTCGTAGTTGCTGGGTGAGGGGTTTTGTCGCGAGGCTATGGAAGGAAATCCGATCTGTGTTCTATTCATCACATAAGCGCGAGTTTCTAAGGGTCAGTTTTACACGGGGCGACTTTTTCAGAAAAGATTTTTCTTGGTTGTTTGTCTGCCCGTGTGAAACTGGCCAAGATAATAATAAAGCTATATGGCAACTGTACAATAATAATTATTTACTGTTTTACTAATGATTTTGAATGGTTAAAACTTAATATAATTATTCAATCAGAAATTGAATATATAATACAAAATATTTACTGTTATTATTTGGGAAAATAAAACAATGAACAAAATATTAATGATTTTATTTTGCTTGTGACGTCGTATATTTGTTTGGTTCAAATCTTGCGACAGCTTTTTCAACTACTTCTACTAAACCGATTCTTATGAAACTTTGCACACAAATTGAGCTAACGTGTCAGTGTTATCTGACAATTTTGTAAAAAAAAGCAAGATGGCGGTTTCAAGATGGCGGAAGAATTTTTCAATTGTGAAAACCGGTATCGGGGGGGGGCGGTTTAGGGCCACAAATGACGATTCTATGTTCAAAATTTGAAAATTAAAAATGGCGGCGCCAATATGGCGGATGAATTTTGGAAATGTGTTCTGAATCCATTGAAAATCTGTATCGGGGGTTATTAGGGCCACAAATGACGATTCTGTGATCAAAATTTGAAAATTAAAAATGGCGGCCCCAATATGGCGGAAGAATTTTGGAAATATGTTCTGAATCCATTTAAAATCGGTATCGGTAGGTTTTTAGGGCCACAAATGACGATTCTGTGATCAAAATTTGAAAATTCAAAATGGCGGATGTATTTTGCAAATGTGTTCCGAATCTATTGAAAATCGGTATCGGGGAGTTTTTAAGGTCACAAATGACGAATCTGTGGGCAAAATTTAAAAAAAAATCAAAAAGGCGGCGCCATAATGGCGTTACGATTTTGGCAATTACGATTCGATTTCACTGAAAATAGCTATTTTGGGGGGGTGTTCAAGGTCGGAAATAATAAGTTTGTTGTCAAAATTAGAAAATTCAAAATGGCGCTGGAAATATGGTATGCATAACAAATCACTTCACCAGAATTTTGTAAAAAGTAAAAAATCCAAAAATGACTGAATTAAGACTAAAAAGAATATAATAAAAATAGGTAAAAAAAACTTCTAAGTTAAATGGTTTTATTTTAAATCTGCTGTACCAAAAACTGAAAAATAATTAGAACACAAACATGGACCTTCTGAAATAGTAGGAGTGCTGTCTTCTAATGTCGTTTACCAAGGGGCACTTTGTGTCGGCGTATTAAGTAATATTCTGGGACTTTTAACAGACTAAAATAAAAACATGGGTTTCCTCTCTGCCGGAGAATGGGTTGACTAGTAGGTGATTTATCGAGTTCAATATTAGTACCGCTGCCACCAAATTTTTGCTAATATGCTAATGGATTACGAATACACCACAGCCACAGAAGGGTTGATTTCGGTTTGTTCTTCTGATTTAAAATCATATTTTTAGAGGGTTGTAAGGAATCCCGTTGAGAAATGAATATAGTGATAGCCACGGAATGCCATGTCAGGGCGTTTGTACCGCTCTCTTGGTGGTGCGATAGTGTCTAGACTATTGGATTGATCTAGGAATGTCGAATTAGACCAATTTTACGGTTCGTTTTATTCCCTCTGCCTAGAGTCAGTTCAGTGAGTTTGTGCGATGGATTGTCATATTGCTTGCGCTTCCTATGATTCCTGCAATAGTCGTGAGGAGCTGATTAACGGAAACCTGCCTCATAACTTCAAAAAACAAATGGAGTCTCGTGATAGGAATCGTTCTATTCGCCCAGCGTCGGACAGTGATACAGATGAAACTTAGCGGAAACTACTAAAGGCACACGCCTGGCCAAAGCTTATAGTCTAACGCCAGTGGGTGTTTCTTCATTGGGTCAGATAGTGGCTGCGATACTTTTCGATATGACATATCCTTCATACAAGAAAAATGAAGAATAAAAAGTTAAAAATACTTAAAAATATGGAATAGTCTTCCATCAATCCTTATTTCCCATAAACTGTTTTAAATCGCCCATAAAAGGTGTGAGAAATATTCCCTCCGGGAAAACGCCAAAAACATATTCTATAGAAAAACAAAATAAAACATTCCCCCTCCCCCCCCTTCTTTCCAGTTAATCATCTCCTTAAAATGCTTAAATATAGGATCTTAAAAAAACAACAACAAAAAACAAACTATAGAGAGTGGGGATGACAAAATAATTACAAAAGAGGCTTGATTTCTTACCTCAGGAATTTGCCGTGTAACATAAGTATTTACTCTTCGTGGGGGGATACCCCGTAAAGCACACAGAAATAGAACAAGATATAGGTGGTAGTGCGGTGGGTGGGGGGAGGGGGTTGTTGTGTAAAGAAAATTGTGACGGTCCAAGTAGGCCTCCGGGGATTAAAAGTTTTACGTGGGAGATCCAAAACCTATGAAACTATTCTTGGCTGGTTGCGCTGTTTTGGTTGCAAAGGATTACATACAGTAATCCTGAAAGGGGCTGAACTGTGGTGGTGGTGATTGGGGTAGGGTAAACAAGATGTATTGAACTTTAAAATGTTTTACAAGAATTCGAAAATTTTGTCTCGGGGACGAACAGGGTTCGTCTGAATGGAATATTTCACAATTATTTAGAACTAGTAAAAAACCCGCGTGCGTTGCAATGCCTTGAAATAAAAAAAGTTTATGTGTGCACTGACCGCGGTAGGAAAGAAGTATAATGAAAACAACAAAAAATCTGTAAAAATGATTTTGGATACCATACAGAAATTTAGAATTACCTATAAAAAATATTGTAATATTTCTTCTGCGTTATGTATGTATTCAAGTACGTGCCTCTGAACATGAAACTTCTCGGTGAATTGCTATTTTATCTTTCTCTTTTCGGTTAGCTATTACACTACCCCTTTCTTACTTAGTGTTTGTCCCGAACACAAGTTCCTACAGCCCTTAAATCTAGATCCGTTCGCCCCTAGGTCGTAGTGGGTCTTCATCCTGTTGCGCGATTCCAAACTTTAAATCACCTCAAATTTTGAATTTATAAGTTTTGATCATAAATTCGTTATTTGCAACCTTAAAAACCTCTAGATATCCACTTTCATTGGAATCAGAACACAATTGGCAATTCGCCGGCCACATTGGCGCGGCCATTTTGAATTTATAAGTTTTGTTTAAACATTCGTTATTTGCTACCTCAAAAAACCCCAGATACCGTTGTTCATTAGAATCGGAATACAATTGTCAAATTCGTCAGCCATATTGGCGCGGCCATTTTGAATTTATAAGTTCTGATCAAACATTCGTTATTTGCTACCTCAAAAAATACCAGGTACCGATTTTCATTGGAATCGGAATACAATTGGCAAATTCGTCGGCCATATTGGCGCGGCCATTTTGAATTTATAAGTTTTGATCACAAAATTCGTTTTTGGCGACCTTAAAAAACCCTAGATACCCAATTTCATTGAAATCGGAACACAATATGCAAATTCATATTTGGGTGGCCATTTTTAATTTCGGCCATTTTTCAGCGGTCATTTTGAATTTCGAAAATCGGGCTTCGAGATGTTTCATGGGAGACCCCACGGACCTTCCTGCAAAATTTTGAAGCTCTGCGATGACTGGTGCGCCCGCTATAGCGCACACATACATACATACATACATACAGAAACTTTCTTTTATTAATATAGATAGAAAGTTTGTTTTAGATGAAGTGAAAAGTGGTTCCACACGACATTTGTTGAGTATTCAACCTTAATATGCGTTGTTTTATTTTTTTTTGTTCACGCCAAGCTATTTTATTGGAGATTTCTTTTTATCAAACAAAATAAACAACCCTTCACTCACCAGACAACAGAACGACAAATAGGATACTCTCAGTGACGATTAAATCAGTGCAGCTGAAGTCACGGTTACAGAAATTATTATTTTGATTTTTTTATACGCTTTATATTAGCTTCACTTGTATGTATGTATGTATGTAGATAAATCTTGCAACTTGATTTTCACCCACTTGCATATAACCGATCAACTTTAAATTTTGTACATATGTATAGTTCGAGTGACAATGCAATCTGACCATTTTGTGAAATAATCAAGATGGCGGCCGAATTTTCCTATTGTGCTCCCCGACCACCGACATGGGTATCAAATAAAAAGGTATGACAAATAGAATACAATTAGCTTTATGGCGTTATTCCAAATTCAAAATGGCGGCCAACACAAAATGGCGGAATACCTTTTTCTTTACACACCCTCGATATGGGTATCAAATGAAATAGTATGACGAGTAGAATAAATTAAGCCATGTGACGTCATTATACGCTTTATATTAGCTTCACCTGAATGTATGTATGTATGTATGTGTGTAGGTATGTTCTATGTAAACAAATCTTGCAACTTGATTTTGATCCACTTCCATATAACCGATCAACTTCAAATTTTGCACATTTCATAGTTCGCGTGACAATGCAATCTGACCATTTGTAAGGAAATCAAAATGGCGGTTCCAAGATGGCGGTCGATTTTTGCTATTGTGTTCCCCGACCCTTCGACATGGGTATCAAATGAAAGAGCATGACAGATAGAATACAATTAGCTGTGTGGCGTCATTCATAATTCAAAATGGTGACAAACATAAAATGGCGGACTACCTCTTTCTTTACGACCCACTCGGTATGGGTATCAAATGAAATGGTGTGACAATTAGAATACTATTATCTGTGTGGCGTCTTTCCAAATTCAAAATGGCGGCCACCACAAAATGGCGGTTTACCTTTTTCTTTAAAACCCACTTGGTATGGGTATCAAATGAAAGGGTGTGACAATTAGAATACCATTAGCTTTGTCGTGTCATTCCAAATTCAAAATGGCGGCAAACACAAAATGGCGGTTTACCTTTTTCTTTACAACACCCTCGGTATAGGTATCAAATGAAAGTGTATGACGAGTATAGTATAGTATGCTTTTTGACGTCATTTTAAATCTAATATGGCGGTCACTACAAAATGTCGGAACACATACATATAATAGACTGAAAAATAGAAAATAAAAAATATAGTTAAAAAAAACTAAAAAATACGCTTTTATTTTAAAATGAATTAAAAAAGAAAAAAATAATTTTGAATGTAAAGTTTTTATTGCTTCAGCCAATATATGGAAACAACCTACCTTTCGAAATGTAAAAAAGCGTGGGCCGCTAACGAAAAGTTCCGGTGTTAATAAAATAAGAATATAGATAAAGAGTAGCCGTTCAATCAATGTGTAATACTGGATATGGCACTAGGTATGGGGTCGGTTGAGTGTGACAACTATATCACGACTAACTGGCCTACATTCATGGAATTAGCTAACCTACATAACTGGATCTAGGTCATGATATAGACCATACGCATATTAAAAAAATCTCGGATTACAGATAATGGTCATTCTTGATTCGAAATATAATTAAAATCCGCGCTAATATTAACGCAAGCCAAAGGAAGATTTATAGAAGAACAAAAAAAAATTTATTTCTAAAAAGTTTTATCTAAAAGTTAATGCACTTCACCTTTTGCTAAATAGGGTCTGTTACCAGAGAGCTGTTCGCACCACGCATACACAAATGCCTGTACGTGTACGTACACTCCTACAAAACAAAAGCGAAGATCATGTCTCAATGAGTGGGAAGAGTTAATTAATTTAATACGAAGAGACATTTCACCTTTTTGGCGAATTGAGATGAATGCAGAGACACAGGACTGTGAAATCTTGTTTGATAATAACGAATCTCCTTAAGACATAATATAACAGAATGGAAGGGGAATGGGGCTTTAAAAAATAATTATATGTTTTATACAAGTACTTAAAATACACGCACATACACACACCACATACATATCTACATACACACTTTAAAAATATTTTAGAAACGAGAAGATTGAAATTTATTTTTAAAAGACATGTCATCAGTGCTTTCGCTTGCCTGGCTTTAATCTCTTGAATTTCTTAGAAACGCCTCCTAAGATCCTGTTTATTATATAATATGCAACAAAAACAACAACAAATTAAAATGAAACAAAAAAGATTACAAGGATTAATTACAAGGACTCTTCTTTTCATAAGCTTGTTCCTTGCGCTGTTGTGCAAAAAAGTGCTGTGTGTGTGTGTTGCGATAGAAGTGTAAGGGCTGGAGGGTGAGGGGATGCAATCGTTTTTTTTTGTTCTGTTCTTGTGAAAGAGTTTCTGTAAGTCTTAAGTGCTTTATTATCACTTGAACTTTGTTCTTTTACTTTAAGTTGATATTATCTCATTTTATTAAATTAAATACTTTAAAAAAATTCTGAAGCGTACAGAATGGAATAAATTGTTGAAATGATATAAAAAAAATTTTTTTTTTATTAATTCAATTAGATTATATAAGAGATTTCAGGAATAAAATTCACTTGTTGGCAATTTTAGTAGATTTTATGAACTCTTTAGCTTTTGACTACTCTTCCAAGGAATCATATCACGCTGGTAACCGGGAATATGGCTTTACCTTGAGGGCAGCCCTTAATACCTTTTATACTAATGGTGGTGACACCTAGGATAGAAGAAATGTCACGATCTACAAGCATGGCATTTATCCACTCAATTGTGTGAGGATGCAGCTTTCTGAGAGTCAATGCTCTAGAAATAGAATCATAGCCAGTGTTGTCGAAAGCACCTTCGATGTCCTTAGCGAGGAAGGCTTTCTCGATTTTGCTGACAAGATGGTGTAAAACAACCTCTGTTGATTTACCCTTGGTGTAAGCGAACTGGGAGATATGTAGAGGAAGGAAGAACTCCAGATTGGCACCTGAAACACCTCGAAACCCGATTTTCGAAATTCAAAATGGCCGCCGAAAAATGACCGAAATTCAAAATGGCCACCCAAATATGAATTTGAAAATTGTGTTCCGATTTTAATGAAAGTGAGTATCGAGGGGTTTTTAAGGTCAAAATGGCCGCGCCAATATGGCCGACGAATTTTCGAATTGCGTTCCGATTCCAATGAAAATCGGTATCTGGGGTTTTTTGAGGGAGCAAATAACGAATGTTTAAACAAAACTTATAAATTCAAAATGGCCGCGCCAATATGGCCGACAAATTTGCCAATTGTATTCCGATTCCAATGAAAATCGGTTTCTGGGGCATTTTAAGGTAACAAATAAAGAATTTATGATCAAAACTTACAAATTTAAAATTTCGGGGCCAATCTGGGAACAACGAATTTTGCCAAATAAGTGTCATTTCCCGGTCAGCTGTTTGTAGGTTGTTCAAGAGTTGGGAAATCGAAAAAAGGATCTAGATTTAAGGAAGGCGATCGAGCCTAGCTATAAAATCCTCTACGAATAAAAGGTAAATAGCCAAAACTACAAAGGAAATGGAACGGCCCTTCCATGGTCCTAACGAGATTGAAGGATGTTATCTATCGCATCCAAAAAGGTTCGATTGGTAAGAACGGCACCTCTAGTGCACACATACACTTTTTTTTATTTAAAGGCGTTGCAACGCACGCGGGTTTTTTTACTAGTAACAAATATAACAAATATAACTATTCATTTTCATTTTAGTAAAAGTTTTAGACTTAATTTTTGTAAAAAAAAATATTATACGATAAGAAGGGATTATCCTTGATGGTACGAAGCATGAAAAGCAATTTAAATTTTGAAAAGTTGAATATTGAAAGATTAGTATTTTATTTAAGTTTCTCTTGTGTTTGTTTTTTTTATCCGATATTAAGTTTTAAGTTCTTCATAATATCTACCACGAATATCCTCTATCATTCACCACCCACTACACACACGAATCATCGTTTACTACAGCGCTCTCATTATAAATAATAATAATAACAAACAGCCACAAAACCTTAAGGATTAAATGATAATTTCATTTTTCTTACATTTTCCATTTTTATATATATATATTTTTTTTTAATTTATTTGTACATAAAATTCCTAAAAGTATTACACTCTTACTCTGGTCTCTGGCCACGTCCTTTTATGTCCTTTTCTTCCCACTCTCATTTTTGTTTTCTACGAGTTTTGGTACTTTTACAATATACCAAACCAAAAAAAAAAGACAGAAATCGACAACAACAACTACAACGGCAGAAGAAGAGGAATATAATTCAAAATTATCCTTGGAAGTCCTTATACCTTGTTACAAAGAACCAAAAACAACAACAACAAACAAAAAAAAAGAACTAACAACGAGAGCAGCAACGAAGAAGTTTTGTTCTTGAATCTCGCCTTTGTGATGTTGCCATGCCGAAAAGTTTGAGAATCCTTTACTTCTCTTTAAAAAAAAATTATATTTTTTTTTTGAGTGTTTCATCTTAAGTGTAAGGCTATGGCTGTGTATATATATATATATATATATATATATATATATATATATATATATATATATATATATATATATTTATATATGTGTATGTGTGCAGGAGCATTTGGAAGGATTTTGTGCAGGATGTTTGTCCTAAAGTTACCTTGTCTAGTTGTTGGAAAATTGAAAAATACTTTTCTCCATTATAAGGACACCACCCAAAAACTGCAAGGAATGAAGGGTTGAGAACTTTTTCATTTAACTTTTTGTCTTTATACAAATGCAGATACACAAAAACACACTTTTACACATTAACATTAAAGAAATCGTGTTTTCGCAATTTGTTTTTAGGATATAAAATCTTAGCAGGATTTACTTCTTCTTCTTCTTTGGTTAGAGGTATTGGGTCCAAAAGTACTTGTACTTCGCTTATGCTGTAGTACACCATTATATATCTCATATTTGTAGGCCAGACCGTTTGAACAGGTTCAGAAAGTGGTGGTGAGAAAGGCATGGGGAATATGATAATCCCCTCCCCCTGCCACCCACCGCCGGGAAAACATAGACGATTCTAGCAGCCAAAGTAGGTATTGCGGTACTTGTGCGTGGGAAACCGGGTTTTTCCACTTGTACGTGAGAAACCCGTTTTTTCACGCACAAGGATCGCAATACCTACTAACCAATATCGTGAAAAATTAAAAACAAATTAGCGGAGGTGGCCAGAAATTAACATACGATTAACTCTCCTACGGTAACACACTTATCGGTCAGCGATAGATATCTTAGTTTGTCGATTTACCACTGGTGGTATCTGGATCAACTCTTCTATGGTAACACGGGTTTGTTATGTTCGTCTATTTAGTATCCACAGTTCAGACCAGTCCGTCATAGTGCCAATCTGTAGCAGTAAGCTTTATTTTGAGGATGTTTTACGCTTAGTCTGGTTGCAACGTCCCCTCCCCCTGCCCCGCACCGCCGGGAAAACATAGACGATTTTAGCAGCCAAAGTAGGTATTGCGGAACTTGTACGTGGGAAACCGGTTTTTTCCACTTGTACGTGGGAAACCGGTTTTTTCCACTTGTATGTGGGAAACCGGTTTTTTTTCACGCACAAGGATCGCAATACCTACTAACCAATATCGAGAAAAATTAAAAACGTCAGGAGAAGTCAGCGGAGCTGTCACGGTAGTAGATGCTGTTCAAAATGAATTGAATAAAACTCAATAGACTTGGGTGGGCTGGGCACGTAATTCGCAGAAGACAGATCAGCAAAGAAGGTCTTCACTGGCATTATGGATGGAGAAGGATATGCAGGCAACCCGAGAAAAATATGGAAGGATGCGGTTGTAGCAAGTGTGGAGAAACTTTCTCTACATAACGAACTGGAGAACTTCGGAAAGAAATCGAGAAGATTGGAGGAAACGATTAGAGTAGGCCAAGCCTTGAGTTGGGCTGTAGCGCTATTGGGGAAGGTAGAGGAAGAGTTTAGTCAGTAGGAATCTGACGCTATCGTCTGGGTATCGACCACCATTCATGGCATGGGCCTTAGACTCTGCCTCTGATGCTAGACTGATGTATGTAAGATTCTCACCATTCCCTCCGTAAAAAGAAAACGTCGTGCCAAAACACCAATTGGAGCTTAGCTACCAATACCCATAATCGTATAAAATCATTATATAATTTTTTGTTCACCAGCTGACTCCATAGCATACCATAAAATAGTTCGGAATAAGGGGGGGGGGGGGAACAGGACATGAAATCATATCTGCTACCATATATATTTGTATACCTTGAATTGAAACCCTATTTTTTTTTTGGATGGGTATACATCGCTGTTGAATCTAATTTAATGTAACAAATTCATTTATCCCATCAAGGATTTTTTGGATCCTATTGAGGTATAGGTTGACGATATAATCTCTTCACTTTGGCCTCCACTCAAACATTCTTTTTTTTTTTTGCTAAACAAGAGGAAGACCATTCAGACAGTGGCTATATCACCTTCATTTCACTAAAACTTCTTTGTGTAAAAGTGAATCGTTGGAAAATTTCGGTACCCTTTAAATTGTGCCATTCAACTGTCATTGCTTTTTCGATTTTTATGGGATCTCTTTATTTTTATATCTTATACTCTCGAATGTATATATATATTTGTTGTCTCCTTTTTTTTTTGTTATTTGTTGCAGATTCAATGAATCTCACAAAGTTAAGAGGCAAAAGAGGCACACACACACAGACACACCAAATACTCGGGGTGTCCTTGTGTGTATATGTCCTTTTAAAAGGTTAAAGAAAACGAAAAGATAAAACCACAGGGATACTGTTAAAAAAAAATAAAGGACGACGATGGGTGGGGGAGGAGCAGAAGAGAGGGGGGGGGGGTGCATGATGGGTGAGCACCAGTATAAGGGATTGCGTAATTGGAACTAATGTGTCCTTGATTAGCACCAGAGCGACTCTCGTCCCTTTTTCTTTTGATTAAAAATACTGCAGTAGGCAGAAAATTGTGACGACGCGTTTGAAGCAAACATTTTATTTATTTTTTTTTTTTTCTAAAAATAGTGCCACAGAGAATTCATTCACCCCCGTAGCAATATATAGGCACAGGCATAGTTAAGCAAGCAAGCAGCCAGCCAAGCACAAAGTAAAGAATATAGAAATGGAATCAAGGGATGATTTCTACATACGGAGTGAACTCATTGTTATTCGGCATCGATTATTGTGAATGGAGCGGATGAGGAGAGTAAAAGATGGAGAGAGAGAGATATATATCTATATGCAGAGAGTGAGTGAGTAAATAGAAGATGGATATGGGGCTTCTTTATTTTTTTTGGGATGAAGGGGTGGGGGTCGAGGGTTAGAGCTATAATCGATTAGTTTCGCTAGTGAGAAGAGCTTTAGTAAATTTAGGCACGTCGACGAAAATATATGTGACTTCTATCCGGTTCCTGCGGTGGTTATATATCGATATCGATAAAAAAGGATAACACACACACACACATACACACAACTCGGATATTTATCTGAGAATAATTTGAAATCATCCATCAGCACGCCCTAGATATATCGTAAACGGATAGTTTACCCACTTATCACACAGGGCACAGCTTTTTCAATGACAAATTACATCATTTAGGTTGAACGGGGGAAGGGTGGGGAGGAGGAGATGGCATATCTAAATTGAGAGAGTGTGATGGCGGTGGGATATGCTCTTGATGATACAGAAAGAAAAATCCTCCATCATTCGTGTTAAATCCCCTTTGGCCATTTAAAATAGACTACCAACTTTTCGTTTTATAGTACAACAGCACTCTACTCCCAACCAGTCCTGCTCCAACCCCCTCCCCCCCGCCGGCCACCCATCCACATCCAGTCCCTTCAGCTATCACAAAATCTAAACTGCAAACCAATAATGATAAGGGCGAGGAATATACCATATCAACAACCACCTTCTCTCCCAATCCAGAAATGCATCGGAATGCACTTTATAAAAGAGCAACAACGTGCGCTCTGCTTTTCTTCCATAGTATACTGTGCACGTCTTAAGCCAGCCAGAGCCGTTCTTTCTCGTACGAACAGACTTGCAACAGATTTAATTTCACCAAACAGATTCCCAGCGTTTTTTACCACCTCCCCCATCTCATCCATTTACTCACACAGCATTTCCATCCGGTATCTCTACCCTCACACACCATTACACTTTTGGTTATTTTTCTCGTCGTGAACACCATTTTACACTGCAATTATTAAGATCAATACTCTTAAAGCGATGCTTGCGTTGCACTACACGGGCTGCACTATTGTCTAAACATAGCGTATCAAGTGCTGCAAATGTAGACCGCGTTAGCACGAAATGGAAGAGAGTGAATGGAGCGGTTGGGGGGGACAGGGGGGGGGGGTGTTAGACTGACACAGCCTCCTATAGTGAGGATAATACACTTTGAAATATGGGGTCAAATTGGCCTTGATGAATACTTCCATAATATTGGAGAGAGATATAGTGAGAAAAATTGTTGGCGTGCCCTTTTTTAAGTGTCTTCATTAATTCGCTTCTATGTTTCTCGTTGCAGCTCTATTTTTCAATCTGTCTAATTGATTTACATAATTAAATCACTTATGTCACATATAAATAGAGGTTAGCACTTCATTCCGTAAACATCACAAACGAATCAAGAAGAAGATAACAAGAAAAAAATCATTCTGAAAAGATACTGCCACCGTCAGCTGCTCCTGCTTGCTCCATGTCATTCTATCCATGATATACTACATATTTGCTCAATGTATAGTTTTGAGCGTCCTATTCAGGCGCTATATATTAACTTTTTTTTCATCTATATCATCTTATATTAATAAAAGAAGGATTCTGTATGTGTGCGCTATAGCGGGCGCACCAGTCCCATGAAACACCTCGAAGTCCGATTCTCGAAATTCAAAATGGCCGCTGAAAAATTACCGAAACGGCCACCCAAATATAAATTCGTAAATTGTGTTCCGATTTCAATGAAAGTGGGTATCTAGGGGTTTTTAAGATCGCTAATAACGAATTTGTGGTCAAAACTTAAAAAAATTCAAAATGTCCGCGCCAATATGGCCGACTAATTTGCCAATTGTATTCCGATTCCAATGAAAATCGGTATCTGGGGTTCTTTAAGGTAGCAAATAACGAATGTGTGATCAGATAAAGACATTTTTAAACACTGTACTATGTAGAATCAATATAATATCAAATAGAATTAAACAAAAACACCTTAATGATTCTACTCGCAATTTATTGGAATCTAAAAATATTTTATATTCTCAATAATAAAATCCGAATGCATTTCGATTTGATTTATAAATCATCGTCAGCAATCTCGACTGAAGCCCATATACCGATTTTCATAAAATTTGCTTAATTTTTCATAAAGTTGGTCGCCATATTGGATCCGCCATTTTGTTTTTTGAAAATCTGTTAACGGATTCTTACTCAGCGACCCCGAAACCCCATATACTGATTTTCATCAAATTTGCTTAATTTTTCATAAAGTCGGTCGCCATATTGGATCCGCCATTTTGTTTATTGAAAATCTGATAACGGATTCTTACTCGGCGACCCCGAAAACCCCCATATATCGATTTTCATCAAATTGGCTTAATTTTTCATAAAGTCAGTCGCCATATTGGATCCGCCATTTTGTTTTTTGAAATTCTGATAACGGATTCTTACTCGGCGACCCCGAAAACCCCATATATCGATTTTCATCAAATTGGCTTAATTTTTCATAAAGTCAGTCGCCATATTGGATCCGCCATTTTGTTTTTTGAAATTCTGATAACGGATTCTTACTCAGCGACCCCGAAAACCCCCATATACCGATTTTCATAAAAAAAATAATTTTTTTTACGGTAGTAAATTAATTTTGTCCAGGTTTTGGGGATTTCAGACCACTGTGCGTCTGCATGCCAAAGTTGATTAGTTTGAAGGTGAAAATCGATTCTTCCATATCAGGCTGATCCTCAAGGATCCTCTCAAGAAACAGCCACAGGGATCAAGCCTCATGATTTGAAATGGCACTTCCAAATGCTTCCGTGAATACCAAGAGAGGACTGCAGTAAAGCCGACTGTTGGGCCAAGGACGGTCACACCATATTCCTGGCGGTCCTGGAGTCGGAACAAGGGGCAAAAAAGAGGCGGCCCATAAGCAGTGGCGTAGCGTGGGTGTGAAACGCCTGGGGCTTATTAACTTCCCAGTTTATAGGGAAATTATTGTGATCGGTCCGAAAATCAAAATCGTAATTTTCAACGTAATTTTCATTTTTCAAGGTCCCAATAGCATTTTAAGCAAAAAATTTGAGAAGAAGTATTCGTGTATGTGCGTGTGTGTGTGTGTGTGTGTGTGTGTGTGTGTTTGCGTACGTATGAGGTCATTTTCTCCTGCACGATTTCGCGCGCGCACCAAAAAAAAATATCGACTTCGTTGACGGTGCCGATCAAAGCGTATTAACTGAAATATGATCTGAAAAGATTTTCATAAAATTCGGTCGAGTCGTTCTTTTTTTTATTTAAACGACGTAAGTGATTTTTGTACCTGCATGATATCGCGCGAACCAAAAGTGTTATTGACTTCATTGAGCTGCCGATTGACGCGTATCATCGAAGTTATAATCTGAAAATATTTTCATAAAAATCAGTCGAGTCGTTTTTTTTGCTGGAACGAATTTCGTGATTTTTGTATCTGCCCAATATCGCGCGTATTAAATATTATAACGATTCCGTTGAGGTGCCGATCGGCGTATATTAACGAAAACATGCTCTGAAAAAAATTTCATTACATTCGGTTAAGCCTTTTTTTTATTAAATGGAAAGACTTGGGCTAAGGGTCCCAAGGACCTTAAATGGATTAGTTTTTCCAATCTATATATATATATATATATATAAATGAATGTGTGTATGTATGATCGCTATAGGCTCCTACACCGTGCAACCGATCTTAATGTGCTATTTACATTCAAACTTAGAACATAGGCTATTTTATTACTTTCTAAAGCCACTCCTAGATGGCGCTGTCATGGAGAGCTTCGTTGAAAATCATCGCAGAGCTTTGAATTTTTGCATGAAGTTCGGTGGAGGTCTCCTATGATACACCTCGATGCCCGATTTTCGAAATTCAAAATGGCCGCCGAAATATTCAAAATTTCCGCAGAAATATGGTTGAATTTGCCAATTTTATTCCGATTCCAATGAAAGTGGGTATCAAGGGTTTTTAAGGTCGCAAATAACGAATTTGTGGTCAAAATTTATAAATTCAAAATGGCCGACGAATTTGCTAATTGTGTTCCGATTCCAATGAAAATCTGTATCTGAGATTTTTTAAGGTAGCAAATAACGACTTTATTATCAAAATTTAAATTCAAAATGGCCGCACCAATATGGCTGGCGAGTTTGCGAATTGTATTCCGATTCCAATTAAAATCGGTATATGGGAGTTTTTAAGGTAGTAAATATATGAAAATTCATATCTCGAAAAATGCCATGTCAATGGATGGTTTTTATTGTCTCGATAAAAATGGCAGATCCCTAATAGTTTCACATTTTGTTATTTGGAATCAAAAATATCAAAAAATTGCCTTTTTCAAACTCTCCTACTGTATATTAAAATTTGGCAAATGAGGGGCATGCCGAAAGAAGCATTCCCCGTAGATTCCTCATGGAGGACTCCATGTTGGCAAATGAGGGGCATGCCGAAAGGGGCATTTCCTCATGAGCACCACAATGAGGGGTATTTTTTCATGAACACCAAACAAAAAAAATCAGCAATGAGGTGTATTTTTATCAATTTATCAGAGGGCGCCCTGTGAGGCAAACCTCAATGTCATTTAGCATATACTCAATAGCCGGGTTCTGATTCTATTACAGAAGTCAAGCAGCATTAGAAGTGATTAGTACTCAGTTGGGGGACCGTATTGATAAAATCTCACTTGCGTTTAAAAATATGAAGCTTTCGACACTGTCGCAGTTATTACTCACATATCCACGCCGAAATTCTCAAAATCCACTCGGGATCGGGGTGGCAATGATTTTTCCTTCGGGCCAAAAGGGACATTCTTTATGACGGGCGCGAAGGAGGAAAGGCATTAGATGCCCTGTGCAGGCCTAACAGGGTAATCCTCACGGGGTCCACATGAGGCAGTGGGTCTAGCCTCATATGAGGCCCTATCTGTACCCCTTACCTCAAAATGGTAGACGGGCGTAACCCTATAACTATAGGCAAGGCAGCTGGTAAATAAATTGACCGATTACCTTAATACATTTCAACGTTAGCTGTTCACGTGCTCCCCCCACCCAGTATGCTTGTGCTCCGCCGCCCTTGCCTTCCAGGGTCATACCTCAGACGGCTTATTCCCTGGATAAATCTTAGACCGTTATTCCCAGAGGATTTCTGAGAACGTTTTGTAGTGGGACAAGGGTAAATGGAAGATGAGAAAGGTTTGAAAGCCGCCATAACATTAAAATTAGTAGGTAATGGGACACTTGGGCCTGGGAAACGCACAGTCATCAGCTGCCATCAAAGTTTCATGGAAGTTTTTCTACAAAATAATTGCAGGGTGCTTTGACGTACATCAGAGCCTGACTAGAAAAAATAGGGTCTCGACAAGAAGCCATGCGACTGCAGACAAGCTCGCTAGGGAAGGGTCTGAGACGTTGGTTCAGGGCGCCGAACCCTTCTGTGGCTGTCATCGTCCAACTCCAAGGCCCTTAGGCTGGAAACAGTCACATGCTGGCTTGTAGTGAGTTCTACCGATCCGCAGTATGCGGCAAGTTTCCGGTGACATATAGTTATGAGCTTGCGTTCTGTCTCGTCTTTCACTATATAACCAAAAAAAATATCTAAGCGACGAGTGCATGTGTTTGGACATTTGAGGCTATATCGAATATGGCAATTCGGAAAAAGTTGAAACTAGGCCAACTTTTGCGTTGAGTGGGGTTCGTTCACCCAAATGTATGTTAGATCGCATTTTAATGCACGCACTTCTATAATATATTGTCGCACGCCCAGCATGTATCTCTCTCCAGCTTGAATGTCCTGCTCCGATATGGCTTAGAAGAACAACGTTTATCAGAGAACTTATGAGCTCCGTTCAAGTCCGGCTTTCTTCGACTAAAGAACCTCGTGCCTTCAACTGGAGGGCTTACAGTATTTTACGATACTGGGGCACGCACCACAATAGGCCTTACTTAGCCGCAGTGGTGTTCACCATATCGGTTGCTTCCATACTAACTTAAAAAAGAAAATCGGTTGCTGTTTTGCTGAATAGCATCGTCTCGTCTGTCAGAATCCTCCTTTCATCTACCATTTATCCCATTATTCGTCCTTGTGTCTTTTTCTGTACCATTCAAAAAAAAAAGGTACACACAAAAATGAGGAACTACTGAAGGAAAAGTTGTTAAAGTTGCTTCGCAGTTTTAAGTGTCCATATCCTTGACATGGTGATGTGTTTTTTTTAATTGTTTAACTCGTTGTTAATCTGCGCTCACTCTGAAGCCAGTGAACTGCATTCTCATTTTTGTATTCTTCGTTTTATTTATTCTTGTTTGTTCGGTGTATAGTAAGGAAGTGGAGGGATACGGGGGATAAGGGTAATGGCATAACCTACAAAAGGACCTTATGGTACTCCGTTTTAATGTTCTGTGTAGTCTCTTTTTGAATTCCTATGTGGATTTGTTAATTTATTCTACAACAGCATCAGTCAACAGCACTGAGGAGCTGGAGAGAAGCTCTAGTAGCTGGAGAAAGGCATTTTTGCAGAGGGCTTGTTTTACAACTCAATGGCATAGTAGTAGATTTTTGGAAAGGGGATTTGTGTAGATATGTATATGCACGTGTATATTTTTAGCCATTTTATGCTGGCAAATTAAACTTTCACCCCCAACTCTTCTTCCTTACTATATCTCTATCTAGACACACTGCATATAGTGTATGATTGTTGCCATGAAATATACTCTCTCTCTCTCTCTGTGATGGCGTTTACTTTAGAATTTTAATTAGAATTTAGTTTTATAATTGATGGAGGAGGTGGGCGTGGCGTGTGTGTGGCATGAAGGAACGAATAAAATGTAGAGTGTTGTTGCATGCCACTTTTGCCGTAGTTTAATAAAAGCTGTTTTTATACATGAAAAGATACACAGAATATTTTATTATTTATTTTTTGCATAGAGTAAAGATGGAATATTACTCTTGCTTCAACCGTTCAAGTTCTAGCTCGGTCTTTTTTTTTTTTTTTTTTTTATTTATTGAAATGTTACAGTAGTATTTACATTTCATAAAACTACTCGGTCTGACCAGTATTTCCCGAGGTAATGGGTGTTTAAGGGCCCTCCCCCTTGGGAAGCTCACAAAAAAGGTCCTCACACCCGAACCCATTGGAATTTTTGGGAAAAATCAACTGATCTGGATTCAGGGGAGCGAACCCTTTCCAACGAGGCCCCATTCGTTGTAATCGGAGCACTTTGGCAAAAAAGTGCAAAAAAATACCAAGGTTTACCCCTTTGCATTTTTAGCGGTTTTGGGCAATTTCTGGAGCAGCCCTTTTTTGGATGGGACATTGTTAGGGACCTTCTAGGGAGGCTGTAAATTGAATTTCACACCGGTCCGACCAGTATTTCCCGAGGTAAAGGGTGCTTAAGGGCCCTCGCCCTTGGGGAAATCACAAAAAAGGTCCTCACGCCCGAACCCATTGGAATTTTTGGGAAAACTCAACTGATCTGGATTCAAGGGAGCGAGCCCTTTCCAACGAGGCCCCATTCGTCGAAATCGGAGCACTTTGGGAAAAAAGTGCAAAAAAATACCAAGGTTTACCCCTTTGCATTTTTAGCGGTTTTGGGCAATTTCTGGAGCAGCCCTTTTTTGGAAGGGAAATTGTTAGGGACCTTCTAGGGAGGCTGTAACTTGAATTTCACACCGGTCCGACCAGTATTTCCGGAGGTAGTGGGTGCTTAAGGGCCCTCGCCCTTGGGGAAATCACAAAAAAGGTCCTCACACCCGAACCCATTGGAATTTTTGGGAAAACTCAACTGATCTGGATTCAAGGGAGCGAGCCCTTTCCAACGAGGCCCCATTCGTCGAAATCGGAGCAATTTGGCAAAAAAGTGCCAAAAAATGCCAAGGTTTACCCCTTTGCATTTTTAGCGGTTTTGGGCAATTTCTGGAGCAGCCCTGTTTTGGATGGGAAATTGTTAGGGAGCTTCTAGGGAGGCTGTAACTTGAATTTCAGACCGGTCCGACCAGTATTTCCCGAGGTAAAGGATGCTTAAGGGCCCTCGCCCTTGGGGAAATCACAAAAAGGGTCCTCACGCCCGAACCCATTGGAATTTTTGGGAAAACTCAACTGATCTGGATTCAAAGGAGCGAGCCCTTTCCAACGAGGCCCCATTCGTTGAAATCGGAGCAATTTGGCAAAAAAGTGCCAAAAAATGCCAAGGTTTACCCCTTTGCATTTTTAGCGGTTTTGGGCAATTTCTGGAGCAGCCCTGTTTTGGATGGGAAATTGTTAGGGAGCTTCTAGGGAGGCTGTAAATTGAATTTCAGACCGGTCCGACCAGTATTTCCCGAGGTAAAGGATGCTTAAGGGCCCTCGCCCTTGGGGAAATCACAAAAAGGGTCCTCACGCCCGAACCCATTGGAATTTTTGGGAAAACTCAACTGATCTGGATTCAAAGGAGCGAGCCCTTTCCAACGAGGCCCCATTCGTTGAAATCGGAGCAATTTGGCAAAAAAGTGCCAAAAAATGCCAAGGTTTACCCCTTTGCATTTTTAGCGGTTTTGGGCAATTTCTGGAGCAGCCCTTTTTTGGATGGGAAATTGTTAGGGACCTTCTAGGGAGGCTGTAAATTGAATTTCACACCGGTCCGACCAGTATTTCCCGAGGTAAAGGGTGCTTAAGGGCCCTCGCCCTTGGGGAAATCACAAAAAAGGTCCTCACACCCGAACCCATTGGAATTTTTGGAAAAACTCAACTGATTTAGATTCAAGAGAGCGAGCCCTTTCCATCAAGGTATCACTCGTCAAAATCGGAGCACGTTTTAAACAAAAGGGCTAAGATAGGTAGTCTCATTCTGGGGTGACCAGTAGCCCTTTTTCGGATGGGAAATTGTTAGGCACCCTACAGGGAGATTGCAAATTAAATTTCACCCCGGAATCACCAGTATTTCCCGAGATAATGAGCATTTTCGAAGCCTTCCTTAGGTGAATCACAAAAAATGTCATAACTACCGAACCTCTTGGAATTTCCTGGAGGACTGAATTGTTCTGGATTCAGGAGAGAGCGGCCTTTCCAGCGGGGCATCACTCGTCAAAATTATATTATATGTTATGAGATTTTTTAGCAAATCTCTTGAAATTTTGTTGTTTGGCTGATTATATTCAGTTTTAAGTAAAAAAACGTATCCCCGAAACAAAAAAATGCCGCCAAACTATATAAAATACATAAATTCACTTAAATAAACCCTAAAAAAGTTAAATTAATGAGTTAAATTAAAGAAATCACAAAAAAACGAAAAATTCCAATTCATGAAATCTCAAAAAAATGCACAAGAATCGTAACGATAAAAACTGAGTTTTAGGCCGTTTTTGCGTTATCAATCAATAATCGTTATTAGGCCTATTATTATTAAACACTTATTATTTATATGTTCTATAATTTTTTTAATTACTAAAAAACATAATTTTACCATATTTTTATTGATTACCTTAATAAATATCAATAAAATAAACTTTTGATTTTTCATAATATTTCAATTCATTAACGCCATCTAAGTTCCAAAGTAAAAATTATGTGGTTATATCAAATAACTGGCCGAATTTTTTTGACAGTTGCAATTGCCATCTTTGAAATTGTGAAATTGAAAAGTGAAAATGTTGTGCGGAATAAAATTCAATTTTATCATATTTAGAGCACGTATAATTTTGAAATATATAAAATTAATTAATCATTAATAATTGTTGAGTGATTTAGTAATGAAATTTAAAGTGGTTAAGGTGTATATTTCATCAGTATGTTATAAAAACTGTTGGAGTGTTTTTTTTCTCTTCTCCATTGCATAGAAGTGTAAGTTTAGATATTGTTTGAATTTCTTGAAATTTTTTTATATTTGCGTGTCAGAAAATCCTAAATGATAACAGATCCTTTCATAAAATATCTAAATTAACTTTATTCTTGCTGTCGTTTGCTTGTGGTTGTTTAGAGCAAAATTTATCTTTAGCTGCAACTATGCACTCCAAAAATGGCACCTTTCTCCTGGATGATGGAAGAATATGTCCGTCTATCCGGGATAGTGGACTATTTCGAGTTAACCGTCCGTAATGTTAGTTTATGGCTCGTATCTGTTAAATTATTTAAATGTTTTCTTAATTTAATATTAGCGGGATTTATTATTATCAAGGGAAAAGGTTTCACATTCAAACAAAAATCATTGCGATCAAGTCGACCATAGCAGCACAGTTGAAATTGCTTTTTTTACACTTCAATTTCCAACGGTTCGTGTAATTTGTAATTTTTATCGTTACCATAATTCTTGTTAAGAATCCAAATATTAATAAGATGCTTTATCTAGAAATAGGGTAGAGGGTGGCAGGTTGATATTGTTAGTATATGATACCTTTGATAATCATTTTACTTATTTCTACCTTTAACCATATCACGATTGACAGTGCATAAATATTAAACAATATTTTTATGTATTTTTAATAGTTTAAATGGCAGTCCGTGCGTAGTCCGCTGGCAACCAACCCTGCAGCTAGACCGACCAGCACAACCTTCAACATCGACAGGAGCTTTGGAATAATTTGAGCATATTTTTTGAAAATATATTTTAGTGGTAAGTAGCCTCTCTTAAATATTTTGACCACTTCTTCAAACTGATTGAGATTCTCCAATAGCTAACTATGTTTTTTTTCTTTTTTTTTCAGTTAATCTCCTTGGTGATAGTGCTAGTGTTTGTGTGAGTGTAGGTCGACAGGGGTGTTGGATTAGGGAAAGGCGGTGAGTACCATTAGTTCTATTGTTAGGCATTTAGATCGCGCGGTGCTCAAATAGATTTAAGTATGGATCATATAATAGTTTAGTTAGCTTCAGGATGTATCTTTCCACAGAAAAAAATATATAAACATTTCTTTCAGGGTAGTTTGTAGCTTTGGCCAATTATGGCGGACAGTTACTTCGCTGCAGTTGCCAGGCGGCTCAAGTCGCGGGTCTCCCCCGATTTTTAGCAATCTCTTTAGTGGGTATGAAAGCTGCCATCCGTATATCGAGTGGCGCGTTATACGGATGTCACTTATCTGCCTGATACTGGATGGTCACACCATCGTTTTAGCGTCTCGGGGCGTTAACTCGTTTGTGAGGGGTCGAGCTTAGCGGAGCTCAGGCTGGACGTCAACTTGCAAGCAACTGTGAGTGCTAGGGGCCGAAGTGAAGACATAGGATCGAACGGATACCCTTTCGAGAGGCAGTCCCTTTCCTATGCAAGGCTTATTAGTATTAGATAAGATTGATGCTGGCATATCGTCGATCCCGCACTAACAGGTGTATGTATGCGTACATTTTGTGGGGACACAGGCAACTGTGGTATGGGTGTGGGCTAGCCATATGTGAGCTGGCACATTTCGGGGAAATCAAACTAGCGAAGGGTCGTCTTTATGAAGTATCAATCTTTGTTAGGATGTCACTGGTTGAACCTTTATAGATATTTAAGTAGGTTTATTTAAAAAAAATGGAAATTTGTCTGTACACAAATTTTGTGTAAAAACTAAATTTGCTACAGGCAACACTTTCAATGAACCGATGCTATTCTTCCCGAGTCATGGGGCGAACCGTACATTCAGTACTTTCATGAGATGTTGAATGTGCTAACACGTATTCAGTCATCTTCATAAGGTATTGAATGGGTCCAGGCAGTGTCAGCTTATGGATTTTCGGCCACATTGAGGGTGTAGCCTGAAGCGGCGCCGCTTCGAATTGCCTAGCGAAACGAATTGTGGAGCTACGCGATAGGTGTATTTTCTTGTTATGTTTTTCGCCCTTTGACATTAGGTATTAGATTTTAGAATTTAAGAAAACATGAAAATGGAGGAGAACCAATTGATGGAAAAGAAATGAACAATCAAGCAACAGTGTATAGCAAATAAAATGGACATAAATAATTATTATTCAACATCAACTGAAGCAGAATAAAGAACGAAAAAATATAGGAAATGAATAACAACGAAACATTAGGATTATCACACAACATTTTAGGTAGATTAGTTAGTTCTAAAGCCGGGATCCCAATGCATCCGCTCAGATACGATCCGTAAGCACCTTGGAACCATCTTTCCGAACTGTGCAATATAAGTTCTAAGCAAACTTCGAATTTTAATTTTGACAGCTTAGCGGATTGGAACGCAGCGGATGCACTGGGATCCCGCCTTAATTTTTAAGTGACTCAAATAAACATTAGCCAATATTAAACAGTCAAAGCGAATTGTTTTGTTCTGTTTATGGCAACTCAGACCTCTTATTCCCTTGAGAAACATTGGCTCATCTTGTTGTGTCTTCTCTTGTATTACTTAGGGCCTAGTTTGTTTAATTAGTTTAATTATAGACTAGTAGGTAATGCGCCAGTTTGGACTGACACTTTGCTAAATATGACAATTTTTCTGAATAAGATTGGTATTGCTCACTTAATCCCGCCATCTCGTCACGGGAGAAAGATTTTGATTAATTCCAATTCAGCAAGATTTTGTCCTCAGCAAATTGTCTGGCCAAACTGACGCATTACCTACTTAGACCCCATATCACTTTCAACGTTGTTTTTAGATTTGATTTTTAGGATTTGTGTGTTTTACCCTTTTTACACTTTTACTTTTATTTTAACTATACATAAAATATTAACTTTAATAAAATAAAATATGAAACAAAAATAATCAAATGAATTGTAAACTTCAACGGAAAAACAAAAATGGAAACGGAAAAAGCAATGAAGGAATTGAATCAACAAAAAATCAGTGGCGGAGAAGAATATATATGCAAAACAGAACGACTCGATTAGACATTCTATTATTTTTTATATATAATATATTTTTTGCTTTTGTCATGATACCGCTTACAGATTTTCTTCAAGCTACTGCCTTTCCTGTCCAATACCCCCCGTCATTCAACAATCTACAATCAACAATCTTCAATCAACAATCTTCAATCAACAATCTTCAATCAACAATCTTCAATCAACAATCTTCAATCAACAATCTTCAATCAACAAGCTTCAATCAACAATCTTCAATCAACAATCTTCAATCAACAATCTTCAATCAACAATCTTCAATTAACAATCTACAATTGACCAATTTGTTTCGAATTTGAGAATCTTGCGATTGGCGGATTAACTTTAGCTTATATAAAATGAAGTTCGACACACTCTATTTCTTACTAAACCGTCGTATACGGTAGCGGGATATCCTTTCCTGTACGATAATTGTTCGTATAGTTTGAGCTCTGGAAATAAACACGCGAATAGAATAGAAAAAGAAAGCGACCAAAGAAAAACATAGAACAAGTAGCCTTAGGCCAAGTGACACGAAATAATGGACTCTCAAACAAAACCTGCATTCAACAATATATAAATAAAATAAACAATATTCAATCAACAATCAAGAAATCAAAAATATATATAGTGATCCTAGTGAAGTTGTGCTTGAGATAAGAGCGATTCGCGAGTACAGTACCTTAAACCTAGTTAGAAGTCTAAATTTTAATAGTAAATTTTTGCGTTTATATAAGGTGCCACGTTCTCACTTGGCTTATGGGGACCTTCCTAGGATATAGTTCTGCACACTACTTGTATCGCATTTCAAAATCTAGGAAACAAGATTGCGGCGGAAGAACTTCGAGCAGGCCTCAGCCGTTTCTCTCAATATATTCGCAAGTCGATGTCGCGAGCAGCTATATATTGGGTAAGTAGTTTAGGGCCTTTCTGAAAAGCTCCTTAGATAATATTTATTTAAATTTGATGCGAGAGACTATATTTGGAGCTGTACGCTAGTCTACGTAGAGAAATGGGTATATAAGGTCTAGGAATGCCTATACTAGTTTCACACCACACCTGATGGGCGGTAAATGGTATTGGTGTGAGAACTAGTTTTACCCTCGAACCGTTGCTTGGGGTGTTTTTATATAGACTTTAACTCTGTGTCACCTTGTTGAGCCTGAGCTAGTGTAGGCAGGCCGAAGGTGACCGAGTCTACGTTATCGGTTGCTAGTGAGCGCGACAAGTAGTCTGCGACAACGTTTTGTTTACCCGACACATGTCTGATGTCTGTGGTAAACTGATAGATTAGACCCAAATGGTCTGGTCTGTCTAGGGGATCGTTCGGTCTTTGTGTGAAGGGCACGAACCAGTGGCTTGTGGTCCAGTATAGACCACGAAATTGCGTCTTTCAATGAAGTAACGGAAGTGTTTGATCGCTGCATAGATTGCTAGAAGTTCGCGATCGAATGCAAAGTACTTCCGTTCTGTTGGTCACAGCTTTTTGGAATAAAAATGTAGAGGTTGCCACCGGTGACCGTTGAATTGTTCCAATACGCCTCCGATTGCATAATCAGAGGCGTCAGTCGTTAGACTGTATTGCCTGCGGATGGTACTGAACTTTGGGTTCGGTGATCGATGAAGTGTTTCGACTGATCGTGTTTATCGTGTGGGGAGATTGTTGTGTGACATTGCACCACAGGCCCTTGATTGGTATCCGCAAGGATCTTGTTGAGTCGGAAGACCTAGAACAACGTGGAGGAGAACCCTATTAGCAGACGCCGCAACAACTGGGAGATCCGATCGCGCAAAACAGAGTTCGCAGGAGGGAAACACTGTTTCCGCTCTATGTCCTACGAGGGATTAAAGGAGAATTCGTTTTTTTTTAAGTGGAAGACTAGAACTCAGGGAAAGCCATTTGTACTGTCGACAATCTATTTTCTTCACATAGAGTGCAATGTCAAACAGCAAGCTTTAGTCGATAGATAGTGAAGGGGAAGAGAGAAGTAGGAAGGAACTGCCACAACCACCTAACCACAACTATTTCTATCGCGACTCTGGCATCGTTGCAATGAGAAACAACTCGCTGGAGTGTTATGCCTCCTGAAACTAGTTGAAACCCATCAACCAACCGATGACATGCGCTGGTGGAGCGGGGCAGTGCTTGCGGAAGGCTATGACAGGGGGAATGAGGAATGTAAGGAGGGAAGAAGAAAGATGGTGGGAAAGGCGAAGGACCGTGGGGCTCTGCCGGGATTCGAACCCGGGACATCTGGGATGGTAGCCAGGCGCCTTACTCCCTAGACTACCGAGGCCCCGAGTTAGGTAGTATTGCTGTCTAAGTTGCGACACACCCACGGGCACTTATGTAGTCAGTGAATTTGGTATACGAGCTTCGTAGAAGGCACCTTTCTCATGAAGAAAGCAGAAACAGATGATCGCTGATCCGTCTGGCGCAACTGTGTACCATAAGGTTGAGTGCAGTACGCAGCGTAGATGGTAGAGTAGAGCATAGCTGCGTATACTCGCTTATAGAGCTCTCAATGGGTTTTAAATGGGTGTGTGCATAACGCAGCTCGCTTTTTCTGCGAGCGGAAAGCGAGCTGCGTTATGCACACACCCATTTAAAACCCATTGAGAGTTCTATAAGCGAGTATGCGCAGCTATGCTCTACTCTACCATCTACGCTGCGTACTGCACTCACCCTAAGGGATGGGGTCGTTTTTGAACGATCACGCTGATGACACGCCAAACCGATGCAATACCCTTACGGCTTGTGCCGGTCTGGACTCAAACTCCATTGAATAGGGAAGGCAACTGACACTACTGCCTGAGTTCGGATCAATGGCGGTGTCTCATGTTTGGGTGTCAGTCTTACATAGGCGGTCGAGGACACTCCTCTCCCTTATTTATATTTTTATTGTTGTGAGGCTAGTTGAAATGATTCAAAAAAAAAATGTTCATCTCTAACCACACCAACATTTGTGCTCTTTCCTATGCTACACAATGCCCCCAACAGCACCACCCCCATCTACTTGACCATCCACCCAAAAAATTTTCCCTTAAAAATAAAAATCGAAATCAAACAGAATTCAATGTTTATTTTTTTGTGTGTTTGTGTTTTATTTTAAATACAGCAATAAAAAAATAAATGATTTCTCGTTTTTGCGTATTCGAAAATGTTTTTATTTAGTTCAATTTTATCTCTGAATTTTTTTTATTTATTATTATTTAATAAATTGATCCCCTTTGGGGCTAGTCTGGAAGAGACAAAAAAATAAATACCTATGTAACCCCAAACTCGGAGCGACCACCGCCCCGCAAAAAGGAAAGACTTGAAGTGGCTTTTCCTCTTATTGAAAAATCCAATTACCGACCAGACTAAATCCTGCCTTAGGCATCCTTTTAGGACAGGAGGAAAACACAGGCTAAAAACTTCCTTTTCCTTCGAGTATTCTCTCCCACCATATTTTTTTTGTGCTATTTTAAATTCTTTTTTTTTGCTTGGACATTGTAGAATTTTTTTGGTCCTTTTTATTAGAGGACCGCGATTTATGGGGGAAAAAAGGGGTGAAATCATATTAAATTACTAAATATTTTAATACCTTTAAAATTATACAAAATTAACGTTGTTAATTAATTTTATTTATAAAAAAAAACGGACCTTTAAAAACCTCAATTTACACAAATACAAAAGCAGAAGAAGAATTATCCCGGTTATCATAGGTCGTTAAAGGCAAATAGCTGGATTATCTTGTTGACAGGATTAATTCCATGGCTTTTATATACGTTAAGGGTCAAAACCGGGGCCCGAAATATTTTTAACCCACCGCATACCACCAAAGGTGGGCATAACCTTTTCTTTTACCCGGTCAAACCCTTGTCATGTGCTGTGAATCTGAATCTGTGAATCTCGATTTCCAGCCCCCCTTTACCTCTATGGACTGTCAGTCTGACTCTCTATATTTTTTTCGGGGAGTTTTTTATGCCCTATTTTTTTATTTTTTTTTTATCTAAAAGGATTTAGAATAAGATAATACTGATCAATGAAATCGGCCAAAGGTGGCGAGTGTTGTGATGGGGAGGGGGTAATGTAACAAACGGTCGCTCTCAAATTTCATCCTCCAAAAAAAAAAATCAGATATTAATTGAATCTGTCACTGGAATGTATTTATGAATAAATATCAATTGAAATTTTTTTTCGATATAGAAACATTTTTTTTAATAAAAAATTTGGTAGTGGTGGTGGGTATTGATTCGCTTGTGCCTGTAGCTGGTCATGTTAAAGTATGCGACTTTTCAGAATTGATTTTACGATTTGATAACATTACATTGGGGTGTAACATAATATATAGATGAAATTAGCTTAGTTTAGATTTTGTTGAATGTCTTTTTACAGGCGTAAAAGACTATGAGGACCTTCGCGGTTTCGTGGCCTATTCTTCCTGACTATGAAATGTAACACACAGCTGATTATAATCCCAGAGCAATTCATATTTCCATAAGACGCCCATTACACGTTAATGCCAGGCGTCAATCAATTCCATCAGTTATGATTGATGCAAATCAAAATGTACAGACAATTACATCATTCATCACCTTAGACCAGGGATGTCCAACGACGAATTAGGGAATTTGTTACGAAAACCAGAAAGAATCTTGCTGCAGAAGGAGTTTGCTGTTCCCAAATAGCCCGTGGAAAGTCTACAGCCACATCAGTCAAGACAAAATTCGGCTTTACGTTCCTGAACCACTTTGCCAATTAGTCGTAAAAAAACTACACTGTCTGGCTCATCCGCAAGTAAAGACAATGATCAGAGGCTAGTAAGCGACTGAATGACTGAAAGTGTCCACAGAACTCCTCTAAAGGTAGCCAACAAGTGCTACCAAACAAAAGACTCTAGGCATTAATGCTATTAGGTTGGGAAGAGATACATGCTGGCGTGCAGTGCGTGCGGCCGATCCGCAGTATGCGGAAAGTTGTCCCTGACAGATAGTTGTATGTGCGTTCTGTCTCATCTTTCACATATAACAAAAAAAAACATATAAGCGACGTGTGCATGTGTTTGTTGGGTGTGTGTGGTGCTCGAGGTTTTTGGCAGGCTATATCAAATAATGACAATGCCGAAAAAGTTTAAAGTAGACCAACTTTTGCTTTGAGTTCGTTTCGTTCATGCACATGTATGTCAGATCGCATTTAAATGCAGGCATTTCTATAATATCTATCATCGCACGCACCGCACGCGCGCACCGCACGCACCCAATTCTAGTTCGCTAGAAGGGGAGTATATGGCGACGGCCAGCGTCAGTGTAAATGGAGGTTAAACGGCTAAGTAACTCGATGTAATGACAATTTCAAAAGTAGTGCCTAGGAAGCTCTAAGTTTCGTGGGACGTGTCTAAAAAATTAATGTAAGACCTATCGACTCGTTATCTCGTTCACCTTACAATTTAACACGTTAAGTAAAGACAACGCGAGCAATCGACTAAAATTTGTTTTGCGATCGACTGGTCACCGGTTGGCCATCCCTGCCTTAGACGGTCGGTTTTCCGTTAGTTGTAGCAGTGACTGTGACAAAACTAAAAGCAAAACTTATCGACGTGTAATGGGCGCCTAACAATATAGTGTAGTTGCCTGGCTTATATTTTTGGTCATTTCCATGAAAAGACGAAATATTATATAAATCTTTTTTTTATATCGATCCCTAGGTCGATTCTGTCAATAACATTCACAAAAGCATACCCCTACCACCCCCCCCCCTTTTATCGCTTGTCAGCAGTTAAAAACAACCCCAAAGCCGTTTTGACTGATGCATTCTGGGTTAGTTTCCATTCCACAAAATGCACTTTTCTGATTTCTGTGCACGTTTCCTCTTTTCCACCTACCTGAAAAAGCGGCACGATAGATGTTCACGTTCAGGAAAATTCCGGTTTCCGGTTTCACATCAAGTTTAACAAAAAAAAAAAGTGTAAAAGAAAGTGCCAAGGAAGAAAATATTCTACTTTCTTTTTTCTTCTTCATCGTCGTTTTCTATGTTTTTTTTTCTTGTTGAGAAATGATGTCTTGATTCCTGAAATTTCGTGAAAACCCTTGTGGGGCAGGAAAGAAACGCAAAAGCGAAAAAAAAGAGAGAATAGCTAAAGGTAAAGCGGTAAGCACTTTTATATAGCATTAAATCATTCACCAAAGTCGTACACAACCCCAACCGCCCCTGCACCCAGTAGAGTAGATAGTCAAGGAGCCACTAGAGAAAAGGCAGAGGTGGATTTTCTGATATTTGCAGCTTCTTGAATTCTAGTCAACTTTGTCGGGAGTATTATTGTTTTTACCTGAGGATTTTTATTGTAGTTTCTTTTTTTTTTTTTGTAGATCGGATTGGCACAAGCATTTTATATTGTACCCTGGTGGTATGTAGCTCTTACAGGCGCTATAAGATACCAATAATTTACTGTGTTTTTGTTCCTAGGCTCTCTCTCACCCCATTAAGTGATATTCTCCTTCATCCATTGAACCACTAATACCTTAGAGAGTAGATTTCTAAGACCCGTAAGTAGTCTTCATTGTAATTGCAACAAGAATCCTGTTGAAACACTTCAGCATCTTGAAAAGGACGAGAGACGACCAGACTACGAGACGCTGATAATGAACAAAAAAAAAGGAAACAAGAAGAAACAAAATGAAATAACGAATGGAGAGGAGTAGGGATGATGCAGAAGGACAACAGCTTGTTCAGTCTTGCATAAAAGTCCTTTATGTCTACTGTGAAAAGGAGTGTTTCTTTTCCAGTGTGAAGAAAGCCGTTGTAGTAAGGTGTCTTTAGGGGGGGTTGGGGCGGGGGTGTTAACTAACTTACTGTTTTCCTTTGCACCCTCTTGGCTTTCTCGTTTCCATTTTTGAGTGCTTAAGTTAACCTCTTCTACTGCTGCATAACATGCATTCTACTGGAATGAAGATGGCAGGTACTTAATACATTAAACTGCTGAAGGGGGGAAAAACGATGTCTGCGTTGATAGACTCAGGAAAATGGCTTCTTATGGTTATTGTTGAAGCGAAATCATTTTCTTTAAGGGTAACGTTATGAGAAATGTAAATTATATGTAGAGGGTTTCATGTGGTTGAAGATTCATGTTGAATGTGATTGAGTTCTTGTGGATGGAGCAGGGGCATGGGTCCGGGATTGGATTTGTGTTGTAAGCGCCTTAACTTAAGTTCTAATTTCATATCAATGATTCTTATCTGAAATTTTCAGGATTCTTCTTTAAAGCACAAGCGTAGGCCGAGGAACGTTAAGAGAGGTTAATATGTTTTATATACATACATATAAGAAATTTTTTTAAAAGTACCCTCAAACTTATACCGAAAAAGAAATGGTGTTTTGTATAATATTTTTTATATGATAGTCCCTTTGTACTATCAGTCCATTATGCCATTGGTCACGTCATGGTATATGGTCTAATAATAAACTTAACTCGAAGAATAAAACTTGTTTGAGAATATACGATGCTGAACGAAATTTGCGATAAATCTCGTGTTTTGATTTATTTTTTGGATGTTGTAGAAGTTTTGAAATACTATGACAGCGAAAGATTATTCCACAGTCGAATAATATAACCACTATTGGCTAACAAACTAGCATATCTGAGACCTTAGTTGTCTTAGAATTGATTAAAAGTTGATAACTTGTAGCTTTTTTGAAAAAAATTGTTAAATTTATTGCGCTGAATATGAGCTGAATAAGCGCTGAATAGAATTTCGACTTGAAATTGAAACTGATAATCGTTACTGACGCACCCTTCCTTGAATCCGCGCCTGACTAGCTTTTTTGAAAAAAATTGTTAAATTTATTGCGCTGAATATGAGCTGAATAAGCGCTGAATAGAATTTTCACTTGAAATTGAAACTGATAATCGTTACTGACGCACCCTTCCTTGAATCCGCGCCTGACTAGCTTTTTTGAAAAAAATTGTTAAATTTATTGCGCCGAATATGAGCTGAATAAGCGCTGAATAGAATTTCGACTTGAAATTGAAACTGATAATCGTTACTGATGCACACATAAAACGGCTAAGCATCACAATTCAAAGTTTTCACTAATATAAAAGTGAAAAAAAAAACAAAATTGTTTTAATATTTTTTCGGTGTAAAATATTTCAGGTCATAAACTTTTTTACTATTTTTTTGTATTACTTTTATGTTAGTATTAGTCAGGCGCGGATTCAAGGGGGGGGGGTGGTCACGGGGGTCATGTCTCCGCCCCCAAAAAGCGCTCGCTGTTTAAAAAACAAAATTGACCCAACTAACACACCAACAAACATCCCCCCTCGCGCAAAATCCGTTTACGCACCTGTAAAGGGCAGTTTTAGGATGCATTATTTTATTACCCTTTTATTACCTCTACTTTATTACCCGTTTATTACCTTACTGTGTTTTGTAAGAAATTTTATTACATTTTCCAAATGGATTTTTTTATGATCTCTTTGTTTTATTACCTCATTATTACCTCTAGGGTAATAATTAAAGTTAAATATCACTAGAAACAATTTCAAGGCGCAAACTGCTTTTCTCCGTTCCAATACGCCTCCGATTGCATAATCAGAGTTTCAAAGTTTTCACTAATATAAAAGTGAAAAAAAAAGAAAATTGTTTTGATATTTTTTCGGTGTAAAATATTCCAGGTCATAAACTTTTTAACTATTTTTTTTGTATTACTTTTATGTTAGTATTAGTAGTATTATGCACTTTTGTAAGAAATTTTAAACTGCTTTTCGCAACACCAACAAACAACCTCCCTCGCGCAAAATCCGTTGACGCACATGTAGAGGGCAGTTTTAGGATGCATTATTTTATTACCCTTTTATTACCTCTACTTTATTACCCGTTTATTACCTTACTATGTTTTGTAAGAAATTTTATTACATTTTCCAAATGGATTTTTTTATGATCTCTTTGTTTTATTACCTCATTATTACCTCTAGGGTAATAATTCAAGTTAAATATCACTAGAAACAATTTCAAGGCGAAAACTGCTTTTCTGCGCCCACCACGACAATCCATTTAAATATGTTGTAAGCGCTCTCTCTCTCTCTCACCAGACATAAGTATTTAATATACCAGTTGTAATGACATCGAGTGGACACATAGCTCTAGGAAAAATTTTCCACTGGTTTCTTAATAGAATAGAAGACAACGACGATGACGACGACAACAACAACTTCATGGCTTTATAAATAAGAAAAGGATCAATGTGAAATCCTTAATTCATTTCTCAACAGTAATCCTTCTTCAGTTTTAAGGATCTGTTAATTAAAATATAGAACTGTGTTTTCTAGTATCTTCTATGCCTTTTTTTTCTAAATAAAGACAAAAGCGTTTGACGTGTCCTTGCAAGAAAATCAAAAGACAGTAAAAAAAGGATATAAGCACATTGTAAGCGTAGGGATTTTTATATAGATAGATATGTATATTTGTTTTCTTTTGTTCTGCTTCCAAGAAAAAGAATATTTATAACAAGTCCTGATTTCTTCTTTTTCCATAATAAAAAAAAATAATAATAATACCAGGATTAAGATGAAACGTGTATGTACATTAACTTAAAAAACATTATTCACAAAGAAATATCCTTGCGACTGTGTAATGACATTATTAAAAAAAATGAAATAAAAAGGTACAAAAGCAAAAATCTTAAATTGTTTAATGGAGGGTTTCTATTTCAGAGAACGGAAGAAGACACAGGGATGTACATGTAATATAACTGTATAAAGGAACAAAAAAAAAATATACAATAAATACACGGAGTATACTACCGCCTCCGGATCGCTCATCTACTCTCGAGACAAGGATAATTTCATTTAGAAATAAATTAATCTACCGCTTGGCACTTGAAGGTCCTCCTCCATGTCCTTGTGTATATTTATTTCACAGAAGAAGAAAAAAAGTACACAAAAAACAAACCGTGCGGGGGTAATTATTTCTCGGTACGGTACAAAATGTGGGCGTAATATACTTGTGACGGTTCACTAAATCTGTTTCATGTTCACCATTACGGCACTAGGATATATTCACAGTCAGTAGGGAGTCCGGTCCACTTAAGGTGGGTCGAAACTGGGTATATATATCATATAATTATGATGAAATGCAATTAAGAAAAGTTCAAAGAGAAATTCCTGGCACAGATGGGCGAAAGGGAGCCAGTATGCTTCTGGGCATTTTAGAATTAATTAACAATAATGGAAAACAACCCAAAAAAAATATTTCTTTATTTATGAAAAACAAATTTTTCCTTTTTTTGTTTGTATGCCAGTTTTAAGCTCAGGGATGACCTTTCGTACTACCGATCTCTATCATGTTGTTGGTCACCCCATGATGCACTTTGTCTAGTAGTAAACTTAATTCGAAGAATACAAAACTTTAAGCCAGGAGACCTTCTGGATCATGTATCGAACCTCAAGTCAAACCTGGAGCCAATGATATTATTAGACAATCTAGTGATTGTAGGTAGGTGAAGGGCTGCCTCCAGTGCGTCCGGAAAAGTGTGTGCTCATTAAGAGCTCTATAGACACGGCATGCGATTCTGTCCAAGCTCCGTTCGCCTTTTTTTTTAGGAAGGACGGACTGGAGTGTTCTTTGGACAGAATCTTGCATAATCTGGCAGAGTCTCCTGGACTCTCTATAGATTGGCAATACCCCTGCCAGATATCTCTCTTGGCTGAGGCAATAGCTTTCTTGTACATTTTTAGGGAGTCTTTGTAAGCGCACCTGTAAAGTGTAATTTTAAAATGTATTATTTTATTACCCCTTTATTATCTCTATTTTATTACCTCTCATTACTCTTTATTACCTTTATATTACCTAACTGTGTTTTGTAAGATATTTAATATTCCGTTAAGCCCACCCGTAAAGTGTAATTTTAAAATTTATTATTTTATTACCCCTTTATTATCTCTATTTTATTACCTCTAATTACTCTTTATTACCTTTATATTACCTAACTATGTTCTGTAAGATATTTAATTACATTTTTCAAAAAAATTAATGCTACACAAAAAAATGCCAAATGATGATTTTTATGATTTGCTTTTTTTATTACCGCACTATTACCTCTAAGGTAATAATTAAATCTGGAAAGGACTAGCAGTGAAATTTTACCATTTCAACTCTTGCCACACCGAACTATATACTTTTCTGCCCCCCCCCCCTCCTTCCCTTAAATCAAAGATAACAGTAATAATAATAATACTAACAACAGATGAAGAACATGAAGAAAAAACTTTAGGGAAAAGATTGACTTTGTACATGAATAACGGTATGTAAACTGTCAACATACTTTAAGAAAAAAGTATGTGCATGGATTTTGAAAGGAATACTAAAGCCAGGACGACATGAAAAAAAGGGAAAACACTCAACGAACAACAAAAACAACAAAAAAATACAAACGCTGCACAGCCATACAAACGATTAAGGCAAGCAGTTGGTAAATTATGTAAGTCCTTGAAAAGTCGGTTCCTTTTTCCTCTGATGTCTAGATTTCTCCCCTCTTTCGCTATATATCATGCTCGTTCTTATTTTCTCTACTATTTTCGTATTGTGTTTATTTATAGTTATTTCTTTTATACATATTCCGTTTTTGTTTCTTTCTCTCAGCATATCATTGTTTTTTTTTCGTGGCATCATTTACTTCACTTTTTTTTAAATTTTGCAAAAAAAAATCTCTTCCCTCCACACACACACACACACACAAATTTTTTTGTTCGTTTTTATGTCTGAAAGAATCCTGACGTCATTAATTTTGCCCTTAGCTTTGTTTTAAGATAACATCAACAGATCCTGAAGCTCTACATTTCGTTCAAGGTCAAGCCAAGCGGTTTTCGCGATAGAGTTATATCCTTTGATAGAGTTATATCCTTGTGGGAATTGTCTTTTAAAATAACAGAAGGGAGTAGGTTTATCTTGGAACTGTTTTATCATCAAAATTCCCATTTAAATTACTCAACAGTATCTCCATCCGTCTTATCACTCCATCGCTTATCCAATAATGAACCTTCCTCCAAGGATACTATAAATGGGCTGACCGCATACAATGAACGCGTGAACATAGAAAGGGGAAACAAGATGAAATCATGTTTTATGTTTAGACTAACAGAATTATTTTTAGAATTATTGTATATATATATACAAGATCTGTGTCATTAAAGATATATCAACAACATTTTTTCATTCTCCGACACTTATCCTCATTCCTGGATAAGTACTCTATATAAGCGAAGCCATAGGACACAAGTGATTATGTATATAATACTCGAAGGCTTGTTTCCTTAAGAATAAAACAAACAACTCAGAAAATAGTATAACATATCTACTACTAAAGCTGCCCCTATTATATGTGTTAGTTAAATTGTCAACATAACAATATTTGGCACTTAATAACACATCGCCATAGCAAAAAATGAAAAAAAAAAAACTTTAAAATTCATTTCAGCAATTTATAAAAGTAATTGAGCGTAGTTCAAGATTAGTTAAACGATTGCTGAATAACATGTAACCATGGTTCATGTCTTCTTTTTCATTCATGCCCTCTGCTCCTCCCTTTCTTCCAAATCATTTGCCAGATAAGCAGTTTACAGTTCCGAGCTAGAAAAAGTATATAGGAAAATTTTGTGGGCGAACGTGTATAAATCATAAGATAAACTCATGACAGTGCACAATTTTATTATCATCATCAAAATAATAATAAAAAAGTCGTTTTTTTTGGTTGGAAGATTTCTAAGTTTGCCGTGTAGAAGATTTTAAACGGAAGAAAAAACAAAAAAAAATCAATGATTTTTAAGTCTTAAACTGTATTGACTTGTAAGCAGCTATTTAAGTATAAACTATGTATTTTCACGTTAAATTACTTTATATATGCATCAGTAACAAAAATTAGTGTTTATTGCATTCTTGAACCTAATTCAGCGCTTATTCAGCACAATTAATTTCGTGCATCTATGATTTTTTAGTATAAAGTCATGACACGGAATGGTTTTGCTAGCATTAAATTAATTAAACGGGGTTTACTTTAAAAAAATTATGGTGTCGAAGATTTTCGAGAAAACAAAAAAAATTATTCAATATTATTTTCAAGTCTTAAACTGTATTGTGTTGTAGGCAGCTATTTATGTATAAACTATGTATTTTCACGTTAAATTACTTTATATATGCATCAGTGGCAAAAAATAGTGTTTATTGCATTCTTGAACCTAATTCAGCGCGTATTCAGCACAATTAATTTCGTGCATCTATGATTTTTTAGTATAAAGTCATGACACGGAATGGTTTTGCTAGCATTAAATTAATTAAACGGGGTTTACTTTAAAAAAATTATGGTGTCGAAGATTTTCGAGAAAACAAAAAAAATTATTCAATATTACTTTCAAGCCTTAAACTGTATTGTCTTGTAGGCAGCTATTTATGTATAAACTATGTATTTTCACTTTAAATTACTTTATATATGCATCAGTGGCAAAAAATAGTGTTTATTGCATTCTTGAACCTAATTCAGCGCGTATTCAGCACAATTTGCCTCTCGTCAGTTTGTAATGTAGGCAAACCAAAAAAAAAATAAAAAATTAACACAAACAAAAAATCCCTAAGGCGTCATAATTCTTCTAGAGAAATATCTTGCATATTAAATTTTTTATTCAAGAAATTGGCTTTATTTTACATGAGAGAAAAATAAATGAAAATTAGAGAGAAAAACTTATCTCATGTTTCTCCCTCAGGTTGTTATATGCATATACATACCTATTTACCATGGGAGGGTGGGGTATATGTAAAGGCATGGTTCCGCGCTAAGCGAACTTTCTAACCGCGTTAATCTAATCTTAAGTTTTTATAGATATGGAGAGGGGGTAACAAAATCCCCGGGCCCCTCCTACTTAACAGTTGTATGCTTACAATTCTCTTCGGAATTTAACAAATTTTTATCTTTAATACGCGTAAAGAAGGAAACATATTATACTCTCCACAAAAAAAGTCTCCGAATTTTTACCGTCACAGCCTCATAAGGATATATGCTTCACAGTATAAAATATCCTAAATGTGAATACGGAAAAATTCAACATAAAAATGTGAAATGAGTAGAGGGGTGGGGGTAGTCGTTGCGAATCTCTAAAAAGGACGAAACTTAGGGCAACAGATGTACTCCATGGCCACTGGGGATGGCTCAAGAGAATTTTTATCCTTTTTTTAACATACACACATGAAATCCTTCTTTTTTTTCATAAATATAGAATTTGTATTTATGTATATATATATACACATCTATATATATATGTATATATATATATTTAAGATCCTGTCGTAGGATGCTACTCAGTCATGAAATAAGAAAATTGCATGCGGAAGGATTTTGTGGTTTTGTGTGAATGATAATAATAACAACAGAGCAACAAAAAAAAATAATGAATTTGTGAGGTCTTCACAGGATCCCATTGTGTGTCCATCCTAGCATACCATATCCCCAAAGCGCATTTAATTTAGTCGACAGGTAATTTCGAAAAAGCAGTTTTTGTTATTTTCTTATAATTCTTTTTCGTTGAGTTTATTATATAGAGAACGTCTGTGTTTTTTTTTGTTACTATACTGCTTGCTACCCTATTTCCTTTGGCAATTTAATAAAGAGCCTTCAACCACACAATAAAAACAAAAACAAAATTTATTTTACTTGGTCATGCACTTCAATTAAATTGAAAAGCATCTCTCTATCTTTTGCCTAAGAGTTAGAAAATGTTAAAGAATGGGCACAAAAAAAAATGAGTGAATGGAGAAACTTATATACGTGTTTGCTTTGTATGAATTTATATTATTTACCATGCTTCTTTTTAAAGCGAGATGAGTATTTATGAAGCATAAAAAATGTTACGATACAATTTTATTGGGTGCTTACAAAGTGCTTACAAAAATTTATATGCGCTTACACAAAAAAAAGCAAAAAAAACAAATGAAAAATATTATGCGGCTCGATGATGATATTTTTAACTAGAATTTTCCGTAGTGTAATTGCAGGAAATAAAGTTATGAACTACATGCAGAGGAGTCAGGGAATTGCACGATATTGCGATGAAACCTGAAAAACTTCCGGATGTTTTAGGAGTTGGCAAAATACACGAACTATGGAAGCACTTGTTCCAAAATGTTCGAAATTGGATTTATGGACCATAAAAAAATGTTAGGATTGAATTTTATTGGGTGCTTACAAAAAATTATGTGGGCTTACAAAAAAAACTACACAGGCTAGTAATCATAGACTTGGAGTAGCTCTTAGTCCTAGAATTTAATCGGGAATGCATTAACGTAATAAAAAGTTAACAAAGCTGCATTTAGAACGTAGAACAGTTCCCCATTACATCAAACTAAGAAATTCCTAATTCCGCCTAATTCAGCGCGTATTCAGCACAATTTATTTCGTGAATCTATGATTTTTTTTTAAATAAACTTATAAAACATTGTTAGGTAATAAAGATAATAAAGGGTAATAAAGTAGAGGTAATAAAAGGGTAATAAAAAATGCATCCTAAAAATGCACTCTACAGGTGCGTTAGCGGATGTTGGGTGGGCGGGGGGGGGTGTTGCGAAAAGCAGTTTTCACCTTGACATTATTTCTAGTGATATTTCGGAAATAAAATAATATGATCATCTCATTTGTTTTATAACAGCGTTTTTTCAGATTAGATTTGTTCTAAGCACAAATTTTTTTTGGCTTCAAGATTTTATCCCTTAGTAAAGCTATATTGCTCATAAAGTAGAACGTGTCCCGTGACAAATTTTATTAATCTTTTTAATTGACAAAAATATGAAATGTTTTCTGATAACGTATTTATAAATCCTATTCAGCAGATTGTAAGCGCTTGTATTTTTCATAATTTCATTTTATAAATAGCATTACCATTTCATAATTCAATTCAGCAACTTGTAAGCGCTTATGGTTTTAAATCGTGTGCCATTTAAAAACTGCTTCATTATATATGCGAACTTAACCAATCATAGTTAATCGTTGAGGATTATATACATTAAAAATTATAAGAAAATTGTTTCACCCTCTCATGCCAGAAGAATGAACAATTTGTAACCGTCAAGAAGTATGTTTCCAATCCAATTAAGAAAAATTAGAAAGAGCGCATCAATTTAAAATAGGCAAGACAGTTGAAGGACTAGAATGGATATGATTTGTTGTTTATAATTACTATAATAACATTTCATTATATACATCAACTATCATTTGATTGTTTCATGTATTTTTTGTTATTGAGAAACATAGAAGGAGTGCTGTCTTGTTGAACATGATATGCTGACAGGTTAATGTTCAACACGATATGTGCAATTATTATATGTTAGAAGCTCCATAAAAATAATCAATAGTAATTGTGCGATTCTAGTTTACCATTTTCCAGGTAATAATTATGAGTTATTATTAAAATATTGCAGTTTCTCCTGTTGTCTGTGGTAGCGGTTCAAAAATTGGCCATTGTAATCATTATTTTACATATCTACTAATTAATAATGCTGCCATCATTCTATCCAGTAAGCAACAGAGCTTGTCTAAACAATATAAATTGCAATGTGACAAGATGGGGAGTGGGGGTAAGCTACTGATTCACAATTACCATTCTTCGCCGTCCTCCATTATATGAATGCCCTGGGGAAACATACAATTTTCTTGTATGAAATTACAGGAGAATTTCGGAATCCATTCTCTATTCCTCAACCATTTATAGTAGATTATTATGGGGGGAGCGGTGGGATATTATGCAGTAATGTAAAGGGTGAAAATATCTGCAAAATAGACTGTTGCATAATATCTCCACATCAGCAGCATAGAAACCGCAAAACTAATTATAATTATTATTAAAACAACAAAAAATATAAATGGCAGACAAGTCAAAATTTTGATGTTTTTAATTAGTTTTTTTTTGTGTCTTGATGTCTTCCTGGATGGGGTTTTTTGCTTATGTAACTAGTTTGTTTTTTTTTTGTTCAATAGTTCTTATTTAAAATTTATTTTATTTTTGAAATCTAAAACTTACCGCATACTCCCGCTGCTTGACTCCTCATCTTCGTTGGGTTCTATAAATTGAAGTTGGGAACGTTTATGACGCCACCATAAATAGCCGCCAGCTAAGAAGAGCAAAATCGCAATAATCACTCCTAAAGTGGCTAGGCATCCAATTAATATAGCACTAGCCATATCTGAAAAATAAGTTAATAAAATAATATTATTATTATTTATTATAATTACTATTTAAAATAACAAAAAAAAATATTAATAGACATATGAAATCTACAATAGTAATAAAAAGGTAATAAAAGGGTAATAAAAATTTTAGTCCTCCTTGATATGGTTCTTGTTAAGAAGTGTTTAAGTAGCCCAAAATAACTTTTTCCCAGTGCCAATCTCTTTTTAATAGACATATGAAATCTACAATAGTAATAAAAAGGTAATAAAAGGGTAATAAAAACTCCTTTAGTCCTCCTTGATATGGTTCTTGTTAAGAAGTGTTTAAGTAGCCCAAAATAACTTCTTCCCAGTGCCAATATCTTTATAACCTCCGCTGTCATGGATAGCACCCCCGCGTCCTGATAGTGACATACAAATTAAATCATTATAAAATTTTTAGTGGCAGCGGTGAGAATTTTAGTGTCGAAGAAATAAAATAAAACGAAAAAAAATATATATATATATTTTAATAATGACAATTTATTACGATAAAAGGGAAATAAATTGCTCCTTAATGCTATTCCGTAAATCATGCTCATATCCCTGAAAAAATTTTCTCCTTTAAGGGAATATATTTATAAATATATTGTATTGTATATATATACATACATATAAATATATATATATTTCCTCAGCGTGATTGATCGAACTTATTTCAGTTTTTATGCAGTTCAAGCGTAAAATTAGCACAGGCTTAAAATGAAAAAAAAAATTGTATATATGTGCACAGATTGATAGCAGCAAAATCCCATAAAATATTTTATTGAAAAAAAAAATCAGAAATGAAATGGGGGAAAAATCTTTGAACTAGATTCAATTTTCAAGCGTTGGAAAAAAATTATTGAATTTTTGATCTTTTTTTTTGAGTTTTGCTGGCCCCCATTTTAGAAGACGTGTGAGTGTGTGTCATCTTTAAATTAGGAACACACTTAGGAATTAGAAGTGCTCAACAGGAGATCATCGACATTATCCACTTACCAATCTAAATGGCAAAGGATTATAAGTCAATAGGTTTGTCATTCTTGCTGTTCTGAACACCGAAGGCCGTATGCTAACTTTATCCTTGCAAAGGGTCTTATTAGATTTTTACCAAGTCTTAGATCTGGGACTGATTCCCAGTGGGTTAGGTTCAGTTTGCTAAGGCAGTCGTCTATTAGAGACCCGGCGCCCAGCATTTTACATGCCCATATAGCCTTGGTGGCTTTACAGATGGCGTAGTCTAAGATGAGCATTCCAGTTCAGTCTTTTTCCTAGTATTACTCCCAGATACTTGACTGAGTCTGAATACTCAACTGTTGTATCCTGGATACAAATACGTCCAATTTGTAACGTTTGGAAAAAAGGCATCAAGACGACTCTATTTGGGTTGATTGGTATACCCCCTGTGGTACATAATCTTTGAACTTCTCGGAGAGCTGTTCCCATTACTTCTGTAATGATCAATGGATTTGGGATGGGGGGAGGAGTGAGGAGTCATATCTGTGGTCTGACCCTAATTTTCATACATTTAACTTAAATCAAAATGGAAAATAAATTGAATTATTTTTTTTTTAAATCTTATGTAACACTTAATCATAATCAAAACCCTAATTTTTTTATCACCGCCGCCCCTCTGGCTCTCTCCATCAACCCAGAATCACTGGATAATATTTCTTTAAGTGAAAAAAAGTCTTCTTCTACAATATCATCACCCCTTTACAACCCCCCCCCCCTCCCCGCCGGCACCCCATACCTACAAACTATACACAGCTCCAAACACACGTACATTCTTTACACACACCAACACACGCACGCCAACCGAACCCTGAAATTCTTAGCAAGTCTTAGCGCCCGGAACCAACCCCAACCCCAACCGCTCCAATACCCACAACACAAGCAACGAATAAAGAAGAAAATGAAAAGTGACGAAGTCCTTCCGCATCACATGCAGAAGTGATGAAAACCTTTGCGCGGTGGCATCCTTCAGATCTTATTAAAAGTTTACGTCATCAAACCTGATCACAATTGTTTTTGAAGCTAATAGGGCCTGATTTTTGAGGGGGTGTAGTAGTATGGGTCTATGGGTATGGTAATGGCACAGCAATGGATAGAAAAAAAAACTTCAGAAAAGGAGGCGCTCCTTCTAAGCTACATAGATTTTCGCGAAGCATATACCATCACCAGATGATGATGCATCAAGTTGGACAGACAGATGGGGCTTGTTGGCTTAGGGAGGGGGTGGAGCGGGGGGGGGGGGGGTGTTGGTGGATTGTGCGAGGCATTATGGTTATGAAAATTGCAAAAATTCCCGCAAGAGGATCAAGAGAGAGCCAAGAGGTGGGAGGGTTGAAATTTTTAATGTTGAAATCTGAGGCTGCTGCTGTATATTTTCGCAATTTATTTATGGTGGAATTTTTGTTTATATATTATACATATATATAGTATTTTTTTTTTCTTTTTCATTATTTTCATTTTTGCGAAACAAGCCATAGATTTTGCGCTACAGTTGTCTTCAACATTTGCAATGATTTATTATCCGGACAAGATGTAAACGATTTTCATTACAGCTGTACACCATGAAGGGGTTTCTACTTTCTCTTATAGTACTCTTTTTGCACTTATATATATATATATATATATATATATATATATATATATATACATACAAATATACTTATATATTTATATTATGTTCGTTATTGCTTCTGTTTCAGGAATTGTGTGATTAGGAAAATGTTTTACAAAAATGTTTTTGTAAAAAAAAAAAAAATAAAAAAAAAAATAAACATAAAAATAAATTCTCTTACCCCAACGAGCAAGAAAATCCTATTCTTCTCTTCCATACCTCACCTGGAATTTTCCTTTTAAAAAAAAATTCATTTTTTTTGATGCTCGTACATTGAATTGAGTTTGAATAGAAAATGAGAGAGTTTCCTTCGTTTTTGTTACTGTAGGCACTTATCCTGATTTGTTTAGCTTCAATAAAAAAAAAATAAAAAATAAAAAAATAAAAATAAATGATCATAATAATAAATATAACAAAAAAAAACAGGATTTACATACGTATAAATGTTAAGCTCACGTGCATACATGTAAAATGATTGGTTGTTGTTGTTAGTTTGCTAAAATCTTGTTTCAAAAAAAAACATACTTTTCTTCAGTTTTCCTGGTATGAAAATGTGTTTTTTAACCAAATACTCCCTGGGATCAGGGTTTCCAACAATCCCCTACCAGGACAATATTTATGTTCCCTCGGCTATTCTAGTTATACCTTTAGATAATAGGTTTATAGACTTTACTACGGATTAGTCCCATCGCCCTAAAAACCTGTTCTCCTCCTCTCTTATCTGGCTTGAGACCGGCCAGGATATCCTGGCGGAGTTGCCTTATCCATCATTGATAATTATATACACGCAAAACAGAGGGCAGTCTAATACTGAAATTTTACCCCCAATAACATTTGTATTCTTTAGTAATATAAATTCAAAAAGATTTACCCTAAAAGTATGCAGAAATCGATAATTTGATTTAAAAAAAAAATTAAAGCCTAAAAGTATGCAAAATTGAATGTCGATAATTTGATTTAAAAAAAAAATTACAGCCTAAAAGCCAACTAACATAGAAATACACGACGAGGAAGAAGATAACCGGCCCACATTGCTGCTACGTCGTTACTAGATTAAATTGTAAATACTTCTACCCATCGATAAATTGGGATTTTTAATGGTAGACAGTAAATATGAAACCCCAATTAAACGATTACATGCTTCGATACGAAAAAAAACGTATCCTGCTTCACTCAATGTAATCTCGTAATCAATGGTGATTGGATCTGTAATATTGTGTATATAACGGTATTGGGGGTTTAATTTAGGTAAGTATTTTAGGGGGTTTAATTTAGGTAGTATATTAATTTTTACCAATTAACCTTTTTGGATTAATCATAAATGAAGGACGTAACTGTGAATAAGTTACAAGTCTATTTTGTATGTTGCTAAATTTGGTGTCTGAATCGGACGAACACGTAAATATTTTGAGCCGGACCAAGAGTAGCTCCCCCCACCCGTTTTCGAGGATGCTGAATACGATGGCGTTGTTAGAATTTCTGTTTGGGGTTGCGAAACCCCCCAAAATCGCCAAAAACCACCCTAGTCCAATAAATAGGTCCAAAAAAAGGCCTTCGTAATGCGAAAATACCGCACGCGATTTTTTTTTACCAAATGATTTTATATATTTTTATAAATGATTTTATATATTTATATATAAATTCAAAATGGCGTCATCCCCATCCATTTAATTCTATATTTCAAAAACTATGCATTTTACGACAAAAATGTATATTATCTTTTTTGTAGATAAATAAGTGATTTAACTTTTTTGTTTAGAATTTTTTTTTGTAAAGTCAATATCTATTGAGAAATAGTGCTTCAAACTTCATATATCACTTTCTATGCACTAAATTTCGTTAATAGTTAATTCTACATTAAAAAATCCTGCGTAAGACTTATAGAACACACGATTATCTATAATTTTTGTTATTATCATTTTTTACGTAGGGCTAATATAGCACCAGTTATGGCACTTTAAGTGTCGAAAAACGTATATTCAAAAATAGTTTTTTTCGCAGTCTACAGGGTGTATACCGGTAAGTTGACAAAGCGGTCGGCTGTGTATAGGTTTTGGATAGACGAACAAAAAATCGTATGGAAGGGAGGCGGTAAATCGTAACGGTTGAGCAGCTAGGGCGTTTTGAAGTTTTTTTGGTAGAGGTTTACATATCACCCTGTATTTTTGTAACCCTATGAGCTATTTTCATGAATAAGGTATCAGTGTCCCACCTATCTAAAACTGTAAAAGTCAAAGTTCTACCCTATCAATTTCCAGAGCAATAAGTCATCAAAATCAAAATTTCGTTTTTTTTAACTAAAATTTCAACTAAAACCACCGTTTTCTCCAAAAAAGTACTTGTATTATGCAAATTTGGAAATGTTGTAAGAAAATCAAGATGGCGGTTCCAAGATGGCGGCTGATTTTTGCTATTGTGTTCCTCGACCCGACCCGGATGTCGGAACATGGGTATCAAATGAAAGGGCATGACAGCTAGAATACAATTAGCTGTGTGACGCCATTCAAAATTCAAAATGGCGGCCAAAACAAAATCGCGGACTACTTTTTTCTTTACAATCCAGTCGGTATGGGTATCAAATGGAAGGGTTTGACAATTAGAATACTATTACTCCGTGGCGTCATTCCAAATTCAAAATGGCGGCCAACACAAAATAGCGGTTTACCTTTTTCTTTACAACCCCCTCGTCATGGGTATCAAATGAAAATGTAAGACGAGTATAGTACAGTAAGCTGTGTGACGTCATTGTAAATCTAATATGGCGGTCACTACAAAATGGCGGAACACATATAATAGACTAAAAAATAGAAAATAAAAAATATATTTTAAAAAAAAACTAAAAATTACGCTTTTATTTTAAAATGAACTAAAAAGTAAAAAATAATTTTGAATGTAAAGTTTTCCGTGCTCCAGCCAGTATATGGAAACAACGTACCTTTCGAAATGTAAAAAAGCGTGGGGCGCTCGTTCCGGTGTTAATTTATAAAATATGAATAAAGGTAAAGAGTTCCACGCTTTTTTACATTTCGAAAGGTAGGTTGTTTTTACTATCATAACTCGGGATACTATTCTGAAGGTATATTGTACATCTGTCCTGTTACCTTTAATTTATTTATCTCATTGAGTAATTGAATATAATATACCCTCACCATCTCTTACACTAATCCCAACAAAAAAAAGGCACATATGATGAATAATAAAAGTGATAAGCGTCATTACGTGTATTAAAATGAACAAATAAAAAATTTAAGAAAAAATAAAACACAAAAAAAAATGTTTTAAATAACCAAATCATAAACAACAGTGATTCTTTGGTACACAAGAAAGAATCTCATATGAACAACAAAGTGAATTACTTTAAGGTCCTGGGCACTTTTTTTTAACAAAAAAACAAAAAGGGGGATTTTCGTTTGAATCCTTAGGTAGACACCGAGAACAATTTCAAACAAAAGAAAAAACAACTCTATAGAAAAAGTTGTCTCTGTGTTAGGGCGCGCCGGGTACGCAATTTTCGTAAGTCCCAATGCACTTATATCCGTATTTTTTTTGTATTGTTAGGATAAAACCGAAATGCAAAAAAAAAATAAAAAATGAATAAAACCCAAGAGAAATTCCTTGGCTCCTTATGTGTGTAAACATTCGCCATAAAATGCTTTTGTTGAAAGTAGGGGAGGCACACACACACACACTGGGGACAGAGCTGGGGACATCCGTATATGAGCGTTCTTCTTTTTTTTCTTTTTTTTGGCATATTTATTTTTATATTCATATTTATTCGCCAGTAGGATACACACGCACACACCTACTCCATATCCGTTTCCTAACCCCTACGAAACCAAACGCAAAATTCTTCTCCTATAAAATAAGGTTGTCTTTAATGATTCCTGATGTTTAGATTCTTTCGGGTAAATGATTTAATGTCAATATTATAATGGGAAAATAAATGGTTTTCTTTTGTGAGCTATTAAGAATGAGAGTGCGGCGGCATAATATGATAGATGGGAGCCGGATATTTGTGGATGATTTACTTTCCCTTTAAATAAATAAATAGAAACGTTTTATTGTATTCCAGTGACTTTAAATGTAAATGTAATTTTTCAATGTTGGTCGGGAATATTAATGGTTAAAAGTTGACGCTTGTTGTTAAGTTTTACTATCAATTTTTTTTGTTGAGATTTCGATTAAAAAGAGGAAGGACCGAGCTCTCTTTGGCAGTTCCGTGATAACCTCGTCCCTACTAATAGCCACGCAGTTCTCGGTCGGGAGCTTTGCGTTTCGGAGCTAGAGACACTTTAAGAATTTTCCTGCTCGACTTCCATCCTGGGTAACCAAATGGGGCGCTAGGTCTTCTAGATGGGATTAGGCTGATCTTGGCCTCTCCCTAGGTATTGCTGATTTGAATAGCACTTCTGCTAAAAAAAACAAATTGAAATCAGACTGATCCTCGCATTTGATTACCCTGTAGCCTCTGACTACGTCGGAGGAATCGAAACGTGGAAGAGGCCTTCCAGTATTTTCCAGGAGGTGGTCCATCACCGTCATAGCTTGGCTTCTAGTATCAAAATTTGATTAGGGGAGTGACCTCTTTTTTTAATACGCCGAGGAAATAAGACATCATTCGGCTAAAAATCCCACCGCTGCCACCAACATTTTTTGTAATGAATTAATTGTTTGTTACTATCAGGACGCGCGGTACTTTAGCAAAGTTGTGTAGTGGTGCTCTGTTACCATTAATTAAAACAGTTAAACTGATTGGACCCAGTACCTCACACAAGGAAAAAAAAGGACCTCTTTTTTTAATAAGCCATCATTCAGCAAAATCGAGGCAATAACACATTATTCGCTCAAAAATCCCACCGCTGCCACCAAAATTTTTTGTAATGAATTAATTGTTTGTCACTATCAGGACGCGCGGTACTTTGGCAAAGTTGTGTAGTGGTGCTCTGTTACCATTAATTGAAACAGTTAAACTGATTGGACCCAGTATCTCACACAAGGAAAAAAAGGGACCTCTTTTTAATAAGCCATCATTCAGCAAAATCGAGGCAATAACACATTATTCGCTCAAAAATCCCACCGCTGCCACCAAAATTTTTATAATGAATTAATTGTTTGTCACTATCAGGACGCGCGGTACTTTAGCAAAGTTGTGTAGTGGTGCTCTGTTACCATTAATTAAAACAGTTAAACTGATTTGACCCAGTACCTCACACAAGGAAAAAAAGGACCTCTTTTTTTAATAAGCCATCATTCAGCAAAATCGAGGCAATAACACATCATTCGCTCAAAAATCCCACCGCTGCCACCAAAATTTTTATAATGAATTAATTGTTTGTCACTATCAGGACGCGCGGTACTTTAGCAAAGTTGTGTAGTGGTGCTCTGTTACCATTAATTGAAACAGTTAAACTGATTGGACCCAGTACCTCACACAAGGAAAAAAAAGGACCTCTTTTTAATAAGCCATCATTCAGCAAAATCGAGGCAATAACACATCATTCGCTCAAAAATCCCACCGCTGCCACCAAAATTTTTATAATGAATTAATTGTTTGTCACTATCAGGACGCGCGGTACTTTAGCAAAGTTGTGTAGTGGTGCTCTGTTACCATTAATTGAAACAGTTAAACTGATTGGACCCAGTACCTCACACAAGGAAAAAAAAGGACCTCTTTTTTTAATAAGCCATCATTCAGCAAAATCGAGGCAATAACACATCATTCGCTCAAAAATCCCACCGCTGCCACCAAAAATTTTTATAATGAATTAATTGTTTGTCACTATCAGGCCGCGCGGTACTTTAGCGAAGTTGTGTAGTGGTGCTCTGTTACTATTAATTGAAACAGTTTAACTGATTCGAGTTCTTACTGTGGATGCTGGCACGAACTTGGAGGCTACGGAGGCGACTGTCTTCTACGCTGCAGAGCACCTAGAGCGCATTGTCCGGAGTGAACCCGCTCATCCCATGATTTTACTATAGGCTAGCTAAACATCAAAGACTTAATCCAGCATTTCACGGATACACGAAAGTCTGATAACCACGACAAGATGTAACTACATTGGTTAGGAGAATTTTTTTTAATAACTTTGATCCTAAAAGTATGCAAAAAGGAATAATTTTCCAGCATTTTCCAGGGCATTCTACGTTCTACATTTCCTGTGGACCAATAATGTCGTGGATGCTTTGGGGCATTATTCGCATTATGTTATCCATGCATGGTGGTGACTTACTCGAGGTGAAGGTGTTGACAGCACAACGCGTCTTTGGTATTGTGACGGTTTAGCAGACGTAATTCGTGTGGTATTTTAGCTTGCAACCTCGGGCGCCTGACTAGGACCAGTTCTTCGTAGGTAGGAAAGTTTGCAAGTGTTGAGGAGAAACTCTAGGGCAGCATTAAGGAGGGATAAGCCAATTTTGTATTCTGTACAGGATATATTATAAGGAAGCAATTTTCGGTTTTGATTTATCTATTTTCTTTTCATTTTTGCAGCGTTGTAGCAATGTTTTTTCTCATTTCTCTTCTCTATGATATGAAGGAGTTCTGCATTTTTTTTGTTTTTCACCATACCCCTCCCCGATCCCTGCCAAATATTTTTGATTGAAGGAAGTTTAATTAAAAAAAAATTCACCTTTGATATCATCCACCAGCCTGGCCCCCCTATCCCCGGCCGACAATATTCTGGCCGGAATATATGTGCACACATTTAAAGCCACACAAAATCGATTCTTGTTGCTGTTTTAAATAAAAATTTACTAATCGATGATAATAATAAATATCTGCGAATTTTTATGCTTTTATTTGATAAATGATAATAAATTTTATGGCTGAAAATTTATTATGAAAGATTACGTAATGTTATTGTATCACTCGGGAATTTTTATGGAGGATAATATGATGATGATAATGATGATAGGCCATACATTTGAGAGAGTGTGTGTGTAGGAGCGCATAAATCTTGTTTCTAATTTTATTTACAAAAATTTTACGATTTGTGGTACGATATATATATAATTTTTTATGATAAAACCATTAATATAAGACAGTGAATCAATTTGAGAAATTATAGACTAAGACGTCTGACTGCCAACCCCACAGGCCGAGGTTTGAGCACCATACAGCATCATCACAACGTCAATTTCTACAACTTGTATGAATTTTTAAAAAGTTTATAAGCTCCGCTATTTGCTGGGTTAAAATGGGATGTTTTGTAATGAGAAGAAATGAGAAAAAAGAAAAATTTCGTAGGAGGAAGAAATGAAAACACGAAAAGTAGGTATTGTGACGGTTGGGCCTGTCAGGAAAATTTTATGTCATTTCTTTGCTGAATAAGCGTTCTGGTGCCGATGTGTGTGTCTTGGCTAGCTGAATAAGCTTTAGGGTGCCGGTTGTCGACAGTACAAAGGGCTTTCCCTGAGCTCTAGTCTTTAAAAAAACAAAAAAAAAAAAACAAGATGGCTGAATAAGGTTTATAGCGCTCATTCGAAGTGTTGTGGTGCGCCATGCTTTGGCTGTTTCGCCGAACTGAAAAATATTTAGTACGGACCTCCCATTAATCCCAGTTCCACACCGCAATAGCTTACTCAGCTCAGAGCAATACAAATCTCTCTATCATTACTTGCGGCCACAGCCCTTAGCTTTTGTCTGCAGTGAGATGCATGTTGTGGCTGAGCTGAATGACACTTTTTTATGTGTTAGTTTTAAGTTCACGAATCACACATTGTACTCCACCGAACCGTGATGTCGTTGATCACGCCTTGGTTCAATGTTTAGTAGCAAACTTAGTTCGAAGTTGTTCCAAGTTCAAAGTTGTTCCAATAGGCCAAATTGGTGGACTCTTGTTATATAAGACTGTCGGTAGAGCAATACTAGTACATAAGATAGTAGCGATAGAATTTTTTCATGGGTGTTACATTTCTACTATGCTGAAAGGGTCGATTTTAGAATAAACACGGGATTTTGGCTGATAAGTTTTTAGGGTTCCTTCTTGCACTTGCCAAGACAAAATGATTTTCAAAGCCCTGCCGCAAATAAGGGAGTTGTATTCGAGGTGACGCCGAACTGTAGGATTTGTATATTATAGCATGCGCCGATGGATGGAGAAGGAACTTAAACCTATTAAGAGATGTTCGTTTGGCGATTTGGAATACCTTGTCCTTCTAACGCAGGTCTTTGGCTAATGACACGTCTAAGATGTTAAAGGATGGTCCAGCGATTAGTTCTACAAGCCATTCGTTAGTGGGGCTGAGATCATGCAACGGATTGGAACCACGGACATTTGGAATGGTAGTGTTGCATTTGATTACCAATAGGTGTTAAATGACGAGCATTTATTTTTTAGCATAATTATATATTATTGTTTTATTACAGTATTTTATGATGAAACATTATTAACCTTTCTTTCGTACACACAAAAGACTTTGCATGTTACTGTGCAGGTAATAATTATGCTATACCCATCAAAGCTCACTGCACTTTTTAATACAATAATAACATCTAGAACACCGCCAAGACCATCCAATTACAGCTCTTGTGGTTTTCCCTTTTCCTTTTTTTTTTGAAATTACCATTACCCCATTTTTATCAAAAGGTCACTAACCTATTGTCTGTTGAGTCAGCCAAGTAATCAACAATTCCCATTGCGTGACCTAAACTTTCATCCCTCTAAATCGAGCAAAAAAAATCCTTGGTTGTGTCACAACCCTCAAATATTTTCGTTCTATTTCTCTATGCACACATGTTACCTGTTTGTGTGTGCACATATATGTATATATATCTAAGGACAGGTATATATGTAAGTGGGGTAAATTTATCGAGATTGTCAATCTTAGTTTGAAAATGATTATCGGTAATAGTAATAATGTTGGGGTTGAAGGTATAGGGCATGTTTTGTTTTCAGTTGGAATGGGCTAGTGGCTTTGGGCCGCGCTCACCTTTCTTACTCTGTTCAGAGTTGATTACTAAAACTGTTTCATATCTCGTGCTAAATTAGTTTTTTTTTAATATTTATAAGGGTGTCAACGGCTTGTTATACGTCCCAGTTTTAATTGGAGTGCTTGTTAACTTATGTAGAATATTGGTAAGAACACGGCGTAGGAAGATTGACAGTCAATCAAGTCTTTAATTTTTCTAGTGCCCCGGCATACTCTGGTAGCAAAAACATATGGCCCTTCGTAACGTCAATCAAAATGTCTAATGTATTATTTACATTGGGTTGGGGTTGTATGGTGTAAAGAACGTAACCATAACATGGCACACAATCAGGCAGCCTTCGATTCAAAACAGACCGTACGTTGGCTCTTGGGGTACATCCGGCACTGCTGTGTGGACAGGTGAAGGATTATCAAGCTGCCCTTTCCTGGCCATTTAACAGATTGAATACGGCCGATCTACAGAGGAGAGATACTCGATAATACCCCGCATTCCCAATGTAGAAACAAAATTGTGCTGATGGGATAAATAGTATTGCGTTAATGAGCTACTAACGATAAGACTTCAGATACCAGGTGATAACCGGTTTAACTGGTGAGTGTGGAATATATGAATATATATGAGTAATCTTCACACACTATCAACAAAAATAATCATGACGAAAATTTCCAACCTTTTGTCTTTTTTTTTGGTGCAAGGTAGGGCAAAAGTAATGTCAAGCATCTCCCAGTTATTTCGGCATTATAATATTCATATATGTATTTAAAAATAATCTGTGTATTAATTCCATGCTTTAAATTTATTCAGCAACATAGTTGAATTGTGCTGAATTATGCTGAATTGCGCTGAATTGCACTGAATTGCACTAAATTAACATATAATAATGCAAAAATTAATATTTATGCTAATAAAGTTCTCTTACACGTTGCCCTAGGGCTTCCAATTCGACAACACGACGGTGATTGTACTGAATTTTGATGAATTCAGGATATTCCAGTTATTGGAGCATTATAATATTCATATATGTATTTTAAAATATTCTGTGTATTAATTCCATGTTTTAAATTTATTCAGCAACATAGTTGAATTGTGCTGAATTATGCTGAATTGCGCTAAGTTTCGCTGAATTGCACTAAATTAACATATAATAATGCAAAACTTAATATTTATGCTAATATGGTTCTCTTACACGTTGTTCTAAGGCTTTCAATTCGACAACACGACGGCGATTGTGCTGAATTGTGATGAATTCAGAATATTCCAGTTATTGGAGCATTATAATATTCATATATGTATTTAAAAATAATCTGTGTATTAATTCCATGTTTTAAATTTATTCAGCAACATAGTTGAATTGTGCTGAATTATGCTGAATTGCGCTGAATTGCACTAAATAAACATATAATAATGCAAAAATTAATATTTATGCTAATAAGTTTCTCTTACACATTGTCCTACCAGGTTATAACCGGTTTAACTATGCTTTCGCCATGGTAATACGGGCTTTCTACCAATGGGTGACCGTTCTTTCTCGAGGAACTTTTGGTACCGATCCATAGTCTGAGGTGCTGGAGAGAGGCTAGGATGGTGTTTATTCTCAAAGCGGAGAGAAAGTCATACTAAGACAATCTTCTCGACCCATCATCCTCTCTTTCTTTCTAATGAAAACCTAGATAGAGAAGATTTTAGACAGGTATATTAGGTTGGGTCTTACAGCGAACCCGAAAAACTGCTAAAGTAGAAGCATAAGGTAGAGCTTTGAACCGACACACAAGGATGTAGGATTTTCATAAACAGGAAAGCCGACGATGCACTTCATTTTAGTAGAGTAGAAAAAGCACAACGCGACACAACGTCTGGGTTCCCGACTACATCGCCAAGCAGGGGAATATCTCTACGGGACTAGGAGACCGAGATGGTCGGCAGCTCAATAGGCGCGTTAAAAAGCCAATTTTTGACTACACCCTGCTTCTAGCCAGCCAAAACCGTAGAGCACTGGTGAAAGGTGCAATCTCTAGGACGACTTGGTTTCCACTTGCGACAAAGATAGATCATTCGGCTTCCTAAAAACATACACCAGCGAGCAGGGGCGTAACCACGGTGTGGTACAGGGGGTCCGGACTTCCCCTCATCTCTGGCGGTCCGGACTTCTCTTCTATTAGGTAGAACCAACATTAAATCGAAATATTTCGAATCCATATGACTCGAAGACACTAGTCGTCTACGTAATCACGATGGAGGACAATCGTATCCCAAAAACGGCTTAAGCCCGGGACACACATATCCGCACCGCATGACGGCCGTGTGTCGGATGACACACGGAGAGAAAGAAAATAAGTAAAGTAAGCTTTAGCTTAGGGCCATTTTTTTAAAGTGTTATTTTTAGTTAATTTTGGATATCTTTAGGATCAATAAATATTTTTTTTTTAATATTTTTGTAAAAGAATGAAAATTTTAGAGGCTTTTTCGTAGTGTTCAAATTAAAATATTGTGACCCCCGTAAATAGACCAGACCAGTTATGGATCTTTCAAAGTACCAAAAAAAAATAAAGAACAACCACCAAAAAAAAAATTTATGAGCTATAGCCACGCACTTTTTGTTCCTGTCCTTTCTCGTTTGTCTTGTCTATTTTTTTTAGGTGGTTTAAGGTTGGTTTGTGGCTGGTTTATATGAAATAAGATTTTTTTCAATGTTTATGTATTTTTTTTCTTCTGTTTGTATATTTTTTTGTGGTGTCCTGTGGTGTAGAAAGAAAGCAACGCCTAGAGACAGTGAAAATTTAGTTTGAAAATAAAAAAAAAACAAAAATAAAAAACGAAATTCTTCGACTTAAATCTGAAAAAAAAATCTCCCCTCGCGAAAAAGGAACATCATTTACACAAATCTTACCAACCACTAATATACCAAAAAAAAACAAAAATGGAAATCCTTTTTTTATATTTTTCATTTTGCGACTTTTTTAAGTGAAATTCTTTCACCCCAGCCCCCCCACTTACCCCTCCCCCCACCAGCACAATTAAGAAGGAGAAATAAAATAAACAAATAAAAACTCTGAAAATAGAAATTAAGGATAAACAAGGATAACAAAAAAAAACGGTTTTATTTTTTTTTGCTTCTTTTTGAAAGTACAGGGATTGTGTATCCCTGCGGTATGCTGCTGGATAAGGTTGGGTGGGGGTAGGTAGATGCGTGAGGGGGTAACACGACTTTAACCAACGGTCCTAAAATTAAATAAATAAAGTATTTCGATTTCGTTGGATTTCAATTAACAAAAAAAATTAAAGTAATAAATCTATATTAATAAAAGAAAGTTTCTGTATGTATGTATGTATGTATGTATGTATGTGTACACTACAGCGGGAGCACCAGTCATCGCAGAACTTCGAAATTTTGCACGAAAGTCCGTGGGGGTCCCCCATGCAACACCTTTTCGATTTTCGAAATTCATAATGGCCGCCGAAAAATGACCGAAATTCAAAATGGCCACCCAAATATGAATTTGCAAATTGTGTTCCGATTTTAATGAAAGTGGGTATCTAGGGTTTTTTAAGGTCGCTAATAACGAATTTGTGGTCAAAACTTATAAATTCAAAATGGCCGCACCAATATGGCTGACAAATTGCCAATTATGCTCCGATTCCAATGAAAATCGGTATCTGGGGTTTTTTGAGGTAGCAAATAACGAATGTTTAAACAAAACTTATAAATTCAAAATGGCCGCGCAAATATGGCTGACGAATTTGCCAATTGTGCTCCGATTCCAATGAAAATCGGTATCTGGGGTTTTTTGAGGTAGCAAATAACGAATGTTTGATCAGAACTTATAAATTCAAAATGGCCACGCCAATATGGCTGACGAATTTGCCAATTGTGCTCCGATTCCAATGAAAATCGGTATCTGTGGTTTTTTGAGGTAGCAAATAACGAATGTTTGATCAGAACTTATAAATTCAAAATGGCCGCGCCAATATGGCTGACGAATTTGCCAATTGTGCTCCGATTCCAATGAAAATCGGTATCTGGGGTTTTTGAGGTAGCAAATAACGTATGTTTGGTCAGAACTTATAAATTCAAAATGGCCGCCCCAATATGGCTGACGAATTTGCCAATTGTTTTCATTATACTTTTTTCCTACTTTTTTTTATTTAGCGGGTTTTTTACTAGTAAATAAATATAATAAAATGCATTCTAGCATATCTATTTAAAAATTAATTTCATTTCCCCTCACTGTTACTTACATCCCTCTTATCACTGGCTAAGACTTGATTTCTCGAATGGCGATGATAGAAAAATTATCTGTATAGTGGCTCCTTTTCATCTTAACAAGGGATACGAAACAGAGTGGAAATCACAAAATTAATAACTAATAAATCTTCAGGTAAAAATGAAAAAAAATCTTCAACTTCCCTCATGCTTCCTTTTGCCACATTATTATAGAATTTTTCTCCTTCCTCTCGAAAAGTCGCACTTTCTCAACAATCGTCCCACTACCATCCGCCGCAGAATAATATAATATAACCAGTCTCACTTTCACCACTCTCCTATTCACTCTTTTTTTCCTTAATTCATGGATGAACTTAAAAAACATCGTTCACTCAAAATTTCTAGAAAAATGTAAAAAAAAAAATAATAATAAAAAAAGTGGTTTTAAGGGTGAAAAAGTTTTGGGTGCCACACATCGAACGATGAACCTCTATAGTAGAGTTGGGGGTACAAGAGAACATCCCCTAGTTTGGTAGTTGTATTAGTGGATAGAGCCTGGATATACACATATATATATGTAAACTTGTATATGTTCCATCCATCCACTTTGCTTCTACTTCCACTTTGATAGCTTCATTTTTTTCTCTGCGCCTTTATTTTTTTTTATTGTGTATGATTTCATTTTCAGGGTGCAGTACACAACCATCGAAAGATTCAATCTATAAGGGGCTGCTGCTGGTAGTATTTTTGCCCACCAATGTACAAAACAAAAAAAATAATATTCTTGTCACGAGAGTGTTTATGGAAACTTTCACACAGTTTTTCCAGTAGTCTCCTCTTCAGGCTCTGCCGCCGCCACCGCCTCAACTCACTTCCGTTCTCTTCTGTATAAACCAAAAAAAAAATAAAAAATAAAAAGAAAAAGGAAAAATCCCCCATAAACTTCAACTTCTCATTCCAATAAAATTTATCCCCAACCATCTTCACAGCTTACACCCCATCACTCTCTTTCTCTCTCGGTCTCTTTCCTTATACCCCTTCTGTTCTTATCATCCTCTCAATTTAACACCCGCCACCCCGTATTTCGCTCGTGCTCTCTCTCACTCTACCTGCACTACCTCTCTTTACAACATCCTAGTGAAAAAATATTAAAGGGAAATTGTTTTCTACAAGAGCGTGGTATAAAAGCCACCATGGAAGGAGTAAAGAAGGAGTTTCAAGTAGAAAAATAGGCACCTCCATGTCAAGCAGACGATGATGACGATTTGGTAAGAATTTTAAGTTACGAAGCCCTGCCATTTTGTGGTTATGGTATTAAGGGTAGAATGGTACGGAAGGAACCTGAAAATAAGGGACGTAGTAGAATGAGTTATTAAATGGAACATACACTTCCAGCACTTTTTGCACTTATGAAAATTGCTTAACTTTTTACAGTAAATCTCAGCGATTTTACACAAAATTCTCTACAATTTACACAAACACACTTTAAGCTCTGGATGGAATCTTTTTTTGGTTTAACGGTAAAATATTTTGTTGCAAGACCAAATCAAGTCGGAAAATGTTGCGAACAATATTGTCAGCAGTCCACAGGTTAAGGTTTCCCAAAACTATCATCCTAGAGATTGTCGGTTCGAGTACTTTCGTATTTTTTACTTACGTTCGATCCTTTGCAACGCATTTATTCTCCATAAAAAGTCCCTTAAAGCAATCACTGAAGATATCCTGGGAAGCACAGGATTAGGATAGAAACCATATTGACTCTTCTCTTTATTTACTTTATTCCAACACACCTGTACGCCCTGTAATAGAAGTGTGAGAAATCCAAAATAGATTTTTAGCCCATACCATTCAAAAGCGACTCCAACATAGAGTTGAGCCGAGTCTTACACGAGGCAGTACATTTTTTTCCCTTACACAATGGTAAATTGTACTGAGGCCTAAATTTTTTTAAATGTCTCAGTACAAAAATAATGTCCTGCTACTGCTACTCGAGGCGAGGTGAGATTGTAAATTCGAAAAAAGAAAAAAAATGGCACATAAACTCATTTTATAATCGGTAGTCTAGGGAGTAAGGCGCCTGGCTACCATCCCAGAGGTCCCGGGTTCGAATCCCTGCTGCACCATGGTCCTTCGCCTTTCCCAACTTATTTCTTCTTCCTGTCCTCCTGTCATAGCCTTCCACTAGCACTGCCGCGCTCCACCAGCGCATGTCATCGGTTGGTTGATGGGATTCAACTCGTTTCAGGAGGCATAGCACTCCAGTGAGTTGTTTCTCGTTTCCCCGTGTATGTACGTATGTATGTATGTATGTATGTATGTAGACAAATCTTGCAACTTGATTTTCACCCACTTGCATATAACCGATCAACTTCAAATTTTGTGCATATGTATAGTTCGCGTGAAAATGCACTCTGACCATTTTGTGAAATAATCAAGATGGCGGCCAAATTTCACTATTGTGCTTCCCGACCCCCGACATGGGTATCAAATGAAAGGGTATGACAAATAGAATACAATTAGCCTTATGGCGCCATTCCAAATTCAAAATGGCGGCCAACACAAAATGGCGGATTAATTTTTTTTTCTAACCCACTTAAAATGGGTATCAAAAGAAAGGATATGACAAGTAGAATACTATAAGCTGTATGGCGTCATTCCAAATTCAAAATGGCGGCCGATACAAAATGGCGTTTGCTTTACAACACCCTCGATATATGGGTATCAAATGGAAGAGTATGACGAGTAGAATACATTAAACCGTGTAATATCATTTTAAACCTAATATGGCGACTATTACAAAACGGAAGAAGACGTAATACTAAAAAGTAAAAAATTAAAAATGTATAGTTTAGAAAAACTAAAAAATACGCTTTTATTTTAAAATGAGCTGAAAAATATTGCTCATATCTTACAGTAAAAAGCCAAAAATGCTTAAATGCAAATTCGATGATTTTGAATTTTTATGCATTTTTTACTCCGTATTTCCTTCTTTATCATTACTTTCTTGTCTTAAACTGAGCTGTGTTTGCTAAGTTATCGGACGGTCAAAAGTAATATGGCGGCCATAACAAAATGGCGGATGATATGTGATACACTAAAAGGTAGAAAATAAAAATATATAGCTTAAAAAAATTAAAAAATACGCTTTTATTTTAAAATGAACTAAAAAGATAAAAATAATTTTGAAGCTTTTATTGTTCAAGCCAGTATAGGGAACAACATACCTTTCGAAATCAGGTAAATTTAAAAATTTAAAATTATTTAATTAAATTAAATTAATGAAGTTATTGGTAAAAATTATAAATATAACTTACTTAAATATAAAAAACCGTGGGCCGCTAACGAAAAGCTCCAGTGTTAATAAAGTAATAATATATGTAGGTAAAGAGGCCCACGGTTTTTTACATTTAAGTAATTTATATTTATAATTTTTACTAATAACTTCATTAATTTAATTTAATTAAATAATTTTAAATTTTTAAATTTGCCTGATTTTGAAAGTTAGGTTGTTCCCTATATTGGCTGGAGCAATAAAAGCTTCAAAATTATTTTTATCTTTTTAGTTCACTTTAAAATAAAAGCGTATTTTTTTAGTTTTTTTAAGCTATATATTTTTTTAAATTATTTTCACGCTAATCGAAAATCAGTATTTTACAGTAATCAATACGCGCGTTAATTTTATTATTTTTCCCGAAAAGCAAGAAAGGAATTATGTCCATAAAAGCCTTAAATACTTCCGAAGGTTTTTTCTTTATGATTTCACTGTGCTGTTTATGTTTGTGTGTGTGTGTGCGTGTGGATGGTGGTGTGACGGGTGTAGGGTTTTTGTGCTACAAAAAACAAAATTTATTTTTAAAAGGAACTAATTTTATTATCGCCCCATCAATTTGCCTTCCTTCAATTTTCATTTAATTTTAATCAGATCCGCATTTTCGCTGTCTCTAGCCCTTGGAGAGTCTATTTTTTACTCTCCTCTCCCTCTCTCTCTCCGTCCTTGTTCGCTGTTATTTTTTTTTGCTCCCCTTTTAGATATAAAAGTTTATCGATAGAGTAAGAGTTGAAAGGATCTTAGCAAGGAGAATACATTCAACGTGTGGTTTAATTTGAATAATTCCATGTTACCCCTGAGATTTTCCCTTCGCCCCGCCCCTCTCCACGACGACATCCAATTAAATATCATTTAGAATTCAAGAGACTCATTTTAAGGCAACTAAATATTGCTGCAAAAATGTTTTCGCATCGCTTTAGGGAATTCCCTTCTTATCCTGTCTGTTAGTCCCTTAAGGTAAAATCAAACAAGCGAGGGGAGAAAAAAATCACCTAGGATTTGTGTGTGTCTGTTTTTTTTTTTTTGCTTCATATTTTTGATTTTCTTGTTGTTGTTGCTGTGTGTAATTTGTTGCAATCGAAAAGGGCTGTGTGTCGTGTTCATGGCTCTGATGTTGATATATATATTATATATATATATATATTGATACTGCTTAAACAGGTTCATATATGCTATAGTATAGGTGTACGCTCTCTCTCTCTCTCATGCATCTTGCCCATCGGCAAGCCCTATTCGGTGTTAGCATTGAAGTTTCAGTTTTGCGTTTCATCTTCTCATCCATATTTAATGTTAACTCTCTAGTCATCTTGGTATGGTTGAATGTGATTAAAAATGCTGGTCACGTTTAAACTCTGTGATGTTTTGATATATAACAAGACGTAGTTAGGCCATCAGCAAAGGAGTAAGACAGTTATATAAATATATATTTTTATATACATGGAATTCAATGAAAAGCGAAGGAAAGAGCATCTTCCTTTTGGCCCATCCGTAATCCAACAAAAGAGAAGTTTGTGATTCAAATTTTTAATCCAAGATTGCAATAAACGTGTATATATGTATCATATATACAATAATGTTGATTTCGATGTTGATGACGGGTCTGATAAAGAGCTTTGGCTGCTGCTACTACTACTACTGCTCCTACTGTCGACTGACTTGACTTGTTTGATCCTTCACAGTAGAAATTGCAAACGAGTTGAACTGAATATATTATAAATAAAATAGGTTTTCCGCATTCTCAGCACACACACACATATATACACCATCTGCGATCTCTGTTGGAAAATTTAAGGTTAAAATTACATAGATTAAGGTTGAAAGGTTACAAATTTAACTACATACATTCAACTTACATGTCTCTTTTGATAAAAAGTATTTTCTTCAGATATAGAGAGGATTTTTATAGCTATTAAAATGTATGTGGGTGTAGAATATATGAAAATATATATGAGTAATCTTCACACACTATCAACAAAAATAATCATAACGAAAATTTCCAACCTTTTTTCTTTTTTTTTTTTGGTGCAAGGTGGGGCAACAGTAATATCCAGCAACTCCCAGTTATTTCAGCATTATAATATTCATATATGTATTTAAAAATAATCTGTTTATTAATTCCATGTTTTAAATTTATTCAGCAACATAGTTTAATTGTGCTGAATTATGCTGAATTATGCTGAATTGCGCTGAATTATCATATAATATAGCAAAAATTGATATTTATGCTAATAAGGTACTCTTACACGTTGTTCTAGGGCCTTCACTTCGACAACACGACGGCGTTTGTGCTGAATTGTGCTGAATTCGAGATATTCCAGTTATTATAGCATTATAATATTCATATATGTATTTAAAAATAATCTGTGTATTTATTCCATGTTTTAAATTTATTCAGCAACATAGTTGAATTGTGCTGAATTGTGCTGAATTGCGCTGAATTGCACTAAATTAACATATAATAATGCAAAAATTAATATGTATGCTAATAAGGTTCTCTTACACGTTGTTCTAAGGTTTTCAATTCGACAACACGACGGTGATTGTACTGAATTTTGATGAATTCAGGATAATCTAGTTATTGGAGCATTATAATATTCATATATGTATTTAAAAATAATCTGTGTATTTATTCCATGTTTTAAATTTATTCAGCAACATAGTTGAATTGTGCTGAATTGCGCTGAATTGCACTAAATTAACATATAATAATGCAAAAATTAATATTTATGCTAATAAGGTTCTCTTACACGTTGTTCTAAGGCTTTCAATTCGACAACACGACCGCGATTGTGCTGAATTATGATGAATTCAGGATATTCCAGTTATTGGGGCATTATAATATTCATATATGTATTTAAAAATAATCTGTGTATTTATTCCATGTTTTAAATTTATTCAGCAACATTGTCGAATTGTGCTGAATTGTGCTGAATTGCACTAGATTACGCTATATTAACATATAATAATGCAAAAATTAATATTTATGCTTATAAGGTTTCTTTTCACATTGTTCCAGGGCTTCCAACTCGACTCGGTTCGTTTCGGATTCCAGTCATGGGCCTGTATGGCTTTGGCAAAAGCAATATCATGTGAAGGACAGTAAAATTACATCTACCAAATTTCCCGGTAGTGAAAGTCAATGAAACTTTCAATTTGACCACGAAGAAGGATGCTGGGCTAATCGGCCTACAGTCGAATAGGCGAAATATAAGGCGATGTGTGAAAAGAAAAGATAAGTATCAATCGTTCCATAACTTGTTTTATACGATACTAAGAATATTACCAAAGTGAAAATATATCGAATCTTTATATTATATATCTTTATATTACAGGTTTATATCACTCTTCCTGTAGTCTTATATGATTGTAAAGAGGTATAAAAGAAAAGAAAAAAACACAGCAAAATACTTAGAAAAAGCAGCAAACATAAATACATAATCCTCTGATTCTGAAATGGACGGATTAAACACAGGAGAAGCTATGGTAAAAAAAAATTGCCTGCTCATTAATTTTAATGCGATATTTTCAGTTGATATTGAACTCGGCGTGCTGAATCTGGATGGTTGGATGGTTCTGTTGGGAGTACCACTGGGCGGGCGGGAGAGAATTGGTATGATTATGACTTCTACGTGGGCCCAGCAATTACTTTTGGTAAAAGTTTTCATTTCTTCATTTTTTCTTCTTTGTCGTGATGGGCACACGTTCCAGAAATCCGTGAAATCGAATTGACAGTGCATGTAATTAGAGATATGTATTAAATAGCATTATTATATTTTTTTTGTTTTACTGTTGGTATTTTTTTTCGTTAATATAATCTTAGGCGAATTCCGCACTGTAGATAATATGAAAGGTGTGTAGCTAATTAACTAGCGTTGTTGAAATCTGTTCCAACACCCCCAGACCCCCGCCCCCCTCTGATCTATCATATTCTCTTCTATCTTTCAAACCAAGCTTGCACCATGGCATGAACGACATGACAGACTGGTAGTACAAAGGGTGATTCCTAAGCTTGGTTTTCCCACATAAAAAAAAGCAACAAGCGAAAAAAATTGTGAATAATAGGCAATGGGCAAGAAAAATCCTTTCTAAAAAAAAATGTCTACTTGGGCCTTTAGTTAAGTTATAGAAAAGGTGGTGAAAAATCGAAACGGAAAAAGCACTTAATTTCGCACCCTAATCACATTTTGATGTCCCTTTCTTCTTTAATAAAGAGAAATTTATTCATCCCCATCTCGTTGCCTTTAATATTAAAGGGATGAACAAATGGGTGGTGGTAAGCACAATATAACACAACAGCAGAGCAGCCAATATGGCCCCGCTGCATCTCAGAATGGGAAGTACATTTCAACCATCCCCCATCAATTTCTATATACCCTTACCATTTTCCGTTTCAGCACAAAAAGCAATTATCCTCAATTATAAGAAAATTTTCGTGCCCTTCCCCAGAGTGGATTTTAGTGTGTGAGGCATGTTTTTGTGCTCCAGTTGTGCGTTGTATCCACATGACTATAAGGGATGTGTGTATGTATATATAGGGATGTTGTGCTAGGAAACAAAAGAAGAGGAAAAGAGTTTTTTTTTGTTGGCTATCTATTTCTGGACATGTCATTCGATGTGAAGAGGATCTTTGGTTTCTATGATTCTTGTTTTTTTTTTTTTTTGCCTTTTTGTCCATTTTCATTTTCTGGTTTCGGTTTCTTTCTAACCATCATCAACAGCCAACTGGAATGTATAGAGAGCATAAGGGTGGTTTTAAGTGCGTGAGCATAGCTAAAAGGTGGATAATGTTCCCTCATAGTCTCAATCGTATCCTCAATTTCAAGGTCTATTTAATTGTATCATTCCCGGAAAAATCATGTTGGGCCTAGCGAAAGTAGAAGAAAATCAATATGAAAACTCTTATCCTATCTTATCTGGTGGCTATCGATTTCTGTTTAATTATTGAAACCAGACGACGATGGATTGGAGGAAAAACGGATTTTTTCCCCTTCTTATTTATTTATTTATTTTTTTTTGTTGTTGTTATTTGTTTGCCTAGCGCTAGAACAGCTGATGACGGCTTTGAACGTTGCTAAGTTGTTAAGGGGTGGCCAGCTTAGTGTAGTATGGTGTTGGGTAGGACATTTCCTTCCTTATCCATTTGTGAGAAGACACGCGTTTTTCACAATAATTTATCGCAACGTGTCCATTACAACCAGACACACAACACAAGAACAGTCAACCAACGTAAAAAAGATATAAAAAAAAACCGAGAGAGGAACTTCATTATTTTTTCGACAATGTTAAGGGCTCTTAATAAAGGGCACAAAAACTCTTCCATGGATAGCATGAAAAATATCCTATTTCTAATCTAATTGAAATCAAAACAGAATCGAGATGGAAAAGAAGCAATCTGATATACTTATATCCGTTATTACTGGACGTGTAAGCGACAGATTTTGTGATTTTTTTTCTTTACATTTAACTTTTCTTAGAGCGACATGCAATCACACAACAAAAAAAAATTGTTTGTTTGAAGTAGAAAAAAAACATATACTGAAACGATCAGGGCATTTTCAGTTATATTGTAGTACTAGTAAGGTCCACACGGTATTGCCCGTGTTAAGCTTACAGGGGCTTTCTGGTAAAATAAACACATGAAATATCCTTAAAAAGGTAACACAAGAAAATTGGTGAAAGACTACTTAAAAATAGACTTCTGCCAGCAACTATTAGGCACATTTTCGCATGTATTATGTATTATGTATTATGTATTATGTATTATGTATTATGTATTATGTATTATGTATTATGTATTATGTATTATGTATTATGTATTATGTATTATGTATTATGTATTATGTATTATGTATTATGTATTATGTATTATGTATTATGTATTATGTATTATGTATTATGTATTATGTATTATGTATTATGTATTATGTATTATGTATTATGTATTATGTATTATGTATTATGTATTATGTATTATGTATTATGTATTATGTATTATGTATTATGTATTATGTATTATGTATTATGTATTATGTATTATGTATTATGTATTATGTATTATGTATTATGTATTATGTATTATGTATTATGTATTATGTATTATGTATTATGTATTATGTATTATGTATTATGTATTATGTATTATGTATTATGTATTATGTATTATGTATTATGTATTATGTATTATGTATTATGTATTATGTATTATGTATTATGTATTATGTATTATGTATTATGTATTATGTATTATGTATTATGTATTATGTATTATGTATTATGTATTATGTATTATGTATTATGTATTATGTATTATGTATTATGTATTATGTGTTATGTATTATGTATTATGTATTATGTATTATGTATTATGTATTATGTATTATCATTTAATCGAGTGTGGTCAAATTAACATAGCAGTGTCGGGTAAAGAAGAATTTTAAGCGAACAGAGCGTTTTAAATAACCTATAATTTTTACCTCCACTCTCTGTACATAAAATTTAGGGCGTGATATATTTGTAGTAAAATTCCGACCACCAATGAATATAGATAAGCTCTTGTTATCATTGTTATCAGGCGGTACCATTGGAGATTTCACTTCTTTACTTGCTTTGATTTTAGGCCAAAAGGTTTGGTTGAAATCAGAAGACACTAAACCCACGCCATTCCTTACACAAATAGTCAATTCCAGAAAAGTGGGGTGTTGTTAAAAAGAAGCAAAAAATAAGAAAAGCCACAAAACCAAAAAAAAAATGTTCTTTCTTCTCGTATATTTCATAAAAGCAGTGACCAGATCCCAAAAGGGGATTCGTCAGGTTCAAATGAAATTTTATTTTATGTTTCCTTTGCAAGGATTAATGGTAGCAATATCCAAAGGCTACAGGATATTCACATTATCTGTAGCTGAGAATCTTGATGTTTTTTTTGTTGTTGTTGTTGTTATTATTATTTCAGATATCCGTACAATATTTTTCAATGTATGCATGTACAAGGATAGCGGATGATGCTGAGGCGCCTCCCGTTGTTCTCCCCATAATCGAAACGGAAATGTAAATTAACAAGTATAATGGCTTCCTTCGTATACGAAGAAAAATTGTATATATGTGCATGTATACAAGTGACAGGATGAACCCTCGTAAATTTTCAGTTGGTTTGTTATTTTTTTTGTGTATTAAACGCTTGACCTTTTCGGCGTGACACTGATAAATTATTACACGAACATCAACCCTCTCTCTTGTATCCTTGTGCCTTTTGTTATTGCTGTTTTCGTTGTTGTTGCTTTGGGGCGATCCTTTTTGTTGGTTTAATTATTTCTTTAGTTAGAGAGCAAGTTATATATGGGTTGTGTTTTGGTTTTGTCTATGTAACAAGTATTGGGAGGTGAAGTAGCGACTATTGCCATCCAGGAATCAGAGCGGCAACGTCTTTTAAAAAACAAACTTCTCAGCGGCATCACAGCACTCAATCTCAACTTCTCTACCAGATGAAAGAGCTAGCTTGCAGTAACATTCCCAAAGAAGCTCCTATGGATGCAACAATTACCAATGGTTCAAAAATACCAACATTTTGACAATGACTCCTACAACTCAACCTAGGTCTACGCATGAGTTTCCAATGGCCTTTTATCATGGCTCTTGTCAAAGACCCCATTATAGGTTCAGAATTCCTGGCCCATTACAATCTTTTAGTCAATGTGAAAAATAATCGGGTAATCGACTTCCAAGGATTCCAATGGGGTGAAATGACGACCTCCACGTATGCGTGACGAGTTCGTCACGCTGGTTCACCCTGGGCAATGCGTTCTCTAACGTAGCAGACAGTCGTCCTCCCTACCTTGTGTTCCTCTCCCTCCTTTCAATCCCTGCTGCTCATTCCCAATCTCCAATTCTCTCGGTCGGTCGGTCCAGTTATAATCAGTTTTGCAATAAAACGTGTAATTAAAAAGATATTGGCAAAAAACTACCGTTTTTCGACGCTTAAAGCGCCATAACTCGTCCAATATTAGCCCTACGGAAAAAATGATTATAACAAAAATTATAGATAATCGTGTGTTTTATAAGTCTTACCCAGGACTTTTTCATATAGAATTAACCATTAACGAAATCTAGTGCAAAGAAAGTGATATGTGAAGTTGAAGCACTATTTCTCCGTAGATATTGACTTTACAAAAAAAAATTCTAAACAAAAAAGTTAAATCACTTATTTATCTACAAAAAAGATAATATACATTTTTGTCGTAAAATGCATATTTTTTGAAATATAGAATTAAATGTGTGGGGATGACACAATTTTGAATTTAAGCTTATAAAAATATATAAAATCATTTGATAGAAAAAAATCGCGTGCGGTATTTTTCGCATTACTAAGGCGTTTTTTTCGACCTATTTATTGGACTATTCCTGGAAATGCTTTAGCGAAGAAACGACACTTTAACATCAGGTTTAAAGTGGGATCACTATGACATCAGAATGGGCCTATCCTTTTGGCTTAAGTGTTTGAGCTTAAACCAACAGCTTAGCCATATCGAACTCAACCTAACCTAACCTAAGATTCCAATCAAAACGACGACGTATTTCTGCATTTTGTGAAGGAAACAGTAATCCGCCATTTTGTGACTTCCGCCATATTGGATATATTGAGTATACTATATTATATATTGTCATCGGAACTAAAACTGTGTGCCAAAACAATTCTTTCATATGGTGTAAAAACAAAATTCTCCTGCTACAATCCCAATCCCCCACCTATGTTCCCTCTAATAAAAAAAAACAACAACAACAACGAAAAAAAAACAAAACCAAAATAAAACTAAAATATCCTAGAGGGAAATGTATATGGTAAAAGTTAAGAAACAATTCTTATCGTGGGTCTACTGGTCTTTGTCCTAATCTTCTGTATAGTCTTGAATAATAAACACTTGAATAATAAACACTTGAGTGAAGAAGGCTCATACAATTATCCTAGCACTAGTCATTTAGACAGTGGGTGTATATTCGAGTATATTTTTCTATCCCTGCGGTGTGTATCCTTTTGGTTCCCTTGCAATGTAATCAATTTTGACCAGAAAAGAAACCACAATGACAAAAAAAAAGGATAAGCCCAAAGCCATTCCTTCTATAGCCATCCTTCTCTGTTTTTTTTTTTTTGAACTTCTCTCTTTTTTTTAGTGAGATCCCTTTTCCTTATTTGTAGATATGTACGTGTAGATTTACGGACATGGTGCCTTAAAAAATCATTTTCATAAATGGTGTACCTTCTCCACTAGACAACACAAGGGCATTATTATAAGGAAGAAATTACTACTGTGTAACCGTTTCAGGGCAATTCCTTTTATAGCATAAAAGACAATTTTCACAAAATTTTTATCCTTTCAGAAGGTCCTATACAGGATTGGCATGACATATACGCATACGAAGGGATTTGTTGTTTAGTTTATGTGTTTCCTTAGGTCTCACCAAAGGACAACTAATGATATAGACCGGGCACCGATCGTTGTGGATGACGGTTAAGCCTATTAGGAAAGGGGTTTTTTTGGGGTATGGGAAATGAAGTAATTTTCTCTTTATACTATTGCGCATTTATTAATGAAATTTTTAGTTAAATTGCGGCTGTTTCCTACCTCTGCAACAATATAAAGAGAAAAAAGGCACGCATTTTATTACCTGTAAAAGGGGGGGGGGGAAACACGTTGAACAATGCTTGTATGTCCCATTTAGGTTTCTTGTACTATTAGTCCAGTAAAATGGTGCAAAAAAAAGGGCCATCTGAACATTTTATGTTGGTTGGGAGTATAAAACCTAGTTTTCGGGATCTGGAGGCGTGACGTTCGGCCGCCATCTTGTTTTGAGTGGTGAAAAATTGTTTTGCTTGTTGCTCGGAAACCGTGAGTCATACAGATTTTTTGTAAAATTATTTTTTTTAGATAATAAAATTATCTACAACTTTCGTAAATAACGTTTTGCGGTAATATTAATAATAAAAAAGATATGGACGAAAAATGACAAAAATTTTGCGGGCGACTAACTAAAAAATACGCTTTTTTTTTTTAAGATGAAATAAAAATTAAAAAATAATTTTGAATGTAAAATTTTTATTGCTCCAGCAGTATATGGAAAGAAGCTACCTTTCGAAATCTAAAAAAGCGTATTTTTTAGTTTTTTTAAACTATTTTTTTTCTAGTTCTTAGTCTATTATATGTCTTCTACCATTTTGTCGTGATCGCCATATTAGATTTAAAATTACGTCACACAGTTTACTGTAGTATACTCGTCATACACTTTCATTTGATACCCACACCGAGGCGTTGAAAAAGGTAAACCGCTATTTTGCGCTGGCCGCCATTTTGAATTTGGAATGACTCCATAGAGCTAATAGTATTCTAATTGTCACGCCCTTTCATTTGGGTTGTAACGGAAAGATAGTCCGCCAATTTGTGTTGGCCGCCATTTTGAATTTTGAATGACCAGCCCAGACAAACAGACAGACAGGCATACAAAGAGACAAAAAAATTTAGAAATGCTTGATTCTGCTTTAATATCATGTAAATAACTATATAGGCTTAGAAAACGACAATTATTTTGACAGACACTCCAATTATATTTATATAGATGGAAGCATAAGCAGAACTTTTGTTATAACTTCTCCGTTTGCATTGCTCCAAAATCAACAAAAACAACCCTAATTCAATAAATGACCACATCAAATTATTCGCAAGAAATTGCTATACAAAAACGCTCAAAGGCATTTTTTATGTAGAATCAATAATAAAAAAGTTATAGCGCTTTAAAGCTCGTCACCCCCAAAATTTTTGTCATTTTTCGTTCATATCTTTTTTATTATTAATAATACCGCAAAACGTTATTTACGAAAGTTGTAGACAATTTGATTATCTAAAAAAAATATTCTTACAAAAAATCTGTAGGACTCCCGGTTTCCGAGCAATAAGCAAAAACATTTTTCACCACTCAAAACAAGATGGCGGCCGAACGTCACGCCTCCGGAACCCGAAAACTCGGTTTTATACTCCCAACCAACTCCCCTACACATTCAAAAAAAATGCTGTTTACATAAAATGTTCAGCCAATGTCCCATTTGACTGGACTATATGCCTGAATGAAATGGAGGGTAATGGGGGAATGGGTTTGGGGTTGGTCATGATGGGAAATACAAGACTCGTCTTTCATCCGTGTTTGTCATAGTTTTATTTATTGTTTCTACGATGAGAGAAAATTTGCTGATAATTTCTTGTAGCTGAAATAACATTAATAAAATTAATGACTCTCACATCTGCGATACAACCAGGCTTTATGTACCTTCGATAGCACATTTATCGCACGTACAATTCGGCTTATTTTATTTATTTATTTATTTATTTTGTTCCCTTCTATTTTCTTCTTTTTCTTATATATATATATAAAAAAAAATATTTTCCCGGTTTCCCGTTTTTTTTTTTGGTTTTGACTTCTTACTGTGTTGAAGCTGTGTGGAAACGTGCCAAAGGAGCCCGGAAAGGGATCAACTTGTTGTTGGCATTAAGGGAATTGAAATGGCTTTTTTCTGTGGTATTTATTTCCCTACCGCTCACCCCGGCCCTCAATCAAACCCAAAAAAAACCCCACCCAGCATTGCAGGAAAATAAAACCTTGTTTGTTCCCTCCCTCCCGTTCTCCTCTGCCCCACCAACCCCCAACTTTGGCTACTCTATTCTGACCAAAGAATTATAACGATAACTATACATGTGTGTGTATGTATGTGTTTGTGTATACACGAGAGAAGCGTGTCCTTTTTAACCACCAACAACAATGTATTAAAGTAAATCCTTTGTGAACTCCTGTGTAAGAAGGGATAAGAACTTATCCTTTGAGACAGGATACGTTATGAATATATAATTTTAATTTTTTTTCCCGGAAAGAATGTTGTTAATGATAAATGATTGTTAAAGTAAATCAAATTAAAAATAAATATTGGGAGGTGGGGGGGGGGGGGCAAAAAACGTGTGGCAATTAACCGTATGTATGATGAAAAACTACTCAAACTTTGGACATTGATGTACCGGACACTAAGGAAAACGAAAATCCACATTTTTAACCTCCTCAGGTTGGATGGACGACGTAGCCTCACTGAAATCTCGTGGAAGAAATTTCTAGATTTAATCCTGGACCTAAAAAACACAAGGCGTGCACATCGACCAAAGGATAAAAAAAACCCTGTATATAGCCTTCTACGCCTGTTAAAAGACCTTAGGCTGGGATCTGCCTTACGTATTCTGAAAGCTGTTTAAAGAGCTTTAAGTTCCTATTCACTAACAGGGCACCGGCAGGCCGTGGCCTTACAGTCCAGGTCGGCAGGCATGGCCCGATGAAGGTCTCACATTACTCAGTCTGACTAAGGGATGAGAACTTGAGGCAACCGCCTGACAGGCCGTGGACTGTAGGTCACACAGGCCCACTGGCGAAGAGGACAATTTAGCGTAGCAGGTTTGTCAGTTCAAGTGTAAAAATGTTTACGGTCTCAACGAAAACTTCACGACTGAAGAGAAGTTCACTTCTTCAGGCCCGGAATGACGATAAATGCTCACAAGCATAAAGATTTTGGTCAGTTTTCCGGGGCCACAGGCCACGGCCTGCCGGCGGCTGGTGAGTGTGTGATGATTCTTGGCCTCAAGACGAGAAACCTTCAGGTCATGGCCTGCCGGCGGCCTGTGTATGACTGGAGGCCTTTACAGAAAAACCCTTAAGCTTTAGTTTAACATAACTCATACAAAGCTTTAGTTTTTGTTCTTGCGTTCCCAGCAGGAAAAGTGGAAGCAGCTTCTTCTGGAATTAAATTGGAAGTGCTTCCTGGTCGCGCTTCAGAAGCATTTTGGAAGATTTTCCTGTGCATATGACTACAAATAAGTCATTCTCAACTTTGTTAGTAAATTTTCTGTTTTGAGAGATTCTCTGGATCTCTGCTTGCAAAACTTAAAACTTCAAAATAGCTTCCCAGGAAGCTAATTAGAAGAAAATCGAATAAACTGCTTCTTGCTAATGACATGCAATTGTAAAAAAGATATGGTTAGGGATACGGAACAAGGATAGCTTCTTAATGCATCAGTGAATGCTTCTATTTCCCGCTGGGTTGCTATTTCAGGCAATTATGTTAGTGATCGTGAAGGATGTCATTTGGTATACTCAATAGATCAGTTCTGGTTAGATTACGGAGGTCGAGCATCATTGGACATGATTACTACTCAGTTGGGCACAGCAATTATCTATATTAATAAAAGAAATTTTCTGTATGTATGTATGTATGTATGTATGTATGTATGTATGTATGTGTGCGCTATAGCGGGCGCACCAGTCATCGTAGAGCTTCGAAATTTTGCATGAATGACCGTTGGGGTCTGCCATGAAACACCTTGAAGCCCGATTATCGAAATTCATCATGGCCGCCGAAATATGGCCGAAATTCAAAATGGCCACCCAAATATGAATTTGCAAATTGTGCTCCGCGATTTCAATGAAAGTTGGTATCTAGTGGGTTTTAAGGTCGCTAATAACGAATTTGTGGTGAAAACCTATAAATTCAAAATGGCCGCGCCAATATGGCCGACGAATTTGCCAATTGTGTTCCGATTCGAATGAAAATCGGTATCTGGGGTTTTTTGTGGTAGTAAATAACGAATTTATGATCAGAACTTTTAAATTTAAAATGGCCGCGCCAATATGTCGGACGAATTTTTCCAATTGTATTCCCATTCCAATGAAAATGGATATCTAGGGGTTTTTAAGGTTGCAAATAACGAATTTATGATCAAAACTTATAAATCCAAAATGGCTGCACCAATATGGCCGATGAGTTTGCCAATTGTGTTCCGATTCCAATGAAAATCGATATCTGGGGGTTTTTAAGGTAATAAATAAAGAATTTATGATCAAAACCTATAAATTTTAAATTTCGCCCGAGAACGCCCGAGAAGAAATATTACAATATTTTTTATAGGTAACTCAAAATTTCTGTATGGTATGCAAAATCAGTTTTTCCAGATTTTTTGTTGTTTTCATTATACTTTTTTCCTACCGCGGACAGTGCACACATAAACTTTTTTTATTTAAAGGCGTTGCAACGCACGCGGGGTTTTTACTAGTTTTAAATATGATATAGAAAAATAGTATTTAAGTACCAAAACATACCCTTCCCCTACATGTTCATCACTTGGCAATATAAATTTAAAAAAAATACCCTAAAAGTATGCAAAACTAAAAATGAACGACCCACAGAGACGCTAAGTCTTTAATAGATTTTCTTGCGACTACTTGTAAATTAGTTTAATAACCCTCCCCGCCTACCCCCACAAACATAAAAATTTGCAAATAATTTTTTTTTAATATTAAAAATACTTTAAGAAGGCGTTTTTGTTTTTTATTCATATTTTTTTATTCTTTCATCCCTTGCACGCATTAAATTTAAAACTACCGCATAATGACATAATTACCCGCTCGTGTGGGGTTAGTTAGTGCACAAAAACGTATTTTGTTATATACAAATACAAAGATACATAAGTGAGCAGCTACTACAGCAGTTTTTATTAGTGGAACCGCAATTATTTTATGTTTTTTTTAGAGAGAGGCAGAAAGAGAGAGAGAGAGAGAGGTACATACAGGTAGAAGTGGTGATTGCTAGGGTGGTGCACAGTAGGGGGTTGATGATTCTTCTGTATAAACATGCTTTGGGCCAAATTTACTGAAATGGGAAAATAATTGATGTCAATCGGGGCTAAATGACCACTTTTGTTTGTTAGTTACAAAAAGGATTAAAACTATATTAACTGAACGCGAAAATTGCGTAAAAGGGATGTTATTAGTGGTTACGAAAATATATAGTAAAAATACGTAAAGGTTTGTTGGTGGTGCTATGGTGTTTTTCTTCTATCAAAGAAAAATATTGCTGTTGAAATAATGAATGGTGGTAAAGAAATTGAGATATTAGGGGTGAATGAAGGGACAGAGAAGATATATAAAATATGAAGGAGGTTGTTAGCCTGAAAATTGTGTGTGAACAAAAGCAAAAAAAAATTTTTTTTTTTTGAGAGAGAGAGGGTCTGCAAGGGTTCTGTCTGTCACGTTGGCATTCATCAAATGTTCAATTCATTGTGGCCTGTCAAAAGAGAAATAATTTCCCAATTTGTCGTTCAACTTGTCGCAGCAGGGATTATGTAGGATATTTTAACATGGACTTTCTTTTTCTTTTTTCACTGACTTCAAAAAAGGAGGTTATATTTTTTTAAGTAAACCTCCCATCAACCGACAACGTTTACTAATATCAATTCGGAACCACTTCTTGTTTACGTATACACAAGGCCGGGGCTTAGTTTTTTTGCGACCGGTGCAGTATACCATATTGCGCCCCCCCCCCCCCCCATCAGCTGTTCATTTTTTGATCGCAGTGAAGGACAAAGGAAAAAGACACAAACACTCTGTGGAGTTCCTGAAAACGAAGCTACGGGAACACTTTTTCATTTTTTTTAAGTTTTAAAGTTTTGTAAAATTACGCCCCCGTGTAATTGCGCCCGGTGCAAGTGCACCATTTGCACCTATGAAAGCGTCGCCCCTGCGTATACCTACATATTTAGCGATACAGGAAGGGAAAGGATGGAGAGAAGAGCTAAACAAAAACAAAATCCAGCTCAAAAATAAGGATAGTAAAATTTATGAACAATAAATAACAACAACAACAAAAAATATTGTAAAAGAATAAAAAAATTGAATGGGAGAAAGAGTTTTCCATTAAGTTGAAGTTATTTTTTGCCCAGTTTTTATTAATTCATTTTTTCACAATCCGTTGCTTCCCGTTTCGTTTTTATGCTGTCGCCAACTACGTATGACGTTCAATTTCATAGCAATTCGTCAAATCAAAAGTTTTCTGGACTTAACAACTGGAACCGATAAAAGGTTGTGTGCGGGTAGAAGGATTTTTTACTTTTATGGTTGACCATAATCCACTACCACTACTACTACTACTACTACTACACCACACATAACCAACCATCAATTCAATCAATTGACGGGGGTCGAGGAATGATGATGATGAGATCCAGTGGTTCTGTGCGAGACGAACCGTATGAAAGCAATTTAATTCAGGACTAAATTGTAATTCAATTTCCCTGTTCGTTAGCAAGTGATTAAACTAAGCCACACACAAAAAAAAACGAAGAATTTCCTACCATCCCCATCCAAAACAACCCCCCCCCCCCGCCCGGCATCCTCACACCATCAAATCACTGAAACTGAAAATCTGTCAGTCAAATTGTTAGCCTCCTACTGTGAGGCAAGATATTTATCCATTTGATGGCGCCCAACTCTTTTTTCTCCTTCTCCCTCCATCTCTGTGTCTCTCGATCTCTATTTCATTTTATTTATTGTTCTGTCTCATGGCACAATCTACTAGATTGTATCTCCCCCACCTGGGCTTTAAAAGATGGTCTGTGGCGTAATAATTATGAATGTATTAAAGAAGATGGTTGAATGGCGCAGAGAGAGGGAGAGCGAGAGAGAGAGTTTCGAAGGATAGATTATGATGTATATATATATACTACGGGCATAAGGATAACTTAGGAAAATTGTTGTGGCTTTCTGATAGGAATGTTTAGGTATTTGGGATTATGAGATTCATTTGGGCATTTGATATCTTATCACACTGAAAACAGTATTCATTTTAGAATTGATTTATTGCGGCGTGGGGGGGGGGGATGTTTAGGTAATTGTACTAACCAAATTTTATACACCTTTTTGAAAGTCTTAATAGCTGGTCACCATCAATCCCAGATTTAGTGCGCGAAGCAATAATCTTTTTATTCTTAAATCTTTGCTTTCTATTAGGGCATGATGGGAAATTATTATTGCTACACCCATGACATTGTCTGGAATCATAAACAATAGCATTACCATTGCCAAAATCTAAATACATTTACACACATACACAGATAATCAAATTTATATATATATATTCCCACTTATCTTCTGCCAAAATTTTGTGTCTCCTTGTTTGCTACACACACACACTCACAACATTTGTATTAGCATTTACCTTAGCCATCATCACTCTATACTTTTTGTATATCACAACATTTATATACAAAAAAACTCACCGTCAATAATCCAAAATTACTGTGACAGTGAATAAGTTGTGGAATGGAAGGCATTTGGCGGGGAGGGCGGACGGTGAAAGGGGTGTGTGGATCACGGAAATGGGGGTAGGAGTGCCAGTCGACCAGTCGACATCTGGTAGAAGATATTTATGCAAATTGCTAGTGTAACCATTTCTTTTCGTTCATCGCCCTACAGAAACGCTTCTTTTCTTTACTCTTTCTCTCTCTCTGTATCTATCTACATATCTTCTTAACGTATTCGATGTAGAACATACTCTATGCCACCGCATGTTAAATCCGGATGGTTGAGTATGTTGACGGTTCATGAAGCAAAAATTTCATAATATAGATAGATTGTGGGGGGGGGGGGTAAAAAGAATTCGTGTTTTTTGGGTGACATAGTAGCATAAATAAGAAATTCAATAAAATTATACTGTCAAAAATGGTTACTATAATATTAAAATCCCTTTAAAAAAATTAACAAATAAAAAATCCTCCTAAAACTATGCAATTTTAAATAAAAATTGAATTTAAAAAAAACTCCGAGAAATATGCAATTTTATATTTTAAAAAGTATGCAATCTATATACCAACGAACAGGTAAGCGCATCACTTGAGAACGGCAGGACCGATTCGTGAGTCCTGCCTTCGGTTGTCCACGGAAGTTCGGCTGTAAGGAAGGTACACAAATAGGTAATAAAACGGTAGTACAAGGGTAATAAAATGCAAATAAAATGGTAATAAAAGGGTAATATAAGGTTAATAAAAGAGTAATAAAAGGTTAATAAAAGGGTAATAAAAGCGTAATAAAAGGTTAATGAAAAGGTAATAAACGGTAATAAAAAATGTAATAAACGGGTTATAAAAGGGAAATAAACGGGTAATAAACGGGTAATAAAAGGGTAATAAAAGGGTAATAAAACAAAATATCAAAAAAGTGCATTTGATACACAATTTAAAAGGCTGAGTTTGTGTTTATTATTTTGAACAGACGGACGCATGAACCGAGATAAACTTGTATAAACATTTTTCAGTGAAAAACCTAAACTATAAGGCATACGAAAATTGTTCATATCAACACTGTGTTAGATCTAAAATCATCAATGGGCGGGGGGTTGATATACTAAGGCCAAAACAATTCATTTTTTTATCGTATATATATAAACAGGATGTTCTTATATCCAAGATTATTATTATTTTTTACTTCCAACATATGATAATGTCAATCGTAATAGAAACTCAAACCGGATAATCCTCATTGTAATATATCCTTTTTACAAGATAAAACATTTATACTCCCTTTGGTGGGTATGGTGGTAGCATGTACGTATGTAAGTCACGATTTGGTCTTGTGTATATGTTGTATCTATATTCTTTCTCTAAATTTTTTTTTTGTTCTTCGTTTCCTTTTGAATAAGGGAAAATATTTAACGTATTCTGACATTTCAATCCTTTTTTTGAAAGGTAGCACCATGTCGCGTTTGTTTTCTTTCACACAGAGAGAATATAAAATGGATACAAAAAGATGCCCCGAAGCATATAAGATATAATACACTACATCATACATATGGTGAGATAGCTGACAGTAGCAATAATGTGTACATATATATTTTATGTTGGTGGGGAACAAAAATTCAGATATATAGTAAAAACGAATACTAGTAAAATGATATGAGGAATGCCATATTCGGTTTATCGAAGCAACAATAACAGCAACGGTATCAGGGGGAAAAAAACCTGCTTAACAGCCCGAGTAAGCGGTGGAGACAATAACTATAGAAATTTAGCTTGACATATATTTATCCTGACACTCGTGTGATAGAAAAAAATCAAATCAATGATTTTCAGGAGACAGGTAGAATAAGGTCATTGAATTTAACATTTATTCAGTATTTATCCGACTACAATAAGTTATTTGATGCAAATGCGAAACTTGGAATAAGATACTTTGGCAAAAAAGTATTTCCCGCGGTAAAGGCTGCTTAAGGCCCCCCCCTGGAGAAATCACAAAAAAGGTCCTCACGCCCGAACCCGTTAGAATTTTTGGGAAAACCCAACTGATCTGGATTCAGGGGAGCGAACCCTTTCCAACGAGGCCCCATTCGTCGAAATCGGAGCACTTTGGCAAAAAAGTGCAAAAAAAACCAAGGTTAACCCCTTTGAATTTTTAGCGATTTTGGGTAAATTTTGGAGCGGCCCTTTTTTGGATGGGAAATTTTTAAGGGCCCTCTAGGGAGGCTGTAAATTAAATTTGACACCGGTCTGACCAGTATTTCCTGAGATAATGGGTGTTGAAGGGCCCTCCTTGTGAAACCACAAAAGGGTCCATAACTCCCGAACCCGTTGGAATTTTCCGGAACAAGCAACGGTTCTGGATTCAGGGGAGCGAACCCTTTCCAACGAGGCCCCACTCGTCGAAATCGGAGCACTTTGGCAAAAAAGTGCAAAAAAAAACCAAGGTTAACCCCTTTGAATTTTTAGCGATTTTGGGTAAATTTTGGAGCGGCCCTTTTTTGGATGGGAAATTGTTAGGGGCCCTCTAGGGATGCTGTAAATTAAATTTGACACCGGTCTGACCAGTATTTCCTGAGATAATGGGTGTTGAAGGGCCCTCCTTGTGAAACCACAAAAAAAACCAAGGTTAACCCCTTTGAATTTTTAGCGATTTTGGGTAAATTTTGGAGCGGCCCTTTTTTGGATGGGAAATTGTTAGGGGCCCTCTAGGGATGCTGTAAATTAAATTTGACACCGGTCTGACCAGTATTTCCTGAGATAATAGGTGTTTAAGGGCCCGCCTTGTGAAACCACAAAAGGGTCCATAACTCCCGAACCCGTTGGAATTTTCCGAAACAAGCAACGGTTCTGGATTCAGGGGAGCGAACCCTTTCCAACGAGGCCCCATTCGTTGAAATCGGAGCACTTTGGCAAAAAAGTGCAAAAAAAAACCAAGGTTAACCCCTTTGAATTTTTAGCGATTTTGGGTAAATTTTGGAGCGGCCCTTTTTTGGATGGGAAATTGTTAGGGGCCCTCTAGGGATGCTGTAAATTAAATTTGACACCGGTCTGACCAGTATTTCCTGAGATAATAGGTGTTTAAGGGCCCGCCTTGTGAAACCACAAAAGGGTCCATAACTCCCGAACCCGTTGGAATTTTCCGGAACAAGCAACGGTTCTGGATTCAGGGGAGCGAACCCTTTCCAACGAGGCCCCATTCGTCGAAATCGGAGCACTTTGGCAAAAAAGTGCAAAAAAAAACAAGGTTAACCCCTTTGAATTTTTAGCGATTTTGGGTAAATTTTGGAGCGGCCCTTTTTTGGATGGGAAATTGTTAGGGGCCCTCTAGGGATGCTGTAAATTAAATTTGACACCGGTCTGACCAGTATTTCCTGAGATAATAGGTGTTTAAGGGCCCGCCTTGTGAAACCACAAAAGGGTCCATAACTCCCGAACCCGTTGGAATTTTCCGGAACAAGCAACGGTTCTGGATTCAGGGGAGCGAACCCTTTCCAACGAGGCCAAGAGCGGCCCTTTTTGGATGGGAAATTGTTAGGGGCCCTCTAGGGATGCTGTAAATTAAATTTGACACCGGTCTGACCAGTATTTCCTGAGATAATGGGTGTCGAAGGGCCCTCCTTGTGAAACCACAAAAAAAACCAAGGTTAACCCCTTTGAATTTTTAGCGATTTTGGGTAAATTTTGGAGCGGCCCTTTTTTGGATGGGAAATTGTTAGGGGCCCTCTAGGGATGCTGTAAATTAAATTTGACACCGGTCTGACCAGTATTTCCTGAGATAATAGGTGTTTAAGGGCCCGCCTTGTGAAACCACAAAAGGGTCCATAACTCCCGAACCCGTTGGAATTTTCCGGAACAAGCAACGGTTCTGGATTCAGGGGAGCGAACCCTTTCCAACGAGGCCCCATTCGTCGAAATCGGAGCACTTTGGCAAAAAAGTGCAAAAAAAACCAAGGTTAACCCCTTTGAATTTTTAGCGATTTTGGGTACATTTTGGAGCGGCCCTTTTTTGGATGGGAAATTGTTAGGGGCCTTCTAGGGAGGCTGTAAATTAAATTTGACACCGGTCTGACCAGTATTTCCTGAGATAATGGGTGTTGAAGGGCCCTCCTTGTGAAACCACAAAAGGGTCCATAACTCCCGAACCCGTTGGAATTTTCCGGAACAAGCAACGGTTCTGGATTCAGGGGAGCGAACCCTTTCCAACGAGGCCCCATTCGTCGAAATCGGAGCACTTTGGCAAAAAAGTGCAAAAAAAACCAAGGTTAACCCCTTTGAATTTTTAGCGATTTTGGGTAAATTTTGGAGCGGCCCTTTTTTGGATGGGAAATTGTTAGGGGCCTTCTAGGGAGGCTGTAAATTAAATTTGACACCGGTCTGACCAGTATTTCCTGAGATAATGGGTGTTGAAGGGCCCTCCTTGTGAAACCACAAAAGGGTCCATAACTCCCGAACCCGTTGGAATTTTCCGGAACAAGCAACGGTTCTGGATTCAGGGGAGCGAACCCTTTCCAACGAGGCCCCATTCGTCGAAATCGGAGCACTTTGGCAAAAAAGTGCAAAAAAAAACAAGGTTAACCCCTTTGAATTTTTAGCGATTTTGGGTAAATTTTGGAGCGGCCCTTTTTTGGATGGGAAATTGTTAGGGGCCCTCTAGGGATGCTGTAAATTAAATTTGACACCGGTCTGACCAGTATTTCCTGAGATAATAGGTGTTTAAGGGCCCGCCTTGTGAAACCACAAAAGGGTCCATAACTCCCGAACCCGTTGGAATTTTCCGGAACAAGCAACGGTTCTGGATTCAGGGGAGCGAACCCTTTCCAACGAGGCCAAGAGCGGCCCTTTTTGGATGGGAAATTGTTAGGGGCCCTCTAGGGATGCTGTAAATTAAATTTGACACCGGTCTGACCAGTATTTCCTGAGATAATGGGTGTCGAAGGGCCCTCCTTGTGAAACCACAAAAAAAACCAAGGTTAACCCCTTTGAATTTTTAGCGATTTTGGGTAAATTTTGGAGCGGCCCTTTTTTGGATGGGAAATTGTTAGGGGCCCTCTAGGGATGCTGTAAATTAAATTTGACACCGGTCTGACCAGTATTTCCTGAGATAATGGGTGTTGAAGGGCCCTCCTTGTGAAACCACAAAAGGGTCCATAACTCCCGAACCCGTTGGAATTTTCCGGAACAAGCAACGGTTCTGGATTCAGGGGAGCGAACCCTTTCCAACGAGGCCCCATTCGTCGAAATCGGAGCACTTTGGCAAAAAAGTGCAAAAAAAAACCAAGGTTAACCCCTTTGAATTTTTAGCGATTTTGGGTAAATTTTGGAGCGGCCCTTTTTTGGATGGGAAATTGTTAGGGGCCCTCTAGGGATGCTGTAAATTAAATTTGACACCGGTCTGACCAGTATTTCCTGAGATAATGGGTGTTGAAGGGCCCTCCTTGTGAAACCACAAAAAAAACCAAGGTTAACCCCTTTGAATTTTTAGCGATTTTGGGTAAATTTTGGAGCGGCCCTTTTTTGGATGGGAAATTGTTAGGGGCCCTCTAGGGATGCTGTAAATTAAATTTGACACCGGTCTGACCAGTATTTCCTGAGATAATGGGTGTTGAAGGGCCCTCCTTGTGAAACCACAAAAGGGTCCATAACTCCCGAACCCGTTGGAATTTTCCGGAACAAGCAACGGTTCTGGATTCAGGGGAGCGAACCCTTTCCAACGAGGCCCCACTCGTCGAAATCGGAGCACTTTGGCAAAAAAGTGCAAAAAAAAACCAAGGTTAACCCCTTTGAATTTTTAGCGATTTTGGGTAAATTTTGGAGCGGCCCTTTTTTGGATGGGAAATTGTTAGGGGCCCTCTAGGGATGCTGTAAATTAAATTTGACACCGGTCTGACCAGTATTTCCTGAGATAATAGGTGTTTAAGGGCCCGCCTTGTGAAACCACAAAAGGGTCCATAACTCCCGAACCCGTTGGAATTTTCCGAAACAAGCAACGGTTCTGGATTCAGGGGAGCGAACCCTTTCCAACGAGGCCCCATTCGTCGAAATCGGAGCACTTTGGCAAAAAAGTGCAAAAAAAAACAAGGTTAACCCCTTTGAATTTTTAGCGATTTTGGGTAAATTTTGGAGCGGCCCTTTTTTGGATGGGAAATTGTTAGGGGCCCTCTAGGGATGCTGTAAATTAAATTTGACACCGGTCTGACCAGTATTTCCTGAGATAATAGGTGTTTAAGGGCCCGCCTTGTGAAACCACAAAAGGGTCCATAACTCCCGAACCCGTTGGAATTTTCCGGAACAAGCAACGGTTCTGGATTCAGGGGAGCGAACCCTTTCCAACGAGGCCAAGAGCGGCCCTTTTTGGATGGGAAATTGTTAGGGGCCCTCTAGGGATGCTGTAAATTAAATTTGACACCGGTCTGACCAGTATTTCCTGAGATAATGGGTGTCGAAGGGCCCTCCTTGTGAAACCACAAAAAAAACCAAGGTTAACCCCTTTGAATTTTTAGCGATTTTGGGTAAATTTTGGAGCGGCCCTTTTTTGGATGGGAAATTGTTAGGGGCCCTCTAGGGATGCTGTAAATTAAATTTGACACCGGTCTGACCAGTATTTCCTGAGATAATGGGTGTTGAAGGGCCCTCCTTGTGAAACCACAAAAGGGTCCATAACTCCCGAACCCGTTGGAATTTTCCGGAACAAGCAACGGTTCTGGATTCAGGGGAGCGAACCCTTTCCAACGAGGCCCCATTCGTCGAAATCGGAGCACTTTGGCAAAAAAGTGCAAAAAAAAACAAGGTTAACCCCTTTGAATTTTTAGCGATTTTGGGTAAATTTTGGAGCGGCCCTTTTTTGGATGGGAAATTGTTAGGGGCCCTCTAGGGATGCTGTAAATTAAATTTGACACCGGTCTGACCAGTATTTCCTGAGATAATAGGTGTTTAAGGGCCCGCCTTGTGAAACCACAAAAGGGTCCATAACTCCCGAACCCGTTGGAATTTTCCGGAACAAGCAACGGTTCTGGATTCAGGGGAGCGAACCCTTTCCAACGAGGCCAAGAGCGGCCCTTTTTGGATGGGAAATTGTTAGGGGCCCTCTAGGGATGCTGTAAATTAAATTTGACACCGGTCTGACCAGTATTTCCTGAGATAATGGGTGTCGAAGGGCCCTCCTTGTGAAACCACAAAAAAAACCAAGGTTAACCCCTTTGAATTTTTAGCGATTTTGGGTAAATTTTGGAGCGGCCCTTTTTTGGATGGGAAATTGTTAGGGGCCCTCTAGGGATGCTGTAAATTAAATTTGACACCGGTCTGACCAGTATTTCCTGAGATAATGGGTGTTGAAGGGCCCTCCTTGTGAAACCACAAAAGGGTCCATAACTCCCGAACCCGTTGGAATTTTCCGGAACAAGCAACGGTTCTGGATTCAGGGGAGCGAACCCTTTCCAACGAGGCCCCATTCGTCGAAATCGGAGCACTTTGGCAAAAAAGTGCAAAAAAAAACAAGGTTAACCCCTTTGAATTTTTAGCGATTTTGGGTAAATTTTGGAGCGGCCCTTTTTTGGATGGGAAATTGTTAGGGGCCCTCTAGGGATGCTGTAAATTAAATTTGACACCGGTCTGACCAGTATTTCCTGAGATAATAGGTGTTTAAGGGCCCGCCTTGTGAAACCACAAAAGGGTCCATAACTCCCGAACCCGTTGGAATTTTCCGGAACAAGCAACGGTTCTGGATTCAGGGGAGCGAACCCTTTCCAACGAGGCCAAGAGCGGCCCTTTTTGGATGGGAAATTGTTAGGGGCCCTCTAGGGATGCTGTAAATTAAATTTGACACCGGTCTGACCAGTATTTCCTGAGATAATGGGTGTCGAAGGGCCCTCCTTGTGAAACCACAAAAAAAACCAAGGTTAACCCCTTTGAATTTTTAGCGATTTTGGGTAAATTTTGGAGCGGCCCTTTTTTGGATGGGAAATTGTTAGGGGCCCTCTAGGGATGCTGTAAATTAAATTTGACACCGGTCTGACCAGTATTTCCTGAGATAATGGGTGTTGAAGGGCCCTCCTTGTGAAACCACAAAAGGGTCCATAACTCCCGAACCCGTTGGAATTTTCCGGAACAAGCAACGGTTCTGGATTCAGGGGAGCGAACCCTTTCCAACGAGGCCCCATTCGTCGAAATCGGAGCACTTTGGCAAAAAAGTGCAAAAAAAAACAAGGTTAACCCCTTTGAATTTTTAGCGATTTTGGGTAAATTTTGGAGCGGCCCTTTTTTGGATGGGAAATTGTTAGGGGCCCTCTAGGGATGCTGTAAATTAAATTTGACACCGGTCTGACCAGTATTTCCAGAGATAATAGGTGTTTAAGGGCCCGCCTTGTGAAACCACAAAAGGGTCCATAACTCCCGAACCCGTTGGAATTTTCCGGAACAAGCAACGGTTCTGGATTCAGGGGAGCGAACCCTTTCCAACGAGGCCAAGAGCGGCCCTTTTTGGATGGGAAATTGTTAGGGGCCCTCTAGGGATGCTGTAAATTAAATTTGACACCGGTCTGACCAGTATTTCCTGAGATAATGGGTGTCGAAGGGCCCTCCTTGTGAAACCACAAAAAAAACCAAGGTTAACCCCTTTGAATTTTTAGCGATTTTGGGTAAATTTTGGAGCGGCCCTTTTTTGGATGGGAAATTGTTAGGGGCCCTCTAGGGATGCTGTAAATTAAATTTGACACCGGTCTGACCAGTATTTCCTGAGATAATGGGTGTCGAAGGGCCCTCCTTGTGAAACCACAAAAAAAACCAAGGTTAACCCCTTTGAATTTTTAGCGATTTTGGGTAAATTTTGGAGCGGCCCTTTTTTGGATGGGAAATTGTTAGGGGCCCTCTAGGGATGCTGTAAATTAAATTTGACACCGGTCTGACCAGTATTTCCTGAGATAATGGGTGTTGAAGGGCCCTCCTTGTGAAACCACAAAAGGGTCCATAACTCCCGAACCCGTTGGAATTTTCCGGAACAAGCAACGGTTCTGGATTCAGGGGAGCGAACCCTTTCCAACGAGGCCCCATTCGTCGAAATCGGAGCACTTTGGCAAAAAAGTGCAAAAAAAAACAAGGTTAACCCCTTTGAATTTTTAGCGATTTTGGGTAAATTTTGGAGCGGCCCTTTTTTGGATGGGAAATTGTTAGGGGCCCTCTAGGGATGCTGTAAATTAAATTTGACACCGGTCTGACCAGTATTTCCTGAGATAATAGGTGTTTAAGGGCCCTCCTTGTGAAACCACAAAAGGGTCCATAACTCCCGAACCCGTTGGAATTTTCCGGAACAAGCAACGGTTCTGGATTCAGGGGAGCGAACCCTTTCCAACGAGGCCCCACTCGTCGAAATCGGAGCACTTTGGCAAAAAAGTGCAAAAAAAACCAAGGTTAACCCCTTTGAATTTTTAGCGATTTTGGGTAAATTTTGGAGCGGCCCTTTTTTGGATGGGAAATTGTTAGGGGCCCTCTAGGGATGCTGTAAATTAAATTTGACACCGGTCTGACCAGTATTTCCTGAGATAATGGGTGTTGAAGGGCCCTCCTTGTGAAACCACAAAAGGGTCCATAACTCCCGAACCCGTTGGAATTTTCCGGAACAAGCAACGGTTCTGGATTCAGGGGAGCGAACCCTTTCCAACGAGGCCCCATTCGTCGGAGCACTTTGGCAAAAAAGTGCAAAAAAAAACCAAGGTTAACCCCTTTGAATTTTTAGCGATTTTGGGTAAATTTTGGAGCGGCCCTTTTTTGGATGGGAAATTGTTAGGGGCCTTCTAGGGAGGCTGTAAATTAAATTTGACACCGGTCTGACCAGTATTTCCTGAGATAATGGGTGTTTAAGGGCCCTCCTTGTGAAACCACAAAAGGGTCCATAACTCCCGAACCCGTTGGAATTTTCCGGAACAAGCAACGGTTCTGGATTCAGGGGAGCGAACCCTTTCCAACGAGGCCCCACTCGTCGAAATCGGAGGACTTTGGCAAAAAAGTGCAAAAAAAAACCAAGGTTAACCCCTTTGAATTTTTAGCGATTTTGGGTAAATTTTGGAGCGGCCCTTTTTTGGATGGGAAATTATTAGGGGCCCTCTAGGGAGGCTGTAAATTAAATTTGACACCGGTCTGACCAGTATTTCCTGAGATAATGGGTGTTGAAGGGCCCTCCTTGTGAAACCACAAAAGGGTCCATAACTCCCGAACCCGTTGGAATTTTCCGGAACAAGCAAAGGTTCTGGATTCAGGGGAGCGAACCCTTTCCAACGAGGCCCCATTCGTCGAAATCGGAGCACTTTGGCAAAAAAGTGCAAAAAAAACAAGGTACCCTTTGAATTTTTAGCGATTTTGGGTAAATTTTGGAGCGGCCCTTTTTTGGATGGGAAATTGTTAGGGGCCCTCTAGGGATGCTGTAAATTAAATTTGACACCGGTCTGACCAGTATTTCCTGAGATAATAGGTGTTTAAGGGCCCTCCTTGTGAAACCACAAAAGGGTCCATAACTCCCGAACCCGTTGGAATTTTCCGGAACAAGCAACGGTTCTGGATTCAGGGGAGCGAACCCTTTCCAACGAGGCCCCACTCGTCGAAATCGGAGCACTTTGGCAAAAAAGTGCAAAAAAAAACCAAGGTTAACCCCTTTGAATTTTTAGCGATTTTGGGTAAATTTTGGAGCGGCCCTTTTTGGATGGGAAATTGTTAGGGGCCCTCTAGGGATGCTGTAAATTAAATTTGACACCGGTCTGACCAGTATTTCCTGAGATAATGGGTGTTGAAGGGCCCTCCTTGTGAAACCACAAAAGGGTCCATAACTCCCGAACCCGTTGGAATTTTCCGGAACAAGCAACGGTTCTGGATTCAGGGGAGCGAACCCTTTCCAACGAGGCCCCATTCGTCGAAATCGGAGCACTTTGGCAAAAAAGTGCAAAAAAACCAAGTTAACCCCTTTGAATTTTTAGCGATTTTGGGTAAATTTTGGAGCGGCCCTTTTTGGATGGGAAATTGTTAGGGGCCCTCTAGGGATGCTGTAAATTAAATTTGACACCGGTCTGACCAGTATTTCCTGAGATAATGGGTGTTGAAGGGCCCTCCTTGTGAAACCACAAAAGGGTCCATAACTCCCGAACCCGTTGGAATTTTCCGGAACAAGCAACGGTTCTGGATTCAGGGGAGCGAACCCTTTCCAACGAGGCCCCATTCGTCGAAATCGGAGCACTTTGGCAAAAAAGTGCAAAAAAAAACCAAGGTTAACCCCTTTGAATTTTTAGCGATTTTGGGTAAATTTTGGAGCGGCCCTTTTTTGGATGGGAAATTGTTAGGGGCCTTCTAGGGAGGCTGTAAATTAAATTTGACACCGGTCTGACCAGTATTTCCTGAGATAATGGGTGTTGAAGGGCCCTCCTTGTGAAACCACAAAAGGGTCCATAACTCCCGAACCCGTTGGAATTTTCCGGAACAAGCAACGGTTCTGGATTCAGGGGAGCGAACCCTTTCCAACGAGGCCCCATTCGTCGAAATCGGAGCACTTTGGCAAAAAAGTGCAAAAAAAAACCAAGGTTAACCCCTTTAAATTTTTAGCGATTTTGGGTAAATTTTGGAGCGGCCCTTTTTTGGATGGGAAATTATTAGGGGCCCTCTAGGGAGGCTGTAAATTAAATTTGACACCGGTCTGACCAGTATTTCCTGAGATAATGGGTGTTGAAGGGCCCTCCTTGTGAAACCACAAAAGGGTCCATAACTCCCGAACCCGTTGGAATTTTCCGGAACAAGCAACGGTTCTGGATTCAGGGGAGCGAACCCTTTCCAACGAGGCCCCATTCGTCGAAATCGGAGCACTTTGGCAAAAAAGTGCAAAAAAAACCCCTTTGAATTTTTAGCGATTTTGGGTAAATTTTGGAGCGGCCCTTTTTTGGATGGGAAATTGTTAGGGGCCCTCTAGGGAGGCTGTAAATTAAATTTGACACCGGTCTGACAAGTATTTCATGAGATAATGGGTGTTGAAGGGCCCTCCTTGTGAAACCACAAAAGGGTCCATAACTCCATAACTCGGAGCACTTTGGCAAAAAAGTGCAAAAAAAACCAAGGTTAACCCCTTTGAATTTTTAGCGATTTTGGGTAAATTTTGGAGCGGCCCTTTTTTGGATGGGAAATTGTTAGGGGCCCTCTAGGGAGGCTGTAAATTAAATTTGACACCGGTCTGACCAGTATTTCCTGAGATAATGGGTGTTGAAGGGCCCTCCTTGTGAAACCACAAAAGGGTCCATAACTCCCGAACCCGTTGGTATTTTCCGGAACAAGCAACGGTTCTGGATTCAGGGGAGCGAACCCTTTCCAACGAGGCCCCATTCGTCGAAATCGGAGCACTTTGGCAAAAAAGTGCAAAAAAAAAACCAAGGTTAACCCCTTTGAATTTTTAGCGATTTTGGGTAAATTTTGGAGCGGCCCTTTTTTGGATGGGAAATTGTTAGGGGCCTTCTAGGGAGGCTGTAAATTAAATTTGACACCGGTCTGACCAGTATTTCCTGAGATAATGGGTGTTGAAGGGCCCTCCTTGTGAAACCACAAAAGGGTCCATAACTCCATAACTCGGAGCACTTTGGCAAAAAAGTGCAAAAAAAACCAAGGTTAACCCCTTTGAATTTTTAGCGATTTTGGGTAAATTTTGGAGCGTCCCTTTTTTGGATGGGAAATTGTTAGGGGCCCTCTAGGGAGGCTGTAAATTAAATTTGACACCGGTCTGACCAGTATTTCCTGAGATAATGGGTGTTGAAGGGCCCTCCTTGTGAAACCACAAAAGGGTCCATAACTCCCGAACCCGTTGGAATTTTCCGGAACAAGCAAAGGTTCTGGATTCAGGGGAGCGAACCCTTTCCAACGAGGCCCCATTCGTCGAAATCGGAGCACTTTGGCAAAAAAGTGCAAAAAAAAAACCAAGGTTAACCCCTTTGAATTTTTAGCGATTTTGGGTAAATTTTGGAGCGGCCCTTTTTTGGATGGGAAATTGTTAGGGGCCTTCTAGGGAGGCTGTAAATTAAATTTGACACCGGTCTGACCAGTATTTCCTGAGATAATGGGTGTTGAAGGGCCCTCCTTGTGAAACCACAAAAGGGTCCATAACTCCCGAACCCGTTGGAATTTTCCGGAACAAGCAAAGGTTCTGGATTCAGGGGAGCGAACCCTTTCCAACGAGGCCCCATTCGTCGAAATCGGAGCACTTTGGCAAAAAAGTGCAAAAAAAAACCAAGGTTAACCCCTTTGAATTTTTAGCGATTTTGGGTAAATTTTGGAGCGGCCCTTTTTTGGATGGGAAATTGTTAGGGGCCTTCTAGGGAGGCTGTAAATTAAATTTGACACCGGTCTGACCAGTATTTCCTGAGATAATGGGTGTTTAAGGGCCCTCCTTGTGAAACCACAAAAGGGTCCATAACTCCCGAACCCGTTGGTATTTTCCGGAACAAGCAACGGTTCTGGATTCAGGGGAGCGAACCCTTTCCAACGAGGCCCCATTCGTCGAAATCGGAGCACTTTGGCAAAAAAGTGCAAAAAAAAAACCAAGTTAACCCCTTTGAATTTTTAGCGATTTTGGGTAAATTTTGGAGCGGCCCTTTTTTGGATGGGAAATTGTTAGGGGCCTTCTAGGGAGGCTGTAAATTAAATTTGACACCGGTCTGACCAGTATTTCCTGAGATAATGGGTGTTGAAGGGCCCTCCTTGTGAAACCACAAAAGGGTCCATAACTCCCGAACCCGTTGGTATTTTCCGGAACAAGCAACGGTTCTGGATTCAGGGGAGCGAACCCTTTCCAACGAGGCCCCATTCGTCGAAATCGGAGCACTTTGGCAAAAAAGTGCAAAAAAAAAACCAAGGTTAACCCCTTTGAATTTTTAGCGATTTTGGGTAAATTTTGGAGCGGCCCTTTTTTGGATGGGAAATTGTTAGGGGCCTTCTAGGGAGGCTGTAAATTAAATTTGACACCGGTCTGACCAGTATTTCCTGAGATAATGGGTGTTGAAGGGCCCTCCTTGTGAAACCACAAAAGGGTCCATAACTCCCCAACCCGTTGGAATTTTCCGGAACAAGCAAAGGTTCTGGATTCAGGGGAGCGAACCCTTTCCAACGAGGCCCCATTCGTCGAAATCGGAGCACTTTGGCAAAAAAGTGCAAAAAAAACCAAGGTTAACCCCTTTGAATTTTTAGCGATTTTGGGTAAATTTTGGAGCGGCCCTTTTTTGGATGGGAAATTGTTAGGGGCCTTCTAGGGAGGCTGTAAATTAAATTTGACACCGGTGTGACCAGTATTTCCTGAGATAATGGGTGTTGAAGGGCCCTCCTTGTGAAACCACAAAAGGGTCCATAACTCCCGAACCCGTTGGAATTTTCCGGAACAAGCAACGGTTCTGGATTGAGGGGAGCGAACCCTTTCCAACGAGGCCCCATTCGTCGAAATCGGAGCACTTTGGCAAAAAAGTGCAAAAAAAAACCAAGGTTAACCCCTTTGAATTTTTAGCGATTTTGGGTAAATTTTGGAGCGGCCCTTTTTTGGATGGGAAATTGTTAGGGGCCCTCTAGGGATGCTGTAAATTAAATTTGACACCGGTCTGACCAGTATTTCCTGAGATAATAGGTGTTTAAGGGCCCTCCTTGTGAAACCACAAAAGGGTCCATAACTCCCGAACCCGTTGGAATTTTCCGGAACAAGCAACGGTTCTGGATTCAGGGGAGCGAACCCTTTCCAACGAGGCCCCACTCGTCGAAATCGGAGCACTTTGGCAAAAAAGTGCAAAAAAAAACCAAGGTTAACCCCTTTGAATTTTTAGCGATTTTGGGTAAATTTTGGAGCGGCCCTTTTTGGATGGGAAATTGTTAGGGGCCCTCTAGGGATGCTGTAAATTAAATTTGACACCGGTCTGACCAGTATTTCCTGAGATAATGGGTGTTGAAGGGCCCTCCTTGTGAAACCACAAAAGGGTCCATAACTCCCGAACCCGTTGGAATTTTCCGGAACAAGCAACGGTTCTGGATTCAGGGGAGCGAACCCTTTCCAACGAGGCCCCATTCGTCGAAATCGGAGCACTTTGGCAAAAAAGTGCAAAAAAAAACCAAGGTTAACCCCTTTGAATTTTTAGCGATTTTGGGTAAATTTTGGAGCGGCCCTTTTTGGATGGGAAATTGTTAGGGGCCCTCTAGGGATGCTGTAAATTAAATTTGACACCGGTCTGACCAGTATTTCCTGAGATAATGGGTGTTGAAGGGCCCTCCTTGTGAAACCACAAAAGGGTCCATAACTCCCGAACCCGTTGGAATTTTCCGGAACAAGCAACGGTTCTGGATTCAGGGGAGCGAACCCTTTCCAACGAGGCCCCATTCGTCGAAATCGGAGCACTTTGGCAAAAAAGTGCAAAAAAAACCAAGGTTAACCCCTTTGAATTTTTAGCGATTTTGGGTAAATTTTGGAGCGGCCCTTTTTTGGATGGGAAATTGTTAGGGGCCTTCTAGGGAGGCTGTAAATTAAATTTGACACCGGTGTGACCAGTATTTCCTGAGATAATGGGTGTTGAAGGGCCCTCCTTGTGAAACCACAAAAGGGTCCATAACTCCCGAACCCGTTGGAATTTTCCGGAACAAGCAACGGTTCTGGATTCAGGGGAGCGAACCCTTTCCAACGAGGCCCCACTCGTCGAAATCGGAGCACTTTGGCAAAAAAGTGCAAAAAAAAACCAAGGTTAACCCCTTTGAATTTTTAGCGATTTTGGGTAAATTTTGGAGCGGCCCTTTTTGGATGGGAAATTGTTAGGGGCCCTCTAGGGATGCTGTAAATTAAATTTGACACCGGTCTGACCAGTATTTCCTGAGATAATGGGTGTTGAAGGGCCCTCCTTGTGAAACCACAAAAGGGTCCATAACTCCCGAACCCGTTGGAATTTTCCGGAACAAGCAACGGTTCTGGATTCAGGGGAGCGAACCCTTTCCAACGAGGCCCCACTCGTCGAAATCGGAGCACTTTGGCAAAAAAGTGCAAAAAAAAACCAAGGTTAACCCCTTTGAATTTTTAGCGATTTTGGGTAAATTTTGGAGCGGCCCTTTTTGGATGGGAAATTGTTAGGGGCCCTCTAGGGATGCTGTAAATTAAATTTGACACCGGTCTGACCAGTATTTCCTGAGATAATGGGTGTTGAAGGGCCCTCCTTGTGAAACCACAAAAGGGTCCATAACTCCCGAACCCGTTGGAATTTTCCGGAACAAGCAACGGTTCTGGATTCAGGGGAGCGAACCCTTTCCAACGAGGCCCCATTCGTCGAAATCGGAGCACTTTGGCAAAAAAGTGCAAAAAAAACCAAGGTTAACCCCTTTGAATTTTTAGCGATTTTGGGTAAATTTTGGAGCGGCCCTTTTTTGGATGGGAAATTGTTAGGGGCCCTCTAGGGATGCTGTAAATTAAATTTGACACCGGTCTGACCAGTATTTCCTGAGATAATAGGTGTTTAAGGGCCCTCCTTGTGAAACCACAAAAGGGTCCATAACTCCCGAACCCGTTGGAATTTTCCGGAACAAGCAACGGTTCTGGATTCAGGGGAGCGAACCCTTTCCAACGAGGCCCCACTCGTCGAAATCGGAGCACTTTGGCAAAAAAGTGCAAAAAAAACCAAGGTTAACCCCTTTGAATTTTTAGCGATTTTGGGTAAATTTTGGAGCGGCCCTTTTTGGATGGGAAATTGTTAGGGGCCCTCTAGGGATGCTGTAAATTAAATTTGACACCGGTCTGACCAGTATTTCCTGAGATAATGGGTGTTGAAGGGCCCTCCTTGTGAAACCACAAAAGGGTCCATAACTCCCGAACCCGTTGGAATTTTCCGGAACAAGCAACGGTTCTGGATTCAGGGGAGCGAACCCTTTCCAACGAGGCCCCATTCGTCGAAATCGGAGCACTTTGGCAAAAAAGTGCAAAAAAAACCAAGGTTAACCCCTTTGAATTTTTAGCGATTTTGGGTAAATTTTGGAGCGGCCCTTTTTTGGATGGGAAATTGTTAGGGGCCTTCTAGGGAGGCTGTAAATTAAATTTGACACCGGTCTGACCAGTATTTCCTGAGATAATGGGTGTTGAAGGGCCCTCCTTGTGAAACCACAAAAGGGTCCATAACTCCCGAACCCGTTGGAATTTTCCGGAACAAGCAACGGTTCTGGATTGAGGGGAGCGAACCCTTTCCAACAGGCCCCATTCGTCGAAATCGGAGCACTTTGGCAAAAAAGTGCAAAAAAAAACCAAGGTTAACCCCTTTGAATTTTTAGCGATTTTGGGTAAATTTTGGAGCGGCCCTTTTTTGGATGGGAAATTGTTAGGGGCCTTCTAGGGAGGCTGTAAATTAAATTTGACACCGGTCTGACCAGTATTTCCTGAGATAATGGGTGTTGAAGGGCCCTCCTTGTGAAACCACAAAAGGGTCCATAACTCCCGAACCCGTTGGAATTTTCCGGAACAAGCAACGGTTCTGGATTGAGGGGAGCGAACCCTTTCCAACAGGCCCCATTCGTCGAAATCGGAGCACTTTGGCAAAAAAGTGCAAAAAAAAACCAAGGTTAACCCCTTTGAATTTTTAGCGATTTTGGGTAAATTTTGGAGCGGCCCTTTTTTGGATGGGAAATTGTTAGGGGCCTTCTAGGGAGGCTGTAAATTAAATTTGACACCGGTCTGACCAGTATTTCCTGAGATAATGGGTGTTGAAGGGCCCTCCTTGTGAAACCACAAAAGGGTCCATAACTCCCGAACCCGTTGGAATTTTCCGGAACAAGCAACGGTTCTGGATTGAGGGGAGCGAACCCTTTCCAACGAGGCCCCATTCGTCGAAATCGGAGCACTTTGGCAAAAAAGTGCAAAAAAAAACCAAGGTTAACCCCTTTGAATTTTTAGCGATTTTGGGTAAATTTTGGAGCGGCCCTTTTTTGGATGGGAAATTGTTAGGGGCCTTCTAGGGAGGCTGTAAATTAAATTTGACACCGGTCTGACCAGTATTTCCTGAGATAATGGGTGTTGAAGGGCCCTCCTTGTGAAACCACAAAAGGGTCCATAACTCCCGAACCCGTTGGAATTTTCCGGAACAAGCAACGGTTCTGGATTCAGGGGAGCGAAGCCTTTCCAACGAGGCCCCATTCGTCGAAATCGGAGCACTTTGGCAAAAAAGTGCAAAAAAAACCAAGGTTAACCCCTTTGAATTTTTAGCGATTTTGGGTAAATTTTGGAGCGGCCCTTTTTTGGATGGGAAATTGTTAGGGGCCTTCTAGGGAGGCTGTAAATTAAATTTGACACCGGTCTGACCAGTATTTCCTGAGATAATGGGTGTTGAAGGGCCCTCCTTGTGAAACCACAAAAGGGTCCATAACTCCCGAACCCGTTGGAATTTTCCGGAACAAGCAACGGTTCTGGATTCAGGGGAGCGAACCCTTTCCAACGAGGCCCCATTCGTCGAAATCGGAGCACTTTGGCAAAAAAGTGCAAAAAAAACCAAGGTTAACCCCTTTGAATTTTTAGCGATTTTGGGTAAATTTTGGAGCGGCCCTTTTTTGGATGGGAAATTGTTAGGGGCCTTCTAGGGAGGCTGTAAATTAAATTTGACACCGGTCTGACCAGTATTTCCTGAGATAATGGGTGTTGAAGGGCCCTCCTTGTGAAACCACAAAAGGGTCCATAACTCCCGAACCCGTTGGAATTTTCCGGAACAAGCAACGGTTCTGGATTCAGGGGAGCGAACCCTTTCCAACGAGGCCCCATTCGTCGAAATCGGAGCACTTTGGCAAAAAAGTGCAAAAAAAACCAAGGTTAACCCCTTTGAATTTTTAGCGATTTTGGGTAAATTTTGGAGCGGCCCTTTTTTGGATGGGAAATTGTTAGGGGCCTTCTAGGGAGGCTGTAAATTAAATTTGACACCGGTCTGACCAGTATTTCCTGAGATAATGGGTGTTGAAGGGCCCTCCTTGTGAAACCACAAAAGGGTCCATAACTCCCGAACCCGTTGGAATTTTCCGGAACAAGCAACGGTTCTGGATTCAGGGGAGCGAAGCCTTTCCAACGAGGCCCCATTCGTCGAAATCGGAGCACTTTGGCAAAAAAGTGCAAAAAAAACCAAGGTTAACCCCTTTGAATTTTTAGCGATTTTGGGTAAATTTTGGAGCGGCCCTTTTTTGGATGGGAAATTGTTAGGGGCCTTCTAGGGAGGCTGTAAATTAAATTTGACACCGGTCTGACCAGTATTTCCTGAGATAATGGGTGTTGAAGGGCCCTCCTTGTGAAACCACAAAAGGGTCCATAACTCCCGAACCCGTTGGAATTTTCCGGAACAAGCAACGGTTCTGGATTCAGGGGAGCGAACCCTTTCCAACGAGGCCCCATTCGTCGAAATCGGAGCACTTTGGCAAAAAAGTGCAAAAAAAACCAAGGTTAACCCCTTTGAATTTTTAGCGATTTTGGGTAAATTTTGGAGCGGCCCTTTTTTGGATGGGAAATTGTTAGGGGCCCTCTAGGGATGCTGTAAATTAAATTTGACACCGGTCTGACCAGTATTTCCTGAGATAATGGGTGTTGAAGGGCCCTCCTTGTGAAACCACAAAAGGGTCCGTAACTCCCGAACCCGTTGGAATTTTCCGGAACAAGCAACGGTTCTGGATTCAGGGGAGCGAACCCTTTCCAACGAGGCCCCATTCGATTTTGGGTAAATTTTGGAGCGGCCCTTTTTTGGATGGGAAATTGTTAGGGGCCTTCTAGGGAGGCTGTAAATTAAATTTGACACCGGTCTGACCAGTATTTCCTGAGATAATGGGTGTTGAAGGGCCCTCCTTGTGAAACCACAAAAGGGTCCATAACTCCCGAACCCGTTGGAATTTTCCGGAACAAGCAACGGTTCTGGATTGAGGGGAGCGAACCCTTTCCAACGAGGCCCCATTCGTCGAAATCGGAGCACTTTAGCAAAAAAGTGCAAAAAAAAACCAAGGTTAACCCCTTTGAATTTTTAGCGATTTTGGGTAAATTTTGGAGCGGCCCTTTTTTGGATGGGAAATTGTTAGGGGCCCTCTAGGGATGCTGTAAATTAAATTTGACACCGGTCTGACCAGTATTTCCTGAGATAATAGGTGTTGAAGGGCCCTCCTTGTGAAACCACAAAAGGGTCCATAACTCCCGAACCCGTTGGAATTTTCCGGAACAAGCGACGGTTCTGGATTCAGGGGAGCGAACCCTTTCCAACGAGGACCCATTCGTCGAAATCGGAGCACTTTGGCTAAAAAGTGCAAAAAAAACCAAGGTTAACCCCTTTGAATTTTTAGCGATTTTGGGTAAATTTTGGAGCGGCCCTTTTTTGGATGGGAAATTGTTAGGGGCCTTCTAGGGAGGCTGTAAATTAAATTTGACACCGGTCTGACCAGTATTTCCTGAGATAATGGGTGTTGAAGGGCCCTCCTTGTGAAACCACAAAAGGGTCCATAACTCCCGAACCCGTTGGAATTTTCCGGAACAAGCAACGGTTCTGGATTCAGGGGAGCGAACCCTTTCCAACGAGGCCCCATTCGTCGAAATCGGAGCACTTTGGCAAAAAAGTGCAAAAAAAAACCAAGGTTAACCCCTTTGAATTTTTAGCGATTTTGGGTAAATTTTGGAGCGGCCCTTTTTTGGATGGGAAATTGTTAGGGGCCCTCTAGGGATGCTGTAAATTAAATTTGACACCGGTCTGACCAGTATTTCCTGAGATAATAGGTGTTGAAGGGCCCTCCTTGTGAAACCACAAAAGGGTCCATAACTCCCGAACCCGTTGGAATTTTCCGGAACAAGCGACGGTTCTGGATTCAGGGGAGCGAACCCTTTCCAACGAGGACCCATTCGTCGAAATCGGAGCACTTTGGCAAAAAAGTGCAAAAAAAACCAAGGTTAACCCCTTTGAATTTTTAGCGATTTTGGGTAAATTTTGGAGCGGCCCTTTTTTGGATGGGAAATTGTTAGGGGCCCTCTAGGGATGCTGTAAATTAAATTTGACACCGGTCTGACCAGTATTTCCTGAGATAATAGGTGTTGAAGGGCCCTCCTTGTGAAACCACAAAAGGGTCCATAACTCCCGAACCCGTTGGAATTTTCCGGAACAAGCGACGGTTCTGGATTCAGGGGAGCGAACCCTTTCCAACGAGGACCCATTCGTCGAAATCGGAGCACTTTGGCAAAAAAGTGCAAAAAAAACCAAGGTTAACCCCTTTGAATTTTTAGCGATTTTGGGTAAATTTTGGAGCGGCCCTTTTTTGGATGGGAAATTGTTAGGGGCCTTCTAGGGAGGCTGTAAATTAAATTTGACACCGGTCTGACCAGTATTTCCTGAGATAATGGGTGTTGAAGGGCCCTCCTTGTGAAACCACAAAAGGGTCCATAACTCCCGAACCCGTTGGAATTTTCCGGAACAAGCAACGGTTCTGGATTCAGGGGAGCGAACCCTTTCCAACGAGGCCCCATTCGTCGAAATCGGAGCACTTTGGCAAAAAAGTGCAAAAAAAACCAAGGTTAACCCCTTTGAATTTTTAGCGATTTTGGGTAAATTTTGGAGCGGCCCTTTTTTGGATGGGAAATTGTTAGGGGCCTTCTAGGGAGGCTGTAAATTAAATTTGACACCGGTCTGACCAGTATTTCCTGAGATAATGGGTGTTGAAGGGCCCTCCTTGTGAAACCACAAAAGGGTCCATAACTCCCGAACCCGTTGGAATTTTCCGGAACAAGCAACGGTTCTGGATTCAGGGGAGCGAAGCCTTTCCAACGAGGCCCCATTCGTCGAAATCGGAGCACTTTGGCAAAAAAGTGCAAAAAAAACCAAGGTTAACCCCTTTGAATTTTTAGCGATTTTGGGTAAATTTTGGAGCGGCCCTTTTTTGGATGGGAAATTGTTAGGGGCCCTCTAGGGATGCTGTAAATTAAATTTGACACCGGTCTGACCAGTATTTCCTGAGATAATAGGTGTTGAAGGGCCCTCCTTGTGAAACCACAAAAGGGTCCATAACTCCCGAACCCGTTGGAATTTTCCGGAACAAGCGACGGTTCTGGATTCAGGGGAGCGAACCCTTTCCAACGAGGACCCATTCGTCGAAATCGGAGCACTTTGGCTAAAAAGTGCAAAAAAAACCAAGGTTAACCCCTTTGAATTTTTAGCGATTTTGGGTAAATTTTGGAGCGGCCCTTTTTTGGATGGGAAATTGTTAGGGGCCTTCTAGGGAGGCTGTAAATTAAATTTGACACCGGTCTGACCAGTATTTCCTGAGATAATGGGTGTTGAAGGGCCCTCCTTGTGAAACCACAAAAGGGTCCATAACTCCCGAACCCGTTGGAATTTTCCGGAACAAGCAACGGTTCTGGATTCAGGGGAGCGAACCCTTTCCAACGAGGACCCATTCGTCGAAATCGGAGCACTTTGGCAAAAAAGTGCAAAAAAAACCAAGGTTAACCCCTTTGAATTTTTAGCGATTTTGGGTAAATTTTGGAGCGGCCCTTTTTTGGATGGGAAATTGTTAGGGGCCTTCTAGGGAGGCTGTAAATTAAATTTGACACCGGTCTGACCAGTATTTCCTGAGATAATAGGTGTTGAAGGGCCCTCCTTGTGAAACCACAAAAGGGTCCATAACTCCCGAACCCGTTGGAATTTTCCGGAACAAGCGACGGTTCTGGATTCAGGGGAGCGAACCCTTTCCAACGAGGACCCATTCGTCGAAATCGGAGCACTTTGGCAAAAAAGTGCAAAAAAAAACCAAGGTTAACCCCTTTGAATTTTTAGCGATTTTGGGTAAATTTTGGAGCGGCCCCTTTTTGGATGGGAAATTGTTAGGGGCCCTCTAGGGATGCTGTAAATTAAATTTGACACCGGTCTGACCAGTACTTCCTGAGATAATGGGTGTTGAAGGGCCCTCCTTGTGAAACCACAAAAGGGTCCATAACTCCCGAACCCGTTGGAATTTTCCGGAACAAGCAACGGTTCTGGATTCAGGGGAGCGAACCCTTTCCAACGAGGCCCCATTCGTCGAAATCGGAGCACTTTGGCTAAAAAGTGCAAAAAAAACCAAGGTTAACCCCTTTGAATTTTTAGCGATTTTGGGTAAATTTTGGAGCGGCCCTTTTTTGGATGGGAAATTGTTAGGGGCCTTCTAGGGAGGCTGTAAATTAAATTTGACACCGGTCTGACCAGTATTTCCTGAGATAATGGGTGTTGAAGGGCCCTCCTTGTGAAACCACAAAAGGGTCCATAACTCCCGAACCCGTTGGAATTTTCCGGAACAAGCAACGGTTCTGGATTCAGGGGAGCGAACCCTTTCCAACGAGGCCCCATTCGTCGAAATCGGAGCACTTTGGCAAAAAAGTGCAAAAAAAACCAAGGTTAACCCCTTTGAATTTTTAGCGATTTTGGGTAAATTTTGGAGCGGCCCTTTTTTGGATGGGAAATTGTTAGGGGCCCTCTAGGGATGCTGTAAATTAAATTTGACACCGGTCTGACCAGTATTTCCTGAGATAATAGGTGTTGAAGGGCCCTCCTTGTGAAACCACAAAAGGGTCCATAACTCCCGAACCCGTTGGAATTTTCCGGAACAAGCGACGGTTCTGGATTCAGGGGAGCGAACCCTTTCCAACGAGGACCCATTCGTCGAAATCGGAGCACTTTGGCAAAAAAGTGCAAAAAAAACCAAGGTTAACCCCTTTGAATTTTTAGCGATTTTGGGTAAATTTTGGAGCGGCCCTTTTTTGGATGGGAAATTGTTAGGGGCCCTCTAGGGATGCTGTAAATTAAATTTGACACCGGTCTGACCAGTATTTCCTGAGATAATAGGTGTTGAAGGGCCCTCCTTGTGAAACCACAAAAGGGTCCATAACTCCCGAACCCGTTGGAATTTTCCGGAACAAGCGACGGTTCTGGATTCAGGGGAGCGAACCCTTTCCAACGAGGCCCCATTCGTCAAAATCGGAGCACTTTGGCTAAAAAGTGCAAAAAAAACCAAGGTTAACCCCTTTGAATTTTTAGCGATTTTGGGTAAATTTTGGAGCGGCCCTTTTTTGGATGGGAAATTGTTAGGGGCCTTCTAGGGAGGCTGTAAATTAAATTTGACACCGGTCTGACCAGTATTTCCTGAGATAATGGGTGTTGAAGGGCCCTCCTTGTGAAACCACAAAAGGGTCCATAACTCCCGAACCCGTTGGAATTTTCCGGAACAAGCAACGGTTCTGGATTCAGGGGAGCGAACCCTTTCCAACGAGGCCCCATTCGTCGAAATCGGAGCACTTTGGCAAAAAAGTGCAAAAAAAACCAAGGTTAACCCCTTTGAATTTTTAGCGATTTTGGGTAAATTTTGGAGCGGCCCTTTTTTGGATGGGAAATTGTTAGGGGCCCTCTAGGGATGCTGTAAATTAAATTTGACACCGGTCTGACCAGTATTTCCTGAGATAATAGGTGTTGAAGGGCCCTCCTTGTGAAACCACAAAAGGGTCCATAACTCCCGAACCCGTTGGAATTTTCCGGAACAAGCAACGGTTCTGGATTCAGGGGAGCGAACCCTTTCCAACGAGGTCCCATTCGTCGAAATCGGAGCACTTTGGCAAAAAAGTGCAAAAAAAAACCAAGGTTAACCCCTTTGAATTTTTAGCGATTTTGGGTAAATTTTGGAGCGGCCCTTTTTTGGATGGGAAATTGTTAGGGGCCCTCTAGGGATGCTGTAAATTAAATTTGACACCGGTCTGACCAGTATTTCCTGAGATAATAGGTGTTGAAGGGCCCTCCTTGTGAAACCACAAAAGGGTCCATAACTCCCGAACCCGTTGGAATTTTCCGGAACAAGCAACGGTTCTGGATTCAGCGGAGCGAACCCTTTCCAACGAGGCCCCATTCGTCGAAATCGGAGCACTTTGGCAAAAAAGTGCAAAAAAAAACCAAGGTTAACCCCTTTGAATTTTTAGCGATTTTGGGTAAATTTTGGAGCGGCCCTTTTTTGGATGGGAAATTGTTAGGGGCCCTCTAGGGAGGCTGTAAATTAAATTTGACACCGGTCTGACCAGTATTTCCTGAGATAATAGGTGTTGAAGGGCCCTCCTTGTGAAACCACAAAAGGGTCCATAACTCCCGAACCCGTTGGAATTTTCCGGAACAAGCAACGGTTCTGGATTCAGGGGAGCGAACCCTTTCCAACGAGGCCCCATTCGTCGAAATCGGAGCACTTTGGCTAAAAAGTGCAAAAAAACCAAGGTTAACCCCTTTGAATTTTTAGCGATTTTGGGTAAATTTTGGAGCGGCCCTTTTTTGGATGGGAAATTGTTAGGGGCCCTCTAGGGATGCTGTAAATTAAATTTGACACCGGTCTGACCAGTACTTCCTGAGATAATGGGTGTTGAAGGGCCCTCCTTGTGAAACCACAAAAGGGTCCATAACTCCCGAACCCGTTGGAATTTTCCGGAACAAGCAACGGTTCTGGATTCAGGGGAGCGAACCCTTTCCAACGAGGCCCCATTCGTCGAAATCGGAGCACTTTGGCAAAAAAGTGCAATAAAAAACCAAGGTTAACCCCTTTGAATTTTTAGCGATTTTGGGTAAATTTTGGAGCGGCCCCTTTTTGGATGGGAAATTGTTAGGGGCCTTCTAGGGAGGCTGTAAATTAAATTTGACACCGGTCTGACCAGTATTTCCTGAGATAATGGGTGTTGAAGGGCCCTCCTTGTGAAACCACAAAAGGGTCCATAACTCCCGAACCCGTTGGAATTTTCCAGAAAAAGCAACGGTTCTGGATTCAGGGGAGCGAACCCTTTCCAACGAGGCCCCATTCGTCGAAATCGGAGCACTTTGGCAAAAAAGTGCAAAAAAAAACCAAGGTTAACCCCTTTGAATTTTTAGCGATTTTGGGTAAATTTTGGAGCGGCCCTTTTTTGGATGGGAAATTGTTAGGGGCCCTCTAGGGAGGCTGTAAATTAAATTTGACACCGGTCTGACCAGTATTTCCTGAGATAATAGGTGTTGAAGGGCCCTCCTTGTGAAACCACAAAAGGGTCCATAACTCCCGAACCCGTTGGAATTTTCCGGAACAAGCAACGGTTCTGGATTCAGGGGAGCGAACCCTTTCCAACGAGGTCCCATTCGTCGAAATCGGAGCACTTTGGCAAAAAAGTGCAAAAAAAAACCAAGGTTAACCCCTTTGAATTTTTAGCGATTTTGGGTAAATTTTGGAGCGGCCCTTTTTTGGATGGGAAATTGTTAGGGGCCCTCTAGGGATGCTGTAAATTAAATTTGACACCGGTCTGACCAGTATTTCCTGAGATAATAGGTGTTGAAGGGCCCTCCTTGTGAAACCACAAAAGGGTCCATAACTCCCGAACCCGTTGGAATTTTCCGGAACAAGCAACGGTTCTGGATTCAGCGGAGCGAACCCTTTCCAACGAGGCCCCATTCGTCGAAATCGGAGCACTTTGGCAAAAAAGTGCAAAAAAAAACCAAGGTTAACCCCTTTGAATTTTTAGCGATTTTGGGTAAATTTTGGAGCGGCCCCTTTTTGGATGGGAAATTGTTAGGGGCCTTCTAGGGAGGCTGTAAATTAAATTTGACACCGGTCTGACCAGTATTTCCTGAGATAATGGGTGTTGAAGGGCCCTCCTTGTGAAACCACAAAAGGGTCCATAACTCCCGAACCCGTTGGAATTTTCCGGAACAAGCAACGGTTCTGGATTCAGGGGAGCGAACCCTTTCCAACGAGGCCCCATTCGTCGAAATCGGAGCACTTTGGCTAAAAAGTGCAAAAAAACCAAGGTTAACCCCTTTGAATTTTTAGCGATTTTGGGTAAATTTTGGAGCGGCCCTTTTTTGGATGGGAAATTGTTAGGGGCCCTCTAGGGAGGCTGTAAATTAAATTTGACACCGGTCTGACCAGTATTTCCTGAGATAATAGGTGTTGAAGGGCCCTCCTTGTGAAACCACAAAAGGGTCCATAACTCCCGAACCCGTTGGAATTTTCCGGAACAAGCAACGGTTCTGGATTCAGGGGAGCGAACCCTTTCCAACGAGGCCCCATTCGTCGAAATCGGAGCACTTTGGCTAAAAAGTGCAAAAAAACCAAGGTTAACCCCTTTGAATTTTTAGCGATTTTGGGTAAATTTTGGAGCGGCCCTTTTTTGGATGGGAAATTGTTAGGGGCCCTCTAGGGATGCTGTAAATTAAATTTGACACCGGTCTGACCAGTACTTCCTGAGATAATGGGTGTTGAAGGGCCCTCCTTGTGAAACCACAAAAGGGTCCATAACTCCCGAACCCGTTGGAATTTTCCGGAACAAGCAACGGTTCTGGATTCAGGGGAGCGAACCCTTTCCAACGAGGCCCCATTCGTCGAAATCGGAGCACTTTGGCAAAAAAGTGCAATAAAAAACCAAGGTTAACCCCTTTGAATTTTTAGCGATTTTGGGTAAATTTTGGAGCGGCCCCTTTTTGGATGGGAAATTGTTAGGGGCCTTCTAGGGAGGCTGTAAATTAAATTTGACACCGGTCTGACCAGTATTTCCTGAGATAATGGGTGTTGAAGGGCCCTCCTTGTGAAACCACAAAAGGGTCCATAACTCCCGAACCCGTTGGAATTTTCCAGAACAAGCAACGGTTCTGGATTCAGGGGAGCGAACCCTTTCCAACGAGGCCCCATTCGTCGAAATCGGAGCACTTTGGCAAAAAAGTGCAAAAAAAAACCAAGGTTAACCCCTTTGAATTTTTAGCGATTTTGGGTAAATTTTGGAGCGGCCCTTTTTTGGATGGGAAATTGTTAGGGGCCCTCTAGGGAGGCTGTAAATTAAATTTGACACCGGTCTGACCAGTATTTCCTGAGATAATAGGTGTTGAAGGGCCCTCCTTGTGAAACCACAAAAGGGTCCATAACTCCCGAACCCGTTGGAATTTTCCGGAACAAGCAACGGTTCTGGATTCAGGGGAGCGAACCCTTTCCAACGAGGCCCCATTCGTCGAAATCGGAGCACTTTGGCTAAAAAGTGCAAAAAAACCAAGGTTAACCCCTTTGAATTTTTAGCGATTTTGGGTAAATTTTGGAGCGGCCCTTTTTTGGATGGGAAATTGTTAGGGGCCCTCTAGGGATGCTGTAAATTAAATTTGACACCGGTCTGACCAGTACTTCCTGAGATAATGGGTGTTGAAGGGCCCTCCTTGTGAAACCACAAAAGGGTCCATAACTCCCGAACCCGTTGGAATTTTCCGGAACAAGCAACGGTTCTGGATTCAGGGGAGCGAACCCTTTCCAACGAGGCCCCATTCGTCGAAATCGGAGCACTTTGGCAAAAAAGTGCAATAAAAAACCAAGGTTAACCCCTTTGAATTTTTAGCGATTTTGGGTAAATTTTGGAGCGGCCCCTTTTTGGATGGGAAATTGTTAGGGGCCTTCTAGGGAGGCTGTAAATTAAATTTGACACCGGTCTGACCAGTATTTCCTGAGATAATGGGTGTTGAAGGGCCCTCCTTGTGAAACCACAAAAGGGTCCATAACTCCCGAACCCGTTGGAATTTTCCAGAACAAGCAACGGTTCTGGATTCAGGGGAGCGAACCCTTTCCAACGAGGCCCCATTCGTCGAAATCGGAGCACTTTGGCAAAAAAGTGCAAAAAAAAACCAAGGTTAACCCCTTTGAATTTTTAGCGATTTTGGGTAAATTTTGGAGCGGCCCTTTTTTGGATGGGAAATTGTTAGGGGCCCTCTAGGGATGCTGTAAATTAAATATGACACCGGTCTGACCAGTATTTCCTGAGATAATAGGTGTTGAAGGGCCCTCCTTGTGAAACCACAAAAGGGTCCATAACTCCCGAACCCGTTGGAATTTTCCGGAACAAGCAACGGTTCTGGATTCAGGGGAGCGAACCCTTTCCAACGAGGTCCCATTCGTCGAAATCGGAGCACTTTGGCAAAAAAGTGCAAAAAAAAACCAAGGTTAACCCCTTTGAATTTTTAGCGATTTTGGGTAAATTTTGGAGCGGCCCTTTTTTGGATGGGGAGCGAACCCTTTCCAACGAGGCCCCATTCGTCGAAATCGGAGCACTTTGGCAAAAAAGCGCAAAAAAAAACCAAGGTTAACCCCTTTGAATTTTTAGCGATTTTGGGTAAATTTTGGAGCGGCCCTTTTTTGGATGGGAAATTGTTAGGGGCCCTCTAGGGATGCTGTAAATTAAATATGACACCGGTCTGACCAGTATTTCCTGAGATAATAGGTGTTGAAGGGCCCTCCTTGTGAAACCACAAAAGGGTCCATAACTCCCGAACCCGTTGGAATTTTCCGGAACAAGCAACGGTTCTGGATTGAGGGGAGCGAACCCTTTCCAACGAGGCCCCATTCGTCGAAATCGGAGCACTTTGGCAAAAAAGTGCAAAAAAAACCAAGGTTAACCCCTTTGAATTTTTAGCGATTTTGGGTAAATTTTGGAGCGGCCCTTTTTTGGATGGGAAATTGTTAGGGGCCTTCTAGGGAGGCTGTAAATTAAATTTGACACCGGTCTGACCAGTATTTCCTGAGATAATGGGTGTTGAAGGGCCCTCCTTGTGAAACCACAAAAGGGTCCATAACTCCCGAACCCGTTGGAATTTTCCGGAACAAGCAACGGTTCTGGATTCAGGGGAGCGAACCCTTTCCAACGAGGCCCCATTCGTCGAAATCGGAGCACTTTGGCAAAAAAGTGCAAAAAAAACCAAGTTAACCCCTTTGAATTTTTGCGATTTTGGGTAAATTTTGGAGCGGCCCTTTTTTGGATGGGAAATTGTTAGGGGCCTTCTAGGGAGGCTGTAAATTGAATGTGACACCGGTCTGACCAGTATTTCCTGAGATAATGGGTGTTGAAGGGCCCTCCTTGTGAAACCACAAAAGGGTCCATAACTCCCGAACCCGTTGGAATTTTCCGGAACAAGCAACGGTTCTGGATTCAGGGGAGCGAACCCTTTCCAACGAGGCCCCATTCGTCGAAATCGGAGCACTTTGGCAAAAAAGTGCAAAAAAAAACCAAGGTTAACCCCTTTGAATTTTTAGCGATTTTGGGTAAATTTTGGAGCGGCCCTTTTTTGGATGGGAAATTGTTAGGGGCCTTCTAGGGAGGCTGTAAATTAAATTTGACACCGGTCTGACCAGTATTTCCTGAGATAATGGGTGTTGAAGGGCCCTCCTTGTGAAACCACAAAAGGGTCCATAACTCCCGAACCCGTTGGAATTTTCCGGAACAAGCAACGGTTCTGGATTCAGGGGAGCGAACCCTTTCCAACGAGGCCCCATTCGTCGAAATCGGAGCACTTTGGCAAAAAAGTGCAAAAAAAACCAAGTTAACCCCTTTGAATTTTTAGCGATTTTGGGTAAATTTTGGAGCGGCCCTTTTTTGGATGGGAAATTGTTAGGGGCCTTCTAGGGAGGCTGTAAATTAAATTTGACACCGGTCTGACCAGTATTTCCTGAGATAATGGGTGTTGAGGGCCCTCCTTGTGAAACCACAAAAGGGTCCATAACTCCCGAACCCGTTGGAATTTTCCGGAACAAGCAACGGTTCTGGATTCAGGGGAGCGAACCCTTTCCAACGAGGCCCCATTCGTCGAAATCGGAGCACTTTGGCAAAAAAGTGCAAAAAAAAACCAAGGTTAACCCCTTTGAATTTTTAGCGATTTTGGGTAAATTTTGGAGCGGCCCTTTTTTGGATGGGAAATTGTTAGGGGCCTTCTAGGGAGGCTGTAAATTAAATTTGACACCGGTCTGACCAGTATTTCCTGAGATAATGGGTGTTGAAGGGCCCTCCTTGTGAAACCACAAAAGGGTCCATAACTCCCGAACCCGTTGGAATTTTCCGGAACAAGCAACGGTTCTGGATTCAGGGGAGCGAACCCTTTCCAACGAGGCCCCATTCGTCGAAATCGGAGCACTTTGGCAAAAAAGTGCAAAAAAACCAAGTTAACCCCTTTGAATTTTTAGCGATTTTGGGTAAATTTTGGAGCGGCCCTTTTTTGGATGGGAAATTGTTAGGGGCCTTCTAGGGAGGCTGTAAATTAAATTTGACACCGGTCTGACCAGTATTTCCTGAGATAATGGGTGTTGAAGGGCCCTCCTTGTGAAACCACAAAAGGGTCCATAACTCCCGAACCCGTTGGAATTTTCCGGAACAAGCGACGGTTCTGGATTCAGGGGAGCGAACCCTTTCCAACGAGGACCCATTCGTCGAAATCGGAGCACTTTGGCTAAAAAGTGCAAAAAAAACCAAGGTTAACCCCTTTGAATTTTTAGCGATTTTGGGTAAATTTTGGAGCGGCCCTTTTTTGGATGGGAAATTGTTAGGGGCCCTCTAGGGATGCTGTAAATTAAATTTGACACCGGTCTGACCAGTATTTCCTGAGATAATAGGTGTTGAAGGGCCCTCCTTGTGAAACCACAAAAGGGTCCATAACTCCCGAACCCGTTGGAATTTTCCGGAACAAGCGACGGTTCTGGATTCAGGGGAGCGAACCCTTTCCAACGAGGACCCATTCGTCGAAATCGGAGCACTTTGGCAAAAAAGTGCAAAAAAAACCAAGGTTAACCCCTTTGAATTTTTAGCGATTTTGGGTAAATTTTGGAGCGGCCCCTTTTTGGATGGGAAATTGTTAGGGGCCCTCTAGGGATGCTGTAAATTAAATTTGACACCGGTCTGACCAGTACTTCCTGAGATAATGGGTGTTGAAGGGCCCTCCTTGTGAAACCACAAAAGGGTCCATAACTCCCGAACCCGTTGGAATTTTCCGGAACAAGCGACGGTTCTGGATTCAGGGGAGCGAACCCTTTCCAACGAGGACCCATTCGTCGAAATCGGAGCACTTTGGCAAAAAAGTGCAAAAAAAACCAAGGTTAACCCCTTTGAATTTTTAGCGATTTTGGGTAAATTTTGGAGCGGCCCTTTTTTGGATGGGAAATTGTTAGGGGCCCTCTAGGGATGCTGTAAATTAAATTTGACACCGGTCTGACCAGTATTTCCTGAGATAATAGGTGTTGAAGGGCCCTCCTTGTGAAACCACAAAAGGGTCCATAACTCCCGAACCCGTTGGAATTTTCCGGAACAAGCGACGGTTCTGGATTCAGGGGAGCGAACCCTTTCCAACGAGGCCCCATTCGTCGAAATCGGAGCACTTTGGCTAAAAAGTGCAAAAAAAACCAAGCTTAACCCCTTTGAATTTTTAGCGATTTTGGGTAAATTTTGGAGCGGCCCTTTTTTGGATGGGAAATTGTTAGGGGCCCTCTAGGGATGCTGTAAATTAAATTTGACACCGGTCTGACCAGTATTTCCTGAGATAATGGGTGTTGAAGGGCCCTCCTTGTGAAACCACAAAAGGGTCCATAACTCCCGAACCCGTTGGAATTTTCCGGAACAAGCAACGGTTCTGGATTCAGGGGAGCGAACCCTTTCCAACGAGGCCCCATTCGTCGAAATCGGAGCACTTTGGCTAAAAAGTGCAAAAAAACCAAGGTTAACCCCTTTGAATTTTTAGCGATTTTGGGTAAATTTTGGAGCGGCCCTTTTTTGGATGGGAAATTGTTAGGGGCCCTCTAGGGAGGCTGTAAATTAAATTTGACACCGGTCTGACCAGTATTTCCTGAGATAATAGGTGTTGAAGGGCCCTCCTTGTGAAACCACAAAAGGGTCCATAACTCCCGAACCCGTTGGAATTTTCCGGAACAAGCAACGGTTCTGGATTCAGGGGAGCGAACCCTTTCCAACGAGGCCCCATTCGTCGAAATCGGAGCACTTTGGCTAAAAAGTGCAAAAAAACCAAGGTTAACCCCTTTGAATTTTTAGCGATTTTGGGTAAATTTTGGAGCGGCCCTTTTTTGGATGGGAAATTGTTAGGGGCCCTCTAGGGATGCTGTAAATTAAATTTGACACCGGTCTGACCAGTACTTCCTGAGATAATGGGTGTTGAAGGGCCCTCCTTGTGAAACCACAAAAGGGTCCATAACTCCCGAACCCGTTGGAATTTTCCGGAACAAGCAACGGTTCTGGATTCAGGGGAGCGAACCCTTTCCAACGAGGCCCCATTCGTCGAAATCGGAGCACTTTGGCAAAAAAGTGCAATAAAAAACCAAGGTTAACCCCTTTGAATTTTTAGCGATTTTGGGTAAATTTTGGAGCGGCCCTTTTTTGGATGGGAAATTGTTAGGGGCCTTCTAGGGAGGCTGTAAATTAAATTTGACACCGGTCTGACCAGTATTTCCTGAGATAATGGGTGTTGAAGGGCCCTCCTTGTGAAACCACAAAAGGGTCCATAACTCCCGAACCCGTTGGAATTTTCCGGAACAAGCAACGGTTCTGGATTCAGGGGAGCGAACCCTTTCCAACGAGGCCCCATTCGTCGAAATCGGAGCACTTTGGCAAAAAAGTGCAAAAAAAACCAAGGTTAACCCCTTTGAATTTTTAGCGATTTTGGGTAAATTTTGGAGCGGCCCCTTTTTGGATGGGAAATTGTTAGGGGCCTTCTAGGGAGGCTGTAAATTAAATTTGACACCGGTCTGACCAGTATTTCCTGAGATAATGGGTGTTGAAGGGCCCTCCTTGTGAAACCACAAAAGGGTCCATAACTCCCGAACCCGTTGGAATTTTCCAGAACAAGCAACGGTTCTGGATTCAGGGGAGCGAACCCTTTCCAACGAGGCCCCATTCGTCGAAATCGGAGCACTTTGGCAAAAAAGTGCAAAAAAAAACCAAGGTTAACCCCTTTGAATTTTTAGCGATTTTGGGTAAATTTTGGAGCGGCCCTTTTTTGGATGGGAAATTGTTAGGGGCCCTCTAGGGATGCTGTAAATTAAATATGACACCGGTCTGACCAGTATTTCCTGAGATAATAGGTGTTGAAGGGCCCTCCTTGTGAAACCACAAAAGGGTCCATAACTCCCGAACCCGTTGGAATTTTCCGGAACAAGCAACGGTTCTGGATTCAGGGGAGCGAACCCTTTCCAACGAGGTCCCATTCGTCGAAATCGGAGCACTTTGGCAAAAAAGTGCAAAAAAAAACCAAGGTTAACCCCTTTGAATTTTTAGCGATTTTGGGTAAATTTTGGAGCGGCCCTTTTTTGGATGGGGAGCGAACCCTTTCCAACGAGGCCCCATTCGTCGAAATCGGAGCACTTTGGCAAAAAAGCGCAAAAAAAAACCAAGGTTAACCCCTTTGAATTTTTAGCGATTTTGGGTAAATTTTGGAGCGGCCCTTTTTTGGATGGGAAATTGTTAGGGGCCTTCTAGGGAGGCTGTAAATTAAATTTGACACCGGTCTGACCAGTATTTCCTGAGATAATGGGTGTTGAAGGGCCCTCCTTGTGAAACCACAAAAGGGTCCATAACTCCCGAACCCGTTGGAATTTTCCGGAACAAGCAACGGTTCTGGATTCAGGGGAGCGAACCCTTTCCAACGAGGCCCCATTCGTCGAAATCGGAGCACTTTGGCAAAAAAGTGCAAAAAAAACCAAGTTAACCCCTTTGAATTTTTAGCGATTTTGGGTAAATTTTGGAGCGGCCCTTTTTTGGATGGGAAATTGTTAGGGGCCTTCTAGGGAGGCTGTAAATTGAATGTGACACCGGTCTGACCAGTATTTCCTGAGATAATGGGTGTTGAAGGGCCCTCCTTGTGAAACCACAAAAGGGTCCATAACTCCCGAACCCGTTGGAATTTTCCGGAACAAGCAACGGTTCTGGATTCAGGGGAGCGAACCCTTTCCAACGAGGCCCCATTCGTCGAAATCGGAGCACTTTGGCTAAAAAGTGCAAAAAAACCAAGGTTAACCCCTTTGAATTTTTAGCGATTTTGGGTAAATTTTGGAGCGGCCCTTTTTTGGATGGGAAATTGTTAGGGGCCCTCTAGGGAGGCTGTAAATTAAATTTGACACCGGTCTGACCAGTATTTCCTGAGATAATAGGTGTTGAAGGGCCCTCCTTGTGAAACCACAAAAGGGTCCATAACTCCCGAACCCGTTGGAATTTTCCGGAACAAGCAACGGTTCTGGATTCAGGGGAGCGAACCCTTTCCAACGAGGCCCCATTCGTCGAAATCGGAGCACTTTGGCTAAAAAGTGCAAAAAAACCAAGGTTAACCCCTTTGAATTTTTAGCGATTTTGGGTAAATTTTGGAGCGGCCCTTTTTTGGATGGGAAATTGTTAGGGGCCCTCTAGGGATGCTGTAAATTAAATTTGACACCGGTCTGACCAGTACTTCCTGAGATAATGGGTGTTGAAGGGCCCTCCTTGTGAAACCACAAAAGGGTCCATAACTCCCGAACCCGTTGGAATTTTCCGGAACAAGCAACGGTTCTGGATTCAGGGGAGCGAACCCTTTCCAACGAGGCCCCATTCGTCGAAATCGGAGCACTTTGGCAAAAAAGTGCAATAAAAAACCAAGGTTAACCCCTTTGAATTTTTAGCGATTTTGGGTAAATTTTGGAGCGGCCCTTTTTTGGATGGGAAATTGTTAGGGGCCTTCTAGGGAGGCTGTAAATTAAATTTGACACCGGTCTGACCAGTATTTCCTGAGATAATGGGTGTTGAAGGGCCCTCCTTGTGAAACCACAAAAGGGTCCATAACTCCCGAACCCGTTGGAATTTTCCGGAACAAGCAACGGTTCTGGATTCAGGGGAGCGAACCCTTTCCAACGAGGCCCCATTCGTCGAAATCGGAGCACTTTGGCAAAAAAGTGCAAAAAAAAACCAAGGTTAACCCCTTTGAATTTTTAGCGATTTTGGGTAAATTTTGGAGCGGCCCTTTTTTGGATGGGAAATTGTTAGGGGCCCTCTAGGGATGCTGTAAATTAAATATGACACCGGTCTGACCAGTATTTCCTGAGATAATAGGTGTTGAAGGGCCCTCCTTGTGAAACCACAAAAGGGTCCATAACTCCCGAACCCGTTGGAATTTTCCGGAACAAGCAACGGTTCTGGATTCAGGGGAGCGAACCCTTTCCAACGAGGTCCCATTCGTCGAAATCGGAGCACTTTGGCAAAAAAGTGCAAAAAAAAACCAAGGTTAACCCCTTTGAATTTTTAGCGATTTTGGGTAAATTTTGGAGCGGCCCTTTTTTGGATGGGGAGCGAACCCTTTCCAACGAGGCCCCATTCGTCGAAATCGGAGCACTTTGGCAAAAAAGCGCAAAAAAAAACCAAGGTTAACCCCTTTGAATTTTTAGCGATTTTGGGTAAATTTTGGAGCGGCCCTTTTTTGGATGGGAAATTGTTAGGGGCCTTCTAGGGAGGCTGTAAATTAAATTTGACACCGGTCTGACCAGTATTTCCTGAGATAATGGGTGTTGAAGGGCCCTCCTTGTGAAACCACAAAAGGGTCCATAACTCCCGAACCCGTTGGAATTTTCCGGAACAAGCAACGGTTCTGGATTCAGGGGAGCGAACCCTTTCCAACGAGGCCCCATTCGTCGAAATCGGAGCACTTTGGCAAAAAAGTGCAAAAAAAACCAAGTTAACCCCTTTGAATTTTTAGCGATTTTGGGTAAATTTTGGAGCGGCCCTTTTTTGGATGGGAAATTGTTAGGGGCCTTCTAGGGAGGCTGTAAATTGAATGTGACACCGGTCTGACCAGTATTTCCTGAGATAATGGGTGTTGAAGGGCCCTCCTTGTGAAACCACAAAAGGGTCCATAACTCCCGAACCCGTTGGAATTTTCCGGAACAAGCAACGGTTCTGGATTCAGGGGAGCGAACCCTTTCCAACGAGGCCCCATTCGTCGAAATCGGAGCACTTTGGCAAAAAAGTGCAAAAAAAAACCAAGGTTAACCCCTTTGAATTTTTAGCGATTTTGGGTAAATTTTGGAGCGGCCCTTTTTTGGATGGGAAATTGTTAGGGGCCTTCTAGGGAGGCTGTAAATTAAATTTGACACCGGTCTGACCAGTATTTCCTGAGATAATGGGTGTTGAAGGGCCCTCCTTGTGAAACCACAAAAGGGTCCATAACTCCCGAACCCGTTGGAATTTTCCGGAACAAGCAACGGTTCTGGATTCAGGGGAGCGAACCCTTTCCAACGAGGCCCCATTCGTCGAAATCGGAGCACTTTGGCAAAAAAGTGCAAAAAAAACCAAGGTTAACCCCTTTGAATTTTTAGCGATTTTGGGTAAATTTTGGAGCGGCCCTTTTTTGGATGGGAAATTGTTAGGGGCCCTCTAGGGATGCTGTAAATTAAATTTGACACCGGTCTGACCAGTATTTCCTGAGATAATGGGTGTTGAAGGGCCCTCCTTGTGAAACCACAAAAGGGTCCATAACTCCCGAACCCGTTGGAATTTTCCGGAACAAGCAACGGTTCTGGATTCAGGGGAGCGAACCCTTTCCAACGAGGCCCCATTCGTCGAAATCGGAGCACTTTGGCAAAAAAGTGCAAAAAAAAACCAAGGTTAACCCCTTTGAATTTTTAGCGATTTTGGGTAAATTTTGGAGCGGCCCTTTTTTGGATGGGAAATTGTTAGGGGCCTTCTAGGGAGGCTGTAAATTAAATTTGACACCGGTCTGACCAGTATTTCCTGAGATAATGGGTGTTGAAGGGCCCTCCTTGTGAAACCACAAAAGGGTCCATAACTCCCGAACCCGTTGGAATTTTCCGGAACAAGCAACGGTTCTGGATTCAGGGGAGCGAACCCTTTCCAACGAGGCCCCATTCGTCGAAATCGGAGCACTTTGGCAAAAAAGTGCAAAAAAAACCAAGGTTAACCCCTTTGAATTTTTAGCGATTTTGGGTAAATTTTGGAGCGGCCCTTTTTTGGATGGGAAATTGTTAGGGGCCCTCTAGGGATGCTGTAAATTAAATTTGACACCGGTCTGACCAGTATTTCCTGAGATAATGGGTGTTGAAGGGCCCTCCTTGTGAAACCACAAAAGGGTCCATAACTCCCGAACCCGTTGGAATTTTCCGGAACAAGCAACGGTTCTGGATTCAGGGGAGCGAACCCTTTCCAACGAGGCCCCATTCGTCGAAATCGGAGCACTTTGGAAAAAAAGTGCAAAAAAAACCAAGTTAACCCCTTTGAATTTTTAGCGATTTTGGGTAAATTTTGGAGCGGCCCTTTTTTGGATGGGAAATTGTTAGGGGCCCTCTAGGGATGCTGTAAATTAAATTTGACACCGGTCTGACCAGTATTTCCTGAGATAATGGGTGTTGAAGGGCCCTCCTTGTGAAACCACAAAAGGGTCCATAACTCCCGAACCCGTTGGAATTTTCCGGAACAAGCAACGGTTCTGGATTCAGGGGAGCGAACCCTTTCCAACGAGGCCCCATTCGTCGAAATCGGAGCACTTTGGCAAAAAAGTGCAAAAAAAACCAAGTTAACCCCTTTGAATTTTTAGCGATTTTGGGTAAATTTTGGAGCGGCCCTTTTTTGGATGGGAAATTGTTAGGGGCCTTCTAGGGAGGCTGTAAATTAAATTTGACACCGGTCTGACCAGTATTTCCTGAGATAATGGGTGTTGAAGGGCCCTCCTTGTGAAACCACAAAAGGGTCCATAACTCCCGAACCCGTTGGAATTTTCCGGAACAAGCAACGGTTCTGGATTCAGGGGAGCGAACCCTTTCCAACGAGGCCCCATTCGTCGAAATCGGAGCACTTTGGCAAAAAAGTGCAAAAAAACCAAGTTAACCCCTTTGAATTTTTAGCGATTTTGGGTAAATTTTGGAGCGGCCCTTTTTTGGATGGGAAATTGTTAGGGGCCTTCTAGGGAGGCTGTAAATTAAATTTGACACCGGTCTGACCAGTATTTCCTGAGATAATGGGTGTTGAAGGGCCCTCCTTGTGAAACCACAAAAGGGTCCATAACTCCCGAACCCGTTGGAATTTTCCGGAACAAGCAACGGTTCTGGATTCAGGGGAGCGAACCCTTTCCAACGAGGCCCCATTCGTCGAAATCGGAGCACTTTGGCAAAAAAGTGCAAAAAAAACCAAGGTTAACCCCTTTGAATTTTTAGCGATTTTGGGTAAATTTTGGAGCGGCCCTTTTTTGGATGGGAAATTGTTAGGGGCCCTCTAGGGATGCTGTAAATTAAATTTGACACCGGTCTGACCAGTATTTCCTGAGATAATGGGTGTTGAAGGGCCCTCCTTGTGAAACCACAAAAGGGTCCATAACTCCCGAACCCGTTGGAATTTTCCGGAACAAGCAACGGTTCTGGATTCAGGGGAGCGAACCCTTTCCAACGAGGCCCCATTCGTCGAAATCGGAGCACTTTGGCAAAAAAGTGCAAAAAAAACCAAGTTAACCCCTTTGAATTTTTAGCGATTTTGGGTAAATTTTGGAGCGGCCCTTTTTTGGATGGGAAATTGTTAGGGGCCTTCTAGGGAGGCTGTAAATTAAATTTGACACCGGTCTGACCAGTATTTCCTGAGATAATGGGTGTTGAAGGGCCCTCCTTGTGAAACCACAAAAGGGTCCATAACTCCCGAACCCGTTGGAATTTTCCGGAACAAGCAACGGTTCTGGATTCAGGGGAGCGAACCCTTTCCAACGAGGCCCCATTCGTCGAAATCGGAGCACTTTGGCAAAAAAGTGCAAAAAAAACCAAGTTAACCCCTTTGAATTTTTAGCGATTTTGGGTAAATTTTGGAGCGGCCCTTTTTTGGATGGGAAATTGTTAGGGGCCTTCTAGGGAGGCTGTAAATTAAATTTGACACCGGTCTGACCAGTATTTCCTGAGATAATGGGTGTTGAAGGGCCCTCCTTGTGAAACCACAAAAGGATCCATAACTCCCGAACCCGTTGGAATTTTCCGGAACAAGCAACGGTTCTGGATTCAGGGGAGCGAACCCTTTCCAACGAGGCCCCATTCGTCGAAATCGGAGCACTTTGGCAAAAAAGTGCAAAAAAAAAACCAAGGTTAACCCCTTTGAATTTTGAGCGATTTTGGGTAAATTTTGGAGCGGCCCCTTTTTGGATGGGAAATTGTTAGGGGCCTTCTAGGGAGGCTGTAAATTAAATTTGACACCGGTCTGACCAGTATTTCCTGAGATAATGGGTGTTGAAGGGCCCTCCTTGTGAAACCACAAAAGGGTCCATAACTCCCGAACCCGTTGGAATTTTCCGGAACAAGCAACGGTTCTGGATTCAGGGGAGCGAACCCTTTCCAACGAGGCCCCATTCGTCGAAATCGGAGCACTTTGGCAAAAAAGTGCAAAAAAAAACCAAGGTTAACCCCTTTGAATTTTTAGCGATTTTGGGTAAATTTTGGAGCGGCCCCTTTTTGGATGGGAAATTGTTAGGGGCCTTCTAGGGAGGCTGTAAATTAAATTTGACACCGGTCTGACCAGTATTTCCTGAGATAATGGGTGTTGAAGGGCCCTCCTTGTGAAACCACAAAAGGGTCCATAACTCCCGAACCCGTTGGAATTTTCCGGAACAAGCAACGGTTCTGGATTCAGGGGAGCGAACCCTTTCCAACGAGGCCCCATTCGTCGAAATCGGAGCACTTTGGCAAAAAAGTGCAAAAAAAACCAAGTTAACCCCTTTGAATTTTTAGCGATTTTGGGTAAATTTTGGAGCGGCCCTTTTTTGGATGGGAAATTGTTAGGGGCCTTCTAGGGAGGCTGTAAATTAAATTTGACACCGGTCTGACCAGTATTTCCTGAGATAATGGGTGTTGAAGGGCCCTCCTTGTGAAACCACAAAAGGGTCCATAACTCCCGAACCCGTTGGAATTTTCCGGAACAAGCAACGGTTCTGGATTCAGGGGAGCGAACCCTTTCCAACGAGGCCCCATTCGTCGAAATCGGAGCACTTTGGCAAAAAAGTGCAAAAAAAACCAAGGTTAACCCCTTTGAATTTTTAGCGATTTTGGGTAAATTTTGGAGCGGCCCTTTTTTGGATGGGAAATTGTTAGGGGCCTTCTAGGGAGGCTGTAAATTAAATTTGACACCGGTCTGACCAGTATTTCCTGAGATAATGGGTGTTGAAGGGCCCTCCTTGTGAAACCACAAAAGGATCCATAACTCCCGAACCCGTTGGAATTTTCCGGAACAAGCAACGGTTCTGGATTCAGGGGAGCGAACCCTTTCCAACGAGGCCCCATTCGTCGAAATCGGAGCACTTTGGCAAAAAAGTGCAAAAAAAAAACCAAGGTTAACCCCTTTGAATTTTTAGCGATTTTGGGTAAATTTTGGAGCGGCCCCTTTTTGGATGGGAAATTGTTAGGGGCCTTCTAGGGAGGCTGTAAATTAAATTTGACACCGGTCTGACCAGTATTTCCTGAGATAATGGGTGTTGAAGGGCCCTCCTTGTGAAACCACAAAAGGGTCCATAACTCCCGAACCCGTTGGAATTTTCCGGAACAAGCAACGGTTCTGGATTCAGGGGAGCGAACCCTTTCCAACGAGGCCCCATTCGTCGAAATCGGAGCACTTTGGCAAAAAAGTGCAAAAAAAAACCAAGGTTAACCCCTTTGAATTTTTAGCGATTTTGGGTAAATTTTGGAGCGGCCCCTTTTTGGATGGGAAATTGTTAGGGGCCTTCTAGGGAGGCTGTAAATTAAATTTGACACCGGTCTGACCAGTATTTCCTGAGATAATGGGTGTTGAAGGGCCCTCCTTGTGAAACCACAAAAGGGTCCATAACTCCCGAACCCGTTGGAATTTTCCGGAACAAGCAACGGTTCTGGATTCAGGGGAGCGAACCCTTTCCAACGAGGCCCCATTCGTCGAAATCGGAGCACTTTGGCAAAAAAGTGCAAAAAAAAACCAAGGTTAACCCCTTTGAATTTTTAGCGATTTTGGGTAAATTTTGGAGCGGCCCTTTTTTGGATGGGAAATTGTTAGGGGCCCTCTAGGGATGCTGTAAATTAAATTTGACACCGGTCTGACCAGTATTTCCTGAGATAATGGGTGTTGAAGGGCCCTCCTTGTGAAACCACAAAAGGGTCCATAACTCCCGAACCCGTTGGAATTTTCCGGAACAAGCAACGGTTCTGGATTCAGGGGAGCGAACCCTTTCCAACGAGGCCCCATTCGTCGAAATCGGAGCACTTTGGCAAAAAAGTGCAAAAAAAACCAAGGTTAACCCCTTTGAATTTTTAGCGATTTTGGGTAAATTTTGGAGCGGCCCTTTTTTGGATGGGAAATTGTTAGGGGCCTTCTAGGGAGGCTGTAAATTAAATTTGACACCGGTCTGACCAGTATTTCCTGAGATAATGGGTGTTGAAGGGCCCTCCTTGTGAAACCACAAAAGGGTCCATAACTCCCGAACCCGTTGGAATTTTCCGGAACAAGCAACGGTTCTGGATTCAGGGGAGCGAACCCTTTCCAACGAGGCCCCACTCGTCGAAATCGGAGCACTTTGGCTAAAAAGTGCAAAAAAAAACCAAGGTTAACCCCTTTGAATTTTTAGCGATTTTGGGTAAATTTTGGAGCGGCCCTTTTTTGGATGGGAAATTGTTAGGGGCCCTCTAGGGATGCTGTAAATTAAATTTGACACCGGTCTGACCAGTATTTCCTGAGATAATAGGTGTTGAAGGGCCCTCCTTGTGAAACCACAAAAGGGTCCATAACTCCCGAACCCGTTGGAATTTTCCGGAACAAGCAACGGTTCTGGATTCAGGGGAGCGAACCCTTTCCAACGAGGACCCATTCGTCGAAATCGGAGCACTTTGGCTAAAAAGTGCAAAAAAAACCAAGGTTAACCCCTTTGAATTTTTAGCGATTTTGGGTAAATTTTGGAGCGGCCCTTTTTTGGATGGGAAATTGTTAGGGGCCCTCTAGGGATGCTGTAAATTAAATTTGACACCGGTCTGACCAGTATTTCCTGAGATAATAGGTGTTGAAGGGCCCTCCTTGTGAAACCACAAAAGGGTCCATAACTCCCGAACCCGTTGGAATTTTCCGGAACAAGCAACGGTTCTGGATTCAGGGGAGCGAACCCTTTCCAAAGAGGACCCATTCGTCGAAATCGGAGCACTTTGGCTAAAAAGTGCAAAAAAAACCAAGGTTAACCCCTTTGAATTTTTAGCGATTTTGGGTAAATTTTGGAGCGGCCCTTTTTTGGATGGGAAATTGTTAGGGGCCTTCTAGGGAGGCTGTAAATTAAATTTGACACCGGTCTGACCAGTATTTCCTGAGATAATGGGTGTTGAAGGGCCCTCCTTGTGAAACCACAAAAGGGTCCATAACTCCCGAACCCGTTGGAATTTTCCGGAACAAGCAACGGTTCTGGATTCAGGGGAGCGAACCCTTTCCAACGAGGCCCCATTCGTCGAAATCGGAGCACTTTGGCAAAAAAGTGCAAAAAAAACCAAGGTTAACCCCTTTGAATTTTTAGCGATTTTGGGTAAATTTTGGAGCGGCCCTTTTTTGGATGGGAAATTGTTAGGGGCCTTCTAGGGAGGCTGTAAATTAAATTTGACACCGGTCTGACCAGTATTTCCTGAGATAATGGGTGTTGAAGGGCCCTCCTTGTGAAACCACAAAAGGGTCCATAACTCCCGAACCCGTTGGAATTTTCCGGAACAAGCAACGGTTCTGGATTCAGGGGAGCGAACCCTTTCCAACGAGGCCCCACTCGTCGAAATCGGAGCACTTTGGCTAAAAAGTGCAAAAAAAAACCAAGGTTAACCCCTTTGAATTTTTAGCGATTTTGGGTAAATTTTGGAGCGGCCCTTTTTTGGATGGGAAATTGTTAGGGGCCCTCTAGGGATGCTGTAAATTAAATTTGACACCGGTCTGACCAGTATTTCCTGAGATAATAGGTGTTGAAGGGCCCTCCTTGTGAAACCACAAAAGGGTCCATAACTCCCGAACCCGTTGGAATTTTCCGGAACAAGCAACGGTTCTGGATTCAGGGGAGCGAACCCTTTCCAACGAGGACCCATTCGTCGAAATCGGAGCACTTTGGCTAAAAAGTGCAAAAAAAACCAAGGTTAACCCCTTTGAATTTTTAGCGATTTTGGGTAAATTTTGGAGCGGCCCTTTTTTGGATGGGAAATTGTTAGGGGCCTTCTAGGGAGGCTGTAAATTAAATTTGACACCGGTCTGACCAGTATTTCCTGAGATAATGGGTGTTGAAGGGCCCTCCTTGTGAAACCACAAAAGGGTCCATAACTCCCGAACCCGTTGGAATTTTCCGGAACAAGCAACGGTTCTGGATTCAGGGGAGCGAACCCTTTCCAACGAGGCCCCATTCGTCGAAATCGGAGCACTTTGGCAAAAAAGTGCAAAAAAAACCAAGGTTAACCCCTTTGAATTTTTAGCGATTTTGGGTAAATTTTGGAGCGGCCCTTTTTTGGATGGGAAATTGTTAGGGGCCCTCTAGGGATGCTGTAAATTAAATTTGACACCGGTCTGACCAGTATTTCCTGAGATAATGGGTGTTGAAGGGCCCTCCTTGTGAAACCACAAAAGGGTCCATAACTCCCGAACCCGTTGGAATTTTCCGGAACAAGCAACGGTTCTGGATTCAGGGGAGCGAACCCTTTCCAACGAGGCCCCATTCGTCGAAATCGGAGCACTTTGGCAAAAAAGTGCAAAAAAAACCAAGGTTAACCCCTTTGAATTTTTAGCGATTTTGGGTAAATTTTGGAGCGGCCCTTTTTTGGATGGGAAATTGTTAGGGGCCTTCTAGGGAGGCTGTAAATTAAATTTGACACCGGTCTGACCAGTATTTCCTGAGATAATGGGTGTTGAAGGGCCCTCCTTGTGAAACCACAAAAGGGTCCATAACTCCCGAACCCGTTGGAATTTTCCGGAACAAGCAACGGTTCTGGATTCAGGGGAGCGAACCCTTTCCAACGAGGCCCCATTCGTCGAAATCGGAGCACTTTGGCAAAAAAGTGCAAAAAAAACCAAGTTAACCCCTTTGAATTTTTAGCGATTTTGGGTAAATTTTGGAGCGGCCCTTTTTTGGATGGGAAATTGTTAGGGGCCTTCTAGGGAGGCTGTAAATTAAATTTGACACCGGTCTGACCAGTATTTCCTGAGATAATGGGTGTTGAAGGGCCCTCCTTGTGAAACCACAAAAGGGTCCATAACTCCCGAACCCGTTGGAATTTTCCGGAACAAGCAACGGTTCTGGATTGAGGTGAGCGAACCCTTTCCAACGAGGCCCCATTCGTCGAAATCGGAGCACTTTGGCAAAAAAGTGCAAAAAAAACCAAGGTTAACCCCTTTGAATTTTTAGCGATTTTGGGTAAATTTTGGAGCGGCCCTTTTTTGGATGGGAAATTGTTAGGGGCCCTCTAGGGATGCTGTAAATTAAATTTGACACCGGTCTGACCAGTATTTCCTGAGATAATGGGTGTTGAAGGGCCCTCCTTGTGAAACCACAAAAGGGTCCATAACTCCCGAACCCGTTGGAATTTTCCGGAACAAGCAACGGTTCTGGATTCAGGGGAGCGAACCCTTTCCAACGAGGCCCCATTCGTCGAAATCGGAGCACTTTGGCAAAAAAGTGCAAAAAAAACCAAGGTTAACCCCTTTGAATTTTTAGCGATTTTGGGTAAATTTTGGAGCGGCCCTTTTTTGGATGGGAAATTGTTAGGGGCCTTCTAGGGAGGCTGTAAATTAAATTTGACACCGGTCTGACCAGTATTTCCTGAGATAATGGGTGTTGAAGGGCCCTCCTTGTGAAACCACAAAAGGGTCCATAACTCCCGAACCCGTTGGAATTTTCCGGAACAAGCAACGGTTCTGGATTCAGGGGAGCGAACCCTTTCCAACGAGGCCCCATTCGTCGAAATCGGAGCACTTTGGCAAAAAAGTGCAAAAAAAACCAAGTTAACCCCTTTGAATTTTTAGCGATTTTGGGTAAATTTTGGAGCGGCCCTTTTTTGGATGGGAAATTGTTAGGGGCCTTCTAGGGAGGCTGTAAATTAAATTTGACACCGGTCTGACCAGTATTTCCTGAGATAATGGGTGTTGAAGGGCCCTCCTTGTGAAACCACAAAAGGGTCCATAACTCCCGAACCCGTTGGAATTTTCCGGAACAAGCAACGGTTCTGGATTGAGGTGAGCGAACCCTTTCCAACGAGGCCCCATTCGTCGAAATCGGAGCACTTTGGCAAAAAAGTGCAAAAAAAACCAAGGTTAACCCCTTTGAATTTTTAGCGATTTTGGGTAAATTTTGGAGCGGCCCCTTTTTGGATGGGAAATTGTTAGGGGCCTTCTAGGGAGGCTGTAAATTAAATTTGACACCGGTCTGACCAGTATTTCCTGAGATAATGGGTGTTGAAGGGCCCTCCTTGTGAAACCACAAAAGGGTCCATAACTCCCGAACCCGTTGGAATTTTCCGGAACAAGCAACGGTTCTGGATTCAGGGGAGCGAACCCTTTCCAACGAGGCCCCATTCGTCGAAATCGGAGCACTTTGGCAAAAAAGTGCAAAAAAACCAAGTTAACCCCTTTGAATTTTTAGCGATTTTGGGTAAATTTTGGAGCGGCCCTTTTTTGGATGGGAAATTGTTAGGGGCCTTCTAGGGAGGCTGTAAATTAAATTTGACACCGGTCTGACCAGTATTTCCTGAGATAATGGGTGTTGAAGGGCCCTCCTTGTGAAACCACAAAAGGGTCCATAACTCCCGAACCCGTTGGAATTTTCCGGAACAAGCAACGGTTCTGGATTGAGGTGAGCGAACCCTTTCCAACGAGGTCCCATTCGTCGAAATCGGAGCACTTTGGCAAAAAAGTGCAAAAAAAACCAAGGTTAACCCCTTTGAATTTTTAGCGATTTTGGGTAAATTTTGGAGCGGCCCCTTTTTGGATGGGAAATTGTTAGGGGCCTTCTAGGGAGGCTGTAAATTAAATTTGACACCGGTCTGACCAGTATTTCCTGAGATAATGGGTGTTGAAGGGCCCTCCTTGTGAAACCACAAAAGGATCCATAACTCCCGAACCCGTTGGAATTTTCCGGAACAAGCAACGGTTCTGGATTCAGGGGAGCGAACCCTTTCCAACGAGGCCCCATTCGTCGAAATCGGAGCACTTTGGCAAAAAAGTGCAAAAAAAAAACCAAGGTTAACCCCTTTGAATTTTTAGCGATTTTGGGTAAATTTTGGAGCGGCCCCTTTTTGGATGGGAAATTGTTAGGGGCCTTCTAGGGAGGCTGTAAATTAAATTTGACACCGGTCTGACCAGTATTTCCTGAGATAATGGGTGTTGAAGGGCCCTCCTTGTGAAACCACAAAAGGGTCCATAACTCCCGAACCCGTTGGAATTTTCCGGAACAAGCAACGGTTCTGGATTCAGGGGAGCGAACCCTTTCCAACGAGGCCCCATTCGTCGAAATCGGAGCACTTTGGCAAAAAAGTGCAAAAAAAACCAAGGTTAACCCCTTTGAATTTTTAGCGATTTTGGGTAAATTTTGGAGCGGCCCCTTTTTGGATGGGAAATTGTTAGGGGCCTTCTAGGGAGGCTGTAAATTAAATTTGACACCGGTCTGACCAGTATTTCCTGAGATAATGGGTGTTGAAGGGCCCTCCTTGTGAAACCACAAAAGGGTCCATAACTCCCGAACCCGTTGGAATTTTCCGGAACAAGCAACGGTTCTGGATTCAGGGGAGCGAACCCTTTCCAACGAGGCCCCATTCGTCGAAATCGGAGCACTTTGGCAAAAAAGTGCAAAAAAAACCAAGTTAACCCCTTTGAATTTTTAGCGATTTTGGGTAAATTTTGGAGCGGCCCTTTTTTGGATGGGAAATTGTTAGGGGCCTTCTAGGGAGGCTGTAAATTAAATTTGACACCGGTCTGACCAGTATTTCCTGAGATAATGGGTGTTGAAGGGCCCTCCTTGTGAAACCACAAAAGGGTCCATAACTCCCGAACCCGTTGGAATTTTCCGGAACAAGCAACGGTTCTGGATTGAGGTGAGCGAACCCTTTCCAACGAGGCCCCATTCGTCGAAATCGGAGCACTTTGGCAAAAAAGTGCAAAAAAAACCAAGGTTAACCCCTTTGAATTTTTAGCGATTTTGGGTAAATTTTGGAGCGGCCCCTTTTTGGATGGGAAATTGTTAGGGGCCTTCTAGGGAGGCTGTAAATTAAATTTGACACCGGTCTGACCAGTATTTCCTGAGATAATGGGTGTTGAAGGGCCCTCCTTGTGAAACCACAAAAGGGTCCATAACTCCCGAACCCGTTGGAATTTTCCGGAACAAGCAACGGTTCTGGATTCAGGGGAGCGAACCCTTTCCAACGAGGCCCCATTCGTCGAAATCGGAGCACTTTGGCAAAAAAGTGCAAAAAAACCAAGTTAACCCCTTTGAATTTTTAGCGATTTTGGGTAAATTTTGGAGCGGCCCTTTTTTGGATGGGAAATTGTTAGGGGCCTTCTAGGGAGGCTGTAAATTAAATTTGACACCGGTCTGACCAGTATTTCCTGAGATAATGGGTGTTGAAGGGCCCTCCTTGTGAAACCACAAAAGGGTCCATAACTCCCGAACCCGTTGGAATTTTCCGGAACAAGCAACGGTTCTGGATTCAGGGGAGCGAACCCTTTCCAACGAGGCCCCATTCGTCGAAATCGGAGCACTTTGGCAAAAAAGTGCAAAAAAAACCAAGTTAACCCCTTTGAATTTTTAGCGATTTTGGGTAAATTTTGGAGCGGCCCTTTTTTGGATGGGAAATTGTTAGGGGCCTTCTAGGGAGGCTGTAAATTAAATTTGACACCGGTCTGACCAGTATTTCCTGAGATAATGGGTGTTGAAGGGCCCTCCTTGTGAAACCACAAAAGGGTCCATAACTCCCGAACCCGTTGGAATTTTCCGGAACAAGCAACGGTTCTGGATTGAGGTGAGCGAACCCTTTCCAACGAGGTCCCATTCGTCGAAATCGGAGCACTTTGGCAAAAAAGTGCAAAAAAAACCAAGGTTAACCCCTTTGAATTTTTAGCGATTTTGGGTAAATTTTGGAGCGGCCCCTTTTTGGATGGGAAATTGTTAGGGGCCTTCTAGGGAGGCTGTAAATTAAATTTGACACCGGTCTGACCAGTATTTCCTGAGATAATGGGTGTTGAAGGGCCCTCCTTGTGAAACCACAAAAGGATCCATAACTCCCGAACCCGTTGGAATTTTCCGGAACAAGCAACGGTTCTGGATTCAGGGGAGCGAACCCTTTCCAACGAGGCCCCATTCGTCGAAATCGGAGCACTTTGGCAAAAAAGTGCAAAAAAAAAACCAAGGTTAACCCCTTTGAATTTTTAGCGATTTTGGGTAAATTTTGGAGCGGCCCCTTTTTGGATGGGAAATTGTTAGGGGCCTTCTAGGGAGGCTGTAAATTAAATTTGACACCGGTCTGACCAGTATTTCCTGAGATAATGGGTGTTGAAGGGCCCTCCTTGTGAAACCACAAAAGGGTCCATAACTCCCGAACCCGTTGGAATTTTCCGGAACAAGCAACGGTTCTGGATTCAGGGGAGCGAACCCTTTCCAACGAGGCCCCATTCGTCGAAATCGGAGCACTTTGGCAAAAAAGTGCAAAAAAAAACCAAGGTTAACCCCTTTGAATTTTTAGCGATTTTGGGTAAATTTTGGAGCGGCCCCTTTTTGGATGGGAAATTGTTAGGGGCCTTCTAGGGAGGCTGTAAATTAAATTTGACACCGGTCTGACCAGTATTTCCTGAGATAATGGGTGTTGAAGGGCCCTCCTTGTGAAACCACAAAAGGGTCCATAACTCCCGAACCCGTTGGAATTTTCCGGAACAAGCAACGGTTCTGGATTCAGGGGAGCGAACCCTTTCCAACGAGGCCCCATTCGTCGAAATCGGAGCACTTTGGCAAAAAAGTGCAAAAAAAAAACCAAGGTTAACCCCTTTGAATTTTTAGCGATTTTGGGTAAATTTTGGAGCGGCCCCTTTTTGGATGGGAAATTGTTAGGGGCCTTCTAGGGAGGCTGTAAATTAAATTTGACACCGGTCTGACCAGTATTTCCTGAGATAATGGGTGTTGAAGGGCCCTCCTTGTGAAACCACAAAAGGGTCCATAACTCCCGAACCCGTTGGAATTTTCCGGAACAAGCAACGGTTCTGGATTCAGGGGAGCGAACCCTTTCCAACGAGGCCCCATTCGTCGAAATCGGAGCACTTTGGCAAAAAAGTGCAAAAAAAAACCAAGGTTAACCCCTTTGAATTTTTAGCGATTTTGGGTAAATTTTGGAGCGGCCCCTTTTTGGATGGGAAATTGTTAGGGGCCTTCTAGGGAGGCTGTAAATTAAATTTGACACCGGTCTGACCAGTATTTCCTGAGATAATGGGTGTTGAAGGGCCCTCCTTGTGAAACCACAAAAGGGTCCATAACTCCCGAACCCGTTGGAATTTTCCGGAACAAGCAACGGTTCTGGATTCAGGGGAGCGAACCCTTTCCAACGAGGCCCCATTCGTCGAAATCGGAGCACTTTGGCAAAAAAGTGCAAAAAAAACCAAGTTAACCCCTTTGAATTTTTAGCGATTTTGGGTAAATTTTGGAGCGGCCCTTTTTTGGATGGGAAATTGTTAGGGGCCTTCTAGGGAGGCTGTAAATTAAATTTGACACCGGTCTGACCAGTATTTCCTGAGATAATGGGTGTTGAAGGGCCCTCCTTGTGAAACCACAAAAGGGTCCATAACTCCCGAACCCGTTGGAATTTTCCGGAACAAGCAACGGTTCTGGATTCAGGGGAGCGAACCCTTTCCAACGAGGCCCCATTCGTCGAAATCGGAGCACTTTGGCAAAAAAGTGCAAAAAAAACCAAGGTTAACCCCTTTGAATTTTTAGCGATTTTGGGTAAATTTTGGAGCGGCCCTTTTTTGGATGGGAAATTGTTAGGGGCCTTCTAGGGAGGCTGTAAATTAAATTTGACACCGGTCTGACCAGTATTTCCTGAGATAATGGGTGTTGAAGGGCCCTCCTTGTGAAACCACAAAAGGGTCCATAACTCCCGAACCCGTTGGAATTTTCCGGAACAAGCAACGGTTCTGGATTCAGGGGAGCGAACCCTTTCCAACGAGGCCCCATTCGTCGAAATCGGAGCACTTTGGCAAAAAAGTGCAAAAAAAACCAAGTTAACCCCTTTGAATTTTTAGCGATTTTGGGTAAATTTTGGAGCGGCCCTTTTTTGGATGGGAAATTGTTAGGGGCCTTCTAGGGAGGCTGTAAATTAAATTTGACACCGGTCTGACCAGTATTTCCTGAGATAATGGGTGTTGAAGGGCCCTCCTTGTGAAACCACAAAAGGGTCCATAACTCCCGAACCCGTTGGAATTTTCCGGAACAAGCAACGGTTCTGGATTGAGGTGAGCGAACCCTTTCCAACGAGGTCCCATTCGTCGAAATCGGAGCACTTTGGCAAAAAAGTGCAAAAAAAACCAAGGTTAACCCCTTTGAATTTTTAGCGATTTTGGGTAAATTTTGGAGCGGCCCCTTTTTGGATGGGAAATTGTTAGGGGCCTTCTAGGGAGGCTGTAAATTAAATTTGACACCGGTCTGACCAGTATTTCCTGAGATAATGGGTGTTGAAGGGCCCTCCTTGTGAAACCACAAAAGGGTCCATAACTCCCGAACCCGTTGGAATTTTCCGGAACAAGCAACGGTTCTGGATTCAGGGGAGCGAACCCTTTCCAACGAGGCCCCATTCGTCGAAATCGGAGCACTTTGGCAAAAAAGTGCAAAAAAAACCAAGGTTAACCCCTTTGAATTTTTAGCGATTTTGGGTAAATTTTGGAGCGGCCCCTTTTTGGATGGGAAATTGTTAGGGGCCTTCTAGGGAGGCTGTAAATTAAATTTGACACCGGTCTGACCAGTATTTCCTGAGATAATGGGTGTTGAAGGGCCCTCCTTGTGAAACCACAAAAGGATCCATAACTCCCGAACCCGTTGGAATTTTCCGGAACAAGCAACGGTTCTGGATTCAGGGGAGCGAACCCTTTCCAACGAGGCCCCATTCGTCGAAATCGGAGCACTTTGGCAAAAAAGTGCAAAAAAAAACCAAGGTTAACCCCTTTGAATTTTTAGCGATTTTGGGTAAATTTTGGAGCGGCCCCTTTTTGGATGGGAAATTGTTAGGGGCCTTCTAGGGAGGCTGTAAATTAAATTTGACACCGGTCTGACCAGTATTTCCTGAGATAATGGGTGTTGAAGGGCCCTCCTTGTGAAACCACAAAAGGGTCCATAACTCCCGAACCCGTTGGAATTTTCCGGAACAAGCAACGGTTCTGGATTCAGGGGAGCGAACCCTTTCCAACGAGGCCCCATTCGTCGAAATCGGAGCACTTTGGCAAAAAAGTGCAAAAAAAACCAAGGTTAACCCCTTTGAATTTTTAGCGATTTTGGGTAAATTTTGGAGCGGCCCCTTTTTGGATGGGAAATTGTTAGGGGCCTTCTAGGGAGGCTGTAAATTAAATTTGACACCGGTCTGACCAGTATTTCCTGAGATAATGGGTGTTGAAGGGCCCTCCTTGTGAAACCACAAAAGGATCCATAACTCCCGAACCCGTTGGAATTTTCCGGAACAAGCAACGGTTCTGGATTCAGGGGAGCGAACCCTTTCCAACGAGGCCCCATTCGTCGAAATCGGAGCACTTTGGCAAAAAAGTGCAAAAAAAAACCAAGGTTAACCCCTTTGAATTTTTAGCGATTTTGGGTAAATTTTGGAGCGGCCCCTTTTTGGATGGGAAATTGTTAGGGGCCTTCTAGGGAGGCTGTAAATTAAATTTGACACCGGTCTGACCAGTATTTCCTGAGATAATGGGTGTTGAAGGGCCCTCCTTGTGAAACCACAAAAGGGTCCATAACTCCCGAACCCGTTGGAATTTTCCGGAACAAGCAACGGTTCTGGATTCAGGGGAGCGAACCCTTTCCAACGAGGCCCCATTCGTCGAAATCGGAGCACTTTGGCAAAAAAGTGCAAAAAAAACCAAGGTTAACCCCTTTGAATTTTTAGCGATTTTGGGTAAATTTTGGAGCGGCCCCTTTTTGGATGGGAAATTGTTAGGGGCCTTCTAGGGAGGCTGTAAATTAAATTTGACACCGGTCTGACCAGTATTTCCTGAGATAATGGGTGTTGAAGGGCCCTCCTTGTGAAACCACAAAAGGATCCATAACTCCCGAACCCGTTGGAATTTTCCGGAACAAGCAACGGTTCTGGATTCAGGGGAGCGAACCCTTTCCAACGAGGCCCCATTCGTCGAAATCGGAGCACTTTGGCAAAAAAGTGCAAAAAAAACCAAGTTAACCCCTTTGAATTTTTAGCGATTTTGGGTAAATTTTGGAGCGGCCCTTTTTTGGATGGGAAATTGTTAGGGGCCTTCTAGGGAGGCTGTAAATTAAATTTGACACCGGTCTGACCAGTATTTCCTGAGATAATGGGTGTTGAAGGGCCCTCCTTGTGAAACCACAAAAGGGTCCATAACTCCCGAACCCGTTGGAATTTTCCGGAACAAGCAACGGTTCTGGATTCAGGGGAGCGAACCCTTTCCAACGAGGCCCCATTCGTCGAAATCGGAGCACTTTGGCAAAAAAGCGCAAAAAAAAACCAAGGTTAACCCCTTTGAATGTTTAGCGATTTTGGGTAAATTTTGGAGCGGCCCCTTTTTGGATGGGAAATTGTTAGGGGCCCTCTAGGGAGGCTGTAAATTAAATTTGACACCGGTCTGACCAGTATTTCCTGAGATAATGGGTGTTGAAGGGCCCTCCTTGTGAAACCACAAAAGGGTCCATAACTCCCGAACCCGTTGGAATTTTCCGGAACAAGCAACGGTTCTGGATTCAGGGGAGCGAACCCTTTCCAACGAGGCCCCATTCGTCGAAATCGGAGCACTTTGGCAAAAAAGTGCAAAAAAAAACCAAGGTTAACCCCTTTGAATTTTTAGCGATTTTGGGTAAATTTTGGAGCGGCCCTTTTTTGGATGGGAAATTGTTAGGGGCCTTCTAGGGAGGCTGTAAATTAAATTTGACACCGGTCTGACCAGTATTTCCTGAGAAAATGGGTGTTGAAGGGCCCTCCTTGTGAAACCACAAAAGGGTCCATAACTCCCGAACCCGTTGGAATTTTCCGGAACAAGCAACGGTTCTGGATTCAGGGGAGCGAACCCTTTCCAACGAGGCCCCATTCGTCGAAATCGGAGCACTTTGGCAAAAAAGTGCAAAAAAAACCAAGGTTAACCCCTTTGAATTTTTAGCGATTTTGGGTAAATTTTGGAGCGGCCCTTTTTTGGATGGGAAATTGTTAGGGGCCCTCTAGGGATGCTGTAAATTAAATTTGACACCGGTCTGACCAGTATTTCCTGAGATAATGGGTGTTGAAGGGCCCTCCTTGTGAAACCACAAAAGGGTCCATAACTCCCGAACCCGTTGGAATTTTCCGGAACAAGCAACGGTTCTGGATTCAGGGGAGCGAACCCTTTCCAACGAGGCCCCATTCGTCGAAATCGGAGCACTTTGGCAAAAAAGTGCAAAAAAAACCAAGTTAACCCCTTTGAATTTTTAGCGATTTTGGGTAAATTTTGGAGCGGCCCTTTTTTGGATGGGAAATTGTTAGGGGCCTTCTAGGGAGGCTGTAAATTAAATTTGACACCGGTCTGACCAGTATTTCCTGAGATAATGGGTGTTGAAGGGCCCTCCTTGTGAAACCACAAAAGGGTCCATAACTCCCGAACCCGTTGGAATTTTCCGGAACAAGCAACGGTTCTGGATTCAGGGGAGCGAACCCTTTCCAACGAGGCCCCATTCGTCGAAATCGGAGCACTTTGGCAAAAAAGTGCAAAAAAAACCAAGTTAACCCCTTTGAATTTTTAGCGATTTTGGGTAAATTTTGGAGCGGCCCTTTTTTGGATGGGAAATTGTTAGGGGCCTTCTAGGGAGGCTGTAAATTAAATTTGACACCGGTCTGACCAGTATTTCCTGAGATAATGGGTGTTGAAGGGCCCTCCTTGTGAAACCACAAAAGGGTCCATAACTCCCGAACCCGTTGGAATTTTCCGGAACAAGCAACGGTTCTGGATTCAGGGGAGCGAACCCTTTCCAACGAGGCCCCATTCGTCGAAATCGGAGCACTTTGGCAAAAAAGTGCAAAAAAAACCTTTGAATTTTTAGCGATTTTGGGTAAATTTTGGAGCGGCCCTTTTTTGGATGGGAAATTGTTAGGGGCCTTCTAGGGAGGCTGTAAATTAAATTTGACACCGGTCTGACCAGTATTTCCTCCTTGTGAAACCACAAAAGGATCCATAACTCCCGAACCCGTTGGAATTTTCCGGAACAAGCAACGGTTCTGGATTCAGGGGAGCGAACCCTTTCCAACGAGGCCCCATTCGTCGAAATCGGAGCACTTTGGCAAAAAAGTGCAAAAAAAACCAAGGTTAACCCCTTTGAATTTTTAGCGATTTTGGGTAAATTTTGGAGCGGCCCCTTTTTGGATGGGAAATTGTTAGGGGCCTTCTAGGGAGGCTGTAAATTAAATTTGACACCGGTCTGACCAGTATTTCCTGAGATAATGGGTGTTGAAGGGCCCTCCTTGTGAAACCACAAAAGGATCCATAACTCCCGAACCCGTTGGAATTTTCCGGAACAAGCAACGGTTCTGGATTCAGGGGAGCGAACCCTTTCCAACGAGGCCCCATTCGTCGAAATCGGAGCACTTTGGCAAAAAAGTGCAAAAAAAAACCAAGGTTAACCCCTTTGAATTTTTAGCGATTTTGGGTAAATTTTGGAGCGGCCCTTTTTTGGATGGGAAATTGTTAGGGGCCTTCTAGGGAGGCTGTAAATTAAATTTGACACCGGTCTGACCAGTATTTCCTGAGATAATGGGTGTTGAAGGGCCCTCCTTGTGAAACCACAAAAGGGTCCATAACTCCCGAACCCGTTGGAATTTTCCGGAACAAGCAACGGTTCTGGATTCAGGGGAGCGAACCCTTTCCAACGAGGCCCCATTCGTCGAAATCGGAGCACTTTGGCAAAAAAGTGCAAAAAACCAAGGTTTTAACCCCTTTGAATTTTTAGCGATTTTGGATAAATTTTGGAGCGGCCCTTTTTTGGATGGGAAATTGTTAGGGGCCTTCTAGGGAGGCTGTAAATTAAATTTGACACCGGTCTGACCAGTATTTCCTGAGATAATGGGTGTTGAAGGGCCCTCCTTGTGAAACCACAAAAGGGTCCATAACTCCCGAACCCGTTGGAATTTTCCGGAACAAGCAACGTTTCTGGATTCAGGGGAGCGAACCCTTTCCAACGAGGCCCCATTGGTCGAAATCGGAGCACTTTGGCAAAAAAGTGCAAAAAAAAACCAAGGTTAACCCCTTTGAATTTTTAGCGATTTTGGGTAAATTTTGGAGCGGCCCTTTTTTGGATGGGAAATTGTTAGGGGCCTTCTAGGGAGGCTGTAAATTAAATTTGACACCGGTCTGACCAGTATTTCCTGAGATAATGGGTGTTGAAGGGCCCTCCTTGTGAAACCACAAAAGGGTCCATAACTCCCGAACCCGTTGGAATTTTCCGGAACAAGCAACGGTTCTGGATTGAGGGGAGCGAACCCTTTCCAACGAGGCCCCATTCGTCGAAATCGGAGCACTTTGGCAAAAAAGTGCAAAAAAAACCAAGGTTAACCCCTTTGAATTTTTAGCGATTTTGGGTAAATTTTGGAGCGGCCCTTTTTTGGATGGGAAATTGTTAGGGGCCTTCTAGGGAGGCTGTAAATTAAATTTGACACCGGTCTGACCAGTATTTCCTGAGATAATGGGTGTTGAAGGGCCCTCCTTGTGAAACCACAAAAGGGTCCATAACTCCCGAACCCGTTGGAATTTTCCGGAACAAGCAACGGTTCTGGATTCAGGGGAGCGAACCCTTTCCAACGAGGCCCCATTCGTCGAAATCGGAGCACTTTGGCAAAAAAGTGCAAAAAACCAAGGTTTTAACCCCTTTGAATTTTTAGCGATTTTGGATAAATTTTGGAGCGGCCCTTTTTTGGATGGGAAATTGTTAGGGGCCTTCTAGGGAGGCTGTAAATTAAATTTGACACCGGTCTGACCAGTATTTCCTGAGATAATGGGTGTTGAAGGGCCCTCCTTGTGAAACCACAAAAGGGTCCATAACTCCCGAACCCGTTGGAATTTTCCGGAACAAGCAACGTTTCTGGATTCAGGGGAGCGAACCCTTTCCAACGAGGCCCCATTCGTCGAAATCGGAGCACTTTGGCAAAAAAGTGCAAAAAACCAAGGTTTTAACCCCTTTGAATTTTTAGCGATTTTGGGTAAATTTTGGAGCGGCCCTTTTTTGGATGGGAAATTGTTAGGGGCCTTCTAGGGAGGCTGTAAATTAAATTTGACACCGGTCTGACCAGTATTTCCTGAGATAATGGGTGTTGAAGGGCCCTCCTTGTGAAACCACAAAAGGGTCCATAACTCCCGAACCCGTTGGAATTTTCCGGAACAAGCAACGTTTCTGGATTCAGGGGAGCGAACCCTTTCCAACGAGGCCCCATTCGTCGAAATCGGAGCACTTTGGCAAAAAAGTGCAAAAAAAAACCAAGGTTAACCCCTTTGAATTTTTAGCGATTTTGGATAAATTTTGGAGCGGCCCTTTTTTGGATGGGAAATTGTTAGGGGCCTTCTAGGGAGGCTGTAAATTAAATTTGACACCGGTCTGACCAGTATTTCCTGAGATAATGGGTGTTGAAGGGCCCTCCTTGTGAAACCACAAAAGGGTCCATAACTCCCGAACCCGTTGGAATTTTCCGGAACAAGCAACGGTTCTGGATTCAGGGGAGCGAACCCTTTCCAACGAGGCCCCATTCGTCGAAATCGGAACACTTTGGCAAAAAAGTGCAAAAAAAACCAAGGTTAACCCCTTTGAATTTTTAGCGATTTTGGATAAATTTTGGAGCGGCCCTTTTTTGGATGGGAAATTGTTAGGGGCCTTCTAGGGAGGCTGTAAATTAAATTTGACACCGGTCTGACCAGTATTTCCTGAGATAATGGGTGTTGAAGGGCCCTCCTTGTGAAACCACAAAAGGGTCCATAACTCCCGAACCCGTTGGAATTTTCCGGAACAAGCAACGTTTCTGGATTCAGGGGAGCGAACCCTTTCCAACGAGGCCCCATTCGTCGAAATCGGAGCACTTTGGCAAAAAAGTGCAAAAAAAAACCAAGGTTAACCCCTTTGAATTTTTAGCGATTTTGGGTAAATTTTGGAGCGGCCCTTTTTTGGATGGGAAATTGTTAGGGGCCTTCTAGGGAGGCTGTAAATTAAATTTGACACCGGTCTGACCAGTATTTCCTGAGATAATGGGTGTTGAAGGGCCCTCCCTGTGAAACCACAAAAGGGTCCATAACTCCCGAACCCGTTGGAATTTTCCGGAACAAGCAACGGTTCTGGATTCAGGGGAGCGAACCCTTTCCAACGAGGCCCCATTCGTCAAAATCGGAGCACTTCGGCAAAAAAGTGCAAAAAAAACCAAGGTTAACCCCTTTGAATTTTTAGCGATTTTGGGTAAATTTTGGAGCGGCCCCTTTTTGGATGGGAAATTGTTAGGGGCCTTCTAGGGAGGCTGTAAATTAAATTTGACACCGGTCTGACCAGTATTTCCTGAGATAATGGGTGTTGAAGGGCCCTCCTTGTGAAACCACAAAAGGGTCCATAACTCCCGAACCCGTTGGAATTTTCCGGAACAAGCAACGGTTCTGGATTCAGGGGAGCGAACCCTTTCCAACGAGGCCCCATTCGTCGAAATCGGAGCACTTTGGCTAAAAAGTGCAAAAAAACCAAGGTTAACCCCTTTGAATTTTTAGCGATTTTGGGTAAATTTTGGAGCGGCCCTTTTTTGGATGGGAAATTGTTAGGGGCCCTCTAGGGAGGCTGTAAATTAAATTTGACACCGGTCTGACCAGTATTTCCTGAGATAATAGGTGTTGAAGGGCCCTCCTTGTGAAACCACAAAAGGGTCCATAACTCCCGAACCCGTTGGAATTTTCCGGAACAAGCAACGGTTCTGGATTCAGGGGAGCGAACCCTTTCCAACGAGGCCCCATTCGTCGAAATCGGAGCACTTTGGCTAAAAAGTGCAAAAAAACCAAGGTTAACCCCTTTGAATTTTTAGCGATTTTGGGTAAATTTTGGAGCGGCCCTTTTTTGGATGGGAAATTGTTAGGGGCCCTCTAGGGATGCTGTAAATTAAATTTGACACCGGTCTGACCAGTACTTCCTGAGATAATGGGTGTTGAAGGGCCCTCCTTGTGAAACCACAAAAGGGTCCATAACTCCCGAACCCGTTGGAATTTTCCGGAACAAGCAACGGTTCTGGATTCAGGGGAGCGAACCCTTTCCAACGAGGCCCCATTCGTCGAAATCGGAGCACTTTGGCAAAAAAGTGCAATAAAAAACCAAGGTTAACCCCTTTGAATTTTTAGCGATTTTGGGTAAATTTTGGAGCGGCCCTTTTTTGGATGGGAAATTGTTAGGGGCCTTCTAGGGAGGCTGTAAATTAAATTTGACACCGGTCTGACCAGTATTTCCTGAGATAATGGGTGTTGAAGGGCCCTCCTTGTGAAACCACAAAAGGGTCCATAACTCCCGAACCCGTTGGAATTTTCCGGAACAAGCAACGGTTCTGGATTCAGGGGAGCGAACCCTTTCCAACGAGGCCCCATTCGTCGAAATCGGAGCACTTTGGCAAAAAAGTGCAAAAAAAACCAAGGTTAACCCCTTTGAATTTTTAGCGATTTTGGGTAAATTTTGGAGCGGCCCCTTTTTGGATGGGAAATTGTTAGGGGCCTTCTAGGGAGGCTGTAAATTAAATTTGACACCGGTCTGACCAGTATTTCCTGAGATAATGGGTGTTGAAGGGCCCTCCTTGTGAAACCACAAAAGGGTCCATAACTCCCGAACCCGTTGGAATTTTCCAGAACAAGCAACGGTTCTGGATTCAGGGGAGCGAACCCTTTCCAACGAGGCCCCATTCGTCGAAATCGGAGCACTTTGGCAAAAAAGTGCAAAAAAAAACCAAGGTTAACCCCTTTGAATTTTTAGCGATTTTGGGTAAATTTTGGAGCGGCCCTTTTTTGGATGGGAAATTGTTAGGGGCCCTCTAGGGAGGCTGTAAATTAAATATGACACCGGTCTGACCAGTATTTCCTGAGATAATAGGTGTTGAAGGGCCCTCCTTGTGAAACCACAAAAGGGTCCATAACTCCCGAACCCGTTGGAATTTTCCGGAACAAGCAACGGTTCTGGATTCAGGGGAGCGAACCCTTTCCAACGAGGTCCCATTCGTCGAAATCGGAGCACTTTGGCAAAAAAGTGCAAAAAAAAACCAAGGTTAACCCCTTTGAATTTTTAGCGATTTTGGGTAAATTTTGGAGCGGCCCTTTTTTGGATGGGGAGCGAACCCTTTCCAACGAGGCCCCATTCGTCGAAATCGGAGCACTTTGGCAAAAAAGCGCAAAAAAAAACCAAGGTTAACCCCTTTGAATTTTTAGCGATTTTGGGTAAATTTTGGAGCGGCCCTTTTTTGGATGGGAAATTGTTAGGGGCCTTCTAGGGAGGCTGTAAATTAAATTTGACACCGGTCTGACCAGTATTTCCTGAGATAATGGGTGTTGAAGGGCCCTCCTTGTGAAACCACAAAAGGGTCCATAACTCCCGAACCCGTTGGAATTTTCCGGAACAAGCAACGGTTCTGGATTCAGGGGAGCGAACCCTTTCCAACGAGGCCCCATTCGTCGAAATCGGAGCACTTTGGCAAAAAAGTGCAAAAAAAACCAAGTTAACCCCTTTGAATTTTTAGCGATTTTGGGTAAATTTTGGAGCGGCCCTTTTTTGGATGGGAAATTGTTAGGGGCCTTCTAGGGAGGCTGTAAATTGAATGTGACACCGGTCTGACCAGTATTTCCTGAGATAATGGGTGTTGAAGGGCCCTCCTTGTGAAACCACAAAAGGGTCCATAACTCCCGAACCCGTTGGAATTTTCCGGAACAAGCAACGGTTCTGGATTCAGGGGAGCGAACCCTTTCCAACGAGGCCCCATTCGTCGAAATCGGAGCACTTTGGCAAAAAAGTGCAAAAAAAAACCAAGGTTAACCCCTTTGAATTTTTAGCGATTTTGGGTAAATTTTGGAGCGGCCCTTTTTTGGATGGGAAATTGTTAGGGGCCTTCTAGGGAGGCTGTAAATTAAATTTGACACCGGTCTGACCAGTATTTCCTGAGATAATGGGTGTTGAAGGGCCCTCCTTGTGAAACCACAAAAGGGTCCATAACTCCCGAACCCGTTGGAATTTTCCGGAACAAGCAACGGTTCTGGATTCAGGGGAGCGAACCCTTTCCAACGAGGCCCCATTCGTCGAAATCGGAGCACTTTGGCAAAAAAGTGCAAAAAAAACCAAGGTTAACCCCTTTGAATTTTTAGCGATTTTGGGTAAATTTTGGAGCGGCCCTTTTTTGGATGGGAAATTGTTAGGGGCCCTCTAGGGATGCTGTAAATTAAATTTGACACCGGTCTGACCAGTATTTCCTGAGATAATGGGTGTTGAAGGGCCCTCCTTGTGAAACCACAAAAGGGTCCATAACTCCCGAACCCGTTGGAATTTTCCGGAACAAGCAACGGTTCTGGATTCAGGGGAGCGAACCCTTTCCAACGAGGCCCCATTCGTCGAAATCGGAGCACTTTGGCAAAAAAGTGCAAAAAAAACCAAGTTAACCCCTTTGAATTTTTAGCGATTTTGGGTAAATTTTGGAGCGGCCCTTTTTTGGATGGGAAATTGTTAGGGGCCCTCTAGGGATGCTGTAAATTAAATTTGACACCGGTCTGACCAGTATTTCCTGAGATAATGGGTGTTGAAGGGCCCTCCTTGTGAAACCACAAAAGGGTCCATAACTCCCGAACCCGTTGGAATTTTCCGGAACAAGCAACGGTTCTGGATTCAGGGGAGCGAACCCTTTCCAACGAGGCCCCATTCGTCGAAATCGGAGCACTTTGGCAAAAAAGTGCAAAAAAAACCAAGTTAACCCCTTTGAATTTTTAGCGATTTTGGGTAAATTTTGGAGCGGCCCTTTTTTGGATGGGAAATTGTTAGGGGCCCTCTAGGGATGCTGTAAATTAAATTTGACACCGGTCTGACCAGTATTTCCTGAGATAATGGGTGTTGAAGGGCCCTCCTTGTGAAACCACAAAAGGGTCCATAACTCCCGAACCCGTTGGAATTTTCCGGAACAAGCAACGGTTCTGGATTCAGGGGAGCGAACCCTTTCCAACGAGGCCCCATTCGTCGAAATCGGAGCACTTTGGCAAAAAAGTGCAAAAAAAACCAAGTTAACCCCTTTGAATTTTTAGCGATTTTGGGTAAATTTTGGAGCGGCCCTTTTTTGGATGGGAAATTGTTAGGGGCCTTCTAGGGAGGCTGTAAATTAAATTTGACACCGGTCTGACCAGTATTTCCTGAGATAATGGGTGTTGAAGGGCCCTCCTTGTGAAACCACAAAAGGGTCCATAACTCCCGAACCCGTTGGAATTTTCCGGAACAAGCAACGGTTCTGGATTCAGGGGAGCGAACCCTTTCCAACGAGGCCCCATTCGTCGAAATCGGAGCACTTTGGCAAAAAAGTGCAAAAAAACCAAGTTAACCCCTTTGAATTTTTAGCGATTTTGGGTAAATTTTGGAGCGGCCCTTTTTTGGATGGGAAATTGTTAGGGGCCTTCTAGGGAGGCTGTAAATTAAATTTGACACCGGTCTGACCAGTATTTCCTGAGATAATGGGTGTTGAAGGGCCCTCCTTGTGAAACCACAAAAGGGTCCATAACTCCCGAACCCGTTGGAATTTTCCGGAACAAGCAACGGTTCTGGATTCAGGGGAGCGAACCCTTTCCAACGAGGCCCCATTCGTCGAAATCGGAGCACTTTGGCAAAAAAGTGCAAAAAAAACCAAGGTTAACCCCTTTGAATTTTTAGCGATTTTGGGTAAATTTTGGAGCGGCCCTTTTTTGGATGGGAAATTGTTAGGGGCCCTCTAGGGATGCTGTAAATTAAATTTGACACCGGTCTGACCAGTATTTCCTGAGATAATGGGTGTTGAAGGGCCCTCCTTGTGAAACCACAAAAGGGTCCATAACTCCCGAACCCGTTGGAATTTTCCGGAACAAGCAACGGTTCTGGATTCAGGGGAGCGAACCCTTTCCAACGAGGCCCCATTCGTCGAAATCGGAGCACTTTGGCAAAAAAGTGCAAAAAAAACCAAGGTTAACCCCTTTGAATTTTTAGCGATTTTGGGTAAATTTTGGAGCGGCCCTTTTTTGGATGGGAAATTGTTAGGGGCCCTCTAGGGATGCTGTAAATTAAATTTGACACCGGTCTGACCAGTATTTCCTGAGATAATGGGTGTTGAAGGGCCCTCCTTGTGAAACCACAAAAGGGTCCATAACTCCCGAACCCGTTGGAATTTTCCGGAACAAGCAACGGTTCTGGATTCAGGGGAGCGAACCCTTTCCAACGAGGCCCCATTCGTCGAAATCGGAGCACTTTGGCAAAAAAGTGCAAAAAAAACCAAGTTAACCCCTTTGAATTTTTAGCGATTTTGGGTAAATTTTGGAGCGGCCCTTTTTTGGATGGGAAATTGTTAGGGGCCTTCTAGGGAGGCTGTAAATTAAATTTGACACCGGTCTGACCAGTATTTCCTGAGATAATGGGTGTTGAAGGGCCCTCCTTGTGAAACCACAAAAGGGTCCATAACTCCCGAACCCGTTGGAATTTTCCGGAACAAGCAACGGTTCTGGATTCAGGGGAGCGAACCCTTTCCAACGAGGCCCCATTCGTCGAAATCGGAGCACTTTGGCAAAAAAGTGCAAAAAAAACCAAGTTAACCCCTTTGAATTTTTAGCGATTTTGGGTAAATTTTGGAGCGGCCCTTTTTTGGATGGGAAATTGTTAGGGGCCTTCTAGGGAGGCTGTAAATTAAATTTGACACCGGTCTGACCAGTATTTCCTGAGATAATGGGTGTTGAAGGGCCCTCCTTGTGAAACCACAAAAGGATCCATAACTCCCGAACCCGTTGGAATTTTCCGGAACAAGCAACGGTTCTGGATTCAGGGGAGCGAACCCTTTCCAACGAGGCCCCATTCGTCGAAATCGGAGCACTTTGGCAAAAAAGTGCAAAAAAAAAACCAAGGTTAACCCCTTTGAATTTTGAGCGATTTTGGGTAAATTTTGGAGCGGCCCCTTTTTGGATGGGAAATTGTTAGGGGCCTTCTAGGGAGGCTGTAAATTAAATTTGACACCGGTCTGACCAGTATTTCCTGAGATAATGGGTGTTGAAGGGCCCTCCTTGTGAAACCACAAAAGGGTCCATAACTCCCGAACCCGTTGGAATTTTCCGGAACAAGCAACGGTTCTGGATTCAGGGGAGCGAACCCTTTCCAACGAGGCCCCATTCGTCGAAATCGGAGCACTTTGGCAAAAAAGTGCAAAAAAAAACCAAGGTTAACCCCTTTGAATTTTTAGCGATTTTGGGTAAATTTTGGAGCGGCCCCTTTTTGGATGGGAAATTGTTAGGGGCCTTCTAGGGAGGCTGTAAATTAAATTTGACACCGGTCTGACCAGTATTTCCTGAGATAATGGGTGTTGAAGGGCCCTCCTTGTGAAACCACAAAAGGGTCCATAACTCCCGAACCCGTTGGAATTTTCCGGAACAAGCAACGGTTCTGGATTCAGGGGAGCGAACCCTTTCCAACGAGGCCCCATTCGTCGAAATCGGAGCACTTTGGCAAAAAAGTGCAAAAAAAACCAAGTTAACCCCTTTGAATTTTTAGCGATTTTGGGTAAATTTTGGAGCGGCCCTTTTTTGGATGGGAAATTGTTAGGGGCCTTCTAGGGAGGCTGTAAATTAAATTTGACACCGGTCTGACCAGTATTTCCTGAGATAATGGGTGTTGAAGGGCCCTCCTTGTGAAACCACAAAAGGGTCCATAACTCCCGAACCCGTTGGAATTTTCCGGAACAAGCAACGGTTCTGGATTCAGGGGAGCGAACCCTTTCCAACGAGGCCCCATTCGTCGAAATCGGAGCACTTTGGCAAAAAAGTGCAAAAAAAACCAAGGTTAACCCCTTTGAATTTTTAGCGATTTTGGGTAAATTTTGGAGCGGCCCTTTTTTGGATGGGAAATTGTTAGGGGCCTTCTAGGGAGGCTGTAAATTAAATTTGACACCGGTCTGACCAGTATTTCCTGAGATAATGGGTGTTGAAGGGCCCTCCTTGTGAAACCACAAAAGGATCCATAACTCCCGAACCCGTTGGAATTTTCCGGAACAAGCAACGGTTCTGGATTCAGGGGAGCGAACCCTTTCCAACGAGGCCCCATTCGTCGAAATCGGAGCACTTTGGCAAAAAAGTGCAAAAAAAAAACCAAGGTTAACCCCTTTGAATTTTTAGCGATTTTGGGTAAATTTTGGAGCGGCCCCTTTTTGGATGGGAAATTGTTAGGGGCCTTCTAGGGAGGCTGTAAATTAAATTTGACACCGGTCTGACCAGTATTTCCTGAGATAATGGGTGTTGAAGGGCCCTCCTTGTGAAACCACAAAAGGGTCCATAACTCCCGAACCCGTTGGAATTTTCCGGAACAAGCAACGGTTCTGGATTCAGGGGAGCGAACCCTTTCCAACGAGGCCCCATTCGTCGAAATCGGAGCACTTTGGCAAAAAAGTGCAAAAAAAAACCAAGGTTAACCCCTTTGAATTTTTAGCGATTTTGGGTAAATTTTGGAGCGGCCCTTTTTTGGATGGGAAATTATTAGGGGCCCTCTAGGGAGGCTGTAAATTAAATTTGACACCGGTCTGACCAGTATTTCCTGAGATAATGGGTGTTGAAGGGCCCTCCTTGTGAAACCACAAAAGGGTCCATAACTCCCGAACCCGTTGGAATTTTCCGGAACAAGCAACGGTTCTGGATTCAGGGGAGCGAACCCTTTCCAACGAGGCCCCATTCGTCGAAATCGGAGCACTTTGGCAAAAAAGTGCAAAAAAAACCAAGGTTAACCCCTTTGAATTTTTAGCGATTTTGGGTAAATTTTGGAGCGGCCCTTTTTTGGATGGGAAATTGTTAGGGGCCTTCTAGGGAGGCTGTAAATTAAATTTGACACCGGTCTGACCAGTATTTCCTGAGATAATGGGTGTTGAAGGGCCCTCCTTGTGAAACCACAAAAGGGTCCATAACTCCCGAACCCGTTGGAATTTTCCGGAACAAGCAACGGTTCTGGATTCAGGGGAGCGAACCCTTTCCAACGAGGCCCCATTCGTCGAAATCGGAGCACTTTGGCAAAAAAGTGCAAAAAAAACCAAGTTAACCCCTTTGAATTTTTAGCGATTTTGGGTAAATTTTGGAGCGGCCCTTTTTTGGATGGGAAATTGTTAGGGGCCTTCTAGGGAGGCTGTAAATTAAATTTGACACCGGTCTGACCAGTATTTCCTGAGATAATGGGTGTTGAAGGGCCCTCCTTGTGAAACCACAAAAGGGTCCATAACTCCCGAACCCGTTGGAATTTTCCGGAACAAGCAACGGTTCTGGATTCAGGGGAGCGAACCCTTTCCAACGAGGCCCCATTCGTCGAAATCGGAGCACTTTGGCAAAAAAGTGCAAAAAAAACCAAGGTTAACCCCTTTGAATTTTTAGCGATTTTGGGTAAATTTTGGAGCGGCCCTTTTTTGGATGGGAAATTGTTAGGGGCCTTCTAGGGAGGCTGTAAATTAAATTTGACACCGGTCTGACCAGTATTTCCTGAGATAATGGGTGTTGAAGGGCCCTCCTTGTGAAACCACAAAAGGATCCATAACTCCCGAACCCGTTGGAATTTTCCGGAACAAGCAACGGTTCTGGATTCAGGGGAGCGAACCCTTTCCAACGAGGCCCCATTCGTCGAAATCGGAGCACTTTGGCAAAAAAGTGCAAAAAAAAACCAAGGTTAACCCCTTTGAATTTTTAGCGATTTTGGGTAAATTTTGGAGCGGCCCCTTTTTGGATGGGAAATTGTTAGGGGCCTTCTAGGGAGGCTGTAAATTAAATTTGACACCGGTCTGACCAGTATTTCCTGAGATAATGGGTGTTGAAGGGCCCTCCTTGTGAAACCACAAAAGGGTCCATAACTCCCGAACCCGTTGGAATTTTCCGGAACAAGCAACGGTTCTGGATTCAGGGGAGCGAACCCTTTCCAACGAGGCCCCATTCGTCGAAATCGGAGCACTTTGGCAAAAAAGTGCAAAAAAAAACCAAGGTTAACCCCTTTGAATTTTTAGCGATTTTGGGTAAATTTTGGAGCGGCCCTTTTTTGGATGGGAAATTATTAGGGGCCCTCTAGGGAGGCTGTAAATTAAATTTGACACCGGTCTGACCAGTATTTCCTGAGATAATGGGTGTTGAAGGGCCCTCCTTGTGAAACCACAAAAGGGTCCATAACTCCCGAACCCGTTGGAATTTTCCGGAACAAGCAACGGTTCTGGATTCAGGGGAGCGAACCCTTTCCAACGAGGCCCCATTCGTCGAAATCGGAGCACTTTGGCAAAAAAGTGCAAAAAAAACCAAGGTTAACCCCTTTGAATTTTTAGCGATTTTGGGTAAATTTTGGAGCGGCCCTTTTTTGGATGGGAAATTGTTAGGGGCCTTCTAGGGAGGCTGTAAATTAAATTTGACACCGGTCTGACCAGTATTTCCTGAGATAATGGGTGTTGAAGGGCCCTCCTTGTGAAACCACAAAAGGGTCCATAACTCCCGAACCCGTTGGAATTTTCCGGAACAAGCAACGGTTCTGGATTCAGGGGAGCGAACCCTTTCCAACGAGGCCCCACTCGTCGAAATCGGAGCACTTTGGCTAAAAAGTGCAAAAAAAAACCAAGGTTAACCCCTTTGAATTTTTAGCGATTTTGGGTAAATTTTGGAGCGGCCCTTTTTTGGATGGGAAATTGTTAGGGGCCCTCTAGGGATGCTGTAAATTAAATTTGACACCGGTCTGACCAGTATTTCCTGAGATAATAGGTGTTGAAGGGCCCTCCTTGTGAAACCACAAAAGGGTCCATAACTCCCGAACCCGTTGGAATTTTCCGGAACAAGCAACGGTTCTGGATTCAGGGGAGCGAACCCTTTCCAACGAGGACCCATTCGTCGAAATCGGAGCACTTTGGCTAAAAAGTGCAAAAAAAACCAAGGTTAACCCCTTTGAATTTTTAGCGATTTTGGGTAAATTTTGGAGCGGCCCTTTTTTGGATGGGAAATTGTTAGGGGCCCTCTAGGGATGCTGTAAATTAAATTTGACACCGGTCTGACCAGTATTTCCTGAGATAATAGGTGTTGAAGGGCCCTCCTTGTGAAACCACAAAAGGGTCCATAACTCCCGAACCCGTTGGAATTTTCCGGAACAAGCAACGGTTCTGGATTCAGGGGAGCGAACCCTTTCCAAAGAGGACCCATTCGTCGAAATCGGAGCACTTTGGCTAAAAAGTGCAAAAAAAACCAAGGTTAACCCCTTTGAATTTTTAGCGATTTTGGGTAAATTTTGGAGCGGCCCTTTTTTGGATGGGAAATTGTTAGGGGCCTTCTAGGGAGGCTGTAAATTAAATTTGACACCGGTCTGACCAGTATTTCCTGAGATAATGGGTGTTGAAGGGCCCTCCTTGTGAAACCACAAAAGGGTCCATAACTCCCGAACCCGTTGGAATTTTCCGGAACAAGCAACGGTTCTGGATTCAGGGGAGCGAACCCTTTCCAACGAGGCCCCATTCGTCGAAATCGGAGCACTTTGGCAAAAAAGTGCAAAAAAAACCAAGGTTAACCCCTTTGAATTTTTAGCGATTTTGGGTAAATTTTGGAGCGGCCCTTTTTTGGATGGGAAATTGTTAGGGGCCTTCTAGGGAGGCTGTAAATTAAATTTGACACCGGTCTGACCAGTATTTCCTGAGATAATGGGTGTTGAAGGGCCCTCCTTGTGAAACCACAAAAGGGTCCATAACTCCCGAACCCGTTGGAATTTTCCGGAACAAGCAACGGTTCTGGATTCAGGGGAGCGAACCCTTTCCAACGAGGCCCCACTCGTCGAAATCGGAGCACTTTGGCTAAAAAGTGCAAAAAAAAACCAAGGTTAACCCCTTTGAATTTTTAGCGATTTTGGGTAAATTTTGGAGCGGCCCTTTTTTGGATGGGAAATTGTTAGGGGCCCTCTAGGGATGCTGTAAATTAAATTTGACACCGGTCTGACCAGTATTTCCTGAGATAATAGGTGTTGAAGGGCCCTCCTTGTGAAACCACAAAAGGGTCCATAACTCCCGAACCCGTTGGAATTTTCCGGAACAAGCAACGGTTCTGGATTCAGGGGAGCGAACCCTTTCCAACGAGGCCCCATTCGTCGAAATCGGAGCACTTTGGCAAAAAAGTGCAAAAAAAACCAAGGTTAACCCCTTTGAATTTTTAGCGATTTTGGGTAAATTTTGGAGCGGCCCTTTTTTGGATGGGAAATTGTTAGGGGCCTTCTAGGGAGGCTGTAAATTAAATTTGACACCGGTCTGACCAGTATTTCCTGAGATAATGGGTGTTGAAGGGCCCTCCTTGTGAAACCACAAAAGGGTCCATAACTCCCGAACCCGTTGGAATTTTCCGGAACAAGCAACGGTTCTGGATTCAGGGGAGCGAACCCTTTCCAACGAGGCCCCACTCGTCGAAATCGGAGCACTTTGGCTAAAAAGTGCAAAAAAAAACCAAGGTTAACCCCTTTGAATTTTTAGCGATTTTGGGTAAATTTTGGAGCGGCCCTTTTTTGGATGGGAAATTGTTAGGGGCCTTCTAGGGAGGCTGTAAATTAAATTTGACACCGGTCTGACCAGTATTTCCTGAGATAATGGGTGTTGAAGGGCCCTCCTTGTGAAACCACAAAAGGGTCCATAACTCCCGAACCCGTTGGAATTTTCCGGAACAAGCAACGGTTCTGGATTCAGGGGAGCGAACCCTTTCCAACGAGGCCCCATTCGTCGAAATCGGAGCACTTTGGCAAAAAAGTGCAAAAAAAACCAAGGTTAACCCCTTTGAATTTTTAGCGATTTTGGGTAAATTTTGGAGCGGCCCTTTTTTGGATGGGAAATTGTTAGGGGCCCTCTAGGGATGCTGTAAATTAAATTTGACACCGGTCTGACCAGTATTTCCTGAGATAATGGGTGTTGAAGGGCCCTCCTTGTGAAACCACAAAAGGGTCCATAACTCCCGAACCCGTTGGAATTTTCCGGAACAAGCAACGGTTCTGGATTCAGGGGAGCGAACCCTTTCCAACGAGGCCCCATTCGTCGAAATCGGAGCACTTTGGCAAAAAAGTGCAAAAAAAACCAAGGTTAACCCCTTTGAATTTTTAGCGATTTTGGGTAAATTTTGGAGCGGCCCTTTTTTGGATGGGAAATTGTTAGGGGCCTTCTAGGGAGGCTGTAAATTAAATTTGACACCGGTCTGACCAGTATTTCCTGAGATAATGGGTGTTGAAGGGCCCTCCTTGTGAAACCACAAAAGGGTCCATAACTCCCGAACCCGTTGGAATTTTCCGGAACAAGCAACGGTTCTGGATTCAGGGGAGCGAACCCTTTCCAACGAGGCCCCATTCGTCGAAATCGGAGCACTTTGGCAAAAAAGTGCAAAAAAAACCAAGTTAACCCCTTTGAATTTTTAGCGATTTTGGGTAAATTTTGGAGCGGCCCTTTTTTGGATGGGAAATTGTTAGGGGCCTTCTAGGGAGGCTGTAAATTAAATTTGACACCGGTCTGACCAGTATTTCCTGAGATAATGGGTGTTGAAGGGCCCTCCTTGTGAAACCACAAAAGGGTCCATAACTCCCGAACCCGTTGGAATTTTCCGGAACAAGCAACGGTTCTGGATTGAGGTGAGCGAACCCTTTCCAACGAGGTCCCATTCGTCGAAATCGGAGTACTTTGGCAAAAAAGTGCAAAAAAAACCAAGGTTAACCCCTTTGAATTTTTAGCGATTTTGGGTAAATTTTGGAGCGGCCCCTTTTTGGATGGGAAATTGTTAGGGGCCTTCTAGGGAGGCTGTAAATTAAATTTGACACCGGTCTGACCAGTATTTCCTGAGATAATGGGTGTTGAAGGGCCCTCCTTGTGAAACCACAAAAGGATCCATAACTCCCGAACCCGTTGGAATTTTCCGGAACAAGCAACGGTTCTGGATTCAGGGGAGCGAACCCTTTCCAACGAGGCCCCATTCGTCGAAATCGGAGCACTTTGGCAAAAAAGTGCAAAAAAAAAACCAAGGTTAACCCCTTTGAATTTTTAGCGATTTTGGGTAAATTTTGGAGCGGCCCCTTTTTGGATGGGAAATTGTTAGGGGCCTTCTAGGGAGGCTGTAAATTAAATTTGACACCGGTCTGACCAGTATTTCCTGAGATAATGGGTGTTGAAGGGCCCTCCTTGTGAAACCACAAAAGGGTCCATAACTCCCGAACCCGTTGGAATTTTCCGGAACAAGCAACGGTTCTGGATTCAGGGGAGCGAACCCTTTCCAACGAGGCCCCATTCGTCGAAATCGGAGCACTTTGGCAAAAAAGTGCAAAAAAAAACCAAGGTTAACCCCTTTGAATTTTTAGCGATTTTGGGTAAATTTTGGAGCGGCCCCTTTTTGGATGGGAAATTGTTAGGGGCCTTCTAGGGAGGCTGTAAATTAAATTTGACACCGGTCTGACCAGTATTTCCTGAGATAATGGGTGTTGAAGGGCCCTCCTTGTGAAACCACAAAAGGGTCCATAACTCCCGAACCCGTTGGAATTTTCCGGAACAAGCAACGGTTCTGGATTCAGGGGAGCGAACCCTTTCCAACGAGGCCCCATTCGTCGAAATCGGAGCACTTTGGCAAAAAAGTGCAAAAAAAACCAAGTTAACCCCTTTGAATTTTTAGCGATTTTGGGTAAATTTTGGAGCGGCCCTTTTTTGGATGGGAAATTGTTAGGGGCCTTCTAGGGAGGCTGTAAATTAAATTTGACACCGGTCTGACCAGTATTTCCTGAGATAATGGGTGTTGAAGGGCCCTCCTTGTGAAACCACAAAAGGGTCCATAACTCCCGAACCCGTTGGAATTTTCCGGAACAAGCAACGGTTCTGGATTCAGGGGAGCGAACCCTTTCCAACGAGGCCCCATTCGTCGAAATCGGAGCACTTTGGCAAAAAAGTGCAAAAAAACCAAGTTAACCCCTTTGAATTTTTAGCGATTTTGGGTAAATTTTGGAGCGGCCCTTTTTTGGATGGGAAATTGTTAGGGGCCTTCTAGGGAGGCTGTAAATTAAATTTGACACCGGTCTGACCAGTATTTCCTGAGATAATGGGTGTTGAAGGGCCCTCCTTGTGAAACCACAAAAGGGTCCATAACTCCCGAACCCGTTGGAATTTTCCGGAACAAGCAACGGTTCTGGATTCAGGGGAGCGAACCCTTTCCAACGAGGCCCCATTCGTCGAAATCGGAGCACTTTGGCAAAAAAGTGCAAAAAAAACCAAGTTAACCCCTTTGAATTTTTAGCGATTTTGGGTAAATTTTGGAGCGGCCCTTTTTTGGATGGGAAATTGTTAGGGGCCTTCTAGGGAGGCTGTAAATTAAATTTGACACCGGTCTGACCAGTATTTCCTGAGATAATGGGTGTTGAAGGGCCCTCCTTGTGAAACCACAAAAGGGTCCATAACTCCCGAACCCGTTGGAATTTTCCGGAACAAGCAACGGTTCTGGATTGAGGTGAGCGAACCCTTTCCAACGAGGTCCCATTCGTCGAAATCGGAGCACTTTGGCAAAAAAGTGCAAAAAAAACCAAGGTTAACCCCTTTGAATTTTTAGCGATTTTGGGTAAATTTTGGAGCGGCCCCTTTTTGGATGGGAAATTGTTAGGGGCCTTCTAGGGAGGCTGTAAATTAAATTTGACACCGGTCTGACCAGTATTTCCTGAGATAATGGGTGTTGAAGGGCCCTCCTTGTGAAACCACAAAAGGATCCATAACTCCCGAACCCGTTGGAATTTTCCGGAACAAGCAACGGTTCTGGATTCAGGGGAGCGAACCCTTTCCAACGAGGCCCCATTCGTCGAAATCGGAGCACTTTGGCAAAAAAGTGCAAAAAAAAACCAAGGTTAACCCCTTTGAATTTTTAGCGATTTTGGGTAAATTTTGGAGCGGCCCCTTTTTGGATGGGAAATTGTTAGGGGCCTTCTAGGGAGGCTGTAAATTAAATTTGACACCGGTCTGACCAGTATTTCCTGAGATAATGGGTGTTGAAGGGCCCTCCTTGTGAAACCACAAAAGGGTCCATAACTCCCGAACCCGTTGGAATTTTCCGGAACAAGCAACGGTTCTGGATTCAGGGGAGCGAACCCTTTCCAACGAGGCCCCATTCGTCGAAATCGGAGCACTTTGGCAAAAAAGTGCAAAAAAAAACCAAGGTTAACCCCTTTGAATTTTTAGCGATTTTGGGTAAATTTTGGAGCGGCCCCTTTTTGGATGGGAAATTGTTAGGGGCCTTCTAGGGAGGCTGTAAATTAAATTTGACACCGGTCTGACCAGTATTTCCTGAGATAATGGGTGTTGAAGGGCCCTCCTTGTGAAACCACAAAAGGGTCCATAACTCCCGAACCCGTTGGAATTTTCCGGAACAAGCAACGGTTCTGGATTCAGGGGAGCGAACCCTTTCCAACGAGGCCCCATTCGTCGAAATCGGAGCACTTTGGCAAAAAAGTGCAAAAAAAACCAAGTTAACCCCTTTGAATTTTTAGCGATTTTGGGTAAATTTTGGAGCGGCCCTTTTTTGGATGGGAAATTGTTAGGGGCCTTCTAGGGAGGCTGTAAATTAAATTTGACACCGGTCTGACCAGTATTTCCTGAGATAATGGGTGTTGAAGGGCCCTCCTTGTGAAACCACAAAAGGGTCCATAACTCCCGAACCCGTTGGAATTTTCCGGAACAAGCAACGGTTCTGGATTCAGGGGAGCGAACCCTTTCCAACGAGGCCCCATTCGTCGAAATCGGAGCACTTTGGCAAAAAAGTGCAAAAAAAACCAAGTTAACCCCTTTGAATTTTTAGCGATTTTGGGTAAATTTTGGAGCGGCCCTTTTTTGGATGGGAAATTGTTAGGGGCCTTCTAGGGAGGCTGTAAATTAAATTTGACACCGGTCTGACCAGTATTTCCTGAGATAATGGGTGTTGAAGGGCCCTCCTTGTGAAACCACAAAAGGGTCCATAACTCCCGAACCCGTTGGAATTTTCCGGAACAAGCAACGGTTCTGGATTGAGGTGAGCGAACCCTTTCCAACGAGGTCCCATTCGTCGAAATCGGAGCACTTTGGCAAAAAAGTGCAAAAAAAACCAAGGTTAACCCCTTTGAATTTTTAGCGATTTTGGGTAAATTTTGGAGCGGCCCCTTTTTGGATGGGAAATTGTTAGGGGCCTTCTAGGGAGGCTGTAAATTAAATTTGACACCGGTCTGACCAGTATTTCCTGAGATAATGGGTGTTGAAGGGCCCTCCTTGTGAAACCACAAAAGGATCCATAACTCCCGAACCCGTTGGAATTTTCCGGAACAAGCAACGGTTCTGGATTCAGGGGAGCGAACCCTTTCCAACGAGGCCCCATTCGTCGAAATCGGAGCACTTTGGCAAAAAAGTGCAAAAAAAAAACCAAGGTTAACCCCTTTGAATTTTTAGCGATTTTGGGTAAATTTTGGAGCGGCCCCTTTTTGGATGGGAAATTGTTAGGGGCCTTCTAGGGAGGCTGTAAATTAAATTTGACACCGGTCTGACCAGTATTTCCTGAGATAATGGGTGTTGAAGGGCCCTCCTTGTGAAACCACAAAAGGGTCCATAACTCCCGAACCCGTTGGAATTTTCCGGAACAAGCAACGGTTCTGGATTCAGGGGAGCGAACCCTTTCCAACGAGGCCCCATTCGTCGAAATCGGAGCACTTTGGCAAAAAAGTGCAAAAAAAAACCAAGGTTAACCCCTTTGAATTTTTAGCGATTTTGGGTAAATTTTGGAGCGGCCCTTTTTTGGATGGGAAATTGTTAGGGGCCTTCTAGGGAGGCTGTAAATTAAATTTGACACCGGTCTGACCAGTATTTCCTGAGATAATGGGTGTTGAAGGGCCCTCCTTGTGAAACCACAAAAGGGTCCATAACTCCCGAACCCGTTGGAATTTTCCGGAACAAGCAACGGTTCTGGATTCAGGGGAGCGAACCCTTTCCAACGAGGCCCCATTCGTCGAAATCGGAGCACTTTGGCAAAAAAGTGCAAAAAAAAACCAAGGTTAACCCCTTTGAATTTTTAGCGATTTTGGGTAAATTTTGGAGCGGCCCCTTTTTGGATGGGAAATTGTTAGGGGCCTTCTAGGGAGGCTGTAAATTAAATTTGACACCGGTCTGACCAGTATTTCCTGAGATAATGGGTGTTGAAGGGCCCTCCTTGTGAAACCACAAAAGGGTCCATAACTCCCGAACCCGTTGGAATTTTCCGGAACAAGCAACGGTTCTGGATTCAGGGGAGCGAACCCTTTCCAACGAGGCCCCATTCGTCGAAATCGGAGCACTTTGGCAAAAAAGTGCAAAAAAAAACCAAGGTTAACCCCTTTGAATTTTTAGCGATTTTGGGTAAATTTTGGAGCGGCCCCTTTTTGGATGGGAAATTGTTAGGGGCCTTCTAGGGAGGCTGTAAATTAAATTTGACACCGGTCTGACCAGTATTTCCTGAGATAATGGGTGTTGAAGGGCCCTCCTTGTGAAACCACAAAAGGATCCATAACTCCCGAACCCGTTGGAATTTTCCGGAACAAGCAACGGTTCTGGATTCAGGGGAGCGAACCCTTTCCAACGAGGCCCCATTCGTCGAAATCGGAGCACTTTGGCAAAAAAGTGCAAAAAAAACCAAGTTAACCCCTTTGAATTTTTAGCGATTTTGGGTAAATTTTGGAGCGGCCCTTTTTTGGATGGGAAATTGTTAGGGGCCTTCTAGGGAGGCTGTAAATTAAATTTGACACCGGTCTGACCAGTATTTCCTGAGATAATGGGTGTTGAAGGGCCCTCCTTGTGAAACCACAAAAGGGTCCATAACTCCCGAACCCGTTGGAATTTTCCGGAACAAGCAACGGTTCTGGATTCAGGGGAGCGAACCCTTTCCAACGAGGCCCCATTCGTCGAAATCGGAGCACTTTGGCAAAAAAGTGCAAAAAAAAACCAAGGTTAACCCCTTTGAATGTTTAGCGATTTTGGGTAAATTTTGGAGCGGCCCCTTTTTGGATGGGAAATTGTTAGGGGCCTTCTAGGGAGGCTGTAAATTAAATTTGACACCGGTCTGACCAGTATTTCCTGAGATAATGGGTGTTGAAGGGCCCTCCTTGTGAAACCACAAAAGGGTCCATAACTCCCGAACCCGTTGGAATTTTCCGGAACAAGCAACGGTTCTGGATTCAGGGGAGCGAACCCTTTCCAACGAGGCCCCATTCGTCGAAATCGGAGCACTTTGGCAAAAAAGTGCAAAAAAAAACCAAGGTTAACCCCTTTGAATTTTTAGCGATTTTGGGTAAATTTTGGAGCGGCCCTTTTTTGGATGGGAAATTGTTAGGGGCCTTCTAGGGAGGCTGTAAATTAAATTTGACACCGGTCTGACCAGTATTTCCTGAGAAAATGGGTGTTGAAGGGCCCTCCTTGTGAAACCACAAAAGGGTCCATAACTCCCGAACCCGTTGGAATTTTCCGGAACAAGCAACGGTTCTGGATTCAGGGGAGCGAACCCTTTCCAACGAGGCCCCATTCGTCGAAATCGGAGCACTTTGGCAAAAAAGTGCAAAAAAAACCAAGGTTAACCCCTTTGAATTTTTAGCGATTTTGGGTAAATTTTGGAGCGGCCCTTTTTTGGATGGGAAATTGTTAGGGGCCCTCTAGGGATGCTGTAAATTAAATTTGACACCGGTCTGACCAGTATTTCCTGAGATAATGGGTGTTGAAGGGCCCTCCTTGTGAAACCACAAAAGGGTCCATAACTCCCGAACCCGTTGGAATTTTCCGGAACAAGCAACGGTTCTGGATTCAGGGGAGCGAACCCTTTCCAACGAGGCCCCATTCGTCGAAATCGGAGCACTTTGGCAAAAAAGTGCAAAAAAAACCAAGTTAACCCCTTTGAATTTTTAGCGATTTTGGGTAAATTTTGGAGCGGCCCTTTTTTGGATGGGAAATTGTTAGGGGCCTTCTAGGGAGGCTGTAAATTAAATTTGACACCGGTCTGACCAGTATTTCCTGAGATAATGGGTGTTGAAGGGCCCTCCTTGTGAAACCACAAAAGGGTCCATAACTCCCGAACCCGTTGGAATTTTCCGGAACAAGCAACGGTTCTGGATTCAGGGGAGCGAACCCTTTCCAACGAGGCCCCATTCGTCGAAATCGGAGCACTTTGGCAAAAAAGTGCAAAAAAAACCAAGGTTAACCCCTTTGAATTTTTAGCGATTTTGGGTAAATTTTGGAGCGGCCCTTTTTTGGATGGGAAATTGTTAGGGGCCCTCTAGGGATGCTGTAAATTAAATTTGACACCGGTCTGACCAGTATTTCCTGAGATAATGGGTGTTGAAGGGCCCTCCTTGTGAAACCACAAAAGGGTCCATAACTCCCGAACCCGTTGGAATTTTCCGGAACAAGCAACGGTTCTGGATTCAGGGGAGCGAACCCTTTCCAACGAGGCCCCATTCGTCGAAATCGGAGCACTTTGGCAAAAAAGTGCAAAAAAAACCTTTGAATTTTTAGCGATTTTGGGTAAATTTTGGAGCGGCCCTTTTTTGGATGGGAAATTGTTAGGGGCCTTCTAGGGAGGCTGTAAATTAAATTTGACACCGGTCTGACCAGTATTTCCTGAGATAATGGGTGTTGAAGGGCCCTCCTTGTGAAACCACAAAAGGGTCCATAACTCCCGAACCCGTTGGAATTTTCCGGAACAAGCAACGGTTCTGGATTGAGGTGAGCGAACCCTTTCCAACGAGGTCCCATTCGTCGAAATCGGAGCACTTTGGCAAAAAAGTGCAAAAAAAACCAAGGTTAACCCCTTTGAATTTTTAGCGATTTTGGGTAAATTTTGGAGCGGCCCTTTTTTGGATGGGAAATTGTTAGGGGCCTTCTAGGGAGGCTGTAAATTAAATTTGACACCGGTCTGACCAGTATTTCCTGAGATAATGGGTGTTGAAGGGCCCTCCTTATGAAACCACAAAAGGGTCCATAACTCCCGAACCCGTTGGAATTTTCCGGAACAAGCAACGGTTCTGGATTCAGGGGAGCGAACCCTTTCCAACGAGGCCCCATTCGTCGAAATCGGAGCACTTTGGCAAAAAAGTGCAAAAAAAACCAAGGTTAACCCCTTTGAATTTTTAGCGATTTTGGGTAAATTTTGGAGCGGCCCTTTTTTGGATGGGAAATTGTTAGGGGCCCTCTAGGGATGCTGTAAATTAAATTTGACACCGGTCTGACCAGTATTTCCTGAGATAATGGGTGTTGAAGGGCCCTCCTTGTGAAACCACAAAAGGGTCCATAACTCCCGAACCCGTTGGAATTTTCCGGAACAAGCAACGGTTCTGGATTCAGGGGAGCGAACCCTTTCCAACGAGGCCCCATTCGTCGAAATCGGAGCACTTTGGCAAAAAAGTGCAAAAAAAACCAAGTTAACCCCTTTGAATTTTTAGCGATTTTGGGTAAATTTTGGAGCGGCCCTTTTTTGGATGGGAAATTGTTAGGGGCCTTCTAGGGAGGCTGTAAATTAAATTTGACACCGGTCTGACCAGTATTTCCTGAGATAATGGGTGTTGAAGGGCCCTCCTTGTGAAACCACAAAAGGATCCATAACTCCCGAACCCGTTGGAATTTTCCGGAACAAGCAACGGTTCTGGATTCAGGGGAGCGAACCCTTTCCAACGAGGCCCCATTCGTCGAAATCGGAGCACTTTGGCAAAAAAGTGCAAAAAAAAACCAAGGTTAACCCCTTTGAATTTTTAGCGATTTTGGGTAAATTTTGGAGCGGCCCTTTTTTGGATGGGAAATTGTTAGGGGCCCTCTAGGGATGCTGTAAATTAAATTTGACACCGGTCTGACCAGTATTTCCTGAGATAATGGGTGTTGAAGGGCCCTCCTTGTGAAACCACAAAAGGATCCATAACTCCCGAACCCGTTGGAATTTTCCGGAACAAGCAACGGTTCTGGATTCAGGGGAGCGAACCCTTTCCAACGAGGCCCCATTCGTCGAAATCGGAGCACTTTGGCAAAAAAGTGCAAAAAAAAACCAAGGTTAACCCCTTTGAATTTTTAGCGATTTTGGGTAAATTTTGGAGCGGCCCTTTTTTGGATGGGAAATTGTTAGGGGCCCTCTAGGGATGCTGTAAATTAAATTTGACACCGGTCTGACCAGTATTTCCTGAGATAATGGGTGTTGAAGGGCCCTCCTTGTGAAACCACAAAAGGATCCATAACTCCCGAACCCGTTGGAATTTTCCGGAACAAGCAACGGTTCTGGATTCAGGGGAGCGAACCCTTTCCAACGAGGCCCCATTCGTCGAAATCGGAGCACTTTGGCAAAAAAGTGCAAAAAAAACCAAGGTTAACCCCTTTGAATTTTTAGCGATTTTGGGTAAATTTTGGAGCGGCCCCTTTTTGGATGGGAAATTGTTAGGGGCCTTCTAGGGAGGCTGTAAATTAAATTTGACACCGGTCTGACCAGTATTTCCTGAGATAATGGGTGTTGAAGGGCCCTCCTTGTGAAACCACAAAAGGATCCATAACTCCCGAACCCGTTGGAATTTTCCGGAACAAGCAACGGTTCTGGATTCAGGGGAGCGAACCCTTTCCAACGAGGCCCCATTCGTCGAAATCGGAGCACTTTGGCAAAAAAGTGCAAAAAAAAACCAAGGTTAACCCCTTTGAATTTTTAGCGATTTTGGGTAAATTTTGGAGCGGCCCTTTTTTGGATGGGAAATTGTTAGGGGCCTTCTAGGGAGGCTGTAAATTAAATTTGACACCGGTCTGACCAGTATTTCCTGAGATAATGGGTGTTGAAGGGCCCTCCTTGTGAAACCACAAAAGGGTCCATAACTCCCGAACCCGTTGGAATTTTCCGGAACAAGCAACGGTTCTGGATTCAGGGGAGCGAACCCTTTCCAACGAGGCCCCATTCGTCGAAATCGGAGCACTTTGGCAAAAAAGTGCAAAAAACCAAGGTTTTAACCCCTTTGAATTTTTAGCGATTTTGGATAAATTTTGGAGCGGCCCTTTTTTGGATGGGAAATTGTTAGGGGCCTTCTAGGGAGGCTGTAAATTAAATTTGACACCGGTCTGACCAGTATTTCCTGAGATAATGGGTGTTGAAGGGCCCTCCTTGTGAAACCACAAAAGGGTCCATAACTCCCGAACCCGTTGGAATTTTCCGGAACAAGCAACGTTTCTGGATTCAGGGGAGCGAACCCTTTCCAACGAGGCCCCATTGGTCGAAATCGGAGCACTTTGGCAAAAAAGTGCAAAAAAAAACCAAGGTTAACCCCTTTGAATTTTTAGCGATTTTGGGTAAATTTTGGAGCGGCCCTTTTTTGGATGGGAAATTGTTAGGGGCCTTCTAGGGAGGCTGTAAATTAAATTTGACACCGGTCTGACCAGTATTTCCTGAGATAATGGGTGTTGAAGGGCCCTCCTTGTGAAACCACAAAAGGGTCCATAACTCCCGAACCCGTTGGAATTTTCCGGAACAAGCAACGGTTCTGGATTGAGGGGAGCGAACCCTTTCCAACGAGGCCCCATTCGTCGAAATCGGAGCACTTTGGCAAAAAAGTGCAAAAAAAACCAAGGTTAACCCCTTTGAATTTTTAGCGATTTTGGGTAAATTTTGGAGCGGCCCTTTTTTGGATGGGAAATTGTTAGGGGCCTTCTAGGGAGGCTGTAAATTAAATTTGACACCGGTCTGACCAGTATTTCCTGAGATAATGGGTGTTGAAGGGCCCTCCTTGTGAAACCACAAAAGGGTCCATAACTCCCGAACCCGTTGGAATTTTCCGGAACAAGCAACGGGTCTGGATTCAGGGGAGCGAACCCTTTCCAACGAGGCCCCATTCGTCGAAATCGGAGCACTTTGGCAACAAAGTGCAAAAAAAACCAAGGTTAACCCCTTTGAATTTTTAGCGATTTTGGGTAAATTTTGGAGCGGCCCTTTTTTGGATGGGAAATTGTTAGGGGCCTTCTAGGGAGGCTGTAAATTAAATTTGACACCGGTCTGACCAGTATTTCCTGAGATAATGGGTGTTGAAGGGCCCTCCTTGTGAAACCACAAAAGGGTCCATAACTCCCGAACCCGTTGGAATTTTCCGGAACAAGCAACGGTTCTGGATTCAGGGGAGCGAACCCTTTCCAACGAGGCCCCATTCGTCGAAATCGGAGCACTTTGGCAAAAAAGTGCAAAAAACCAAGGTTTTAACCCCTTTGAATTTTTAGCGATTTTGGGTAAATTTTGGAGCGGCCCTTTTTTGGATGGGAAATTGTTAGGGGCCTTCTAGGGAGGCTGTAAATTAAATTTGACACCGGTCTGACCAGTATTTCCTGAGATAATGGGTGTTGAAGGGCCCTCCTTGTGAAACCACAAAAGGGTCCATAACTCCCGAACCCGTTGGAATTTTCCGGAACAAGCAACGGTTCTGGATTCAGGGGAGCGAACCCTTTCCAACGAGGCCCCATTCGTCGAAATCGGAACACTTTGGCAAAAAAGTGCAAAAAAAACCAAGGTTAACCCCTTTGAATTTTTAGCGATTTTGGATAAATTTTGGAGCGGCCCTTTTTTGGATGGGAAATTGTTAGGGGCCTTCTAGGGAGGCTGTAAATTAAATTTGACACCGGTCTGACCAGTATTTCCTGAGATAATGGGTGTTGAAGGGCCCTCCTTGTGAAACCACAAAAGGGTCCATAACTCCCGAACCCGTTGGAATTTTCCGGAACAAGCAACGTTTCTGGATTCAGGGGAGCGAACCCTTTCCAACGAGGCCCCATTCGTCGAAATCGGAGCACTTTGGCAAAAAAGTGCAAAAAAAAACCAAGGTTAACCCCTTTGAATTTTTAGCGATTTTGGGTAAATTTTGGAGCGGCCCTTTTTTGGATGGGAAATTGTTAGGGGCCTTCTAGGGAGGCTGTAAATTAAATTTGACACCGGTCTGACCAGTATTTCCTGAGATAATGGGTGTTGAAGGGCCCTCCCTGTGAAACCACAAAAGGGTCCATAACTCCCGAACCCGTTGGAATTTTCCGGAACAAGCAACGGTTCTGGATTCAGGGGAGCGAACCCTTTCCAACGAGGCCCCATTCGTCAAAATCGGAGCACTTCGGCAAAAAAGTGCAAAAAAAACCAAGGTTAACCCCTTTGAATTTTTAGCGATTTTGGGTAAATTTTGGAGCGGCCCTTTTTTGGATGGGAAATTGTTAGGGGCCTTCTAGGGAGGCTGTAAATTAAATTTGACACCGGTCTGACCAGTACTTCCCGCGGTATTGACACCATCTATTGCCGAAGGTCTTTTTTGCGTAGACGTAGACTATGCAGGTTCCTATATATGTATGAGAATAAGAAAATCACACGAGGGGATACATCTGATTAAAAGTAGTCTAGTTAAAATTTGTCCATTCTTCGCCATATACAATTGTGTATGTATTAAAATATCAGATGTGGAAAATGCCCCAGAAAGGAAGGATATGCGCGCTTGGTGTTTGATCATAAAAATGTAATGCTGCCATTCTCAAAGGTAGCAATAGTGGTGGTCCAACCCTGTTGAGAACTGTGCCAAGATTTAAACAAAAAAAAATAAAAATAAAAAGAAAATAAAAAAAAAGTAGACCAACCAGCAAACAAATCACTGGGGCTTAAGTGGCTTTCACTCTTAGTCGTTTCACTCAAAAGTAAAAGAAAATTTATTTATAAATTTTGTTTTAAAAAACTTTCTTTCATTTTTTATGAGCACCACTAAAAACCAACCGAACACACTCTCCTCTCTCTCTCTCTCTCTCTCTCTCTCTCTCTCTCTCTCTCTCTCTCTCTCTCTCTCTCTCTCTCTTTGTCCTTCATTGAACAACTCCTTTTTTATTTCTTGGTGCAAGCAGGGAAATTGTGTGAGGACCTGTGGAACTTTTTTCAGTCCTTTTACTTGTTACATATTCAATACTTTTCTTTTTTTTATTTTTATTTTTTTTTTGTATAAAGAGAATGAACGGCCATGGATAACAACAAGGCTTGGAACTGGAATGCGACGATTTCTTTTATACATATTTTACCAACAGTTTCTGCTTTTAGTAGTGTCAAGCTGTAGTGGCGCGGTATAGGGTTGCTTTGTGACTTTATATACTCTTTTTGTGCCATTTGGTTTTAAAATCAAAAGGAAATCACCCCTACACCCTGGTACCACCCCCAACCGTTCCATGCTTTGGTAGAGAAATGATCCTTCTATACTATAAAAATGTAATGTGGTGAAAGATGCATTATTTCAGATATTACCGTCTTCTTAAAAAAATAAAACACTTTACTTCTGGCATTTCTCTGTGTTTTCGTAAAAGGAAAAAAGGAGTCCTGAAACAGGCGATAAAATGATGGAAAAAAGAGCAAATAAAAAATTCTAGTAGCCACCAACCACACCGCCACAATAACGATACTGAAAATAAGGATGACAATTTGTACTATGAAAAATTTAAAATCTTTACTATTGGATGGCGTTTTTATACCCTTTATATTAGCTTCACCTGTAGGCATGTATGTAGACAAATCTTGCACTCTATACGAAGAAAATAGATTGTCGACAGTACAAAGGGCTTTCCCTGAGCTCGAGTCTTCCACATAAAAAAAAAAAAAAAAAAAAACGATTTTCACCCACTTGCATATAACCGATCTTAACTTAAAATTTTGCACGTTCGCGTGACAATGCAATCTGACCAGTTTGTGAAATAATCAAGATGGCGGTTCCAAGATGGCGGCCGAATTTTGCTATTGTGCTCCCCGACCCCCGACTTGGGTATCAAATGAAAGGGTGTGACAAGTACAATACAATTATCTATGTGGCGTCACTCAAAATTCAAAATGGCGGCCAACACAAAATGGCGGACCACCTTTTTCTTTACAACCCACTCGATATGGGTATCAAATGAAAGAAAGTGACAAGTAGAATACTATTAGCTCTGTGGGGTCATTACAAATCCAAAATGGCGGACTACTTTTTTCTTTACAACACCCTCGGAATGGGTATCAAATGAAAGTATATGACAAGTATAGTACAGTAAGCTGTGTGACGTCATTTTAAATATAATATGGCGATCAGTACAAAATGGCGGAAGACATATAATAGACTAAAAAGTAGAAAATAAAAAATATAGTTTAAAAAAACTAAAAAAATACGCCTTTATTTTAAAATGAACTAAAAAGTAAAAAATAATTGTGAATGTAAAGTTTTTATTGCTAAAGCCAGAATATGGAAACAACCTAACTTTCGAAATGTAAAAAAGCGTGGGACGCTAGCAAAAGTTTCCGGTGTTAATAAAATAAGAATATAGGAAAAGAATCCCACGCTGTTATACATTTCGAAAGGTAGGTTGTTTCCATATTCTGGCTGGAGCAATAAAAACTTTACATTCAAAATTATTTTTTACTTTTAAGTTCATTTTAAAATAAAAGCGTATTTTTTTAGTTTTTTTAAACTATATATATTTTAAATTAAATTCAACACTGGTTTTCTTATAGTGTTTTTTTTTATTTTATGTGAAAGTTCAAGCTTAGGAGTCACAATTTTGTACTACCAGTCCCTTCATTGTCGTACTCCTCGTCATCGTGCAATGTCTAGTATTAAGCTTGGTTCGAAGGAAGAAATAAAGGACAGGACAAGAGGGCGAAATTAATAAGAGTCTGAAGAGTGCTAAAGGAATAGGCGCGATCGACTTTGCGTTTGAACTTCCGAATGTTGTAGGAGTACACGATAGCCTGAAGCGGAATTTTACCCGTGAATCATAAATTAAGTCAACGACCAGTGCCGCCAAGTAGCTCTAAAGGAATATACTCCGCAGTCCTGTGATGGAAGCAGATAAAATCCATTACAAAATGTTGGTGGCAGCGGTGGGATACGACACAATCATAATACGCTACCATATATACGGGTAGGTAGGTACGAGCGGCAGTCCCGTGCAAGTCAGGAAAGTGGGTTTTTAGGAGAAGTTACAGGGCTTCACCTGAGGACTCTGTCCATGTGCGATCTCCCCGTTTGATATAGGATGGTTGACATGGTTTCTCAGACAGAAATTTTGCCGAGCCTGGCCGACACACCCAGACTCTCTATAGCCAATAATTTTTACAGTAGAATGAGTGGTCCGTGTTTAAGATACCACAAAAGCTATGATGAACGAAAATTATTAAAGTCAGCTAAATTTGTGTAAAGGCAATTTATCCTACGGGATAACTCCTTGTAAGGCATAAAACTGCAAAATCCTTTAGTCCCTTTTTCGGGTTTATTCAATAGTAACGAGAAGACCCAAGACCAGAAAAACAAAAAATATTACTTACTTGCAGTCATGGACATTAAGTAATAAATACCCTTGGCGATTTCATGTTATTCGGATATTCGCAATAAATTATTACTATACCCCGATATCAAGTGTGTGTGTTTCTGTGTGCCTAAAGAAAAAATAATAATAATAATAAGAACAAATAAACAAACCGAAACGACCACACACTAACAACAAAAACAAGCCAATGAATAGTACAAATTTCGGATACATCCAATAACTAAGTATCAGCCACAAAAAAAAGGATAAAGGATCTGCTGCAAAAAAATCTCTCTCGTATAATAAATACAGGAAACCTTAACCGACCCAGAAACAGATTTTATCCGGTATCCCCCAATGGGTTAACAGGGGGATGTACTGAAACACAGATAATCCTTAAAGATCCTTCACATATACAGGTATATCATTTTATTCCAGAATTTTCGATTTCACAAAAGCATGTTGTAGGGAGCAAAAAAGGGGATGCAAAAAAAACATGAAAACATGAAAACAAATAAAATTGTTGGCGACCTTATGAAATGGAAAAGGTAAACCTTAAGAATAATGTTCGATATGAATTGAGCTGACAAGATCCTCTCCGTGTGTAGGCTTTTACATGCGGGGGAGGGGTGATGGTTGCTGTCGTTTCCCATGTTATTTATAATAAAAATCACATTTTTTTAGATTAACAGAAAAACAATTAAATATTTGATTATGGGCATTTCTGACTCTTTCAAAGTAATTTATTAACGACTTAGTTTCCCTGTGGGCCGGTTACCGGTCTCATAGAATCATAGCTGTGGGAAAAATTGCTTTAATTTGAGCAATTCAGTATAGGTAAAAACTTTACCTGGCTTTCACAACCTTTCCCTATGCACCTAGCTGAATAAAATATATATTCTGACCATCTATGAAAAAATACCTTTCGTTTGGTATATGCTTCATTAAGATACGTGCATCGGAAATAGGTTAAAAAAGGATCACAATTTTTTGCTTTGCCTATTAATATACAGGGTGTCTCATGAGGAGGGTCAAAGCGGTCGGCTGTGAATAGGTTATGGATAGACGAACAAAAAATCGTATGGGCGGGGGAGGGGAAATCGTAACGGTTTAGCCGCTAGGGCGTTTTGAAGTTTTTTTTTGGTAGAGTTTTACATATCACCCTGTATTTTTGTAACCCTGTGACCTATTTTCATGAATAAGGTATCAGTGTACGCAGAATACTTCCAGCTATCTAAAACCGTCAAAAGCCGGCACTAGGATCCGCCATTTTGTTTTTTGAAACATTGATAGCGGATTCTTAATCATCGCCCTCGAAAGCCCCCCTATAATGAGTTTCATGAAATTTGGCTGATTATTAAGCAAAACCGTCCGCCATTTTTTATCCGCCTTTTGTTTTTTTGAAAAATTGATAGCGGATCCTTAATCAGCGCCCTCGAAAACCCTCATATAACGAGTTTCATGAAATTTGGCTGATTATTAAGCAAAACCGTCCGCCCATTTTGGATCCGCCATTTTGTTTTTTGAAACATTGATAGCGGATTCTTAATCATCGCCCTCGAAAGTCCCCCTATAATGAGTTTCATGAAATTTGGCTGATTATTAAGCAAAATCGTCCGCCATTTTGGATCCGCCATTTTGTTTTTTGAAACATTGATAGCGGATTCTTAATCGTCGCCCTCGAAAGCCCCCCTATAATGAGTTTCATGAAATTTGGCTGATTATTAAACAAAACCGTCCGCCATTTTTTATCCGCCATTTTGTTTTTTTGGAAAATTGATAGCGGATCCTTAATCAGCGCCCTTAAAACCCCCAAGTACGAAATTTCATATAAAAAAATACTTTTAGATGCTAAAAAGACTTTTGACCAGGTTTTCGGGATTCTGAACCACTGTGCGGCGCACAGTGGGACAGACTCCGAAAAGCTGGCCAAAACCTCAAAACGTGCCATAATCGCTTTGAAATTTCTTACCTGCGGGTTTTCGAGGTCGCTGATTACGAATTTGACATTATTTTTTCAAAAAACAAGATGGCGGATCCAATATGGCGGACGACCACATGAAAAAATGCATATTCGCGGATGAAATTCTGTACCCGGGGGTTTTCGAGGTCGCTGATTACGAATTTGATATTATTTTTTCAAAAAACAAAGTAGCGGATCCAATATGGCGGACGACCACATGAAGAAATGCATATTCGCGGATGAAATTATGTACCCGGGGGTTTTCGAGGTCGCTGATTACGAATTTGACATTATTTTTTCAAAAAACAAAATGGCGGATCCAATATGGCGGACGGTCACATGAAAAAATGCATATTCGCGGATGAAATTCTGTACCCGGGGGTTTTCGAGGTCGCTGATTACGAATATATTATTTTTTCGGAAAACAAAATGGCGGATCCAATATGGCGGACGGTCACATGAAAAAATGCATATTCGCGGATGAAATTCGATACACGGGGGTTTTCGAGGTCGCTGATTACGAATATATTATTTTTTCGGAAAACAAAATGGCGGATCCAGTATGGCGGACGGTCACATGAAAAAATGCATATTCGCGGATGAAATTCGATACCCGGGGGTTTTCGAGGTTGCTGATTACGAATATATTATTTTTTCGGAAAACAAAATGGCGGATCCAATATGGCGGACGGTCACATGAAAAAATGCATATTCGCGGATGAAATTCGATACACGGGGGTTTTCGAGGTCGCTGATTACGAATATATTATTTTTTCGGAAAACAAAATGGCGGATCCAATATGGCGGACGGTCACATGAAAAAATGCATATTCGCGGATGAAATTCGATACCCGGGGGTTTTCGAGGTTGCTGATTACGAATATATTATTTTTTCGGAAAACAAAATGGCGGATCCAATATGGCGGACGGTCACATGAAAAAATGCATATTCGCGGATGAAATTCGATACCCGAGGGTTTTCGAGGTTGCTGATTACGAATTAAATATTAGTCAAATTCGTAATCAGCGACCTCGAAAACCCGCAAGTAAGAAATTTCAAAGCGATTATTGCACGTTTTGAGGTTTTTGGCCAGCTTTTTGGGATTGTGTCCCACTGTGCGGCGGCAGGAAATCTGGGACTGCACATCAACGAAAGCAAAACAAAGTACATGGTGGCCTCGTCTGCAAGATAACCAAACATTGGTACCGCAGTCAATGTAGAGGAACACGAGTTTTGAAATGGTAAAATCATTTACCTACCTTGCCGAAAATAGCGTGGAACCAGAAATAAGCGCACGGTTGCTAAAAGCCAACAAAATAAATTCTCGATCCATATCTCGTCACACATTTTGACTATTATAGAGCAAAAATTAAAAAAGACACATCCTCTATACTCTATACAAAAAATACATTGGAATCATCTCAAGCACATCTCTAAATTGCCTTAACCAACAACAGAGAATGAGAGGCATATTCACGTTTCAATTTCTGAAACGTGAGAAAGCTATAAACTCCTTTCGCACATTATTTCCTTCCGTCAATCAATAACGTGTGCCAGTCAGCAACATCTGGAATCACGTCATTCGTTTACGGCTGGGAGTTTTTATTTTCATTTTACCATAACCTCTCAGCGATGTTTGATATGTTTCAAGGGTGTGCTACCCTACGTTGAAGCGATAGAATATATGATGATATAGTGTACGGACTGTTTTGGACACCTCTATACAAATTTTGATTGGTTAAAGGTTTTTTTTTTTTTTTTAATTTAAATAGAACGCACACATATTGTGTACTATATTAAAATGGCGTAATGTGTCATGATTGAATGTGATGAAAAAATTATATTGCCGACGGACTTGCCAAGTGGGGGTGGGGTGGGAAAATATAAACAAGAGCGTGAAATTGTAGCTTCGATGATTTATATTATAGTTTTGTACTATCACATCAGCCATAAAAGTTCCCTTCACTCCTTCAGCCCTACAAGGAGAAATTTAGAGGAATATCGAAGGTCGAAAGGAAGTTTCCATATTTTGGTTTGTCGTCCACAGTACAATTTTCCACATTGGATTTTTTCTTTCTCTCCACCAACCCCAAAAAAAAATCCCTTCTAGCTGCCTTTCATATTATTATTGTTGTTCTTACTTTTAATTGTGTAACAAAGAAGAATTTATTTCCATCGAGAACAGGAGAATAGTAAAGAGCTTGTCCCGTTTTAAATTTGGTCGTTGACATATCAGTAACTGGATCAAAAACGAAACAAATTATGTCTTAATTTATTATTCATTAACAATGACATGCCTTTAGGACGACGACTGGCTCTAACAAGGCCTGTGCACGCATAGTAGCAGCACCAGCAGTATTTTTCGTCGTCGCTGCGGGGGGTTTGGGGGGTAAGCAACAAGAAAACAAAACAAAAACCGAATCGAAATTTTCTTTAATTTGCTCTAATACAGGCCCTGTTTGAACTCTTGAACTGTTTATAGTGTGTAATTGGAATAGGGTTTTTGGGTGGCGGGAGGGGTAGATGTAGTTCTAGAAACGAAGGTTCGGCAATTCGGTTGGAAGGGTGTAGGTTTCAAGCTTACGGCTCCGGAGAGGGTATTAGCCCGGAAAAAACACGGTCTGGGCTGTTGAAGTTGGGGATTTTTTGAGTGTCTTGACATTTTGGGGTTTTCTTCGTGTATTTTTCCTGTGTTTGTTTAAATATGAGAGAGAAATTTTATAAATGGACTAAACGGTTTTTCTAGCTACGAGTATATAATGCAATCGATAATATAAATTGGTTTGCTCCATTTAGTTTAAAATAAGCGTAAGCGTAAAAGACGCACGGAATGGTCTCCATTGTTTCTCAAGCTCTGGGGGTCGCCATTAGATATAAGGTGGGTCGCAATATGTTAAAAAAAATTATTTTAATAAAAAAATGTATTTTAAATTATAATCAAGTGTATATACAGGGTGTCCCACGAGGAGGGTCAAAGCGGCCGGCTGTGGATAGGTTATGGATAGACGAACAAAAAATCGTATGGGTGGGGGAGGAGAAATCGTAACGGTTTAGCAGTTAGGGCGTTTTGAAGTTTTTTTTGATAGAGTTTTACATATCACCCTGTATTTTTGTAACCCTATGACCTATTTTCATGAATAAGGTATCAGTGTACGCAGAATACTCCCACCTATCTAAAACCGTAAGTCGTCAAAGTTTTTTTTAACTAAAATTTCAACTAAAACCACCTTTTTCTCCAAAAAATGCCTTGTGAACTAATATTTTTTTTGCAAAATTGGAAAGCTTGGACAATTTCCTATTAATAATGTTCAGACAATTTTTACGCTAGGGCCTTTAGTTTTGAAGTTATTAGCAATTTTAATGCTGAAATTGGCTCTTTTTTAGTACTTTTTCACCTAAGCTTTGCCACAGCAACAAATAAGGCAAATTTTAACATCAAACTTGCTAATAACATCAAAACTAAAGGCCCTAGCGTAAAAATTGTCTGAACATTATTAATAGGAAATTGTCCAAGCTTTCCAATTTGTTTCTTACCGAGAAAATAGCTCCAAATGTTTGGACCAAGATTATAGTGAAGGGGCGCAAGATTTTTGAAGTTATACTTCTTTAGGCGCGTTTGGAAAATATTATGAAAGTGAATTTTTATCGAGACGCAACGCGAGACGCAACGCGAGACGGTGACGGAGAATATATGCGAAGGGGTATGGAGGGCAAGCATTTCAACTCCCATTCTTTAGCTGATGTCTGTTCACGATGTCGATTGCTGAGGGGGTTTTTATCCTGAGGCTATGGAGGGAAATAAATTTCATGTACGATTCATCAGCCAAGCGAAGATTTGAGCTTTTTGTAGGTATAAGAAGATTCGTATTTGCTGGGTGAGGGGTTCTGTCGCGAGGCTATGGAAGGAAATCCGATCCGTGTTCTATTCATCACATAAGCGACGATTCTATGGTCAAAATTTTGAAAATTAAAAATGGCGGCGCCAATATGGCGGATGAATTTTGCAAATGTGTTCTGAATCCATTGAAAATCGGTATCGGCGAGTTTTTAAGGTCACAAATGACGAATCTGTGGGCAAAATTTTTCAAAAAATCAAAATGGCGGCGCCAATGTGTCGGTACGATTTTGGCAATTACGATTCGATTTCACTGAAAATATCTATTTTGGGGGTGTTTAAGGTCGGAAATAATAAATTTGTTGTCAAAATTCAGAAAATTCAAAATGGCGCTGGAAATATGGTATGCATAACAAATCACTTCACCAGAATTTTGTAAAAAGTAAAAAATCCAAAAATGACTGAATTAAGACTAAAAAGAATATAATAAAAATAGGTCCTGTACCCTGTATAGGCAGCTTGTTAAACTTTAATTATGTTTATACATTCAGCATCTATTCAGACTAGGCTTTAGAAGATTTGGTAGAGTGAGAGATGAACTAACATAGTAACATGTAAAAACCCAGTCTCAGAGCATTTAACCGAGCTGTTAAAATCTGTTTAACCAGCAAAAACTGGTTTAACTGCTTTTCAACTGGCCTGTTAACTGCTCTGGGTAGTTACAGAGCTTAAGTACTGGTGGTGGGGGGGAAGTATAATGAGACAATTTACACATTCAAACAACAGAAAAGATATTCTTGAAAACTTTACAATATATATCTTTTGTATGGTATGAGATGAGGGGCGTGGGTGGTGGAGGGGGGGGGGGCTGATGAATGTGTCACAATTCTCTTTATTACCATCCACAAAAATTTAAATTAAACAATTCCGATTAAGTTAACCAAAAATCTCTGATATGATATTAAATCCCTTAAATGTGTCAGAATAAATTGCTTCCATTCTCCTTAAATGAGCCAAATAATAGTTTCATCGTTTCACAACGAGAACCTTTTCTCCACTCCACCATTATAGAGTTTTGTTTCATTTTGTTTGGTTATTTTTTCTTTTTTTTTTGTCAGTTGCTGGGGATTTCCATGAAATGTCCACGGCAAGTATGAAACGTGTGCTTATTGTATAAATGGCACATATGAACTTCTGTATAGTATAGAATAAAAAAAATATGTATATATATGTATATATATATATGTATTGTATATCTGCCTCTAGATGTGTATAACTAAAATGGCACTTTAATTCCATTGAGATTTGGTCCATCTTCGAGCAACATCTGTAGCAATTCTTAAATATATGTATGTGTGTATAGAGGACATGTGCTAGGTTATTCGCAACGATATAGGGTATAAAGTGCATGCACCGAAAAAATGTGTGAGATTCTTATGTATATATATATATAGTATCTACGCTCATATAATATACATCTATATATGTTGAAGGAAAGATTCTATTTCGACTGCTGCTGATATGGACACAGCATCCGCTTCGAAAAGAAAACTTGTGGATATACATACATACATATATATATATATGAATTTTTTTTTTATCTTATAAAATGTGTAAAAGGAAACAGAAACTAGGAAAATGTTGAAATTTCCTTGCCGCATACGAAATTTTCTGCAGACATCATGAGTTTTAAAGTTTTATATATGGCATGGAGAAATCGGGGTGTGTTCTGGGATGTAAGATATAGATGCATGAAGGGAGGGAAGGTTTTTTTTATTTATTTTTTTTTTATTTATTTTTTTATTTTTTTTAGTGTAAAAACGCGTGACAGAACCTATGCAAGGAAAGCAAGTTTTAATATAAAATTTAAAGCTTCTTTCGTTGTGTATCTCTAAAACACAATTTTGTATTATTAAATCAAGAATATGCCAACTATGCATCATTTGTTATTCTTGTATACATATGAAAATACGAATGCCGAAGGACCTGCCTGAAAGCGAGAAGGAGAACTGAAAGAAATCGGAATCGTCTGGATTTCGATGAACTTCTTAAGAGATATAAGGAAGCGTGGAAAAGGCTGAGCAAGGCCATCGCCAGACAGGCGCGTATTCAAGGGGGGGGGGGGGGTCGCGGGGGTCATGACACCCCCCCCAAAGCGTTCGCTGTTTAAAAAACAAAATTGACCCAACTAAAAAATAAAAACAAAAAATAACCAAACGACCAAAACCGACCCAACTTTTTTGCAAATTAAAAAAACCACCTTAAAATAGTGCTATCGCTCTGCTGAATGAAAAGGTAACTTCATTTGGAACGAGTTTATTAGATATCAGAAAAACTAATCAATTTAAGGTGCTTGTGACTCTTAGCCGAAGTCTTTTCATTTCAACAAAAAAAACGCCTTGACCGAATGTTATGAAATTTTTTCAGAGCATGATTTCGTTAATACGCACCTCAACGAAGTCGGTATCGTATTTGGTTGGGAGTGGCTATTCGCACTGCAGAGTAGATAAGAGTAGATGAGAGTAAATAAGAGTAGATGAGAGTACATAAGAGTAGATGAGAGTACTGATGAACTCTCGTCTACTCTCATCTACTCTCATCTACTCTCTCATTTACTCTCATCTACTCTCGTCTACTCTCATCTACTCTCATCTACTCTCATCTACTCTCTCATCTACTCTCTCATCTACTCTCATCTACTCTCTCATTTACTCTCATCTACTCTCGTCTACTCTCGTCTACTCTCATCTACTCTCTCATCTATTCTCATCTACTCTCATCTACTCTCATCTACTCTTATCTACTCTGCAGTGCGAATAGCCTCGGCCTATTTGGTTCGCGAGATATTGGGCAGGTACAAAAATCACGAACTTCGTTCAAACAAAAAAAAACGGCTCGACCGATTTTTATGAAAATCTTCAGATTATAACTTCGGTAATATGCATCGATCGCCAGCTCAATGAAGTCAATATCATTTTTGGTTCGCATGATATCGTTCAGGTACAAAAATTACTTACGTCGTTTAAACAAAAAAAAACGACTCGAACGAATTTTATGAAAATATTTTCAGATGACCTTTAAGGTCAAACAGATTGATACTATACTCTTTATATATGTTTTGATTTGCAAACTCTGAAGTTAGCTGCACTCACAAGAAAAGGCGCGTCTTCACCGTTCGTTTTTAATCTACCAGAAAATTCGGTTGGTTTTGTTTTTTTAGGAGTAGAAATTTGTTTCCGCCATTTTTATTTTCGTGACCCCTCCCCCCCCCCGCCAAAATAAAATTCTAGATCCGCTCCTGTCGCCAAAAGTAAATCCGAGCACTTCAGAAGATTTTGCAGAGAAGCAGACTCGGACCCATGGGGCGGAGCCTATAAAATGGTCATGTCAGCGGTCAAGGGCAAACGCTCTGCGCCGATCACCTGCCCCGCTCTGCTCCAGAGTATAGTGTATACGTCCTGTTTCCGCAGAACGTACGTATCGCCGATCTACCCACCCTTCAGGTTGATCCAGAAGCGGTACCTGCGGTAACCGCTGAAGGAGATTCTGGAAGCCACAAAAAAGGTAGCCATAAACTGATACCCGAGTAGTAGTATTAGCCACACCGCTCCTATTTCACAAAATTGCGCAATCTCGGGGGCTTTTGGTTTGTGTCTTTGGTCGAAACTTTTGCGGTTTGTGCCTTGGGCTGAAGGGGTGACCGCCAATGTGTGGAACCAGTTCAACTTCGCAATGTTTGGGTCTTGGATGAGGATTGATATGAGAGCTTTGAGGTTAGTGTATCTTTGGTGAGCTTTCATTCATTGTGATCTGGGGACTCATATTTTTTTGTTCTTGTATAGGTTTTGTAGTATTTTATAACGCTCTCCGAATACACGTAAAGCATATGTTAGAATTGCCCTTCTTTTGTAATGAGGTTTGCCTCATAGGGACTTGATGAGAAACTGTCTGGGAATTTAGAGATTTTTCTTTGTGCGGTTGGTCATGAGGAATCTACGGGGAAAGCCCTCCTTCCTCATGTATCGCAACGATACAGACGCCATATTCTAAAAAGAAATCATCGCTGGGACGCGTTATTTCTATAAGCGAATATTGAGAATGTTTTTCTGTTAAAAGAACAGATATCGATGCCCTTGTGATCGTCAACTTGGAGACGACCGCGATCTCGGAAAGCATATTAGTGGAGCTTAGTAGTACACTTCTTTACTTCGATCTATACAAAGCACGAAACGAAATTAAATAATGCCCTTTGAAAGAAATCAATTACAATTTAGAAACTTAGCAACTAGATTAATTGACAGACAGTCACATTAACTATCTTTCTGTCATTTTTAATTGATCCTCAATTAATTTTTATATAATTACGTAAATAGTACTTACGATGTTAGTAATTAGTAATCAAGAAGTTCTTACCTGAAATCAAAATAGAAAAAAAAATTTATTAATATTTTTTTACCAGCCATCAGTTTTGCTATAATGTTGTGAAGCTTTTAGGAATGAGGTTTGTGTCTTCGCTAGGATGAAAGCTTTTTTTTATGTATGGGGAAATTTTTGTCACAGAACCATCATTGCTTATTTACTAACTTCTTTCGGACGTATAGAGTTTCTCCACTATTTCTTGAGAATATTTCAATCTTGAGGTAAGGTAATCTATGGTTGTGTTGACGATGGTGTGTAGGTAGTAGCAGTGGCCGTCCCTCGTTCAGTCCATAGGCTGGGACACAATTGGCGCTAAGGTGCGCCGTTTCCCTCACAAAAAAGCTCGTAACTCCCGAACACCTTGGAATTTTTGGAAAAACTCAACGGATCTGGATTCAGGGGAGTGAACCCTTTCGTACTTGGGCAAAAAAGTGCAAAAAAAATCACTCTATTCTGGAGCACCCCTTTTTTGGTTTGGAGAATTGTTCGGGACCTTCTAGGGAGGCTGTAAATTGCTCGGATTCCTTTTGTTACGCATGCCTAAAAATCCACTCTCATAACATTTTCAAAACGCACCTAAGGAAGTATAATTTCAAAAACCAAAATTTTGTCTTTGGCAACTCATAACGTTAGAAGTTGGTAGGGTGGAACCATCACTTTTACAATTTTACATAGGTGGGAGTATTATACGTACACCGATACCTTATTCATGAAAATATGTTACAGGGTTACATAAAAACAGGGTTATATGTAAAATTCTTACAAAAAAATTTTAATACCCGTAGCGGCTAACCAGTTACAATCCCCCTTCCTCCACCGGATGCGATTTTTTGTTCGCCTCTAACCAATCCCTACTAATATTATAAATGCGAAAGTAACTCTGTCCGCTTAACCGATTTTGATGAAATTTGGTACAAAGATAGATTAGACCTTAGGGAAGGACATAGGCTACTTCTTATCCCGAAAGAAAGGCTTGAAGGGGTTGAAATTGGGGATGAAAGTTTGTTTGGGAGTCCGTCAATATTGCGTAGAAAATTATTAAAGCCACCAAACCTTTTAAACCAGATCAACTTCAAATTTTGCAAAATAGACTAAAAAGTAGAAAATATAACCGATCAACTTCAAATTTTGCACATACGCATATAGTTCGCCTGACAATGATATCCGACCACTTAGTAAAAAAAATTAAGATGGCAGTTCCAATATGGAGGCCGATTTTTACAATTGTTTCCCTGCCCCCTCAAATGGGTATCAAATGGAAGGGCATAACAGGTAGAATACAATTGGCCTCATTCCAAGTTCAAAATGGCGGATTACTTTTTTTTCAAACCCTCTCAGTATGGGTATCAAATGAAAGGGTGTGACGATTATAATAGAGTAATCTGTATGACGTCATTTTAAATTTAATATGGCGGCCATCACAAAAGAAGACATATAATAGACTAAAAAGTAGAAAATAAAATGTATGTATGTTTGTAATATATATATATGATCAAAAATCAATTTCTGCAGATTTTGTTCTTTTTTATACGCTTTATATTAGCTTCACCTGTATATATGTAGGTATGTATGTATGTATGTATGTAGACAAATCTTGCAACTTGATTTTCACCCACTTGCATATAACCGATCTTAACTTAAATTTTGCACATATATATAGTTCGCGTGACAATGCAATCTGACCAGTTTGTGAAATAATCAAGATGGCGGTTCCAAAATGGCGGCCGAATTTTGCTATTGTGCTCTCCGACCCCCGACATGGGTTTCAAATGAAAGGGTTTGACAAGTAGAATACAATTAGCTATGTGGCGTCACTCAAAATTCAAAATGGCGACCAACACAAAATGGCGCACTACTTTTTTCTTTACAACCCACTCGATATGGATATCAAATAAAAGGAAGTGACAAGTAGAATACTATTAGCTCTGTGGCGTCATTCCAAATTTAAAATGGCGGCCAACTCAAAATGGCGGACTACTTTTTTCTTTACAACACCCTCGGATTGGGTATCAAATGAAAGAGTGCGACAATTAAAATACTATTAACTATGTGGCGTGATTCCAAATTTAAAATAGAGGTCAACACAAAATGGCGGTTTATCTTTTTCTTTACAAGGCCCTCGGTATGGGTATAAAAAAAAAGGATATGACAAGTATTGTACAGTAAGCTGTGTGACGTCAATTTAAATCTAATATGGCGATCACTACAAAATGGCGGAAGACATATAATAGACTAAAAATTAGAAAATAAAAAATATAGTTTAAAAAAACTTAAAAAATACGCTTTTATTTTAAAATGAATTAAAAAGTATTAAAAAATTTTCCTACCGCGGACAGTGCACGCAAAAACTTTTTTTTATTTAAAGGCATTGCAACGCACGCGGGTTTTTTGCCAGTAGTTCAATAATTACAAGTCGTGTTCTTGATTATCTCTGTTTATGTTCGATTTTAGTACTCTTCTTATTTTATACTATATAGATTTAGATATAGATATGGTGATGACGATGATTATAATGATGATGATAATAATGGTGATGATGATGATGATAGTGCATAGTGCCAATGGGCGGTTGTTGACTATAACAACAAAAATTAAAGAGTTCACATTATGCTGCTGCTGCTGTTGCTGCTACTAGCATACACCAAACTTATTGTGAAAATTCCGTATAAAAATAACAACAACAACAACAAGCACTTTATTATTGCCGCCAACACACACACACACACACGCAACAACAGGGGATACACAAACCTATGATGTGAAATTATTATATCTCGATTTTTTTTTCTCGCTTCTGCAATGTGTGTGTGTATGTTAAATATAGCTACATAGCCTATGTGCATGACGCTCGATCCTTAATCCTTTTCTGAATGAAAATATCTCTCGGTCGGTCTTTAATAACAACGCAGAGATACTATCTGAATATAGAGAGTGTTACTAAATCAAGCTTATATTTAATTACTGCTTGTATTTAAGCCGTTTACCAAAATCGATTATATGTTTCTGATACCAATTCCCTTGACCGTGTGATAAATTAATAGAGAGAGTGAGAGAAAGAGTAAAATTGACTAAACAAATGTGGAGGAATTATTAATTTCATAATTAATTATAATTTTGCAAGGATTTGATTATTTTTCGCTTGTATTTTCGTCTTTTCTGACTCAGTTGCAGTCTCACTTTTACTTATCCTTCTACGGCTCTCTCTCTCTCTGTATGTATCAATTAATAATGATAATTGCTTATCAGTAATGCATGCAGGTTAATTTTTGATAAGATAGAGAAACTTCACTTATATATGCCGAATCGAATTTAAATAATAGCACACTGATGAATAGAAGGAAGCTGGACGAGGGCGTGTTCTTTGTGTAAGAAGAGAATTAATATTTTAGGAGTTTCGATAATAAAAAATATGTGTTTGTGTGTGTGTAATCTGGCACAAAATTTCTAAACTAACCGCAGCCGGGGACACAGTTCACTTGAACGTTGATATGAAAGCCCACATTTCTCATATAGGCCGCCGGCAGGCCAGGAAAACTGACAAAAATCTTTATGACTGTGGGTATTTATCGTCAGTCCGGGCCTGAAGATCTTAACTTCTATTCAATCTGAAATTTTCGTTCAGGTCATGAAGATTTTTGGACTTGAATTAACAAGCTACTACGCTAAACTGTCGTCTTCGCTTGAGTGTATGTAGGGAATCTTGAGGTCGCCTGCAGTCCACGGCCTGTCAGGCGGATCCCTCAAGTCCACATTCCTCAGTCACACTGATAACGCGATAATTTAACAACAAAAAAAATTTCTTATAACTTCAAAACTAGAGGTCGTAACATAAAAATTGTTTGAACATTATTCATAGGAAATACTCAAAGATTTCTAATTTTGGAAAAAAAAAGTATAGGTTAACTACTAGGCCAGTGCAGATACCTTTTAAAAAGGCAAAAATGATAAAAATTATTAACAGCATGAAAAATGTAAAAGGAAATATAGAGAGCCAACCAGAAAAATAAATTCAAGTCGGGGGTGAAATAGGGGTAACTTTAAGGGGTGAAAAAGGTTTTTCACGATTTTCAGCGAAATTAGACCTCATATCAAAAAAAGTTAAATATAGGAGTTGTAGGTAATAAAAAGATCTACAACTTTTGTACAAACCATGTTTTCACATAACCTCAAATTTCCGAGAAAAATCGAAAAAACTAGTGTTTTTGTTTTTGATTTTTATCTCCATTAAAAAAAAAATTTCAAAAAATAATGAACACGGGTTTTTTTATTTTTTTTTTCAATCGAGACTTTCCCATTTTCGAGATAGGGCGTTTTGAATTTTGGTTATGGGCGAAAAATGTAGCTTAATGATTTAGAATAAAAAGGTAATGATACAACGGTCGATTTCAACAAATAGGGTATCTTTGTCATTGTTAGGAACTCGGCTTTCATTTAATTAATAAAACCAATAGTGTACCATGGGAAACATAGAAATAAAGGAGTTTATTTGTAAAAAAAAATATGAAAAAAAAACAATTATTTGCCACATATTTCACTGTAACTCAAAAAGTATATCGTTAAGGTTTCAGGACTTTGATAAAACTAAAAAAAATTTAATTTTTCAATTTTTGCCTTTTTTTTATAGTTGGAAAAAGGCAAAAAATTGAAAATTGAAATTTTTTAGTTTTTTCAAAGTCCTAAAATAGACATTTTAAATAAAGTAACGAAGTATTGCGTATGCTCACAAGAAAGTACATAAAAAAAACAACAATTTAAAAAAAAATATTTTACCGTACGATGATTTGGCATAAAATGGCGGCAATTTTAATTTTTTTTCGAAAACGGCCAATTGTTGCCGTAAAAAACGATTTTTTTTTTGAAATTTCAACCACGTTATTATATCATCAAAGTACATATTTTTTTCAATTTTTATCAAAATCCGGCCTTTATCCCGTTATTTATTGCATTTTTAGTAAAATAAAACAAAATTTCATACATTTTGGTTTTTTGAGGTTAGGATTCATTTTTGAAGTATTTATACCGAATCAGTTCGATAGTCACGAATATTTTTCAATTTTTTTTTATTTTTGTACGACCAACAGAACCGGAAAAATTAAAAAAATAATGTAGCAATGCACTCAAAATGCATCAAAAATCCACATTTATGCAATTTTCTCGTGCAGCACAGGACCGATTTTGCAGAAATTTTTTTTTCGCTTTATCTTAACATATGTAAAGAAAAAAAACAAAAAAATCCAACTTCTCAACTACATCACTATCATATGACAATTTCCCTCTACTATTAACTGTTTTCAGTGTTTCAAAATACATACTAAAAACAGATCAGTGAGTGACCCTTATTTTTGAATCGTAAATAGAAAAAAAATACAAGGCAGCTGGAGTCTTGGAGTGTTCCACGAATTTTTTAAGCAGCTTTTGGAGACGTTAAACAAGTTCAAAAAAAATTTAAAACAATGATTGAAAAATAACTTTTTGAAATTAAGTTTTTTAAGTTTTTCACATTTCCTGGCAAATTTTTCTATAGTCATGTTAATTTTTTCTACACCATCTGAAAGTAGACCTTTCAACAAAAGAAAAAACGCTTAGATTTTTTGAAAAAAAATTTTTAGAACATGGGCATTTTCGGCTGAAAATTAGGTCTCTTTTTAGGTTTAAATTCAAAATGAAACGTAAAAATTAATATTTTAATTCAAAAAAAATTACAGCGTGTTTGGGGGACATAAAAAGGTAAGTTTCCATAAAATTTCGTGAAAAAAAAAATTTTTTTAATGGAAATAAAAATCAAAAACAAAAACACTCGTTTTTTCGATTTTTCTCTCGGAAATTTTAGGTTATGTGAAAAAATAGTTTGTACAAAAGTTGTAAATCTTTTTATTACCTACAACTCCTATATTTAACTTTTTTTGATATGAAGTCTAGTTTCGCTGAAAATCGTGAAAAATCCCTTTTTCACCCCTTAAAAATTACCCCTATTTCACCCTCGTAACTCAGATCGACTTGAATTTATTTTTCTGATTGGCTGCGCTATATTTTCTTCACTTACCAACATTTTTCATGCTGTTAATAATTTTTTTGTTTCCAAAAATTATTTGCAATGATCTACACGTGTTTTTTTTGGAGAAAAAGGTTGTTGAAGTTGAAATTTTAGTTAAAAATAAACAAAATTTTGACTTTGAAGTTGGTAGAATGAAAAACCGTCACTTGTACAATTACAGATAGGTGGGAGTATTCTGCCTACACTGCTTCACTTATTCATGAAAATAAGTTATAAGGTTACAAAAATACAGTAAAATGTAGGTTACAAAAATAAGGTTACAAAAATACAGTAAAATATGTAAAATTTTGTACGATATTTTGTTTGTTTAATCAAAACCTATCAACAGCGGCGGTCCGCTTTATAAACTTAACAAATATACCCTTTATATAGCTTGTGTTTATAAATATATATATATGTATACAACATATAACCTAATGCACGAGAACCTATTCAATATTATAATTTATTGCCCACTCATGAAGGAACTACAAATTGAGAGAGAGAGTGTGTCTGGTTATGTCTGGCAAAGGCATTCTTTTCATATAACACCCGAGACTATGGCGTCCAACAAACACTCCACTTAAGGGTTCTTATTTGTACTTTTTACTGCCCCCACTGCACTCCCATTCCCCTTTTAATCCAACATAATAAGTCCTTAATTACATTTCGAAAACCCTTTGGGGGTATTGAAGAGAATACATACTTCAAGAGTGAAACTAATTTTCGATATGCATATCTGCACGTATATATGTATAATTTATATATTTATAAATATATTTATACATATATATGTACATACGTTCTATGCAATATTTCTCAGCTTGAATATAAAATAAAAACACACACACACACAAATACATAAATAAAAATTGCGTAAGGGATGGTATCCAGAAGATACACGGAATATGTGCGTGAGGCAACCTCCTGGGTTTTATTTCCGTCTTTGCTTTTTGTATATATATATATGTTTTTATACAAGTATGTATATAGATATAACTTATACAAGTCTTAACCGAATGATGGCTCTAAGGATTTTATGATTCCAGCGAAAGCGCAAGGGCGTTGAGCCGGAAGGAGAGAGCCCCCCCGGGGGAGCCTCGATGGCACGTACTAACTTTACTCAACGTTTCGTTATTTTCTGCAAATCTTAGCAACATTTAGTGGAGGAGAGCTTGTTGATAACGTTCCTTTTTCAAAGCCGCAGAAACCACCACGACCCCCCCAACCACCAAACCTACACCCGAAGCCCCAACCCGCCTGGCCGACAATCTATCATACCTTCTGCTACTATCTACACAGTTATGCTGACAACGACCGACCTCTTCACCCCTCAGCAAACGAAAAAAAAAATCACAATCATCCCCAACACAAAAGTAATAGTTGTACATTATATTAGTCGATTTCTCTTCATCTCCCCCACTCCCACACTCACGTTTTAACATCAGGGTATGTGAATGCCTTAAGAGGAATTGTCTTGTCTTATTTTAATTAAGATTTTTTTTTATATAATAATAATTAAAAATTCTACTACAACCACCGACATTTCGCCGCCAATTTCCCCCACCCCCCCCCCACCCACTCCCTCCATCCACTACGAATTTCACAGGAAATTCTATAAATACACTCGTGCACACCTTTTTGTAGTATAGTTATGCAACTTTAATGATATTTTATCAACATTGTAAATATTTTCTGACATTTAACAAAATTAAGTCATGAATAATGTAAATGCAAATTAACCACAGCTCATTTGGTTCCACGCCATACACAGTACATACTATATAAAATATAATTTCGAACTAAGAGAGAGAAGGAGGGGAAAAGCTGTGATTTAGGAAGAAACGGAAAGTATGGAAATATATGAAAAATCTACAGTGAGCATCAAAAGTGAGTCAACACCTAAAAATTTTATATTTCTCAACACATGACACTGTCATGCACCCCCAAAACCATGATAGAACCATGACCGATGGTAGAGTTCCTTTTACTTATTTCAAAAGTAAATAAAACAAAAAGTTTGCATTCGCCAAAAAATACAAAAAATTTAGTGTTATTTTGGAAATTTTTATAGGTGTTGACTCATTTTTGACGCTCACTGTATATATTAATAGACAAAGCCAAAAATTGTGATCACTTTTTTTTAACATATTTCCGGTGCACGTATCTTAATGAAACATACATCAAACTAGTGTTGGGAATCCCGGGATCCTGCAGTTTTTAAAAATTCCAAAATCCCAGGATCGCGCACTTTATTCCGGGTTTTGACTTTTTAAGCCTAAATAGAAAATTTGGTTATAGTTTCCTGAAAAATTCTTTAAAAAAAATCGTTTTTGGTTGAACATTTTCAAATTTAAAATGTTGGAATTTTTTTTAATTACAATTTTTTAAAATTTAGAAATTTCAAAATTTCAAGTTTTAGACAGCGTTTGAAAGCAATAGCAGACAGCAAGCACGGCACATACAAAATCATTGCTTAAACTTGCTATGTTACCGCAAAAATTCATTTTGGAACTGCTATGCTTGCTGCTGCTATTTCAAATACTGCTGGGCGTGTGTTGTGCTATTGCGATTACGATTTTTCAGAGAATAACGAGATGAGGATTTTTCTGGCAACGAAGAATTGATTGACCTTGGAATCACAAAAAAAAACATGGCCGCCGGAAATATAGCGGTTTTCCGGTGTTTTCCTTGTATCTCTGTTTCTATAGGTCGTACAGCCCCGTACAAAGGCCCTAAATGTTGACAATGAAATTCTCTACAACTTTAGTTATTACAAAGATGTTGACCCGATTAACACTTTCAAAGTTATTCAAGGTCAAAGTTATCAAAAATCACTTTCTGCCCACAAAATCACTCAAAAACTGCTTTTTTCGAAAATTTGTTTTAATCGGTCAATACGAAACGTTATTGCCTATAAAAAAAAGCCTCTAATCATTTTTTTTTTGAAAACTTAACCCTTTCGAAGTTATTCAAGGTCAAAGTTTCAAAAAATCAGTTTTTGGTCAAAAAATGACTCAGAAACTGATTATTGAGAAATTTTTTTTGTTCTATTTATAAAAAAGATTATTGCCTACCCAATGACACCCTTGCCATTATTTCGAACACTTTTCGAAAAAAATTTGCAAAAATCAAATGTTAGTGATAGTAGCAAAACTAATTAATTTAAGTTACTTGGCACACTTGCCGAAGTCTCTTCATTTAAACACAAAAAACGCCTTGACCGAATGTTATGATAATTTTTCAGATCATATCTTCGTTAACACACTTCGATTGGCAACCTAAACGAAGTCGGTATCATATTTGGTTCGCGCGATATTGGGGAGGTACAACAATCACGAACTTCATTCAAACAAAAAAAAACGACTCGACCGATTTTTATGAAAATCTTTTCTGATCATATTTCTTTTAACACGCTTTGAACGGCACCTCAACAAAGTCGATATCTTTTTTGGTTCTCGCGAAATCGTGCTGATACAAAAATCACTTAAGTCGTTCAAACAAAAAAAAACGGCTCGACCGATTTTTATGAAAATCTTTTCAATTAATATATTCTTTAACACTCTTCGAACAGCACCTTAACGAAGTCGATCTATTTTTTCGTTCTCGCGAAATCGTGCTGGTACAAAAATCGGTGTGTGGGGTGTGAAAGCCAGGTAAAGTTTTTACCTATACTGAATTATTATTTGAACTGTTAATCCCGATTTTTTTTAACTAATTTGGCCTAAAGAAATTTTTTTTCAATTTAAATACAGTGATTATAATTGCGCCAACGGTGAAAAATGTGCCTTTTTTGTTCACAGCCTCGCGATACTTATTTGTATTTATAACAAACACAAAACAACAACATCCACAAAAACTTAAGTGTGCGTCTTAGAACTCTCTCTCTCCCTCTCTCTCTCTCTCTGTCTCTTGTAATTCATTATTAAAATTTTCAACAGCATATCATCTCTACAAAATAGGATAAAAAAATATGAAAAATTTTAATCTTCTCTCACAACAATACACAAAATTTTACATATCAAATCTACAGAAATGTCTTGGACCCTTTATTTATTTTTTTTTGTTGCTTTAGTACAGGCAGCATGTCCTTCTATATCCTGTATATTCGTCATAGAATCCCCTTAAGACGATGTCCTCCAAACTGTACCCAGAGGATATTTTTTTTATTTCTCAATTTTTTTTTCATATTCTTTTTTTTTTATTATTATTTTCGTTGTTGGTAAATATACAGAGACTGGATTTTTCCTTGAGGAATTGTTATTATCCTACTTTTTTTTGTTACTGTTATTGTAAAAATTAAGGATACCTAACCTTAACCTCCATTGTAATCTGTTGTGCATTGCTATCTCGTTTAAATTAGCAGTGTTCCTTTTCTACTTTTAAGTACTCCGGAGTAAAAAATTAAAGGAACACAAAATTTGTCGATTTGAGTAAAACCTATGAATTCTCTGTGAGAGCAGGAGTAGTTCCAAGTAAATAGGAGTAAAAAAGAGCAGAAAAGGAACACGGCTCGTTTCGTATTGACTGATAAAAAAAAAATTGGAAAAAAACAGTTTTTGAGTGATTTTTTTTTGCCAGAAAGTGATATCTCCGGCGGCCATGTTTTTTTTTGTGATTCCGAAATTGTTTTCTTAAGAAGTCCCAAGGTAGCTGTGGACCAATTTTCAGCCATTTTGGAATTTTCTCTCCTTAAAATGCTAATTTTCCCGGACTCCCGGGGAAATTTTTGGTGGCTGCGGTGGGATGACAACTATAGACTAACACTAGCAAAGTAAAGAAAGCGCAATCTATATTAATAAAAAAAAGTTTCTGTATGTATGTATGTATGTATGTGTGGGGGTCTCCCATGAAACACCTTGAAGCCTGATTTTCGAAATTCAAAATGGCCGCTGAAAAATGACCGATATTCAAAATAACCGAAATTCAAAATGACCAACCAAATATGAATTCGCAAATTGTGTTCCGATTTTAATGAAAGTTGCTATCTAGGGGTTTTTAAGGTCACTAATAACGAATTTATGTTCAAAATTTATAAATTCAAAATGGCCGCGCCAATATGGCCGACGAATTTGTCAATTGTGTTCCGATTCCAATGAAAATCGGTATCTGGGGTTTTTTTGAAGTAGTAATTAACGAATGTTTGATCAGAGCTTATAAATACAAAATGGCCGCTGAAAAATGACCGAAATTTAAAATGGCCACCCAAATTTGACAATTGTGTTGCGATTTCGATGAAAATCTGTATCTGGGGGTTTTCAAGGTAGCACATAACGAATTTATGATCAGAATTTATAAATTCAAAATGGCCGTGCCAATATGGCGGACGAAATTTTCAATGGTATTCCGATTCCAATGAAAGTGAATATCTATGGGTTTTTAAGGTTGAAAATAACGAATTTATGATTAAAACTTATAAATTCAAAATGGGTGCTCCAATATGGCCGACGAATTTGCCAATTGTGGTCCGATTCCAATGAAAGTGGATATCTAAGGGCTTTTAAGGTTGCAAATAGCGAATTTATGATCAAAACTTATAAACTCAAAATGGCCGCACCAATATGGCCGATGAGTTTGCCAATTGTATTCCAATTCCAATCGAAAATCGGTATCTGGGGGTTTTTAAGATAGCAAATAACGAATTTATGATCAAAACTAATAAATTTAAAATTTCAGGGCCAATATGGCGGACAAATTTTAGCAAATAAGTGTCATTTCACTGTCAGCTGTAGGCAGGTTGTTGAAGAGTTGGGAAATCTGAATCTTCACATCCTAGCTCCAAATGGAAGAGCATTGAACGTAGCGTATCTTGGCCATTTCCTCTATTGTCATGAAGTTTGCCACGCGATCGAGTGTACCTATAAAATGTTCGACTAATCAAAGGTAAATCGCCAAAAAATTTTTCCTCTTTTTTTTTTTTAAACTGAAATTTCCCCATAGATTTTTATATGCAAGCAAAACACCAAGATATGCTCTCTCTCTCAAGAGGAATATTATCAAATGACAAATTATGTAATTTATAGCACATCAATAATTCATTGAATATCCCTAAAGTGAAAATCCAATGTTATTTATGATAAGAGAATGGGAATGGTGTCGTCGGGGCTCTTAATAGGGTAATGTGTTCCCTTCAGTGTACATATCGTAACTCTGCTATGCGGGTTGTCTACCCCCCATTCATTTCGAGAACCACCTTCCATTACACCAAACCCATCCCATGTATCCTAACAAAAAATATAACTCTAGTTTCTTTTTGTCCTTTTTCACTTAATTTATCATATCTCATGGACGAAACTGTTAAGGCTCTTTATTTTTTCTAGTCCAGTGGGGTGATTACAAAGCGGCTTTAGAACGGGCTACACACCCTCGATCCGAAATTAAACAAACTTTTAGACAGTATTACACTTCTGAACAAAATATACACTGAATCATCTAATATCGTTTGAAAGATATCCGCGCGCATATAAGCTAGATATGAGATTCCACTTGGCATATCCTGGAAATTATGTAATATATTAACACGAGAGATATAACAAGCATCTTCTGGATGCAAAACGGAATGTCGAAACATATTCAATTTCGCATTTGTGCGTATCATCATTCCGGTACTTTAGAGGTGTATATTTTGTTGTTGTTAGATGGATGGCTGGCTGATTAGTTGGCTGGGGGCTGGTTATAAATTCGTAGCGAGTAAACATTTATTGAACACTCCCCCCTCCCCCCGTCCGCCTCAATCCCATCGCCGCCTTCTTCACATACCATGACTATCCCTTCCACTTCGCCGAGTCCAACATCGCAAATAGAAATACCATATCACGTCGTCACACAGCAACGAAGTTAAAAAGGATATGACTACGAGTAAGTATGTCCGATATTTCATAAGGATAATCAAGGATTCGTTTACTACCACGATATTGCGATGTTACGCAATGTTAATATATCTACATATACATATATATAAATATCTCCGGATGGTTTTATAGAATTTGAGAATCGGGGGTGTAGTATACGTTGAACGTGAGGTAGGGCGGTAAGAGCTTGGAAGAGGTTTTTCACGATGAAAATGTTTTGAGATGAAAATCTGTTGTAGGGTTGTAGGGAATTGCGAGCTCGTCAAGGAATTTGATATTAAAATCGAGGAAGGATTGTGTGCTACTAAAAAATTGATAATCAACCCGGAAGATACTAATTCATCTTCTATAACTCTTGATTAGTAACGTTTAAAGAGGTATTATTAAATCACTCATGCCCCGTGAAGTGGCGTTTTTTGAAGATTTGACTACCTGGGCCTATAAGATTTGCCGCCCCATAAATTATGTCATACAAAAAGAATAATCAGCATTTATTAAATGCTTAGTTTTTAAAGGTCAAATTTTCTTCGCTTATCCGTAGGTAATTTTTTATTCTTTTTGGTACGGAAAACGAAAATTCTCCACACAAGAATTTTTTCCCAGGCTCAAGTAACCCAATACCTACTAAAATATGTAATGCTATTTCTGTATATGGAAATGCTTCCTTCAAATCCTTGTGCTTTGTGACGCCAAGAATTGTTTTAAAAGGACACATTCTTCTTGTAGATCATCCCCAAAATCAATGGTATAACTTTTGTATTTTTATGGCGTTAACTCTAACTTCCCCAGCAGGAATTGTATCCTTTTTTGCATAAGAATGGAAAATTTGCGGTTACTGCGTCGTAAAAAGATTGGATCCCCAAGAACTCGTCTCACAATTGGTCGTATATTTGGAAAAAGGGATTAATCTTTTGGTCACAAAAAGTCGCCATTACTATAGCTTCTTTTCTTCTTCTTTCTCTTGTGATCGCTTCTGAATTCTTCTCCTGCAGTAATTTCCGACGTTGTCTTGCAGTGTATTAAGTAACGATTATTATAGGCTTCCAAAGCTCATCACGCCAGCCGCCACTCGCAACCTACCGCCCCAGGCCATGCCCCCCTATGGCCCTAGGGTAAATACACCACTAGCCCCGAGGAGATGTAAATATTCGGGGGATTCGGGAGCCTGGGCAAGAGATTGGAGGAGCACTCCTCGGCAAGCAATTGCTGTTATGGAATCACGAAGTCAGCTTGAGAACACATTCAGTCAGTCAGATTGTGTCGGGGGGGGGGCAGAGATAATAATAATTTGAACCGAACAGATAGGAGGCAAACGTCTAACAAAGGCCCCAGTAGGTGAAGGCACCCCATTTGTTACTTCTATCAAAATCTGAAAATAGTCACTTTTTACAAATAAGTCCTTCTATTTCTGTTCTTTTCCATCATATACACTATTGGTTTTAGTAATGAAATGAAAGCTGCATTCAACAGATGATTACATCGTATCCCAAAAAATCCGCAATAGCATAGCTATATGGATATGGGGCCAGTGACGTCATCGGTTATTGATTTGGTTGTGGATGTTGTCTTGGGTATTATTGAGCGCCGCCTATGATTAGTTGATTAGTTAAACTTCGATGTGCCTCGGATGAGCTTTTGTGCCTTGGATGAGCTTTTGAACTTTGCTGTACCTTGGCTGAGCTTGGGGAAATATGATTGAACTTCGCTATGTCTCGGATGAGCTTTCGAGATGGGGGGGGGGATAATCTGTAGTTTTGAGTTGGGCTGGATCTTGCTGATCCGGGCTCCGGTGCAGTAGCTTCGATTGGAGATGAGCTTTGGTTTGCATCTCCGTTAAGCTTATGCAATATAATTAAATTAATCATTTCCGAAATATATATATATAAGCTTTCAACTACTATGGATTCTAATGATATGTTCAAGGAGATTTTTTAACGGGGGTGTGATATTTCTTCAAAAATCGCCTACGAACGCAATTCAGCCCAATTCAGTACAATGCAATTATGTTGTCTAATAAATTTAACACATATTCAATTAATACATAGATAAATCCTTAAACACATATATGAATAATATATTTGAAGCGGAGACGAGTTGAGACGGACTTACACGAGGCAGTACATTTGTACCCTTACACAATGGTAAATTGTACTGGAGGCCTCAATTTTTTTGTAAATGTCCCGGTTCAAATTATTGTCCCACTAGTGTATGAGAGTTTTTCTAGATAAATTATTATATGATTGTAAATACGAACTGGAGAGACCTTTGTTACTTCTTTTGCGCGAGTGAAATTTTGTACTGGAAAGGCGTTTGTTTCTTATTTTTTGAGGCATCAAAATTTTTCAACTTGAAATAAGGCGAATTGAAAATACATATAGAAACTAATTTTGACACAGTTGAAGGGAAAGGTGTTCTTAACAACACACTAAAAATATCGCGGGGTAAGGAGGGAGCTTACAGGGGGAGGGGGCAACGTTTTTTATCAGCTTTTCGTGAATAACTCGAAAACTACGGCCTAAAACTACGAAAAAATTAAAAGAAACTAAATTAATCTACAAAGCAAAGCTTCTAAATTTCGACCGTCCATTTTATCTACATGAATATCTTCGAATTGAACGTATACATCTAGAAGAACTAGAATAAAAGACATTTTTTTGTTCATTCGCATCAAGTTTGGAATAGTCTGCCTTCTTATGTAACAAAATGCGATGTCGTTAAATGTGTTCAAGAAACGCGTCTTCAATTTAAAAATATAGAAATTGGGCATTGCTGGCACTTAAATTTTTGAAGTTATACTTCTTTAGGCGCGTTTGGAAAATATTATGAGAGTGAATTTTTATCGAGACGCGTGACGCAACGCGAGACGCAACGCGAGACGCAACGCGAGACGGTGACGGAGAATATAGGCGAAGGGGTATGGAGGGCAAGCATTTCAACTCCCATTCTTTAGCTGATGTCTGTTAACGATGTCGATTGCTGAGGGGGTTTTTATCCTGAAGCTATGGAGGGAAATAAATTTCATGTACGATTCATCAGCCAAGCGAAGATTTGGGCTTTTTGTAGATATAAGAAGATTCGTAGTTGCTGGGTGAGGGGTTCTGTCTCGAGGCTATGGAGGGAAATCCGATCCGTGTTCTATTCATCACCTAAGCGCGAGTTTCTAAGGGCCAGTTTTACACGGGCCGACTTTTTCAGAAGATTTTTCTTGGTTGTTTGTCTGCCCGTGTAAAATGGATGGCGGTTCCAAGATGGCGGACGAATTTTTCAATTGTGTTCCAATTCCATTGAAAATCGGTATGGGGGGGTTTTAGGGCCACAAATGACGATTCTATGGTCAAAATTTGAAAATTAAAAATGCCGGCGCCAATATGGCGGATGAATTTTGGAAATGTGTTCTGAATCCATTGAAAATCGGTATCGGGAGGTTTTTAGGGCCACAAAGGACGATTCTGTGGTCAAAATTTGAAAATTCAAAATGGCGGATGAATTTTGGAAATGTTTTCTGAATCCATTTAAAATCGGAATCGGGGGGTTATTAGGGCCACAAATAACGATTCTGTGATCAAAATTTGAAAATTCAAAATGGCGGATGAATTTTACAAATGTGTTCCGAATCCATTGAAAATCGGTATCGGGGAGTTTTTAAGGTCACAAATAACGAATCTATGGGCAAAATTTAAAAAAAAATCAAAATGGCGTCGCCAATATGGCGGTACGATTTTGGCAATTACGATTCGATTTCACTGAAAATAGCTATTTGGGGGTGGTTTAAGGTCGGAAATAATAAATTTGTTGTCAAAATTAGAAAATTCAAAATGGCGCTGGAAATATGGTATGCATAACAAATCACTTCACCAGAATTTTGTAAAAAGTAAAAAATCCAAAAATGATTGAATTAAGACTAAAAAGGAATATAATAAAATTATGTAAAAAAAAACTTTTAAGTTAAATGGTTTTATTTTAAATCTGCTGTACTAAAAAACTAGAAAATAATTAAAACACCAACATGGACCTTCTGGAATAGTAGGAGTGCTGTCTTCTAATGTCGTTTGCCAAGGGGCAATTTGTGTCGCTGTGTCAGCGGAGTAAGTAATATTCTGGGACTTTTACCAGACTAAAATAAAAACATGGTGCGCATAAAAACCTCTATAACACTGTATAAATAAGAACAACTTGTCTAGAAAAATGTGTTTCCTCTCTGCCAGAGAATGGGATGACTAGTAGGTGATTTTAGTTAGGATTAGAATCCGGTATAACCGACATGCTGGAACGTGTCGGCATCATGCTGCCTTCCACCTGCCAACGCACGCAAATAATAAAAAATCCAATAAATTATTTGCATGCAAATTAAAAATTAGTCTTAAATCACTGCAAGTATAACTTCTAATGCGCGTACATAATTACACACACCCACATTTTACTTCATTTTTTTTTAAATCAAAGATACGATTTTTTGAATCAAGATACGATTCACTATTCTGTTTCTGAAACTGGCAATCTCTATTACTGAGTGTTTGCTTCCTTAATTTTTTTTGTTGCTTTGGATTCTTTTTGTATTATTGTCCCACTATCACTTGAGTGCTGACAGATAGAATAGGTTGCATTCAATGAATGTCCAATTGGTAAATCCTGTCTAGAGTTCACACCATATGTAAGCACACAACAATTCTGACCATATCTCCCTCAAGAGCTTCTTATTTTCAAGCTTCAAGAGTTATATCCTGTCACGTTCGTAATACAAAATCTTCCGGACATGAATTATATCGAATTGAATTTAAAAAATCAAATATACACGAATCTACATATTTGCTTTGGCCATTTCTGTAGTGTAGTGATGGCATTTTGAGGTATTTTAACTGAAGTAAAAATAAAATAACAAAAATTAATTAGAATAAAAAATCTTCCCTAGAAAAGGCGTAATAAAATCTAAAAAATTTATATTATGCACACACTAGAAAAAAAGCGAAAAAAAAACATTTTCTTATCATCCAACTGGTTTGATAACGATAATTAGAAAGCCTTGTCTTGTCATTATGTAAATATTTTTCAGTAAATCAATATCAAGTCCTAAAAGCAGCGCGCGTATACCAGGATGTGTGTTATATTGTTACTAGCCGATAATGTGGATAAATATAGATTCTCGACAAAAATAGCATCTCTCACACACCCTCGAAAAAGATAATTGTCTAGACTAGTATTAAAGGTGCTGTAAGTACTTCTATATATGGCCCTTCTATCTTCCACCACCGATTTATCATCACACTCACACACTATATCAGCTTCTATGGGGCCGGAGAGGGGGGCGCGGAGAGGTGGCTTCAATGAATACAACAAAACATTGCTATTCCTGCCTTTAGGTTATATATTTACAATACGAATTTGAGATGATATCCACCCTTCACTTAGGGATGATGATGATGCCCCATTCACTTAAGGGCCGCCAGTTGAACTTCTGCTAGTAGTTTACGGTGGCATCATGTGTCGTTGTACTTACTCTCCCCTTCCCGTATCGATTTGAGCATAAAGAGAGAGGAGAGAGGAGATAAAAATGTCTCCTACGAACATAATAAAGCTACAACATAACATGTACTTGATTCCCAATGGCCTCGAGCAAAAAAAAAAACGTATAAATGCCGCCAATAACTTCCCATCGGTAAATCCCTCATTTTATGGATGGTCGTTAGTTATTCATTGGTGAAATGGCTAAACACATCATCTCCTTACACTGATTGCATTTGGACTATGCTCAAGACTATTTTCGGTGTCTGTGCGAATATTTTTAGGTGATATAATCAGGCAAAATCCTTAACAGAATGAACACATTCCTTTTGATGCCATTCAATGTGGCTTAAGTGTGAACGCGCCGTATTTAGTGTGCTTTGATTGAGAGAGGTAAGATGTCTACTATGTAATTACACACACATAGTCCATTATATTTGGAATTAAAGAGAAAATATTAAGATCAACACTTCTTTTGTCATAATTAGATTGTGGCTTTTAAGAGGATTAATTACTTTAGTTTATCGTTTTCCGCCACGATACGTTTTTTTCCAGTTCGGCTCGAAGGATTGGACCAATTGTGGAATGTTTTATGTAAGTCCCTCGGAGTTGGTGGCGGGGGGCGAGTTGTCTTCATTCCCAAAACAGAAAGATGACGGCCACCGAATCCTCGCTTGGGCATACCCTGGCCCAGATGGGCATACCCTGGCCCGGATGGGCATACCCTGGCCCGGATGGGCATACCCTGGCCCGGATGGGCATACCCTGGCCCGGGTAGGCATACCCTGGCCCAGATGGGCATACCCTGGCCCGGATGGGCATACCCTGGCCCGGATGGGCATACCCTGGCCCGGATGGGCATACCCTGGCCCGGATTGGCATACCCTGGCCCGGATGGGCATACCTTGGCCCGAATGGGCATACCCTGGCCCGGATGGGCATACCCTGGCGCAGATGGGCATACCCTGGCCCGGATGGGCATACCTTGGCCCGGATGGGCATACCCTGGCCCGAATGGGCATACCCTGCCCCGGATGGGCATACCCTGGCCGGATGGGCATACCCTGGCCCGGATGGGCATACCCTGTCCCGGATGGGCATACCCTTGCCCGGATGGGCATACCCTGGCCCGGATGGGCATACCCTGGCCCGGATGGGCATACCCTGCCCCGGATGGGCATACCTTAGTCCGGATGGGCATACCCTGGCCCGGATGGGCATACCCTGCCCCGGATGGGCATACCCTGCCCCGGATGGGCATACCCTGGCCCGGATGGGCATACCCTGGCGCGGATGGGCATACCCTGGCCCGGATGGGCATACCCTCACTCTACTTTCCACGATGAAATTTCTGGGTCTTATCCTCGACCAAAAATTCAACTGCAAGTCGAACATCGAGAAAAGGATAAAGAACGCCTGTGTAGACTTCTACGCGTGCAATAATACCTTCGGACCAAGGATGGGTTCTACGGGAAAAGATGGTTCCGTTGATGTACACAGATGTTTTACATCAAATTCTCATAAATGAATCGCTGAAATGGCAACAAGCGCCAATAATGCCATAAATGTACCTCAAAACCACCATTAGGAGCAGTAAGAATCTTTCATCAGTCAAAAACCAAGGGGGTGTGTTGTGTACTGGTGGTTGTGTTTGGGTTTCAAATCGAATTCGCCCTTTTTTTGATTTAGTTCAAAGTGATGATGTTTTCCGACGTCTTCAGCTTTATTTTTGTAGTAAGACATCGAGTTCAAGGCATAGGCGGCGGAGCGCGTGGGAATGGAAGGAAAAGTGCACACGCGCTTTCGTTTTTGGGTGGGGAAAATCCACACCCAAAATATTTCATCCCAGAACGTTGCAGGGCCATCTCGGTTGCTGGTGACGAAGGATCGTTGTCGAATTGCCGCACACAATCAAGGCTTTTTAAACCCCACCCGACTGGCATTTGAAAAAAGGATTGCTTCATGGCCATGCCGAAAACCATTCCCCGTAAATTCCTCATGAGGAGTCCATGTAGCAAATGAGGGGCATGCCGAAAAGGGTATTTCCTCATGAACACCATTGGTTCTCATGGAATTATGTTAGTGACCGTGAATGGTGTCATTTTGCATACTCAATAGCCCCCGGCTCTGGTTCTCGATTACAGAAGTCAAGCAGCATTGGATGTGATTTGTACAAAGTTGGGGGGCCGTATTGATAGAATCACACACTCGCGTTTAAAAATGTAAAGTTTTCGACACCGGCGCAGTTATTACTCATGCACATTCTCAAAATCCACGCGGGATCGGTTGGCAATGATTTTTCCTCAAGCGGGCCATGGGTAGAGTTTGTGTCCCGGGACTTCAGCTTGTCAACAACTTGTCACTTCAGCAACTTTTTTCCCGCAACACCAGACTAGCCAACTCGGCTCACCCTCACACACTGCAGTTCCCCTTCTCGAGTACATTCGTTTATAAATAGAACAACTCGATTGTGGAACTGTCTTCCACAGTCTGTGTTTCCGAACTCATCTAACATCTCGGCGTTTAAAGGCAAGGTTCGTCGACATCTACTCACGCACTCTTCAGACCCCAAACCTATCCTTTATCCTCTATCCTTCAAATCAAGCTTCCTACAGGCCCAGGGCCATTTACATCCCGAACGCAAAGTGGAAGCTCAAATCGGAGCTCCTTTACTGCCTAGAAGATAGTATGGTTCTGTCTCTGCTTCACCAAAGTGGCAACTGAAAACTGCAAACGCAAAGTAAAGCTCTATTCTACTTTACGATTGCGTAGCCGCAAAAACAGCTTTTAATTTCAATAAATTTGAATATTCTAAATGCTACTAGATGACACTTTTACAGTTTCTTGTGGCTTTCGATATTACTTTGTGCTTGTATTTTGTACAAGCTCAATTTGCTCTTCCAATGATGTAAACCCCCCTTTATGGAGGAAAGTGGCATGTAACGATTTGTTCCATATATAAATGGCGAAAAGCTGCATATGTAGCTTTGGTATACGGCACGGTCTAAAATGTCTCGAATGTCTCGAAATATTTAGCTCGAGACGTTTCGAAACCCGAGACTTTAAAAACCTCGAGACTTCACAAACTCTAGCCATGGGTGACATTCCTTATGACGGGCGCAAATGAGTAAAGGCGTTAGATGCCCTGTGTGGGCCTTACAGGGTAATCCCCTCACGCGGTCCACGTGAGGTAGTGGGTCTAGCCTCATAGGGGCCCTTACCTCAAAATGCTAGACGGGCATTACCCCATAACCAAAAAATTTAAAACCACAGGCAGCTTTATACATTTTAACGTTAACTGTTCACGTGCTCCCCACCCATAATGATTGTGCTCCGCCGCACTTGGTTCAAGGAATACCGCTGCCACCAATTTTTTGTGTTTTAGAAATAAGTAGTGAGAGTAGCAGTAGCAAAAGGGAGCTTGTATTATTAAGAGTTTCCCTTAGCTCTCTCTCCCTCTCATCTTTTAGACTTTTTAAACATTCCCAACTGCAGCTTCTGATAATAAAGCAACAAAAGGGATGAACACGCGCCTGTACCGTTTTTTTGGTGGGGGGTTGTACAAAAGGGGGTTTTGTTGTTTTCCTTTTCATTTATTTATTTATTTTTATCTGCGAGTATTTGTGTGCTATGGAAAGGAGCCGAAACAAGACGAAACAAAAAAAATAAATAAACAGAAAATAAATGAAGACTGTAAAACCAACCCCCGATTGTGCTACAACCAGAATTAAGGAATATAAAAATACCCAATCGAAAAAGTCTTAAATAAAATTTTTAAATATTTATAAAGTAGTCAGCAACAGAAGGTTTTTTAATACACCACAGCTTGTTTGTCTTCTTTATTTGGCGGCCTCAACTTGGTCGAGTAGGTATACGCCGGCGGGGGGGGGTTAAGAAGGGTTGCTTAAAGGGTGGTTGGAAACAAAGCATTCAATTCGTATGTTATGGATTAAATTTATAAAATATTTAATTTGATTCACCTTACATACATTTGTCTGATACAATTTAAATGTTAGAACCACACCCGCAAGCGAACGGTTACCATATATCAATAAGGATTCACTGTCTGTGATGCTTGTTTCTTACATTTTTATCCTTTTATTTCTGAGCTTTCCTTTTTTTTATAACATTTCAATTTTTTATTTGCTTATTGTTTTGACCTTGTGGCAAGGACATAAGGAGAGATTTTGTGAGGATTAGAATAGAGCAATTATAAAATACTGTTGCGACCCGAATAGAAAAAACACTGACTTTGATAAATTTTTTTTTTTACTAAAAATTCAACAAGGATGTAGCGTCTCTGTGGGCTGGTGGCTATCATGTTTTTTTTTACACGCAGTCATACGAAAAATTTTCTGCATAGTTTTAGGCGTTACTGGAAATTGACTTCGACTGCCATGGTAGTGACGATGTCTGACCACCAGAATGCGTCATAAACTGATTTCTGAAAAGAATGGAATGGAAGAATGGGTTTTTTCCCATGGGGTCTTCATGTATTAATGATTTATGCTGCTTTTAGTTTTTATACGCTTTATATTAGCTTCACCTGTATGTATGTGTGTATGTATGTAGACAAATCTTGCAACTTGATTTTCACCCACTTGCATATAACCGATCTTGACTTAAAATTTTGCACATATGTATAGTTCGCGTGACAATGCAATCTGACCAGTTTGTGAAATAATCAAGATGGCGGTTCCAAAATGGCGGCCGAATTTTGCTATTGTACTCCCCGACCCCCGAGATGGGTATCAAATGAAAAGGTGTGACAAGTAGAATACAATTACCTATGTGGCGTCACTCAAAATTCAAAATGGCGACCAAAACAAAATGGCGGACTGCACCTTTTTCTTTACAACCCACTCGATATGGGTATCAAATGAAAGGAAGTGACAAGTAGAATACTATTAGCTCTGTGGCGTAATTCCAAATTCAAAATGGCGGCTAACTCAAAATGGCGGACTACTTTTTTCTTTACAACACCTTCGGAATGGGTATCAAATGAAAGAGTACGACAATTAGAATACTATTAACTATGTGGCGTGATTCCAAATTCAAAATAGAGGTCCAAACAAAATGGCGGTTTACCTTTTTCTTTACAAGGCCCTCGGTATGGGTATCAAATGAAAGTATACGACAAGTATAGTACAGTAAGCTGTGTGACGTCAATTTAAATCTAATATGGCGATCACTACAAAATGGCGGAAGACATATAATAGACTAAAAAGTAGAAAATAAAAAATATAGTTTAAAAAAAACTAAAAAAAATACGCTTTAATTTTAAAATGAACTAAAAAGTAAAAAAATAATTTTGAATGTAAAGTTTTTATTGCTCCAGCCAGAATATGGAAACAGAGCTGAGAGATATCGCGCCAAACAGAGTCCGCTGGAGGGCAACTGTTTCCGCCCTATGTCTCATGAGGGATTAAAGGAGCAATTAGTTAGAATATGGAAACAACCTACCTTTCGAAATGTAAAAAAGCGTGGCGCGCTAGCGAAAATTTCCGGCGTTAATAAAATAAGAATATAGGAAAAGAGAGTCCCACGCTGTTTTACATTTCGAATAGTAGGTTGTTTCCAATATTCTAGCTGGAGCAATAAAAACTTTACATTCAAAATTATTTTTTACTTTTTAGTTCATTTTAAAATTAAAGCGTATTTTTTTAGTTTTTTAAAACTATATTTTTTTATTTTCTTATTAATGATGTCGAAACGATTGCCTCATCAATTTTTCCCAGGCAGTATGTGTTTTTTTTTTGTTTTTCAATTGCAAAGTGCGCTGCAATCTCTTTGTTTCATCCCGAAATATAAACAGGGCTGATAGCAAACCAATACACCCTTCACCATTTTTTTTCTTCTTGGCTACTATATTTACAAAACTATCCTTCAATCCTAATACCCCTAAAAATCTCCACCAGTTAAACAAAAAAAGGTTTTTTGGAGGGTATTCAATGTACAGCACAATAAATCTTCTCTAGTCTCAAACCATATATTCCTGTCATCTGCCACCCTCTTAAGCCCTCAATTTCCTTTATTCCCTATTTTTTTTTTTTTGAAGAGTGATTTGCTCCCTATCGACGTCGTTGATTGAATAAGGGCTGACCTTAATTAATGACTATGGCCAGTGACTTTCTATTTTTTTTCTGGTTCAAGGGGATGTCAATTTTGAATGCAATTTGTCGGCCCAGTCGGAAGAGGGCGGGAGGAGCTGCAGGGGGGGGGCATTGCGTTGATCTAATTGGTTAAAGGGATTTTAAAGATTTTTCTTATATCGACGCCTTTTTCAGGTATTTATTTAGCGAATAGCATAAAAAAATGTTTTTTTTTAGTAAATTGTAATTAGTTTGGGCTTAATTTATTGAGAAGAAGAATCGAATGTATGGAGTCATAAAATATTTTTGCATTCAGAAATGGTCGATCTGAGATACACGTATTAAGACGACGTAGTAGTGTAGAGAGACAGCCTTCATTTGTCGCGGTAGTGACAGGAAAAATAGCCATTAACGCGGATTTGATGAACCTTTTGGAAATGCAAATGTAGTCGAGTACTTCAGGCGGCAAGAAAGATCAAACCCGACCGTCAGGTTTCGAGACTAATGGCCCCCATTCACACACAGGCCGCCGGCAGGATGTGGCCTGAAGGTTTCTCGCCTTGAGGCTAAGTGTCACCACACACTCACCGGCCGCCGGCAGGCTGTGGCCTGCAGTCCAAGAAAACTGACAGAAATCTTTATGTGTGTGGGGGCATTTATCGTCAGTCCGTGCCTTAAGATCTGAACTTTTATTCAGTTTGAAGTTTTCTTTGAGGCATGAGGGTAAAAAAAAGTGCAATCAGCCAGAATTTATTTCTGGTTTGATAAATGTGCGTAGAAATAATCCATGTTCGCCTGTGTGTTTGTGTGGGGAATCATGAGGTGGCCTGCAGGCCACGCCCTGTCAGGCGGTTGCCTCAAGTCCTCATCCCTCTCGGGTAGACTGAATAATGTGAGGCCTTCATCGGGCTGTGCCTGCCGACCTGGCCTCAAAGGCCACGGCCTGCCGGCGGCCTGTAAATTGAAGGGGGACCTTAACAAGCCTTCTGGAAGGACCGCTGAGAAAAATTGAAAACAAGATGTGAAGTAAGTTGACAGATGGAATTTCGTTACAGAAGGCAATTAATAAATCACGCCGCGCGTCAAACAGCGTAACGTTACGGCTGCGTTACGTATAATTTTATTGAAGATAATTAAAAGAAGCCCGAAAAATATCATATCGCTGAAACACTTTCTCTGGTTTGATAAATGTGCGTAGAAATAATCCATGTTCGCCTGTGTGTTTGTGTGGGGAATCATGAGGTGGCCTGCAGGCCACGCCCTGTCAGGCGGTTGCCTCAAGTCGTCATCCCTCTCGGGCAGACTGAATAATGTGTGGCCTTCATCGGGCTGTGCCTGCCGACCTGGCCTCAAAGGCCACGGCCTGCCGGCGGCCTGTAAATTTAAGGGGGGCCTTAACAAGCCTTCTGGAAGGACCGCTGAGAAAAATTGAAAACAAGATGTGAAGTAAGTTGACAGATGGAATTTCGTTACAGAAGGCAATTAATAAATCACGCCGCACGTCAAACAGCGTAACGTTACGGCTGCGTTACGTATAATTTTATTGAAGATAATTAAAAGAAGCCCGAAAAATATCATATCGCTGAAACACTTTCTCTGGTTTGATAAATGTGCGTAGAAATAATCCATGTTCGCCTGTGTGTTTGTGTGGGGAATCATGAGGTGGCCTGCAGGCCACGCCCTGTCAGGCGGTTGCCTCAAGTCCTCATCCCTCTCGGGTAGACTGAATAATGTGTGGCCTTCATCGGGCTGTGCCTGCCGACCTGGCCTCAAAGGCCACGGCCTGCCGGCGGCCTGTAAATTTAAGGGGGGCCTTAACAAGCCTTCTGGAAGGACCGCTGAGAAAAATTGAAAACAAGATGTGAAGTAAGTTGACAGATGGAATTTCGTTACAGAAGGCAATCAATAAATCACGCCGCACGTCAAACAGCGTAACGTTACGGCTGCGTTACGTATAATTTTATTGAATATAATTAAAAGAAGCCCGAAAAATACGATATCACTGAAACACTTTCTTCTTATAACAAAAATCTAATTATTGTCCTTGAATAAACATAGGTACATACACACACACGCACCGTTAATTCTCGTCCTTGTACTTCTTGCTCTCAATTTTAATTCTTGCTCCTGCCATCCGTACTATTATAATCGTTATCAACAATAAACAACAATATCCTTAGTGTTAATATTCATTCCTTAAGTGAGTTTTGTTTTATTGCGCTTTATATGGTTTTAATTCCGTCACACCATCATCCACCCAGCAGCCCCCGGTTTCCAAGGGCTTTACAAAAGTTTCGATTATGTTGAAATGTGTTGATGGAATTTTTTTTTTCGTTAATCCTTTTTTTTTAAAACGAGCACAGGAAGCGAGAACAATTTTTACGATAAATATTTCGTCTTGGATAAAAATTTTAAAACCAAGCCTTTCCAACATAATACCCAAGCACACTCACACAGCCAAAGATTTAACAAACAAACAGCAACAAAAAATAAATTGAATTTGAACGAACTTTTTTTCTGTAAAGGAGTATTTTAACATATGTGTGGAGGGGATGATTTTGGTTGGGGTGTGGAGGTGGTGGTGGTTACCATTAGGAATTTTAATGCATTGCACCCATACCTTTGCGCCATACATATATCCTTTATATGCGCAATTGTTTATAACCGTGAACGCGAATATTCAAATTCCTTAAATCCTTTTCGGTTGTGTTGTTTTTTTTTTTCGTCAATTGATGTTAGCAGTAGAAACTGTATTTGTTGTAGAGGGGTTGAAGTATAAACACAGGTGTAAGAAAATAGGGCTATATATGAAAAGGGGAGGAGGGGAGGAGATGGAAATAAAACGCAATTATCCTTGATGATCAACATCCTTTCGAAATGATTTTGTGCCTTGCAATAAAACATAATGTGTCGCTTTTGCTTGTTGCGTTTATATTGGGATTGCGTAATGAAAAATATTTTTATTATTTAACAAAATGAAAAGTAATATTACGATGAAGAAGAAGAAGAACAACAATAACAATAAAGGAAAAACCTTAAATAAAATATTTTGCCTACAGCTACAAATTGCTATACCTTTCAATACCATTACACCTCAAGCCAGCTTTACATGTATGTATCTACATTTTTGTGCACAATGTGCACGAAACCAGGTATTCCCATATGCACGCACGTGTCTCCATCAGAGAACAGTCTTTTGATATTGGATATCATTGTGGCAGGAAATAATTAACAAAGCCTTGAAAATTCGAAATATTTCGAAATTTTGTATGTGAATTCTTTTGACATTTGATAATAATTAAAAGTTTGTTTCGAATGCCAGACTATTCAGGGTCACCCCAGCCCTCCTCACCCCACCCCCACAACAAAAAAGAACAAATCAGTACGTGTCCTTTTTGAAAAACAAAAAATGGGGAACGCCGATTGGACGAAATCGCAGGCGGAGTCCATACAGTTACTAATGAACAAACACTTTCCCGGATGCAAGGACGACAATGACATCGAAACATCAGGGAATGGCTATAGATGCACTCCTGGGAGGAGATTTCCGCCATTATTACAAAGGATAAGGTTGTCTGGGGGTGTGGCTACATCCAATCCTGGAACTACCATGGAATGCCTGTATCTTTCCGTAGGATTGGACAAAAGGTATCATAGTTAAAATTACAAAAAAAGGGGGGGCATAACATTATGTGACAACTGTAGAGGCATCTGTTTATTATCTCCATCCATCCAATGGCGCTACAGCCCAAATCGAGCCTTGGCCTCCTCTTTGGCATTCCATCGATGCCTGGCGATTTATACCCGGGACAGACTAGCACCATTAATGACGAATATGACGTCAGAATGACGTAGACCCATATAAAAGATATGGAAGTAAAATGGAGTCTACGTCATTCTGACGTCATATTCGTCATTAATGGTGCTAGTCTGTCCCGGGTATTATTGGTTTTTTTTGTGCCCTTTGACACAGCTTCTATTGAGACCTTAATAACTTTGGTCAAAAACCCGGTTGTTTTCCCATGCGCAAGGATCGCAATACCCACTAATTTTTTGGTGCACCATTGAGGCTTTGAGGCGATCGATCATAGCGATTCCTCCACGAAAATAAACGCTCTATTTCTCCATGACTATCTTATACCCACAGTACTAAATTAGCCCGCTCCTCTCATTCTCTTTATTTACAGTCGCCCCCCCCCGCCCCCCCCCGTCATTGTGCGAATTAAACACTTTGTTCATAAATACAACAACTACACCGTATGGGACAACCCTACACAGTCTGTATTTTCGTAGCCTTACAAGAACAAAAACAGTTCAAATAACAGAGGCGGATCCAGGAGTTTCTGGGGGAGGGGGGGGGGAGTTACGACCACCCAAAATATATATATATATACATATTCTACAAACCGCCTTATAATACAAAATAAGACTGCTTCATTTGACGAGAAAACAACTAATAAGCTTCAAACATGTTACGAATGTCATATTTTTCACAATCGCGAATACGAATGCGAATGTTCGGAATGCGAATTTGCGAATGTTTAGGAATAACATTAAAAAAAATTAATTAAATTACCGCAAAAACCCAATTAAGACCTCAGAGAGGAATATTATATTTCCATGAGGCGATTTCTAAAGTCCGCCACTTATATACAGGCCGCCGGCAGACCATGGTCTGAAGGTATCTCGCCTTGAGGCCAAGTATAATCACACTCCCTCAGCCACACCGTCAACTGGATGGGTCCTGCAGTCCACGAAAACTGACAAAAATCTTTATATGTGTGTGTGTGGGTATTTATCGCCTGCCCATGCCTGAAGATATGAACTTCTATTCTAGTCTGAAATTTTCGTTGAGGCCATGAACATTTTTGCACTTGAATTCACAACCCGCTACGCTAAACTGTCGTCTTTGGCTGGCCATTTATATACAGGCCGCCGGCAGGCCATGGTCTGAAGGTTTCTTGCCTTGAGGCCAAGTATAATCATACTCCCTCAGCCACACCGTCAACTAGATGGGACCTGCAGTCCATGAAAACTGACAAAAATCTTTATGTGTGTGTCGGTATTTATCGCCTGTCCATGCCTGAAGATATGAACTTCTATTCTAGTCTGAAATTTTCGTTGAGGCCATGAACATTTTTTCACTTGAGTTCACAACCCGCTACGCTAAACTGTCGTCTTCGGCTGGGTGTATGTAGGGAATCATGAGGACACCTGCTGCAGTCCATGGCCTGTCAGACGTATGCCTCAAGTCTTCATCCCTCAGTTAGACTGAGTAATGTATGGCCTTCGTAAAAGGCTACGGCCTGTTGTGAATGGTAGCCTTAAGGGGTTCATATATAAACCCGGCTGTACTGAACAATTGCTCACTTTGAACGTTGGCCAATAGATCGCTCAGATATTTGTCGTAACACGTGTGACGAACGATATTACGTACTCTGGTGGTACAAGGGGTGATTCGTGAAACTTTCGTTAAAAATGAAATATATATAAAAAAAAACAACCACCATTCAGCTTACATTACCAACAAGGCGTTCATAATAAATAATATTGTCAATTTTATCGATAGGGTGTTAAAAAAGAATGAATATGAAAAAATCGTGGCAATCTGTGATGTCGTCCTCCATCCGTTGGTAATATATCATTGATTCACGTTATTTTATTGCGGCTTTTGTTGCTACACTGTCACTTCACTTATTCAAGAGCAACAACAACAAAATATTACAAAAAAAAAATAATCTTAATCTAAATTTTAAGTATGTAAAAAACTTGTTGCACATGATCAACTAACAACTATCGCTCCTTTGTACATTAAAAATATGATAAAGGATAAACTAATTTATTTACAAAAACAAAAAGCAATCTCTTTCAAGCAAAAAGGAAAGTAGAAAGGAAAAAAAATGAATAGTGATTTTTGTTCTGGTTGGGGGGGGGGGATTGAGGGAAAAAGAGGCGTTAAGGAATGCATGTGGGTGTTATAAAGGACTATGAAGGTAAAAATGTTAAGGAAGCTTGCGTGTGTTCCACATAATTCAACATTTTGCTTCGTTATTTTTTTTTGTTTTATTTGTTGTTGTTGCTGTGCTATATTATTTCATTTCATTTCGTAAGCACCTTTTCCCGCAATATTTGGTCAATACTAAGTGGGAAACGTAACGCCTGGGAAGGTCTCTTGAGTATCCTTGTGGATTTTTGGATAGGAAAGTTACAAAAACAAAAACATAATGTATATACATACGTACGTATATGTATATATATATATATATATATATATATATATATATATATATATATATATATATATATATATATATATATATATATATATATATATATATATAAAATTAGTGTATATGCCCATTGATGGTGGCGTTGTTGTTGACTCATTTTTTTAAGTATCATTTTTTTCTGTCCAATTTTTTTTAATTTCTTGCAGACATTATGTGTGCCCTTCTGAAATTCTTAGAAAT